>JAEOAD010000005.1:54705000-57110000 GCA_036365145.1 Orientallactaga sibirica
TTCTGAGGTAGGGTCTCACTCTAACTCAGGCTAACTTGAAGTTCTCTCTGTAATCCCAAATTGGCCTCAACTAACAGCAATAGTACCTCTGCTTCCTGGCTGATTTCTTTCTTTACTTATTTTTTTTTTAAAGCCAACAAATCTGGGCTTGATGGTGTACACCTTTAATCCCAGCACTTGGGAGGCAGAGGTAGGAGGATCACTGTGAGTTCAAGGCCAGCCTGGAACTACATAGTGAGTTTCAGGTCAGCTTGGACTAGAGTAAGACTCTACCATGAATAAAAAACAAAACAAAACAAAAGAAATAAAGAAGTACTACATGTTAAAAGACTGATCCTTCCTGCTAATATTTCAGAATCTTACATGTGAGGAGAACACACTGGCTAAATTTTTACCTGTTCCTTTGATAATAATCAATAAGAGAATGGGACATTTCAACCTACTCCCATTGTATCAAACTTCCAGTCTCTACACAACAGGATGATATACAAAGGTTTTCTCAAGAAACAATTATAAAAATGAAAAGCATCTGTGTCAATATCTAGAACTAAAAGTGGATAGGGCAACCTCTAAAGGCCTGAATTTTTTTTATTTGTAAAATATAACCATTTTTAATTCAAAGGTATTTCTATATTACACTGTAAGGTTGCTGTAAATGGAAATTCTTTCTGACTTATTTAAGTATGGAAAAGGACCACCCACCAAACTATCTATGGGAGGATCCCCATTGTCCTACTCTAGCCAGATGGAATGAAGAACCTATGTACTATTGTGACTATAGGGTCAGATCTTTAAAAGAAGATGGAAATATGGAGTTTACACATTTAAGAAATTGTTGGACATGATGGCACACTAGAAATACTAACCTGAAATGAGGATGTTAAGAATTTGAGGGCAGCTTTAGGTATAAAGTGTGACCCTGTCTCAAGAAACAAGGAACACGACCACTAACGTAAGAAATTACCTGTTTTTTTTTTTTTTTTCCTCGACGTAGGGTCTCACTTTAGCCCAGGCTGATCTGGAATTCACTCTGTATTCTCAGGATGGCCTCGAACTCCTACCTCTGCCTCCCAAGTGCTGGGATTAAAGGTGTGCACCACCATGCCTGGCTGGTTTTTTTTTTTTTTTTTTTTTTTGAGAGAGAGACACACACACAAAAAGAGAGAGAGAGGGAGAGGAAGACAGAGATGGGCATGCCAGCAGCGTCTCAGCTGCTGTGAACGAAATCCAGATGCGTGTGCCCCCTTGTGGTCAAGTGCGGCATTGCACCCTTGCGTCACTTTGCATCTGGCTAAATGTGGGACCTGGAGATTGGAACCACTGGAGATTGGAACCAGTGTTCTTAGGCTTAGGAGGCAGGTGCCTTAACCACTAAGCTATCTCTCCAGCCCCTGGCTGGTTTTTGAATCTTCTCAATTCATTTAATAAAACATTTAAAGCCTGATGACCAACTTGTACGGGCTAAGCAAGATCCATCAGTAGGTGTAGTTAAACCCTGTTTCCAACCCTTCTTTTTCATTCTTAAGGCCCAAACCTTGACATGTGTTAGCAACATGCTGCTTCAGCATGGACTTTAAACAATCCATCTACCACCCCTCCCTCCACACTGTAGTAAAAAGCTGACAGTGATCTCTGTTCCATATGGCTTCTAGAAGGCAACATGGAAATCTACCAGGAGTGGTAGGACCCATGCTCCGGGCTGGTGATGAGAATGCATGCTCTCCAGGCTGCTGTGTGCATCTTGAACATGCCCCTGGATTTCTCATGTTGCTCTACTATACAGTGGCCTCAATTTACTCTGCCTAAAACTTGTGTCTTGGATATGAAAGAGAATAACAAAAGTCCCTTTGAGCTTCATAAAACTGTAGTTTGCTTTTAGTCTTCTTTGAGTTTTGGAGATGACAGTACATTTTATACTAATCAGCCATATTTTTCTCCTTAGCACACTTTTTGTTGTTGTTGTTTCTTTGTTTGTTTAAGGAGTAATTGCTCTCCAAAACCAGGTGGCTAAGGTTGGACAAACTATAATCTCAGCATTATGTCATTGGTAAAGCACTTTAAAATCTATGGTGAGGGGTGCTCATTAAATACAGCCTTTGGTTTCCGATTTGACCGCCACAAAAACAATAACATGTGTTTCTACTTCAGGTCTATCTCACACCAACCTCTGCACCCATCTATCTGCTCAGTTTCCTCCAGAGACCTTTGCATGGCCACATAAATCTTACTCGGGGTTGGTTCCCAGAACCTGGCACATATTTGAATAAATATTTGTTGAATAAATTAATAAAATGATAGGAAGGCTCATGACCATGATAACCTCTCTAGTGATTTGTTCATTCAAATATGTTGGAATGGACCCCATTTCCCTGTGGCAAATGCCTGAGGAACAAAAGGTGGCTGCTGCATTTAGATCTCTGAGACTTTTGTGTGGCTGTGCAGGGTGGACTCTGGGACAACTGCTGATTTGTCCTGCCAAAAGAGGAAAGATGATTACTGAGTCAAATATGTGCAAAAGACAGAAAGGAAAAAAAGAATAGCTGACTTGAGGCACAAATGGGTAAGACACAGGAGACTCAAATGAGACATGAGTAGAGGTGTCACACATTCCTCTCTCCAATATCCATTAAGTTTTCAGCAAAATAAAAGTATCAAATATTTTGGAATCATGTAACACAGTCAGCACTAACAGTTTAACTCTGAGGCATAATCAACATGGGAGTGGACAGTCCAGGTCAAAGCAGTCAGAGAAGTAACCCTCACACTAGAATATGAAATCTGCTGGAAGGAATTCACAAGAACAAATCTTAATTTACATAGATGCTCACTGAGCATTTACTAAGTGCCAGGCTTGTGTTGGCCTGGGTGATGCTGTGGCAAGCAAGACAATCAAGTTCTTTTTTCCTCAAGTAAAGAAAGGGGCAATGCATCTGAAGAATAGGATAGTAGGAGTGGCTGGGGTTTTCACAGGAATGGAAAGTGGGTAATGTAAGTAAAGAGGAGTGGTATTCCACAATAACTAGATTGTAGACATTGGTCTCTGAGGAGTGACAGCTGAGTGAGCTGAGACCTGAGGATGGGAAGAAGCCAACCTTTATGGAAGAGGAAAGAGCTACATGCAAATGATCTGCCTGTGGGATAGCTGGATGGCACCAGGTAAGTGACAATGTGAAGAATATAGTTCGGTCAGAGAAGCAGGCAGAGGCTGGAGCAGAGAGGCAGAGAATTGTCTGTAAGGATAGTGGATGGACTGGCAAACATACTGGGAAGTTGGATGAAGCATTAAGGTAAAATGTAATCACAACACAAGGGCCTTGAAGTGCATGTCTCTAGGGGAAGGATCTCAAACACTAGCCCTCCAGGGGGGCAGGAAATAATGCAGACCAGCTAATTGCCCACAAGGACTGCTCTGTATATTAATGTAAAACCAGGGATTATCTGGACCCAGATGCAAATGAAAAGGGCACAGTGGGTCACTGGTTTTCCTGAAGCCTTGACATAGAAGTGAAAATGCCAATTACCCTCATCTCAGCAGAAAGGAAACAGGAGAGGAGAAACACTGGAGAATTGTGATTCTGACTGGTTTGAATATCATAACCACCGCCCCAAAAGTAAGAACAGAAAAAAAAAAAAAGCTCTTTGCTCTTGGGACCTTAAGTGATTAGAAAGAGTTGTTATTTGGCTGATTCTCACACTTCATTAGCATATGCATGATTTAATGAGGAAACATGCTGGGGGGCTGGCACGGGTGAGGGTGGCTCTCCCTACCCACATCCTGGAAACTGGGGCAGTAGCATTGGGAGTGCTTAATTACGCCAGTGAGACGAGGAGATCAGTGCAGAAAGGGGATGAGCACATTATGGGGCTTTGGACAAACTCAAAGATGCTAATGTCTACCTTTCCCCAAAACACTCCTGAGAACCCCTGGCAGTACTACCTGAGCACTCCTGCAAGGGCAAAGTTACCCAGAGTCAGGCTCAGTCTCTCTGTTCCTCTCACTTCAATCTGATGCCCATTTTTTCTTCTCCAAACGTCTGGTGATGCCCAGAAGAGGAAACTACTACATGGTCCACATGCCACCTTACAGTAGGGAGAGGAAGAAGGAAGTGTGTGACATGGGATGGAGGTGCAGAATAAAAGGACTCCTGGAGAGACAGATCTTCAAATGTTAATTTACCAGATTAGATCCAAAAGCAGAGCAGTAAAAAAACATGTCACAACCAATGCTTAAGATTTGTTATTCTTTAACTTTATTTTGTTCTAGTTAAAAATCTTTCAAACAACTTCCACGGAAGAGCATGTCATTTCTAGCAATCTGTCCATGTTCCTGATCCATGGTCATTCATTTGGCTCAAATAAACTATCTCTCATTTGTTTAAGAATGAGAGCTATGTTTGAGGCCACCCTGAGATGAGAGTACATAGTTAATTCCAGGTCAGCCTGAGCTAAAGTGAGACCCTACCTAAAAAAAAAAAAAAAAAAAAAAAAAAAAAAAAAAAAAGAATGAGAGCTGTTTTACAGTAATACAATACATTATCACATCAATTATCGCTCCATCGTCACATTCAACATCATGTAATTTTTTTTTTTTTAGGGACTCACTCTAGTCCAGGCTGACCTGGAACTCACGATGTAGTCTCAGGGTGGCCTCAAACTCATGGCGATCCTCCTACCTCTGCCTCACAAGTGCTAGGATTAAAGCATGTGCCACCACGCCTGACTCAATATCATATAATTTGAAAGGTGCATTAACCTTGGTACATTAGTCTATTCTGAGATGATTTACTAATATTTTCTACTTCTGGGGTCTTCTCTTAAGAAAATCCTTCTTCCTTTTTCTATGTCCAATGTGGAGTGAGTGTGTGTGTGTGTGTGTGTGTGTGTGTGTTACAAACTTGAACTAATCAGCACACACTATATCCCTGGCAACAGTAATTACATTAAGCATTAAAAAATTAAAAGTTAGGTCCAGACTTCTGTTGCCACATTAAGACAGTTCCAGCATACTCCTTTTACTCCCTTCACACCCACTGTTGAAGCTCTCCAAACATGTCAAACATGTTCATACCTCTGTGCTTCTGCAGATACTTTTCCACTTCTTGGATGAATGAAGAAATCCATCAGTTCTTCCATATGTTATTTTGGCTTGAATTCCCAAACCTTATGCTACCATATTTAACTTGATCAACATGCACTCACTGCTATTATATCAGAACATAAGACTGTTTTTCCATCAACTATTCTTCCCTTTTTCTGCCATTAGTCTCCTGACTTTATTATCATCAAGTCAAATTTACGTGGGAATGATCTACCTCTTAAGTGTTTAGAGATCAACTATTCCATCTAGCTTAAATTATTCCATTTCACAGAGTAGTAGGGAATAGATTAGGGATTGGAATGGAATGCAAACAGCACTGAAGTATGTTCTGAGACTTTAAGGAAAAGATGTGAGGCACTGTGCATTATGGCAGCCAACTTTTCGCCACAACCAGAGACCCTTGAATGGCTCTAGAGCTAAATGCTGGATCACATGGATCACATTTATTTTATACAAACTAGTATCCTTTCAAAGTTTTGGCTTTTTTTTTTTTTTTTTTTTTTTTTTTTTTTTTTTTTTTTTTTTTGGTTTTGCAAGGTAGGGTCTCACTCTGGTCCAAGCTGACCTGGAATTAACTATGTAGTCTCAGGGTGGTCTCGAACTCTCAGCATTCCTCCTACCTCTGCCTCCCAAGTGCTGGGATTAAAGGCATGTGCCACCACACCCAGCTTTTCCCTTTTTTTATATGGCATTTTTTTTGAAAGTGTCTCACTTTGTAGCACAGGTTGACCTGGTACTCACTATGTATCCCAGGCTAGTCTAAAACTCATAGTGAGCCTCTGGCCTCAGCCTCCCAAGTGCTGGGATTACAGGTGTGAATCACCATATCTGGCCCATATAATTTTAGTAGGCATTATATGTTTTAGATATGAAACATAATACAACAATGTACTTATATGCCTAAATTACCACAAAGGAAAATAAAGATCATAAAATTATATATACTACAACAGTGTATCATGTACAAAATGGCATAAAGTAATATATCAGGGGAGCATTAACTAAACTATGCATCCAAACACAGGCAGTACTAAACCAGCAGAGCATTAACTAAACTATATAACCAAAGTGAGGGAATACTATACCAGGGGAGCATTGACTAAACTATACACCCAAATAGAAGGAGTACTACACCATGGGAGCATTGACTAAACTATACACCCAAAGAGAGGGAGTACTACACCAGGGGAGCATTGACTAAACTATACACCCAAAGAGAGGGAGTACTACACCAGGGGAGCATTGACTAAACTATACACCCAAATAGAAGGAGTACTACACCAGGGGAGAATTGACTCAACTATACACCCAAAGAGTACTATACCAGGGAAGCATGACTAAACTATACACCCAAAGAGAGGGAGTACTACACCAGGGGAGCATTGACTAAGCTATACACCCAAAGAGAGGGAGTACTACACCAGGGGAGCATTGACTAAACTATACACCCAAAGAGAGGGAGTACTACACCAGAGGGAGCACTGACTAAACTATACACCCAAAGAGAGGGAGTACTACACCAGAGGGAGCATTGACTAAACTATACACCCAAAGAGAGGCAGTACTATACCAGGGAGCATTGACTAAACTATACACCCAAAGAGTACTACACCAGGGGAGTACTACACCAGGGGAGCATTAGCTAAACTATACACCCAAAGAGAGGGAGTACTACACCAGGGGAGCATTGACTAAACTATACACCCAAATAGAAGGAGTACTACACCAGGGGAGCATTGACTAAACTATACACCCAAAGAGAGGGAGTACTACACCAGGGGAGCATTGACTAAACTATACACCCAAAGAGAGGGAGTACTACACCAGGGGAGCATTAGCTAAACTATACACCCAAAGAGAGGGAGTACTACACCAGGGGAGCATTAGCTAAACTATACACCCAAAGAGAGGGAGTACTACACCAGGGGAGCATTAGCTAAACTATACACCCAAAGAGAGGGAGTACTATACCAGGGGAGCATTGACTAAACTATACACCCAAAGAGAGGGAGTACTACACCAGGGGAGCATTAGCTAAACTATACACCCAAAGAGAGGGAGTACTACACCAGGGGAGCATTAACTAAACTATACACCCAAAGAGAGGGAGTACTACACCAAAGAGGGAGCATTAGCTAAACTATACACCCAAAGAGAGGAGAGTACTACACCAGGGGAGCATTAGCTAAACTATACACCCAAAGAGAAGTACTACACCAGGGGAGTACTACACCAGGGGAGCATTAGCTAAACTATACACCCAAAGAGAGGGAGTACTACACCAGGGGAGCATTAGCTAAACTATACACCCAAAGAGAGGCAGTACTACACCAGGGGAGCATTGACTAAACTATACACCCAAAGAGAGGGAGTACTACACCAGGGGAGCATTGACTAAACTATACACCCAAAGAGAGGGAGTACTACACCAGGGGAGCATTGACTAAACTATACACCCAAAGAGAGGGAGTACTACACCAGGGGAGCATTGACTAAACTATACACCCAAAAGAGTACTACACCAGGGAGTAAACTACACCAGAGGGAGCATCGACATTAAACTATACACCCAAAGAGAGGGAGTACTACACCAGGGGAGCATTAACTAAACTATACACCCAAAGAGAAGGAGTACTATACCAGGGGAGCATTAACTATTCACCAAAAGTGAGGGAGTACTATACCAGGAGAGTATTAACTATACTCCCCAAATGAGGCAATACTAGGTTTACTGCTTCAACACAATATGCTTTTAGACAGATCTAAAAGTTGTTAAGATTAGCAGCGACATAGTCAATTTTTACATGTGACTTTAGCCTAAAAGGTTTCAGAAACAACTGAAACAGGTGCTTTATTTTTTAATTATTTATTTTTTGAGAGAGAGCCTCAAACCGGCCATCCTCCTCCCTTGAATACTGGGATCACAGGCATGCCACACCATGCCCAGATCAGCTTTATGTTTTTGATAGCTGTAATAAAAATATTCATAACAAGAAAAATTTTATCATATAGGTATGTCCAGATGAGTATCTCATGTGGCTTGCCTCTGATGATAGACTGCACAAGGTTATAGACAAAGGCAGTCTGTGCAAATGCACGTTCAGGCTTTTCAGGTAAACTGGATCTAGCAGCTTTTACACAGCAAGGGCAACATAAAAACAAACATATGGTGACACACAAAAGAACTTTATGAGTGTCACTTGAATTGATCTAAAAGGCTATACATACATACATTTCAACTCTTCTGAAGGAATACATGAAAATAGTAAATTTTCCCCACTGCCATATTAGATTGGTAGCTTGGAAGGTGGCCCCACACTACCACATGAATCAGGGTAACACTAAGCAAAACTCTTATTGAAATTTTCAGCTCCCTTTTTTTTTCTTTGAGGTAGGGTGTCACTCTAGACCAGGCTGACCCTGTAGTCTCAGGTGGCCTCAAATTCACAGCAATCCTCCTATCTCTACCTCCCAAGTGCTGGGATTAAAGGCATGTGCCACCATGCTTGGCAGCTCTTTTAATATCAAAAGATTCATGGCAATAAAATGTTATAGATGTTAAATAGTTCAATAGCCAAGGGAGAAATCTATGGGATTATATAAATGATCTTATAATTCAGTTCCAGACTGTTCATGCATTCATCCCTACATTTTTTATGCTAAATGATATTCTGAGATGGTGAAGGTACAGGAACAAAGAAAAGAAATATGCCTTTAGAATACAGATTCCAATAGAGGACGACAAGTAATAATAAATGAGTATATAGTGTGGTTGAAGATGACGATTGAAAAGCAATAGAATAGGTGAAGGCCAACCATGCAAGGGAACTATAATTTCAAACAGGGATACAATATAGGATTTACCAAAAATATTACTGTTTATTAAAGCTTTGAAGGAAGTGAGGAAACTTATATCGGTATCTGGAAGAAGAGCATTCCAAGGAAAAGAAAGTACAAGTGTTAAAGCCCTGAGAAAGCTGGGGAGTTTAACTGTAGCAAGGTGAATAAGAAGGTGGGAAACAGTAAGAGATTAGGGAGGAAACTAAAGTGCTGATGATGTAGTCTAATAAACCACCACAATGATCCTTTCACATTGAGACTGGAAGATTCAGGACACCGTGTAACAACACAGTCTGACCATAGTATGTTCTTAGATGGATCCATCCACTTACACTGTGGCGGTCAGGGGTAAGAACGGAAGCAGGAGAGTATTCCAACAGTGCATGTTTGATAGTGGCTTCAATTAGCATGGTAGCAGTGGAATGATGAAGAGACTCAATTCTGCATGGGTTTGTGACACAGAGCCAATAGGACTATTGGATGCAGAACATGAAGTGCAAGTTAAGATGGCTTCAAATTTTGGTACCTGAGAAATTATAAGGACTAAGTTACCATCAGTTGATAAAGGGGAATCCTGATTTGGGAGGTGTTCTGTTCAGGTTATAAATTCTAAGAGTAAGCTATTTTATTAGATAGCCAAGTAGAGAGTCTGAGGAAGCAGTTGGACATGATCCTGGACATCATGAGAGAAGACTGTACTGAAGATAGAAAGTTAGGAGTTGTTGGCATTTACAAAGTATTTCAAGTCCTCACAGTGGCTGAAATAATGGAAGGAATAGAGACTGACTAAGGCCTTAACTATCCAACAGTGAACACCAACAACTCCACTGAGGAAAGCCCTCAGGGACAGTGGGAGCAGGGAGAGGAAATATAAGACTACAACCTTTGTAAAAAAATAACTTAGTAAGAGCTGGGCGTGGTGGCACACACCTTTAATCCCAGCACTCGGGAGGCAGAGGTAGGAGGATTGCAGTGAGTTCAAGGCCACCCTGAGACTACATAGTTAATTCCAGATCAGCCTGGGCCAGAGTGAGACCCTACCTCAAAAAACAAAACAAAACAAAACAAAAACACCAGAGGGAGTAACTGTGGATAAGAAGAGTGGATCCAAGTGTTAATTCACTTAATCACCTTATTTAATCTCGATTAGAGCCTAACCTTATAAAGTAAGTTATTATTACAATAATTTAAAAATCTTGGCAATTTGGCCAAGAGCATGCATTTTTAAACTGTTCATGAACACACAAGGAGTCAAGCTGGGATTAAAATGCATAGTATAACTCCATAGGCTGCATTCAAAATAACTACCTAACATTGTTGCCTATTTCCACATGGGATTATTTAATCCCTTAATGGGTGTTTGGATTAGAGATAAGGAGAGAGTATAAGAGCCTAAAAGTGACCAATTGAAAAAGAAGATAGCCTGAATAAGACTTATGTAAACCTACTTTTTTGAATAATGGCACATCCAGAAGCTATAGATAGTTACTAGAAAATTTTCAGTGCCTGGGATGGGATACCTTCCAGTGAGTTGTTGGCCAAGGAGGTCTCTGTAGCCTCCAAAACATTAAAGGCTATTGCCAAGACCCTTGGTTTCCCTTGAGAAACAGATGGTAAGACCCTACTGCTGAAGACATCTCTTGTCTGAGAGGCAAGGTCACTGAGAAAGAAAGCTGGTGCTGAGCAGAAAACCTTCTCCCTGCAGACCAGCCAACTGAAAGCTGGAAAAAGCTGCACTGCATGCAGCCGTATGGGGCACAGAAGTCATCAGCAGTGAAAACAGTGGACACTGGAAAATTCAAGTTTGGCCAGACAGGCCCAATGACCAAACTATTGCAGCATGTCTGGTCTTGGGGAAACCAACTGCTCCCTAATTGGACTGAAGGTCCTCTCTATGGGAGGGAATACATGGCTGGTACTGAAAAAACTAATCAAAAGTCTATGGCAGGGGAGGTCATGAGCCTTAGGGGTATAAAGCCTGCTCTTGTCTGGCTAAATGTATATATTACACCCACCAAACTGCCCTGAAAGCACTACACTTAATGTTCATATTCACATATTAATGCTACTCTCACTTCTGGTTAGAGAAGCTTCTCTTTTCAGATGGAGATGACCACTGGGATGACCCACAAAAGGCAACACAGTACTGAGAGGAAGGGACAGAGGAGTGTCAAACACTGAAACATCTCTGTCACATCTTCCAAGGCTCAGGGTCCATTGCAGAAGAGGGGGTGGAAAGAATATAAGAGCCAAAGGAAGGGTACAACTCCTTAAAATGCAACTGTCCAGACAGAAATTGGCCTCGATATCCATGACCTTGCAGTGCCTAGCAATACCTTTGCAAGACCCTCATAATAGGAGAAAAAGATGATGACATCAAATTAAAAGAGAGACTAATGGAGAGAGGGAGGGGATATGACGGAGATTGTAGTTCTGAAGGGGATTGGGATGAGTGGAGGGAAATATCGTGGGTTTTGTATATAAGTATAGAAGTTGTCAATAAAAAATTTTTTTAAAAAGAAGAAGAATGCAGCTTCCTTCCTCCAGAGATATTTTGGGCTGAAAGCACAATGTCAGACAAAGGTAAGGGTTGAGCCATGGTACACAATCACAGGAGGTCTTCATGTTCAGCCAGATTTGTGTGGGAATCTTGTCAAGTGCCTAAATGACCATTCCTAGGCATTGAGTAGATACTGAGTAGAGGTTGAGAATTTCATTGATATGTCAGGAAATTCTAAATACCATTTTGAAAAATAGTGCCTTAGAATCTACTTTGATTTGCCTCTATTCAATAGTTGCACCTAAAAGACTAATAAAATTGGACTTTAATTCATGTTAGCTTCACAGATGGGAGACTGTGATGAAAGGGGGAATATCTGGTCATGGCAAGTGACTTGATTAGCTTGGAAGCCTAGTTTGATATACCTTATAAAGGTCTTCAGTCCTATGTCAATCATAATCATTTCTGACTTAAACTAAAATTGATTTCACTCGTATTTATTCATATTTGTAAATGAAATTAACTTGAACATGCACAGTAAATAGTGAGTGTTTATAGATCTTCATTAATATATTAGTCAAATGAGAAATTTGTCTTGCATTTGCCAGTGGAGATCTGAACTTAGATATCTTTCCTAAAGACTCTAGCAGTCAAAGTGTAACAGCATCTAACTTAAGCTATTATGTGCTCGTCTTTTACCATAAACTGCCAAAACAGAGCTGCAAAAAAAAAAAAAAGGGGGTCACTGTGAATGCCCACTTGTTTAGTTCTGCTCAAACTAAAAAGTATGGAGCTTCTCAGAAATACATGCATTATTACTCCAACAATTTGACAGTTGAATAAGCCCATAAAAAATGAGGAAATAGCTAATATTTGCTATTTGCCAATTTGGTTAGAATCTAGTAATAATTACACAAATGATTTCCTCCCATACCAAATGCCATTCCCAAATGTTCACACATTTTACTGCTTTCTGCTTCTGTTTAGGGCTTTAAAAATGGTCCTTCCAAACTGTCTATTTTAGTGATGTGACTAATCAGATATTAATATGCTGTCTTTTCATTTTAATTGAAGAATTTTTCCAGACCTACTTATTCTTCCAATTTATTGGTTTCATTAGGGTGCAATCAACTGGGATAATATTTGGCTAATTGTTTTGTCAGAGAAAATAATAAAGGATTTTGTGGATTTTAGCTTGTATCTACCCATTTGATTGTTAGTATTTATTTGATTGCAGAAATCAGTATGGAGGATCTTAGGGTAGCTAAGGGTGGAAGTGCCAGGTGATACATTTGTATCAGATTTAGGTACACCTGAAGGAATCCAGGTCAGCACAGAACAGAAACCCCTGCACACTTAAGTCATTGAGGCATGATTCACAGCCCAGAGTGGATTGCTGTCAACAGATAAATGGATAAAGAAAATGTGATACAAAGATACACACTAGAGTTTTATTCAGCCATAAAAAATAATAAAATTACATCATTTGTAGGAAAACAGATGAAACAGGAGATCAATTAAGTAAAATGACCCAGATTCAGAAAGACAAATATCTCACGCTTTATCTCATATAGTAATATGTGTATGTATGTGTATGTATATATATATATATATATATGACAGAAAAGTAGAAGGATTATTTGAGAGGGAGAAACCAATAGGAGAAGAAAAGGGAGGGAAATGAGGGAGTGAATATGAGCAAAGTATGAAATGTCATAATGAAACCCATCAATCAGAACAACTTCTAAAGTAGCAAAATCAAGACAACAGTGCTTTCTATTTCATTGCCCCACATTTCTCCTCCTTTTCTTTTTGAAATACGAGTTTTTGTTATAGTACCTTATTACAATTCAGAATTTTACAATGGAGAAATTAATACCAGGTGTTACATTTAAATACTTATACCTACAAATTTACCATTCTTTTCAATAAGGCAATATAATATTTTTAAGGAAACAGTTTGAAAACATGGAACATTAAATTTTCATGTTTGGCTCAGAGTCACAGATAATATATGTTAACAGCTATGTAATGATTAATATGTTATTTTTAAAAATTGTATTGTACCTTTGGTACTCCATATCCACAACACTTTAGTAGAATGCAAAGATCAGGTCAACTGTATAGTCTGTACATATCTCTACAGTTAATGACTCTTTTCACAATTAAATTTTTTGAACATTTATGAACTCACTAGCAGAACATAAAATGTTATATGGATGCTAATTTAATACACAATGCATTGGAAAAAATGTTTTTAAATATATGGGATCATTGTTAAAAAACTGTTTTAGAATAATAATTAGATTCTGTTGATTCATCAAATGATTAACTCTCAAGTTCAATGATTAATCCTCAGTTTTTATTCTTCTAAGCATATTGAAATAAAGTCTAATTTGAATTAGTAAATACAAATGGCTAATTGCTTTAGCAGAGAAAATAATAAAAACTAGGATGGATATTAGCTTGTATCTATTTGATTGTTAGTTGTTTTTTATTATTATTATTATTATTATTATTATTATTATTTTGCAACAGGGTCTTTCTGTGTAGTCCCCGCTGGCCTGAAACTCATGATGACCTCCTTGCCTCAACCTCAGGAGTGTTGATACCATCCCATCTGTGCAAATGACAATAGAGGGCAAAGGAAGAGTGACTTCTCATTTTTCATTGATTTCTTAACAATCCATTGTTTTAATTGCATCATATCAAATATTTACACAGCAATATACTATAGTAATTAAGATTAAGCTGGGTGTGATGGCTTACACCATTAATCCTAGCACCTCAGAAGGTGAGATAGGAAGATCACTGTGAGTTTGAGGCCAACTTGGATTACCAAGTGAGTTCCAGGTCATCCCAGGCTAGAGTGTGATCCTGTCCCAAACAAAATAAACAAAACCATAAAAGGTCATGGGCAAGTTATCAGTTGATTTATCTGGAAATGGGGCTAATGAAAATCCCATCTTGTAAAGATTTTTAAGATTGGACTGAATCCCACTTCTGGGTATATATCTAAAGGAAACAGTAACTAGTTTAAAAACTTACATGTACTCCCATGTTCATTATAGTACTATTCCAAGATACGGAAACAAGGGTTCAGATATGGATAAAGAAAATGTGATCCATGCAACTAGTATTCAGCCATAAAGAAGGAGATTTTGCCATTTGCAAACATGGTTGGATCTGGAATGTATATTACACTAACAAAAGGACATGATCTCACATTTTTGTGAAATCAAAAAATGTTGAATTCATTGAAACAGAGAAAAGGGTAGTTTCCAGGAAGGGGTGGTGGTGAGGGAGATATAAAGTACATTCTGGGACTTCTGGTTAAGGTGGTGGCATAGGAACCATGCTAAAATACATTCTGGAAATGACTTGATGGACTTATTGAGATGATAGTTTATGTGTTTCATACTTAAAATTTCCCAAGAGCTTAAGTTAAATATTCTTCCCTCCTCTCACCCACACATATAAACAATAAGTAAAAACTATGAAAATGTGGGCTGGAGAGATGGCTTAGCAGTTATGGCACTTGCCTGTTTAACTCTCCAGATCCCACGTTAAGCCAGACTGACAGGGTGATGCAAGTGTTTAAGGTCGTACATGAGGATAAGATGGCATATACATCTGGAGTTCCATTGCAGTGGCTGGAGGCTCTGGTGCACCAACTTTCTCTCTCTCTTTCACTCTCATAAAAAGAAAAAACTATAAAAATGTAACCTTAAGAAGTAATAGATTTGTTTTAATCAGTTTAATTGTGGTGATCATTCCACCATGTATGGCATTTCAAAACATCAGGTCATATACCTTTGGCACACACAATTCTTACTGTCAAATATATCTCAGTAAAGCAAAGAAATCAACTCTCACTACAAATGTAGATTAACTGGACTAACGCACATCAGACACAACTTGTAGTCAAGATGGACAATTAGAGCTCTGCCACAGTCAGGAACTGTCATTGTCATCCATATGCACATGCTCAACTGGGTAGAAACATGCTCCTCTCACACGGGCTTAGTCCTGATTTATCCACTTTGCATTTCATTTCACTGTTACCACCTCATAAGCATCTCTGCTTCATCTCTTCCACTGCAGCCATTCATTCAGTGGGCATTGCTGCAGGCTCACATGAAGCCCTACACCAGTAATGATAATGCTATCAGAATTACATCACAGTGCGCTGACATCCAAGAAGGCTTTTTGAGACACAGTGGCATCATCTTCCTGCCTGAGTGGGAGATGTGAAAACAAAGGCCCTCTTCATGATGGGTCCCCATGTACTGTGAGGTGGGTGTGCTCAGGTGAAGTTGGCATGCCTCCCTGTCTATACTTCTTTGTCCTTCAATTGACTCATCATCAAAGACAGAGTCGTCATAAGGATCAAGTAAGCAAGCTTGGAATTACCTGGATTCACTAGGTGCAATGCAATTTTGATTGAAGGACAGGTTAATTTATTATGAGACCGAAGGCCACTTCCTGGACATCTGCCTGCTCTGGTAGTTGAAAGAGACAATTCTTTTTCTTTTAATTTATACTCCCATTATGCTCCAAGTGCTGTATGCTATGTGAAGGACCTGAGGGAAACAGAGGCAAGGACAATCCCTGCCATCAAGGCAACAATAAGCTACAGAGCATGCTATTCTCCAAGCAATGCCTACCAGAGAACTGGCCTGTGGCTGATGTCAATAAAGATTCGCAGAGTGAACAATGTACAATTTGAGCCATCCCTGGGTAGAAAATGAAACTAATCAAGCCAAATTTAGAACGCCTGCATCCCTAGCTATGCTCACCAAAGGCTTTCTCTGCTTTGCAGCTTCTACATCTGACCAAGACACACAAACGTTACTTAGGCCATTGATTCCTAGTGCTGTCATCACCCCGTGATGTCTGCTACTAATCACAATCGGTACTTTGGTAGTGCAGATGGTGACTTGATCTAACACCTTAGCAATGGGCACAGGAAGACTCAGTGAGCTGTCTGCTGCTCATGCCCTCAACTCCACAAGATCTCTTACTTTCAGGTAGGAAATCCGTTAAACACTTCCAAAAATGTTTGTTAATCCTTTATTGGCTCCCAATACCCCTGCTTGCCCTCACAGCATAGAGAAATCTCTCTAAGACCTCTACAGTAACAGACCCTGTCCCGTGGCATTGGACAGAATGAAGATCTCCTAGGCACACTGCATCATTTATAGTGCTTCCGCTTACAAGATACCAAGAACCTATAGTGTCCCACCTGTGGGTCTTGTCATCACAAAGAAAATAATTGCTTTGAAAGTACTCTATGCCATTATTGCTATTTTTAAATACTTTATTTATTTGAGAGAAAGAGAGTGTGTGTATGCATGCACGAGAGAGAGAGAGAGAGAGAGAGAGAGAGAGAGAGAAAACGAGAGCACACGCCAAGGCCTTTAGCCACTGCAAATGAACTCCAGACACATGTGCTCCCTTGTGCATCTGACTTTATCTGGGTACTAGGGAACTGAACGTGGGTACTTTGGCTTTGCCAGCAAGTACCTTAACCACTTAGCCATTTTTCCAACCCCACTATTGCTATTTTTATTCATTTCTACAAGCAAGCCTACTGAAACCCCTGCGAGTTTTTTCCACAGTGTATTTGATTATAGAGTGGTGGTGTGTGCACTGAACAGTATACAGTGGGTCTGTGTATGCTGAACTCACCAGCCTGATGCTTCTAATGCATACACTTGCTGTTTTTCTCTCCAACTCTATTTTTAGCCTCTGGAGGGATTAACGTGTCTAAGTGCTGGAAAGCTAGAGGGTGCTGCATCCATACTGAATATAACAAGTTATATTTTTAACTCTGTGCTTAAAGAAATCTAACTGCTGGGCACCTTGGGCTACCAGCAGCTAAGCATGTTACTGTCATCAAATGTTATTTATTAAGCACCCAGCAACTGTCTTGTGAGCTCCAAATTAATGGGGCATTCCTGGGACCCTAATTTTAAAACATTATCCCCCTTTTTGTTATCTGTGTTTGTTTCAGGGCCTGACACTTTAATTGGGGCTCAGGACTCCAACGCACAAGTGCAATTTTCCTTTTCTAACCTTTAAAAAGAGGCTTGCAACAAGCTTGCTGCCTCAGATGCCAGTCAGGAACATGGAAGAAAAGTGCAGCTTGGCTCAGGTGTGGAATGGGAGGTGAACAAGCCACATTGATCTGTCAGCATCACCCTTCCTATAACAAGTCCACCATAGTCTGCCATTGCCTCACTTTTAGTCTCCCCAGAGCCTCCTATTTTTATCCCCACAGTTCCTTTGGGGACTTGATGCTTTTCTATCTTTGACCCTTGAAGTGGCTTAAACTCTTATTCTTTTTTGATCCCCCCAAGCAAACTGGCTCTTTCCTTGCCTATTTTATCCTAACTCTAAAAATTCTATTTCCTTGTTTTTCATCTTACAATGACACTTTTCTTCTTTCCCCTCACACACCACTGTATAAACAGTCAGTTAACCAGCCCTAATGCTATTGCCCTACCTTCCCACAATGAGCCTTCTCAGAGGTAAGAACTCGGGGAAGTAACTCTTGGCCATAGTTTGTACAGCCCTTGGTCTGGATGTCCTCTATAACACATTCTATGATGATCTGAGTCAGTGATAGGAATTTACCAGAGGATTATTCTTCACAAGTTATATAATACTCATGTTCTGGGCCTAGAACAGGTGCTTCAGCTATATTTCTAGACAAATAAATGCTATATTTTAATACATACATACATACATTAAAAAGAATGGTATGCTGGTGTTAAAGTCAACTCATAACATAATGTAACCATATGCTAGTAGTAGAACAGAAACAATGAGAAATAACAATAGTAGCAATGAATAATGAATATTTGCCAAGCACTTAACATTCAGGAACATAGCTAGCCACTCTGCTTCCATTCGCTCTTTGAACTTTATCAATAACTTTAGGAGGTACTAGAGTTCTAGATGGGGAATTAAAATTTTACAAATTAGCTTCTCAAGGGCAAACACTACCCAAAGGTAGGCCTAGAATTCAAGTCCATGCTTGTCTGATGGAGGATTTGTTCTCTTAGGTCCTCACTAAAGTTCCTTCTGTTTTCCTACTTTAAAGGATCTGTTTATTCAGGCTTGCCCACAATGACTTAGTCTGAGACCATGCAAAACTTCATACATAAGGATGGGTGATGGACACATGAACATTCAAGGGGCCTTTTCAGCTTCTACAGGGAATGTCTCTTGATTCCCACTCTAGGGCAGGCATAATAAAAACCATGGGCAAAGGATGTTTACCTCCTCCCCAGCTGATGAGTGGAACAGGGGGCTCTTCATTAAATGATAAATCTTAGTCTCTGGCACAGGTTGTATTTCTCCTGGTCTCTGTCTTAGAGGTTAATAATTGTAGCGGACTGATTTAAATATGAATACAGTAAAATTTTTAACAGGAAGGGGTATGGAGAGTGCAAGAGTGAGAGCATGAAAGGAGGTTTGGCTGTGGTGATGTTGCGGGGGGGGGGTGTCTATTTACTTTTGGTTAAATGCCAATACTGCAAGAGTCTGAGGTCAGTAAAAGATGTGTGAAACCAATTAGGGGTTCTTAGCTTCTGGCTGCTTAAGGCTATGCATATTGCACACTCAACATATACAGATTTGCACTGTAGTTGGGTGCAGTCACTCTGCCATGCTACGTAATGGCTTGGTGCCAACCTCCTGGGACAACACATGTCCACTTTTCAGTTTTGGGTTAAGAGTGCTGCCACCAAAAAGAACAAAGTCGAACAAAAGAGATTTAAGAGTGGAACTGTAGCATGAATCACAGAGGAGATCATCACCAGAAGCTTAAGGAAAAAGAAAATCAGCCAAAGCTATATAGCTCTCTGGTAATGACTGTGACTGTAATTTCTGCATATTTTAACAGATGTTCTGTTTACAAAACTGCTAACGGATTTAGAGGTTATGAATAAAGTCAGAAGGCCCTGGAGATGTTTCTTTGTATGATTAACTGACCACAGGCCATTTGTTTTACAACAAAGATGCTCAATGATCCATGGTCCATGATTGATACCAGCCCATGTGCACTAATGGCTGACATCTCCTCAGTCCTCCCCATTAGCATCTGAGGCAGATTGGAGGAGAACAGATTATGGGAAGAGCTCCCCCACTGCTCGACATGATAGTTCATTAGTGGGTGTGGAATCAATCTGAAAGAAAACTAAAACACTCATAAACTGAACATGAAATATTGTAACAATTAAGGAGCCCAATTCAATGATGAAAAAAAGAATATGGCTTTCATAATCCTGTCTATGGTGCTTTGATAAGCTGGAAATGAGAGGGTGTTCTGTCTTCCCTAAACAAAAGACAGATTATTTAGAAACTCTAATAATAATAAACATGTAATATGACCAACTGGTATTGATCACCTAATTATGCATCAGGCATTCTGCTGTATGATCTATATAAGTCACCTCATGTCCATTATCATGTGTGCATTATAAGAATCCCCATGGATGGGAGGAAGACAGCAAGGTTCAGGATGCTCACATCTGAGGACACTGGCTACTTTTTCTTTCTCATTATGCTTTTGCTTCTTATACCAAATATAATCTTTTCATTAGATGAATTTTCTCTGTTCATTCATATTCTCTGCTTTTTTCATAACTCTATAGCCTTGGCAATGACCTCATTGTTTCATTTCATCTTGTGTTTTAAAAGTAAATATCTGGGACCTCATTGTTTCATTTCATCTTTTTTTTTTTTTTTTTTTTTTTTTTTTTTGGTTTTTCGAGGTAGGGTCTCACTCTGGCCCAGGCTGACCTGTAATTCACTATGTAGTCTCAGGGAGGCCTTGAACTCACGGCGATCCTCCTACCTCTGCCTCCCGAGTGCTGGGATTAAAGGCGTGCGCCACCACGCCCGGCTCATCTTGTGTTTTAAAAGCTAACTATCTGGGACTGGAGAGACTGCTCAGCAGTTCAGGCACTTGCCTGCAAAGCCCGATGAGCTGGGTTCAATTCCCCAGCACCCATGTAAAGCCAGATTCACAAAGTGGCACATTCATCTGGAGTTCATTTCAGGTGGCTGGAGGCCCTGGCACACACATTCTGTTACTCTTCTCTCTCTGCTTGCAAAAACGCAACAAAACAACATCAACAACAACAAACCCAAAGCTAAATATCCTACAGATTGGTTTTCAAGTGCAATTCTCAATAAAAAGAGTGTAACAGGTTAGCTCAAGTTTTTGTCTTTTTTTTCAGGGGAGTAATGGATGGGGATATGAAGTTAACTAAGAGGTAACGATTGATTTGGGCTGCTTTTCTGCACTCTTTCCCTCCTGTGCACAATCAGCTATGTTTGGATGAGACATGACACACAAAATTTGGTCCTGTCTCCAAGGAAACAAAATCAGATTTCTAAGAAGTATCTGCACTCTTGTGTTTAGTGCATCATTTGCAATAGTCAGATATGTGAGCACACTAAATGTCCAACAGATGATTAAAGAAAATGTGGAATATACCACCTCTCTCTCACACACACACACGCATGCACACACACACACACCACACCCATGAGATACTGTGCAGTCTTTTAAAAAGAAAGAAAGGGTCTGCAGAGATGGCTCAGTAGGTAAGAGCACTTGTGTGAGCTTGATCTCTAGCACCCATGTAAAAAGGCATGGCATGATTATATATACCCAGAATGCAGTGCTGCTGTTGGGAGAGACAGGAAGATTGCTAGGTCTTCCTGGTCAGTCTGTCTAACCAAAATTCAAGGAGGTTCAGTGAGAGACTCTATCTCAAGGAAGGCAAAAGATCAATTGATAACATCTAATCTCTCTCCTCTGGTCTCCATGTACACACAGTGTGTGTATCTGCTTAAATACATGCATATACCACATGCACACACATACACTCACCAAAATTAAATAAATAGATAGATGGTTAAGATAGGAAGAAAATCTGCTGTTTGCAATACCATGGATAAGCCTGGAGGACACTGTGCTAAAAGAAATCAGCCAAACTCAGAAATTAATTCTACATGCTCTCACTTATACATGGAAGCTAAAATAGCAACATTCTGCTAGGTATAGTGGCTTATGACTGAAATTCCAACAGCTGGAAGGGTGAGGCAGGAGGTTGCTTGGAGTTCAAGATCAGCCTAGGTTACATAGTAAATTCCAGGTTAGCTTGGGCTACAGAGTGAGGTCTGATCCCAAGAAACCAAAATAACAAATTCATAGAAACAGAGATTAGAAAGATTAGAAAGGTGGTTACTGGGCTTGGAATGGGAATAGAGATTGGAGAATGGTGAGTTATTAGCTAAAGGGTACAAAGTCAGTTACGTAGGACAAGTGAGTCTGGAGAACAAATGAACAGCAGTGACTAGTTAACCTCATATTGTGTACTTGCAATCTGTCAGGACGGTAGATAATAAGGGTTCTCACCATACATCTACAAAAAGAAATTGTTAATTATGTGGACGTGATTGATATGCTAAGTAGTTTGATTGTGACTATTTCACAATGAACACATGTATGATGATATCAAATTTTATACCCTAAATATACACTGTCTTTCACTGTTAACTCTACAATGGACAAAAGCAGTAACTTCCATAAAGGTTTCAGTGGACACCAAGTGGAGTAGATTCTCTTAGATGGGGACATCACCAGCAGTACATTCTGTTCCCCCTGAGGTTAGAAAAGGGCCCAGCTTATGGTATCAGGATTTCTGTGCTGCTTATTAGCTGTAGGACAGCAATAATAAAAGACAGCTTTATTCACCCATTCATGAATAGATAATATTATAATTACCTACTGAATGAAGGAATAAGCAAGTACTTAGAAGAGGGCTCAATACAGAAGCCACAGTTAACAAATGCTAGCTATTATTATAATTCTATCAATATATTTTATGAATATCAGACAATAGCTATATCTTCTCTAAAAATAAACCCAGATTTGAAAATGAATTGACACCCCAAGCAGCCTCACTTAACCATACTGGCGTGAGAGGGAAGGGCAGCTGTATGTATCTGCAATTCAAATCAACTGGATAATTTTTTTTTTTTTATTGTGAACAGGCCAAGCTCAGTTCTCATCTTATTGCCAGTGGTGAGGTTCTTTGTGTCTAACAGAGGTGGTGGTGGGCAGGCAGAAGCACTGGACTTTCCTGAATAACCCTCATGGTTGCCTAAACGTTCTTAGAGCTTAAGGAGTACTGTCTGACTTCAAGGAACACACAGATTTTAAGCTCTGCTCACAGTTTCACATCCCCCTGTCTCTTATCTCCCAGGCTTCTTTTCTCTGATCCCTGGAACATACAGCTTCTCTCCTTTGAAATGTCTGGGTCAGCATGTAACATCTGGCAGAGCTATCCCCAAATTTGTTGGATAATTAAATTTTACCCAAGAACTCAACAGGGGGTGGCAAATGAAAACCTGAGGGCACTGCCTGGCTTGGAAAGTTTCATTTAAGTGCAAATAATTACTATTTGTGTGTGTGTTTGTGAGTGCAGAAAAATTGAGTGTTCCTGAAAAATCATCTCACTCCATCTGTTGCCAAAGTTCACATTAAGTACCAAATTCAAGAAAGGATAATGAGTTATGTGAAAATAAACTCGTGCTTGGAATTTCAATGTCCCCAGGTGATGCAAATAGGCACATTTGAACTTGCTCTGAAATTTTTCAAGCTCTGGGACCTGAACATATGCTCCAAGTTATTTAGCCAGATAAGACATGGGATTTCCTGCAAGTAGAGGTTTGTCAGCAAGTTGGTAAATAGCTTTCCCTGCATTTGGACACTCCAAATATGATGGAGGCAAACCAAGGCTCTACCATGAGGTCTTCCCACTTAGAAATGAAGACTTTCATGGTTTGCCCCAAGTCTAATGAGTCAGAGTCAGTTTTGCGAATGTGTTAAGCCAAAAGGACTTTGGGGTGGGTGGGTGGGGGGATTGGAAGGAGTTGAACCTGGCCTTTATCTGAGCCAATCTTCAGATAAATTTTACTCCTGCCCTCAATATCAACATTACTCCAATATTCAAAGGGTTGGAAACACAGCTTTTAAGGGATGTTCCTGTTATAGAAGGCAGTATGCTTGGGGAGAATAGAAGTGAAGTTAGCTTATCTCTTCAAGTGCACTACTCACCTCTAACAGCTCACCCCCAACACTGTCCATTCCTCTCAGTGTTACTGTTATATATCCTCAATTAGAGCAGCTTTAAAGAATTTACTCTGAAACCAAATCCCTAGGCAACTTGTGATGGAAAATTTTCCACATTATTTATTTTTCAGTGCTGTGTGAAACCTGCCATTAGTCCCTTGTAAGCCTGTATGGGAGAATGTTCTAAGATAGCACTGGGCATCACCAGCCACATTTGTTAACTTTAGTACAATTGAGACACTTTTAAAGGTAAAGGTCATTAATGTTTCAACATATCATTAAACTTAAATTCAGAACTAAGAACCTATATAAGGGAGAATCCAGCCAGTTTTAATTGGGCATTTAATAAAGATTTTTCTATGTGAAGAAGCTTATTGGATATTAGGAGGAAAAATACAATGCAATGAATGTTTGGAAAACATTATACTCTAGTTAAGACAAATTTAGAAAATTAAGTTTCTCAAAACCTATGCATTCCCTGAAAATTTAACCTAGTCTCATTGAGGAGTAAGGGGAAGGAACACGAATGCCTGAGCTAGGCACCCTGGGGTGTAAACTTGCTGCTTAAAACTGTGAGTTTTAGAAATTTACTTTGGCTATCTAGATGTTGGTTTTCTCATTTGTAAAATGGAGCAGAGTACTAGTATTTACTTCAAAAACAGTTGTGAGGTTTAGACAGCCAACATTTACTGAGCTTGTAATACATGCCAACCAACTTTATTTAATCTTCACAATTATCCCACTTTTAAAAATGAAGAGATTGGGCTGGAGAGATGGCTTAGAGGATAAGGTGTTTGCCTGCAAAGCCAAAGGATCCTGGTTCAATTCTCCAGGACCCATGTAAGCCAGATGCACAAAAGGGGCACATGCATCTGGAGTTTGTCTGCCGTGGCTGGAGACCCTGGCACGCCCATTCTCTTTCTCTCTCTCTCTCTCTCTCTCTCTCTCTCTCAAATAAATATATAAATAAAATATATTTAAAATGAAGAGATTGAGACTTAGATATATTCAGTGGCTGGTCCCAGGCATCATCACTAGCTTTCAGCAGACATTAGACTGGAATCCACACCCATCTGTAACATTGTTCTCCTTTGGCCTTCTCCCCTCCACTTCACTCTCACCCACTGCCTTTCCAGTTGGCAATTTTCTCAGTTGCACTGTAAATAGCTTTAGATCCATCCAGCACTGTAACTTTCCATCAACATTTGCCAAATGAATGAGCACATCATTTGAAGTTTATGAAGACAAGGTCAGATTCTGTGGAGAAGTAGTCTTAGAAAGCTTGAGCGGAAGGTAGGCCTGGATATTCTGAGATGGCTAATGTACTAAACACTAATTTCTTAAGGTGGAACAAGACCTGGCAAACAGAATAATTGTCAAGCATGGGCCAGTGGCCTTGGAATCAAACTAGAGCAAGCTGCATGAGTAAAAGTGGAATGTTCAGTGGTTCACATTTAGAGAAGAAAGGAGGCTGGCGGTGGAGGGGGGGCAGGCAGCCTAGTTGCCAGGGGAACTTCACATCTGGAAGTGAAGAAAAGCATTCTAGTACTTTGCCCTGAGGGAGCACAATTTAGGCTTCAAAACTTGCTTAAGCCTTCTGAATAAAGCTGCTGGGATCCGAGATGGTAGCACCAGCAAGAGCCATTCTTCTCGCTCAGGTGCTAACGGGTCTTATGTGGTGGTAAGAGAGTAACTTCATTGCAAGGAGAAGGATTTAAGTACACAGAGCGATTAGCCAAATGCTTAAATCAATAGAATTCAGGTCAAACTGTGCTCAGAAATGTGCACAGCTCTTATTACATGGAAAGTTAAGGACTAGAAGAACATTGTGGGGCTCTGAGTCATTTGAGCATGAAGTTAACTTTGTCCCAGCTGCAGATGCACAGTCCACCCACAATCTCAACTTGGTACTCTGGGGCTAACCCTTACTCTTGAAATTGAAGAATGTCAATAAAAACAGCCAGGATCTAATCCCATGTGGTCCAGCAACTCATTCTCTCCTTGTAACAGAAACCAATGGCTTTGAAAACAGAAAGCAATGCATCATTTCCCATTTATTCAAGAAGATGTCTTAAAATGTCTATAACAACTCTTAGCATATATTATGAGCTCAATAAATGTTGGCTATTTGTTTTGGAAGCAAATACTATTACTTTGCTCTAGTTTGCAAATAGGAAAACTAAGACCTAGAGGCCAAAGTCATTTTCTGAAGCTTACATAGTTTATAAGTGGCAAACCCCAGGGTGATATCTTAAACCTCACTTAAGATCCTGCAGGCTTTTCCCCAACTGTAGCTCTCCTAGTCAATTAGTTCTTCATTGGAACTGGTCTTGTTAATGAATTCACTGACAGCACTAGGAATTGCTGAGCACAAGCTGCACCTTAGGAGAAATATTGATAATGATGCGATCATAAGTCATCCCAACAAGTGAGACTGCTCATAAGGGGCACGACTGAAGGGGAAGGCTATGTTTGCCAGCTCAGCCAGGCTGGGGCCTTCAAATAGGCAGTTCTACCTGTGACCCATGTCTGATAGGGAAAGTCCACAAATTCACCTACTTGTTAGCAACTATGTGTGTGTGGCAGGGGATCCGAATTCTTGATTATCTCCCAGAACCCAAATTACTAATGGAGAGGACCCGGAAACCTGTCTTCAGCACTATGCCTGCTAAAGCAGGTGACAGTAAAATCTTCCCAATTCTCTGG
Source organism: Orientallactaga sibirica (assembly GCA_036365145.1). Taxonomy (NCBI): domain Eukaryota; kingdom Metazoa; phylum Chordata; class Mammalia; order Rodentia; family Dipodidae; genus Orientallactaga; species Orientallactaga sibirica. The sequence continues at coordinate 54,731,302 of JAEOAD010000005.1, forward strand.
GAGCTTTGGAGATGGCTTTTCACTCATCTTCACAAGACATCTGTGAAATTAGGTGGATATAGTATGCCAGTGAGCATAAACAGAAATAAGGGAGGTAATGTGTATACTGTGGACCCACAAACGTGTGTGTATACACAGTTGGTAGAGTGTAGAATTGTTTTAAGTTTCAATATTTCTCACCAAATTGTCTTAATAAACTACGAAGCTCATAGGTGAGTTTTTTCCACTATCAGTTTGTAATTTCATTTTTCTCTTTCTACTTGAAACTGCCATTAATTTTAGGCTTCCTGGGAATATGCATAACTCCAAGGGATGGTTAGTGCATGGCCTTTGAGCCCTTGCTACTGAGTAGGTTGTAAAATGGTTCTAGATTCCTATGTTGTGGTACAGCAACAAGCGGCATGAGGAGCTTCCTCTTTTCACTTCATATTTTTCTGTATGGCATCATAATGTGGACTGACCCTAAGTCCCCACAATATTTGCTGTTGGTTATCATCACATTCAGACTAAAGCTTTCCCAAAATGGAAAATACAGCGACAGAGGCATAACAGTATGATGGAGAGAACCCTAGAACAACAATCAGCACATTTAAATTTTAGCTCCAGTTTGACTAATAGTCACCAACTGGAATCATGGGCAAGTAATCTCTAACCCTTGCTATCTTCAGCTGACAGATGGAAAAGGCAGCAGTAGGACAGAGGAGTTTGCAAACTGCTGTGGGGTCATGTAATCCAGGAACATGCAGCCACCTGCAGTAGGGGTGTGGAGTTGGTAAAGGAGAGCTTCGTTGATCCTTGGCTTTACCTCTTTTTGTCCTATGATGAGGCTTCCCCTTTGGTTCCCATGCCCTGGTCACCACCCTAGACTCTAGGTGTTCTACAGCCTTGTTACCTTAAGAGGACCCTGAGCCAGCAGCATCTAGAATAGCTCTGGGCCCAGCAGAAATGAAAAGAGTCAGTTACCTCAGACCTCCAAGTCCGAATCCACAAGCACACAAGATCACCAGGTGACCTGCTTGACGATTAGAGCCCGAGAGTCAGTGCTCTTTAAGATCTCTCCCAATGTAACTCCACTCTAAGCAGCATTGTCATTGTGTTTGCCCAATACTTCCACCTTGTGAGCCACTGCCCTAGCTTGCTATGAATTCCTGGTTCAGAAAGCATGGCCATATTTTGTTATTTCCAGGTATACTTTTTTTTGGTTGTTTATTCGATGTAGGGTTTCACTGTAGCCCAAGCCCAGGCTGACCTGGAATTCACGCTGTATTCTCAGGCTGGCCTCAAACTCACAGCAATCCTCCTACCTCCTACCTCCCGAGTGCTGGGATTAAAGGCGTGTGCCACCATACCCAGCTTCCAGGTATTCCTTTTTTTTTTTTTTTTTTTTCCAGCTGCCCAAGTTTTTTTTAAATTTATTTTTATTGACAGCTTCCTTAATTGTAGACAATATCCCATGGTACTTTCCTCCCTCCCCCCACTTTCCCCTTTGAAACTCCACTCTCCATCACATCCCCTCCCTTTAAATGAAGCTAGTCACCTATGGGAAAGGAAAAGTTTTTTCTATTCTTTCTCCTTTTTTTCTGTGATTGTGACAATCACCAAAAGTGATGTTCCAATCCATAACAAGGTCTTTCTTTCTTTCTTTCTTTCTTTCTTTCTTTCTTTCTTTCTTTCTTTTTTTTTTTTTTTTCAAATTTTGCTCTAGTCCAGGATGAACTAGAATTCACTATGTAGTCTCAAGGTGGCTTCAAACTCATGGCAATCCATATACCTCTGCCTCCCAAATGCTGAGATTAAAGGTGCGCGCCACCATGCCTGGCAAAATCATGTTTTATATTAAAAGCCAGTGTGCAGAATTTGTTAATACATAACCTGAGCCAGGCACAGTGTGAAGAACCTTCAAAGAAAACCTTGGTGAATACTGAAAATAACCCTGGAAGTAGGTGTTCTTGCTCTCATCATCTTACAGATGCAATATCTGAGTCTTGGGAAAGTAATTTACCCTAATAGTAAGCCAGAATAAGACAGTTGGAACTTGAACCCAGATTTGTCTTTTACCAGAGTTTTTTTTTTTTTTTTTTTTTTTTTTTTTTAGAGAGAGAGTGTGTGTGTGTGTGTGAAAGAGAGAATGGGTGCACCAGAGCCTCCAGCCACCGCAATCAAACTCTAGATGAGTACGTCATCTTGTGCACATGTGTGACCTTGTGCTTGCATCACTTTATGAATCTGGCTTATGTGGGATCTGGAGAGTCAAATATTTATGACATGCCCTCACCAATACTTGTCTAAAATTCTCAGAGTACCTTCTCCTCCATATTGCCACTTAAGCTTTGGATCTTCACATCATTCTTGATAGTCTTCTCTGTGGTAGTTTGAATGTATGGCCCCTATAGACTCTGCTTCAGTCCCTAGCAGGCAGACTCCTGCTGGGATAGGGGGAGGTGTGCTTTACTGTACTGGGGGTGGAACTGAATTCCAGCCTAAAGGTATGCAGAAAGGTTTTCTTTTTTCGTTTTCGTTTTCATTTTCTTTCTTTCTTTCTTTCTTTCTTTCTTTCTTTTTTTTTTTTTTGAGGTAGGGTTTCACTGTAGCTCAGGTTAACTTGGAATTTACTATGTAGTCTCAAGGTGGCCTCAAACTCATGGCCATCCTCCTACCTCTGCCTCCTGAGTGCTGGGATTAAAGGTGTGTGCCACCACACCTGGTGCAGAAAGATTTTGTGCTCTGGCTGTGCTTGCTGTTCAGTGGTGTCACCCTCTTTGATTTATGACTAGAAGCCACCTTCTTCTGCCATTTGATGAAATAAATCCCTTGCTCCCATAAACTGTATCTGGTTTGGATGTTCATCCCAGCCGACAGCATGAAACTGGCTACAATATTCCCCCATCTTATAATACTTCCTAATTTGTGCTGTCCCAATGGGGCAATCAGTAGCCACATATGAATATTCAAATTTAAGTTTAAATTAAATTAAAGTTTTTACTGTTTTTTCTTTCATTTATTTATTTGTTGAAAGACAGAGAGGAGTAGGGAGAGGAAGGGAGGGAGAATGGGCATACCAGGGTCTCTAGCTACTGCAAACAAACTCCAGATGTATGTGCCCATCCTTTGCATCTGGCTCATGTGGGTCTGGGGAGCTGAACCTAGGTCCTTAGATTTCGCAGGCAAGCACCTTAACTGCTAAGCCCTCTCTCCAACTCTCAAGTAAAATTTGTGTATCTTAGTTGCACTAGTACTATTTGAAAAGCTCCATAGTCACGCGGGCTTAGTGGTTGCCATGATGGGTTTAACAGTTAACAAATATTTCCATCATCAGAGCAAGTTTTCTTGGAATCACATTACTGAAAACCATCCTGCCATATTTAGTCTTGCCCCATATCTCACAGCTTCTTAGTATTGAGAGCTCCAGTCTTGAATGCACACATCCAAAAAAGCCATGTTGGCACCCCTCCAATAACAGGTTAGATGACATCTGGGGAGCAAGATGAGTGATGCTAAATATTCAATAATATTGAAGTCCTAAAACTTGACCCTGATTTCAAGTTCAAAGACCACATCTATCTAGAAGCAGGAAGGGCTCTGGCATGCCTTGCCAGCTCTGCCAGCCTTGGCCTTCATGATTCACTGTGACAGCTCCTCCTTTCTGTCAGGGGAGAGAGTCCAATCAAGCTGAGTTTTATTTCCTCCCTGAAATAAAATAGAACGGACTGGCCAAGGTATCTCTAGGGACAGCTGCTATGGGCCTTAAATCACCCAGTAACACTTCAAGTCAATCCCACTTCCATGCTAGAGTTTGCAATCAACATTTATCTCTGTTGGACAGACCATCATGCAGGTTTCTAATACTTTTATTATTACCTTGTAAATACAAAATCCTTGAGGCAGAAATACCAGCTGCTAACAAGACAGTGTGTATGAGCACCTACTTCTTCAGTGATGAATGGTTTGAGTTTCTGAATCTCAGAAAAAAAAAAAAAGTCAGCAAAGACAAAACTTTCCCAAAAATTGTGTATTTCCAGGGGCTTTAAAAGCAGCCCTCTATAGAGAATCTACTGACACTGAATGACCTCTGCTAGAGAAACTGAGGCAAGCAATGAGGACATAAAGAAATTCTTTAGGTTGTGGTGGCTCAAGTTTTTAATTCCAGCACTCAGGAGGCTGAGGTAGGAGGACTGTCAAATTCAAGGCCAGCCTGAGCTACAGAGTGAGTTGTGGGTCAGTCTGAGCTAGAGTGAGATCCTGCTTCAACCTCCCCTGTCTTCCGCCCCTGTACCTCTCCCCTGGAAAAAAAAAAAAAAAAGAATGAAATTCTTGCTCAATGTTTGGAACCAGACTCATTAGAACAGGGTTAATAAATGTCAATGGCCATCTCTCTTTGTGATGGCCCAGTTTTCATTTCTCTACAAATTTAGCAATTCACTGGGACCCTTTATCAGAATAGCACTGAGCTTATAGAGCAACTTATTTAGTGAGGAAGCTTAATGTTGAATCCAAGAAGGACTCAAATAAATGCATACTGAGCATGTGCATTAATGGCTGAGAAAGAAAGAAATGAAGAGGTATGTCAGAAATGAACTGCAGAGGCTTTACCTAGGGACAGTGGTCAGGAAATGCTCTTTTGGAATGGGTGGCCTATACAATGAGGGAACTGGCTAAAGTGACAGGTGCTTAGGGACTGAGGGGTGAGTGAATAGGCCAAGAAAGGCAGAGGTTAGATTTTGCTGACCATACTTAGGAAAGAGGTTAAATTTTCTAGGAATAGTGGAATTTGACCTGGGGACCTAAAGCAACAGATTTATATCTGCTTTGTGGTTTTCAAGGCTAGCTGAAGTGTGAAGGATGGATTAGAGATTAGGTCGTAGAAGCTGGGAGAGCAGTAGGGTTCTTGATTGCATCTCTTGGAAGATGGTACATTAGGCTCACATTATAATACTAGGAATAGAAATAACTGAAGACATGATGGTTAGCTATGTTGGGGTGGCACAGGAAGGACTTGGGAGTAAAGTAAAAAGCTTGGGAATCAAGGGTGACTCCTAGGTTTCAGGCCTAAGATCTGATGGGTAGTGGTAACTGTACCATGACGAGTTTGGGAGCTTTGTGTTCATTATTTGCAAAACAGCAGTGCTCTGAACTTCTCCCTTTCCAAATGTCCCCGTCAAAGGAAAGATCAAGTAACTTGTGTCCAAAGTTCAGTCTGAAATGTCATGCTGGGGATTTGGGGCCTTCATTGATCAGCAAAGCTTGTTTGTGCTCTTACCTTTGACTTCACTGCCTCACAGATCCATGTTCTTAGTGGCTGCTGCAAGAATCCATGGTCCCTAGCTATGTGTGGGTCCGTGCTGTTTCCCTGTTCATCACTCTTCTCAAATATTCTTTGTAGAGCTGGGGAGATGGCTTAGCGGTTAAGGCACTTGCCTGCAAAGCCTAAGAACCCAGGTTCAATTCCAGTAGCCATGTAGGCCAGATGCATAAAGTGGCACACGCATGTGGAGTTTGTTTGCAGTGGTTAGAGGCCCTGGTGCTCCTGTTCTCTATGTGCCAATATATTTAAAAAAATATTCTTTTAAAAAATTTTTTTATTATTTTTGTTTATTTATTTATTTTTGGAGAGAGAGAGACAGAGAGAGATAGACAGAGAGGGAGAGGGAGACAGAGATGGGTGCACCAGCAGTCTCTCAGCTGCTGTGAACGAAATCCAGATGCGTGCGCCCCCTTGTGGGCAAGTGCGGCATTGCGCCCTTGCGTCACTTTGCATCTGGCTAAACGTGGGACCTGGAGATTGGAACCGCTGGAGATTGGAACCAGCATTCTTAGGCTTAGCAGGCAGGCACCTTAACCGCTAAGCCATCACTCCAGCCCCCAAAATATTCTTTGTAGCCAAAAAACTCTATTGCCCACTACCCTCTCAACCTTCCTCATTCTGTAGAATCTTACTTAGTTTCCCCCCTCCATTTATAGCAATATGTTGCCTAACCATGGTTTCCCCAACACAGGGCCTATATTAGTTCTTGTTGCTGTGGCCAAATATCTGACAAGCAGCAGCTTATGGAAAGAAAGGGTGGCTTACCGTTTGGAAGGGATGTACTCTATCATGATGAGGAAAGCTTGGCAGCAGGAGGCAGCTGTTCACATTGCATCCATAGTCAGGAAGAGAATGTGAACAGGAAATGTGGCTAGACTATAAAACCTCAAACCTTTCTGAAGTGACCCACTCCATCCAGCAAGACTCCACCTCTTAAAGGTTCCACCACCTTACCAAACAGCGCCACCAGCTGGGGACCAAGTGCTCAAAATACATGAGCCTGTGGGGGTCACTTCACAACAGAGTGATAGAGGAATTACCCATTATTGCTCCACTGAGGCCTGAAATAATTAGTGACACACTGTTCAGCATCAAATCAATGAGTATTTGCTAAAGAAGTTCCTACACACTGGTGAGGCTGGGATGGAAACTTTCTTACTTTAACCGAAGGATCAGAGCCCAGATGAATTGATTCATTGATAGGCTATGGGAAACTGGGGCCAGAAGCTCCAGGTTAGACTTGGATTTTTGTTGCTAACTAGTTCTGTAATGTCTGGAAGTTTTCTTCACCTTCATATACCTTAGTTTCTGTTTAGCTCAAAATAAAATAGGAAAGTGAAACCTGGCTCTCTGACCTCATGGAGGAGAATGAGACCTAGGTTAATGTGTGTGAAAGGAACTGAAAAGGTTATGAAATGACCCATGTGAGTGGGTACATAAAACAACACAATTCCTCTACAGTGCAGATGTATAGATTGCCCCGATGGAACTGTCAAATGTTTAATGTTTGTGCAAATCATCTTCTCTGGACTAAACTAATGAGGATTATGGTATTGCTCTCACAGGGCTCTCTCGAGGATTAAATAAGCTTAAAGGCAGTGTGAATGGACTGCAACAGTAGATGGCACAGAGCAGTTCTTTGTGCATGAGGAGCACTGAATAAATCTTAGCCTTTTGGGCTGGAGAGAGAGCTCGGTCAGCCAAGTGTTTACCTCACAAGCTTGAGAACCTGGAGACAATCTTTAAAACAGCATCAATAAGCTGGGCGTGGTGGCGCACGCCTTTAATCTCAGCACAGGAGGCAGAGAGAGGAGGATTGCTGTGAGTTTGAGGCCACCCTGAGACTAGAGTGAATTCCAGGGCAGCCTGGGCTACAGTGAGATCCTACCTTGTAAAACAAAACAAAACAAACAAAAAAGCATCAATAAAGCACTTTCTTGGAAAACTCCATCTTCTAATTCAAAATTTAAACCACCTGTTTCCTACTTCTCTGCTCCGCTGCTACTTGTTAGAAAACTGCCACCTGGACACTATTGGCTCCCAAATAGAAGGATAATCAAAAAGCCAGGGGACTTGCTTAAATGGCCGGAAGGAAAGCTGGCAGGGCAAAGGGAGGGCCAGGGTGATAGGCAGCAAGAAGAGCACAGCCCAATAGCTGGGTGGGACTGAGATGAAGAGAAAAAGAGGGTGGCTTCCTAGCAAGGTTATAACAGTGTAGACTGGAGCAAGAGATGGGGATAGAAGCAACAGCACCATACTCATGAGAGGGCAGAAGAAGCAGGAAGTCTATCTCTTAAATATCACTATGTTTATTAAAACCAGGCGGCAGTGTTGCTAAACACGGATTCTCTGCACCTCAAGGTTCCTTCACCTGCAAAGTAAGATTGTGCACTGAAGCTCCTGGGGTGGGGGAGGGGCAGACCTATATTAAGAGTTCCTACAAGGCTGATTGGCTTCTTTCTAAAACTTCTATGCTTGTGGAGAGCTAGAATCTTATAGGTCCAAAGCTAAATTATTAACTAGGGCTAGTTTTAGCCCTTTTAATAGCAATTCATTGTCTATATCAATATCTTACCTGATGTCCTTGTGACCATCAGGTAAATAGTTTTGGAATGAATGAACAACACTAGCTTTCATCAACCCAGTGCATAATAATGTCATCAAATAACACAATTTTAGGTCTGTAACAGATTTCCTGTAATCTCTGATATTTCCACCAATATATTTGGAAAGTGTCTTGATTTATGACTCTCTCTTGTTCTGTCACTATCAAAACTCCATGAGTAACTAGGAATAGAGCTCAGTGGTAGAGCATCTGCCTAGCATGTGTGAGGCCTATGTTCAATTCCCAGCATTGCCCCCTCTCAAAAAACAAAACAAAAAAAAACCTGAAACTGTTACCACATTGGAACATGGTGTTTGGGTAACTTGAATCCATGCTCCTGGGCAATAATCACTCATATATGGCTTCAGAATAAACTCTTACTCTGTGAAATGGGAGCTGTGTTTTTACATCCATGGGGGCAGCCAGAGAATCATGAGTGTGTCATGAATGTCATATGTAGAGCACTTAGCACAGTGTTTTAGATAAAGTCTGCATTCAATGAATGCAGTGGGGTTAAAACATCACCCTTTATCCCAGGTATGCACTGTAGGAAAGGGAAATAGATGTTTTAAAAATCTCCAGCTTTTCCGTCCTTGTATTCTCTTAGACAATATTAATTTTCTAATTTGCCTACTTCTTCAGATGCAGCTTTGTTCCTTTGTAGCTTTCTGCCTGGAACCCAAGGGAGAGGTACTTAGAGCAGGAAGAGGTTGCAACAGTCATGTTATATCATGTATCCTATAGATCGGAGCTCCTCTACCACCCCTCACACATGTACAGGCTGGCATGGCCTGTACTAGGCTGCTGCAGGAAGCTCAGGGCCTTGACTGTACATGCAAGTCACAGCATTCTCCCATAGGAATATCAACCCTTGGTCCTAACTATACCTTCTGGCATCCATTAGAACATCTACATTCCCTCTTCAGCCCATATTCACCCTCCACTCCTCCTCTCTCTCACTGTAAGATTCTTGAGGCCATAGAGGCTCTCTCTCAAGTTCATAACTAATTCTAGCTCCCTGTAACAGTACCTGACACACAGTGTGCCCAGTAAGCATATGAATGAGTGAATAATTGTCACAGAACTAAAGGATTTAGAGAGCAGTTTCAAAGGGTAGTGAATTCAATGCTTTCAAGAGCCAAGTCAGGTAAAAGAAAGAGGAGTGGCTTCTGGCTCACTGAGGGGTGAATATTTTGCCTAAAGGCATTTTTGTTTTCCTAAAGTCACTTGAACTCAGTGTTTTAGAAGAGTGCATTAACTGGACAAATCCTTTCACTGCTGGGTTAGCTTGTAGGTCTCTGGAGTTTGAGACTCCCTATAGATATCCCTCTATACCTACCCCAGGAGGGAGGTGAGTCATGACCACTCTGACCCTTCCACAAATGCTAACTCATCCTAAGGCTAAACATCTCCAGGGACAGGGAAAACAAGACCTTCAAAACTCTTAATTATTTAAAAATTTCATTACCTTGAGCTGAAAGCTGCTTCTTTGAAATTTGTACCCAGTTGGTCTTTGTGTCCTTTGAGATTATTAAAACAAATTGAATTCTTTGCTTTGTGGTTTCCCTGCAAATATTTGAAGATATTTACCTCTCCTTTATCCGGCTAAATCTTTTCCATAGTAGAGTTCTTTCAGCTGTTCCTTATGTCAAGATTATTAAACCTTCCCACTGTGACCACCTCACCAGATCAATCTTCCATTTTAGAGTTCACACCAGCATGTACACTATTACTAAAACATTTCAGTTAAGACCAAAACTATCTATCTCTCTATCTCTCTATCTATCTATCATCTATTTATTTATCTATCATCTATTATCTATTTATCTATTATCTATTTATTTATCTATCTATCATCTATTTATCTATCTATTATCTATTTATTTATCTACCATTTATCTTTTTATTTACCTATCTACTTATCTATCATCTATCCATCTATATCCATAATAAATAATTTATGTGCCTAGTGAAAATCATAAAAGATCATTAAAACCTAAGAGAATGTTGAAGAAGCCACATTATAAAACAAAGAAAATCACATGATTCCAATTTTATTTAAAACTACTTTAAAATTAATTTGAGCAGGATAAAAAGAAAAAACTGCAACAACCAAAAATTATTTCCCTAGGGCTGAAGAGATGGCTTAGCAGTTAAGGCAGCTGCCTGCGAAGCCAAAGGACCCAGGTTCAACTCCCCAGGACCCACATAAGCCAAATGCACAAGGTGGCACATATGTCTGGAGTTGTTTACAGTGGCTAAAGGCCCCGGGTGTGCACATTCTCTCTTTCTCTCCCTCACTCTCTCTCTCTCTCTGATACAATAAAAAAAATCATTTCCCTAACTTAGAAATAAATACAGGTAATTATTTTATTATATATGTATATTTATTATGTATATTTAGTATGATTGCTAGGATTAACCAAAATTATAAAATTGTAAGACTGTAGAGCTTTTTAACACTGAAAAGTTATAGATGGCTCCTCACTTGATTCTAGCCAGTTAATTTTTTTAATCAGAGACCCACATAGGGGAAATGTGTTTCAGAGATATGAAGTGATATACCCAGGATCATAGAGCAAGTAACATTGCCTAACAGGTAATCAATGGGAAGGATGCTGGCCAGGAAACAAGATGTGAAATTGAGTCATTTCAAGGCTCTCTCCCCCCCAGGTTTGAGTACATTCTGATTGTCTGTGGGGCATGAATGTAATATATAGAAAACTCTTGGGTGGTTTTGTTACATTCCATAGCTTTAGAATCAAAGTAGATATTAATGCTACCAGATGTCAGATCTACTTCCTTGGCAGCCCTGGTTCTTTTGAATCATCCTTAGAGTTATCTAAGACCCCGGCGGGGGGGGGGAACTCCCTTTTAAAAGTGCCACTCTCAGAGGTTACATCCCTCCCTGCACACATCAGACATCCTTAGAGAAGATACTGGCATTGATCCCCACACAGTTCTTGTTAGTAGACTAGCCATCCATCTAGGCTGTCAAATCTTGCTGTTCTGGCTCCTCCTCCCAGCTGTGATTCACCCTAAGACTCAATCTGAATGACATCTAAGGTACTTAAACCTTTTTTTTCTCAAGATAAACACTGCCAATGCCATCAATCAGAAGGCCTAGAATACTTTTTACCTTTTTCGTCAACCTAAACAAACGGCCTCTTGCTTACCATTAATGAAGGGAGACTTATCTTTGCCTTTGATTAAAACAAAGCACAACAAAAACAGTGATGGTTTTATCTTTATTACATTATGGTTGACAACAAGTGCATAGGGTTAGAGTACTGTGTGCTTTTATATGTGGGTTCAATTGAAAGGGTTCTAATATATCAGTTATCTCACACTTACTTTTGGGAGTATTTTCTCTGTTGGTACTATATTATGATTTGAATTTTTTAATTTGAATATTTTAAACATAAAGTCTGTCAACCCTAACTAGGGTTTTTAACTACTAATGTAATAATAGTTTAACAAGATTTAAAAAATATATATATATGAAACATGTAGCCGGGTGTGGTGGTGCACGCCTTTAATCCCAGCACTTGGGAGGCAGAGGTAGGAGGATTGCCTTGAGTTCAAGGCCACCCTGATGCTACATAGTGAATTCCAGGTCAGCCTGGGCTAGAGCAAGACTCTACCTCGAAAAACCCAAAACTGAAACATGTAAAATCAAAAGCTCCTTGGTCTCCAAGTTCATTTCCCAAGGTGATTGCTGCTGAGCATTTGGTGAGTACAGTACGCTCCTGACCTGCCTGTCTGCTAGGCTCAGTTTCAGTTCTTGAAAAACACCAAATATTTCGTCTAGCCATTTCTTAATGGCTAGATTTTGAAACCAGTTTTAAATGATCAATTGAATACCCAATGTTTGCTTTCATAAGACACCATCAGAAGTGGTCCAGCTCCTAACCATGGGAGGCACAGAACAATACAGTGCACTCACTGGATAGTTTCTCTGAGACCTGCATGTCACTAAAACATGAGACGCTCCCCAGTGCTGGGTGCACTAGGATCACGTGGGAGGCTTTTTAGAATAGGCTTCTCAGGATATGTTTTTCTGGTGATATTGAACACTAGGCTTGGGGTGAGACTCAGATACCTCCTCTTCTTCGTCATTTTTTGAGGTAGAGACTGACCTGAACTAACTCTGTAGCCCAGGCTGGCACTGAATTTACTGTAAACTTCCAATCTTAACCTCCTCCTAGTGCTGGATTTAAGGCATGAGCTACCACACCCAGCATTAAACACAATCTTAACAAACGTTCTAGGTAACATTAATGCTTTGTGGGCCTTGGCCTGAGGATTCAGGTAACAGGATAAAGTCTCTGATTTCATGGATATGGTGCTCTGGGGCACCTTCTCCTCTATTAAGAGCCGTTTCATTCCCTTTCAGTCTCAGGTATTTCCCAGTTGCAAAGTCCTCATAGTTCCTCACTGCTGAAACCCAACAGCTCTCTTTAACTTCCTCTTTTTGGCAGCTTCTCACCCACTGACCTTCATTAGAGAATGCTAAGAACTTTCCTTCACATAGGTTAAAATCCAGGCAGGCTCTGCAGTGCATTCATCTCATACTTTTTCTGCTTTCACCCTTGTTCTCATTCTCTCCATCTTCGTACCTTGTACTCCATCTATCTGCCCATTTATGACTATCTCTTCAAGGTTCAATCAAATGCCACCTTCCAAAAGAACTCATAATGAATTCCTGTCCATCTCCTAAGAACTAGAAGGGATCTCTTATCAAAACCTCCACCCTGGTTTTTATACTTTATGATTCTCACTTCTTTTTCTCAAATGTAATTTATCAAATATATCACATCTCCAAGTAGATTATGAATATATCCTTTAATAAAGGTCAAATAAATGAGCTTACAGATAAGGAACCAAAACTGAAAAATCAATAGGATTCCCTGTGTACCATAGTATCCCCAAGAAAATTCTAAAAGCATATAATTCCACCAACAACCATCGTAACATGTGCACAGCCTGTTTGGTAGATTTCCTAGCAGGGTAGACTATACAGAACCCATCGTGCTTGGAATTTATATATTACTTGTGTGATTATTGATCAACATTTGTCCTTTCTACTAGATTTTAAAGTTTATAGAAGCAGAGAAACAAAGCTGTTTTACTAACTGCTACATCTCTATTACTTAGTACCATATATACTACATCAGATGTTCAAACAATATTTGCTGAATGAGAGAGTAAACTGAATTATAAGAACATTCAGGTGTGCTTTTATTTTAAAAGGCACAGAAAAATTATGGGGAATTCTGCAATGCCTAAATCTTAGTGCCCATGTCCTCCTTCTCCTGGACTGATGGTCACCTAATTCCACTTAGTACAGTTCCCAAGATTTATAAACCACTATGTTCTTAGAAAAATCTGGGAGAAGCATCACCTCATTGTTTTAAAGAAGCTTACATCTTTCTAAAAATATTTATTTATTTGAGAGTCACAGAGAAAGAGGGAGGAAAAGAGACAGAGAAAGAGAGAGAGAGATTGAGAGTATGTATGGGTGTACCAGGGCCTCCTGCCACTGCAAATAAACCCCAGACACATATGCCACTTTCCAGCTTTATGTGAGTACTGAGGAATCGAACCAGGCCATCAGTTGCTTCAAGTAAAGCTTTAATTGCTGAGCTATCTCTTCAGCTCTGGCACTCACATCTTTTAAATTATGTAGTTTATTTCTATGTGCAGATACCTTCCCTGTATATTTTAGTGACTCAATGAACTCGTTTTCATTACCTCTGTTTTTCAAATAAGACATGTGAGACTTGGAGAGATGAAGTGATGTGGCCAGGATCACAGAGCAAGCAGCATTGTTTATCAGGTAATTAATGTGAAGGTTGCTGGCCTGGGAACAAGGAGATGTAAATTTTGGTCCATTTTCTGCCACTACGTCCTAGTGTGACCTTGACTCATTCAATCTTTGAGTTTTGATTCCTTCTATATAGAGATAACATCTGAAGATTAATTGAGACCAGGCCTTCAGAAGTTTCTGGACAGGAATAAAGTAAAGCATGCTGTAAAGATGATTATCTCATCTCATCCCTCCTACCATCAAGAACCCACAGATGGCCTTCTCCTCTGTCCCCCAAGGTCAGCTATGCCTACAAATCAGTACAGGCTTTCTTCTCCAGCTCAGAGTCTCCAGCTGGGAATCAGCTCTGATTCTTTCTCTTTCTCAGGCCTTGCTCTAAATACTCTATTTTGAAAATGAACTATTTTGGGACCAGGAAATCTGAAAATCTGAGCTGATTCATCACCTTCATCAAGCTGTTGCTCTCTGGCTTCCTCTGCACTGTCAGACAAACACATTTTATCTCCACAAACCACTTCTCAGTGGGCTATATGGAGAGTTCCTCTTGTCATGATAAGAGTTTTTGAAAAATATTACAAACCCTTGGAGGAAGAGTCTCAAGAAATAAATTTAAACTCAGTAAAACATCAGAGTGGAATGGAGAGAGTGCAATGGAGGGAAGGAGGGAAAGGAGGAGGCAGGTAGGAGTCATAGAAAAGTAAAACTGTAATGTGTCACAATGTAGCACCTTTTTTTTTTTTTTTTTTTTTGAGAGACACACAGAGAGAAACAGAGAGAGGAAGAGGAATACAAATAGAGATGGGCACGCCAGCAGCCTCTCAGCTGCTGTGAACGAAATCCAGATGTGTATGCCCCCTTGTGGTCAAGTGCAGCATTACGCCCTTGCATCTGGCTAACCGTGGGACCTGGAGACTGCAATCAGCGTTTTTAGGCTTAGGAGGCAGGCACCTTAACCGCTAAGCCATCTCTCCAGCCCTAACCTGTTTTTGAATGCATAGACTCCAAAACTGTCAACTGCTGATTGTTCCAACTCATAGAAGCATGGGAGAGGGCACAGAAAAGGACAACACCATAAGATATATTTTCTAAAAACCTTGCTTCAGCTACTTTTGGAAAGGTCATAATTTTCCTCATAAGATTTTCCTTTCTAGCCATGTTTTATTTCTTGGATAAATCTATACTGAAATGAGTTTGCCATCTCTAAGTAAATAATGGGATATCCTGAAAACCATCTAGGGAGGACAGAGCCACAAGGCAAGAAACAAAAACACATGGCATGGATGTGCATCTGTGGATAATTGAGAATTAGTTAATGTTTTTTCAAGGGTAAAACACCCCAAAATCACTTCTCCAGAAGACCTCTTATGTGTGGTGGAGTTTCTGCAGCACATAGAAGCACTATGGCCATGGCAGCATGCCAGTGAGCAGAGGAAGATCATGCCGTTGGGAAGCACCCTTCCCCCTCTTCTTCTCTGGGCTATGCTGCTTCCGAGTCCAAGACAGTTTTTCCAATCCACCTACAGCGTCACCATCTCCAT
The DNA here is from genome assembly GCA_036365145.1 of Orientallactaga sibirica. Taxonomy (NCBI): domain Eukaryota; kingdom Metazoa; phylum Chordata; class Mammalia; order Rodentia; family Dipodidae; genus Orientallactaga; species Orientallactaga sibirica. Next base: position 54,746,577 of record JAEOAD010000005.1, read on the forward strand.
ATGTGTATCAGGCAGCTCAAACACACAGAGTCAAAAGTGGCTTCCAACTCTTCTCTCCCAATCTACTTCTGTCCTCAAAGTCTTCATCTAATTAACTTCCCAGCACTCCATCCACTCCATGCCAACTTTAGACCCAGGATTCAATCTGATCCTCTCAGCTGCACCACTGCCCTTGGCTGAAGCCACACTGACTTTTTCTCTACAATATCCCTGGACAACATCCCCACCTCCATACATATCCCCTACCCTGCCTGAGTTCTGAACTGTGCCATTAACCACCTGGATCAGGGTATTCACTGCCTTTTGTCACTCCATTTTTTTAACAGTGGCATTTTCCAGCCATATCCTGATTGTTCATTGTCACACACTACACAGCACCCACCCATCTTCAATGCCAAAATATATTCACAGACAACATGCACACATATCCATGTGTGCACACACTAGCACCCATCCTCAACCTAGACTTGGTCACACACACTCTTTTTCTTTATTCTGTATTTCTAGCTCCTATTCCAGCTCTCTATTTAGGCTTTTTTTTTTTTTTATCTTCAGATGTCCTTTCTTCCAATGTGTCACTTATTAATGCCCCTTAAAATTTTCTCTTAACACTTCAGCTGAAGCCTCCTCCTGAAAACCCAGCTGAACTTGTCCTGCCCTCCTCTGGTTATCACCACACTTTGTACATCTGTATCCTAGTAAGCCAAGCAAGTTTGTTGGTCCGACCATTCTTCCTGGGCTTGGAGTCCTAAAATATAGCATAATTTAATGGCAGATAGACCTGGGGTGAAATCTCAACCATCTCCTAGTAGGTTGGGAAAATATATTCCCTAAGCCTCTGTTTTCTCACTTCAATAGTATCACTCACTTGATACAGTTGACAAGCGAAACACATGAGAAAATTCAGAGCAGTTAAGACCTAGTTAATGTATTCAACCAACAGACTCAATAAAATGATAACCATTGTTATTATAACTAGGTACACCTTTATCTGGTATCTAGTAACTGTGGAGTTATGTGAATGGATTTAGAGTTCAGACCTTCAGTGTTATGAAAGTCCTATTCCAAGCCAGGTGTGGTGGCGCATGCCTTTAATCCCAGCAATCGGGAGGCAGAGGTGGGAACATTGCCATGAGTTTGAGGCCAGTCTGAGATTACGTAAAATCCAGGTTACCCTGGGCTAGAGCAAGATTCTACCTCGAAATACCCAAATCAATCAATAAATAAATACTTATTCCAGTGTACTACCACAACCAGAACTTCTCAAAATTTTTACAAAGTAAGTGAAGGAATTACTAATATTTCCATTTTATTAATAGATTTATTAATAGATTTTGAGAACATTAAACTTCTTTGCTCAGAACACAGTGAGTCAGTAGCCCTAAAAGGCTTCAAATGTTATTTACACACACACACACACACACACACACACACACACACAAAACATTGTTTCACCTTTTAAAACATGAATTGATCTAAAATAACATGGCTGTCCAGTTGTCTGTACTATGCGTTTCTTAAATGTGGCTACTTTATAGGAAAATAAATTTGTAAAAAACAAAATGGACAAAATGCTAGAAAAGGACAGGTTCCCCAATTTAAAGCAGATACCTGCAAACGTGCAAAAGAGATCAGGAAAGCATCAATTGATTGCATTGTATCTTTGCTTCTAAGCCCACCAATGACTTCCTCACTTTCAAGATCACCCTTGTTTGACTGCATTCAAGACTCTATGAAGAGGTAGGAGGATCGCCACAAGTTCAAGGCCACCCTGAGACTACATAGTGAATGCCGGGTCAGCCTGAGCTACAGTGAAACCCTACCTTGAAAAATCAAAAAACAAAACAAAACAAAACAAAAAAAAGACTCTATGAAGTCTAGGTTCTGCTACCTCATTTATGGTGCTTTATTTTATTCATTCTTCTCAAGTCACACTGGCCTCCTAGTTTGCATACTCTCCAAATTCACTACCACCTCAGGACCTTTACTGCTTTGGCTACTGGGAGTCTTCACTCCCCATATTTCCTCTTTCTTAGAATACGTAGTTGTTTAGATCATGGCATCAAAGCCCTCCCTGTCTACTGTACATAACATTAGCTTCTTACCATCTCAACTCTGTATTATGTCCTTAACTTGCCCTACACTTTTCATAGCAGTTACTGCCATATAAATTATTTCTTTTTGAGATCTTTCCAACCATAGAATATCATAAGAACAGAGGGAAAATCTTGACTCTGTTCGCTGTTACATATCCAGACTCTAAAACAGTGCAGTATATAGCAGGTATGTAGTAAACATTTGTTAAATGGATGCATGAGTACATTTATTTTATCATCACTAAAACACCAAGATAATTCCTTTTATGCTTAAAAAATCTAACATAACACCCTTAATTCAAAAGTGGTGCAATTCAGTCCCCATAATTAGAACCCATAAAAAGGAGTGAGCCAATTCTAAATGTTGAGAACAAATAACTTTTGTTTTTATTTATATCTAAGGAAAGCTGAGCATCTTGGCAAAGAGACTATTTGAAGACACTCCCTCCATTTAAACCAAGAGGTCATACATCATTTTTAAAAACATTTTATTTTTATTTATGAGAGGAGGGGAGATACAGAAATGGGCAGGGAGAGAGAGAGAGAGAGAGAGAATGGGCACATCAGGGCCTCAGCCACTGCAAATGAACTCCAGATGCATGCGTCCCTTATGCAGCTGGCTTATGTGGGTCCTGGGGAGTTGAACCTGGGTACTTTGGCTTTGCAGGCAAACACCTTAACTGCTAAGCCATCTCTGCATCCCACATCTTCTTTTTCTTTAGCTTGAACTTTAGCCCCCTGTCTGTTTTCAATCTGGAGATATTATCAGACAGCCTGCATCTAACTATCTGTGGTGGACTTGCTCTGATGCTAAAGAGCTAACTTGCAGAGTATTTTACATATGTAACAAGCAAGATGCACATCAGGAGAAGTGATCCTCAAAGTACTTTAGTTTCTAGTATTAACTTCAAGATGATCTAAAAGCCTCATTTTGTTTAAAGTTAAAAATCTTGGAAGTGGATTCAATTATATGGTAAATGAACATTATTTTCATGTAGAAGTATGAAACAGTTTCCAGTCCCTTCCTGAAATTTCCTTTTAATAACATGACAAACTAACAGCACATCATAGGCCACCTATTCTCTAACAAAATGATTATGCAAAATCCAGCAATCCAGAAGTCCCTATTGAATCATTTCAGGTTAACAATAAAGGAAATCTGGGACTCAACCAAACATGTGCTCCTTACTTTTAAGCCAAGCCAGCAACTACTATGTCAGAGTCAAGGCTTCCTCTATCTCTGGTGGACAATATGCTTAGAAAATAAAACTAGACAGAAACACTAAACCCTCTCCCAGCAACTTTCCATTTCCCCTTTCCTAAGTTTTAAACAGCCGAGCCACAAATTTCTTTGTCAGATGCCCAAGGAAGTTAAAATTAGAATTAGACATATATAATTACATCAAACATGATGGCAGCACAGTTTACTGAAGATCCAAAAACTTTTTGAATGTGAGGTGATTTCTTTTTTTAATTTTTTAAAATTTATTTATTTGACAAAGAAAGAAAGAGGGAGAGGGAGGGAGAATTCGTGTGTGTGCCAGGGCCTCCAGCCACTGCAAATGAACTCCAGGCATGTGCAACCCCTTGTGCATCTAACTAACATGGGCGCTGGGGAATCAAACCTAGGTCCTTTGGCTTTGCAGGCAAGTGCCTTAACCACTAGCCATCCATCCAGCCTGTGATTTATTTTACAAAAGCATAAAACACAGAGCTCATCTCATTCTCCCAATTCACACTTCAAAATCAAATTCATGACTTGAAAACAGAGACTACAACTGTGGTGGTTTGAATGATTGGCCCCTAGTAATATTCAGGATTTTATTAGATTTTGTAATTTAGACTTGGCTGGAGAAGGTATTACTATGGGGCATCCTCTGGTCCAGCCCTAAGGTGTAGGAGTAGATTTGGAATTCCAGGCTAAAGATACATGAAATGCCTGAGCTTTGTCTGGAGTTTGAGGAGTATGCTAGCTTATGGTATTGGTGGTGGCTTTGCTCTCTCAGCATGTACCTCTGAAAGCTGCCATTATGGAACTTCCTCTGGATCTGTAAGCTTCAATAAATATCCCTTCCTCCATAACTGTGCCTTACTTGGAAGTAAATCCCAGTGACCTGAGGCTGTCTGCTATAATAACCAAATCATTGCTAAGGTTGTCTCAGTTTATGTTCTCAATAGCCGTATCTAGCTTTCATGCCAATGAGGGCAGATGTTACTGGTATAGCAGCTGAGCTCTGTTCTCTCCAGTGTGTGAGTTAGCTCCCTGGCTCCCTAGGGCCCCTGCTTCAGTAAATACTATGGATTTCCTTGGGGTCCTTATCATCACAGGCTAATAGTTGGGCATTGAGTCTAAACCAGAGGGTTTATTCCAAAAATTGTAAATTTCTGACATGCAACTGTGGTGGTCTGGTAATTATCGAAATGGGCTCTAATGGAGATAGAAAGAAAGCTGTAGAAGAGTACTTCCCAGTAATTAATTGAGCCTCTCTTACTTCTAAATTGAGAAAAATACAAAAATCAATAATTTTAAATGTGTCATACTTATTGACAGTAATGAAACCTCCTGAGTAAGCATTTAATGCAACTCCACTGCTATTTTAAATTTACATTCCTCTGCGGGTGAACATCACAAGGTCAGGTCAGCTCCCCCAGGCCTCAACAGAGCTGATGCTATCAAATGGACAGGACTTTGCTCATGCCCTGAATGGATCACCCTTTTGGGATGCTGAGCTGTCCGTGGTGCTAAGAAGGCAGCCATTTGCCCCTTTCCTTCATGGTTCACCAGGAGACAGAAATGTGTTATTTCACAATGTAGTGATTGTCACTTGCTTCTTTGGAAAATAAAAACACACAGAATCCCCTAATAATCTATCTTCATAACAAGTCTTGATAATACTGCCTCAATAAAGCTTCTCCTCTTATCCATTTACTTCAGCTATTAATACTCCCATGGGGGTATATTAATTTGCATGTCCTTGCATTTTTCCTTATAATTTAAACACAAAAGAAAACTGGAAATGTAAGTATGTCTTAGCTTATAAAAATAGTTCATAAAACCTAATCTGAACAATTTCACTTTAAAAATAAAGTGGTGCACGGTTAACCTGTTCAACACAACAAAAAATGGCAAGCCCAAAATTTGAAGTAATATTCTGCATCCAAAGTACAGTCAGTTAACTTTGGACATAATTTTAGAAGCAGTCCAGAATTTCATGGGTCACTTATTATGAAATAGAACACTTAGTGGGGTAGGGATGCTGGGGTTTGAATCCTGGGTCTTGTGCAGGCTAAACACACATGCTACTACTGAGTACTTTTGACAGCTCAAGTCTAGTGTATTAGAGATCATCTTGAAAATAAATTCTTTTTGCAGCAGGAAGATAAAAAGAAAGTTGCTTGTAAAAATTGAATCCACAGCCATTCCCAAGGTTCCATGATGCAACAAACCAGAAGAGGAATAAACCCTCAGGATCACAAGTACTATCTACCAGGGTTCCCCACCCCCCTGGTTTTTCAAGGTAGGGTCTCACTCTAACTCAGGCTGACCTGGAATTCATTCTGAATTCTCAGGGTGGCCTCGAACTTATGGTGATCCTCCTACCTCTGCCTCCCGAGTACTGGGATTAAAGGCGTGAGCCACCACGCCCGGCTCTACCAGGTTTTTACATTCAGTTTTCCTAAGTCAGCTAGAAGTCAGAACACAGCAACCTCGACAATCATATGAGTTTTCAGTTGTATTTATTGTGCAATTCTTCTCTATTTACTGAACTCCTTCCCATTCTTAAAGACCCAGTTGATATTTCTTCCTCCATGAGCATTTGCAGAGCTGCATCTCAGTTACTTAATCTTTGTATGCATATTAGTTCTGTCTGTCTTATACACTTGGCAACAAATCACCCATTGCCCAAAGCCATCTTTGTTTTCTTGAGTTGTTATTTAGCATATATAAACTGGTACATTTGTATAGCTTATGTTTTCATCTTTACTGGACCACAGGTTCATAGTCAGGCACTTGATTTTAAAAAATGGTGAAGTTGGGCTGGAGAGATAGCTTAGTGGTTAATGTGCTTTCCTGCAAGGGACCCATATTCAACTCCCCAGATCCCATGTAAGCCAGAGGCACAAGGTGGCACACATGTGTCTGAAGTTCGATTGCAGTGGCTGGTGGCTTTAGTGTGCCAATATTCATTCTCTCTCATAAAACATGGTGAAGTTATACTCCTGGCCAAGAAGGCATCCGCCTAACCATGCTTCACCTCCTGGGGCAATAACAGTACCAGGATGCGGTTAGCACCCACAAGGAGCTGTTGATCAGAGAGACCTACAATGTTTCCCAAAAGAAGACAGACTTCTGTCAGAGCACTTGATTACCCACCAGAGGTTAATGGTAAGACCCTACTGCCAAAGACACCATATGCAATCGGAATGGAACATGGAGAGACTTGACTGGACTCTGGAAGAGAGTCAGTCCCCAGACAATTAGCCCATATAATGCTAGAAGGTGATACATGAGCTACTGGGGGAAAGTGGCCAATATCTGTGTGAGCAACTCAAGGTCTAAGCTACTCAAAAGCAAACAACCTGATGTGATGCTCACACAAGTGCAATAGTAGCACACAGCCATGGCCATGGTGGGTAGCCAGCTGCTCTTGGATTGACTAACAGATCTGTGCAGCGGAAAGGAACCCATATCTGGAACTAGGCAATAAGTCAGAATCATATCCAGATAATGAGTTTGCTCCCCAATATCAATCTCCCACCAATCTTAGCCGGTGAGATGGTCTACACCCATTAAATTCTCTCTAAACTAACAATGGTGATCCTGTTTAACCTGTGCTGAGTTCACTCTATTAGAGAATCTGCTTCTCTTTCAGATGGAAGCAGGACCTGAGGAGATAAATGGCCCATCACACTTTACCAGGTTCCTGGCTGAAACCATAGAGGAATTGGAGAAATGAGCAAGAGTGCTGCTTTCTCAGTGAACTTGATATCAGCACCACAGTGAAGGAGATGGACACTCAACTCCTACCAAACCAGAGAACCAGAGACACAGAGGCTCCTAAGAGCCCATCACTAAATGAACCCAACATGGCTTAGGGAAATTTCATGGACAGGGGGCGGAAAGACTGTTGGAACCACAAGTTGGGACATTATGCACAGAGACATTGCCTCTTGCCCATAACTGATGGCTACCTCCACAATGCACGACCCATAATCCCCATGGGGATAACCAGCATCCCAAACAAGGAGGGTCCCTTTTGGGGGAGGGTCAGGGATGAGGGTAAGGATGGTACCAACATGTACTATTTACATACTGAGTATGTCCATAACTAATAAAAATAATTTTTTAAAAGGTGAAGTTAACATGCACTATTCCTCACTACAACTTCTTTATAACATTTCTGCTGCTTCCTCAGCTATGTCCATGGGTGTGTGGCAACTTTTCTCCTTCCATGTTTACTATTGTATTCTTGATGCCAAGTACATCACAGGAATAAAAAAAAAAAAAGAGCAAGCTGAATTTATAGAGAATGTTTCAAACATGTAAACCCACACTCTCAACTCCCACCCAACAGCTAGTGATAGAAAATGTCAAATCTTTCCTGCAAGTGTATAAATAATATTCTTCAATGAATTGATTTTACTGGACATGAGAGTCATTTTCAAAAGCAACATAGGAAGACTCATGCTTGAAAATTCTCATACTGTTTGTAACAAAAACATGTAGACTTGATCACAGATTTGAGTTTAGAAGATAAACATTAATGAAAGGGGAGGAGCAGCTAGATCAAGTCATTTTGCCTCACATCCCATGTGAAGAAAAGGCTGAGGCATTGTTCTTCAGCAGAGAATAAATTTATCTGAACCCTATCAAGAGTTTGAAATCTGTTCAAACTGTAGATTTATATTTTTTTCAGCAATATTTACTATGGAGGTTGGGGGTAGATAAGTCAACAAACAATAGCATGGTCCTGACGTCATAGACCAACTAAGAAAATAAAGAAAATTTCTCCTATCCATCTTCACAATAAGTATTGTCAAAGAATCAGCTTCATACAGCAATGTAGCTTTGCAGCATCTTAGATATTACCATTTGTAGAATAGATGACACAAGCAGTTAATCTGATTTAATAAATCCTTTAGTTCTTTTGGTAAATACTGGGGAACAAAAGGGATCACTGAGAAAGAAGGTCCACAAATAGACTATAATCCTCTTTTCCATCTTCTTCTTGTACCCTTAAATAGAAACAACAAGATAGTTCTTTGAGAGAGAGCAGACTCTACTCAGGAGAAAAAGAATCGGTAGGCTCCCTGGCCTACGTGAAGTATAGGTCATCAATCAAAGATTCTTTCCTTCATGGCTGATGTCCTAGCTCGCCCCATGGTTACAGCTTAAGAAAGAGAAGCAGGGGCCCTCCTGCGTGGACACACATATCTCCAGGGAGTTGGTAATCAATGATGCACATTTTCTGATTCAAAGTTGTTTTTTCCCTTCCTTTTCTTTGTTGAGATGGAATATTTTCTTTTACCCTCTTATTAATTATACTTTGACTTTCAAAAAACTATTATCTTTCAATTTTTCATTTAGTTCTTGGATCAATACTCTGATTCATTCAGCCTCAAAGAGAAAGCTACCTATCAAATGACCAAATCAGTAGGTGAGATCTACACTTGAGAATCAGGGCTGGCGCTGTGCTTTTAAACATGTCCCTTATCTATAGATGGCTTAATTGCATTAGGTGCCAATTGCTGCTTTCTTTGTAATGCATTTTGATGGTCTTACTCTCCAGAAGCTAGGACTCCATCTGTGGCAGCAGACTGTTGTAGAATGCAGCTATTAATAGATGCTGGTACACACTTACTTAGAGCTAAGAAGCCCAGGGCTGCACAGACAGCTGGATGGAGATAATACGACAAGGTGACTGTACGGACAAAAAGGATGGTCTGTTTTTCTCCCAGCACAAAACAGACAACACTGAAAATATGGTCAGTCCATTTTATTGCAAGCCAAACTCTGATGAGATTTTTCCCCCTCCCTTCAGAATTCTCACGTCTGGCTCTGATCCTCCATGTGATTATCACTGTTTCACGGGTTACAAAGACAAAAACATCTAGATGACTTAACAACTCTGATCTAGAAAAAAGAAGCTGGGCATGGTGGCACATGTCTTTAATCCAGCACTCAGGAGGCAGAGGTAAGAGGATCATCATGAGTTCGAGGCCACCCTGAGACTACATAGTGAATTCCAGGAGATTAGCCTGGGCTAGAGTGAGACCCTACCTCAAAAAATCAAAAAGCAAAAACAACAACAAAAAGAAAAGAAAAGAAAAGAAAAATGATACCAAGTATCTACTCAGAAAATCAGGAATAAAACAGTTTGGCTATCATTCAGGAAAATGTAAATGCTGAATTCATCTTCTTCTTAATCAAATATTTTCCTTAACACAGAAAAATGAACAGAAAATTAACTGGATAACAGACATTTAAATTTATTTATTTATTTATTTATTTATTTATTTATTTATTTATTTGCAAGGAGACAGAGGGGGAGGTAGAGCCAGACAGAGAGAAAATGGGCATGCCAGGCCCTCTAGCCAGTGTAACAAACTCTAGATTCATATGCTACTTTGTGCATCAGGATCAACATGGGTGATAGGGAATAGAATCCAGGTCATTAAGGTTTACTGGCAAGTGCTTTAACCACTGGACCATCTCTCCAACCTCTAGACATTTCTTTACAAGAAGAAAAGATACCTTCCAAAAAGTCTATATACTATGATTTAATGTGATTTTAGTCTCAGTTCATCTTTGCCATACCGAGGCTAAGAATATACTGCAAGGCAGGAGTCACACAGCTAGCATACTTACTGTCATTTTTGATTACTTAATTAATTATTCCTTTGGGTCTATGCTTCATAAATCACCAATATGCCTTTGTTTAAAAAATAATTTCTAATACCCTGCTACATCAAGAAGAAAGAAAGCTAATTTTTTTGAACATCACTAAGTTAAATTAAATTTGAAGAGGTACATTTATAAGTTGCAAAATTGTGGGGTTTATGCTTTTTATTTATTTTTTATTTTTTGCGAGGTAGGGTCTCACGCTGGTTCAGGCTGACCTGGAATTAATTATGTAGTCTCAGGGTGGCCTCGAACTCTCAGCGATCATCCTACCTCTGCCTCCCGAGTGCTGGGATTAAAGGCATGCGCCACCACGCCCGGCTCCGGTTTATGCTTTTTAAAGATGGAAATGTTAACAGCAATGCTTGTGTGCAATGGAAAATAATAAAGAGGGAACAGGTCAGCAGATCTTTTTGGTCTTCAACATGAACAGAATGAAGCCAAGCAGCTCTAAAGACAGGTGGTACAATCCAAAAATGCCAGGGCTGAGTTGGGAACCATTGTAGGGCAATTCCCAGAAATATGGGCCATGGCATGTTAAGAACCTGGGAACTATTTGATAGAAATGCCACAGAGACCTGAACATAAAACTGACCTACACAGAAAAGATAATCAAGACAGCTTCATGGAAATGGCAAGGAACCAGAATATCTCAAAAAAAGTAAAATATTTAAAAGATCTATTTTTAAAATTAGAATAGTTCATTTTTATTGTAGAAGAAATAGGTAATCATTTAATTTCTAGAGTCACAACGCATTCATTGATTTCAGCCTTTGTCTATACCTTGCCAGTTGCACGAACCTGGGCAAGTTTCTTAACTTGGGATCTGTGGTTTTCAGAGGAATCATGGGGATGTAGTAGGACTACTTACATTGTAGGATTATGAGGGTTACATAAAACATTCACAGCAGGCCCCCAGTGAGAGCATGACAGGTTTCCGTGGTCAAACATCTGGGGCCTCGAGGACCAGCATGCTCAGCACAGGTCCTTGCCTTGCCTCTGACTCAAGTAGACCGTCTCGAGTGGTCCAGGCTCAGGTGTGGTGGGTGAGTTTGTGGTCCACATGCTTGTCTGCTACTGGAGCAGTCATGGCCCCAGCCAACCCTGTGTCCCCCAGTGGAGGTGCTATTGCTAAATTCTACACAAGACAAAGGGATTATCTCCAGATAGGCAAACCCCAAAGCAGGCAATACAGGAAACAGGCAAGTATCCCCACCAACAACACCCAATCATGTAATTGAAACCTCCAATGAGAGCTATTTGGAGGAAAGTCCAGACAAAAATGTTCCAAAATGCAATGATTAATATATAAACTAAACTTACCAAGATGTAACCAAACAGCTGAAGGAAGTGCAAAAGAATCAACTGAAAGAACTCAATGGATACCTGAATGAATTCAGAGGATATAAACAAATGCCCAAATGAATTCTGAGAACACAAACAGTAAACTAAATATGAGAAAGTTAAACCAAGGAATGAAAATTGAGCTCAATAACGAGGTACAGGTACTGAGCAAAAACCTAAGAGAAATTTAAAACTAAAATAACTAAATTAAGAAACTCTCAGGAAAGCCAAACCAGTAGAATAGTTCATGTGAAAGACAGACTATCTGGACTTGAGGATAAGGCAGAGGAAAGAGATCATGAGGCTAAAATCAATGATAAATTAAAAATAAAGTTTGAGCAGAATGCAAGAGAAATGTGGGACGTCTTAAACAAATGTTCAAATCATGGGCATACAAGAATAACTACAGGTCAATGGCATAGAAAGCTTCTTCAATAAAATTATTTTAAAATTTTTCAAAATTTTGCAAAAGAGAAACCCAATCAGAAACAAGAGGTATACAGAACATCAAACAGACATGACTAGAAAAAAAAATTCCCCAGGTCACATTATAGTTAAGACACTAAACCAAAAACAAAGGAGTTCTAAAAGCAAGAAACAGCTCATTATTTACAAAGATAAGCCCAGCAGAATAACATTTTGTAAATGGGAACTCTGAAAGTCAGAAGGTCTTAAAATGGAGTATTCCAAATATTGTAAAACCACAGTTGTATCACTACTATACCCAACAAAATAATCCCTCATAATAGAAGTAGAAAGAAAAAATTTCAATGATAAAAGCTGGCTATTTAAATATACAGCACTAAACCAGCCCTTCAGAGACTATTGGGTGGAATATTTTAGAGTGACGAAAGTAATAAACATACTCAAGAGGCTTCAGCAATAAACAGTCAAAACCACAACAGTTGTTAAAGCAAATAATGATCAAGAAAACACCACTTTCACAAAAATCAACATGACAGGGATTAACTCACACTTTGCAATAATAAATCTGAATGTTAATAAACTCAACTCCCAATCAAAAGACACAAGTTAACAGGCATGGGTTCAAGACTCCAGTACCCATGTGAGACCAGATGCACAGGGTGGCACATACATTTGGAGTTTTCAGTGGCAGGAGGCTGTAGCATGCCCATACTTTCTCTGTTTCTCTTTCTGTCAATCTCTCTCTCAAATAAATGAATAATAATATTTTAAAGCCTTTTAAATTTTATCCTCTGATTAATGCTACTCTCAGTTTTGGTTAGAGAATGCAGTGAATATTAGGGAGATCCAAGACTCATCAAAATAACAAGAGAAAGCTGAGTGCCTAGCACTGGATGAGTCATCTCTGTCATACTCACCAGAGCCCAGGAAACATTGCAAGTAGTGCAGTGAATGAGTGCTGCTCTCAGTGCTAGCCAGAGAAGCTTCTCTGTGGAGATGGTGGTAGACACTGAGGAGACTCAAGACTCATGAAAGCAGAGATAAGAGGCTGTGGAGAGTTCAACACTGAGTTTTCTAACCACACCCTCTGCAGCTCAGGAAACACTTTGGAAGAGTGGGTAGAAAGAATGTAAGAGTGACAGACTGGGAAGGCTACTGTGGGGCACTGTCCTGACTCAAATCAACTCATTCCATTTATGACCCCACAGTGGTTACTGACATCCCTAGAAGACCTGAACTGTTCTGAGTGCATAAAAATTTTGATACAGAGGACAAAGTGAGACAAACAGAATGGGACAATAAAACAGAGAAGGACTACCTTGAAATATAAGGGTCCTCCCTGGAATGGGGGACAGGGGAGAGGGGACAAGAAAGAACATGATGAGAATACAACCACATTACAAGTGTGCTCATATATTAAATTTACCAATCATTTTTTAAAATTATGTCATTTCTGCTAATTTGATTACTAGCATACCTATTAGATAACATCCATATTTTTTGCTGTTTTAACACAATAGATTTTCCTTCTCAACAATTAGACCCATCACTAGCCACTCGATAAAATGAACAAAAATAAAAATATGTTCCACCCAACACACTTAGTGTCTAGAAACACTTAGTTGATATTTCTTTTTTTTATTTCTTATTTTTATCACTACTAGAATTATGTGCAAACTAATACTAATGTTAAAGAGTTCTGGGTTTGAATTTTAGCTGTGAGACTTTGGTCAGGTTTTCAAACTCATCTGTAAAACATACCTAACTTACAGGAATAAATTACATAATTAATGCCACATATTTACTATGTCACTGTGTGATATGAGTTAACCCCTGGATGAAAAGTAGCTACTATGACTTTCTCATCATAATCATATTCATTCACTATAGTTGATGTGATGTCTGATGTGATAATATATGTACAAATTAACCACAGTATGAAACTGTAATAAACATTAGTTCAATCTCTCTTCATGTTAGTTCACTAAGGTGTGTTCATGTTGGAACTAACCAGTATTATCTTCTGTATTTTAGATTTAATATTTACTAGTCTCCGAGTTCTTTAGGTGACTTTCACAAAGCAACTGATTACATGCTCCCTGCAAACTAGATAGTGAAGGTATTTCTCTTCATTTCCTCAGTTTTGTTAAGATCAGAGATACAACTTAAAAAACATTTCCAGATAGTTCCACTTCATGCTAATTTGATAGCACTGTTTCTGAAACTTGAAACTGAACTCACTTCAAATTTCTTCCAACATCAAGGTATCAATCTCACCATGAAGTAGTCTACCTTACACATGTGGTATGGGACACTGGAGGGATATGAAGAGATAGATGTCCACATCCCTAAATAGTGGGAAGATTTTGCTTTCATACTTTCTATCTCATGGACAGATTACTAACTAGCTAACAATACCGTTGTCATTTTTACACCATTCACTAGTCTCAGCAAGAATCCACACAAGGATCTAAGTAAGCAAACTTCTTAAAATGCCTTGAAACAAAACCTGTCTGGATCATTGTGCCACATTCTCCAAGCCTGTTTGTATACTGGCATTTCCCACCGAGGTTCTGCCTCACTGTGACAAGGCAGTGTATGACTTCAGGGCATTCAACGGTTATGAAATCTTGACACTGTACCTACTGTAGGAATGACATGTTGAAACAATTTCTCCATTCTCTGAGGCATTTTCATATTAAGCTCTGGTGAATAAGAAGTAATATGACAGACCACAGAGTGCTGTGTCAGGCAGGCCATGTGTCTCTCCCCCACCCTCCCATCCTCCTCCCTTGACCCCCCCCCCAGCCACACAGCTAACAACTTCGAACATTTATTAGTATTGATTTCTATGTCCTCTAACAATCAATAGTAGTCGTCCAAAGAACCAGATAATATTCAATGCACAGAATGGTATTTATTTTCATATAATTCTGCAGAGAAATTAGAGATGACTCATTAAATGAATCAGTTTATTTCTTTATGATGACAAAATGACTGCCACTTCCGAGGTTTTTAGCTAATGTGACTCTAGTGCGTCCTTGACAAAATGCTCCTACCACTTCTCCAGTCACTTCAACCAACTATCTAATTATTTCCTTGGAAAACTGTAATTTCATGATATATTGAACTTCAACAAAAATAGTTGTTATCCGTGGCCATTTATTTTTTTAAATAACAGAAATAGCTAACATTATTGAGTACATGCAATGCACTGGGTCAAGGTCTAGGTGCTTCACATATATAATCCATCTCATTCATAGAATAGCTTCAGATAAGTCAACATCATTATGATTATTCATGCTTTATGCAGACGAGGACACTGACATTTGATAGAACCAGAGACTCTACTAAGGTGACAACCAGCTACTGGCAGAAATAGAATTTAGAATTGTTCTGTCTGTATCGGGAGCCAAAAGCTACTACTTCTCTATACTGCCTTTCTTAGTGAAGTCAATTATTTCTAACCATAATTTATTGCACTTGGCTATAACTATTTCACTAGTCTCAGCTCATCTAATATCTTTATGATCCAGGTTGTACTTTGAAGGCTCCAATTGGTGGCCCAAATAATAGTGACTGCATTTTCCCTGTGAAAAGTCACACATCCTTGTTACTTTTCCAGAAAGGTCAAAGTCTTCAGATGTTGTATAAAAATGAGATTTCAAGCAAGCATCAGCATAAAATATGATCTCAAAACTTTCATGAAGCTCTGTCTCGCCACTGGTAGTTATTATACCAGTAGAAGTCTAATGTTTGGAGCATGATTTAGGATATTGTTTTTTCACTTACTGTATTTGAAAAGAAAATGATATTGGAATGCTGATTTGAAAAGGTATCAAGAAGTGAAATCTGGGGTCTGGAAAAGATGGCTCAGTGATTAAAGACCCCTGCTTGCAAAGCTTGCTGTCCTGGGGTCAATTTCCCAGAAATGCATGAAAAGCCAGACACAAAAAATGGTACAACACCTGCCATTCATTTGCAGTGAATCTTGGCACAGCCAAACACACATAAATAAACAAAATAAGATAACTAAACAAAAAATTACATGTTTAAGAAAAAGAAGTGAAATCTGGCTAAGCCAGGAGAAAAGTTTCAGCAAACGGTTTGATTTTGTATTATACTACATTATGAGGTTTCACAGAGCCCATTCTAAGCAGGCCAGGCCTGTATTCACCCTCATGAAGTTCCTTGAATTCTGGAGAATATGTTTGCTTTTTATTGGTCACTGTCTACAATGAACCTTTGGTGGAATGACCACTGCTTCATGCTCCTCCTCAAGTTGACAAGGCTTAAAGAACTAGACCACTGCACAGAACCTTAGAGCTCTTAGAACTCCTATTACTTTGGTCCTCCCAGTCCACGGATGAGGAAGGACAAGACCAGAAACATGGAAAGTCTTCAGGTCCTGGGTCAGGTCCCTGCTCCAGAGGTAGTCCTACGCACCTTCCTTTATCTCATGCTGCTGCTTTCATGTAGGCTGCTCTCTACAGATAGATCCATCATGTGAATAAAGCTCATAATATTCCCTCCTCTTAGTGTTGTTAACAATAAGCTGCCTTACTATAAAAACAGATTTTTCCAATTTATGCAAAGATATGCCATATATTATGCTAATCTGTGCCTAATGACTTTCACTGGAGTGTGTGTCATTATATAAATTATAAAACATTCCTGAGCCTGAGTTCATCATTGATAAGATACCACCAACCCCATTGGGTTGTTTGACACACACACACACACACACACACACACACACACACACACAATAATTCACATTTGATACTCAATGCATTTGGCATTAAACATTCAATATACCTAACCATTATCATTTTATGAAATTATAATAGAAGATTCACTATAAAATCTATAAAGTGTATCTACTACCCATTCCCCATGCAGCCACCAACAAACTTATTGCAGTTGATATACCAGTGGTTCACAGATCCTCAACCTACTTGGGGTATGAGCTCCTGGGGAAAAGCATGTACACTTTGGCTGTGGTGACCACACAATTATGTGAACATGGTGTCTCCAACTCTAGTTCATAACCAAATGGAGAATTGCAACTTCTTCCTCTTGCTTTTTCCTTAGGTCTCTACCTCCAAAGTGAGAAATAACTGCACTTTTAAAGATAGAATTATTGCTTTATTCACTGTGGCATCCTTAACAGTTAGCGTGTCTATTCTGACGTACTACTGAATTTACTCCGTAATCTCAATCCTGGAAGGAACTACAGATAAATTTGCAAATGCTGCAAAATATGGATTTCCAAGACTGAAATCACACCAGGTTGTTAGGACAACAGTGGAAGAGGGTGCAAACAAAGGTGTGATTTAAGTCTTTTATTTAACTCAGTAAGTGAAATGATGGTGATACTTCTAAAGCCACACAGAAAGGATTCAATGGCATAAAACGGCTTGTTTCTTCTGAGCAATTTACATTTATTAAGAAAGACATAATCGTTGCTATAGATCTTCCCATATCATGTCTTCATATAGCCTGATGTTTCTGACACAAAGCCATGGCAGATTCAAGTCTAAGTGGAGGATCATTCTGATAGCACAGCAGCACAACCCATCTTACATTTCTGGGAAGGAAAGTAAGAGCCCAGAACAGCCTTTGAAGGAGGATGAAGTACAAAGGGAAAGGTGCCAAAGCGATGCCTCTGGTGGAAGGGTGCAGGCTCTCTCTAATGTGACACTGCAGTAATGATGCGAATGTATGTCTGGATAAGTGCATGTGCATGACACAGACCATTTAAAGAGGTGCACGTTACACCAGGGGCTCTTCTTCGGTGTCTTGCAAGGGCATGTGCTGCATACAGAGACTGCTTCACCTGGGCAGATATCATATACATTATTTGCCAGTTTCGTAGAACAGATAACTTATTTCCTTAAATCTATTCTACACCTCTTCCCCATCTATTCTTTGCTCTGTAGCTAGAATGATCTCTTTTCTGAAAAAAAAAAATAAGTTTGATCCCTGCTCCTCATCTTCCACATGTTTAACTATTTTCACATTTTCCTTTTGCCCCTATTGTAAAAAGCAAAAAGGTCATGTATACCTTTCACAGCTCTATAAGATGTGGCTTCTGTTTATTGCTGCTCTGAGAGAACTCTAGCCACACCAGCCTCTCTCTACTGCTTTCACATACTCTTATTCACTATCCAGTTCTTGTATATGTGGTTCTCTACCTGGGCCAGCCTCTTCAACATCACTCCTACTATGACTTTAGGATTAATTATTAATTCTTTCATGATGCAAGCCTTCCTTGCCCAGGCATCCTTTTCTTTGTACACTCTAATAGTAGTACAAAATCTTCCTCATGAGTACTGGGTACAGTTGCAATTGTGCACTAATCTTTGATTAATGTATTTCCCCAGAGGGGTTTAGTATTCCATATCCCTGGCACCTAGCTCCATGCCTAGCATACAGTAAATACCCAATAAATTGGTATAGAATAAATTACCACACCATGTACCCACACTATTACCATGGCTTCCTGGGAAGTGAAGCTCACTGTCCTTAAGATCCTGCTGAATATATGATTTCACTCCAGAGATTTTGATTAGTTATTATCATAGGGATGAGTATAAAAAATATTACTGTTAGGTTTTTGTCATTTCCAAAGAAACATAAAGTCTTCATTTACTTATGGCCATGTTAGTGTGCTGAACTAAATCGTTATTTGGAAATGAACATAAGAGGGCATGAAAAAGTCCTGTCTGGAAAGGGTTAACTATGGTGCTGATCAGTTACTAAGATCTACCCCTTAAGCTCACTGTTACTAAGTAATTTTTCTGTATTTAACAATTTCCTAAATGCTACTATTGGTTTTCAAAGCACTAATACTTGGGGCTTAGCTGTATTTAAAACTCAATATTTACTGAGCATATTCATTACATACCAGGCACTATGTTTACTGGTAGGGTAGTTGCTAAATGAGTACAGGTGCATACCTTCAGGTGGAAGGGTAGCCAGCATACTAACAAGTACATGCAATCATTACACCTGTCACTAGTGCTGATAAAGAAATTCTGCTCTATATGAGTGAGATCAGCCTCACTGGTTCCTTATGATCATCACTGATCCAAGTGCTTTACTGGATAACTGGCATCATTAGTAGTCCATGATACCAAGTAGACACAGTTCTATTGTTGCTTCATAAAAGATTAAAGAGTTTTATGTTTAGTATCATAGTTTATTAGGATCTAAATGTATTCATTTCTCAAATCAATGATTTGGCAAAATAAAGCATAGACTTTCTATGGAGTTACTATGATCCACCAACTTCTCTACTGCCAGTTTTGATGCACCCCAAAAGATCAAAATGCCTTGTCCCCCACAGCATCTGTTACATGCTAAGAGGAGTAATTAGTGAAATACAAAATCTAAAAGACATCTATAGAGTGATTATAAATTTTGTCAAGATTAGATGGGGATGCTCTAGACAGCCGTTGTAAACTTTAAGGCCTAGGATATTATCTGGAACCTCTCTAACCTCATTAATTACGTTTGCTGAATGACTGGAGATGTGTCAAGTAAATTAGCTAGATGAAGTATAAGCAGAGTGAAAGTGAAGGAAAAAATTAAAACTGAAGTTGCTCATTTAGAAAAATGGCACAGAGAAAGGGCTTCACCAACAGTATCCATTCCATCCCCTTTTGACTGAAGCTGCAGGTTAATGAAGGTTCAGGAAGTTGGGAGATCCTCAAGAACTAGCCATGGCTGTCACAAAGCTCCACAGCTCAGGCCTCTGGCTTCAGCCCACTTTCTTCAATGGAGAAGGATAATCAACAGACTGACACATGCTTTCAATCATACTCTGGAGCAAATCAAGTAATTGTGTCTTTTGTTTTTAACCTAACAAATCATAGCTTGATTACAGATCATTAATACATGAAACTGTTTGCATCTCACTTGTACCTCCAAATTATAGTCTTGTCTTTCACACCAGCTCAGTCAAGCTTCCAAAAGGAACACTCCCTTGTTTGCCCTCAAGCAAAACTTAAACTAACAATTAGCCTCTGGAATTGAAGTATGGTGTACAAGCTTCATAATTTTGGTACATTGTCTGCTGTAGAATTAGCCATTCCCTTTGTAGTAGAGACAGATCTTCATGCCAAAAGATTGCACAATGGCTCCAAAGACTATCCATAACTCCAGTGCCTGCTAACGTGTGGGCTCATGACACAGATCTGCCTCTATAATACTACTACAGACTATCCTAAATTCACAACGTAATGGTGATGTGGAGGTCAGATAAATGCAGGATGCACTTTAGGGACTATGAGAAATAGAAAAGTGACAGGAAGGAGTCTACGAGGCAGAGGCGAGAACACACAGGCAGGCAGGCACACACACACACACACACATACACGTACGTCACCTGGGAAATCAGAATTCAAAAGAATGCCCATTTGGAGCCTTAGATTATCCACATTAGGAGCCAAAATTCTTAAAAAAAGAAGAAGAAGAAGAAGAAGAAGAAGAAGAAGAAGAAGAAGAAGAAGAAGAAGAAGAAGAAGAAGAAGAAGAATTGGATGATAGCAAAGCCTCTTTTTCATTTTGTGCTGATCCATAGAGAGGGGCATAGAGTGATTAACAGAAATTAACTATCTCAGAAGGGTTTGAACACTTCTTAACATAGCAATAGCATTTTGGGACCAAATCTGTGGTCCATCTCATTGAAGGTCCTGTTCCTTCAAAACAAATGGTCCTCTAGGGAATGGTACTTTTGACTACTAACATACTAAGGCCAACAAACGAGAAGAGTTTCTCACAAGGCATGGCATGGCAATGCACATATCACTGCAACAATTTCCTTTAAATTTATTTTTATTAGTTACGGACTTACTTAGTATGCAAACACCACATGTTGTTATCACCCTTTCACTCATCCCTGGCTCTTTTCTGAAGGGGCCCTCCTCGTGGGGGATGCAGGTCATTTTTTACTTTTTTTTTTTTTTTTTTTTTTTTTGAGGTAGGGTCTCACTCTGGTCCAGGCTGACCTGGAATTAACCATGTCGTCTCAGGGTGGCCTCGAACTCCATTTTTTACTTTTTATTCTGGACTAGCTTGTGAATACATTACTTATGCTTCAACTAAACATGAGTAAGGAGTCTAGAGTTCTGTGTAGTCTAAAAAGCCTGTTCAAATTTTACATCCTGTTCATCTTTAAATCTGCATTGTAAAGTTAGTTAAAATCAAACTTGTCAGTTTTTCAAGCCTGATCTATTTATTAGCAACTTTGAGAAAATCACTTTAACCTTTCTAAGCTTCTATTTTCTTATTTGTAAAGCACAAATAATGTCACTTCATAAAAATGATTAAGTATTAATAAGCAACTAAAGTTTGGCCAGGCATGGTGGTGCACACCTTTAATCCCAGCACTCAGGAAGCAGAGGTAGGAGGATCACCGTGAGTTCAAGGACACCCTGAGACTACATAATGAATTCCAGGTCAGCCTGGGCTGGAGTGAGATCCTACCTCGAAAAACAAAACAAAACAAAAAAGTAAAGTATGTAAAGTTCTTTGTGCTCCAAATAGCACATCATAAGTGCTCAATAAATATTAACTATTACTCAAGCAATGTTACTTAAGTAAAATGGAAAAATGTCAGACTCTTCACACTATCTGTGCCACATATTGAAGTCCGATTCCTCAGTAGGGCACATTTTGGGAAATCAGATTTCATATATATATATATATATATATATACACACACACACACACACACACACATATGTACATATATATATACATACAAATATACATGTGTACATACATATACACCCATATGTACATACATATATACATACATATACACACAAATATACATGTGTACATACATATACACACATATTTACATACATATATACACACATACAAATATACAAATATACATATATATCAAATCTCATGTCAGAAATTCAAAAGACTATTAACCAAATTCTAATGGATTATTTTTCTGAAGAAAGCAGGTAAACTTGTATAAATGACAACTCAAAATAACTTTATGTTCTATTAAAAAAGACACACATACCTACATTTATCTGTTCACTAAACTATGCACAGTGCTATCATTACCAACCCCTAGCATTTTAAAAAGGACACTAGATGTTTCAGAACCAGCTGCACTTGACGAGGCACAGCAGAAAGCAGTTATTCAATCTTGCTATTCCACCACATAAAACTCTTAACACTCGACCCTTGACTTTCATTTTTTTTTTTTTTTAGCAATTTTGTGCTTTTTGAATTGAGTCTGGCATCAAAAGTAACATTAAGAGAAAACTAAATAAGACCTCTACTCTCAGTCAATATTATGAACTGGAAAGGCTGTTGATTGGAAGGAGTGAAAAAAAGATACACTGAAATTACAACAAAGTAACAAAAACAGGCCAGAGAGAAAACTAAATTTCTATACACAGCAAAGTTGACTCCACCTCACATACATGCACACCTGAGCATTATTTAAAAATAAACCCTCCTGAACTTGTACCATCTTAAGTTTAAAACCCACATTAGAAATATTCCTGGGGGCTAAGGATTTAGCTCAGTGATAGAGCACCTGCTTTTATGGTCACTAAGCTGGGTTTGATTCCCCGCACTACCAAGAGAAAAGAAGTATCTTTTAAAGTTTGGGACATCCATGCCTGGCACATTCTTATCCATATTCTGAGGAAGGAAGACACACACACACATGTAAACACACATACACAGCTACATATTTTCTTTTTTGGTCCTTGGCTACCTTTTAAATTTTGTTTGCCCCATGACAAAAGCTTGTCTCTCTCTCTCTTTTTCTCTCTCCCTCCCCCTTTCTTCTCTCTCTCCCTCTCTCTCTCCCCCTCTCTCTCCCTCCCTCCCCCTTTCCTTCCTTCCTCCTTCCTTCCTTCCTTTCTCTCTCTCTCTCTCTCTCTCTCTCTCTCTCTCTCTCTCTCTTTTCTCTCTCTCTCTTCTCTCTCTCTCTCTCTCTCTCTCTCTCTCTCTCTTTCTCTCTCTCTTTCTCTCTCTCTTTCTCTCTCTCTTTCTCTCTCTCTCTCTCTCTCTCTCTTTTTGTAGGGTCTCACTCTGGCTCAGGCTGACCTGGAATTCACTGTGTAGTCTCAGGCTGGCCTTGAACTTACAGCGATTCTCCTACCTCAGCCTCCAAAGTGCTGGGATTTAAGGTGTGTGCCACATACCTGGCCCCAAATCTTCTCTAAAGGTGGCTCCTCTTTCCTGAATGTCCTACCTTCGGTTTGCAACAGAGTTCCTATCAACCTTTGTTACAAATGCCACTTCAAGGGAATGTCTCTGCTGATTAATTTTTTTAAACCAAAATGCATTTCTTTTCCCTTAAATTTTATTTTCTAGGATATAAACATCTCAAATGTGGAATCTTTAAAGCTACATAGTTTCACCACACAGATTTGAAAAAATGAATAAAAACATGCCATCTCATCAGAGCAAGTGGAACTGCTTAAGGGTTAGAATGGGGGCACTTCCAAATATGTCATGCAGTTTCTGTTTTTCCTACATAGGGAATTTGAGGTCGGTTCTCTCATTCAAAATCCCTGATTTATTGAGACTTTTCGTTCACATTACAAACAAAGTAAGATGCCCATATTGTCCCCTCCTTTGTCTCCTGACCCCAAGACCTTTTTCTTTGTTCAAGCATTTAATACATCTGTCTTGTTCACTAGCCTGTTCTATTTAACTCTCTAGCATCAATAAAGCAGACTCCATTGTCTATTTGGTCTAGCCAGATCTCTCCCCCCACACCCCACGCTCTCTCTCAACAATCTTAAAAAGCAGTCCTAATTGATCATCTTTGCATACATTTGGTCAGAATGTGTTCTTAGTATTTAAACCTGTAAGTCAAACTATGCCTTGTATGCATAACTTTGAACTTTTGACTTGGCTCTCGCAGAGCAGCCTTTAAAACATGGGGGCCCATGCAACGCTTCCTTGCTGCTGGTTTACCAAGAACAGCAGGTAAAACCGATAATACGCTAGCTTTACTTACAGAGGTGATTTCAGCTGGGCAATTCAGGCTTCATTATCGTGCCACGATTCCGTGTCTTGGGTTCTCCCTGGGCTCCTGTGACAGACACAGGTTCCGATCCAGACTCTAGGAAGTGGTAATGCTGCGGCTTTTGGCAACATATAGGTGCATGAAATTTCCCAGTACACCCTCCTTGGGTGAGGTTGCTCCTGGCATGTCGCAGTTCAAGCTAATAAGGCAACATACAGCCCCTTTACCTGAAAGCGGACTGTTCTCTGAACTGGGGACGTACAGTAGCGGCTTCCACGAGTGACTCTGGATTAGCAAGAGCAGGGTGGCCTGAGAGGCTGAGAAAGCACTTGGGGCTTCCTCAGAGACCTTTCTATATGAGGAGCAGGGGCGGGGAGGAGCCTCAGTTGTAGTGAACTAGCTCTTCAGGTGATTCTACTAAACAATGTTGCCTGCATCTAGCAGCTCAGTGAAAGCAGCAGAGACAACGGGAAAAGGCTCTGCATAGTTAGAGAGGTCCGTGTGGGCGGGATTCCAAGCACTGTGGGTAAAGCTTTATCAGGTAGAGCTGGGAGCAACAGCTGGAGGTTAGAGAGGCAGCTCTAATCAGAATAGCTTTGTAGCTGGAACCAGAGAGAGATTTCAGGAACAGATCTCACCTGTGAGAAGTAGCTTCCTTGTAGAAGGATCCCTAGCACTAGGAAAAACAACTAAGCAAAACCCCCTTTCTCTGGAAGTGCTCAGAGGTAATGGTATGAATAAGTCACACAAGGATGAACACTAACTATGCAAGGTTTCCAAACAGACAAAATTAGGCCTTAATAGGGAGCGCCAGTGTGCTGCTCCCAAAGGAGGACAGGCCTATAACAATCTGTTTTCATAAATGTCTTTTTAAATATATTATTTATCTATAGAGAAATAGACAAATATTTAATAATTATATATATTTATAAAATTTATAAAAATTTATAAGTAATATAAATAGATAAATATTTAATATTAATAAATAAATAAATAAAATGCTTAATACATAAATAGGTAAATAATATAAATAGATAAATAATATCTATTTATTTGAGAGAGAGAAAGAGAGAGAGAATGGGTGCACCAGGGCCTCCAGCCACTGCAAACAAACTCCAGATGCATGTGCCCCCGGCTTACGTGGGTCCTGGATAATTGAACTGGGATCCTTTGGCTTTGCAGGCAAACGCCTTAACCAGTAAGCCATCTCTCCAGCCCTGTTTTCATAAATGTTTTAACCATAAAACTAATACTTTTAAGAACTAGCCTACTAATAGTACATAGGGTAGGTAATGTGCTTAGTTTTCTTGAGGCTTTACTTCACATTCAGAAAAGGGCAGTATATCCTAGATTCTCACAAATTTCCAACCCAAGAGGTCAAATTATCACCAGCTGGAACTGATACTGGATCAGGGACTGAGAATGGAAATTAACTTATTTATATTGCTTTGCAGTAGAAAACAACTATCAACAGTAATGTTATACTTCAAGACTTTCAGATAACTATCCTAATGTTCATGAAAATATAGCCTAAAATTGTTTAGCAAATACTACACACCAAGCCTATCAGGTGTATGGTTAAATACAACAATCTCATGAAACGAAGCACTGTTATCCTTGTTTGATATGATAGATGAGGTACCTGGGTTTAGAGAGGTTAAGTGATTTATCCAAGGCCGTAAAATTAGCAACCTAGTCATCTTGAGTTTATGTACTGACACTGAAGTATATTTTTAGTATAACACTGAATTCTAGGGATTAAGGTGTTAAAAGATAGCTGGCCTAACACAAACAATACTTGTGAACTTTTAAATATTCCAGAAATACTAAAAACAACCAAACAACTACTCTTTGACTGTTCAGTCTTCATCAGGAACTGAACTTGTTGTGGTACAACCATGTCTGACTTAATCCTTACAACAATCTGAGAAGGAAGTTACTAATACTGTCTCAGTTTTACACATGGACAACTGCAATTGGGAATTTAGGTAATAAGCATACATTCTCATTAAAGACTTTATTATTGGGGCTAGAGAGATGGCTTAGTGGTTAAGGTGCTTGCCTGTGAAGGCTTAGTACCCAGGTTAGATTCCCCAGTCCACCCACATAAGCCAGATGCACAAGGTGGCACATGCATCTAGAGTGCATTTGTAGAGGTTCAAGGTGCAATATATAGCCATGAAACATAACCAAGTCTACTGGCTTCTTCATGGTTATAGAATCACCAAATGTTAGCTTTTTGAGGCTTGAAGCACTGGTCAGGAATTGTGGCCTCAAATGCTCTTTGCTTTGGCAAGAGAAACAATGGATGATCCTACAAATGAGGCACATCTCCTAGCCAAGCCCATCAAAGGGCTTAAAGGGTCATACACAGAAATACTGCATGTTCTCACTCACATGTGGAGGCTAGAAATTAAAAGGCTTCATATTGGTAGAGATAAAATAGTGGTCACTAGGGGCTTGAAAGATGGTTAAAGTGGGTAAAAGTGCTTCCCTCACAAGCCTGAGGACCTGAGTTCAAGCCCCAGTACCCACGTAAGTGCACCTATATTCCCATGATTGAGGAGGTGAACACAGGAAGATCCTTGGAGTTTCTCACTAGCCAGTCTAGCTTAATCAGTGAATTCTATAGTAATGAAAGACCCTGTCTCAAAAAAAGGTGGACAGTATACTTGAGAATGACACCTGAGGTGCTCTATGGCCTCATATGAATGTGTACACATGTGCAAGGCACCTGAACACATGCATGCACCCACACACATATAAGCATACATGCACACACACTACACACACATGCAAAAATAAAATAGTCACTAGAAGCTAAAAAAAGGAAGGGGAGGGAAGTTAAAGGGAAAAGTGACTGTGTGTTTGGAAGAAAGACATGACACGATGTTATGAGGCAAGATGAGCCCATGAGAATTAGAAGGGAAGGGGTAAAGATGCTGACAGGCAACATCTTTCAGAGAGATTCAGCAAGAAGGGACTTTTTTTTCTCCCAAGCTGAGATTTCTTTTTGTTGGGAGCCCAGTGAAAAGTAACTTATTTAGTATTCTAATATCATGAGAGGAGTTCTGCTTTAGGGATCAGAATCCATAGACCTGCTATTTTTCCACCACAAAGTTGGTATGTAATCATAGATAATTTGGTTAACTGCAATGGTTTAGTTTCCTCATTAAAAAAATAAACAGAATAATCACATATAAAACTGAGTATTCATATTTATTGTTCATGGTAGACATGAGCTACGAAAAGTTTGTAGAAATCTATGGAGTATAAGATAGCATCCATATATTATGTGGTTTTTCCCTTAATCAAAATTTGACCATATTATAGGCAAGTTGATTTACTAACACTAATCTGAAAGGCAGAAGTAGGATTCTTTAAAGGTGAAAATTGCAGTACCACAATATTTGTAGAACTATTTCCTAAATTGTTGTGATGGTTGTAAAGGATTTATTTCAGTGGCCTTAGTTCTGTAAACTTGACAAATCCCCAGATGAGTTCTTGTCATTATGAAGTGACTAGAGACACTTTTCTGCAAAAGCAACACCAAGCCTAATATAAAATCAATTCAAAAACATGACACACGTGCTCTCAGGAGCTCAACAAGCAGGCCTCCTATTCAAATTTCTTGGTCCACATAAGAATAATTTCTTGTGTATGTATATTAGGACAAAGGGAAAGGAGGTAGTGAGGCCAGTTTTATCTAAGGAGAAAAGAACATAAATTCCAATCTTGGAGAAATGAAGAAAACATGATATTTAATACTATGAGCTGACTTTATACTTTACTGGAGTGATTCAACCAAGAGATCAAGAGCAAAAATCTAAAACTCGAGGAATTAAGTTCCACTGACTTTACATTTATCTTAGGTTTTTTTCCTCTCAAGTTTGTTCCAGGGATTAAAATGTCTCTGTAATATGATATCATCCGTCACTGTTTCCTATTCTGGTTCTTTTCTTAAAATACTTTGTAGGTCACCAAGACCAGGTAAAACAGAAGCAAAGATCATGCTATTCTAAGCATAAGGTTTCCCTGGGCCTATAACTGGAAAAGCATTTGCTTTTAAGTCACTACTTGTGGGGCTAAAAACCGCTTCATCAAGTGCTCAAACTCCTGCTCTAGGCCATCTCACCACAGCTCCTCTGCAGTACACCAAAAGCAGATCATGTGGAGGTTGCTTGCATCATGCAACCAAATAAGAATACTAAATCTTCTCAGATATACTTTCTTTTTTAAAAAATTTTATTTATTTATTTGAGAGAGGCAGGAGAGAGAGAGAGAAAGCGAGAGAGACAGACAGAGACAGAGAGACAGAGAGGGAGAAAGAATGGGCGTGCCAGGACCTCTAGCCATTGCAAACAAATTCCAGACACATATGCTATCTTGTGATTCTGCCTTACATGGGTCCTGGGGAATCGAACCTGGGTATGTTGGTTTTTCAGTCAAGTGCCTTAACCACTAAGCCATCTGTCCAGCCCTCTCAGATGTACTAAAGCCAAGGTCATCTCATGGGTGGGTGGTGGTTTCCTGTCAGCACCCTTATTCAAAGACTTGCTGAAAGATATTGTCTATTATCTTACTTTTCTTCCTTTTTTTTCCCTTTCTTGTTTCAGCCAAGAGACAAGGACCAAAAAGGCACTGAACCCAATGCCACATTCATTGTCAACCCTTTCACTCCGACCTTTAGGTAACAAGCCTTGAAAAGGATTCTTGCTACAGAATTCAGTAGTCTTTAACATCCACAAGAATTATCAATGTGTCTCCAAAGTAAAAAAAAAAAGAGAGAGAGAGAATTTTTGCTACCTTGCTATCCAGAGCCTAGTCTTGTGCACATAGTAGACTCTCTACGAATTGTTTCTCAGCACAGTGAGCTCATGATTCTTATAAATAAATGACGGATACATTTATTCACAACTGTCATATTTTATAGGAAATATAAAGATAAATAGGAATTATTTAAAATTTCATCAGCCTGAGATAACTATCATTAATATTTTGATTGCCATCTTTTTCATAGAATTATTGTGGTGGTTTGATTCAGGTGTCCCCCATAACCTTAGGTATCCTGAATGCTAGATTCTCAACTGATGGAGATTTGGGAATTAACGCCTCCTGGTGGTGTATTGTTGGGGGTGGTCTTATGAGTATCATAGCCAGTTTCCAGTGTTTGGCACATTCTCCTGCTGTTGTACACCTGTTGTTGGCCAGGAGGTGATGTCCACCCACTGCTCATGCCACCATTTTCCCCTGCCATCATGGAGCTTCCCCTTGACTCTATAAGCCAAAAGAAACCCTTTTCCCCCACAAGCTGCTCTTGGTCAGGTGTTTTCTGCCAGTAATGCAAACCTGACTACTAAGCTATCATTGCAGCCCACCTTTTATATATTTTTCTTATTGGCCTCTTCATATACTTCCTCATAAACATGAATGAGTTTTCATAGTCAGTAAATACTTACTGAATGGTTAAAGAATAGAATGAAAGACTCAAATAAATGGATACATAAAAGAATAAATAAGTCAAGCTTTTAATTAGCCAGTAGAGATTCCAAGTGTTACAAAAGTCACACAGTACATCATTTGATATCCTCACTTATTTCTGTAAGTTTTAGTTGGAATAAGAGCCTGAATTCAGCATCTTTACTGAGATCTACAAATTTCAATTCCCAAGCAAAGAGTATGTAGCCAGCTACTGTCCTCTTTGCAAAGATGCCATTGATCTACTCTCAAATTGAATCAAGTTCAAAAAGCATTTACTGAGCCCCTGTATGCCAAGAACCACCTTGTCCTCCATGGGGTGAACTCAGAAGCAAAGATGAAATCACTGCCTTCCGGAACTCTCCTGTCCAGGGAGACAGTAGGAGACAGTAGCTTCTTCTGGGCTAGCTGGCTGAACTTGGACCTCCGTTTCCACATTTGTGAAACAGAAACTACATACCTTATAGAATTGTGATGATTAAGGAACTTGAGACTTTGGGGACAGGAGAACTGCCATGAGAAACTGAAGGTCACAGGCAGAGCTTGTAGGTATCAGGGA
The DNA here is from genome assembly GCA_036365145.1 of Orientallactaga sibirica. Taxonomy (NCBI): domain Eukaryota; kingdom Metazoa; phylum Chordata; class Mammalia; order Rodentia; family Dipodidae; genus Orientallactaga; species Orientallactaga sibirica. The sequence continues at coordinate 54,776,405 of JAEOAD010000005.1, forward strand.
GGCAGCAACACAAATGGAGCAGAGCATGGGGATGCCTGCATAGTGGGTAGCCCGTACAGGCCTGCCTTGGAGATTTGAAGATGAGTTAGAAGCTCAGAAGCTGAGTGGATAGGCAGGAATAAGTAGGTTCATGAGCACAGGAGAAAATTGTGAACAGGCTAAGAGGGCAACCAAACGTAAGGACAAACAAAGTTTTTTGTGTGTTTTTTTGCCTTTTCAGCACACAGCAATGTTTAGATCAAAACCATTCCATAAGAGTGACTCAAAGGCGACCTGCTCATCAAGTAACTAGAAAAAGAAAAGACCTGGTTTGCATAGCAGGCTCAAATCCAAGTTTGAAAGACTTATAGGAAAAATTCTGATCGGAAAATTTCCTTCTCAAATTGTGCTGAGGAAGCGCTGGGCTGAGTAAGCATGCTGGCAGCAACACAATGTGCTGTTAATCAGACTGCTTTTGCAGTTTTCACCAGAGTGCAGAGTTCAGGTCCTGGCAAGATCCCTGGTCCTGCAGGGGGCTGAGAGATGAGTTAGAGAAAGACCATTGTAAGGAAGGTCAGCTGGAAGCACTGAAACTCAGCTGTCCCAAAATGTGCGAGCTTAGCGCTCCAGGATGATACTCCCCTACACGCAGTCAAAGCTTCTCTCTCTCTTTTTGATGTGTGTGTATATGTGTGTGTACTGTAATGTGTGTCTGTACATATATTCTGCATGGTGTATACACATGTGTGTGCCCTTGTGGTGCTAGAGCACTTTGGGAGTCCCACCCCATCACACTTCAGGCCAGTCTTATTTGAGCCGCAGTCTCTTACTGATCCTGGAGCTTGCCATCTTTTTCATGAACTGCAGAGATTCTCAGGTCTCTACTCTGAGACTGAAGCTGCAGATGCACGTGGCCATGCCCAGCTGTTTATGTGGGTCCTGGGGATGAGATTCAAGCAATCTCTCAGGCCTCCTCAGGCTATCAAGATTGCATAGGAAGTTCTCTTAACTACTGAGCTGTCTTCTCTCCAGCCCCATACTTTCTCTCTTTAAACCAGCACCATTGATAGGCTCAAGGAATCATGTCCCCACAAGCTTGTGCAACTCTAATCAACATTCTCTCATACCATCATCACTTTCAACAAAGAAGAGAATTTTAATATTGGTAAATTCAATATTATGAAAGGTAGGTTTTAATATCACTTGCCAAATCTCACTGAACCATAGTTTTTCTAAAATATGCTTTAACATCTGTAATTCTCTGAGGAGGTGACTGAACACTTACCAAACTCCATGCATATTTACCCACCCAACTCTCCATCCATCCATCTATCCCACCATTAAATTCTATGAACTGAGCATGTAAGTCATATATTCTATATCATTTTGTAATACTTGATAAACACTTTTTAATTTTAAAGGGTTGCAAAGAACCTAGTCTTCTTTTTTTAGTTTAAAAATATTTTTTTATTTATTTGAGATAGAGAGGGAGGGAAAGAGAGGAAGAGGCATACAGAAAGAAAATGGGCACACCAGGGCCTCTAACCACTGCAAACGAACTCCAGACACATGAGCCCCCTTGTGCATCTGGCTTACATGGGTACTAAGGAATTGAACATGGATCCCTGGACTTCACAGTCAAGCGCCTTAACTATTAAGCCATTTGTCCATCCCAGAACCTACTATTCTTATTTCAACCCTCAAGACACTTTAAAGAGAAGAATACCCCCAAATGTCCAAGCCAAATGAACTGGGATTTCAGACTGACTCCCAACTGTATTCTCTCAATACAAGCAGAATGCAGACAGCAATGTACTTTGAAAACAGACTCAAAACTACTCATTAAGAGTATAACCCCAGGTGCTCTTTTCCTCCCGTGCACCACTGAATAGCTTAGTGTCGTCATGGGTCACTGCCCCGCCTGTTGTTACCGATATTATAAGAGCTAGCTGGTACCCAAAGTCTCCCTTCTGCCAATGCCTGATGCCAAGGTCTGCATCTCTGATGTGGGGTGGAATAAGGCAAAAGTGGATGAATTCCCACTTTGTGGCCACATGGTGTCAGGTGAATATGAGCAGCTCTCCTCTGCAGGCCTGGAAGCTGCCAGTATTTGTGCCAACCAGTACACGGTAAAAAGTTGCGCCAAAGATGGCTTTCATATTCATGTATGACTCCACCCTTTCCATGTCATCCGCATCAACAAGATGTTGGTATGTGCTGAGGCTGACAGGCTCCAGGCAGGTAGGCTGGGTGCTTGGGGGAAGCCCCAGGGCACCAGGGTTCATACTAGCCAGGTTGTCATGTCCATCTGTACCAAGCTGCAGAAGAGAGTGTGTGATTGAGAGCCTGCACAGAGGCAAGTTGGAGTTTTCTGGCTGCCAGAAGATCCACATGGCAAAGAGAAGGGGCTTCACCAAGTTCAATGCAGATGAATTTAAAGATATGGTAGCTGAGAAGCGGCTCATCCCTGATGGCTGTGGGGTCAAATATATCCCCAAAAGTGGTCCCCTGGACAAGTGGCGAACTCTGCGCTCACGAGCTCCTACTGCTCAACTTTACCAATCAAGTTCACTAAACAACTCTCACAATACAAAAAAAAAAAAAAAAAAAAAAAAAAAAAAAGAGTATAACCCCAGTGGTAACTTATTCATTTACATTAAATGAATTTTATTTGCATTACCTTTTCATTTACATTAAGTCATAGTATCAATTTTTGGAGAAAACCAGTGATGTTTGGAAGTCTCCAGACACTGATAAGTAGACCCATTACCTTCAACTATTTATATACATTTTATTAATTATGAAAAAGCACAGCTTTTAGACATGTCAAATTTGTGCCCCATGAGAGGTTAGCTCATTAAACAACCACATTAGTTTGAAGTTACCTACTTACCAGTTTAAAGAAAATTAACATTTCTGGGTCACCAGGTTCCATATACTCATCTCCAAATGATGCCCTGGAACCATGAAAGTAATTTTCTTTAACATAGGTGGGCAACTGTATCCCAGGGAGCAAGCTAGTCACCCATGCACTTAATGGCTGAGAACTGAGCTTGTCTCTCCTCTCAGAAAGGGTAAAAGAACCTGAAGCTCAAGGAAGGACAAGGCCAAAGGGATCAGATTAAAAATCGATGGGTAAATATTTATGAATTTTGTGTCTGACCTTCATCCCATGCAAATTCCCTGGGATGAACCCTAAAAATCTGGGACAATGTGAAGCAGAAACAGAATATGATGGACTGGAGGAAGGAGAGAGACACAGCACTTACAAAATGTCCCTTGGGATAATTATTTTACCAGGTAACTTATTGGTATTACCTAGAAACTTAGCTGTTTATATCATTTAATCTAGCAACTGTGCCTTTAGAAACTTGCTCTAAAAAATAACCAACGACATGATTGAGACTCATATTAATATTTATGATGCAATTATTATAGCACACACTAGAAATATTCTAAACTTCCAGCATTAAATGAAGTGGCTAGTAAAAATTATGATTCAACTGTAGGATGTTATATAAAAATATTCTCAGAAATCTATTTGTGGCCAAAATATAATATGATGCCATTTATTCATCTCTAGGTCCCTCTTTCTCCTCCTTTATATTCTTTCTCTTGCTCTCTCTCTCTCTCTCTCTCTCTCTCTCTCACACACACACACACACACACACACACATTCAATTATGTTTGAAACTAAAAGTAAATTTGCTTTTCTTTCTTAGACTTTTCTCTACCGACTGAGTACCCATTAGTGAGCACATACTTGGTTCTTGTGTAGCACCCTTACTTGGCCCACATAGCATTTAATTAGATTTATATTCATATTAACACTTAAGTATATTTAATATATATCTTCCCATAGAACACAAACTCTGACAGTAGGATCAATTGTCTGACTTTTATTATATACACTTTTTACTACAATTTCTAATATGTAATAAATATCTTTAATGACTACTGAGTGAACAACTGGAGGGTCTCTACTTAGAAAAGCTATGGCTATGTGTGGAGATTCCAATGTGTTATAAACATCCTGTTATATTCATAATCTACTCGTTCACTCAAGCAACAAACATGCCATTTTCCTTGCTTACTTTTTTTTATTGGTTTTCAAGGTAAGGTCTCAGTGTAGCCCAGGCTAACCTGGAGTTCACTATGTAGTCTCAGGGTAGCCTCAAACTCACCTCAATCCTCCTACCTCTGCCTCCTGCTTGCTAAGATTAAAGGTATGCACCACTACACTGGCACCTTGCTTACTTTTGCCTCCTAACCTCGCACAAGAGTCCATTCTCCAACAGGGAAAGTATTTGCCCCATTGCTACAGTGGTCAATAAACCACCACAGCCCCCTTCTCACCAAACAATTCCTAATCAGTGGGGCTTCCAGTAGCACTTAATACAGTTCCTCACTTAAAGATCAGCATCTTTTGAATATCTATTAAGTTCCTAATACTTCTTTAGAATGAGGTTCAGCAAACTATGGTCTTGAGGCCACCATTTAACTTTGTGTATCGTCTTATTAGAACATCACCATGCCACATACCACAATGGAAGACTTGAGTAATTGGTTCAGAGACAGCCTAAGATATTTACAATGTGACCCTTTACAGGAAAAGCTTACTGACCATTGTTATAAAATGGAGATTATACCAAATTTTCATCCTAGTAGGTTTTCAAGGCATTATGGCTCAAAAGTATATGCCCAAGAGGTGGTATAATAAAAATTGTTGTAATATACTTAAATTTGTCCTTAAAAATACATTTTTGGATTAGACATATCTGCATTTCAGCTCTATTGTATATATACTAAAAAACAGTGATGTTTTATGGGAACATCATATCTCTTGGTGCTGGGAAATACATTTTATTTAAGTAAGTATCATGGAAGATAATGATAAAGAATGGTATAAAAATAAAATAATTGTTTCAAAGAAAAGATGACAAAGAACTGTCTAATTAAATGCAGTAGACATAATTTGGAAACAATCATAAAAATCTGTAGTAAGAATCTTTATGAGGTGCTTGTATACTCAATCAAGGTTAAATAAGTAAAAATTGGGCCTGATCTTTGTCACTGTGGGTGTGGAGTGTGTAAGAAAAATACAACCCTAGGCATGAGATACATACTCCAAGGTAAGGCCTCATTACTCATTAGGTCTTTCATAAAAATTTGGGAATGTGGGCTGGAGAGATGGCTCACCAGTTAAAGCACTTGCTGTAAAGCCTAACAACCCTGGCTCGATTTCCCAGTACCCACAAAAGCCAGATGCACAAAGTGGCACATGCATCTGGAGTGCTTGAAGTAGCTTGAGGCCCTACCATCTACCATGCCATTTTTTCTTTCCATCTCTGACTCTCTTCTCTGCTTGCAAATAAATAAATTTTAAAAATTAGAGAATGTTCTTTCTCTAAAGGCATGTCATTATTGGTGAATTTTCAAATTCATTGTCAACTCAGTCACAACTATATGAGGTGAGAGGGATTATTTTCTATTCATTTAAGTCTGATATATATGCAATGCATGTTGTTTCATCTCCTGATTGATATATACTTATAGATTAGAAAAGACTCATAAAATGGTCCATCCAAGATGACAAAGCTACCTAGGTCACTTTATGACAAGGTAAACGTAAACCTAGCATAGTCTCATACAGCCCCATGTGTGTGATTAACTCCATTTGGAGAATGACAGTGTGTCATCTTTCCAAAGAGATGGGAAGATTTCTGAGAACAAGAGTAGTCTTAAACTTCAGCAGTCTCTGCAGTGCATCCAGTGCTACCCTTGGAAATATCTACTTTGTTTTGAACTGGTGAATTTCCTTTCCTACTTCATGACTGTGGAGAACATATTGAACCCTTTCTAATTTGTTTATGTGTGTGTGCATGTATATCTGTAAGCACATGTGTGCATGTGTGTATATGTGTAAGCATATGTGTGTGTACATGTGTGTATGGAGGCCAGAGAACAACTTAGGTGCCACCCACCTTTGTTGACGTATTATCCTGCCACTCATCAAGTAGGGTAGATTGGTTGGTCAACAAGCACCAGGGATCTACCTGCCAATGTCTCCCCAATGCTGGGATTACAAGTATCCACCACTGTGCCACCAGGCCTGGCTTTTTACACGGATTCTAGGGATCAAACTTAGGTCCTCAGGCTTGCAAAGCAAGTACTTTATTGACTAAGCCATCTTCCCAATATCACCTACCTGATTCCTGAAAGAGCCAGGTGCGTGGGGGATTTATAAGCCCTTTATGAAGTGTTGAGTGCAGGGGAGAAATTCTTTTGTGCCTGTCAGATCATGTCATCAGGGCTTCAGCTGTGCTGGGTGGCACTTGCTCTTCCTACCAGTGCAGCAAGATGAGCAGCCCCCTGCTCACCAGATGGTTATTTGTTCCACCAGCCACCTTTGCTTGATCCCTGCTTCCCTCCAGCCAGGACTGCCTCCTGCAGCCATGCTTAATGGCAGCTCCTGCCAACAACTTTGCCAAATGGCTCCTCTTAAAGTCATGGGCTGCCCAGACAGCCTGGCTCCTCCATCTGTAGCAGCTTTTGGCAAAAAGACATTTCCCTTTCTGGGCTGCACCAGAACCTTCCTGTCAGGAGGGTGACGTGACCCGTCAGTAAGTTCAGCAAAACCTGTAATTCTGGGGCCATTAAGTGTCTATACCCATGTTCCCCAAGGAGACTCAGGTGATCATGATTAAATATGATATCAGATGTTTCCAACTAGGAAAACTAGACAGAGTATTTCCCCACTTTAAACCTCATTATTAGTAGATTCGGAAACTGAAGCCCAGAGACCAAAAGTGACTAAGTACTGGACCAGGCTTGGGAATCCTACCCAGGGATTCAGGAGAATAATTTACACCACAGAATTGCCTTTCAGTTTTCTCTCACACATTTTCAAATTTTTGATAAAAGCAGGACCTTTTGAATATTGACTCAAAACAGTAGTCTTTACTCTGAGTCAACAGAGGTTTTAACAGATTTGTGCATACACTAACTTGAGAAGGCCTACTGTGGTGGTTAAACTTCATGTGAAGGGGGATAGGAAGAGTATCAGCCTATAGAACTGTGCAGAATAAATATGAAGATACTCTAAGCCTGGTGTGGTGGTACACCTTTAATCCCAGCACTGGGGAGGCAGAGGTAGGATCGGCATGAGTTTGAGGTTACCCTGAGACTATATAATGAATTCCATGTTAACCTGAGCTACAGTAAAACCCTACCTCAAAAAAACCAAAAAGAAAAAGAAAAAAAAAAGAAAAGAAAAGAAAATGAGGAGGAGAAGAAAATACTCTAGGGGCCAAACTCTTCCCTAGCACACAAAAATTTCTCTCCAACTGCCAGCAATCATTCTTAAAGAATGATTATAGCTGATTCAAGATCAGGCTCACACGGTTTTAAAAGACATAATACTGTGCACATATTTACAGGTATTCAAGATATTCTCCTTCTCTATATTAGGAAATTCAGGGCCTTATGGTAAAGTGACTGATCAAAGATTGTATAGAGAGTCAATGGAGGGTCAGAGATATCTTCTTGTCATTCCACTAAGAAAATGTGAACCAGCATCTCAGCTATCAAGATGATTAAACTAGAAAGGAGAACATTTGAGTAAAAGCAGATATAAGTTTGTGATTAATCACTGCAGTAGCTTATATAACATAATAGCAGAAGTAACTGTCTAACCATTCACAAGAGAACAACTAAATACACTATGGGTACAGTCATACCATGGAGCCCTGCATGGCCATTAAAAGCATAAACAGACCATGCGTGGTGGTACACGCCTTTAATCCCAGCACTCAGGAGGCAGAGGTAGAAGGATCATCATGAGTTTGAGGCTAGCCTGAGACTACATAGTGAATTCCAGATCAGCTTGGGTAGAGTGAGACCCTACCTCAGAAAACAAAACAAAACACATTATAAGCAAAGGGAGACATACCGATGGGAAAAGAAAACAACAGTAAATGAAATGTATGTACTCTTTTATGTGACCCGCCCCATGTGGCATATCTAGCTGATCTTAGCTTTCTCAAGAGAAAATCTCCACAGAGTCCTTCAATCCTTTTAAGCTCCATACATCTGATTGCAAGGTGCCCACAGACCCTCCCTTCATTTCTCTACCACTGTAATCTTACAAAGCACAGAGCTGATGGTCTGACCCCCTTTCCCATCACTTAACCCATTTTCCAAAGAAACAAATGAATACAAATTGGTGTTCCGTGGATTTCACACATGAAGAGTCCATCGTCATTCCTAGCTCTTCCCATTGGGAACTTGGAGTCAAAGAATTCAAAGCTTCCTAGTTTATTTATGACAAAGTTCTTATGGCTTGGAAAACTAATTGGTGCTTTCAATGAGTTAAGTGAGAGCTAACACTCAGCTAGATTCTAAGGCTCTGCTGGCAAGTGGGTGGTAAATACGGCAAGCCGGAGGTGATCTTAATGGAGGTTAAAATGAACATGCTGGACAGCAGCTCACACACTTTCACATTCATGTGCAATACTGAATAGCACCACTGTCCTCTCTTTTGCTGCAGCTGAGGCAGTGATAACGATTGCCATCAGCCTTTGAAGAACAGGCCCCTCAATGATGGTCCACTGGGACTGTCTCAGCTCAGCCCAGGGACTTAACTGCATGTGAATGTCTTAGGGTGAGGTTGAGAGACACTGAAAAATGGTTTGTAAACTCCAGCTAGCGCTCCTATCTGGAATGCTCAACTCCATAAGAATTTCCCTCTTTTCATATTAGAGAATAGAACCAATCTACAGGAGCATGTCAGCTTGGTAAGGGAATTCACCTGCCTCCTGACAGGATGGTAGAGAAGGCCCACAAGTGTGCACCACTCTGCTGAGAAAGGGTGGGGCTAGGGCCTCCAGCAGCACTGAGTCAACATCCAGGGCATCCGTGGAAGGTGAAAACTCAACCTGCATTTACTCCCCAAAATCCTGATAAGAGGCAGAGTGGGTAGGCAATGAGCAGGAAGGTATCCAGAGCTCATTCAGGTTGTCATGGCTTCCAATCTGGTTATGCCACTAACAAATAAGTACACTGGCAATACAAGTGTCTGCACAAGTTTCTTTGGTTCTTTGTATTATGGAATTTGTTACTGTAAAAATGGGGCTAATGCAATTAATGTAGCCATTCTCCCAGTTCTGACACCAGATTAAGCAAGTGTACATAGGAGAATCACCTAGGTCAATGCCTGGAATACAGACAGTACTCATGACACCTTCATTCTCTTCCCTCAGCTGAGTGTCTAAATTGGACCCTTAGTTTCTTCGTAAATGCAAATGTCAGAGTCTAGGAATGTCAGTCTACGCTGTGCTCTTTTCATTGAGCATTACCAATATTTTGACAGGACTGGCCTAATATTATTCACCCTAGGTTCATTGGTACATTTCTGGCCAGCATTCATAAAGGGCTGTGGATTGCCCCTGGGGACCTGGATGCTAATAATGAATACTTGCTAGTGATTTTCAATGCACTCTGGTTATTATGTTGAGTAGCAGAACATTTCCCATCCCCAGAAAGGTCATTTACAATAGCATAAGGCAGCTTCTTCCCACCTTCCATTTCAGGTTTTTCTGAACTCAAACACTCATCCATATGCATTGGAAATACCATTCTGATCTGCCATTTGCATGCAAATACCAAAGCCACTGAAGGGACTAGAGGCAGTTCTCCATCCTGGGACATCTCCTTTTATTGTTCCAATGCCATTCCAGCATCTTCATATTTAAAGCTATTTCCACATACCTTTCCAGATTTATTCATCATAGCTTCCCTTTCACTGAGCATATGTGGGTCAGAAGAGTGACCTGCACTTCCTTACTTTGATTCTTGTGGCTCTAAGAAGCTAGAGAACTGCATGCAACACTCATATCTCAGTTTTGGAGACCTTGTAATCTCAGCTCATCTGAGGCTGCATCCTTTTTATTTTATCACCCTGCTGAGAAAGGGGTGTCTATTGTGATTTCAATAAGTTGGGCTTTTGACTAATTATGGTCATCAAAACCTCTGTTTCCTTGTGAAATATTTAGTGCTACAATTTGTTTAAACCAAACTAAGATCTGTTTCTTTATAATTTCTCACCCATTGCCTCAAATCCAGCCTGGAATGCTCTTGTTTTAAGCATTTCATCTATTCTCATGGTTTAAAATAATTTTAATATGTTGATGATGTCTAATCTCTAATTTAAATATCATGCCCAGGTATTACTTCTGAGCATCAGACCCAGGTACCCAACTGTTGATCTAAGAGACCCTGTGTGAAACTAGCTGTAGCACAGACCTCTCAAACTAATCAATTTCCAGTGTCTATGTCCCATTTCCCTGACAATGTCCATGGCAAAATTCTGGGAGCTGTCTTTAGCACTGTTACCTCCATCTATGCCCCAAATATCCCACTAATTTAGTCCATTTTAGTCTTTATAATGTATCTCAACTTCATCTGAGTCTCTCCATCTCTACTGTAGCCACCATCCTAGTGGTCTCCTGTTATCTCCATATTTCCTTCCTTTTGAGTTCATACTTGGCCCTCTGACCCTGTCCTCACTCTGTGTAGTGAGTCTTTGTCTGCTTTGGGGACAGGATTTTATGTATCCCATACTGACTTTGAACTTGCTATATAGTAGAAGATGATCTTGAACTTCTGATCCTCCTGCTTCTACCTCTGGATTACAGGTGTGCTTTAGCATACCCTGTTTATGTGGTCATGGGATCAAACCTCAGCATGCTAGGCTGGGGATCAAACTTCAATACATCCTAAGCAAGTACTCTACCAATCGAGCCACATCTGCATCTCCAGCTCAGACTGAGCTTGTGAAAAAACAAAACTGATATTTTTCCCTCATAGAAATCTTTTAATAGCTTTTAATACATTGTTGGATAAAGTCCAAACTCCCTTTGAGCAAAGAGGCTCAAAGTGATCTGGCCCCTGAGTACCTCTTCAGTCCCCCTACCCATCCATTGTTTTACTGTGAACATTACAAAACAGGCAGCAAAGTGGTCCAGAAAAGTTACTATCCATGGACTCACCTGGATCTTGCCCTTAACATTTTATATATGCTTCATTATATTTCTACCCACTTATCCATTCCTTCATTCTACCATTAATTGTTCTTGGTTTGGGTGTGTTGTAAATTAAACTGTAGACTCCAGTCTCAGTTTTAATCATTCTTCCCTTATACCCCAGCCATAGTCACCTTTCCATTTCTTGAATCTGTCAGATCATTTTAAATCTCTGAACTCTTATACCTATTATCCTGTCTACTAGAATGCCTTCAGCTCTTGCAAATACAAATTAGACCCACAGTCCTACCTGATCTCAAGGCATAACTTATAACAACATGTTTATTTGAAAAATTATTTGCCTAATGCCTACTTCCCCACCTAGGCTGAACTCTTCATAAAAACAGAGACCGTGTCTGTACTGGAACATGCTGTATCACTTCAGCAGAAAGTCAATATTACTAGAGGGAATTGGAGACAGAATGAAGCAGTAACTGAAGGAATGACATGAAATAGTTAACTCATTCTTTCTTTAGTAATGTGCAAACAGGACAGTTTTTATGAAGACCTCTGCTTGAAGATGAAACTTATTTCCTGCCAGAATATAACCAGCAAGTACATCAAGAAAATTCCTAAATGACAAGTTCCCTGGCTTGGTGACCAGCGAAAAGAAGATTGGTGAGTTTTATAGTGACTTCTACCCTATTACTAGTAGCCTTTCCCCTCTAAAGCACCTCAAATCAACATAGAGTCAAAAGAAAAAGAACATGCTTGCTATGCAAACACAGCTGAATGCCAATAGTCAGAGTGTATTGGAGGCTGATTTGCATTAGGCTACATCCCCAGTGCTTTCTCTGTGTCAACTAACTTTTCCCATTTTACAGCCAAGGATACTGAGGACAGTGCACTTATTTTAAAATGTTCCATGTGTGGCACTATTCTATGTCCCCATTTGGAAATAAGAGATTAATCTGGAAAATCCACAAACTGCTCTAATGAGGAAAGCAGTTTAGTCGACTCTAACAAATGCCTAAAACTACAGAAAGAAATCTATGGAAACCTACTTCTTTTTTAACTAATTAAAATACATGTAAGTTATTAAACACAGAAAGAGGTTGGGCAGAATCACTCTGTGGGAATATAAATGCTGTGCCCAGGGCTAGAGAGATGGCTTAGCGGTTAAAGTGCTTGCCTGCCAAGTCTAAGGACCCAGGTTCAATTCCCACATAAACCAGGTACACAACATAATACATGTATCTGGAGTTCATTGCAGTGCCTAGAGGCCATGATGTTCCTGTTTTCTCTCTCTTGATCTAATAATTTTTTTTCCTTAAATGCTGTGCCCATAAGCCAGAAAATTTTCAGTGCCAGAGTTGGGATACATCCCAGTGAGGTATGGGTCAGTAAGGTCCCTGAGATCCCCAAAACTATTACCAAGGCTCTTGGTTGCCCACCAAAACTAGATGAGATAAGACCCTATTGCTGAAAACATCACATACTGCAAGTTGCAGGACACAGAGAAATCAAGCTAGAACTGAGCTGGAAGTTTCCTCCCTGCTGACTAGTGGAATAGTGCTAGAAAGTGCTATGTAGACTGCTGCGAGAGAAAAGCTATCAACATTTTTATTTTAATAATTAATTATTTATTTATTTAAAGTTTAGAGACAGAGAGAAGAGACAGAGAAAGAGAGAGTGAGAATAGGTGCACCAGGGCATTCAACCATTGCAAACAAACCTCAGATGCATGCACTACCATGTGCATCTGGCTTACGTGGGAACTGGAGAATCAAACCAGGGTCCTTAGGCTTCACAGGCATGCGCCTTAACCGCTAAGCCATATCTCCAGCCCAAAAGTTTTAACTAGCAAGTTACACAACTGGCCATCCAGGCAAGATGTGCCCAGTAGTGCAATAGTGGCATGTCTCTTAAGGGGATAGCCAATTGTTCTTTAATTTGACTTTAGGCCCACTCCATGGGAGGGAATTAATGCCTGATACTGAAAACCTAGTCAAAAGCCTATGGCTTGGAGGGTCACAGACCCTAGGGGTGAAGTTACTACTGTTGTTTGGCTACATAAATATTTATGCCCACCACATTGCCTTCTAACATATGTGTGTGTATATATATATGTTAGTGCTGCTTTTGGTTAGAGGTCTCTCTTTTCTGATGGTGGTGATTGGTGGGAAGATTCAAAATCATCAAAGTGCTGAGAAGTAGTGACAACTGAGCGTTCAGCACTTAGTGAGACATTTTATCATATCCTCCAATGGCTCAGGAACCACAGTGGAAGAGGTGGCAGAAAGAATGTAAGAGCTAAAGGATGAAAGGAGTGTTTTGGAACTCTGTCTCTCAGACCGAAAATAGACATTGTATTCATGACCTTAAGCAGCTGTCATTATCACACAAGACCTGCATAATATTGGGCCCACCAACAGGTTGCGATTGATAACAGAGAAGGGCAAATTAAAACAAAACAAAACATCAAGGGTTGGAGAGATGGCTTAGTGGTTAAGGCACTTGCATGAAAAGCCAAAGTACCCATGTTTGATTCACTAGGACCCACATGAGCCAGATGCACAAAGTGGCATATCCATCTGATGTTCGTATGCAGTGGCTAAAAGCCCTGGTGTGCCCATTCTCCCCCTCTCTACCTCTTCTTTCTCAAATAAATAAGTTTAAAATAAATAAATAAATAACAATTTAAAAACATCAATATAGAAGAGAAAATAGGAAAAAAAGTGAGGCTGTAGTGGAGCTGAATGGTAGGGGCAACAGAGGAGAGTGGTAGAATATCATGTGTATTTTTGAATGAAGTTTTTTAATTAAAAAATTAGCTTTAAAAGGGGGAAAACAATCATGTTGACTTTATGTCTGTGGTCATTCCAGCTCCACCCTTCCTCACATATAACTCAGGTAAGCACATAAAGTTCTCTGCAAAGATTTCTACTGCCAGATGGAAGCTCAGCTCACATATATAAAACCACTGTGGCCTTTCTGGTAGTAGTAGGAGCTGATAGGTAAAGGAAAATGAGGCAACATGCAGACAGCCCTAGTGAAGGTGCAGGGGCTTTAGATGCAGGCTTGAGTTTAAAGGTGGGATGTTCATTCAATGGGGGTGACCTTGCAAACTAATAACATCTGCAGACTTCAAGTGTATTATTAGTATCCCATGTAGCAGGGTTTGGATCTACTGAAATGCTACAGATAAAAGCTCAGCACAATGTTTGGAACACTGAAAATACCAAATGATGAGAAGTTTATAAAGGGAGAAAACAGCGAGGGAGGACAGCTGAAAATCAATAGCTACAGTGTACTGGAGGCAGGTTTGTGTTTTGTGTTAGGCAATATCTTGAGTATTTTTTTTTTCCGTATCATATTATTTTGACCATAACAGAGGTTTCCTGCATGGTGAGGTGGCCCACATCATTGATGGTGATGGTGATGGTGGTGGGGGATGGGTAAAAGTGTCCTGTGGCATTTGCATTGCTCTTAGCTGGGTGAACTTGCCTGCAGCTACCACTTACAATGCAAATTGAGCTTTGAGTCCTTCACACCAACTACACAGCAAAACCCTTTCAGCTTAAAATAGAATACTGCAGTGTGGATGATCTGAGCAAAGGGAAGTAAAATTCAGAGATAAACAGAAAGGAGATGGGGGGGGCACAATAAAACTGCCTGCTCTATCTGGGTAGGTAGGTGTGTACATGAAGAAATAATAAAGGAAACAAAAATGTGAGGTCTCTGAAAGGACCTGGAGGCTTGGTGAGTGGTTTGAGATATCAAAGGGAAGAAAACTTTGGGGAAAGAGGATTTTCTTAGTGAATATGTGGATCTGGTACTACCTCAAGGTGGGCTAGAACTTTCTCAGGTATTCATGAGAAGAGGGGGTCTCTCCCCCTGCTGGCCAGATCAACCACATGACTTATCCCTGCAGTGAATAGGTCAAGGCCATAGAGAACTTACTGCTTCACTCAACTTCTGGTATTTACAAATTATTTCCATCGTTTCCCTTTCCTGTGTCTTTACTATGACCAAATACAGGTATCTGAGAGATTGCTTTTTGTATATCAGAAAAATAATTAGAAAGCTCTTTGCTATAACCCCATACTTTTTACTATATGAATCAAAATAAATATTTCACCCAGAATAAGAATTTACAAAAATACAATAAAATAGGTATAAGGTCCCAAAAGCAATAAGGAATGCCATTCTAAATTGATTTCTTCTTCTACAAAGGACACTCTTGTCTACTTGACCCAATTTTGCAATTTTCTCAGCTTGGTAAGTTTCTTTGCCTGTAGAATGTAACAAGAAAGCATGAAGGCCACCCTCTTTCTTTGTAGTCACAATCAGAAATGTTCCCCCAAAGCCAGTAGAACCAAGTCCAACATCTCTGGTGAATGTCATGCTTAGATACAGTTAGTCACATGCTATCTGGTCACTGATTCAGTCACAAAGGCTGAGAAAGAGCATCTTATAATCACATTGCCATCATAGAAATAAAAAAATGATCAGCAAATACAGTGTTCATTATGGGGCCAGGATGGGCTGTCCATTTTCAAAGTCATCTCTAAGCTCCCAGAGGCCAGAGTTTAATCTGCCTGGCTCCAAGGATATCTTGAGTTTCATGATTCCCAACCATGGTTATGGAACAGAACATTCTTCCTCTCTAAAACTTCCAGGGATGTGTATGGTAGATGCCAGCCTTCCCACAGATTGTGGGTGTTTCATTATTTCCTTCAGAATTTGAACTTCTTTGTTCACCCCATCACATTTCTCTAGTCATCCTTTGATTGATTAAATGTTACAGAACTTTTAGCATTCAGGAAGAATAAGGATAATCTTAGGTTACTATCCCTTGGACATTTTCCTTAACTTTCACACACATTTTCTCACATGGCCATTACTACATGCCAAAGCAACGCCTCATGTGAGTGGCTAAGGAGAAAGGCCTACAGTGAAGTAAAAATGCAAAAGTTTTGTCATTTAAATAAAACGTCTCCACTTTGTCGACATACAAAAGGTAGGACGAGATCCACCTGCTGACTTTGCCTCCCTGGCTGTCTGTACAGTGCTCTGCTGATGTCAGAACAAGAAGAGAGAGAGAGAGAGAGAGAGGGAATATATTTCACCTCTTGGCAAAGCTCAGCTTGCTGAACCCTCTTGCTTTCTGCTGGCTGTTGATTCAGCAGAAACTACCGCTGCAGAATTCATAATGGTGATTTTTAAAGGCCCTTCCATCGCGTTGCTCGCCCCACGTGTCAGTCTGCATAGCTCGTCGCTGGAGCACAATTTCCCTAGGCACCTTTTTCTCTCTTGCGAACGCCCCTCCAAGGAGAGAGGGGTTCGCCCTTTTGCGAAGGGCCTTTAGGGGTTTTGATTGTGTGAGCAGGCAACCCGTCAGCAGCTGGAGAGATGAATGGCCAGGAAACGAAACCATGCCCTCTCTGCAAGCACTGAGAGACCCAGCATCGCTGCGCCCATGGAGGGATGGACCAAGGTCCTACTGGACCCTTTTTATCTCATCCCAAGACTCCCCCTCCCTCCGGCGTAAGCGTCTTGGGGCAGGGGTCATCTGCTTTCCTGGGGTCATCTTTCCGGCAGGGAGCCGCGCCCTAAAAAAAAAAAAAAAAAAAACACCCTAATCCCTAAAGGCCATTTTAAATCCCGGAGGCGCCGGGTCCACCTGCTGCTGAACGCAGGGCTCGCCAGGCGGAGCCCGGATGGATGCGCGGCGTCCCGGCGGTTCCCCGGCGAGCCGAGCCCGAGCCCGAGCCCCCGCCCCAGCCCCGGAGCTCTGCCCCGCCGCCCTCGAAGCCCTGCGACCCGAAACTTGCACCTGGCTCCAGCGGAGGAATGCGGCCGAGGAGGCATTACCTTCGGTCGCATAGCTGTGGTCTCGCAGGAAACTGTTGTTGATTTTGCGGGTATCAATGTCCTCCTCCATTGACAGCAGGCTCACTTGCGTGGGAACCAGAAGCCGGCAGACAAGTATCCATGATCCCTCCCCGCAGCCAGTCTCACAGGAGAGGGGGGCAGGGGAGCCAAGGGGACTGCACCATGGTCCGAGCCTGAGGAGGAGACGGGAGGCGGAGAGAAAAAATAATAATAATAAAAAGCCAGCAATGGAGCTGTCGCCTCGTCCACTCGGGCTCCCCGAGGCTGCGGCGGCTCCTCCTGCGTGGTGCGCTCACTTCAGCTCCAATTCCCAGCGAGGATGCTGCGCTGCCTCCGCTGCCTCCTAGTGCCAGGGAGCGCCGTGCCCCCGAGGGCTCTGGTCCCGCCCGTCCGCCCGGGAGGCGCTCCCAAGCGGGGAGAGGTGGATGCCCAACAGGTTCCCCTCGTTGACAGCAGGTCCAAAATGCAAAAATGAAAAATTAAAATAAAAAAAAAAATCCCTTCTCCTCCCCCCCACCTGGGAGAACGGGCAGCCGCGACAAAATGGTGCCTTTCCGGACCCGAGCTGCAGTGGCGAGATGGCAGGGGCAGGATTCAGGCTTGCCTGGCTGGGGTGAGGTGCTGATCCCACTGGAGGGCGGCTCCGCCACGCCGGGGCTGCGGCGGCGGGCGGGGAGCTGGGTAGGGCGCTGCGGCCGGCGGCGCCAGCGCACTCACCCTCACCCGCACGCGCGCTCCCAGCTGCTGCTGCTGCTGCTGCTCCTGCTGCAGGAGGCTGGAGGCGGCTGGTGCATTAAAGGCGAGGCTCCTCCCAAACGCGTCAGCAGCCCCAGGACTCTTCCCAGCAGCTGAGGGGTGGCCCAGGCGGAGGCTGCGGCGGTTCTCAGGTCTCTGCTGCAGTGGGGGCTCCCGCTACCGCGAGCCGACACCTAGGAAGCCAGCAGCTAGCCTGCAGGATCAGCGGAAAAGCCTAGACGAGCTTCTCCACCTTCCCCCAGCCCGCCCCTCGCGTGCCACGCAGCCTAGGGCCGCGTTTACCTAGCACTCAGGGCCTCTTAGCTCGCTCCTCTTCCCAGGACACCTGCCCTTCGCCCAGGACGGGACGTAGCCTCTTCACAGAGAAGTCCCTTTTGTCCACCAAGTATGATGCGTGCATGCGGCCCCTTGCTGAAGTTCAAGAGCGAGGCATGGAGTTTGAAGCTTCAGACCGGAGAGAGCGCATGGGAAGAAGAGCTGCTGGTAGCCTTCCATGCTAGGGCTAGAAGAGCCCAGGCTGGAACTTTGCAACTGAAATCATGTCTGACTTCACTCTAGACATCAAGCGTCTCCTAGCTGTAGGAAGTTGGTGTTGAGACAGCATCAGAGTGTACAGAGGCAGAGAGAGGCACCAGGCCCAGTTCTGAATCTAGTCAACATATTTGTTCTGAAGTCCACTTTCCTGAACCCTCTGCACTTTATATTGGACCAGCATATGCAGCCCCTCTGATCAGGCCTTTTCCCTCCTTCTCTCCCTTTCTTCTCTCTCCTTCCTTCCTTCCTTCCTTCCTTCCTTCCTTCCTTCCTTCCTTCCTTCCTCCCTCCCTCCCTCCCTCCCTCCTCCCTCCCTCCCTCCCTCCTTCCTTCCTTCCTTCCTTTGCTCTCAACATGGAAGCTACAGGAAAGCATAAGGCAGCTCAGGGCCTATAGAGAGCCACCACTACCCTGAAGGAATTTCAAGGATCCCATTTATGCAAAAACAGAGGCTGGTCTTCTTATTTCAACTAGAAGGAAAATACAGATTTTTTCTGTACTGCCCACATTTTCCCCAGTTGCACATTTAAAAGAAAATGAGATCATTATTGTTATGAAACGACCAAAATAATTTAATGAAACAACCCAAAACATGAGAAACCCAATCTGGAAAAGAATTTCCCTGGTTTGCTCTTGTAGGAGTATTCATTTCTATGGGTGTCACTGTAGGAAGAGACATCAGCCAATGTCTTGCTCAGTTCAGCTACACAAGTGTAGTTTGATGAGCCCAGAGGGACCTGTGAGTTAATTATATACATACAATGCTTCGGCTAACACAATTTAGAAAGTATTTGAAGTTGAGAAAAAAAAATGGGAAAACAAGTCCTTAACTGAGATTGGGAATTGGCATTAGATTTCTAAGAAGAATAGATACTTTTGGCTGATGGAAAATGACACTGTCTCCATATCTAGACATCTCCCAGTGAAAACAGAGTGGGAATGGCTTGATAAAATTTTGCAAGTAAAGTTCACCTTTCAGTAGGTTCGATTTTATTTTCATGTAGTGGTTAAGGCCAATATGCTTATTTGAATGTTTGTTCAAAATCCATGTGACATTTAAGCAAGACACGAGGACGTGTACAAATTGATTTAATCCACTTCAGTGCCCATTGTCCTGGCTGGCTCCTTTGTGTGCTGAACTGCGGGAATCATACGACTTGGGGACTCCATAGTGATGCAGTCCTTCTTCTCCTGGTGATTGGCATGTGGCAAGAAAGGAACAGAAGGGCAAAAGCTGCTCAGTCTTTCAAGATTATGAGAAGACAAGTTGTCGTTGGTTGGAATGACCTCATGTTGTGACAGCAGGCCTTGAGACAGTACAAATTCCCTCCTTGTCTTTCTAGATCATGTGTTGCTTTGGCACACAGTGGTATGACAAATCAGGTAGGCTCAGGTTCATTGGCCAGGCTGGGCTGAATTTCCCACTGTAACCAGTGGGAGTCGTGTCTTCTCCTGAAATCCAGTCCTTGGGTTCACTGAATTTACCCTTTCACACTTTCTGCAATTTTCCACATGTGTTTCCACACATCAGACACAAATTATGAGAAGTAGATAAGATCAAGTTCCATTCATCAAGCAGACCTCAAAGTTTCTACTTCACTCCAAGCAATGGAGAAGTCCCTTCAATCAAAACCATGGGGAAAACTACCTTTGGTTGGATGCCTTAACACCATGACAAATGATCCATGAAATGACCCTTGTGTAATCCTGGGGTGGTAAGGAACACACAGACAATTCCTTTGAGGGTGTACTGAGTCCCCTTTTATGCCTCCAATATGGCAAGTTCTTCCTAAAAGTACATTGGCATTCCCTGTAGCCCTGCCTCATGCTAAAAGTATATGGGTGTTCCTTGTGCCCCTGCCTCCTTCTCTTGATGTCTTTAGTGTCTCAGGTATTTCTGCCTCATTGAGAGTCTTTCTCTGACCACACCATTTGCCCTAGCTTTGCTATTTTCCATTTCCAGTTATTTTGTTGTGTAGCATTTGTCTACTTATCATTATCAAATGTTTCCATTATATCTCCAATATTGAGTGCCTGCAACTTGACTTATGTTTGTTGAATATAATAAACATTTCTTGAATGAACCCATTCCTAAATTTGTCTGGTGATATTTAGGAGTTCTGTCCTTATTAAAATTCATGCAAAAAGTCATCTATTGAGAGTTTGATGCTTTCTGGTTTATAACCTACTATTCCTATGGAAATAATTATTCTTATATACAAATGCCAAAAAAATATTGAGCACTTAATATATACCAAGACTGTTCTAGATACTGGAGATAAAAATACAAAACAAGCTGGGTCGTGGTGGCGCACGCCTTTAATCCCAGCACTTGGGAGGCAGAGGTAGGAGGATTGTCACGAGTCTGAGGCCACCTTGAGATTACGTAGTGAATTTCAGGTCAGCCTGGGCTAGAGCGAGACCCTACCTTGGAACCCCCCCTCCCCCAAGAAAAAAACCAAAACAGAGTCCTTTCCTTCACAGAACTGTTACTGTATTAGCAGGAGCTTTCTTAGAGATGCATTGCAAAGCAACAGACCATAGTATGGTATTGAGTGCCACACTTTTATGGATTTTATATTTAAAAATCAGGGAGAAAAATAGTAAGTATTTCATGAAATCACCAGAACGATTAAATGAGATGATGCATGGAAAGAAAATACTATTACTTAGAGTTTTCAGTCTTATTGTCATCATCACCATCAATATTCAACAAATATTTATGTCAAACACTTTGTCAGACATTGGCATAGGACTTGAGATTCAGCACATCAGTGCATGAAGGAGAGTGGATTTCTCTGGCCATGGAATTTAGCATCTAATTTTCAGTTTATGTAAAGGGGGCCACAGGCTATGTAGTGGGCAGCAGAGGCCACTCTGAAAGGCTGACCTAATTCAGGCTGATGCTTTATACAGAAAGCCAATTACAAATACACAGCCTACTTGTTACCCCGTTCAGCATGACCACATATAGACACAATGTTCTTACATCACTCTTGTCCTTGCCCTCTCCCGCAATAGTCAACACACACACACACACACACACACACACACACACACACACACGCTTGCGTGCAGATTTAGGTATGTATTTCCTACACTGGAACCTTTGAGCTCATCTTGTACAATTAGCATATTAAACATCTACAATTTTATTAAAACCCCTGACCTCAGGCAGTCAAGGGATTCTTAATACAGGCTGTAGGTGTCAGATAGTCCTGGTGTGTGTCCCAGCTCAGACATTTATGATTTCTTGACCTCTGGTGTGTAATTTAACATCTGAGTATCTGAACTTGCAAAACAGGCCATAGTAACAGTCACCACTTCAAAGGATTTGTTGGTGACTTCAGAGACAATGTAAGAAAAGTGCTTACTTAGTCCAGGCTTGGCCCAGAGCCAGGATGCACAGAGAAGATGGTATTGTCTGCCAACAATACTTGGTGAGACCTGCATCTGCTGAGAGCTGGAGAGATGCCCTCTGAATTAGTCCTCCATCTGAGCAGAAGAGACCTAGAATCCTGAGTTTTACAACCTACTGATGTCTTAATGAGCAACTAGAAACTGTATGTGTGGTACTTTGCCACCTTGCAAAGAAGCCCTTTATAAAACCATGTCATCTAAGCAAATGGAAGGAAAGAAGATCTGCTTTTGGGGTTCGCCATCTGTGTCAGCAGATCTAGCCATATGTCCCTACAGAAGAATTCTGGGGAGTCCTTCCAGGCTAATCACTAATCACAGACTGTTCCCCACCCATCCGCTCCTGGGTGGCTAATATGCTGGCTGACCAGAGGCTGACCTCTGGGATTTCTAGCGAGTTTGCAATTCCTTCTTGCACATGCTACAACATGTTGTACCACACGAGCAATCTTTGAACACGGCATTGAATTTCAGAAAAGAAAACAACACCTTTTTTCCTCATGACGCTGCATGAATTTGAGATTCTGGACTACTGAGAGCTGATTTTGTGTAAGACACACACATATGTATTTTTTTTTTTATCCAATTCTGCTTTGCGTGTCTTCATATTGGTGGCTTAAAACCTGGAATCTGCCATGGTGGGTGAGTTACATCAAGGAACTAATTTTTTAAAATCTTTTTAAAAATATATTTTATTTATTTATTTGAAAGTGAGAAAGGGGCGGGGGGAGAGATAGAGAGTGAATGGGTGCGCCAGGGCCTCCAGCCCCTGCAAACAAACTCCAGATGCATGCTCCCCCTTGTGCATCTGGCTTATGTGGGTCCTGGAGAATTGAACTGGGATCCTTTGGCTTTGCAGGCAAACACCTTAACCACTAAGCCATTTCTCCAGCCCAAGAAACTAATTTTTAAAAGCTATGTAAATCAAGTTTTTGGAAAACTATTTGAGATCCAGTTTTTAATTATTTTCAAGCAGATCAGTACAACATATTACTTACTTACTGAGATACCTTTGCACTTATCGTGTAACCTGTGCAAAATTCTCTTTAATTTTTTAACACTTAACTCTTGAGTCAGTTCCAAAACATTCTCTTCTCCAATGTAACTTCTGTGATAATGTTAAATAATGCTAAAATTCTAGCTTTTATCATAAAGCTTTCCCATATTTTTATCCATGTGTGTGATGGTGCACATATGTGTGGAACTAGTACATGTGTGGGGAGGCCAGAGAATAATCTTGGGTGTCACTCTTTAGGAATGGCATTCACCTTTTTTGACACAGGGTATCTCATTGGCCTTGAGCAGTTTTCTAGTTAGGTTAGGCTGGCTGGCTTGCAAACACCAGGATCCACCTATCTCTTCCTCCGAGGCACTGGGGTTACAAATCCACATATTAAACCTGGTATTTTTATGAGGGTTCTGGGGATTCCAATCATGTTCACATGGTTGTGAGGCAAACACTTTACCAACTGAGCCATCTCCTCAGCCCTACTTTCCCATCTCTATCGCTGGAAATCTGATACATAGTCTGATCCCTTCCAGACAGGGTGTGAAACTGTCATGGTAGACCTTTGCATGACTGCTCCTCTAAGGCCCTAGACCTGACAATGTAAGAATGTTGGGTCATGCTCATTCTCCAGGAATCTTTCTTTTCTACTGCTCAGGCTCCGTTGTTACCTTCCTCTTGTCCTTGATTTCCCAATATGCAAAGCAAAAACACCCACTGTGCCTGATTTTATTGGCAGCTTTTCTACTTGTCTAGTTATCATACTGATGGAATGGGAGAGATGGTACAATATCCCAAGGGTCAGAGCTGAGGGCCAGAGAGAAAACAGCGCATTCTCTTCTAAGTCAATGGTTCTAAGTTAAATTTAGGCTTTCCTGCACATGGTAGTTTGAATTTGTATTATATTTGTTAGGTACAGTGCTGATTTCCAAAACTAGCTCAGCAACTCTCTAAGACCATTGTCTAGTATCCGATTACATTGCCAAAATAAAACTTTAGCATAGTTTAAACAAGAATATATATCAGAAATTTTCCTTCAAAATGTTTAAAAACATATCAAGAAATAACACTTTATAGAAATTATCTAGGAAAACAGAATAGAATGGAAAATAAAATAGGCAAAAATTTAGTCCTAAGATTATTTTTCAGAGCCTTGTTTGAGAAAATGAGAACAATTTGAGTCCACTAATAAAATTGGTAAGGGAAATTATATATGGCGGTGTGGTGGTTTGAATTAGGTGTCCCTCAAACATTCATGTGTTCTGATGCTTGGTTCCCAGCTGATGACAGTTTGGGAGGTGGAGCCTTGCTGAAGAGGTATGATACTGGGGGAAGGCTTTGGGGTATCATAGCCAGCTCCCCCTTACTAGAATCTGGCTCATTCTCTGCTATTTTCTTTCTACCTGCTGTGGCAGGGATGATGTCCAGCCTCTGCTCATGTCATGCTTTTTCTGCTATCATGAAGCTTCCCTTGAGATTATAAGCCAAAATCAATGCCTTCCACACATCAGATGCTTTTGGTTGATGCTTTGTCTATGCAACAATAAGATAACTACAACAGGTGTCCTCATAGACTGGGAAACTATTGAGCCAATAGTATAACAATGGTAGCTAGTACTTGCTAAGCCCTAGTGTATTAAAGCTCTATGTGAAGGACTTCATTTGTACTATTCTCATTGAATTTTATCTACAGCTCCTATACTGAGCACCATAAATATCTCCGTTTTACTGAAGAAAGTAGAGTTAAATAATAAACTCAAAGTCTAAGAACTGAGAGCCTGGCCTGAACCATGATCCATCTCTGAAGCCCATGTTCTTTATTTTATTTTATTTTAATTTAATTTTTATTTTTTGGTTTATTTTTATTTATTTATTTGAGAGCAACAGACAAAGAGAGAAAGAGGCAGAGAGAATGGGTGCACCAGGGCCTCCAGCCACTACAGACGAACTCCAGATGCATGTGCCACCTTGTGCATCTGGCTTACGTGGGTCTTGGGGAATCGAGCCTCAAACCAGGGTCCTTAGGCTTCACAGGCAAGGGCTTAACCACTAAGCCATTGCTCCAGCCCCTGAAGCCCATGTTCTTAACCACTGCACTATGAGAGGTATGGGGGAGAAGTGTGTCATAACTGAATCACTTCAAGGCCTTTCCTAAGCTACCTTCCTCTAGATTTTGATTTGTTCTTCATGAGGGTGAATATTCTGTCTGCTGGAAATAACAATTGTGGTATATTGGTGAGGATGTGGCAAAATCTCACTCTCGTATATTGCTGTGGGATTGTACAGCCATAGAAGTGGACAATTTCTTCAAATGTTAAAGTTACTACAACACTATAAAAATTACACCTCTGTCTATATACTCAAAAGAATTGAAAGCATACCAAAGGTTGTACATAAATGTTCATAGCAGTATTAATCAAAGTAACCAAAAAGTTGAAACAACCCAAATGCCCACCAACTTATGAGCAGAAAACAAAATTCAAGTACACACACACACACACACACACACACACACATTCAGCCATAAAAAAAAAAATCTAACAAAGTGCTGATACCTGCTATATCACATATGAAACTTAACACTATGGTAAGTGAAAGAATCCAGACAAGAAGACCACATACCATGTGATCCGTTTGGGTGAGAGGGTTAGTGGCAGAAAGTGCATTACTGATTGCCAGGACTGGAGGTAGAGTAGGGGTGGCTACTAGGTTAAAGATTTCTTTTTAGGGTAATGAAAATGTTCCAAAATTAGAGAGGCCTAATAAATAGTTCTACTACTCTGAAGATACTAAATCCCATTGAATTGCATGCTTTCAAATGATACATTTTATGGCATGTGTTATGTATATATCAATACATCCATTTGTGAGACTAAAATAGTCTCTGGTATCCTAAGCCATTGTTGCTAGGGAGTGTGATACATCCTTCTGAGTTATGAGTGCAAAAAAAAAAAAAAAAAAAAAAAACCTTCGCCGGGCGTGGTGTTGCACGCCTTTAATCCCAGCACTCGGGAGGCAGAGGTAGGAGAATCGCCTTGAGTTCTGAGACTACATAGTTAATTCCAGGTCAGCCTGGGCCAGAGTGAGACCCTACCTCGAAAAACAAAACAAACAAACAAAAAACCTTAAAAGCATCTAACAGCAAAGGCAGTTTATGTTCTGTTTAAAACATCATAAAATAACGTGCTCCCAGCTTTTAGTTAAAAAAGGGTACATATGACAATGGCTATGTGTAATTTTCATATTTTTGTGAAAGAAAATTTAAAATTGATTATTTTGTAGTAAGAAAATTTTAAGAATATTTTCATGCCATGAAATATTTTATAGAATGAAACTTTGTGTTGAAAAGATCAAATTATTTTTTTCACAGCAGGAAGTTGAAAGATACTGATAAAAATGCATATATGACCCCAATGCATGGAAGTGCACATAACATATGAACAAACACTTACAACTGTACATTTAACAGTTGTTGGGACTGGGTAGATAATGCAGTGGTTAAAGGTGCTTGCTTGCAAAGCCTCCCAGCCAGGGTTCAATTCCCTAGTACTTATGTAAAGCCAGATACAAAATGGTGCATTTATCTGAGATCCCAGCATGCCTATGACAATGAGAGGCAGGGTCAGAAGAATCTGAAGCTCATGGGTAGCTAGTTTGATATTTGTTTGCAGTCTGGCAGTATGTTTGCAGTGGCAAAATACACCGTTTCAAAGAAGGTGGAGCACAGACAGCTGGAAGTTGTTCTCTGACCTCCATACATGTGTTGTGGCATACGTGACCATACACACACACACTTACTCACAAATATATATTTTAATTTAGACTTGTCACATTAAAAATTCAAAAAATCAGATGAAATTCATTTTAATAAATTGCTTTAAATTTTAGTTTTTTGAACATAAAATTATTTTTAATCTAACATACCAAAATACTATACTTTTAATCATAAAATCAATAAAACATAGTTAATTACAAATTTTTTTGTCCCAAGTCTTTGAAATCTGGTGTTTCACATTTAGAGATGACTCAAAACTAGTGAGTTTCTAGGCTGAATAACCAGATGTGGCAATGGCTGCTAGTGTGGATAGCAGAGCAACTATCTCCAAAATGTCATTTCATTTGCAAAAAGAGTAGTACCTGGGAAGAATATTAATAACAATATATTCTTTTAAAAAGACACTGTTATTCACTAAGAACTTGAACTAAGCTGGGATGCCAAAACCAAGCTAAATAACATTAATTTGAGGAAAGTGAAAACTACTTAAAGTCATACAAACTGAATACGAAAAAACATATATACACACTCATCAACATATATACACACATTATACAGAATAGTACATCTGAGCACAATCTGAATTTCCTTCTAAAACTAATAAACTGAATGAACAGAAAAAAAAAGTGTTTAGATAGTGCCAGGTAACATTATTCAGTCCCTGACAGTTACCATTTCTAATAGTTTAGTTTAATACCTATGGGTTGAAGTTCAGCTAGGAGAAGAAGCCAGCTGTTAGTGCCAAAAGGAAAATAATAATAATAAAAAGAAAATTTCACAGCTGGGTATCAGGACTCTATTATGGCTACTAAAAGTGAAGAAATACAAAAGCACAGTTCACATCTTGCTAAGAAGGATTATCTCTCCCCTGTTAGATTGGATTAGAGAGTAAAATTTTGTGGACACAAGGTCAGTGAATAAGTTTCTGAGGACTTCTGGAATTCGACGCTCCATTGCCTTCAAGATGTATAGGTGGAGGTTTCGTGTGTGTGATTGCGCATGCCCTCCCTCCCAGTGCAGTTTCTGCTCTTTCTCCCCATCAACACCTTCCGGCCTTCTACTACCCAAGTGCAGACTGCTGGAGATCATTTGCTAGGCTCCTCCTAACCCTTCCAACTTCTAATGTATAACCAACCACCTAGAGGCTAGAGTTCTAGTCTTCTCTATCTATAGTCCCTCACCCAGGCTCACAGCTTACGATACACATGATGACAAAAAAAAAAAAAAAAAAAAAAATCCCAAGTCTGAACTTTGAAAACAGCCTTCTCCTTGAGGAATTTCAGCAGCCTGGCTTACATCTCCTCCAATGCTTGTAAGGCATCTCAGTCCTTCATGCTGCTCCTCCATCTTCCTGTTCCCAGAGTCCTTTGTCTTCCCCACCTCCTTCCTGTCCATTTGCAGATTTGCCAACTCTAATTTCAAAATGTATTCAGAGTGTCCACTTCTCACCACCTCAGCTGCTGCTGTCCTGCAGCATGTGCTGTCCTAGCTCACGAAGACTGTCTCAACACTGAAGCCATCTTAGGTCCCTCCTCACTCAAGCAGTCTGCTCCACCATCAAGTAGTTTCCATGCAGCAAGCAGCCCAGTCCTTTTAAATGGAAATCACTTCATGTCACTTTTCTGCTCCAAGCCTTTTATTGGCTTCTTACATGTTCAGAGTGAGACTTTAAGATGTTGAAAGGGTTTGGCTCCAGCTATGGCTCAGTTTTGCTTTTTCTTCCTACTTGCAGCACCTCCAAATATCGCCCCATACAACTCCCTCATAAACAGAGGGGCACCCTTGTGGTTCATCCAACGCACAGTTATAACATTCCCACCCCAGAAGCATTGCATCTGCTTTTCTCTCTGACCTCAATACATTCAGATACCAGCACAGCTCAGCACTTCACTTTTTCAGGGCTTGTTCCATTATCAACTCTTTTGGAATACCTTCCCTGACCACTCTGCATAAAATAAAATAGTGTCCTCTCACCTCCATCACTTCCTACTTCTATATGAAACCAGACAGTATGTTTGGATTTAGTAATTACATAAGGAGAACATCATTTCAAGGAGACAAAAGCATCTTGTTCCCTGCTTTATATCCAGAACCTACAACAATACCTGACTAGTATGGGTTTCTATACCCTTTGAAAGAAGGAGAGTGAATATGTGCTTTTTTTAATAATGAAGATGAATCGAGATAGAAACTAATGACCAACAAACATAAAATGTGCATGTAGTAAAGCATCTGGACAGTCCTGACAACTCTGGCATGTGCCTAGGCTTTGTGGAGATAATCTGTCATAGCCAAGAGAAGTGTCTCTTTAAGGTAGGCGTGAACACAAGGAACCTTAAGGTAGAGTTAGCCGTAGCAAAGTGATTACTTGATTTGGGCTGGGAGCTTCAGAACATGTGTCATTCTTTCCCCCCTAGATACTGAGTTCAATCCTGTGGCAATCACTAATAAATCATGTGTATGTAATCTATGCAATGGCATTCCAACAAGTCTGCACACCAGATCCAAATGAGAATTAATGGTTAAACATACTGTATACATTTGACTGTACTCTGAATATGCTATTGTCCATCAATAGCAGGGGTAACACATACTGAAAACAACGGAAGCTTTGTGTTTGGGGCATGCCCAGACTTTGCTCAATGCAATTCTTCCTTAGGTTGTTTTACTATGTACCATTCCCTATAATAAGCCACAACGTGTGGCTACAACAGCTTTCAATGAGTTGTGCAAGTCCTAGAAAATTATTGAAACTCCCCACTACTTGCAGTTTGTGTAAGAAGTTAGAATAACCTTGGGGACTGTGCCCTCAAACTTTGCAGCTTAGCTAACTCTGGGTAATGCTAAACACATATTGGATGAGGTTCAAGTGAAAGCTGGTCTGAGAGATCATTAGGTCATTTTGCTGGTGAGGAAACTGAAGCCTGGAGAAAGGTAGCGACTCGCCCAGATTACCTGGTGATTTAGCAACTGGCCCAGAGCAGAACACCTGCTAGCCTGGCTCCCATGCCTTTCCTCTGTGATTCTTTTGAACTTCTTGTTTTTGAGATACATATTTTTTTGTTTAAGAGGGTTAATAAAGCATTATTGGATAATTAAGTCAGCTGGCTGAGCATATTGAACTTGGTCAAAAGAGAAAAGTTATTTCTCTCTTCTAAAAGTCAGTGGGATTAACCTTAAAGAAAACTGGAAAGCAACAGATTTCTCTTGTCTCCCTCTGCCATCTCTGCTTTTTGGCCCTGCGGTA
Organism: Orientallactaga sibirica; assembly: GCA_036365145.1. Classification (NCBI taxonomy): domain Eukaryota; kingdom Metazoa; phylum Chordata; class Mammalia; order Rodentia; family Dipodidae; genus Orientallactaga; species Orientallactaga sibirica. Next base: position 54,806,038 of record JAEOAD010000005.1, read on the forward strand.
GGCCAGGAAGGAGCTACAGGAAGGTCTATTCAAGCCCTCCTGACCCCCAGCTGCATATGTCTGAGCAGAAAGCCTTTATACTCTTTGTATACCCCCATGGCCTGTCACCTTCCCCTTCTCAAGGGAATCTGCAAAGCACAGGTAACCTTAGAAACTGTAGGACATAACACATAGTAAATTTAGCACATCACATGAGAAACATATTGAAAAGTTTAAAGTGTCAATCAAGCAAAGCTGCTGCCCTAGCCATGAGTATACTAGTATGGTAAGTTACAGAAAACAGAATTCAAGAGCTTCATGGACCTTGAACTTGTAAGCAAGGTAGTGTACATTTTTAAATTCAATAAATATTTGTGGCTTAAATACAGGCTGAAAATAATTACATAAAACAGCCCTCAGACAGAGACCTTTGCAATTTCTATTTGGCATGTGCTGTTACCAAAAGGAGTGAACAAAAGATGAAGACCAATACTTATGAATTTCCATCTGAAAGGCAGCACAGGCCTCGAGCATTGACTCTAACATCACTGAAGCTTCTGGGCATTGGACGAAGAATTCAGATTCTTTTATTTGGGGAGGGGGCGGAGAGTTTAGAGCACTTCCCATTTCCAAATGCTGACTCATTGGGTTTATTTCACACATAGAGAAACAAAGAATAGAAAAGAAAGATAAACGCCTGCAGGCCAAAGGAAGGCACAAAGTTGAGTGAAAGTTTAGCATCATAGGGCCCTTGTCTCCTGTGCATATTCCTACATGGAGGACAATGGAGGATACTGCATATACAGCATTTACTGGTGCTGTTATGAGGCCAGATGGCTAAAGGGATGACTTCTGAGAAGCAGATCGCTTTGGGAGTTCAGATCTGCCCTCTATTTCCTATCGGTAAAATTATAGGCAAGTTACTTCATTATTTAGTCTTTCAATTTCAATAGTAACTGAATCCACATCAGGGGTGTTGGTAAAAAAAAAATCAGTTAACAAATATGAAATACTTAAAACAGTGCTTGGCACATACCATACCTTGAACTAGGTATTGGGCAATAATGTTGTCATGCACGCTGTCAGTTATGTACTCAGACACTGGATTTACTCACTTGTCCCATTCTTGCCTTTGAATTATTTTGTTGGGTCTTTTTTAAAAATTTATTCAAAAACATAGCTTCATGGCAAAGGATCATCAAACTGTCCAAGGCAGTGGGCCTGTAGTGGGCACACATGTTCACTCAATACCAGGCATGCATCATATGCCGGCTATGTGGCGAACATTAGGGTTTTGGGCACTGGTGAGCCCTCAGCTCAGTCTTGACTGAAGACATAACTATTGATAAGGGAACAATGAGAGGTGGGCTTGCCAGAGTGTGGGTCTTTTTGTTCTTTTTGTATCAGAAAACATTGTCTCTTTTCAGTTTCCAAAGTACCATGAACTCACTCCAACACAGGGCCTTTACATTTTCCTGAAGTTGCTTCTACAGGATTCACATTGATACAGACCAAGCCAGCCCCTCAGCTGGCTTTCATAGGACCCCATGTTCCTCCTCTCTGCTCCTTGCACAGCACAGATCTACCTCCAGGGCTGTGAGTGTTCATTTAGTGATGGTTTCCTCCAGTAGACAGAAAGCTCTGGAGAAACTTGTGTTTGTTTTTTATTAACTATTAGATCCCACTGCCTAAGTACAGTGTCTGACACAAAATCAGCTTGAAAAATGGAGGCAAGAACTAAAAACTCCAAGTCTCATGAGCAGTTTTGCTTTGTTTCTGTGTCAGATCCCTAGTAGGGAATAGTGGTTTATCAAACTAAAGACTGGAAAATTTTTCCTCATGTTTGTAAATAGTTGTTAACTAATATGCTTAGGGTGAATAAATTTATTCCTACATATCTAGCAATACTTACATATTTTCATGCCACCCTGTGATATCTTTGTTGTATGTCCTGAAATAAATGTTGTCAAAAGAATCCCATCTGCCAAACCCTGGATTCCACCTCATTAGGCAAATAAGGAGCTGCAAGTCCATCTCCACCACAGGCAAGCGCAGGAGCCCTAGCACAGCCATTCCATAATGTGCCCTTAATTGGGACACATTGGTCTGTCATGTCACAGATTAGTCAGTGTTTCTTCAATAAGTTATTATTAAAATGGCAAAACAAACAGTCCTAAGGAGTCATTACTGTTTGACAATTCACTGGGGTTGAATAATACTGACTGGGTGGTGGCCTGGCTCAGTGTTCCAATGCTGATGGCTGAGCAAAGGGGGATAGGGGGATGAAAAGAGGCATTCTATCCTGTGTAGCGTTACACAATCTTTAATATATCTACAAAAGTCATATAAATATACCTTTTTACCTCATAAAAATATCAACTGCCATGTCTTTTTTTATTTTTGAGGCAAGGTCCAGGCTGACCTGGAATTCACTATGTAGTCTCAGGCTGGCCTTGAACTCACAGCGATCCTCCCACCTCTGCCTCCCAAGTGCTGGGATTAAAGGCGTGTGCCACCACACTTGGCCCCTTACTGATGTCTCACAAAGAATCCTCAAAGAGATACTTTTGATTATCATTGAGACAACCAGAACTCAGAGATGTTAATTATCTTATAGCAAGAGGAATGTGACAGATCTGAAGTTACAACTCAGCTTTACTTTTTATATTTTCCTATGGAAACTTCTGATCCAGGTTTTGAATGAAGTAAGTACATACAGAGCCATAGGGGGAAAAACCCCGGCATGATATGGGCACAAAAACAAACACATAGATCAGTAGAAGAGAACAGAGGCCCAGATATAAACCTACACAGCTACAGCCTCCTGACTTTTGATAAAGATGCCAAAACATACATTGGAGAAAAAGACATCCTCTTCAAAAGATGATGCTAGAGAAACTGGATGTCCACATGTAGAAGAATGAAACTACATTTCTATATGGGAAACCTATATTATCCTCTCCTATAGCTCAGGAAATATCATGGAAATGGGAATGGGGGGTGGAAAGGATATAAGAGCTGGAATAAGGGGAAGAGTTTTGTAACTCTCTTGCCTGGATGGCATGACCATTAAAATCATGAATTCATGGCAGCTGTAGTTACCTACACATGCCCAGATAGGGCCAGTCACCACTCCCTCCTAGCTGGGAGAGGGAGGGAGGAGCTTAGTCTTCACCCCTCATTGAGCTATTGAAAATAATGGCTGGTAGAGGAGGGGGAAGTCATTTTCTGCTAAGATGTATCCATTAGTATGTGGGAAGGGGAAGGAGGGGTTCAGTGGGAGGAAGATAAGAGAAGGTATGAAGAGGCTTACGTGATCAAATTATAATATACATGTATGAAATTGTCAAAGAACAAGTTCAAAATAAAAATAATTGTGGAGGCTGGTGAAATGGCTTAGCACTTAAGGCATTTATTTGCCTGTGAAGCCTAAGGACCCTGGTTTGATTCCCAGGACCCACGTAAGCCAGATGCACAAGGGGGCGCAAGCATCTGGAGTTCATTTGCAGTCACTAAAGGCCCTGGCATGCCTATTCTCTTTCTATCTGCCTCTCTTTCTCTCTCTCAAATAAATAAAATAAAGCTGGGCGTGGTGGCGCACGCCTTTAATCCCTGCACTCAGGAGGGAGAGGTAGGAGGATCACCGTGAGCTCGAAGCCACCCTGAGACTACATAGTGAATTCCAGGTCAGCCTGAGCTAGAGTGGGAACCTACCTCAAAAAAAAAAATGTGTATATTCATTATACATGATACTGTATTATATGAGGACATTTTCATCCACGTGTATATTTTACATTGAGCATACTCCCCCTCATAATACCCTGCCCTCCTCTTTCCCCTCCCCTTTTCAGTTCCCTTTGGTTCCCTAGATAGTTTCACTTCTACCATCATGTTGTGTCAGTTGCTTTCTCATTGTAATGTAAAATACCTGACCAGAGGCACTTATGGAAGGCTTAAATTAGCTTTATGTTCTAGAGGGTAGATTTTGTGATGGAAGAGCAAGCGTGGCAAGAGTAGGCCTTTGTCACATCAACACATCAGCAGGGAGGAAGTAGTAGACCGAGAGAGAGAGAGAGAGAGAGAGAGAGAGAGAGAGAGAGAGAGAGAGAGAGAGAGAGGAGAGCGAGCAGCAAGGGCTAACCCCCAATCACACTTCCTCCCACCAGGCTCCACCCCTTAAAGGTTCCACAATTTTCCCAAGTAACACCACTCTTCTGGGTTCCAAGTATTCAAAAACATGGGCCTGTGTGTTTTGTGTGGGGGGGGGGGTCATTACATGTAAACTTTCACACTTGTCATATGTGCGTATATGACTTTATGTATCTCTGTAAAATCTAGGAGCCACAAATGGTATAATTGGGGGAAGCAAAGGCTCAGACTGTTAAGAAGGATAATTTTTATACTTTGAAACAAAAGTCCCCAAACACAAAAACAGAGCAATCAAGAAGGTATTGGTACCCCTTGATTTGGATAAGACAAAAAAGAAAAATAAGCACTGGTGAACTGCACATATATTTATTATCTCCACCTCCCCCTGATCTTTTTAAAATGGCATTCAAGGAGCAAGGCAGATATAACCTCACAACAATGAAAAGGCTATGAAGAGGATCATTAAGTGGCCATGGATTTCATGTGTTAATGGGAAGATAAAGGGATTAGCCAATGAGGGGACTCATTTACTTTGCAGAAATCTGGAGATATTGTATGACTCAGAAATGCCAAAAATGATGTGCACTGCAGGCTGAGAAATAGAAAAGAGGTACAAAAATGTGATTCATAGAGAGACAAATTAATTCATCTGCCTCTGTCTTCAGTGTTCTGTTCTTTTCCCCTGCCCCACCTCAAGTGGTGCAGTAGAAGACTGTTCCCTTTGAAATGGTCTGCAGATGGCTTTCAGGTGATGAGTGGGGGCTCAGTATCCAGTGTGAAGTGCTCTGCATTTTGGCATTAGGGTTTCCAAAATGCATCATGAAACCCCCCAGTTGATAAGGGATATTGATGTTCATTCAACCATTCTATGGATTCATTATCACATATGACTGGGCAATGTGAGATCATCTAGTCAACTGAGTAAAACCATAATGTGAAGAAAATATACAGAGAAAAGTAACCATGTCACATACTGGAAGGAGCAGAAACACTATTAGGAGTATAAACAAATCTAAGCATACTTTTAAACATTTGAAAAGAGAAATAAAACCCACAAATCTAGTCTAGGGTACTGTAAAAACAAGCAGACTTAAGAAAATCTCATGGAATTAAAAAAATGTTGTAAATGAATCATTTGTAATCATTAGAGGGTTAAAATATGAAGTCAATGATATTGTATTTAGAAGTAAGACAAAAAGATGAAGAAAATATCAGAAATAATAAAATAGACACATATTCCATGAAACCCAGCATCTGACTAATAAGAAGAGGCAGAGAATTAGGACAATAAAAGAAAATAAATTATTTTTAAAAACTTGAATGAATATTCCCTAATTAAAGAATGTGAGTCTCCACATTTCTCTGCCCAGTCTGTATTTTTTAAGAAGACCCCAAAATACATGATCATTATGCATTTCCAGAACACCGAGGATTTTTAAAAAGAAATCTTGAGTTTCCTGGAAGAAAGCAGAGGTCATTTCTATGGCAATAACTGAGACTGTCATTGGACTTTTCTCTTTGGCCATACTGGTTCCTAAAAAAAAAAAAAAAACCAATGAAGCAAAAACCTTGAAGTACCAGGAGAAAGGAACCATTTTCAAAGAATTCTATACCCAACATAGCAATTACCTGACTAGATGGATGGAGACCTTGAAATTTATGGAACTGTCCCCTTCCTTTGTTAGGTGCTTTACTAGAACATTCCTTTAGAGGAAGTGTTGTTTCCACAATTCACAGATGAGTTCTGCCAGTGGGTCACCCCAAAGAACAAGGGTTAGAAATAAGTGTCAGAATCAGAAAATGTACTTGAGCCAGTCTGCTATTCTTCCTCCAGAATATGTCCCTGGGCCTTTGACCACCACACAGACAGGCTAGCTCGCAGGGTGGAGAAGCTGCAGGCAGAAAGCAGGGAGTCATTCATCACTAGGACTCTAGGGCAAGGGACAGACTGGTGCCATTTGTAAAGGAGCATTATGTCATTGTCACTACCTTGGCAACTTTCAAAAGTTAATGTTCCAGCTGACAACATGAGTAAATACAGCTGAAGAGATCTCACAAATTGAGCTATACTCTACTTTGACATAAAATAAAAATAAGAAGCTTCCATTGTAGATTGTTGGCTTATTGTGACTGAGTTAAAATATCAGCTCAAATATATTTATAGACTTCTATATTTCTAATTCTTTCATTCTATTTTAACCTAGCTCTTGAATCCCAACTATATACTCATAACATATACAGTCATCCCTTCATATTCATGAAGGATTGGTTATGGGATACACGTGGATATCACAATCTATGGATGCTTAAGTTTCTTATGCAATATAACATAGTAATTGCACATAACCTATGTATAAGCTCCATACACTTTACGTTTTCTCTAGGTTACTTACAATCACTAATACAATGTAAATGCTATTCATAGTATATTGTTTAGGGAATAATGACATGATAAAGTCTGAACAAATTCAGTACAGATTCATTTTCTGAATCTTTTCTACCTGCAATTGGGTGAATCCATGGAGGGCCAGCTATATTCAATATATTGATGTGGACAATCATGTCAACTTTATAGGATAATAACTATCAAATTTAAAGACAAATAAAAACAAAATGCTTAAGTGGTACCAAATGGTAGGTTCTACCAACATCATGGTCAATACAGTGATCATTATTATTACTGTCATGTCACAAATGTGCTCTGAGCTTTCCTGCCTCTGAGTCATTAGTGATTTTCTTGTTTTTGTATAAACTGTTCTCCCAGAGACTTTTTTTAAAAAATATTTTATTATTTATTTATTTATTTGAGAGAGAGAGAGAGGTACAGAAATAGGCAGAGAGAGAGAGAGAGAGAGAGAGAGAGAGAGAGAGAGAGAGAATGGGTGCCAGGGCCTCCAGCCACTGCAAACAAACTCCAAATGCATACACCCCCTTGTGCATCTGGCTTATGTGGGTCCTGGAGAACAGAGCCTCGAACCGGGGTCCTTAGGCTTCACAGGCAAGTGTTTAACCACTAAGCCATCTCTCCAGCCCCCCAGAGACTTTTTTTTAAAGACAGGGTCTCATGTGGTGACAGCTGACCTTGAACTCCTCCTGCTTCAGCTTCTGTTGACATGTACCACTATGGCCAGCTCAGAGATTTCTTTATTTATTGAAAGCCAACTGTCGTTCGATAATATTGTTGGAAATCAGAGGTCATTCTAAATGTGCCTTGGACTTACCACCCAGACAATGGATGGCTCTTTCTGAGTATTCAATTCAGGGAGAAGGTAGAACCAGAAAGAAAGTTATCATATTCTTTGATTATGATTTTCTAAGTAGCATTTATAAGTTACAACGGGGGTATGTCTCATATATAGAGTGGTGCCTGAACAGGAAGGGCGAAAGACTTTTGAAGAACAAAAGCTTGGCTTTAAATACTAATTATCAATCTTTAAAATATTGATAGGTTGATATTTATCCTATGAGGAAGAAAGGAATTAATGCAAAATGATTGTATGATGTTATTATGAAAGAAGACCAAAGGTTAACCAAGTGGCAGGTGAGAAGGCAAGTCTAGAGACTGCATATCCACTGAGTCTTTGATAGAGCTATTCGAGCCCAGTCTTAGGATAAGCAGATGAGTGAAAGAAATTACAGATCAATTGTGAGAAATTCCACAGAAGACAGAGGGTACTTGGGCCCTAAATCCCAATGCATTTCCCAGAGAGAGTGTAATTTTTTGTTTTTTTTTTTTTGTGAAACTCATGTCTAACCAATATGGCACCTAAGTGATTCACGGAATCTGAAAACACACACAGGGTACAAGACAATGCTAAAATTAAGTACAGATCTCTGAAGTAAAGAAGAAAGAATTCAGGAAACACTGTGGTAGATTCAAAGGTCCAGATGTGACAATGAGTACTTGAACATTGTACAGGAGCTCCCTAAGTCCACATTTAGCAGCAGCAGATAGTAATAACAGCAAAGGAACCAGATACAAAAAAGTCACGTCCAGGTTTTGGGGAAAATATATTTGTAATTTTTGATCAAAATATATGCCAAGCCTATTTAAAACAATTCTTATAACTCAATAGTAAAACTACAACCTAGAAAAAATGGGCAAAAGATTTTGTGAGGAAAGACATACAAATGGCATATAGGTATCTGAAAATACTCAACATTATAAATCACTGGGGAAATGTAAGTTAGAGTGTACCCCACCTAGAACTACTACGACTACATCCTGTGGAGCAATAGGAATTCTCATATGCCCACAGTGGGAATGCAAAATGTCTCTTTAGAAAATACTTGTTAGTGTCCTATAAAGTTACATGCATACATTGTATCTACTCCTAGATGTTTACTAGGGAGAATAAAATTTTAAAAGTCCACATTCATATTTGAATGTTTATAATAACTTTATTTTAATTTTTAATTTTTAAAATTTATTTTCTTGAGGTATGGCCTCACTCTAGCCCAGGCTAACTTGGAATTCACTATGTAGTCTCATGCTGGCCTCAAACTCATAGCGATCCTCCTACTTCTGCTTCCTGAGTTTTGGGATTAAAGGTGTGCACCATCAAGCCTGGCATAACTTTATTTTAATATCCAAAATCTGGAACAACTCAAATGCCAACCAGTAGATTGATGGATGGTATAGTACATCTATACAAAATAATGCATAGCAAATAAAAGGAATTAACTTTTGAAAAATGCAACATAGAAATATCTTTAAATCATTTTGTTAAATGAAGTGAGAAACCAAAGGCTACATACCTTGTGATTCCATTTACATGACAATCTAATTCTAAATTATTGCTTTGTTCCTATAAGTGATTAGACTGCAATAAATTGGTAAGACCACATTTTATGCTATGAGCAGAAATTAAATGTGAAAAAATCAAGCTGTATTTTTGCACAGTGAGCTTGTGGATTACTGTAGTACATATTTTATTTTAGAGAGACAAATGGCAGATCATTAAATTCTAATACCCAATGATGGTGAATGGGGTTGATTTCAAGAGAGCAGGAGACAACTTTTGAGGGTGACAGAACTATTTCTATCCTTTCTGGTATGGTGGCCTCCCAGGCAGTTATAATTACCATTGCCATATGGCTAATATGACTGACTGAATGATTGTTAGAAAAATTATATGTAATTTAAATTAAATCAAATTTAAATACAATTAAAAGTTGTGATGAAAAATCTGTGTTTGGAACAACTTGGAAATTTGATGTGTTTTTTTCTCACCTGTAAATTTTATTAATCTAAATACAAATCAGGTGTTTCTCGTGAAAATTTAGTGTCTGAATGTGGTGGTTTCATTCAGGTGTCCCCCATAAACTTAGGGGTTCTGAATGCAAGGTTCCCAGCTGAGATTTGGGAATTAATGCCTCCTGGAGACAGTGTACTGTTGGGGGTGGGCTTATGAGTGTTATAGCCAGTTTCCTCTTGCCAGTTTTTGGCACGCTTTCCTGTTGTCCACCTGATGTTGGCCAGGAAATGATGTCCACTCTCTGCTCATGCCACCATTTTTCCCTGCCATCATGGAGACCTCGAGTCTGTAAGCCAAAATAAACATTTTCTCACCAACTGCTCTGGGCTGGGTGATTTTCTGTCAGCAATGCGAACCTGACTGCAACACTGAATGTGGTTTTGCACTGTAACTAAAAAATATGGCAAAGATACAAAGACCTAAGATGAAAGCGATGTGAAATATTTCCATGTTATATATATTACATGTCAAAGATATTTACACATATTTAAATAAAATATCAACTTTAATTTTATGTCTCATTATTTTTTAAAAATGTGATAACTAGAAAAATGTTAAATTACAATGTGTACCTCATATTTTTCTTGGACAATACTGTTCTACATCATAAAGGTAGGGGTGTATTCATTTAAAAAATAGAAAATTTTGTGAAATGTCAATCACCCCTTGCAATGGGTTGAATGTGTCCCTCTTAAAGTATACATTTCCAGTGTATATCTAACCTAAACCCTAGAGCTATAGTGTTGGGAGTGGGGCTTTATGGGAGCTATTTAGGTCATGAGGGTTCCACTCTCATGAAAGGCCTAGTGCTGATTATAACATGGCTTTGAGGATTTGAGTTCACTCTTTTATCTCTGTCTTGTCATGTGGTTACTTCTCCCATTTTATGACGGAGCAAGGCCTCATCAGTTGTAGTTCCTTGCTCTTGGACTTCAGAGCCTCCAGAATTGGAAGAAATACCCTCTGCTCTTTATAAGCTACCCAGTCTGAGTCTGCAGCATTCTGTCACAGCAGCATACAGAACACCTCCGAAAACAGAGGCAATTCCATCACAGAAGAGCCACCAGGATCCATCAGACAAGATGAGCTATACCTGGTTCAGGGACAGAGGCCAATAGGAAGACCAGAAAAGATAAGAGACTTCTCGGCTGATGTATGCGAGAACACAGGATGTTACAGGAATGCTTCTTTACCAGAAAAGAGGGAGGGTAAAGGAGGACTGCAGGGGGGAAAGGTAGGAATTGAGTGCTTAGATCCAAAATGACCAGTTTAAACCTGAAAGGGATTGGATTGCTGTGAATGGCAGAATGACATTTTCTATTATGAGCAGAGTTAGACTTGAGACTTAAAGCTGCATTTGTGCAGCAGTTGGAGGACCATTGTGCTATATATATAGATTTAAAATGATCTCTGTGCTCTTTCCTGAAGCTGAGCTTAAGCAGCATTTTCTCCCCGAATCTCCGGGATATGGTTAAAATGAACATTTCCCATATGGGCCGTGTTCTCATGTTTACAACACGAAGCTGATCACTTCCAGTGTAGAGGAACTTGCTCAAGGGCACAAACCAGTGTGGGACCCCATGATTCAATTCCACGTTCTCCTCAACATAAAGTCTGTCCTCTTAATCAGACATGGTAGCATACCTCTTTAATCTCATCACTCCGGATGTAGAGGTAGAAGGATTACCTTGAGGCCAGCCTGAGACTACACAGTGAATTTCTGGCCAGTGTAGGTTAGAGTGAGACTTACCTCGGAAAACAAAACAAAACAAACCAAAATAATAAATAAAAATAAAGCCGGTGCTCTTGCTTTAAAGCTTTCAGACCAGCTCCTGGAGATCAAACCGATAGAAGGCATGTATGTGTCCAAGGGGAAGAAGGGAGGTTTCTTTAGAGGTTAAGTAAGGGCAGATGGGAGGCCAAAGGAAGAGGCAGGGTGAATGACCTTCCTGATTCTAACAACTAAGTATTCTCACAGAGGAAACTTATACTGGGGGAATAAGTGGTTTTATTCAGGGTCTCATGAGACCAAGAAACTCCCCCACATGAAAACCAGAGAAAAAAGGAGGTAACTTGGAGTAGAATAATTCTTGAATTCCACTCATTCACCTATAGGGCCCCTTGATTTTTATTCCAACCTCTGTACACTTCAAGGAATGACAGTGTGACCCTTTTCTTGTCCTGATGATCTGGGAGCATTTTCCTCATGATTATGCACATATTACTATCCTCTTAAGAGGTCACTAAAGCCCTTCATTTCAAAATCTGATTTATTTGCATCCTTAATCTTCCTGTTAGCTAGGCAATCTGCATAATAGCACAGCACAAGACACTTAACCAGGCTTTCCAAAATATAGAAAGAAGCCTCTAGAATTCTAGAAGGCATTAACTGTCTTAAACAGGAACCCATTTGCAGATTAAATTTGCTGAGAGGTCAGTTTGCAGCTGCCACCGTGTTGCAAACCTCACGTGTCACCTACTGTGACATGTCTCAGGAAGAGCCAGGGTCTTTTCCAGTCTGCTGATTCTGGTTCAATTAGAATAGATTTAAGAGTCCCTAAGCTCTAGTTTCTAGGTGGCCTTGCACAATATTATTAATAATCCAATCATACCTGTGCTGATAACAGATTACATTCCTACCACTCTTAAAAAAAAAAAAAAAACAGATTAAGGACTTAACCCATGGCTAATTTCTTTAGCAGTTTCATATCTGATTGACATCCATTTATCTAATTGCTACCAGTAGATTTAATTTCATTTTGTTGCTTAAAATTAATGAGGAAGACCTGTTTACTTTTTAAATATTTGACTCATTCTTTCTCATTGCCTGAAGACTGCTAAAATATTCCATTCCATGAAACAAATCTTGTAATTTATCAGTTTTCACTCTCTGAATTCATTTCAGCTGAGTCTCACTATTTACAATTTGAATTCTAATATAAAGTTTAATCTTTCATTGCAAATAATTTCATTTTTATGTGGTCCAAGTGTTGCGGAGGGTGACAGCATGGGGCAGCAGCAGGTTCAATTGGAATTTCAGGAAGTTGTAGAGGTAGACATTTGAGAGAGCTACGTTCCTTTGGGTTCAATAACTACTTTAATCATCTATTATTGTGATGTCCAGGACATATTTCTTCACCCATGTCTGAGACAAAGTGCAATAATTTTGAGTGCAGGATTAAAGGAGGTTCTCACTCTTAGGGTTGTGTGATCACAATCAGTATTTGCATAACCCTGGTGTGAATTCTTTGTAAAATTTACACAGTAGTTTTATAGTTCACTCCCCTCTGCTTCTGGCTCCAATCTCTGAGCATCAGTTGCCTCATCTCGAAAACAGGTTATTAATAACCACTTTCTTTCTTGGGCTGAGAATGATATGAAGTAATTCCTATACAGCCCAGTAACAGTAGCACTCAGTAAATGCCCATACTATAAATATACCATAAATACCATAATATACTGCATTATACAGCTTGCATTATACTTTTTTTAAAAAAAAATGTGTGTGTGTGTGTGTGTGTGTGTGTGTGTGTGTGTTTGGAGGCCAAAGGACAATGTTGGGTGTTAGCCTGAGGTTCACTGTCCATCTATATTAAACAAGGTGTTGCATTACTCTGGAATTCACCAATTAGGTTAGACTGACTGGTGAGCCAGCCCTAGGATCCCTATTGTCTTTTCCACCTCACAACTGGGATTACAAATCTGCACTACCATACCTGGCAATTTTATGAGGGTCTTGAGGATCAAACTCAGCGTCTCATAATTTCATGATTGCAGGGCAAGCCCTTTACCAATAAACTGAGCTCCTTTTATTTATTTATTTATTTTTAGATAAAGCATGAGGGACTGGAGTTTGGGGCAATGGTTGGTTAAGGGTGTTTGCTTGCACCAGAGTTCAATTTCCCAGCACCTACATAAATCCAGACACATATTTCACACATAAATCCAAGTACATATTTCTGTGATCCCAATGCCCCTAGGGCAATGGAAAGGAGGTGGAGCCAGGACAATCGAGAAGCTCAACCACCAGCTAGAGTGGCATACATACTGCAGCAGTAAAACAACAAGAAGGTGGAAAGAGAGGACAAACATCCCCGCATTGTCTTCTGACCCCTATATGCATGGCTATACACACATTCCCATAAACTCCACACACATATACAAAACCAGTAAAGCACAGTCTTTAGAATGTTCCCAATATGCAGCATGGTTTGTTCCCTGTGTACCTCTCAACCAACATCTTTTGTATATGCTGTTCCCACCCTAAAATTCTTTTCCATCCCTTTTCCCACATCAGCTCTGTTTTATATCAACTCTTTTATATCATATTTCAGTCATCATTTCCTTAGTCCATAGATAAGATTTCTCTGTATACTTTTTTGACTTTTAGTAGTTAGGCATTATGTATCTGGCTATTTAATTGTTGTCTATCTCACTAGATATTTAAGTTCCAAGGTTAGGGACATTGTTTTATTGGCAATTTATCACACCCACGTAATCAGTGCATGCCAACAAATAATGGTTCAACGAATAAAAGTAATAATGTCACTGCCCTGCCTGTGACAGGGAGATCCTTGAGGGACAGGGCACATGCTACCTCACACAAGAGGCCGTTTCTTCTGTGCTGACAAGTGTGTACTGCTTGCTTTTCCTTATGGTGACCCCTAAATGCCTCCTTCCTCTTCCTGGCCCCACAATTTCCCATTTCCTTTCTTATATGGCCTCCTTCTTTGCAGATACTGCTAGGTTCTGGAATAGGTAGCAGATCCCCCTTGTTTGGGGATATATGATGAATAAAACTATACTTCCAATACTCAGAGCTCCTTCAGCACCACTGGGGGGTTGGATGGCCTTTAAGAAAGTGAGTATCTGAGAAAGGTATGGGACATACCAGGAGAATGAACCTACACTTGAGAAATCTGTGGCTAATCCCTGAATGAGGAGTCTTTTGGGTCTAACACGGATGATGAATAGGAGTTAGACTTTGAAAGAAAGGACAGAGGAAAGATGTTGAGGCATTCTGCACATTTTTGGAGCGGGCGTATGCCACAATCTCTTTTGTTCTTTCAAAGGCTCAGTTGCTGATTTTCTGTGGAGCAGAGGATGATCTTGAATTTCCGATCCTCCTGCTTCTACGTCCTGAGAGCTGAGATTACAGGTGTGCACCATTGTGCCCAGTTTTTGTGGTGCTAGCCATTGAACCCAAGGCCTTGTACATGCTAGGCTAGCACTCAACCAACTGAGATATATCCTCAGCCCAGCATTGTCTTTTTTTTTTTACCATGCTTTTATTTAAAACAAGCATTAAGTCCCTCTAATGAGTCAAGTATTACCCTGGTATACAAGAAAGGACCCTATGCTCTTTTGGAGACTATATACTGATACATGCAAATCCTGTTGCTATCCAAAAAATTCTCACATAACACCAGAAACAATGCTAAAGATGTATTATGTGTTCAGCCCATTGACAGATATCTGCAACTCCATTTCAGGCCATTTTTGGAAGGCAGCTGACCTGTGGAAACATTGTCTGCTCAGAAAGGAAACATGTTCTGAATGTAAAACTAAATCTGTTAGCTGTGACTTTAGAAGAGTACAGAAAGTCAAGTGCTTCAAACAAAAGCAATGCTAAATAAATGTTCATTGTTATCATCTTCAGTACGATTCCTCACTGGGGATGGTAGGGGAGGCAGAGAGAAAGAGCTGATGTTGAGACAACTACCTCATTGAGAAAGACAGGGACGGATGCTGATCCTGATCCTTCCTCAGTGAGCCTGACAGCTCTAACCCAAACTGTCAAACTAACCCAACACACAACATTCAAGGAAGTTCTCTGCTTAGTGAAAAATGGAGAGAAATAAAAGCTACTCTAAGCCAGGTGTGGTAGCGCATGCCTTTAATCCCAGCACTCAGGAGGCAGAGGTAGGAGGATCGCCATGACTTTAAGGCCACCCTGAGACTACATAGTGAATTCCAGGTCAGCCTGGGCTAGAGTGAGACCCTACCTCAAAAAAAAAAAAAAAAAAAAAAAAGCTACTCTATATTGCTAGGAAAGAATGAAATTTTGTGTTCATTCTAACCTCCTTTATTCATTGATTTTTCCAACTCTGTCACATTAAAATAATTCACTTAGTTTCTTAATCTCCCACTGATCTTTCCATGAGGACCCCACAAGGCATAGACCTTGATTTATAGTTTCATATTTATTTAGAAAATGTAAAACTAAATTGGACATGGACAATTTGAGGAGCTTGTCTTTACTTTCAAATAACTATAATGAACGTATTTCAGTTACCACTCTGTAACGTTAACTTCAAGGACTACAAGTTAAGTTCATAAATCCTTTAATGAATTAAAGGGTAAGGAGAGACCCTTAGGAGCAGTGGGGTGATCTATTCCACATTTACCTCTTGTGTTCTGCAGAAGTGGAACTAGCTCAGTACTTTCTGCCTTCTTCTTATGTGGTCCTCAGTGGAATTTTCAGTTCAGGCAAACCTGCGTCTAAATCTATGAGGTTATAAAGTGTAGCAGTGGTGGAGAGCAGGTGGGTTTGTGAGGCAGTACTAACTATGTATATATGAAATCACAACAAGTATAAATATTTAATTTCTAGCATTTGAAATAGAAGATTTTTGCAAAAGTAGATTTTAATGCAAAGTAAATTAATTATAATTCACAACATTCCTTGCACACATAATTATTTCAGAAAGTGATGCAATCATTTAAAACAAATATTGGCATTTTGAATGTTACAATACTAGTAAGGTTTACCACGGTATATTTTATCTTCCCCCCTAAAGACGGTGTTCTATCATGAGTAAGATGAAATGCAAAATACGGGCCCCATGGTTTCTATGTGTTATGCTCAGTAACTTCGGTTCAGACGAGATGTCCACGGGGCCCTTTGGGAAGCAGTAATTATAGGATGGTGGCAGTTTACACAATTTCTCTAGAGTGCATCATGGCACCTCATTACAACCTATGCAAAGTTCACGAAAGAAAGAAAGAAAGAAAGAAAGAAAGAAAGAAAGAAAGAAAGAAAGAAAGAAAGAAGGAAGGAAGGAAGGAAGGAAGGAAGGAAGGAAGGAAGGAAGGAAGGAAGGGTGAGTTAATGATAGTTATGTTTGTTTGTTTTTCTGGGCTACATTTCTCATCTCTGGTCCTCTTCTCCTTTAGCTTATGTCTATGACCATGTCCAAATTAATCTCATGGTACAATCAGCTAAAAATGTACTAGGGATCCAATTAATCATTCCAATGGCTAAAGAAGCTATTGGTGATCATTTTGACCCTAGTTTAAGGCTGGAACATTAGGAAAGGAGGACACTGGCAAAGAATAATGGCCAAGTACTGGGGAATAAATAAAGGAAGTAGTTTTGTGAGCTACAAAGCTTTCTTTGGATGTCTCATAATGCAAAACACACAACTGTGAGCTCTAAAGAGACCCAGTAGGAGTCAGCACATCTGGTGCAGCTTGGGGCCTGGGCACCCCCTGTAACTCACAATTATCATCACCCTGCTAGTCCATTCTCAGCACTCGACTCAACAATGGCCTTTACAAGACCACTTTCAAAAAGATACTCCAGTGAAAAGTTACTGATTTTTGTTTGTTTGTTGGTTTTTCGAGGTAGGGTTTCATTCTGGCCCAGGCTGACCTGGAATTAACTATGTAGTCTCAGGATGGCCTTGAACTCACGGAGATCCTCCTACCTCTGCCTCCTAAGTGCTGGGTTTAAAGGTGTGCACCATCACGCCTGGCTCAAAAGTTACTGATTTTTATAGAGCTAAAGATCTGGGTATTATCTTCCCACCTTCTTTCATTTCCCATGTTGATGTTAACAGAAAATGCTGTGATTCTTTCTTCCACACAGCTTTCAACTCTCTTTACCTATCTTCACTACCATCAGTCTGGTCCAAGCCACCAGCATTTTTCATCTGGACAGTTACCACAGCTGCCTCACTGGTTTTCCTCCTTATTGTTTTGCCTCTTGAAATTGACTATCTCCTCTAAGTGGCCACAAAACCCCTTTTTAGGAAACATGAATCAGAGTATGCTGTGTCTATCAAATCCTCCAATGTCTTCTCATTGCATTCAGCAAAAATCAAAATTGCACACCTTGACATTTAACTAAAAAATTCTTCCCACAGTCTTTTGAATGCCTAGTTCCTTCCATTCATATAACACTTCCCTGCCACCTGATCAATCTAGAGAAGTCATCTCTCACCCCTCCCACACAGGCTCGTGTACACACACACACACACACACACACACACACACACACACACTGCACTCTCCTCCAGGGACTGCTTCTTCAGAACAACCACTGCTGTGCCATGTGAAACGTCAGCAACCCTAGCAGAGACCCTCCATCAGGACGATTCTTCACTGCTTGTACTTAGCTGCCACTGCCAGGTGCCATCTTGGGGAAAGTATTTGCTCCAATTGATGACTGACTCATGAATTCACTGGCCTTTGTTCTTTCCAGGTTACCATTCTGTTCAGTCCATATGCCATGCTGTATTCCTGACTGACCACCAGACAATGAATTTCCATTAGCCCCTCCCCTCCCAGTTCTACAGCTTGTCTTCTCCATGCTCATATATAAAAAATAATTGACAAAACAAGGAAAATCTCTATTTGAACACATATACACACATTTGACAAAACAAAGAAAACCTCTATTTGAACATTATTTCTTTACCTTTCTTATCACTCTTTCTATTGAAAAAAATTCTTTCTTTCTTTTCTTTTTTTGCCATTAAACTCAGGGCCTTGTTCATGCTAGGCAGTTGCTGAACAATTGAACAACATCTGGGCTTCAATGAAATTTTTAAGAAAACTTAATGCCTCTTTGCTCTGACTTCACCTCATTGCCCAGGAATAACATTTTGCTTTTGAAAAGGGGATTTATAAGATCTTGACTTTTACTTTGGGGGTCAGCTTTCATTTCCCATTAACCTGAAAGCAACTTGATGTCAGTGCATTGGTTTAACATTGTTAATGGAAATCAATAACTTTATTCATTTATTCATAGATCATGCAACCCCTAGTTACTACTTAGAGATCTGTTATCAAATACCACATTATCTCCAAGAAGGAACTATTATGTATTTTAAAATGTTCATGTGTTTTTGAGTTATTCAAGTTCTTTCCTACTCAGAATAATATGAAGGAAAAAGGACAGTCTAGCCATATGTTACTTAAAAATGTTATCTTTTTTTGAAGTTATAGTAGTTCTTATCACATATTTAATCAATTATCTCAAGTATACAAAATATGTATACTTGGCAGAGAGTGACAGAGAAATAAAAAGTGATTTCCCTCCCTTCTTCTTTATCTGCCTTTATTATTGTTGTATTCCCATAGCCAAACCCAACATCTGGCATTTGATTGGCACCCAAGATCTATGGCATTAGTGACTGAATGAGTGGGGTTAGTACACGGCAGAGACATTATTCAAGGGGACTTCTCACATACAGTCCCATGTCCCATACTTCCCTCCTTTGTTTGAGTAACTGTGGTGGTATTTCTAGTGTCACTGCTTTTTTTTTTTTTCTTTTGAGGTAGGGTCTCACTCTAGCTCAGACTTGACCTGGAATTCATTATGCAGTCTCAGGGTGGCCTTGAACTCAAGGCAATCCTCCTACCTCTGCTTTCCAAGTGCTGGGGATTAGAGGCCTGGGCCACCACACCCGGCTTCAAATGTCACTGTTTTGATCATTGCTATATGTTCTCCTGGACTGTCATTATCTGTGCTTGCATTTATCTCATCAAGTATCTGTAGTTTCTCTTGCCAAGTAGCTGCCTAGGACAAGGTCATTCTATGTACAACAAGCTATGTGAGACCAGGATCAAGATAAAAAGTGTCCTACTCTTGGTGTTCAGCAAATATTGCATGTAGTTAGGAAATTAATTTGATAGATAAGGATCCTCATTCACAGATGTGTTAGGCCCAAAGACACACTGTTAATAGTAGAATTAGTTTCAAAATCTGATCATTATGGACCCTTCACTCTTTTATAAACAAAGTAGGTTACATTTCATCATTGATCACTTGGCTCCCAAGCAATATTTTGATACTACAGCAGTTGCCAACACCAACCATTTCATACATCCTAAGTGGCAGTCATACCTCTAGACTAGGGAGCCACTGGACTTATTTCAATTCTATCTAAACACAGCAAATCTTAGGTGAAGGAAAGCAAGCAGTCTGATGAGTTAAGAAATGACAGGTTTGCTTTTCCTCACCACTCACAAGTCCTGTTGTTATCATTGCTACCTAAGGACATGGTATTAACAGTAAAGTGCTGAGCCATTTGACCCTGATGAGGGCATGTCATCTTCACATCTGCCTTTACCTTTCACAGGTGCTGTCTGAAATCCTGTGTTGAAGAATCACCTCTTCACCTCCCCTGGCCCTCTACCCTCACTGCTGATTTTCCTTGAAGACATATAATATGGTCAACCTGCATTTGTGGATGTTTAGATTCCAGCAAGGAATCAATTATAAAAATGACAGAACTGCCAGAAGAATTATGATGTCACTGCTTAAGAAGCATGTGAATTCACTGAGGAGCAGCAAGGCAGTGGAGCAAAATATACATTAAGAGAAACTCCCCTTGGGTTTTGTACCCTCTGACTGCCACTCCTTGAGAAGAGGTTTCCAAGTCCTTCCTGAATGTGGATGTATGCCCAAGTTTATTTCCACAGTACAAGCAGGATTTTTTTTTTTTTTTGCCCTTATCTAAAGTGGATAATGCAAAGAGTGATGCTGAGTTGAAGACAATGACAACAACTATTAGAGATGGCTCCACACTCACACTCACAGCCTGGCACACCTGTCCCAATCCTCTAATGACTTTTCATACTTTGAGGATAAGGTTCAAATGTCTTTACAAAGTTGAGACCTTCTGAAGCCCCATGCATCTTTGCTTCTTCCTCAATCTCATCTTAGGCCACTTTGCATGTTTCTGAAATAATAGGGTTTTATCTATATTCCAACACTTTTGGTTCTTCCTGTGTTTGCTTGGGTCTTTTTTTTTTTTTTTTTTTGGTTTTGCAAGGTAGGGTCTCACTCTGGTCCAGGCTGACCTGGAATTAACTATGTAGTCTCAGGGTGGCCTCGAACTCTCGGCGATCCTCCTACCTCTGCCTCCCGAGTGCTGGGATTAAAGGCATGTGCCACCATGCCCGGGTTTGCTTGGGTCTTTATAAGCGTACTTTTGCATTTCACACAGCTAACGCACACCTCTTTCTAAGTCCTTTATATATTTTTCTTACTAAGTATGTTTCCAATTCCTTAAACTAGATAGGGTTCTGCTGTTTGCTTTCCTATTTACTAACAGAATACTTGACTATTCAAACATATATTTTGGTATGGTTTGGATATAAAATGTCTTCCACAGGTGGGTATATTTCAACACTTGATTCCTAGCTATTAATATTGTTTGGGGAAGTTGTGGAATCTTTGGGATATGGGGCCTAGCTAGAGTAAGTGAGTTGCTGGGGGAAGATGGCCTTGATGTTTACAGCTCACTCCACTTCCTATACTCTCTCTACTTCTTACTTTCCCCAGATGTGATCAAGCAGCCTTAAGCTCCTGCTCTCACATCCCAGAGCTGCTCCCACTACCATGTCTTCCTTGCCATGACTGTACCCTGAGACAAAATAAACCATTCCTCCTTTAAATTGCTTTTCGTTGGGTATTTGGTCATAACAACAAGAAAGTAGCTAACACCTTTACTACAGATCTGGTCTCTCTGAAGGATGGCACCATTCCTAACTCATAGTTTCACTAGTATCTAGTTGAATGCCTGGCATTAATTTACTCTGAATAAATGAATGGAAATCAATTATATGCAAAGTCTACAAGAATGTTGTCATTGCTTAGATGAGGGAAACAGGTAAGAGGGGTTAAATAAGTTGCCCAAGGATGCACAATTATCAAATTGAGAAACCAAGCTTTGAACTCAAAATGGATCCCAAACCCACAGCTGCAATCACACCAGAGCATTTGCTTTTCTGTGAAATTTCCTACAGCTCTCACAGAAAAGAAAGCAGGAAAATTAGTATAGAATATTCATCTCAAAGGAAAAAATGAGCAGAAAAGGCTGTAAGGACTCAGGGAGCAGATCTCTTGCCCATCTGACTTCAGGGCTATATGAAGGAATCTGGGTATGTTTGCACCCTTCTGCAAGCGGCATGTGATGGTGTGCCTCCTGAAGCATGGCCTCAGCCTTCCACTATAGGTGGAAACAGGTAAACCATCTCTTTGTGTTTTCTGCATGTGAGCTTCTCACATTCCTAGAGAGGTTACCCAGGCAACAAAGCCAGAGGCAGAGCAAAGACCACCCAGCTGATATGCTGCCACATCGCCACATCCTCCCAGGCTGATGCCCAGTTGTTTGGGGTGGCAGCATCACTAAGTAGATTCTTAAGGAAGGAAATAGCAGTTTACCTGCTTGTTTTGTTCAGAAGCACTTTCTTTGAACAGGATGCCACTGAAAGACTCACCTGGACACAGCTTGCAAAACATCCCCATGGGTAGCCAAAACAACAGCTCCAGATTCGAGTGAGAAGCTCAATGTTTGGTCTGCAGACTGTCTGAATAATAGCAACACTACAGGCGAAGAGCTTAGAGTTCCAATTTTGTAGTTAAAAAACTGGCCATTGAATTCCACATTAATTTTAAAAACTCAGACCAGTTTGCATATAATGGCAGCACCTTACACAACCTAAGAGTTGTGTCATCTCCTGTAAGTTATTTAGCACCTTAATCATGACTTGCTATCTACATAATGGGATTATCACTACAAGTAATTACTAAAGATACTTTTGTGAAAATCGAGAGAATGCATCTCAAGTGCATAATTTGCAGCACATGATCAGCATTTAAATAAAAATCATAGTGTTATTGGGGTATATTTGGGTTTCTGAAAAGGCAGATAGAAAATTCCACTTTTTTTTTTTCTTTGAGTCTTACTTGTTAGTTTAATTTTAGTGGCAGACAAAACTGGCATCATATTTGTTCCTGTGTAGGCAATATGGGCTACAAACTCCTCATGGTAGCTGTTTTTATTATATGCAATAAAGCCTTTACTATCCTCATATGGGTGTGAAGTATGCAGCGGGTGCAGAGGCAATGCTCTTGAAGCTTCAGTCATGATCTGTGCCCATGGTGCAAAGCAGCGAGGATGTGAACTGCTGAAGAAGATCACACCCTCCAGAGAGTGACTAAATAGCTTCTTCAAGGAAGGCAGAAGCAATGTACCTGCCTGTTTTGTTCAGAAACACTTTCCAACTGAGTTATACGAGCAGAGGTTCTGCTCTTTGCTACTTCACTGTGTGTCTGTCAGTCCTGATTACGAGAAAGTTTCTCGCTGTGGCTTGCTACATGCATGTACATGTGAGAAAGAGGCTGGCCACAGGGAGAGCCCCAGAACAGGGTGAAGCTTCCATCAACCTGCTCCCAATCTCCAGCATACCACTGTGTATATGTGCATGTATGTGTTTTGTGGGGGAACAAGTAGATTCATTAGTAATATCCATCCATCTTTAAAAACAAGTCCAAATTTCAAACCTATTAGATAATTTTTCTATAGGCACAATTTAATTTCCAGAAAGCATTTTATCATTTTACTACCAAAACATTTTTGGAGAAAATTAATATGGAAAATGTATAAATGACTATTTCTGGCTAAAAAAATTAGTTTTTCTAGGATATAGAGTACAATATATTGGCCATTGTCTTTGTTCTTGAGTAAAAATAATTAAGAGAAGCAAAGCGTGAATGAATTAGCTCCAAATGCTTATTTACAAAGCTAACAACATTTAAAAATCATCTAGATTTTGCTATTTTGAAAACAAACCCCCATAATGTGCTAATTAATGAAAGATATGTCTTATTAACATCCACATTATAGTTACCAAAATCACAAATCCATCCACTAAGTAATCAGCAAACAAGACAAATGAGTGTGCTCAGTTACACAGATTATAAATGCCTTTGGGAGTTCAATCCAATACCCCAACTGCACCGTGACTCAAGCGGGCACTCAGGCAGGCAGCAGCAATACCAACTCCCACATGAGCAGGACAGAGCAGAGGAGATAGCCAGTACCTTGCTCTGTCTCGAGAACACACTCATGCAAGTCAATGTGGCTCATGTGTCCGTCTCTTCCAACCCTGTACTGACACTTAAGATTTGGTTTCCTTCCCCAGAAAACGTCACCTTCACTTAAACTCAATCCTACTAGCATATTCATGAGGACTCTCTGCTCCCAACCCAGAGAAGAAACTTCATTTTATTGTGAACTTCTGTGTCTACTTCATGTCTACTTCTCTTGTGACATTCCTGACCTGTACATGTTCCATACCTGTAGACAGGCATCTTAAGAACAAAAGACCACATTTGACTAGAGCCTTAACTATAATAGTAACAATTGGTACTAGCAATTAAGCTTGATTAAGAGGTTTCCCATTTCTTGTGACTCTAAGTGGGCCAGTCACTTGGAAAGGTGCTTTAATTTACTGAACACTTCTGTGATGGTTAAGTTTGTGTCAACTTGATTTGTTTAGGAATCCACAGACATTCCTCATAAGTGTGTTTTTAGGCTGCCTCTAGGAAGGATTAACACTTCATTCTTCCCCAGAAAATTTAGTAGCTGCTTGGTGTTTTTCTTGGTACCTGCTGCTTGGTGTTGCTGCTCTCCAGTGTGGATTGGACTGAAGAGCATCTCCAGGAAGCCTTCAGGCCTTAGATTGGGACTAGTATCACTGAGCAGCTACCGGGTTTCTTGATATATCCTATTGCTGGACTGTTATCTATGATTCATTCTGTCCATTCTGTTCCTCAAATGACTAATACAACTTCATTCTGTAAAATTTAGTATTTCATATTATATAATATTATGCTAGAACTAGTATCCTAGGTATATATCCGTTATCTAGAAGGCAAATGTGGTTCAAAGAGGCTAAGGGACAAAGCTAGGATTCATTCTTAGGTAAGAAAGATTCTCAAGCCTGTGTTCTGAAGCATTGTGTTAACCTACGTTTGTCACATACAGTGCCCATGTCAGGGCCAGGTACAGAGCAGACAGCGAAACATGTCTGATTCCCTTGATAGCTAGGATTAAACCTTTTCAATTTCTAAATTACCTTCTAATTTCTCCCAGGCTTACAAGGTGTTGAGGTTTCTTATAGGCACTGTCAGTGCTGGATATCCAAAAATGCCTTCTAAAGCTCCCCATACCTTTTAAAATTTATTGTTACTGACCCAAGTAAACACTTCTCCAGGCTTCTAACTCCTAGCTCCATGTCAAGGATGAGATTCACAATTGGGCACAGTCTATGACTTTTTATCTGTGTTGGACTTACTCACATACTGGACTGCAATCCAGGTGGTAGGAGAAAGCCCAGTGTTCTTGGCACTTCCTCTCAGCTATGTTCAGCATCCTGAGGTCTACAGTCTGATTGGGTGGGAAGTACAGGGACTGATGGCCTTTGACTTCACAATAGTCAATGTTTCTTATTTGTGGGTAAGGGGATTTGGCTAGTTTAATCTCTCAGTACAAAGGGTTTTTTCTCCATCCTTGTCACCACCCATGTATGTGGAGGAGGCACAGCTCACATCCTCTCTAGAACAGAACCCTGGTTGGTTTAAACCAATCAACACATCCCATTGTTTCTGCTACTGTGATTTGCCAAATCAGAAGACTCAAAACCAGTAAGAAACAAGCAGGTGTTTGCTGGGGCTTGGGGGGAAAATACTTCTGGGTTTCGAGAGCTCCCAGGAAAGAGATTCTTTATCCATGTAGAATGGGTGAGATCCAGAAGGTACCTGGGTTCATTGGGGACTGTGAAGAAATCTAGCTTTCAGATGAAGAAACGCAGGAGCCTAAGAGGAAACATGGAAAGGAATTGCTTTGGATGACATCACCAAGTTACTTAATTATGACTTTTTCCAAAGCTTGGACTATTTCTGGATTTTTCAGCTACATGAGAGTTGAAATTCATTCAATCCAGATTTTTCTCTGTTGTGAAACTAAAAGATTTTAATAACCACAAATGAGAACTTCCATTCTTTCATGCTCTTCATTACACTCATTTTTCTTTCCCAGAAAAGCAAGTCTGACAGTGTTGTGAAGGACCAGACCAGTGGGGCTCACTTACCAGTTATTCGAAGTCTTACCTGGGAAAGCCTGTGTAGAATTGGCTTGCATGATTTAGGGTCATGATCCCACAGGTGCCCTCAAGTGTGCTTGACACTAGTAAGCCAGGTTGCAGTCCATCTTTTCTATGGTAGTCACAAAGCCTAATTGTGAAGACATGATGAGATCACTGTGCAATGGGACAGGGAGGTCATAGCCATCCTCACCAGCAGACCTGCTCCCCCCGGCACAAGCCCCCATATACACCTGTCTTCAGTTTCATTAAACATTTTCAAGTTGACTAATACTTACCAGCTACTTAGAGAATAACAGTGTTCTTGGCAACAGCCTCATTGTTTTGGCTTATAAGGACAGTTGCCCGTGAAGACAGCAATGGTAAAGTAAATACAGAAATTACAGGTTTTAGTGCAAAAACAATTGACAGCTGCCTGTGTTGAGGAACAACTTGGATCTGATGTCATGAACTTCAGTTTATAAAGGATGAGCCCCTCCCACAAAAGAGCAGGCAATCAAAAGACACAGGAACATAGAGCACTGAACCCCAAAAGAGGGCTGATCCACAGCGTGAAACCGTGGTTTCTTGTAGTGCCAACTTCCTGCTTGTAAACTTGTGCCTCACACAAGGTCTTGTGACCAAAGAGCCCTTTGCTCAGCCTAATGACTTGCTCTGCCCATCTTGAAACTGGAAATTCATTTTGAGCAAGAGCTCCTACATCTACAATTATGTAGACGGTCCTTATTATAGATCAAATTACAGATCATCAAAACAACACAAAAGTAAAAGGAACAAAAATTTTGTCAAAGGCTCATCTTTGATTTTTTTTAATGTCTCTACCCTCATTGATATTTGTCTCTCCTTAACTGCCTTATTTGCATTAAATAAATATTTTTAGTATGCCATTTATATTTTTTTGTTTGCTTACTATACATCTGTGTTTTCTTAGAGATTTCTCCAGCATTGTAGTATGCATGGGATGTAACACTACCTTCTTGTGATTAGTTTTAACTTAGTCCTGGAAAACAGAAACTTTGCTCCAAGATAAGCCATCCCCTCTTCCCTCCTTTGTGCTATCACTGCCACATCCATTATATCTGCATTTGTTATCCACCTAACAATATTGTATTAAAAGTTTTCATGTAATTATATGTCTTTTAAGGAAGTTAAGGGAAATGATAAAAACATACTTATGACGTCTTTTTATTCCAGCTCATATATTTCTCACTTGCAGTCCCCTGTGGCTCAGGCGTGCCACCTGATGGTGTCCTGTCCAGGACTCTCTCCAGTCTTTCTCATAAGATTTGTTCAGTCTTTGTCAGTGAATATCTCTGTTTTGCCCTCATTTTTGAAAAGTTGTTAAGTTGGAGAATTCTTGTTTGAATGTATTTTTCTTCTCACACTGGATATGTCATGTATCTGCCGTCTGCTGTTCATGGCTTCCAATGAGAAGCCAGGTAATTGTACCATGATCAGTCACCTTGCTCCTGGTACTTCAACATT
The DNA here is from genome assembly GCA_036365145.1 of Orientallactaga sibirica. Classification (NCBI taxonomy): domain Eukaryota; kingdom Metazoa; phylum Chordata; class Mammalia; order Rodentia; family Dipodidae; genus Orientallactaga; species Orientallactaga sibirica. The sequence goes on from JAEOAD010000005.1 coordinate 54,833,091, forward strand.
TTCTTTTTAGGGTTCAGCAATTTGACTATGAATATGCATAAGGCATACACTTACCTGCATCAATATCAACTCGGGCTTCTTTGAGATTCTTGAATGTGTAGGTTAGTTTAAAAAAAAACACAATTTGGAACTAGAGAGATACTCAGTGGTTAAAGACCTTGCTTGCAAAGCCAAATGACCTGGGTTTGATTCCCCAGTTCCCACATAAAGCCATATGTACAAAGTGGCCCATGCATCTGGAGTTCATTTGCTGCGGCATGAGGCTCTGGCACACCCATTCTCTCTCTTTCTATCTCTCTTCTTCCCTCCCTTCATCTCCCTCTCTCTGTCTCTGCTTGCAAATAAATAAAAATGAACCAGAAATAGACATGCACAAAGGGAACTGTGACGAGAAGACAACCGTCTGTACGCCCAGCAATGCCCGAGGCTGCTGGAGCACAGAGGACAAGCAGCAGCTATGCGGGACACCAACGTGTGCAGCCTCAGTTCTAGGAGGCTCTGTTCTGCAAGTCCCCACTCTGCAATACTTGGAGCTGGAAGTCCTGGCAGATGACAGGAATCTTTTCCTTAAGATTTCAGTGATAATGTTTTTTAAATTTAATACTGATTGTTGAAGGACTACTGTGAGGTAAGAAAAGGTACTGTATGGAAAGTGCTGAATAGGCACTCAATAAAAATTCCCTATGTCTCCAGATCAGGTGTGTGTGTGTGTGGGGGTAATTATGTGCCATTCATTAAAAGTCTATAATTAAAAAAAACAATTTGGAAAGTTGATGGCTATTATTTTCCTTCCTTCCTTTCCCCCTCTTTCCTTACTTCTTTTCTTTTGGTGAGGCAGGCTCTTGGTGTGTAGTCCTGCCTAGACTGCAGCAGGCTATGTAGACCCTCTGGCCTCGAACTTGCAGCAATCCTCCTGCATGTGCCTCCTGTAACTCCTTGTGACTCCTCAGCCAGCTCTTCTGTTCCTTCCTTCTCTCTCCTCTTGAGACCCTCATTACATGCTAATAAGTTCAGTTTTGCCCCATCAATTTCTGAGCTGTGTGTTTTATTTCCATTTCTTCCTCTCTCCATTCTTCAGACTGGGTACTCTCTACTGATTCTACATGATGATTCTTCTCTCTCAAGCCTGCTCTTGAGCCCATGAGTAAATTTTCTAGTGCAGGTATTCTGCCTTCTGCCCCAGTATTTCCACTTGACACTTCTTAATAATTTCTATCTTCTAATCAAGGATCTCTGTTTGCTGAGCTCTGGTTATCCCACTTTCCTTTCATTCTTCAAACATGGCTTGCATTGGTTCTTTGAAAGTGTTTGTAATAGCAGCCTCGAAACCTTTGTCTTCTAGCATCTAGCAACAATCACACTTCACCTATTAACCACTCTTTTTCTTGTATATGGACCATGCTTTCTTGCTTCTTGGCATGTATCATCATTTTTTTTCACTTTATATGATTTTCTTATTAGTTATGTAGATAGTGTGTATACAGTCATGCTGGTACCATTGTTAGCCTCCTCCCATCCTTCCCCCTCTGAAGAGACCCTCCTCATTGGGGAACGTGGGTCATGCATTATGGGAGTAGCCATCAGTTATGGGGAAGAGGCAATGTCTCTGTGCATAATGTCCCAACTTGTGGTTCTAGCAATCTTTCTGCCCCCTCTTCTGTGAATTTCCCTGAGCCATGTTGGGATCGTTATTTTAATAGGAGCTTTGCAGCTACTCTGAGTTCTGATATTCTTTTTCGTGATGGTTGTTTACATTTGGCTTATGTCTTTGCTGGCCTAAATCTGAGAAATATGTTTCCACTAATAATGCTCTGGCTAGAGTTTATATATATAAGTTATATATATATAATATATATAATTCAAATAATGGTATTGTCTTAATAGTTTGTCTTTGTTGATCCTCCTCTCCATTCCATTCCCCTGACATTGTCCCTCTACCCCTCCTGCTGGCACATTTCCTCCTCCCAATAGCCCCAGCTCTGCTTCTGTGTTATATGTATCTGTTATCTCCAAATCCCAATCCTTCTTGGATCCTTTCTAGTTTCATGATCTACATTCACACACACACACACACACACACACACCATATAAAAATCAAAATTTATGATCTGCATATGAGTGAAAACACAAGGTCTTTATAAGTCTGGCTTATTTTGTTTAACATAATTTCCAGTCCCATCCATTTTCTTGAAAATGCCATGATTTCATATTTATTCAGGCTGATTTAAATTCCATTATATATGTGTACCACACTTTATCCATTTTTTTTTTTGGAAACAGGGTTCATGTAGCCAAGGCTACATTATAATTGAATAAACTATGTACTCAATGATGAACTTGAATTCTTGATTCTCCTTCCACCTATACCTCCCAAGTGCTGAGATGATAGATGTGCACCACACCTGGCCATGATTTGATGTCTAGACCTAGCTTGTAGATGTTAGTTTAGTGATCAGCTCTTGATTGTACATAAGCTGTGCCCAAACACTGTGCACCATTCAGATTTCCATCCGTTGCTACAGGATTTACTAGCGGGTAGAGACACATGTTAAAATTCAGGTTCTTTTTATTTTCTTTTATTTATCTATTTGAGAGAGAGAGAAAGAAGGGGGGGAGAGAGAGAGAGAGAATGTGTGTGTCATGGCCTCCAGCCACTGCAAATGAACTCTAGATGCAAGCACCACCTTGTGCATCTGGCTTACATGGGTTCTGTGGAACTAAACCTTGGTCCTTTGGCTTTGCAGGTAAATGCCTTAACTGCTAAGCCATCTCTCTAGCCATCTCAGGCTCGTTTTAATCTTTGCTAAGTTTCAGGTTCTATTTGACCCTGTTCAGCCTCATATATACATGTGCTTAGAAATGAGATCAACCACAAGCAGGGGAAGGGCTGGTTTCCTTTCCAGTCTCCCATGGGTATCGCCTCAACTCACAGGGACCTTCCCTGATCACAAAAGCAACCTCAAGTAGGACAAGCTGCCAGCCCTCCCCACTCACTTCCACCTCACCAACCTCTTTAAATTGAGTGAGAGTCCCTGTCTACACCTGCAGAATGCTGTTGGCCACATTAACTTGCCTTACCTTGACAGAACCTACAAGCCAGAAGGTAGTAGATGAGATGTCTCAGTACAGAACATCTCAGATTGCCATTACTGTGTGAAGCTCAGTAAATCTTGTGTTTTGTTTCTGTGAAATAGGGTCTCACTGTTAGATCTGACAGACCCCAATATGGAGTCACCAAGGACAGCAGGATGGGGACAGAGACATAAGGAAGTGAATTATCCACATTCCTCAAGAAACCCACCCAGCCATTATCCCCTCCTTGCCTGAAATGCCCCCAGGTCATGGTTTCCTGCCCCCTTATTTTGTAAATCACCATGTCACTGTTCTGGTGTCACACCCTGGCTATCTTAGATACCCCCCTCAGCTCTTCCTTTCCTCACCTTCCCCCAACTGAAAGCCCTATAAAGCTCACTACCTGAGGAACTCAGGTGAGCTGTGCTCCTCTCTTGTGAGCCAGCCTGGCAGCTCGTGCTTTTCCTGAATAAAAGCTTTCATCTTTGCCTCGCAGTAGTTTGTGGTCATGGTCACTCCGGAACCTTACACTGGTGTTGTGACTCAGATAGAAAGCTTCTGGTTACCCTCTTGGGTGGCCAGACCTCCTTTCCCCTGATCAAACCACTGAGGTGCCATTGACCCTCTGACGGCTTTGGACCATCTCTGCCTGATACTAGCTCCCACACCCACCACAATTCGGCCTCGCCCTTCTCCTCATCATCTCCTCCCTCCTTCTCAGTAAGTGTCCACCTCGGGTTGGCCTGCTCTTGGGTTCATCCCTCCACGTGGAAGAAATGCCAGTATGCCAGGCTACACCCCTTGCCCGCTGCTGGGTTCCAACCCCAGGTCTCGAGAAAGGCGCACTCTTAACACCTCAGGGTCTCTCGCTGTCTGTTCTACCACACCCTAAGGGGCGCCTTTTGGTTCAATTGCACCATCTCGGGACACTCTCCCCCTTCCTCCTCTCTCTCCTGAGGTCTCATCTTCACTGCCAGCCGCTTTCACCATTGGGAGCACAGATGCCCACCTTGCCCACTAACAGGCTAAAAAGCCAACAGTTGTGACCAGTATGGCCTCTGCCCATGTGGGAGGTGCAGGCCCCATTCACCCTAACAGGCCAGGGGGTCATATTGGTAATCTGTGTAAACCCAGCTTAAACCCTGGTTCCTTTCTCTGTCTCCTTAAGAACTTAAAGCCTCTATGACTCTTGGACATCAAACCTCGTCATCTGATCTTTCTCTGCAACTCTGCCTGGCCACAATCTAAGCTAGACAGTGGATCCAAATGGCCCAAATACAGTCTTTTGATGTCCAAATTCTCACTGATTTAGAAAACTTCTGCTAACATACTGGCAAATGGTCTGAAAATTTTCACTCTGCTTGCATTGCTTCTCTCTGCTCTATCATGCTCCCACTAACAAGGTTTGGTTTTTGTCTCTGGAGTTGTAAATAGAATAGAAATTTTAAAATGAAAATGCATAGGTTCTAAATAAACGAATGAATGAATGAATGTGTGAGGGGTAAATGGTGTATATGAAAAGTGCATTTGACATGAATGTATGTATGTGAGTATATATGTGGCTCACAGCCCTAAGGCTGTAGAATGATTTCTGTTCTGAACAGTGCCATTTCATTTCATTGATGTTCTCCACCAAGTCCACTGTACTACATGGTATAGCCAATTTTTACTGTTGAATGTCCCCCAGAAGAAACACAAAGTAATTGGGGAGTTATGCTGTCCCACTGTATTCCTCAGGGACAAAAAGTAGATCAAATATAATTTCAAGTTCTGGGCCAGTCCAAGCAGATGTACCTGTAATGTGTTACTTAGTGTTTTTCCTGAAGGGCTTGATCTGTAGATGGCCAGGTGCCCCTGGGAGTAAGAGGGAACCTAACACTCACATCTCATTGTCGGACACAGAGACAAGACACAGATCTCTCTGGTGTTTATGCTGCCCCAGGAAAATCCCTAATGGCTCTTTCTTAGCTTCCCTGCCTTGCAGAGCCAGGGGGCTGCAGGCACAGGAAATCAGGCTCCAGTAACATAATGGGAGAATACCAAGTTGCTGTGAATAGATAGGGCCTTCTTATAAGAATTTTCAACTGGGTTGGAGAGATGGTTTAGCGGTTAAGGTGCATGCCTGTGATGCCAAAGGACCTAGGTTCAATTCTCCAGGTCCCACATAACCCAGATGCACATGGGGCGCATACATCTGGAGTTTGTTTGCAGTAGCTAGAGGCCGTGGCATGCCCATTCTCTCTCTCTCCCTCTCTCTGTCTCTAATAAATAAATAAATGAAATTCTAATAATGTTCAACTCTGCTTTAATATTTTTAAAAAGTGTGTTTCAGGAAAGTCATAAGAAACAAAGTTCCAAAATCAATGAATGATAAAATCTATATGCTTATTCTAGATAAATAGTATAAGTCAAGTCTGGTCTACTCGTTTGAAAAAAAAAACAAAAAACTTAAATGGTCATATAAAAGTCTTATGGTAAGGACAATGAAAGCTTTTGCTGATAGTTATGAGATGAACTGACTAAAGAAGATAAACTGGAGGGAAAACTTTAAATGTTGGAAATGTTTAATGAAAAAGATTGCTACAGAGTGGTTACATAGACTGTAAAGTAAGGTAAATGTTGGAAATGTTTGATGATAAAGATTGTTACAGAGTAGTTAACATAGATTGTAAATTAACAGTATGTGGATGAAGGTATGAGTAAGCTTAAACAGAAGGTTAAAGACATTTAATCAGTCTACAGACTTCTTGAGATATAAAATGGCTATTAGCCTAGGGCTTACATCAGACTAACAAAGTATGGTCCTGGCTGATAGCAGGTTGCTATGGTATTCAGGTTGTAAACTTAACTTTAACTCATTGATGTTAATCTGGTCATAATGGTCATGAAAGACTGAATTTAGAGTACCCAACCAAGTGAGCTAGGTTCCTCTATTTGTCAACCTTTTAACTAAATCTTATGATTAAAATTGACTTGTTAATATTTAATTCTCTCCTAAGGTTATTATATCTAAAACCCTGCCTCAAAAAAAAAAACACTTCTAAACAAAGTTATATTGGGATTTAAGATGTAATTCCTCAATTCTTCCAACAATCAATCTTAATACCTTAGATTTAACTTACATCATTACTGACAAGTTTACCAAAGTGCCACAGATAAAATTACTGTTGATTAAGGTTTGAAAAGTTATAGATTGTGTCATGAAATTTTCTGTATGTTTTGTGTATATTTTATGTATGATTTAGATTAAATTGAAAATATTTCTTTTTGGCTCAATAGTTAAAGATGCTTGTTGCAGAGACATACACAGAGTGGAACATGCATTTGGAGACCACAGTGGCAAATGGCCCTGACATGCCCATTCCCTCTCTTTCCATGAGACTTGTCTCAGTTTTCATTAGATCATGGCAGTTTATTCCAGTTCCTCCATTCTTTGGGTATATTAGATATAGCTGAATTAATTTCAGAAACTGACTTATAGATTGGATGGACATCTTTAGCTTTTAAAAGTGCTAAATATTCATATATTATCTACATCATATATATGGATATTTAGCACTTTATATATATATATATATAGTATATAATATATAAAAATAATATAATATTATATAAAGGTATCCTGATTCTGACAAACTTTAAAAATTGTAAAAGTTTTCATGTCTTCATATTTAAACAAAAAATGTTACTATATAATATAGATTTCTTGTTTATTTTAAATTCTGTTAACAGATCTTTTGTTCACAGTTTACTCTCTGTAACCTCATGTGCCTTAAATATGTGAACTCTACTTTTTGTTAATATCAGACTTTTCCAGATATCAGAATATTGTAATTTGGTTTAAACAAAGTACATGATATTTGGCTATCAATAAGCAGACATCACCATGCCTGGCTAAAACTCTGTAATTTTATAATGGTTCTTGTCTTGTTCATGCTAATTTTGCTGGGTGATTATCACTGAGGTTATAATCTTAGTCTTATAAAAAGTAACTTATTGTAATCTTGTTCTTAGGAAAACTGAGGAAGCTCCCCATGTCTTAGGAAAATCCACTGTATACAAACAATGTTAATATAGTTTGTCTAAGCTTCATATAACAGTCATAAATATTTCTTTAGTTAAGCCTTAAAATTGTTCAATGGTAAAAGGTACTTATTATAAAAATTACTTTATGTCTATCATATTGTCTCTAATGTATGTTAAAATTGGACTTGCTTAATTCAACAATAACCAAGTTTTATATTGTCTCTAATGTATGTTAATCAGGCTGGCTTAATTCAACAATAACCAAGTTTTATATTGTCTGCTATGTATAATCAGTCTCAGTCAAGATTTCACTTAATTAATTGTGTCATTTCTGGTATCTTAAGTTCATTGCTTATAAAAATATTGTTACTCAAGACATGTTTCCTGCCTTAGAAAATAATCCAGTTTGGGACTTTGGTATGCAGACTACCCAAAGTTGTTTGCAAACACAGATGCCAAGTTTTTATACTGTCTTGTCTTTTTCCTTACATACTATTACTAGATTAAAACAATTGCCTTAAAGTTACTGATAAAATAATTGATAAAATATTGTTCTCGGGGCTACTAAAATGTTCTGCTTATACTTATAACTGACATATGTTTAAAAGATAGCATGTGTGTGCTTTCTATGTCCCAATATAGCTTACACTGTCACCTGACAACTAAACTTAAATATTAATCAAAATGATTTAAAACTATTGTGTGATTCTCTAGGTGTTCTTTCTTGCTTTTCTCCTACACTGTCCTTACAGCTTACACTGTCACCTGACAACTAAACTTAAATATTAATCAGAATGATTTTAAACTATTGTGCCATTCTCTAACCAGATCTGCTTTGCTAACCAGATATGTTTTACACCTTTTTTAACTAATCTGTTTTACTACTTAGATATGTACAGTCTCTCTGAGTGATTAATAACCATATGTAGAAGCCAAAATCAATTGGAAACATTGGAGTTAAAAGGATAACCAATACTTTGGTTCCTGCTCCCAGGTCAGAAGGCCACAGGAGATGATGGGACACTTGCTAACTTCTAGCCTCTGGTAAGTTACCTATCTTCTTGATCAGAGAGGATATGGACACCCAGAGATAAAGTCCAAGTCAGTGTATCTGCAACAGGAGCATCACATCAGAGGAAAATCAGTCTTCCAGGCATCCCAAAAGAGGGAGGGCCACTTGGTCAGCAGTCAGCACGGCCTTGGTTTATCCTAGCAGATGACAATGCTGAGAGTCATAGAACTCCTCTCAGGTCCCTAAAAGTCTCTCCTACAGTGCCATTATTGACCTCCAAAATAAATACAGCTAATTCTGGCAGCTTACATGGTCTTAATCACCCACTAAGAAAAATATAACTACAAAATGTAACTACAAAATAAACCATGATTCTGACTAATAGGCTCCCCTGTCTGATGCTGACTTACAATACTAAACTCTAACATTAACTCATGCCTTCTGTCTCTGCTTGATTAACTTCACCTACCATGCCCCCAGCTACTCCCACTTGCCTTAGCCAGAATCAGAGCTATTCCTCAGGCCCCCTCCTTCCTTAGCCCTTACCCTACCTCATCCAGGGATAAGTACACTGCCACCACAATGGATACTGTCAAACTTAAACTCTCTTGGGTTCCTACTCTTCCCCTGATCCCCAAATACTCCTCTTAAATACACAGATGCCTCTCTGCCTCCTCTCTCTTGCCCTAAGCTCTCTATCCCTTGCCTCTGAGTGTTCATCCTCAACTTATTCCTTGTGTTTTGATGTCATGACAAGCCCCTTAATTCTTCCTTCTGTCTTCTCACATGGTGCTCAGAGCCCATCTCCCTCACCTGCTCTATAACAGATGTCACCAGCGACTGCCCCGAAGCCAGCTCAGTACAGGGGTGGTATGAAAGAAGTCTCTGCTTCGTTCAAGACCAAGTCATAACAGCATGCTACACTGGTGCTGACAGAGGGTAGGTACTCACTATTGATCTCACCACTCGGCCACCTCTAGCCACCATGGAACTGCCTCCTCATCACCTGCCCTGAAGGGAGACCCATCAACCCCATTATCCAGCCTCTCCCATAAGAACTCATGGCCCCTACGGTCAGCATGAAGAAATTAACCTTCATCTCTTATCATTAACAAAAGGCTGGAATGTTAGATCTGACAGGCCCCAATATGCAGTCACCAAGAATAGCAGGATGGGAACAGAGACATAGGAAGTAGATTATCCACTTTCCCTAAGAAACCAGCCCAGCCATTATCCCCTCCTTGCTTGCAATGCCCCAGGTCATGGTCTCCTGCCCCTTATTTTGTAAATCACCTGGTCACTGTTCTGGTGTCACACCCTGGTTACCTTAGATCTCCCCTCAGCTCTTCCTTTGCTCACCTTCCCCCTACTGAAAGCCCTATAAAGCCCACTACCTGAGGAACTCAGGTGGCGGTGCTCTTCTCTTGTGAGCCAGCCCTGGCAGCTCATGCTTTTCCCGAATAAAAAGCTTTCATCTTTGCCTCAGTGTGGTTTGCATGGCCATGGTCACTCCCAAACCTTACACTTACTATGTATCTCTGGCTGGCCCCAAATTTCCTGTCTTCTTGCCTTCATCTCCCAAGCACTTGGAATTAAAGATGTGTGCCACTATGCCTGGATAGGCCTAGTAGTTTTAAACCTGAAACACTTTTTGAATTGTTATACACATTTGGTTGATTTTATGAGCATTAAATGGTTGTAATTATCAATATTTTCCAGCTTCCAAACTGCCTTTTGGGAAAAGAGTTTATTCCATCTCTTCACAGGGTTATTGACAAAAATCACATCCTTTGTCTTGGGTTTTAATTTTGCCCATCCTCTTTCTTCCTCCACCATGAACCCACTTCACAGACTTGAGTGCAACATACACTCATGGTTCATGGTTCAAGAGCAATGAAATCTTTCTTACACATGTAAGAGAATGTCAGGATTCAATCATGTGCTACCGTCATAGCCAGCTACACAAACTGACTCAAAGCAAGCTACAGACATTCAGTGAGTTCTCCAAACACCATGTGAGTAAGGTCCTAGTGCACACATTAGTCATCAGCCTTGACCTTCTTCTGGGCTCAGCTTGGACCTGGGCTCAGGATCCTCGGTCAGATCTCTAGGCAGCCATTGCAAGGTGCAGCAGGTGGGACCTTCTCACTATACCTTCAATGTCTCCACAACTAGAATGCACAAATTTTGTATTATCTTCTCTGCTTCTACCCACCAGTCAAAACTTGGGTCAGCTTTTTTTTTAAACAAAAAAACTTAGGTCCCGGGCTCAATAGTTTTGGCTAAGATAAACTTCTGGAAATATGCTCTCATTTCCGTGGTCATTTCATCTATTTTCATGATTTTTAAATACTATTGACCTTTTGGCCCTTCCCAGATTTATATTTTTTTGATCAGTCCTCTTCCCAAAACTCCAACTCTTTACTTCCCATGTCTACTGGAATTCTTAAGGACATCTCCCGCTCACAGTCCTCAAAACAAAACTGTTTTCTCACTGGAAATCTCTTCCCACTGTAGACTTTATCCTGGTTGATATTAAAATATTCTCAGAAAAAATCTTGAAGTCATCCTGACATTTCTCACACCCTGAGGAAATATGACTTGTTCTACTTCCAAAAGATGTCAGAAAATGATGGCTTCTTCTTACTGTCATGGCCATATGAGCATCCTAGTATGAGTCACACATTAGAATTGTTGCAACTGGCTTCACCACTTCTCACTTTGATCTTACACATTGCATTCTCAGTGTAACATCAGAGGAACATTTTAGAAAGTGAGGCTGATGTCTCTCCCTACTTACAATAGTCCAGTGGCTTCCTGTTTCACATAGGATTAAAGCATATGCTACATGGTATGACCTGCCACCTGCTTTTATTTACTTGTCTTTTCCTGTTTGGCCTTGTACTCCTTTTCAGCCATGGCAGTCTCCTGGAATCTACTAGAAAACATGAAACCAGTGATCTGGTATGCATGTAGTTGATTCCTTTATTTCCTTCAAGACAATGCTCAAATGCTACCAATTCAGTTAAGCCATCCTGATGACAACTGCAAACCTGCTCTGCCTGTCTGACTCTCCCTCCCTGGCCCCGCACTCACCTCTCTTCTGCATCCCCCCACCTTCCCCACATCCTTATTTCCATGCTATACCCCTGTGTCTCTCTCCCTCCCTACCCCTGCCCTCACCTCTCCTCTGCATCCCATCCACCCTCCCCACAGCCTTTACTTCAATGGTATCTTACTTCTGCCACACTGACTCTCCTACTGTTATCATTACTAATTATTATCTGTCTCCCCCTTTTTAGAATGTAATCAAAAAGTGGGGATTTTTGTTTTGTTCCCTAATGTATTATTTCACGATTTCTAGAAAAGTACCTCATACATGATAAACACCCAAAATATTTGTTGAATGAACGGGTCAGCAGTGAGTCTGTATTTCTGGTATAGTGACGTGCTTTTGAAGACAGGACCTCAGTGTTACAACCGTTACTGAATCAGTTTTGAGGGGAAGTCTATCATGGCAGGGAAGGTATGGTGACAAGAGCCTGAGGTAGATGGTCACTCAGTCCACAATGAGGAAGCAGAGCATGATAAAGCTGCTGCTTAGCCAGCTCTCTCATAGAATGAGAGTACCCACAGTTAGGGTGGGTACTCTCAGCTCAGTTAATCTAATCTACACTGGAAATCCCTCATTGGCATGACCAGAGATTTGTTTCCATGGTGATTCTTAATCCAGTCAAGTTGAAAATCAGAAATTAAGCATCACAGTTACTAAAGAAACTTTAAGGCTTGTGTGTGAACTGGAACCAAAAATTGGTACCAGAAACCAGTAAGCTGGTAAAAGGCTATAAGGGACGGAGGAAAGGGAAGGACTGAAGTGTATGGTATTGCACATATGTAAGTGGAAGGACTGATTACAAGGAGGGGAATGGCCTAACCAAGGCCATGGGTAGAGAATGCATAAAAGAAGGGCAAGGGGAGGGTCAATCTAATTTCAAAAGATTGTGAATAAGACTTATGTAAAACTACTTTTTTGAATAATGGTACATCTAGAAGCTGTAGACTGTTACTAGAAAATTTTCAGTACCTGGGATGGGATACCTTCCAGTGAGTTGTTGGCCAAGGAGGTCCCGGTAGCCTCCAAAACATTAAAGGCTTTTGCCAAAGCCCTTGGTTTCCCCTGAGAAACAGATAGTAAGACCCTATTGCTGAAGACATCTCTTGCCTGAGAGGCAAGGTCACTGAAAGCAAGCTGGTGCTGAGCAGAAAACCTTCTCCCTGTAGACCAGCCAACTGAAAGCTGGAAAAAGCTGCACTGCATGCAGAGTATGGGAGACAGAAGTCATCAGCAGTGAAAACAGTGGACACTGAATATTCAAATTTGGCCAGACAGGCCCAAAGACTGAACAGGTGCAATAGTGGCATGTCTACTCGTGGGGTAACCAACTGCTCTATAATTGGACTGAAGGCCCTCTCTACGGGAGGGAATACATACCTGGTACTGAAAAACCTAAGCAAAGTCTATGGTAGGTAAGGTCATAAGCCTTAGGGGTATAAAGCATGCCCTTATCTAAATGTATATACTATTCCCACCAAGCTGCCCGGAAAATACTACACTTAATGCTCATATTCACATATTAATGCTACTCTCACTTCTGGTTAGAGAAGCTTCTCTTTTCAGATGGCGATGACCACTGGGATGATCCAAAAGGCAACATAGTGCTGAGAAGAAGGGATGGAGAAGTGCCCAGCACTGAAACATCTCTGTCACACCCTCCAAGGCTCAGGGATCATTGCGGAAGAGGGGCGGATAGAATGGAAGAGCCAAAGGGAAGGGTGCGACTCCCTACAATGCAACTGCCCAGACAGAAATTGGCCTTGATATCCATGACCTTGCTGTGCCTAGCAATACCTCCACAAGACCCTCATAGTAGAAGTAAAGAGGATGACATCATATTAAAAAAAGAGACTAATGGAGAGAGGGAGGGGATATGATGGAGAGTGGAGTTCTAAAGGGGAAGGGGGGGAGGGGAGGGAAAAATACGCACCTTTGGTATGTAAGTATGTTTTGTTGTCAATAAATATTAAAAATTAAAAAAAAAAAGAAACTTTAAGGGGAATTAATATACTTCAAAGAAATGTCAAGAGAATCTCCATGAAAAAGAATTCATGGTTAAAAAAAAGGAAGGAAGGAGTTTGGTTGGTAATTGGTGGATGTGATTTTCTAATCTAAGTCACTCTGCACATTATCAAACTAAAAGTTCTAAGACATACCGTAATGAAGGAATGGGCTTAACTTTTGAAAAATATTTCAACACAAAATCAAAACTTTAAAAAATGTTTTTATACTATAATGTATATGGAAAATGAGTAGCCATATAGGGTATGTGCTAAGGAGATAGATTTTTCTGGCTTTCCATCTTGGCTTTACCATTTACAAGAGTACTTCCATGACTTTGAGCCTTAGCTCTTTTTTTTTTTTTAATTATTTTATTTAATTTATTTATTTGAGACAGAGAGATACAGAAATAGGTGGGGGGGGGGGGGAGAGAGAGAATGGGTGCGCCAGGGCCTCCAGCCACTGCAAACGAACTCCAGATGCATGCACCCCCTTGTGCATCTGGCTTACGTGGGTCCTGGAGAATCGAGCCTCGAACCGGGGTCCTTAGGCTTCATAGGCAAGCGTTTAACCGCTAAGCCATCTCTCCAGCCCAGAGCCTTAGCTCTTTTATCTGTAAATAAGGAATGGTAGCTATATTGAAGCTCTGGATTAGGATTAACTAAAATAAATTAACATAGTAAGTATTCCCATGGTCTTTTTTTTAAAAAAAATTAAACAACTATTTGTATGCAAGGAATTAGATGTTACAGATACAAAATAGATACTGGTTCTTGGCCTCATGGAGTTTACATTCCATAGATAGGAGATAGATTAAAAATGCATAAACCAATAGAGGAACACCTTTCAAGGAGTCACACTGATACTGAATACCAATAGGGAGGAGGAGAGTAGAGAACTATTTGAGGGTAGATATTCTGGAAGGCTTTCCAGAGGAGAGGCTGCTTTCATTAGAGCTGAATGGGGAGGAGCCAGTAAAGCAAGGATTCCAGGAGGAACAGAAGGAACAAGGCCCTATAAAAGAGAAAACAGGGCTGGAGAGCTGACTTAGCAGTTAGGGTGCTTGCTTATGAAACCTAAGAAACCAGGTTCATTTCCCCAGGACCCATGTAAACCAGAGGTATAAGATGGTACATGCTTCTGGAGTTCATTTGCAGGGACTGGAGGCCCTGGCATGCCCATTTTCTTCCTCTCTCTCACTATCTCTCTCTCTAGCTTCCTCTTTAAATAAATAAATAAATAAATAAATAAATAAATAAATAAATAAATAAATAAAATATTTTAAAAAGAGAAGATAGATGGTTCAGTGGTTAAGGCACTTTGCCTGAAAAGCCTAATGACCCTGGTCAGTTCCCCAGCACCCACATAATGCACAAAATGGTGAGTGCACCTAGAGTTCATTTGTAGCAGCTTATAGACATCCTCTGGTGTGCCCAAGTCTCTGTGTGCCTCTCTTTCTTTGCTTATAAATAAACAAAAATATTTGAAAGAGAAACTCTGCTTGCTTTGGTTGGAGGAAGAGACTGTGTGGCTGGTTATGGACCGTATAGGAGAGAAAAAGCATCATTATAGCTTTAAATAGACCATCACTTCTGGGCCTTCATTTCTGGATAATTCTGAAGTTTATAATCTCTCTATGGGGATGTGAGGAGCTTTGGAAGGGAAAAGAAAGACAATTATCACAGTCTTGTGTCTCAGGAAGCATTGACCAGCCTATTTGATCAGGTTTTCTAGGTCCAAGCAGGGATCTTTGCTCTCCATTGCCCACAAGGACACTGGGTTGTAGGTGAAAATAAGCTATCAACTCAGAGGAACAAGGTGTACATAACTAATAATAATACGAAAAAAAACTAATGTTAAACAAGCAGCAACCAAAATTAAAAAAAACTCACGAATTAATAAATATTACGTGTCAATTTGGTATTCATTCATATGTATATCTAAGCAGAAATTAGTAGGGGAATTAGGATTTATGTCATTGTCTTAGATCCTGACAGAATCGCAATAATACAAAGCCAACAAAAACCCACTGGGAAAGAGAATGAAAGAGTGAAGAAGGAAAAGGACTTCAGTTTTTTTCTAGTTGAAAATCAATACAAAGTAAAAAAACAAAACAAGAAAATCTGGGTTTCAGGCTGGAGAGATGGCTTAGTGTTTAAGGTGCTTGCCTGAGAAGCCTGAGGACCTGTGTTCGACTCTCCATGTCCCACGTAAGTCTGATGCATAAAGTGACACCTGCACATAAGGTCACACATGCATACAAGGTGGCACATGCATCTGGAGTTCGAATGCAGTGGCTGTAGGCTCTGGCATGCCAATTCTCTCTGTCTTTCTCTGTCTCTCTCACTCCTTCTCATAAAAGGGGGGCCAGTCTGTAAGGCTAGTCTAAAAAAAAAAAAAAAAAAAAAAAAGAAAAGAAAAGCCCTGGGTTTCTGGGTTTCATTGGCATAGTGGTTTCCCCTGACTCCTGATGCTCCCGTTCTACTTGAAATTTTGGTTTTTTGTTAGCTGACTTGTTAGCCTAAACTCTCTCTTTTATGTATTCTCTGCCGACTGGCTCATTTTTGAAGGGCAGGAAACAACCTCTTGGGTAGAAAATGTTCATCAAATGCTATCCTTTTAAGTGTAAAAGCTCAGTTTCTCACCATATCATAATTAAGTACTTCTTCAGACGTAAAACCCTCCCCACATGCCCAGTGATGTAAATTCTCCTTTGTGCTCATTTGACCTTGCTAAGGTAGGCTGGGAACCCTGCTCCCTATTGTGCCCAGGATTGTTTTGAGTGCTCTTTTCAGTGGCTCTAGATAAAAGGACGAGAAAGTGATATCTCTGTAACCCAAACCAGAGCCTTCTGCCACATCGCCAGCGACAATGGATGAAAATGCTTCATGTGTTTGTGCTTTATTCCCTTTCTTAATGTTTCTGAGTGCAGCCCCACCTGCTTGCTGCTGCTCTCCTGCTACACAATGGGCAGTGGAGGAAAGACTGCCCAACTCTTTGCAGCTTTGTGTGTGTGTGTGGGAGGGGGGATTCTAAAGAATGTACAAGACTCCTTGCAACTCTCCAGAAATAGCATTCTTTCTCATTCATCTCTCCTTTTAAAATGGGTGGTATTTCCCCAGCTGACTGAAGTCCAGCCCAAGGTACCCAATGGCATCAATGCAGAGACTCAAGATTGATTGTAAAAAAAAAAAAAAAAAAAAAAAAAAAAAAAAAAAAAGACGGGGCCGGGCATGGTGGCACACACCTTTAATTCCAGCACTTGGGAGGCAGAGGTAGGAGGATTTCCGTGAGTTCAAGGCCACCCTGAGACTACATAGTGAATTCCAGGTCAGCATGGGCTAGAGTGAGACCTTACTTTGAAAAACAAAACAACAACAAAAAAGAATAGAGACTTACTTAGATGTAACTTCCTTCTTTCTCAAATTCTTGCCCTCTGAGGCATTTCATTCTTTCTAGCAGAGGATAAGCAAGAAACTTTGAAGAGAAAATTCTGGCCACTTTCACCATTTCATCTCCCTTTCATGTGATGTAAGTTGGGGTGGGTGGTTGAAAGAACTGAAGTCAACTGTCTAAAGCGAGCTTGGAGAGCTCTCTGTGGGTTTCCATCAGCCTTGGCTTAACCTGGTCTCCCTGTACCACAGCCAATAGTGCTGCCACCAATGAAGAACATATCTTAATTATCTTCATCATTAATAAAGAGGCTATTTTTGTAAGTCTGACTTGGACTGCTACTTAGAAGAGAATTCTGTGTGCATGCACACATGATTACCTCTGCGCATGCATGTGTTTGAGTTGAATAATCCAAACTCCAGCATCTCACCCAGGTCTGATCATTCACACCATCTGGAATACCATTCTTCTTTAGGCTTCAGGGGAATTTCACACTCTTTCAATCTCCTCCGTATGTTGGTGTTAAATTGCTTGGACTGGCTCAAACCACTGTTCAAATCATGTCACACCCCACCCCACTCCCCACCCTTTTTTAACTTCCCATAGTATCTCAAGATCATTTCTAGAGAATTGGAATTTTCAATTCAATTTCAATTTTCAGTTCCAATCCATTGTGCTTAGAGCTTGGCAGCCTGTCTTTCAGTTTTCTGTGCTGGTTTTAAGGGATAAGCTGAATTACCTAAAGTATCAAACCTTTGGATAATAAATGCTATAGAGAGACTGACGAGCCTGGCAGTCCAGGTGGCTAAATCTCCACTAAGCACTTCTCTGTGCACACACTGTGATCATGATTAGCAAGGTCACAGAGCAATGAGAAAAGGAAAACAAGCCACCTAGCATCTGCCAAGAGATGCCTCCTGCTGAAGAAGTAGAACCAGAGGTTCCTTTGAAGGGAGGACAGGCAGAAGCCACATCCACCAGAGCTTTCAGAATACGAGCGGTCTTGTGAGTCAGAAGGGCTAAGGAAACAGTGCATTTTTACTTATAACAACATTAAGGGCATGGAAATGTCCATCTGAGAATTAGAGGGCATGCTGTTTTAATTACAGCTGATTGTATTCTACCTTGCAATTGTAACCAGTCCTGCTTGGGCTTTGAAAAGTTCTGATTTGCTTGGTTTAATCCTTTGCTTCAGTGGCTTGAGCAGTTGAAGTAAAGGGGATTGAAGATAATCCCATGTGTTTCCAACTGGATGAACTATTTGCTTGTAAAGTTATTTCCTAAGCTTTTTTTTTGTTCAATTAACATATTAGATCCTTGAGGAGTACCCTGGATAAATGCCCAAGTTGCTCTCTGGTTAAGTAGAACAGCAGTGTCTGCACCCAGGGAAGCCAATCCCCTGATTAGGAGGCAGGTCAACACTGCACCTTAATTATTTCTTTGAAAAAATATCAAAAGCTATTTTTGATGATAATTTATTTTTCCCCTCTGTTCTCTAACAGGTAAGTATTTTGGCATGGTGCTACATTCTTCTGGAGAAACAAAAGAACTATCACTAGCTACACTCGCAGTGAGCACTTTGGTTTGGTTCTGAGATTTCTAATTCAGGCAGATTAAAGAGCAACAAGATAGAGGCAAAATGAAACCCATGTAAGAGCCTGTGGCTTATTGTGACAAATGGAAGATTCTGAGGCACCCTGGAATTATAAGAGACAATTTTTCACAAGTGAAAATAAAACCACGTGTGTGGGGGAAGAGTGAGTGTCTGGGGAAGGCTTTGACTACAAAGAATGCATGTGTTATTTTTTTCATGTTTAGCTGTAGCTCAAATCTTAAATCCAAATATTTGAAAGTTGGATTTTATTTCACTACAGCTGAAAGAGAGATCAGAGAGCAAATATT
The DNA here is from genome assembly GCA_036365145.1 of Orientallactaga sibirica. Classification (NCBI taxonomy): domain Eukaryota; kingdom Metazoa; phylum Chordata; class Mammalia; order Rodentia; family Dipodidae; genus Orientallactaga; species Orientallactaga sibirica. Next base: position 54,851,612 of record JAEOAD010000005.1, read on the forward strand.
TTTTTTTTTTTTTTTTTGAGTAGAGGGTGTGGATAAGGTGAGACAGGACTATTGTTTCAACAACTTAGCTGACATTCTTTCAGATCTCAACATGTGATGTGATATATACATTGGCAGGGCTAGGTACAGATGTGGTGCAGAAGGTAGGCCTCGACACTGGTATGGAAGAAGGGCCGGGAGTCATCCCTCTCCCATTGCCAAGCATTCCCACTTCAACTGTGGTCATTGGTTCGTCAAGTCATTTATGAACTAATTTATTCATCTCATTATTATGCACTGAATGTTTCTTCGTTGCCAGACACCAAACATACAGCAATATGTCTTACAGATTTGACTTAATCCTTGAAGCACTTTCAGTTTCTCTGTGCTCCTCTAAATTTCATACGTGGAAATCTTAACGCTAAGGGTGATGGTATGTAGACGTGACTGTTCATGAGTTGTTCTTGGTGTGGAAAATGGAATGTGAAAGGACACAACTGACCTGGTCATACGTCCTGGTGTGCAGCCCTTGCCTTTAGGCACACATAATGGAGGCCACCACCCAAAGTTGATCTTCCTGACAGATAAAGAAGTTGCAGGAATTGTTAACATAAGCCTTATTGCAAAATGCAGGTGTTTACTGTTACCTAAGGAATGGGATGATGCCTCTGTGCAAATGTACCCTGACCTTCCTGTATCTCTTTGTTGTGATTACATAGCCTAGAATGTTTCTTGCCTCAGTTCCACCTATGTAACCTCTGTAACCTTGTGACCTTGTGACTTCTTGGAATAACCCCCTTGATTAACAATATGTAACTTTGTGGTTTAACTCCCATCCTGTTTTTACTATGAACATCATGTGGTTATTTCCAATAAAAGCTGATCCTCCAAACAGTTCGGGGCTGTAACCCAAGATCCCAAACTCTGGTACACCAGATTTTGTTCTTTTTCTTTCTTTTTTACCCAATAAAACTTTGCCTCGCAGTCTGTGAGTCGATGGTCTTACTTGCGCAACACCAGACCATAACAGGTAAATGGAATAAGTGGTCTTATAAAAGAAGGTTCAGAGAGTTCTTTACCCCCATCTGGCTTGTGAAGACACATGACACTGTCTATGAACCACAAAGTGGACCTGACACCAAATCTTCCAACGTGTTGATTTTATACTTTACAGTATGCAGAACTGTGAGAAATAAGTTTCTGTTTCTTTTTAAAAATATTTATTTATTTATTTATTTGAGAGAGAGCGAGAGGAAGATAGAAAGAGACAATGGGCGTGCCAGAGCCTCTAGTCACTGCAAATGAACTCAAGATGCATGTGCCCCTTGTGCATCTGGCATACATGGGTCCTGGGGAATTGAACTGGAGTCCTTAGGCTTTGTAGGCAAATGCCTTAACTGCTAAGCCACTTCACCAGCCCGAGTTTCTGTTTGTTATAAGCACCCAGTGTGGCATTTATGACAGCAGCATTGATGACTAAGTCATCACATAATGAAGGTATGACAACTATGCAGGACTATTTCATTATGTAGGAAGACCAAGTAGCTCTAGAAGCATGTGGAGTCCCCCAGTGATATCTGTGGATGGTGGTGACAAGGACAGGAAATCTGCACAGCCTTGTAGTTTGAGATTGAACTGGATTTGATTGAACTGTGAGCTCTCTTGGGAGTTTGTCAATTTGTGTGAAGGAGACACATCTGCTTCATGGAGTTGCTTAGAAAATGCAATGATAGTGCATGTCTATAACTGGCAAATTGGAGGTATGGGGCAAACAGGAGCAATATCTTCTCCTTTGTCTATGGTCAAATACAATAGCATTCCAACAAGGAAAAGTGTCTGTTCTGTCACCATCAGTTTAAGCAAGAGCAAGGGTAGATGTGTTGAGCTTTTGGGGTGGGAGTGTCTCCCTGATGTGTCTCATCTGCTCACACTCCATGACAGTTAGGTCCTGTCCTTAGCCAAGACAGTGAACCTTTTCCAGTACAGGCAGGGGAGTCACTTGATTCATTACCATTTTAGGCATTGCAGGCATCTATTATCCCTCTCATTGCCCAGATCATTTGTGCTGCCTAGTAAGGTCCCCAAGGTACCATCACATGCCCTTCAGAGGGGACACAGGAAGTAGATGAAATCACCCAGTGACCATGAACAAGGGCTGCTAAATATGTGAGCTAGCTTCTTCTCTTTCTGCACTCATCCTTAAGAATTCTTGAAAGCAGGAAATAAAAACAAAGACTCAATCATGGGCAGTTCTCATGGATGATTTCTCTACAAGAAGCTGTGTCTGTTGAGATTATTATAGTCCTTCTGACTGCTTTTCACATCGCTAGTCTCAAACAAACAAAAGCTCTCTGCAGATAGTAGGAGGGCACTCACAAAGGAAAACAAAAAGCTCTTTTTGAGCCCAAAAGAGAAGCCTGTAGTCTGATTTCTTTTCTTCCCACAGGTGGACTTGTCTTCTCCGCATGCAAGCTGTGCCTCACCTATGCTGAGAATGTACTCTACCAGGCAGTGGGGGAGCCTAGTGATAAGGGGCACACTGTGCCCCTCAGAGGTCACTGATATTAGGGAAAGACAAGTAGCCAATAAGCCAGGCCACGGGGCAACAATGAATGCACATGCTTCATCCTCCACAAAACCCTTTGGATGAGGCAATATCAGCCTCGAATTACAAATAAAACAATGAGATTAGAGGAAGTGAGACCCCAAACACTGATAGGTGCTTAGTACTGGCACTGGGCGGGGCAGAGCAGTCTTTCCCCAGGAGTTCTGCTTTTGAGCTACCTGATGCTACTTTCTCACTGCCTAGACCACACTGATATGGTGCTACAATATGGTACTCAGTAAACACTTGAATGCTAAGTGCCTTGGAAGTATAGAGAAAGGGCTTGGATAGACGCAGGGAAGGATAGTTGGAACCCAAGCTGGTTCTCAAGGGGGTTCTAAAGGCTAAACAGGAGTTGTCCATGTGCAAGTAGGGCCACAAGGTAATGGGAACAGCAGATCACCACCACAGACACTGAGAGAAAAGGATGTTCTTTCAAAGCTGTGGATAGCTGATTACAGCTCTTGGTTACCTATGACAATCAAGGAACCCTTGGGGACAGGCAATCTAAAATTCACGTCTGTTGGGCTTCTGTAAGGGTAATGTTTTTATTTATATATATTCTGCCTTATTCCACAAAGAGTTTGAGGTAAAATTCATTACATGGTTTTAATGCAGTGACCTTCCTAATTAAGTTTTTCTCAGTACTGTCATGTTCGTCTTTGTATTCCCTGAGCCATATGCAGGGAGACTTGAATAAAAGTTGAATTGAATTTCCATACAGTGAACTCACTCTAAGTAGATAGCAAGGGCAACTGGTCCCAGAAGCTTGGTGGGTGGCACGGAAAGCAGAGCCAACAACTCAAATTGCTTAGCTTATGTAACCATATTTCTCTGAATTTAAGATGCCTCTGTTAGTAGGGCATACTATTACTGTATGTGCTACTAAGGAAAACATACTGCAAGTTAAAACTATCAAAACTACATAAGGTTACCATCCACTGCAAGATACAATCTCAATTCAGATATGGTAAATATGAAAAGATGTGTCTTACTAGAGGAAATACATCGTAATGATGGTCTTGACCTCTATTCTGAATTGTCAGAAATTTGAAAATGTAGTAAGATTCTGGAGAGAGAAAATGAAAACACTTCCAGCTTTCTGAGTGGCAGTTTCCCAAAAATCTAAACCTAAAGTTAATGCAAGTGCTAATTCAGCCTCCAGGAATGCAACCTCAGAAAATAAGCAGGACAGTTTGTGACGAGGTGTTAGGAGTTCAGAAAAGTCCTTGAACCCTAACCCCTAGGTCCATGTCTATTTCTATTCAAAGAATCGAATAAAATAAGACTGAGAAGGATAATTATTAAATTATTATATTTATTTGGGGAGGTATAGTTAGGGAAATACAGAACCAAGGAAAGACACCCACCAAGAGCCTATATGGAGGGCCTGGGAAAACCCTGGAAAGAAAAGAAGGTTCAAAGGGTTCCTGCCATGTGGGGAGCTGGAGGGGGTAAAGAGCCCATGTGCAGAGTAAGGGCTGGGGGCTCTCCCCTTTACATAGGCCCAGCTGGACAGAGCAGAGGCGGAACTCACCAGCAGCTGGAAGTTCAGGAGAGGTCAGCAGCATAGAGAGTATGGTGAGCCAAAGGGACAGTTGCTTGGTCAGGGCTAGGGGTTGTCTCAGGAAGAGGATAGCCATGAGGCCAAGTTCTGGGGGTTGAACTTTGTGACCAAACACAACATTAGGGCTAGACTTAAATCCTAGGAGAAACCTCCCTCTCAGGAGGGGCCCAGGTTGTTTGTGGAAAAACAGGTCTAGGGAACTAGGCAAGAGGTAAGAAGTCAGATCATCCTTTGATTTCTAGCAAGTGCAGACCATGCTGCCTAGGGTCACCCTAACTGCTAAAAGAGCTACCTGACTCCCTCTCAGGTTTATGAGGATGTCCTTATAGGGTCATTTATACAGGTAGCACCAACAATAAAAACAACAACAAAAATCAAAGAAATTACCGTCATTATATACATTATGTTAGAGTTCTACGATAGATTAAAGTGACAGTAGGGCATATTTAATTACATGGAAATACTTTCCATAGTATGTTTTCAAGTCAGGTAATGAAACGTTTGCTATAGGATAAAATCATTGCTATGAGTGAAAGTTCATTTATACTTTATACATATACACATGAAAAAAAGCAAAACAAAACATTTACACAGGAGTAAAATCTTTTGAGGTATATATATATATATACAGGTATACACACACACATATGTTGCTAAGGTTTTTTGAAAGAATTTTTGTGATTCTTTTTATTTATGTCTAACTTTTAAAAATGGAAAAGTCACACACTAGTTAGCTATAGGTCATTAAGTAGATAATTTGCATATGGATAATGGGAAATCGACCTGGAATTATCAACTTTCTTTTCTTTGTAGAAGGTTCCTGGCTCCTAAAGGAGCCTGGCCTAGCCTCTAGCTGGTTTCCACTAAGACCCTTTGTGATTCCCTGTTGGTAATACAACTTCACCCCCTGGAGTTTCCCCTCCAAAGGTGATACCCAAAGTGAGAAAACAGATACCCCAGGCTGCAACTAGTCCAGAGTGTCCTGAAAAGTAGATGCATCTCGCCTTGAGGGACAGGCTGGCACTCAAAGCCCCAGAAGGAAAGTTTCAAATCCAACGTGGGAGGGAAGGTACTGGTTGGATGAGTAGGTCAGGCCTTGTTTTTTTTTTTTTTTTTGGTTTTTCGAGGTAGAGTCTCACTCTGGCCCAGGCTGACCTGGAATTAACTAGGTAGTCTCAGGGTGGCCTTGAACTCACTGCGATCCTCCTACCTCTGCCTCCCGAGTGCTGGGATTAAAGGCGTGTGCCACCACGCCCGGCCTTGTTTTTTAAAAAATATTTTATTCATTCTTATTTTTATTTATGAGAGAGAGAGAGAGAGAATGGACAGGCCAGGACCTCTAGCCACTACAAACAAACTCTAGATGCATGTGCCACCATGTGCATCTTACATGGGTACTGGGTACTTGAACCTGGGTCTTTAGGCTTTGCAGGCAAGTGCCTTAACTGCTAAGCCATCTGTCCAGCCCAGGCCATGGTTTTTACCCTGGCTAAAACGATAAACCCCCTGGAGCTGTCTCTAAGCAGCACATTCTGCGAGGTCAGTTTTAATTCTTCATAAGTGATGCCATTTCCTAAAACATGTATCAGTGGGGCCAAGAGCCCACTTTAAGGATAAAGTGTAATGTTTTGACTGTATGTATTGATGAAGTAAATTTGTTTTCCTAGTTTATACAAGAAACATTGCATTTTGAATGACCAGCCATATAAGTATGAGTAGGAATGACTGTAACTGCACATTGTAGCTGTATATTTTATCCCAAACTTTGTGAATAGTTGTTGGAGTCAGGTTCACATTGCTGACAGAAAACAAATGACAAAGGACAGCCTGTGGGACAAAAGGATTTATTTTGGCTTACAGACTCAAGGAGAAGCTCCATGATGGAAGGGGAAAACAATGGCATGAGCAGAGGGTGGACATTACCTCCTGGCCAACATCAGGTGGACAACAGCAACAGGACAATATGCCAAACACTGGCAAGGGAACACTGGCTATAAGACCCATAAGCCCACCCCCAACAATATATTGCCTGCAGGAGCTATAATTCCCAAATTACAATCAGCTGAGGACCTATCATTCAGAACACATATGTTTATGGTGGGCACCTGAATCAAACCACCACAGTAGTATTTTTGATATATTCTTTCAACATAGCATTATATTTTCTTATTTTTAGCTTGCTTTAAGGAAATCCAGCTGTCTTTATATTTTCCAACATTACATATCTAGTACTCCCTTAATTTAAAGAGTATTTCAAGTAAATTTTGTTTTGCCATCAATTTTTATTTACTTCTTTATAGAGTTAGGTTTGTCATGGCTTTGTGTTAACTCCATAATCTTTCTGTGTCTGTCTGTCTATCTATCTATCTATCTATCTATCTATCTATCTATCTATCTATCATCTATCTATCTGTCTATCTACCTACCCATCTATCATCTATCTATGTATGTATTATCTAATACCTGGCAGTTGTAACTTGAATTGAAATGACCTATTTCTCTTGACCTAGAAATCTAGTTCAAGGAGAGATGGGTTGAACTTGGGGCTCAAGGGTGTTCTAGTCCTGCATCACTTTTCCCTCTCTCTCAATAACAGTTCCTCCATTGAAAATCTTCCCATGCCATGTTGTCTTAATAGAGCTGCCAGTCTCGGTGTTTGCACCCTTGGTTGCAGATCCAAGATTGACAATTAAAAGCATCACATCCACCCCTCCAGAGTAACTGACTCAGGAATGGCACCAGACCCAAACTCGGCAGTCAGCAAGGCTCATGAAGATTTGAAATGAGCACTGAGAAAGGAGAATTTCTGTCCTTTTTCATCTTGGACTGAGAATATATGTCTGGAATTATCCTTGTTTGGTCTGGCCAGACAGGAGAAGCCCATCTGTGGGAGAGGAGTTAGGCCTCCTCCCAAGCAGAATAGAATTAAGCCGGAGCACCTTAACAGAGCAGTCGGTGAATATTTAGGGACAACATGCCACTCCCCTGCTTGATCTCCTAACATATCCTTTGCCTTGCTTCAATGTAAAATTGTTGGAGTTGGCTTCTTATTTTTGAAACTGCCCAAGTTCTCAAGTCGTCCTTGGCTTTTTGTTAACCGTCCAACCACACTGGGAACACACATGCTCTCTGTGCATAGTGTTGGCTGTGCTCAGCTGACATCGCTGTCATAACAGCATCTGAGTAGGTATAGTTTTATCAAAATACCTTTTAAATGCACGTTCATGCACTTTCTCTAAAAAGTCTACGTGGCTTCATCCCAAACCCGTATTTTAATAATTTGCAGCCATGTCTACCTGCCTTACTGCTCAGACTGTGGTCTAGAATTGGCTTCTCTGTGCACTTATGATCCAGTTATAGCCTTCATGTTCCTAACGTAGTCAGAAGGAATGGCATTCTTGGAGTCTTGTCTTCTTGGTTCTTAATATCATCAGAGATCATTTAGAAGGAAATGAATATGAAGTTACATGACTGCAATAAAATGTTCCAAAAATCCAAACTGACTTTAGGAGGCAGCTGGAATAACCTGCCTCTACCCTTCCAAACGAATGCCATATGTCTGTTCACAGTGCATTCTGGCTCACTGCTATGTGGTTGACCTTCCATACTGAAAAGATGCCAAAACACTTGAGACCTAATTTTCTTTTCAGTTCATTGTTACAGTCATATTTAATATGGTTGAGGGGAAAATGAAAATGATAACAAGCAGGCTTGGGATTCTTTCAAGTAGTCCATCAGTGAGACAGACCTCTGGAGCCTTCATGATATTTGTGATGGTTCACAGAAGGAAGTCGTGCTGAGGCATAGGGAAATGACACTTCTGTTGCGGGGAGAGCGCTCACACTACTTTCAGCATGTATGTTGTCTGCAGAGCAACTACAAAGTAGGACTTCCTCACTTCTTTTTCCATGAACCATAATTCAAATCCAGAGAATCAAATTGGATACAGAGCAGTTGATAGTGGGGCTTGTGCCTCCATGTGTATCATGAATGGTGACTCCTCTTACCTACACTGTAAATGGAATTTTCTTTCAAAATTAAAGCAGATTTTATGTTGGTTTCCTAGGGCTGATGTAACAAAATTCTCAAAATTGGAACCCTAAAGTAACAGCAGTTTATTGTCTCACAGTTCTGGAAGCTACAAGTCTGAATTAAAAGCATCTGCCTGTTCATATTCCCTCTGGAACTGACTGGGGAGTGTTAGGGCACCTGTAAACTCATAAATCAATCCACTGATGAATGCATACTAAAAGGTGGGGTCTAGGTGGAGAAGTAGGTTATTAGGGGCATGCTTTTGAAGTAAACATACTCTCCCTAGCTCCAACCTCTTCTTCTCCTTCCTGGTACCATGAGGCCAGCGGCTATCACCTGCCATGCCTTTCCTCTGTGACATTTATGCCTTACCACAAGCAAGCCTAATAGTGCTATAATTTATTTTATTTTATTTATTTTTATGTTTTGCTGAGGTAGGGTCTCACTATAGCCTAGGCTGACCTGGAATTCACTATGTAGTCTTTGGCTGGCCTTGAACTCACGGCGATCCTCCTACCTCTGCCTCCTGAGTGTTGTGCTTTATAAGTGTTTTGCCTATTTTTTGGTGCTGGAGATTAAACTCAGGACCTTGTACATAATCTGAATTCTTCTTAATCTTTAATTCTGAGCCTGCTAGAAGATTTTGGGTTTAGTATTATAAGCCAGAATTTATGATAGAGCAATGTTTCTTTCTTTACTATTTCATTCTAAAAAAATATTAACTGGAAATGCCAGTGGGAAAATTTAATGTTTCCTGTTTGCCTTTCCAAAGTATTAGGTTTACTTAATAAAAAGCCTCGTACTAATTTACAGAAAAAATGCATACTGAAAAAGCAATCAGGGAAACAATGTTGAACACCTGGTAGTAAGCACTTATGTTAGTTTCAATACTTAGAGTTAATTGAATTTCTCAGCGTTTTTGCTATAATTACATACTTTCAGTCTCTTAAAATAGACCACGATGCTGCAATAAATGACATTAAAGAGTTAGTTGTGAGCCATTCTAAGTTCTTTAAAATATAATATGGGCAAATTTGGGTATTTTGATTTATAGACATGCAGATTACTTGCAAACCACCTATCAGCTTTTTATATTGCCTGTAGGTTAAGACACCCTGAAACTACAAGAGGCAGTGCAAGTTTTATTTTTTTTAAACAGCAAATAGGGGATGAGTAGATATTAAAAGCACTTGTTGTACAAGCCTGAAGATCAGAGTTTAGATTCCCAGAATCTATGTAAAGTTAGACATGTAATCCTCATGTGCCTACAGCCATGAGAAACAGAGACACAATAATCTCAATGCTCACAGGCCAGTCATTTTGGCACTGGCAACATCAAACAACGTGAGGGCCAACACCCTGAGGTTGTCTTCAACACACGTGCTGGGGCACTCATCAGTACAGGTGAACACAGGCGCACGCACACACACACACACACACACAGAACATAGTTCAGAGGTGGATAATTCTCTTCCCAGAGGAAATCTGTAAGGACCCATGAGAGGTTCCGAGTCAAGCTTACTGAAGCAAACAATGTCTTCAGATCAAATGAAGAAATCTCCCCAAGTACCCTTTTCTCCTGATCTTCATATAGGTTCATTGCTGAGGAGCAATTGTTCCCCAAATGTACCATGTTTCATGCTGTTCGTTTTCCTTTGGGTTATTGAGTGATTCCTCTCTTTCCACTCCAAAAAGTGTTCAGGAAGAGGTAGCCCTGACGCCTTCTCCCTTGGTGGATGGCATCTGTGATGGGTCATCTCTGATTCTCAATTTGACAGGATTAAGAATCCCCATGGAAGCACATCTCTGGGTATGTCTATGAGGGATTTTGCAAATCAGGTTATCTGAGGTTGGAATACTAAGTATGGGCAGCACCATTCCAGGGGCTGGGGTCTTGAGCTGAATAAAAGCTAGCTGAAGCTGGGCATGGTGGTGCATGCCTTTAGTCCCAGCACTCAGGAGGCAGAGGTAGGAGGATGGCCGTAGTTCAAGGCCACCCTGAGACTACATAGTGAATTCCAGGTCAGCCTGAGCTAGAGGGGACCCTACCTCAGAAAACAAAACAAAACAAAACAAAACAAAACAAAACAACCCAAACAAACAAAAAATAGCTAGTTGAGCAGCCCAGTCATCTCTCTCTGCTTCCTGGTTGTGGACACAATGCGACTCTGTTTCAAGCTCCCGCTGTATGCTCCCCCCCCCCCATGATGCACTGTAACCATGAGCAGTAAGCCTAAATAAAACCTCACTTCCTTACGTTGCTTTTGGTCAGGTATTTGGTTACTGAAACAAGTAACTGATACATCATCTCATGCCAGTGACTTGCTATTCAGCTACAGACACCAGCCTCTTCATCCTTATCTCTTTATGTGAGCAAATGAATACAAATTAAAGTTTTAATCTCACACTGAAGCATCAATGGTATTTTTACTACAAGTAGTTTCATAATGGTCTCATTACTGCTGCTAAGTGCAGGACAGTGAAGTGTTTAAATTGCCAAATTGCTACTACATACATTCTTTGAGAACAGGTATCCAGGTAACCATGGTAATTGTGTCTCCAGGCAGGATGGAAGTGGGGTGGAGAACTATTTCATTAATTGAAGGGAAGAGATTGTAAAGGGATTGTCAAGCTGTAGATCAGAGAGAGAAAGAAAAAGGTAGATTTTACAATCTTACTTTCTTTTCATGATTAAATTATGCAACCTAGAGAAACTCCAAATGACTTGAAAGGTTTAGAGAAATTCTAAGATTAAATAACAGCAGCATTTTTCGCCTTTTCACATCATCACTGTGGTTGACCTGCACCAGATTTATTTAGTTGGGCTTTTATATAGTTTGTTTGAAACTTGATATGTTGCCCTGAGAAAACAGAAAGGTGACCTGTGATTCAAGAGGAAAAAGGAGGGAAAATACACATTGGCAAGAAGGCTGTGTAGGTGGCATAAGCCTCTATTTCAAGTTGATAGCACCTAAAAAAGCTGATGCTATAAGTAGAGTTCATTTTCAATCTTATTTCCCTGCCCCTAACCTTGATAGTTTTCCAGATGTAAAAAGAAAATTCTATTAAAATATAAGGAATCTTGGAAGAAGGGCATCTGGGTGATATGGAGAGGAAAATGTAAGCTATGGATTTTCAGAAGAGCCTTGGATTTTGTTTTTATTTATAGACATGCAAATTGGTTATTAGATGAACTTCTGTTATTTAACCAAAGTGCCCCTTGTGTAATTTGCAGCTCCATGTGACAAAAATGTTTCACTGGGCAGTTTAGGGCTAGTGGAAACTCCAGTTATTCAGCTAAACAAATTTACTTTTTATTTTTTAGGGAAACTTATGAGATTGGATTTAGGGAAATCTAAGATGCGAGGGAAAGCAAAGCAGGGAAGTCTTCCTCCCTGGGGAGGAAGCCTCTGAGGAAGAAAGGGGAGAGAAGACGTGGCTTACACAGCTCACGTGTCACAGACCCACTTATATGAATCAGACATGCAATTAGAATGAGTCTCATTACCAGGCTCAGGTGTGCAGGGAGTTAGCTGACTGGTTGGTGGGCCCCAGAGGAGCAGTGACTTAGGAAGGTCCCATCCATGGGGTGTGGGGAGCTAAGCCTTCAAAATTGGGGAAGAAACAGGAAATTGCTGTTGCTGAAGGGTGAAATTTCTCTTTAAATTAGAACAACACACAACACCTTAGTGACCCAATTGAATCTCTCCCACTCCTAATGAACACGCACTTTGGTGCTCCCTGCATGCTGTTGTCATTGGTTAATTCAGGGAGAAAAATAGTCAGAGAACATCAGGTACAATTAAGACAGAACAAGGAAGCCAGACCTTGGATATGTTCTGTGGAGTTGTTCCTCAAAGAATAAACCCACTTTTAATCAATCACTGGGAGAGGCAATGCAGGACACGTTATTTACAGAGCTGAGGAAAGCAACCTAAAATGGGTGGATAATTATTAACCAAATGGATTTCATTTTAAAACAAACATTTATGTTTCTGCCAAACAGATTTCTATCTTGGAAAGCAACTAACTCGGGAGAATTAGGCCAGGAATTGCAGCCTGAATTACAATAGCTCTTTGGGCACTGTCCAAGTCCATCATTTTCACTACCTTTGCAACCCAGAAGCTCTCAGTTACAAAGAGCTGCAGCTGCTGCCATTGCTCAAGAGCTCGCTTCCAGTGCACACCCATGAAGAGAGAGTTTAGAGGATGGTGGGGGGCAGGTATTTTCAGTCTTGTTAGTATAGATAGCATGGTTTTCTATTGTGTACACAATGTGCCTAATATTTCAAGTCTAAAAGTCGTGATGCTGCTGTCTCATTTGAGAACGAATATTGCTGATAGTCTGGAAGGAGGCTCATTGTTTCTGAGGAAGAGCTGATGACCAGAAATGGAGATAGCATACACCTGTGTCAGGTCTTTAACATAGCAGAGTGTCACTATGGGCCCCTGTTGCTAACTCTTACCAATATTGGGGTCATGCAATGACTGAAGGGTGACCAGAAAGCTGAATGGAATTTCTTACATTTAGGCTAATTCTAAGCCACCATTTAGTTTTTGAGCCAACCCAGCCATTAGTCACATGGACTCTATCAAGTGTTTCATCTAAAACCTCTTTATCCCTGTGTTCCATTTTCTAAACTGTAGCCACTTAAGCAACGGCCTTACACAAAAGAACATACAATTAGCTAGTAGCTGTACAGCATAGCTCCTTGAGTGCACATTTCGACATTCTACTTGTAAGCAATGCTAGCGGCGCAGAGACAAATGCCTTTTTCCTTCCCTCAGAGAGTAGCTCTGAAGATTTTTACTTGAGTATGGTGGCAAGTGATGTTTGCTCACTTGCTCCCTTTCCAGTTCTTCAGTGTATGTTGGGTACCTCACTGAAAGTTTACCCTTTAAGGCCCAGAATAATCCATGGTATTCCTTTGTGAGCCCTATTATCTATTGCTTAGTCTCAACAATCAGATCACTGAAGGTCATTACAACCAGTGGTGAATATTTTTTATTATCTGAAATCACATTAGAACTGCTAGACCAAGAGATTACAATTTGCTACTGAATGTGGATGTATGGACAGTTGTGTGTGGAGTATACAAACCCTTTTCTATGTCTGATTTGCATTGCAAATCGAGAAGCTAACTAGAGGTTATAACATAAATTAAACATGGCTTCACTACTGCAAATGCTCAATTCATGCCAGAGGAGACCCCAGCATCATTGAGGACTGTATTTCCATAAATAATCCCTGTCTCTCACACTCCCCTCCTCAGTTTCTGACAGGAGGATGGGGATTAGGTAGGTGGTTGGAGGGAGGATCTATTTAGATAGCTTTCTAAGACACTCACCAGAGGGTTCTGGAGAGAGCTTTTCTCTAGAAACTCAAACCTGGTTCACAGTCCTGCATTTTGTTCACTTTGGACATGCTCACTATGGAAGGAGACCCAGCAGATGGCTCTTCAATTCATTTTGGACCTAATAGAAGAAACCAGAGAGCCACACCAGGTCTGTGAGCAGACAAAACTCACTGTTTGTGGGTAAGAAAAATGCCCTGTAATATGATACAAAAGCCTTGGTTGGCTTTCAGGCAACATTCAAGGCTTTTCAGAAGCTGAACTTAGACTTTAGTGGAAATTTGTTAGGTTTCTGCCCAGTATTTATGCCTTCTTCTTGTGACAACAGCAAACTAATTTGACTCTGGGATACCTCTATTCTTTGTGCGCTTTTGAATGCTTCATGGGTTCCCAAGGCCAAGCATGTGATTTAGATTAAGCTGATCAGGGCTGTCCACCCTCTGGTGATTAGATCAGGGACAACAAGAGCTACAATGTGACTTTCATCTGACCAATCAGTGTCAATGAAATTCATTTCTGTGTTTGGAACTGTGGGGAAATGGACTCTCAGTTGCTGTGCCTAAAGCTCCAAACATGAGATGAGGAAGGCTTGGAGCTGAGCCAGCGAGCAGAGCCAGCAGACAGAATCCACTGTGAGAGACCAGATGAAAGGTGCAGAGTGCCAAACCAAGACATGGCTCAAAGCCTTATGTCTGCATGCCGGAGGCCAGCAGGCTCTGTGACCCTATTTAATGAGGCAGTGCATCTTCTTGTTGCTTCAGTCAGTGTGGACAAGACTCTGTAAGAGAACTGATGGTTAGTCAGGTGTGGTGGAGGCAGATATGGGAGGATTGCTATGAATTTGAGGCCAGCCTGGTACTACAGAGTGAGTTCCAAGTGAGCCTGGGCTAGAGTGAGACTGTACATTGAAAAAAATTAAATAAAAGGGACCTAATAGCTATATGCACTTCCCTCACCATCCTTTAGCATCTCTATGTATCTGTATATAATATATAACAGCTGTATGCATTTTCCTCCACCCTGCTTTAGCATCATGTATCTGTATATAATATATAACAGCTATATGTTCCTTTCCCCCACCATCCTTTAGCATCTGTATGTATTTGTATATAATATAAAGCAGCTATATGCACCTTTCCCATGTCATCCTTTACCATCATATATCCACTACTTCCTTCTTGGAGCCTCTGTAAGTGAACATGGCTGTTGCAGACAGCTTCAGGTTCGCTGAGATGAACTTCCAGACCAGGCACAGTTATGGAGGAAGAGATATTATTTATTGAAGCTTACAGATCCAGGGGAAGTTCCATAAAGGCAGGAAAAGCAGCCTGCTCTTCACAGGACCAGGCAAGAGAGAGCAAAAGCCAACCATCCACCACAGCACACAGAGCAAAACTACAGCCAAAAGGTCACACAGCACACTTCAGGAACTCCTGCTAGGCACATTTGCATATCTTTACAATGGACTCTCAAACCATCACCACACCTTAAGACCGGGGCCCCCAGTGACCTTGCCTCTAGCAAGGTGATTGCAGATGCAAACTATAAGTAATAAACCACTGAATATATTGGGGGACATATATTCAAACTACCACAATGGCTAATCCACATCATCAGTATTCTGGAGTCCTGCCTATATCCACCACCACTTTGTTAGGGCAAATTTCTACCTGTCTCTGTTTCTCGGGGCCAAATCTCACTAATTGTCTTCCTGGTTCAACCAAACCTCACCTGTTCTAGATGAGGTTTCATTAATACTTCTCCCTCTAGTCTTGGCAAAGTAAAACTGCAAGGGTCCTGTTTATATTCTGATGACCTTCTGAATGTTAACACATCTCCAGGGTGCTTCTTGAGACTGCTCACCTCTCCCACAGGTCTGTGCATTCTTCATGATAAGGCTCTGTGAGATTTCACCATGTAGGGACAAGGGGGATTGTAATCACATGGGCTGTTGGATTTAAGTTGGCTCTGCTACTTCCCAGGGTGTGGGACTTAAATATATTATCTACTCTGTCTGAGAGTTTTCAACTATAAAAAGGTATATTAACACTTAGGTGTGGTGGTTTGAATATAATGTCCCCACAGCCTTAGGTATTTTTGAATAAGATTAAGCTTCCTACTTAGTCTTCAGCAGGCAGAATCCTGCTGGAGGAGATATGTCATTGGGGGCAGATCTTGAGGGCAGCTCTATTAGGTGTGCCCTGACTCAGCTCATGCTGTTTGCTTCCCTGTATGGCACAATGCAGGTTGGGCTCTAGCCAGGCCACCAGCTAGAAGAAACCAGGAAGTGGCTTCTGTGGACGTGGCATCCTGCACAGGCCTGGCATGACAACAGCTACAGCCCCATGCCCACGAGCAACCTGCTGTGAGATGATCTGCCCAGAGACAGGCTGTCATTGGTAACAAGAAGGGAACCACCCCATATAATGATTGGCCAGCCAAACCCTTAAAAACCCCTTCATTTCTTTGAATAAATGAGTTTGCAGCAGCTCACCCTCTGCCTGCTTCCACCCAACTCCTGGTGTCTTGTGTCATGACTCTGCGCCTCTCACCCCCTACCCAGCGGAGACCCTGCATCCCCTCCTGGGCTGGCCCTAGGAGAGACCCCAACATCTGGCACCCACACAGGGACCCTCTGCCCCCTTGGCATTGGCAAGAGCCCCCTCCTTGATCGCCGGTGAGTAGGCACCTTTCTGTTCTGTGTGCTGACGGTTGTGCGAGGGTGAGTGGGCAGCTCCCTCCACTCCCCTTTTCCTTTTGTTCACCCTTCCCCCCACTCACAGAAAGGCACACATTGTCACACAGTCCCAAAGCCTTTGCCAGCCCCTCCACTCTCCATTCGTCCCAGCGAAATCACATAAGGGTCTGACACACTCGATTTCAGAACAAGGCAAAGCCGTTGGCTAAGCTTCCCTGGAGACACCATGTGGGCATACGGCCATGGAGTAATGACCTATGGAAGTCCCCCACTAAGCACAACACCCTTGAGTCCCAAACATTCTGTCTGTATGTCTCAGCTGGCCCCGGCAATAGGTGTTGTGGTTTGCATGATTATCCTTTAGGCTATCATTTTTGATCTGGGTTATCATTTTCTCACTCTCCTTGATTCAGGGATATCACAACCTAGCCCCCTCCCCCAAACACCATCGCAACATAATGGACAACCTCCCTCCCCATCAGAATATGCCACAATTGCAGGGTTTTAAGGCCCTTTTCCTGCAATGAGGCTTAAAAGTGAAACAAAAGGACCTCCATGGCTTTTGGGGCAAAACTCTTGTTTTAGCCCCATGGATTAGTTCCAAGAACATCTGGGACATTTCCATTTTGTCCTGGGTTCTCTTCCTTGTGAGGAAATGTGAGGTTCATGATGGACACCCCCCCAGCCCCATTCTTTCCTATCCTTCTTGCCATAATTGCCAGCCTTAAGGGCTCCTCCATGGAGGAAGTCATTTCCACCCATAATGAAAGCTGTAAGGAGGAACCAAAACTGGCTCATCAAACTTCATCCTTCCAGCCCCCTCTTACGATAACTGATAACTGGGATGAGGAGGAAGACCAACCCTTCAATGATAAAAGACCGCCACCTGAACCACCACTGCTCACACATGCCTTCAATGATAAAAAACTAACCACCCCTCCCTTCTTTTACTTTGGAAGGACCTCTGCTCATTCTATCCTGGACACACCCAGGCAACTGCCAGTTCACTGATGTGCCCCACTGCCCCACCCTTCACCACCTTCTCTGTTAATGTAGGGCCAGATGCAACAGCCAGGCCCTGGTACCCCAACCCCCTCTCATCTGGCAAGTTTATTGCTGTCTCTTCCTTGCCTCCTTTAGAACAAGCTATACCTTTACACCAAAGGTTCCATCTATCCCCCACTAACATATGGACCCTATACCCTGAGCTCTTGCTTAGCCAATGCAAACATTTAACCTGTACCTGTAAGGCATGTACCCCCCTAGCCCCCTTGGGCCCCCTACAGCCTCAAGGAGTCAATCCCAGAGGCCTTACCCCAAATTCTATCTGGCAGATGATGTTACCCATATACCTTCCTTTGGTAACCTCAAATATGTCCATGTCATTGTGGACACTTACTCTAAGCTTACTTTTGCTATTGTTCTCTCAGGGGAGAAGGGGTCCCATGTCATTAAGGTGACAAAAACTGCCATGTTGGTCATGGGCATACCCTGGTCAATTAAAACTGATAATGGCCCTGCATACACATCTGCCCAATTCACATCCTTCGTGGAATCTTGGGGAATCAAACACTCCTTTGGGATCCCCTACAACCCACTAGGACAAGCCATAGTGCAGAGAACTAACCAGACCCTAAAGGAACTATTTATAAAACAAAAGTGCACTATGTCACCCAAGGATCCCCACTTGGCCCTGGTGGAAGCTCTCTTCATCCTCAATTTTATCATGTTTGATGAGGCAGGACTCTCCCCAGCCTATAAACATTGGAAATGCCAACCAACCACAACACCCTTACCCTTAGTCCTCTGGAAGGATCCTCTGACTAATATCTGGAAGGGACCCACACTTTTAACACAGGGCCAAGGGTAAGCTTGTGTCTTTCCAGAAACTTCACAGATCCCGATCTGGATCCCTGCCAGAAACATCCATCCAGCCACTGACTCAGGGATCGACCTTGATGAGGAGGAGGATACCAAACCCTTCAGTCCAGATACGGGACTGTAAACTTATTCCCCCTTTTCTCCTTTTATCTACTTTTCTCCCTACTACCACTTCCCAGAAGCCATTTTGGACAAGTCTTCTTAGGCCATACTTGTTTGGTGTGGTGGGCCCAGATTCCCATGCTTTTCTAAGGCTTGATTTTAGCCACTCTATTTCACAGTATTCCTCCCTGTTCAAGCAAGTACTTCTCCTTAACCACACCTTTGCCTTTTTGCTTATTAATGTCTCTTATGGTAATGCTTCCCTTCAACCAGCCATAAATTCCTTTGCAACTCCTTTGATTGCATTGATCTGCTACCATTAAGGACACCCAATGCTACTATTTATGGTGCTAAGGGTGAGCTCACGACAGTCACCCAACAACCTGTTTATGTTAAACAACACTCAATGCCTCCGCCTTTTTACTCTCTTCCGGGGGGCTTTCTCAACTGCTCCCTCCTTAGTTGTAGACTGAGCCCTTCCATGACTATTCATGCTGACCTCCATGTTATTGTTAGACAGGCACCAATTGGCTTTGCAGCTGTTTCTCCTGATGATAACTTCACATTCCTTTCTTCAAACCTTTGTCCCTTCTTATCCTGGCAGGAATCCTACTTATATTCACCATCATGCTGATCCTTTTCAGATGTCTTAGAGTTTTTTCTTGGTTCATCACTGCCATCCAAACAAACCAGGTTCTACTACAGGGAGCCATTTATCAATTGGAAGGGGCAACCCCTCATGAACCACCATATGATATCTTATCTGCCATTTCTCATTTGTAAACCTGTCCTACCCCAGTCTTTTCTCAGGTTCTATAGTTGATTCTCGCTGGGACCATTTGCACAGCACAGAGCCACCACTACTTTGCCCTCCATGCTTCCTAGGTGACAGTCACAACCCCTTGGCCCTGGTAGAAGCTCTCTTCATCCTCAATTTTCTCATGTTTGATGAGGCAGGACTCTCCCCAGCCTATAAACATTGGAAATACCAACCAACCACAACACCCTTACCCTTAGTCCTCTGGAAGGATCCTCTGACTAATATCTGGAAGGGACCCACACTTTTAACACAGGGATGGCAGGTAGTCAATGATGGGTAAAACCCCATGAGATGGGGCAACCTAAGACAGTCACTGTCTCATGTGATGATTGCTTGGGGCTTGGGGGTCAACAATGGCTTGGCAAAGAACCATGCCTCCCAGGGTCACCAATAATAAAACAAAAAGGAGGATATGTATGTCACAATGCAAGTTGGGCCTTAGCTAGGCAGCCTGCTAGAAGAAACCAGGAAGTGGCTTCTGTGGATGTGGCATCCTGCATAGGCCTGGCATGACAACAGCTATAGCCCCATGCCTGTGAGCAACCTGCAGCAAATGATCTGCCTGGAGACAGGCTGTCATTGGTCACAAGAAGGGAACCACCCCATACAACAATTGGCCAGCCAAACCCTTAAAAACTCCTACACTTCCTTGAATAAACAAGTTTGCAGCATCTCACCCTCTGCCTGCTTCCACCCAATTCCTGTAGTCTTTGTCATGACTCAGCGCCTCTCACCCCCTACCTGGCAGAAACCCTGCATCCCCTTCTGGGCTGCCCCTGGGGGGACCCCAACAGTTCCCTTTCTTTCTCTCTGCTGTGGGTGTATGATGATGTGGGCCAGGTTCTTCCACCAGCTTCTCCTGGAATCTGTAACCCTGAAATAAACCCTTTCCTTCCATCAGCTGCTTCTGGTCAGGTATTTTCCCCAGCAATGAGCAGGTCACTGCAACAATGAGGATGAAATGAGCTGACTTATGGGAAGTATTTAGTTCATGGACCAGCAAAACATTGCAGTACACATTAGTTATTTATTTTTAAGACTATTGATGCCTATTATAAATTAGGATCTCAAAAATATAAATGAGAAGGAAGCCTATATTATATAAGCCTTATACAGCAAGCAAACAGAAAGGGAAAGAAGGGTCACTTGAGTCTTATAATTTTACTTTTTAAAATTTGTATGTCCTAAAGTAAATTTAAAAATTCCTATGTCCTAGTGAGAAATCATGAGACGTTAAGGATACTTTGGCTATTTGACAGAATTTTTGTTCATATGACTGATTTTGGTACAAAAACATCTATTGGAAAGGCATGTGCTTGACAATGGGGATCAAAATTGATTAAGATGATATCATTTCCTTCAAGGGTCATGATTTAGTAGGCAAATCTTGAAGGTAAATGACTATGTAAGCTAATGTGCCATGGGGACAGAGGGAAGCTCCTCAAAGTGCCACACTTCGTCATCTAAGGAATGTGCTAACAGAAACCCAAATCTCAGGATCTTAGTTTCTACCACTGGGGCTTTTGAAATAACAGGTTTGGGGTGGTAACAGATCTTCATAAGTGGTGTGGTGATACTAATTTTGGTTGCCAACTTGACGGGATCTGGAATCACTTAGGAGACATATCTATAGGTGTGTTTTGAAGACTTTTCCAGACAGGACCCATTCTCAAAGTGTGCAGTACCTTCCAACAAGCAGCCCAGACATGAAGAGAGTCTAAAGGCAGCGCTGCCTGCCTTTGCTTCTTGCTGACTCAGTGTGTCTGTTATTCCTGCTGCCACTGCCATCCTTTACCCTCTACTAACATCAGACTCCAGTTTCTTTGGCCTTCTAAAGTGGACTGAATACCAGTGACTCTCTAGGACTCTTTCAGGCCTACTACATCAGATTGGAACTGCTAGCCTATTTAGCTTTATGAACTGGGTTCTCTGGCTCTCTAGCATGCAGATGGGTATTGCTGAACTATGGAACCCATTCTGTATAAGTCAGCCTATTAAAATTCCACTTATTCTGTCCATTGTGTTCCTCTTAAGAACCCTTTTCAATACAGGTAGTTCCTAACAAAGATCTCAGGATGGCTGTCTGGGGGAAGCACTGTGTGTGACAGATTCTTACAGATAGGAGTCTGTTATCTTTTGACATGGACTGAGCCTCAAAAATTTTGCTCTCTTGGGCCCAGTGTGATGGTGCACGCCTTTAATCCCAGAATTCTGGAGGCAGAGGTAGGAGGATCATTGTGAGTCTGAGGCCAGCCTGAGACTACACAGTGAATTCCACGTCAACCTGGGCTAGAGTGAGAATCTACCTTGAAAAACAAAACAAAACAAAACAAAACAAAATAACAACAACAACAACAAAAAGAATGACTCTCTTGAACAACTCTCAAAGGCAGAGCGCAAAGACCAACACTTTTTCTATTGATTCCAAAGTAGCTAACACTGATTTTATATTTTTAAAAAAATATTTTCATTTATTTGAGACACGCACACACACACACACACACACACACACACACACACAGAGAGAGAGAGAGAGAGAGAGAGAGAGAGAGAGAGAGGGAGAGAGAGAGAGAGAGGTAGATAGTAAGAGTAGAGAGAATGGGTCCATCAGGGCCTCCTGCTATTGCAAATAAACTCCAGATACATGCACCACTTTGTCCATCTGCCTTTACGTGGGTACTGAGGAACTGGACCTGAGTCTTTAGGGTTTTCAGGCAAGCACCTTAACCACTAAGCCATCTCTTCAGCCCCCCACTTTTTTTTCTTCATTTCCAATTCAGCTGCACAGTGAAATGCCTGAAAGCAATTTAAAGTAGAGAAATGTGGGACCAAGGCCTATAGTCCTGGGTCACTTTCCTGATGTAAATCCAATCATCAGCATTTGTTTGTTTTGCAGGAAGAGGATCAGCCCATGGTCTGGGATCAGCCCAGGGCTTCTGTTCAACCCAGAGCCTTGGATCAACCCCTGGCCTTAGGTCAGGCCAGGGCCCCAGATCAACCCAGAGTCTGGGATTAGCCTAGGGCTTCAGCTCTACCCAGAGCCTCCTAAATGCCAGGCAAATTCTCTACTACTGAGCTACCTCACAAGCTCCAAACATCAGGGCTTTTAAAAGTTCCCAATAATAAAAATCCACATAGCTAAAGAATCACTAATTAGACAATCCATATCATCCCTAAAAGTACATAAGCATTGCCACCATGTGCCTCCATGTGGTAGTTAGTGGTCACCAGTCCTATGCCTGGAAGATGCCAAGAAAGCAAACCTTTTGCTTGAAGAAAATCAACAGGCAATGTTTTTAGCACAAAATAAATTACAACATAGGTATGCCATTCGCCAGGTAATTAAGAAATACATAACAAACATTTAATTCTTGTGCCACAGTGTTAGGCAGTATGGACAACACAGTACACTGTGGAATGCTACCATCTCTCTCTGGCTTTGGGGCTCTGTGATTGTGTACAACCTCATACAGAGATCAGACCCAGCATCCCTGTGTGAGATCTGTCCTGCTCCAGAGGCTCAGGAAATGCCTGATGCTTCACCACCCTGGCAAATCACTTTCACTTTGAGACTGAAGATATGGAATCTTTTTTTTTTTTTTTAAGTACCATAGTGATTTAACACAGTAACCTAACAGAGCCGGTCCACAATGGCATCTGAGAATCACTGAAATTTATTATCTTTAGCACGTTTGTTATTTTGAATTTTTCTAAGTACAATTTTGCCTACCTTTTTTGATTTTCAAACCCTTTTTTTGGGGGTGGCCATATTTGTATAATGGTCATTTGTTGCAAACTGAGAAGTGCTTGGGGTTTACACACACCATACAATGCTTGTGGTGATTATTTTTGTTGCCCCTACACACTCTTTTTGAGTAGTAATAGCATTCCCATGAGTCATTGCTCCCCTATCATTTTATGTAACCTTAAGGAAATATCAGTCAAGCCACCTTGCTTGTGATCAGGTTTTCTCAGAGTTTGGATCTTAAGCTGAGCAATGCCAGGCAATGTGTGGCAAGATCAGGTTCCCTGCAAGGAGGTCCTGAGAGGTCATGAAGGTGTGAAGGTAATAAGCTTCAGTGGAGACCTCAGGATATCAGAGCAGCCAGGGCTATGGGAATCTGCCAAGGAAAGCTATAGGCACAGAGTGGAGCTGGCCCAAGAGGGAGGCTATGCATATTGCAGATGGCAGAACAGGAAGGAAGGGAGTGCCCAGCCCACTGGAGGCCAGGTGATGCCTCCATAGACCTTAGATGCCAGACCTGGAGCTTAGTGTTTGCCCTGCTAGGCTTTGATCATGCTTTGTTCTGGTCTTTCCTGGCTATTGCCCTATTCCTTCCTTTTGAAATGTAAATGTTTATTGTGTACCATTGTATGTTAATAGTATGTCACTTGGTTTTTTTATCTTGTAGAGGCTCATAGTTACAAAACTGCCTTGACTCTCAGAAAAGACTTTGGTCATTTGAACAGCATTGAGACTGTTGAAGACTGGATTTTTTGAAGCTAAACTGAGTATACTTTGCATTATGAGATCGGCCATGAGCCCATGGAGACCAGGGGTATAAGGTTAAGGCTTAAAATTGATGTGGGTGGGTATCAAGTTGATGAAGGGTGGACTTGCTAAAATTAATCTCGATTTTCAACTTAGCCAGATTTAGAATCACCTAGAAGACATGCTTCTAGGTATGTCTATGAGGCTTTTCGGAGAAATTTAACTGAGGTGGAAAGACCCACTTGGAATGTGGGTGACAGCATTCCATACATACAGGCTAGATCCCCAGACTGAAAAAAATGGAGAAAGTATGTAGAGAACTAGCGTTGCTCTTTCTCTGATTCCTGACTGTGGACATAACATTCCTGCTACCAGTTTGAGACACACTTGCTGCAACCCCTTCCCCTCAGTGATGAACTGACCCCTCAAACTGTGAGTTAAAATAAACACTCCTTACTTAAGTAGATTTTGTTAGATATTTTGTCATAGCAATAAGAAAAGTAATTAAGGGCCACTAAGGAAGAAGTTAATCTCTTGCATTTTTAAATTGGGGTACAAATACAGTACTATATTAATTGGTGTAGGTGATATATACTCTCCTTCCTCCTCCTTCCTGACTCTTCTCCTTTTCTCTTTCCTTAGTTCATTCTTTCATTCCTTCCTTTGTTCCTTCCTTCCTTCCTTTCTTTCTTCTTTGCAGTGCTACGGATTAAATTTAGGGTCTTGTGCTTGCTAAAAGCTCTACCAAAATTCCACTTTCTGATTGACAAAATCAAGTACAATCCTGTAGTGTACTGACCCCTAAATTTCACTGCCATCAGAACAAAAAAGAATAATGCTTTATATGTATCAAGTAGGATGATAAACATCTAACTGTCCCCATGGCCCTGCCAAAAAAGTAAGGTATCATTCTCCCTTTTCATAGATGAAGTAGCAGACCCAGCCCATTCAGGGTGAATTATTTGGCTATTAGTACATCTAGTGAGCAGTGGAATCATAGTTCAAACCTGAGTAGTATTCACCAAGAACTCCCACTGTACCAGCTCTGTTAAAATACAGCATACTAAGATTAGTACCTGTCGCAGTCAGGTTCTCATTGCTGGCAGAAATCACCCGACTAAGAGCAGCTTGTGGAGAAAAAAGAAGTTTATTTTGGCTTATAGGCTCGAGGGGGAAGCTCCATGATGGCAGGAAAAACGATGGCATGAGCAGAGGGTGGACATCACTCTCTGGTCAACATAAGGTGGACAACAGCAACAGGAGAGTGTGCCAAACACTGGCAAGGGGAAGCTGGCTCTAATACCCATAAGCCCACCCCCAACAATACTCTGCCTCCAGGAGGTGTTATTTCCCAAATTGCCATTAGCTGGGAACCTAGCATTTAGAACACCCAAGTTTATGGGGGACACCTGAATCAAAGCACCACATTCCGCCCCGGCCCCCATAAATGATAACCATACATGATGTAAAATGCAATGCATTCATCCAACTTTAAAAGCCCCCCCCCTTTTTAAAATCAATCCTAATGATGATCCAACAATCCCCATACTCCAAGGTCTTTTAACTGAGCCATAATAGCAAAAATAATCCCCCCAAAATCCATAATGGCACAGAATAAACATTCACACTGCAAAGGATGGCATTGGGCAAAGCAAAGAAATATTCAACCAATACAAGATTTAAAACAACCAGGGCAAACATCAAACTCTGTAATTCCAATCCAACAACTAGTCAGTGACAAATCTCCAAGTCCGATACTTCTGAGCAGCAACAAGTCTCTGGAGTTCCAATTCCGCCCCTCCAGCTAGGCTACTCACAGTCCTGGAAAACTTCAGCCGGGGCCGGCAGCTCTCCTTAGCAGCCATCTCGTGGTCCCGGCATCTCCACTGGGTCTCCACTGCAACCCACAGTCCATCCTCATGGCCCCATGGGATCTCCATGCAGGCATCCAGCAAACCTGCTTCACACTGCCCATGGCCATTTCCAAAACACAAGACCGAGTTACAAACTCAATGACCCTCTCTTTACTCCATAATACCAGGTAGGGTGCCAATTTGTTAATGGGGGGGGGGGCGGAATAAATCAGACATTGAAGAACAGGACACTCCTTCAGCATTCAGGCTTCTTCAAAAGAGCCTGCATTCTTCCTGTTGCCCAGTGCAGGTCAGCTGGCCCAATCTCAAAGGTTGTAATCTCTCAACTGCAGCTGAACGGGTGAAGTTCACCCAAAGATTTCATTTTTTCTGTGTCACATCCCTCTGCTCACACCAGTTCATTTCTACGCAAAGCAACCCTGCACAACTTCTCAGGACACTGCATAACAGCAAACTTCTCACACAAACTGCTAGCCCAGTCCAAGTAAAGATCTTTCTCACCCTCATAAGGCAAACCTCACAGTCCATAGTTCTTACTGCATTCAGGTCTTTCAGCTCTGACCAGAATAGTCCATTAAGCTGTACTTACAACACTACAAGGTGTCTCTTAGGCCAAGGTTTCAAATCCTTCCACATTCCTCTTGAAAATCAGCTCCAAAAGGCCAAAGCCACACAGTCAGGTGTCTAGCAGCAACCCCACTCCTCAGTACCACTTTACTGTTGCAGTCAGGTTCACATTGCTGGCAGAAATCACCCGACTGAGAGCAGCTTGTGGGGAAAAAAGAGGTTTATTTTGGCTTACAGGCTCGAGGGGGAAGCTCCATGATGGCAGGAAAAACGATGGCATGAGCAGAGTGTGGACATCACTCTCTGGTCAACATAAGCTGGACAAGAGCAACAGGAGAGTGTGCCAAACACTGGCAAGGAGAAGCTGGCTATAATACCCATAAGCCCACCCCCAACAATACTCTGCCTCCAGGAGGTGTTAATTCCCAAATTGCCATCAGCTGGGAACCTAGCATTGAGAACACCCAAGTTTATGGGGAACACCTGAATCAAACCACCACAGTACCTTAGAGTGATTAGCAGTCTCTAAAGACACCTGTGCATCTGGTTCCATTTTTCTCAAAGAATGCACTGTGAGTGTGCTGTGTGCACTCAAGCTGTCTGAGGATCTTGATATCCAGTTGGGAAGTCTAGGTTTGGGTCAGAGTCTGGATTTCTAACAAGCTCCAGGCAATGCTGATGCGTTGGGTCTTCCAAGCATGTTTTAAGCAGCATGTCACTGGGGCATGACACTCAGGCACATAATTATTAAGCTGTCTTCTAATAAAAATCTCGAGTTGTTTCCTCAGATAAGTTATATTTCCCAACCCCTAGTAGTGCTAGGCCTATAGAAATGAAGTCATTCAATTAATGTTCAGCATGTGTGTGTGGATGTGTGGTATTGGGGATTGAATTCAGGGTCTCACACATGCTAGGCAAATGCATTTTCGCTGTGCTCTCTTGTTATATTTTATTGAGTAATTCTTAAGAGAAATAGAACTCAAACTCTTAAAGTCCAGTGCACAAGTAGGAGCTTGTCAAAGCGCAGGTGCTTTGATTTGCTTCTGCAGTGAAGTGGACAGTTTGCCTATATCTGGTCACTTGAGAGGTTATTGTTGACAATAGTCATTCTTCTAGGGAGTCCTGGAAAAATGGGGTCTAAAGAGACAAACCATTAGAACACAGGAAAAAGGTAAAGGCTGCATAACTTTGGGGATTTAAAAATATTCACTGAAAAAAGTAATTCTCTGGTTAAATAATTATTTATTGCTGAAACTGTTCCCATTAGTTATTACGAAGTCCTTGAACAATTTGGTTTCCTATCACACAGACTGGTGAGTGGGAGACTCTGCTGTATTCTTGACTCCCAAGCTCTTGGTTTTGTTATCTGATCCCCAACTTTGGGATCTGTCATCACAGAAAACTAATCACCTTGGTCACTCCCCAAAGAGCATGTTTAAGATTTTATCAGCCATTGTTTGATCAAAGATTAGTCTTTGATCTTGGAAGAAAACTAGGTCCAATCAGTCAGTTTTTGAAACAAGGGAGGATGCTTGTTTATTTTAGAAGCACTTTATACCTAGTGTGTTCACCGTTTCTCTCCATGACACTCTTCTGATGAATACACCACACCACACACAACACACACACACATACACACACACCAGCTTATAGACTTGGAAGTATACCACTTTCCATACAACTGCAGATACACATGTATATGTCTTTCTTAGTCTCCTTGGACTATAGACTGAGAGGATTCAGCAACAAACGTGGATTCGTCATAACTTGGGAGGCTGGGAAGTTCAGGATCAAGGTGCCCACAGATTTGGTGTTAGGTGCAGACCCTCTTCTAGGTTCCTAAATGGCCATGCTCTCACTGTTATATCCTTCATGTCCCTCATATCCTCACAGGGCAGAGGGGCAATCAAGCTTCTTAGAGTCTCTTTTACAAGAGTCCTGATCCCACCCTTAGGGACTCATCACCTCCCAAATGTACCACTTTGTAATATCATCACATTGGGGGTTAAGAGTTTGACATATGGAGTTTTGGAGACATAGACACTCAATCTATAGCAGTATTCTAGTATTCATTTTGTTTTTGAGATGGTCATGTTATGTAGCCCAGGTTGGACTTGAAATAATCATGCATCAGCTCTAACAGTTTGCTGGTAGAGTCTTTAGGGTCTGTTATGTACAGAATCATATCGTCTGCAAATGATAGTTTGATCTCTTCCCTTCCGATTTGTATCCCTTTTATGAGTGTCGTTTGCCTTATTGCTATGGCTAAGACTTCCAGGACTATATTAAATAGTAGTGGGGAAAGTGTACACCTTGCCTTGTTCCTGAATTTAGTGGAAAAGCTTCAAGTTTTTCTCTATTTAGTATTATGTTGGCTGTAGGGTTGTCATAAATAGCTTCTATTATGTTGAGATATGTTCCTTCTATTCCCAGTTTCTGTTATACTTTTACCATGAAGGGGTGTTGGATTTTGTCAAATGCCTTTTCTGCATCTATTGAGATGACCATGTGATTTTTGTCCTTCAGACCATTTATATGGTGTATTACATTTATAGATTTGCGTATGTTGAACCATCCCTGCATCTCTGGGATAGAGCCTACTTGGTTGGAGTGAATAATCTTTCTGATATATTCTTGTATTTTGTTTGCCAGTATTTTGTTGAGAATTTTTGCATCTATGTTCATGAGGGGGATTGGTCTGTAATTTTCTTCCTTTGATCTGTCTTTGTCCAGTTTTGGTATCAGGGTGATGCTGGCTTCATCGAAGAATTTCGGTAGAATTCCTTACTTTTCTATTTTATGGAAAAGTTTGAGAAGCATTGGTGTTAGTTCTTCTAGGAATGTCTGGTAAAATTCAGCAGTGAATCTATCTGGGCCTGGACTTTTTTTAGTTGGGAGACTTTTTATAACTGCTTGGATCTCTATAGTTGTTATAGGTCTATTTAAATGGTTTATCTCATCTTGATTTAAATTTGGTAGGTCATATGAATCAAGGAAATCATCCATTTCTTTCAGGTTTTCAAACTTAGAGGCATATATAAAATATGTCTGTATGATTTTCTGAATTTCTTTGGTATCTGTTGTGATGTTTCCTTTTTTATTAATTTTTGTCTCTTCTCTCTTTCTTTTGGTCAGATTTGCTAAGGGTTTATCAATATTGTTTATCCTTTCAAAGAACCAAGTCTTTGTTTCATTGATTCTTTTGATTGTTTTTATTGGTTTCCATTTCATTAATTTCTGCCCTAATCTTTCTTATTTCTTCCCATCTACTGATTTTTGGTTTGCCATGTTCTTCTCTTTCCAAGGCCTTTAAGTGAAGCATTAAATTGTTTACTTGTGAACTTTCTAATTTCTTAATATAGGCACTTAGAGCTATAAATTTCCCTCTTAGGACTGCCTTCATTGTGTCCCAAAGATTTGGGTATGTTGCATTCTCATTGTTATTTGATTCTATGAATTTCTTGATTTCCTTTTTAATTTCTTCAATGACCCATATGTCGTTCAATAGTGTACTGTTTAGTCTCCATGAATTTGTGTATGCTCTGAAGTTTTTCGTGTTGCTGATTTGCAGTTTAATCCCATTGTGGTCAGATAGCATTCAAGGGATTATTTCAATTTTCCTGTATTTGTTAACATTTGATTTGTGACCTATTATATGGTCTATTTTAGAGAATGTTCCATGTGCTGCTGAGAAAAATGTATATTCTGCAGCATTGGATGGAATGTTCTGTATATATCTGTTAGGTCCATTTGTTCTAGGTCCATTTGTTCCATGACATCATTAAATGTAGATGTCTCTCTGTTTATTTTATGCTGGGTAGACCTGTCAAGTGATGAGATTGGGGTATTGAAGTCACCCACTACTATTCTGTTTGGAGTTATCTCTGATCTTAAGTCTAATAGCGTTTGTTTGATGAAATTGGGACCCCCCATGTTAGGAGCATATATGTTTAGGATTGTAATTTCCTCTTGTTGGAGTGTTCATTTAATCAGTATAAAGTGACCTTCTTTATCTTTCCTCACTAATGTTGGTTGGTTTGAAGTCTATCCTGTCAGAAATTAGGACAGCAACCCCTTCTTGTCTCCTAGGCCCATTTGCTTGAAATACCTTTTTCCAACCTTTCACCCTAAGAAGGTTTCTATCTTTTATTGAGAGGTGAGTTTCCTGGGGGCAACAGATGGTAGGATCCTGCTTTTTAATCCAGACTGCAAGTCTGTGTCTTTTGGTTGGGGCATTGAGGCATTGATATTAAGAGTTATTATTGAAAGATATGTATTTATTCTTGCCATTCTTCTTGTTTGTAGTTCTTCATGTTTTTACTTTACTCACTTGTTTTAACTGTTATTTGAGTATGGTTTATTTTTTCCTATTTCCTGCAGTGTGTGTTTTGCTTTCTCTTCAGCATGAATGATTCCTGCAAGATTTTCTGTAGAGCTGGTTTAGTTGCCATAAATTCGTTTAGCCTGTTTTTGTTGTGGAATATCCTTATTTCTTCATCAATTTAGATAGATAGCTTGGCAGGATAGAGTAATCATGGTTGACAGTTTTTATCTTTCAGAACTTAGAATATATCATTCCAAGCCCTTCTCACTTTTAAAGTTTGTATTGAGTAATCTGCTGTGATCCTGATGGGTTTCCTTTTGAAGTTCACTTGCTTTTTCTTTCTAACTGCTTTTAATATATTTTCTTTGGTTTTTGTGTTTAGTAGTTTAATTATAACATGGCAAAGAGAGGATCTTTCTAGGTTTTGTCTGTTTGTTGTTCTAAAAGCTTCTTGTATCTTCATTGGCATTTCTTTCCCAATTTGGGGAAATTTTTCTTCTATGGTTTTGTGGAAAACACCTACTAAGCCTTTGGATTGAAATTCTCCCCCTTCTGCTATAACTTGAATTCTTATGTTTGATCTTTTCATAGTGTCCCGGATGTCTTGGAATTCCCAATAATACCTTTATATTAGCTTGTCTTTCTCTTTGTTGGACTGTATTAGGTCTGCCACCTGGTCTGGTTTAGATATTCTGTCCTCTCCTTCATCCATTCTACTGGTGAGACTTTCCACAGAATTTTTTTATTTCACTGACCGTGTTCTTCAGACCTAGGATTTCAGCCTGGTTTTTCTTCAGTATTTCTATTTCCTTACTCATGTCCTGTAATGACCTTTTAATTTCATTAAGCTCGTTTCCTGTGTTCTCTTTCAGGAGTTTTTTCTTCTTTAATTTCTTTGTTTTCTTCTCTGATTTCTTTCATTTATTCTTTCATTTCTTTGAGTATAGATAACATCATTCTTTTGAAATCTTTATCAGGAACTTCATCTAAAACAGTCTCATTGGTGAACAATTCTGATGGATTTGTAATTTTTGGTGAGACTGCATTGTCATGATTCTTTGTGTTTCTTGTATTATAATGTAGTGACTTTTGCATCCTGGATTGATTTGATGCTTAGGCTTTCTGTTTATCTGCAGTGTACTTAGATGTGGTGATCCACCTTTATATACTTTCAGGATATGAGTTTAAGGTGCCAAGTGTAGCACTTGTACCCAAATCCAACCTCAGAAGTAATCCTAAATGTTGAGTTTGCTTCTTAAGCAAGTATTGTAGTGGAACAATTTACTGGCAAGTTCTAAACTTCAACTGAGCAAAATACACATTCAATTAAAACAAGCAAGAGTATACAAGTGTGGGGATTAATACAAACAGTCTTATAAGGTCATCTGGATCAGACCCTGCCCCCAATAATGACAAATACAAAAGATAAAGGCCCTATAAATCTAAAAGTAGTAAAGGCAGCAATATTCAACACCCCATGTTCAGCTTATTTGAAAATGGTAAAGCCAACTACAAATATATTACCCATTACCTTCTCTGACCTGGAAAGAGAGATTAGCACTTCCAATGCAGGCCTATATGCCTTTCTTTCTTTCTTTTTTTTTTTTTTTTTTTTTTTGTCAGCCGGCCTTGTTACCTTTTTGTGTGGCTTCCAAACTCACCAATGCTGAGCTGTGAAGCTTGAGCTTGGCACTGCTCTGCTGCTGGATGTGCTGTTGCTGGGAGTTGAATGCTGGCAGGTCGCGGTTTTGATGGTTGGGGGATTGGGATCCACGTATTTCAAAATGCTTGTTGAGACATTAAAACTGTACCCTATTTCTAATTTTGTTATTACATTGTATTCTCATTCAAACTAAATCCCATATTTCAATGTGTTTTTAACCAATATCTAGAGGTGTGTACTGATTTATTCAGGTTCACAGTTACATTCGGAGGAGATTCCAATGTCTTTCCTTCAAATATGCACCTTGGGAACTAAATAGTCTCATAGGTAGTTAAACCAGATACCCAGTGTGTCTCTGTTGCAGTAATTTCTTTGTTCAACTCTTTAGCAAATAGTATGTGTTTACAAGTTCCCAAAGTCTCAGGGCTTTGGGAGTGAGTGGATTAAGATTTGATCCCTGGGCTGGATAGATGGCTTAGCGGTTAAGGCGCCTGCCTCCTATGCCTAAGAACGCCAGTTCCAATCTCCAGTGGTTACAATCTCCAGGTCCCACGTTTAGCCAGATGCAGTGAGGCAAGGGCGAATTGCTGCACTTAACCACAAGGGGTGCAGGCATCTGGATTTTGTTTGCAGCAGCTGAGAGTCTGCTGGCGTGCCCATCTCTATCTGTCTTCCTCTCCCTCTTTCTCTCTGTCTCTCTCCAAAAAAAAAAAAAAAAAAAAAAAAAAAAAAAAAGATTTGATCCCTGCCTCCACACAAAGCTCCCAGTCAGTGTAGGAGACTCAAAAGGAAAACAGTGATTAGGGATAGGAACCAAGTGTTAGCTCCATGAGGACAGGCTCTCTCCCTTATTCAGCTGTTTCTCCATCTAGTATCTAGGCCAGTGTTGAGAAAGAGAGAGAGAGAGAAAGAGAGAACAAAAACACTTACCAATACATGCATTATTGAATGGATTTTTCATGGTGGAGCTAAATTCTGGAGTGTGAGAGGGGCTAAGTCAGTTGGGTAGAGAGAAGAAAGGGCCATGGAAAGGCTTCTGAGTCCTTCAATGTGGTTCTTGAACTGTGCTGAAAGCTAAGGAACTAGCAGGAGTGAGTCAGAAAGAGAAGAAAGGAATAGGGGAAAGAGATCAACAGACAAGGGTACTATAAATAGTGCCATATGATGATGGTGAGAAGTTTCCAGATTTGGCACAGGGGGAGCGTGGTGGTGGTGGTGGTGGGGGGCGGGAAAGTGAATACCTGAAACACTACAGAAGTCCAGGGGAGACTAGAAGAAGGATGGTGAGGCAACGATGAGTGATGGAGCTCAAGAGTTAATCAGAAGACAGATCATGGTTCTCAAGTTAACCATGAAGTCTTGTAGGCACCATTGATAGGTCATAAGCCAGGACATGCCATGATAAATTTCAGATCATTTGCAAAATTCAAAATCCTTCTTTCCCAACTCTTTACAGGTACCACAACAGCTGTGTTGGGACTTAGTCCTGGTCATCCTAACCCTGGTTCAGTTCTTACTTAACAGGCTTCCTGGTCCTGATGGAGAGCATCAAGGATCATCCCAATCCCTTCCTCTGCTATTAAGGGTCTCCAATACATCACACACAGTCTTACTGCATACTCACGGATCCCTATTACACATCCACTGAATCTACTGGGAGAAAAGACAAGTGCATACTGTTTTTTGTTTATTTTTGCATGTCTGTGTAGAATAAGTATACTGCAGTGTGTGATGTGAGGTATTATGGTGTATGCACATGTGTGTGCAGATGTGTGTGCCATGTGCATGTGAGCACAGGTCAGAGGAAAGCATCACTCATCCATAAATTTCCTGGAGTGGGAGTCTTTCCTTCAAGCAGTAACTGCACTTTTCAGGCAATGAATCCTGCTGTTCCCCACTCCTTGCAGGGGTAGGGTTACCAATGTGTGTGGCTATGCCCAGCTTTTTATGTGGGTGCTGAGGAATTGAATTTCTGTGGTCTCAAGTCCTCTCAGGCTTTCATAGTTTCATAGTACAGAAAGCACTGGCTGAGTGAGCCATGTCCTCAGCCCCCAAGCACATGGTGTTTTCATGAAAATCACCAGAGTCTTGGAAAAGCAGAAGACAAGGATATCATAGCTATAATGGAAAAGCAGGCTGGGTGTGGTGGTCACACCTTTCATCCCAGCATTTGGGAGGTCGAGGGAGGAGGCCAGCCTGAGACTACATAGTGAATTCCAGGTAAGCTTGGGCTAGAGTGAGACCCTACCTTGAAAGACAATAAACCAAAAAACAAACAAACAACAACAACAAAAAAATAAATAAAGAAGAGTAGCAGACAGTTTTCAATGGAAACAGACTAGGCAATATAGACAAACAACAAATTTGACCTCATAGCTCAGGCTTCTGCTTTTCTAGCAGGGCATCAGCCCTAGATCCTGTGTGACAGGCCTTCACATGTTCAAGAGAGCAAAAAGTAGCTTTAACTTTAAAATCTAATACAATGATAGGGCCTATTTCTGTCTGGCATGTGGAAGCTTCATGACCTTTCTTGCTGTGTGGGACATCCATCATCCCTCCCTGATTCTTCATTGTGATTTCTGGTCACAAAAGCAGTGCATGCTTATTGTAAAAGGTTCAACAGTACAGAAAAGTATATTTAATAAAATATTCTTCATCCCGCCTATCAGATCCAACCAAGCTTAAAATTTCTGTAAACCTCTTGGCCTGGCTATTTTTCTCATATGCACACATTATTATTATTTTTCCTTTAAAGAAATATTTTCTTAGCTGAGTAAATTTATTTTTCATCTTTTAATATCATGTGAATATGTATTTACATAATGATTTCTAAAGCCTATAAGATAAGATGTGAGTTTTGCTGAGACAAATGGCATGCACATTTAGTGCTGAATTTCTCTCCAGTGTACTACCTATCACACAACTATCCATTTTTGACTGCCTAAAACATCTTTACATATTATTTTGTTCTAATCTAACAAGTTCACCTGTTAGGATCACATTGTGATCTTAAATTTTCTTTGCTAGTAAACTTGAAACATTTTTTTTTTTTTTAAGAAAGAGAGCAAGCACACATGAGAGAGAGGAAAGATAGAGAATTGGTTCAGCCACTGCAATCCAACTCCAGATTCTTACAGCACCTAGTGGGTATGTGTGCCATGCGCTGGCCTCACCTTTGTGCATCTGGCTTAAGTGGGATCTGGACAGTTGAACATGGGTCCTTAGGCTTCGTAGGCAAGCACCTAACTGCTAAGCCATCTCTTCAGCCCTTGAATAACTTTTTATATAATTCTTAGGCATCTATTATTTTTTTTTGCAAGGCATTCTTACCTCCAAATTTAATTACTGCCTTGAATTTCTTTTTAAAAAAATATTTTTATTTAAGCTGGGCATGGTGGTGCACACCTTTAATTCCAGCACTTGGGAGGCAGAGGTAGGAGGATTGCCTTGAGTTAAAGGCCACCCTGAGACTACATAGTGAATTCCAGGTCAGCCTGAGCTAGAGCAAGTCCCTACCTGGAAAAAACAAAACAAAACAAAATATATTTTTATTTATTTGTAAGTAGAGAGTCAGAGAGAAGAGAGATATACAGAGAGAATGAGCACACCAGAGTTTCTTGCTGCTGCCAATGAACTCCACATGCATATATCACTTTGTGCATCTGGCTTTATATGAGCATTGGGGAATCAAATTCAGGTTATTAGGCTTTGCAGCCAAGTACTTTAACCACTGAGCCATCTATCCAGCCCACTGCCTTGAATTTCTGATGATTATTTCAGCATTGTTTTATGTTTTCTCTATTTGTGCATCTCTGAGCTTTATAGGTTAGTTTTGTTTGTTTTTGACCACTATAGACATGATTTAAAATTATTTATTAATTTTGAGAGAGACAGAGAGAAACAGAGAGAGAAGAAGAGGGAGGGAGGGAGAGGGAGAGAGAGAGAGGGAGAGAGAATGGGTGTGCCAGTGGTCTCTCACCCGCTGTAAATGAACTTCAGACATGTATGCCCCCTTGTGGGCAAGTAGCATTGTGCCCTTGCATCAGTTTTTGCATCTGGCTAAACGTGGGACCTGGAGAATCCAACTGGCATTCTTAGGCATGGCAGGCAGGCGCCTTAACCGCTAAGGCATCTTTCCAGCCCATATTTATTTATTTTTGTTTGGAACCTTATTGTATGAACATATTGCAGGTTAGTCATATTACCATTGGGTTGTACTCTTATGTCCCCTCTCCCCCACACCCATTCCACCCAGAGCCCTCCTTAGTGGGGTCATGAATGCTTCAGTCTTTGTGGGAAGGGTTCACAATGTCTCAGAGTACACCTTCCCACCCTGGGTCTCTTAGATTCTATCTGCCCCCTGTCCACAATGTTCTCTGAGACATGGTAAGTATGCTATAAGTCTCCCTTAGTGTTGTGCTCTCAGCAACCTCTGATTTTCTGCATTGATGAGTTTTGAGTCTCCTCAGTGTCTAATGCTATCTCCCTAGAGGAGTTTCTCAGGCTATCACTGACAGCAGCACTCATATTTAATCTCCCACATCCTCTGTAATGTTTCCTGGGCTGTGGCACAGCATCTATTATTTTTATGAATTGTGTTGTTATGTCCTTTGCTCATATTTCTGATTCTTTTCTTTTCTTTTCTTTTCTTTTCTTTACTTTCTTTCTTTTTCTTTTTTTCATTCATTCTTTCTTTTCTTTTTTTTTTTTTTTGAGGTAGGGTCTCAATCTTTTCCAGGCTGATGACCTGAATTCACTATTAAGTCTCAGGGTGGCCTGGATCTCACAGCGATCCTCCTACCTCTGCCTCCCAAGTCCTGGAATTAAAGGTGTGTGCCACCATACCTGGCTTGCTCATATTTCCGTTTGAAGATTTTTTTTTATGAGTTTTAACCCATTGAGAATTAATTTATGGCTTGAGAAAGATAATTTGGTATAGTAAACTATTGACAATGTCAGACCTAAAGCTATGCTCTGGATATTATTTTAAGCATCAGTAGTTCATCCAGGATGACACTGTTCCCCCAGGGAGGGGATCTTTTCAAAGAAATGAAATTCAAACCAAAATCTTTTTTTTTTTTTTTTTTGAGGTAGGGTCTCTCTAGCCCAGGCTAACCTGGAATTCACTATGTAATCTCAGGGTGGCCTCGAACTCATGGTGGCCCTCCTACTTCTGCCTCCAAGTGCTGGGATTAAAGGTATGTGCTATCACACCCAGTGCAGATCATTTTTTTTTAAGTGGTCACTCAGCCAGTAAAATGATATAGTCTGTGACCCATTTTAACTTGGGAAATTTCTGGTCATTGCTTGAGTGAGTCCCTAGAGAATAAAAGGAATCATGGTGATACCATCACAGATATTTGAGAGAGAAAGTTGTCTGTCCAACACTTACTTAGTTAGTCTGAAGTTCATTTGGTTAAAATAGCCAGTAATAAGCTTCAAGAAAGGAGCAAGAAAGAATGTGCTCATAATGTGCTCTCCCCCTTTTCACTCCATGGGCATTTTCCAGGCCATTGTCATGAACCTGAAGGGCAGGACTCTTCTGCAGACTCAAGTGCTCTTTCTGAACCCTGGAAACATTCACATGTGAGGAGCATTATGCTCATTGGTTCTCTTTCCTTTTAGGTCAGTGCAGGTATCTGTTCTTGCCAGCTGTGGTAGTTTGAATATATGTCCCCCAATATATTCAGTGTTTTATTAGTTATAGTTCAGCGAACCTGAAGCTGTCTGCTACACCAGCCCTTCCCCAGTCCCTCTTCTTTGCTCTCTTCTTTGTGTTTTAGCAGATGAGAAAAAGTCTAGTTTTCTTTCTCTCTTCCCTTGTGTGTGCGCGTGTTTTGTGTGTCTCTTTAAAGCACAAAGTAGATAAGGCAGTTGGATCTCGAGTTTGAGGCCAGCCTGGGATGCATAGGAAGACCATGACAAAAACAAATAAGGAAGAAGACCCTTAAAGCTGAAAATCTTGGGATGTATTAATATGTCCAAATTACAAGTATGACTGATTCTAACCACCCTCAAGTTACTCTTGCACAAACAAAGTGGCATAGCTGGGACTCTAACCAAGAGCTCCATGTGTTCAAGTTTATTTATACAGGGCTAGAATGCCTCATAAATCACATTGTCTGCTTTTTTTACTTTTATAAGTGAGGGAACCGAGGACCAGTGAGATAAGCAACCAGCCTAAGGCTTCCAGACTTTCTTGGTAGACCTGAATAGAGGACACTGGCCCCAGTCTGGCCGTGGTTGGTACTTCATTGTGCTGCCTCATCTTTGAGCTGGTGATTCCATTTAACAAGGTTCATTATTAAGTGTGAACAAATATAATTGGGATGATTGTTTAAGAACATCTTGTATAATGTGAGGTAAAGCCCATGTTTTTGCTTAGTTTCCT
The DNA here is from genome assembly GCA_036365145.1 of Orientallactaga sibirica. NCBI lineage: Eukaryota > Metazoa > Chordata > Mammalia > Rodentia > Dipodidae > Orientallactaga > Orientallactaga sibirica. The sequence goes on from JAEOAD010000005.1 coordinate 54,889,961, forward strand.
GTTTAGAGGCATTTCCTATGAATCCCTATAACAGTGGGGTAATTACCTTGTATCCAACCCAATCAAATAAAAATCAGTGTGACCAGTCATTGCATGGTATTTGCTGTCTTCACTGAACTTCCATGTGCACTCATGGAGCTGACCTCACCCAGGGAACTCCATGTGAAAATACTGACCAGACATTCTCTTTCCAGAGTTGCTTTGCTTGGTATCCCCAGTGTATAAGGATCTACAGGGCTAAGGGTCCCCTTCCTGGTTGTCCTCTGGTTCACCACTCACTAGCTCCCAAATCTCTACTTTCCATTGGGAAAATATGACCTTAGGTATCCCACTTTTCTCTTCAAGGAGTTTGTCAGCAATTATTCTGGGAAAAGTGGCACCTTCTGTTTGTTTCTCTGCCTTTCCCCACTGTTTACATAATGTTATTATTCCCATTTTAATAAATATGAAAGCCAATGAGGATCATTTGCCCAAAGTCAAATTGCTAACCTGTTTCACAGCCTGAGTTCAAATCCAAACTTCTAGCTTTGTTCAATGACATTAAATTCCTAATTCATTCATTAAGTACTGAAATTTTACTCTTTGTTGTCTTAAAAAATATTGTATGTACAGGTATCCTCCAAAGAGAACAATGACAACAGCTTGACCTTTCAGACTACATGCAGAAGGTTCTTACAAGGAGAGCTCTCACTATAAATATTTATCTTTCTCAAGGTGAAGTTCCTCTGCTGAGACTTGATGAGACTTGACCTTAGCTAGGCTGGTAACCCTTCAAATACAGCCCTTAAATCAGCCAGCTGCTATGATTCAAAGATGGTTTTTATCTTGGCCTTAGTTTAGTGAAGCAGACAAGTGTATTTTCCCATCATTTATTCTCCTATCTCCTATTAGCCTCTTACACATGGGGCTTCATGAAAAAAATGCTTTTGAAATTGAAATAAAATTAAAGTGAATGTTTCCCAGTTCTGTTCTAGCCACATTGTTGTGTGAGCTGTTAATAGATCTGGCAAACAAAAATAATCAAACACAAAACCAGTTTGAATACATTTTGGTAAATTCTCATTACTTGAATTTCACTTTGGGAGATTCATGATAAATATTAGCACATTAAAGATATGCCAGGTCCTGCTCAATAGTTTAATTCCATGCCTCTCAGACATAGGAACTTTGCTGTCTGAGACCCTGTTTGGTGTCGAGCAGACCACAGGAGCCTGCTCTGGACAGATAGCTGTTCAGAATTCTTCTCTTGTGTTGAAAGGAGGCTGGTGGAGGGTCCGCTTTGGGGGAATCTAGGACTCATCCTGCTGTCAGCTTTTTGGTGATTATGACCAGGTCTCCTCTCTCTTGTCTCAATTTCCTCATCTTTAAACTAATGATAATATACCATTTTATCTCTGACTTCTCTTCCCAAACACTTGGATATACAAATCAAATTATCACAATAAACTGTCAACCCTTATGCCCTTAATTCTTAATCTCAGCCATTCAGAGACAACATAAGCCTTGTAAAACTACAGAACTCAACCGCATAAATATTAATTTTCCCTTATCAGGTAGTAAACCATGGAAAAAATATTGTAGAATTTCACAACCATTTCCTTTTTCAGGACTTTGAGGTTCTCTTGACTCAGCCAATTTCCAGACTAATGGGAAAGTCTACAGAGAGAGGGTCCAGTGAGTTTCAGTGTGACCGCAGTCAGGCAACGCCTCTCTCAATCTTGTGTTCTTACTTTCAAGCAGAAAATAGCACCCTTCATCCTTCTAAGACATCCCTTGAAGACTGTCAGTCATAGTCAGAACAACCCTACCTCCATGTGCCTGCCTGAGATGAATCTTCAAATATTTTGCAGCCTGCTCCTAGAGCTAGGTAGGTGCTATGTAAATTCTTCATTTGAGATTATTAATACTAGCAATATATGAATAGAAATATGATTCTCCAATGTGAGAGATATTTTTTCTCAGTCTCTATGACATTTATATTAGTAATTCAAGGTCCTCCTACAACACAGAGCAGGGCAATGTGATAGTCAAAAGCTAGACCTAGTTAGACATCATATAACTTACGGGTTGTATCTAGTACTGTATCACCCAGTTGTGACTCCCGGGCAGGCTGTGACTCTGACCCTCTGATTTCTCATCTATAAAGTGGAGCAGTCTGACTCACTGCAAAGCTGACATGGCATGCAATACAGCAATGTTTGTATAGCTCTTTGTACAGTGACTGAGTATGTAAGGTGTTAAGATGTGGCAGCTAAAATATTTATTTATATTTATTTAAATAAATAATATTAAAATATTTATAGATATAACTATTTATTTCAGACACAAAATGCAAGTAGCTAAGGGAAAAATTGCCACCAAGGGCAGGAGCTGGACTCCTGTACAACCATCAGAAAAGACACTTGTAATTATACTGGCAGCAAATGTTCATTACTATATTATGACTGGCTAGTCAGCCTGGTCAGAGCTCATTGTTTATTATTGAACAGTGCCACCTTGTGGATAAACTTGTCTTACACCAGCAAGGAAACTAACAGATCACATAAGAGACTACTTTGTCTAGTCTGTTTTCACCTTTTTGATTTGGAATCATGCCCAGGAAAAAATATGAGGGTTTCTGTTTATGTAGAGTCGCATCCATCTTCATGTATCTGTCAAGCTGGTGTAGGCACGCAAGCTGTGCTCTTTCTCTTAGCCTGGTGTTGGTCATATTATCTAAGCCAAAGCTTAGCTCCACTTGATATTAGCTGAAGTAGATTCCAACACTCTAATCTTTCATGTTATTTTATGCATGGAGAATAGAATGATATGGAGTTAATTAATTATTTGTGTTCCATTCTCCAACTGGAATGAAAAGAAGCTTCCTGAGCTCAAGGTCAAGCCAGCCTTCCTGCTATATTCATCACACACTATTTACGGGTTCTTCCTTACTTGCCAGGCACAGAGCTGACCTGGACATAGCTTATTTCCTCTGATCTTTATAGTCACCTTGCTTGGTAGGAGTAATGTCTGACCCCATTTAGAAGTAGCCCCTTTTAGGGCCCAGAAGTGATCTTAGTTCAACAATCACAGTTTCTTTGCTAGGCATATGATACTAAAACTTACTTAATCTTCTCTCTTGTAATATACATGATAGCTATATCCATTTTACAGATTTGAAAGCTGAGTCTCACACAGTTGAATAAATTTCCCAAAGCCTCTCATCTCATCTAGCTCTGAAGGCCCTATAGCTAGGGCAAAAGGAGATTTTTCATTTGTGTCCTGTGAACCCAGACTTCAGGGTTTGCTAGGCATTTGAGAGAAGCCTGCTCACAAGCTAAGTCTCAAGCTGGACTTTTCTATAGCCTGGATTTTCCTGGCCCCTACTCTCTCCTGTACCTTCCATTCAAAGGAAACACTATAATTTACTGAGATCTTATGAACCACGACTGGGCTCAACTTATTTAATTTTAGCACCAGTCCTGTGAAACAAATTCTATTGATATTATTCACACTTTTCAAACAAGAAGGTCCAGGCTCAGAAAAGTTCAATAAATCCCCGCACAGGTTCTCAGATTCAAAGCTTTGAACCCAAACCATCACTTCACCAGCAGCCTTTTTAGCAGGCTAATCCAGGTGCATGCTCTCTACAGCCATAGAAAAAACATCTTGGAGCAGTGCTTCCCAGAATGTTCACACTCAGAAACTGTGCCGAAGTTGGCACCCACAGGGATGCAGGCTTTCTGCAGTTAGCTTTTCTCCCTCTGTGTTTGCAGCTCCAGCCTACGGTTACCCTTCAATTAGTTTCCATCTGTAGAAGTAGCAATTCCCTAGAGGTACACAGGCCAAAAAGAAACACCGACTCAGCCAAGATCCAAAAATATCTCACTGCAGCAAGCAAGTGAGTGGTGGAGAGGAAGAGAATCTTCCCTTCAAGTCCTGGCCACTTCTCAGCAGCTGCCCACTCAACTTATATAAGCAGCACGCACCACGAAAGGATGCAACCAAGGCTTCATGAATCTAGGACAATCTTGCTGGTCACGTGTTAATTAAAAGTTACTTAGGGGCCAGCCACATGTCTTTGGGAAAGTTGACTCTCTGCTTGTTGAACTGTGAGTCTTAGATCTCCAGAACTGGGCAAAGGGGCCCAAACAATACGTCAAGGTCAATGGCAACATTGTTCAATGGGCATGAATTCAGACATCTTCTACCCTTCCTTAAACCTTTCCTACAAAGCAGTAAAGAGCAACAATATTCTTGAGTGTTCTGGGGCTTATTATATTCATTAATTTGTGTTTTCATACATACATGTACTTGTGTATTAGCATACATTGGGTAAATATTTCATATGAATCCCTCACCTCTATTTTAAGTTACGATGAAGTGCTGGGAATATAAGGGTGTGCTGGTACTTGGTCAATATCCAGCTCTCTGCTGTGCTAAAGTGAATGTTGATTGTCATCTTCCTTTAATTAAGTGTAAGACAAAAATGAGATTGCCAAAACCTATGCTAATAACATTTGTCATTGACATGGACAACATCTTTGCTGAATCAGATAATAATAATGAAGGGCTAGTTCCTCAATTTCTGGAGCTATTCAGAAGTGATGACACACTACTAAGTTTAATCTGCATTACTAATGTTTTCTCATTAGTTTCCTGAGTCCAGACAATAAACAAAACTATAAATCAAGCACCAGTTTGTAACATTTGTCAACTTTCAATTGTACTCATGGTGGCCAATTTCAAGCTCCTGGTATTCTGTCAATGAGCATGGTCGTATAAAAGAGACATGTGACACAGATGTATGCAATCCCAAGAGCAAAGTTAGAATAAAATGTAGCAAGTATGAAGGAGTGAGTTTTGAGCATTTATTTTTATTTAAAATAGATCTAGTTGTGGGCTTAATTAATTTGATAAAGGCAATTGCTGCAATTAACAGTTGACTTGCAACAATCCTGGACATGTACTCACTAGCTTTTTTTTTTGGAGACAGGTAGAGATAGGCGCACCAGCAGTCTCTCAGCTGCTGCAAATGAAATCCAGATGTGTGCGCCCCCTTGTGGTCAAGTGCATCATTGCGCCCTTGCGTCACTTTGCATCTGGCTAAACGTGGGACCTGGAGATTGGAACCAGCATTTTTAGGCTTAGGAGGCAAGCGCCTTAACCACTAAGCCATCTCTCCAGCCCCTCACTAGCTTTTGCAGGTTGGTATTTGTCAGCGCTAGACATCACTGATTAGACATAGTCTCCCAACTCAAAACTTTATACTTGGGCTGGAGGGATGGCTTAGTGGTTAAGGCACTAGTCTGCAAAGCTAAAGGACCCAGGTTTGATTCCCCAGGACCCACTTAAGCCAGATGCAAAAGGGTGAGCATGCTTCTGGAGTTCATTTGCAGTGGCTGAAGGCCCTGGCACACCCATTCTCTCTCTCTGTCTGCTTCTTTCTCTTTCTCTCTCTCTCTCAAGTATAAATAAAATAAAATATAAAGAAATTAATAAACAAAAAAAATCACTTTACATTTGAATTGGAAAGTCTCTGAGTGTGAAATGCTTTGTAAGAAGGAAGATCAAGGCATGAATAGTGTTTAAAAGCTGATCCAAGCATTCAGTTTGAGCATTTGGGAAAGCTTTTGGAAAGAAAACTCGTGATCTGAGACCTGAAGCAAAGCAGGTATTGACTCTGTGAAACCTGAAAAGCAGGTTCCATTTAGAGGAACACTTGTGCAAACATCTGAAAGAAAACCAAGCAAGAACCTTGTACAATTAGTGTTTCAATATGGCTCAAGAAAAGTGTTAAGATAAGGTAGTGACATGGAATAAGATTAGGGAAGGGGAAAGGAGGGAGCTAGCACATTACCTGCTTTCTAAGAATTTGTTTTAAGGTTCTTGAGTCCTCACTGACAGTTTGTTATACATCAAGACACCGTCAGTAGACCCTGCATTAGATAGACCAGTCTGCTGGCAGGACATGGAAGATACAGGATGAGGCAAAATTGGAGGACTCTGTGGCCACCCAGGAGAGAAATAAAGGTTGCTGCAAAGGAAATGGAGGAGAACAGAGGAAATTCAGTGGCTGTATCTGTTGGACAAGGTCACTGAGGTGTGTGTATGTGAGTGTGTGTGTGTGTGTGTGTGTGTGTGAGAGAGAGAGAGAGAGAGAGAGAGAGAGAGAGAAAGAGAAAGAGAAAAAGAGAGAGAGATGGAGAGCAGAATATTGAGGGAAACAGAGCCAAAAAGATATTCAGGTTTCTGACAAAAGGAACCTAGTACTTCTGGGTCAGATGGTAGATTACAAGTTGCTTCCTTGTGATGCACTAAATAGAAGTCAGCAGAACAAAGAATAGACTATTCCAGGGAAAAATAGTAAGAGAGACTTCCTGTCAAGATGGCATCTGCCTAACCACACTTCAACTCATGTGGAAGGAAAGGCGAGATCTTTGGGGCTTTTAGGGGTTTGCAGATCCTAGTAGACCTTCAGTGAGAGGTCCTGAGGCTTCACAAACAAGTGCTTAATGGCTAGGCCATCTCTCTAGGCCATGGAAGTTCAAAAATTTTTGTGAACAGAATATAAGGTAACTGTGGGATACCATTAAACATCCCATCATTCAGATCATGGGAATACCAAAAAGGGAAGAAATTCAGACCAAAGGCATGGAGAAATGATTCAACAAAATTATTGAAGAAAACTTTCCCATCTTCTCAAAAGAAAGTCCTATCAGGTTACAAGAAGCTAACAGAACTCTAAACAGACTAGACCAAAGGAGAAATTATCCAAGACATATTATCATTAAGACTCTAAACAACGATAACAAAGAGATAGTCCTAAAAGCAGCTAGGGAGAAACAACACATTACATATAAAGGTAACCCCATCAGAATTACTTCAGACTTCTCAATAGAAACCCCCAAAGCCAGAAGGGCTGTAATGGAACACTGCAAAGTCTAAGAATGTATGGCTTCCAACCCAAACTACTCTACCCAGCAAAAGTATCCCTTATAATAGATGGTAAAAGAAAGACTTTCCACGATAAAACTCAGCTTTACAATGATATGAACACAAAACCAAACCTACAGAGAGTACTTCAGGGAATTCTCCACACAGAAGAGTCAAATAACCAACCTCAAGTGCCTACAAGAAGCAGATCACAATAAACAAACACAGAGAAGGCACAAAAAACTAAAGTCCAAGAAAACACCAAACCACATAATCTACCACAATATGGCAGGGATTAAATCAAACCCCACAGTTATTACCCTAAGCATTAATGGCCTTAATTCATACATCAAGAGACATACGCTAACAGGGTGGATTAGAAAATTAGACCCCTCAATCTGCTGTCTTCAAGAAACCCACCTCACCACTAAAGATAGACACCTACTCAGGGTGAAAGGGTGGAAAATGATATTCCAAGCAAATGGAAATAAGAAACAAACAGGTGTTGCTATACAAATATTGGATAAAATAGGTTTCAAACCAAAAGTAATCAACAAAGACAAAGAAGGCCACTTTTTACTTATCAAGGGAATGATGCAACAAGATGCTATCATAATCATCAATCTTTATGTACCAAACAGAGGTGCACCACAATTCACAAAACACAATTTACTGGACAACAAAACAGAAATAACCACCAACACCATCATAGTTGGGGACTTCAATACTCCACTACCAGCAATAGATACATGATCTGAACAGAAAATTAACAGGGAAGTAAGAGAGCTCAACAACACCATCCATCAATTAGACCTAACAGACATCTACGGAACATTCTACCCCAAATCTACAGATTACACATTCTTCTCAGAAACCCCTGGATCCTTCTCTAAAATAGATCATATACTGGGCCACAAAGCCTGCCTCCATATATTTAGGAAGATCGACATAATTTCCTGCATGATATCAGATCACAATCCTGTATTGCTAGAAATTAACAACAAAAGATGTACCAGGAATCCCTCCAGCTCCTAGAAAGTGAACAACACACTTTTAAATAATAAATGGTTACTGGATGAAATAAAAAATGAAATTGCAAAATTTCTAGAATTGAATGACAATGACAACACATCATACCAAAACTTATGGGACACAATGAAGGCAGTTCTTAGGAGAAAATTGATAGCTCTAAATGCCTTCACAACAAGCACAGAGAAATCCCAAATCAATAACCTAACCATTCACCTAACAGCATTGGAAAAACAAGAAGAATCCAACCTAAAAGGCTCCAAACGGTTCTTTTAAAAAAAAAAAAAGATGCTTCAAGTTAACAAAATTAGAAATGAAAAAGGAGAGATCACAACAGACATAAATGAAATTGGGAGATTCATCAGGCCTTATTTCAAAAACCTGTATTCTACAAAACTGGATAATATGGAGGAACTGGATGAATTCGTAGACACATACCACCTACCAAAGCAAAACTCAGAGCAGATTAATCTCCTAAAGAAACCTATTACATCCATCGAGATTGAAAAGGTAATCAAAAACCTCCCCCAAAAGAAGAGTCCAGGACCAGATGGCTTCTCAGCCAAATTCTATCAAACCTTCATGGAAGAACTGAAACCAATTTTTCTCAAACTGTGCCACATAAACAGAGAATAAGGGAAGATCCCACTCCTTTTATGAAGCTAGTATCGCCCTAATACCAAAATGAGGCAGAGATGCCACAAGAAATGAAAACTATAAGCCAAGTTCCCTGATAAACTTAGATGCAAAGATCATGAAGAAAATCTTCACAAACTGAATTCAACAACACATCAAAAGCATTATCCACCTTGATCAAGTAGGCTTTATTCCAGGAATGCAGGATTGGTTCAACATATGGAAATCTGTCAATGTAATACATCACATAAATAAGCTTAAACACAAAAACCATATGACAATTTCAATAGATGCAGAAAAAACCTTTGACATAATACAACATCACTTCATGATCAAAACATTGGAGAGAATAGGCACGGACGGTTTATGACACAATGAAATTTGAAAAAAAAAATGGTTGAACTTGGAACAGATCATTCTCAGCAAACTCACCCAATCATGGAAAAACAATCATTGCACAGTCTCACTCATTTGTGGCTCCTCACCTGAATCTGCCCAAGATGCTGACATAACTAATAAGCTCTCGAGAACTGGACAATGAGGAGGGTTGGGCAGGAGGGGAAGGTAAGGGTGGAGGGGTGACACAAAACTGTACTCAAATGGAAATGGTACCATAAAATCCTATATCCTGAAAGACAGACTAAAGGCTGAGCCTTCCTCAGGTCCTTAGAACACCTGAGTAAAATGGCCATGGAGAGGGTATGATGAAGACTAACCTTAATCTTCTCCTGTTTCTCTCTCTCTCCCCCTCTCTTTGTCTTCTTTCTTTCTCTTTTATATTACCTATTTTTTTCTTTCTTCCTTTCCCTTGGCACTGGCCTGTAATTCCCAGTACCAGGATGTGGTTAACATCACAATGAGCTGTTGATCAGAGAGACTTACAAGGTTTCCCAAAAGAAGACAGATGATGACCCACCAAAGGTTAATGGTAAGACTCTACTATTGAAGACACCATATGCTGTTGGGACATAACATGGCGTGACCTGGCTGAAATCTGGAAGAGTTTCAGTCCCCAGACAGTTAGCTTGTTTAGTGCCAGAAGGTGCTACATGAGCAACTGGGAGAAAATGACCAACATCTGCCCAAGCAACTCATGGTCTAAGCTACTTGGCAGCAAACAACCTGACGTGAAGCTCACCCAATTGCAATAGTCGCACACAGCCATGGTGGGTAACCAACCACTCTTGAGTTGGCTAATGGATCCGCTCAGTGGAACGTAACCCATAGCTGAAACTGATAAACAAGTCAGAACCATATCCAAAAAATGAGTCCACTCTCCAATATCAATCTCCGGCTAATCTTGTGCTACAAGAGGGCCTACACCTATTAAATTCTCTCTAAAATAATAATGATTATCCCATTTATCTGGTGATAACTTCACTCTCCATTGGAGAATTTGCTTCTCTTTTTCAGATGGATGCAGAACCTAAGGAGAGAATCAGCCCATTGCACCTCATCAGGGCCCTAGCTGAAACCACAGAGTAATTGGGGAAATGAGCAAGAGGGCTGCTTTCTTGGTGAACCTGGTACCAGCACAAGGGTGAAGGAGATAGACACAGAGAACACTCAACTCCTTCCAAACCAGAGATCCAGAGCCACAGAGGCTCTCAAGACATCATCGCTGAAGTAGACCTAAAATGAACTCAGGGAAATTCATGGAAGAAGGGGTGGAAGGATTGCTAGAGCCACATGTTGGGACATTATGCACAGAGACATTGCATCTTCTCCATAACTGATGGCTACCCCCACAATGCATGATTCACGTTCCCCAATGAGGAGGGTCCCTTCAGAGGGAGGAGGACAGGGAGGAGGCTAATGATAGTATTAACATGTGCTGTTTAGAAACTGAGCATGTACATAACTAATGCAGAAAAAAATCTCAGTACAAAAAAATAAAAAATAGTAAGAGAGCAAGAGAGCATGGGAAATCACAAAGTGTGTGGATAAGACAGCAAAAAGTACAGTGAAACAGGCCAATCCAGAAAAACTAGCAAGTAGCACATAGCTCTAGCTGTGTGGATCCATGTTGGGGCAAGGGGAAGTAGACACTTCATGTAGAAGATGTGCAAGTAGATGAGTTAAAATAAAGGCATAGAAAACCTATTCAATAGAATCATGGCAGAAAAGCCCCTACATTTAGGAAAAAATCTAAACACAAGAGGCATTTAGAACTCCAAAATAGACATGATCAGAGAAGATGCTCTCCATGGTACATTCTGTTCAAAACTCCCAATGGAGAAATAGACCTAAAATGAACCCAACATGGCTCAGGGAAATTCATGGAAGAGGGGGTGGAAAGATTGTTAGAGCCATGAGTTGGGTCATTATACACAGAGTCATTGCCTCTCCCGCATAACTGATGGCTACCCCCATAATGCAAGACCCACATTACCCATGGGGGGTGGACAGGGAGAAGGCTAACAATGGTACCATCATGGCTGTATATATACCATATATATATAACTAATAAAAACATATTAAAAAATAAAAAAAAATTCCTACTTGACAAAACAAAGTAATGATTTAAAGCTGTACAATAAAAATGCCAACTCACTTACAAAGTCAAATGCATCAGAACAACATCAGACCTCTCAACAGAAACCTTAAAAGCTCAGAAAGCATGGGGTAATATATTACAAGCCCTGAAAGTAAGCAATGCCAACAAGATTACTATAGATGGCAAAGTTATCTTTTAAAATAGACAAGCAGAAACTAAAGCAATTCAGGACAACCAAGGCAGCATTGCATATGATAGTTAAAAGAGTCTTAAGCACAGAATAGGAAGAGAGTAAGAGTTTTTTTTGTTTGTTTGTTTTATTTTTTTGAGGTAGGGTCTCTCCCTAGTCCAGTCTGACCTGGAATTCACTATGTAGTCTCAGGGTGGCCTGGAACTTACCTCCTACCTCTGCCACCTGAGTAGTGGGATTAAAGGTGTGTACCACCACACCTGACTGAGAGTGAGAGTTTTAATCATGAGAATATAGGAATGAATAAAAGTCATGAGGCATATAGATGAGCAAGGGTGAACTATGGATGAATTAAGTGTGTTCCCCTCAGCAAATTAGTACCCTGACATTAATAGGGAAGATAGAAAAGAACAAAAAGTGATCCAACTATCAGGGAAACAACGAACAAAATTGTAAGAATGTGCTAAAGTCTCTAATAATGACTCTAAATGTAAATGGCATTAACTCTCTAATTAAAAGGCAAAGATTACCTGATTGGATTAAAAACAAAGATCCAACAATCTGTTATATCTAAGAAATATCCTTCCCTGGCAAAAATTCACAGTTAAAGGAAGAAAATGAAAACCTAAAATGACCTGTACTAGCTATTTTATATCTGATAAAGCAGATGTCACATCAAAATTAGAAAAGACAAAGAAAGCCATTACATGTGAACATAGGGAACAGTCCTTCCAGATGACAGAACAATTGTAAATATATATGTACTGAATATTGTGGCTCACAATTTCACAAAACACAGACTAATGGACATAAAAGGACAGATAGGCTCTGATACTTAGAAAGGATAGAAGGACAGAATGCACCATGGGCATGGGAAGGGAAAAGCTCCTCACCCTGGAGTCCTGGTGAGACCTCTTGCCATCATGCCAGCTCAACTTACATTTCCTGTAAGGGTTTCTAACATACAGACAATATTATTTTATGTAGAGATATTTTGAAATAGAAGACTATTAAAATAGCAATGAAACATATTTGAGACCTGAGCCTATGCAACCTTTAGTATGGCCTTACTCTTTTCTCAGATATTTTCTGGAAAACATGAGAATTAGACTATTAACTCTTTTTTTCATAATGAAAACATCTTACCTCCCTGTGTAGCTCCTGTGATCTAATGTTTTGTCTTCTGAACTGTAATTCTGTCCAGTGCACCTTGGGAACCACTCTAGGAATTCACCAAGATTCTTCAACAACCCTTTATAGGTAATAGCTTCAGAACACATGGCAATTGTACATAGGGCTACTGTGAAGACAATTAAGTGTGATTTTCCTTTAAGAAGCCCACACTCATGCTTTTGGGTATGTCTTATTCCCTCCCTGAGTGTCTCTCTTTCTGTTAACCCCATCTACCTTCACACTTAAATCTGTATAAAAACATTTTGTTTATAAACTCCAACTCTGCTTCACATTGGCTTGGGCTGAAATTCCTTTCTGTAGTGAAGTCAAGGATCTGTATTCACCTGAGTGAGGGGCGGGGCTACAGGAAAGGGGACTTCTTAGACTGCTGGGGCAGTGCCTCCTACTGCACCATGGCTGACAATAAGCAGTAGTGAATAACTTCAACAGCTCCTCTCTTCAATAGAAAGACCAAACAATCAACAATGAAACTTTAGAGTTTAACTGTACCATAGAGAAAAAGGACTTAAAGGACATCTACAGAACATTCTATCCAACAGCCATGGAATATACCTTCTCAGTAGTCAATAGAACTTTCTCTAAAATAGAGCACATTTTAGGCAAGTCTTATTGTATACAAAATAATTGAAATAATTTCTTAGTTCTAATTAAATCAAAGTGGAACAGAACTATAGCAAGAGAAAATAAAGAAACTGTACAAATTTAGAGTTTGAATGATATTCTCTTGAATGACCCATGAGTCTTTGAAGAAAGTAAAAATGTGAAAAAATTTTAAAAATGAAACTGCTGAGTCAAAGGGTAATTTAGCTGTCATGTTGACAGATATCATAGAATTCCATAAATGCTCCAATTTAATCTTCTTCCAATAATACATGTTCTCCTACCCCATTTCTAGCATGTTATCAACTTTTTAATTCTTGATAAACTGATAGGCAAAAATCATATCTTTAATGAAATTATTTTGAGTATTTATTGATTATTTTTCTCCTTGCTGTGATCAAATATATGACCAGTAGAAACTTAGAGTAGGAAGGATTTATTTTGATTAAAAACTTGAGAGTTAAGTGCAGCATGGGGGAAAGGCATGACAGTAGGATTGGCTCAAGTTGTGGCAGGTGCTGGGGGCTGTTTGCTCACATCTACATGGATCAGAAAGCAGTGATCTATTAGAGAATATATCATGGGCTACTGAGAAGGTATATTCATTCCACTTCCCAGAGTTAGTTAGGCCCCACTAGATATCTACTTCCTCCAGCTATGCCCTACTCTCCAGGGATTCCATAACCTTCCCAAATAGCCACCAGCTACAGACTAAGTGTTCAAACACACAAGCCTTTGGGGAATGCATCCAAACTGTAACAGAATAACTTTAGATTTTAGAGAAAAGTTGCAAAGATAGTATGCAGAGTTCATGTATATCTTGCATACAGTTTCTCCATGGAAATATGTTGCTTAGGTCTGCTCACCAAAGTAATATATAAACAAGTTCAATTTTGTTTTGAGTACTTTATTCATTAAATCCCTTTCATGTCCCTACACACCCCCACTGGGGGCAAATAGTGCACGTCTTTGTAATTTCCTCTGGTCTCTCAGAGTGCCTTGGGTTTCCTTGTTATTCATTATTTGACAGTTTTGAGGAAAACTGGTCAGTGTTTTGATAAATTGTCCAAGTTGGGTTTATCTGACATTTGTCATGCTGAGTCCAGGGATGAGTTTCTTTCTAGCTTATTAGAGAGTTTGTGGTATCTATGTGACATGCTAGTGAGGGTGACCCTATTAATTTGTGGTGTTAATCACATGCTGGTGATGGTGACCTTGTTCATTTGTGGTATTAATGTGACAAGCTGGTGAGGGTGACCTTGGTCATTTGTGGTATTAATGTGATGAGCTGGTGAAAGTGACCTTGGTCATTTTGTGGTGTTAATGTGACTTGCTGGTGAGGGTGACCTTGTTAATTTGGTTTAAGAAGTGCATTCTAGGTGTGTCTATTGTGAAGTTTATCCCATTTCCATCTTTTATCTTAACTAAAGCTTAAGTTTAAGAGATGAGTCATAATTCATGTTTATCTGATGAGTATGGTAAATGTGTTTTCATCAGGTTAAGAACATTTGAACTTTTGTGTTAATTTCTATGTGTGTGTACTATGGTATGTGTTGTGTGTGCGTGTTGTGTGTGTGTGTGTGTGTGTGTGATGTATGCACGTGTATGTCCTAGTTCCCCATGTGCTTGCTGGCAGTGGAGGAGGAGGATCCTCCTCTGTAGTGATGGGTGCTGAACATCTGGGTATCCTGCACAATCACTCTTCTGCCCATTCTTATTTTGAGCCAGAATCTTTTACTGATACCAGAACTTGCTGTTTTTCATGAGCCTGGGTAATTCCTGGGTCTTTGCTCTCCTTTGTGGGACTGAGGTTACAGACATGTTGTTTGTGTGGGTTTTGGAGATTCAAACTGGCGGGGGGGTGTCTCAGGTCCCCTCAGGCCCTCATGCTTGTTCAGGAAATGCACTTAATCATTGAGCCATCTCTCCAGCCCTTTATTTTACTTTGTATTGATATTTTTCTCATTTTGTTCTGTTGGCTTATCAATATTTCTGTTATCTATTGTCATGAGAAATAAATGTTTTCTCTGAAATGAAAATCAAAAAATTTCACAGTATTACCATTTTCTATTTATCTTTTTTTGTTTTGTTTTGTTTTTCAAGGTAGGGTCTCTCTAGCCCAGGCTGACCTGGAATTCACTCTGTATTCTCAGGGTGGCCTCGAACTCATGGCAATCTTCCTACCTCTGCCTCCCAAGTGCTGGGATTAAAGGAGTGTGCCACCAAGTCAAGCTTCTCCTTCTTCTTTTTTTTTTTGCCATATAGATGAAAAAGTTTTTATGAAATGAAATGTTTGTATTATTTTCCTTTATGACTCAGGGGTTTCTACAATACTTTAAAATATAAGACTCATTACATGTTAATTCCTAAAATGTTCTCTGGCTTCTTTTTGTGGTAGTCTTTAAAATGTCTGGAATTTATCTTGGTATAAAAATGAGAAGGAACTATTTCAGTTTTTCCCTATGGCTACCCAGTAGCTATAACAGCAATTAACTGATGTCTAGGTTTCCACTATTTTATTTGAAACACAGTAGATGATTATATAGGGTAAAGCACAAAGGCCTGAGCCTTTCCTGCAGTCTGGGTCTTAGAGTTTCTTCTTAGAAGCTTGCTTCTCAGGGTGGTGCTCTTGGAAGGTGATGGAACCTTTAGGAGACAGGGTCTAGTATGAGACACGGTATTTATGTCCCTGGGACCATGCTTTCAAATAGGGTTGTTGGACTCTGGTCTGGTCTTTTTTGCTCTGCCATATACTCCTGTCATGATGTGCTGAACAATAGGAACATTGGATCACCGGCTAGAACCTGCAAATAAACTACCAAAGCAAACCTTTCCCTTTTATAGGTCAATTAGCACATATATTTCATTATCACTCCAAGCTCATTAACTTAGCCCTATACATTTCAAATTCTCATTTTCTCTTCATAGAAGTAGTGAAACCAACCAAACAAAACCATCCTGTTTCACACTTGTGCTTATATAGAAGGGCATCGGTAATCCTGAGCACAATTTTCATTTTGAACCACTCTTGTCACATTGGTCTACTCTTACCTTGTCTTTATTTCAACATCAGCTGAAGGGCAACTTACTGCCAGGCCATAACTAGGCCACAGGTAAGGGCAGAGGTCACCAGCTCACATGGGTGATTAGCATCCCTTCCCATCTACAGTTAGAGCTAGAAGATCAGCTGTGAGAATGGTTTCCGTGCTGGGACCCACACACATCAATCAACCCACATTGAGGGAAAGAGAAAGAAAGAGGGGAGACAGTGTTTGATGCTAGAATTCTTTAAGGCAGTCCCGGGCACACCAACAATAGAACTACATATAACTGACTTATGACAGTCTTTAATAAAAAATGATGATTTCAAGATTATAAGCAACATATTTTTTCTAAGTAATAAAGATCCAATCAAATAATGTTAGAAAGCAATACACTTTTGTAAATCTATTTGGAATTTGGTCACAAAGTACCATTTAAACTTAAAGGTGAATTTAAAGCTATTAGAAGCATACTCAAAATGAAAAACAAAGCAGAAAGTCCAGGCTCTGTTCTGTGATAGGGTTAGCACACACTGCTAGTGCATGACAGCAGTCCTTCCTTATGCACCATTCCTAACACATGCTAACATACTACTTCTTTACATACTACTCCTAACACATAATACAGTACTTCCTTATACACCACTAATGCACACTCACATAGTACTGCCTTGTACACTGCTCCTAACACATGATAATTTAATACTGCCACATACACTATTACTAACACATGCTTGAGTACTACTCCCTTATACACCAGTACTAACACAACTAGTGTAGTACTTCCTTATAAACCCTACTAACACATGATACACCACTAACCCAAACTAATATAGTAATGCCTTATACACTACTAGCTCACGGTAACATAGTACTCTCTTATACACTACCAGCACATACTACCATAGCACTGCCTAATACACTACCAGCACACACTAACACAGTACTTATTTATGCACTACTAACACACACTTATATATTACTTCTTCATATACTACTAACACATGCTAACATAGTACTTCCCTATATACTACAAATGCACACTAAAATAGCACTGCCTTATACACTGCTAGCACACACAGAAACATAGTACTTGTTATATACTACTAAGTGAGTAACATTTATCTTTGTTTTCAGGTGTAGCATCCTAAATAAAAGCTAGATGGTTTGTTAAACAGTATCTTTTGGGTCCTTTGTGTGCATGTGTGTGTGAGTGTGTGTGCATGCATGTGTAGGCAAAAGGACAACTCAGGTATCATTCCTGAGGTGCCTGTCACCTTTTCTGAGACAGGGTCTCTCCCAGGCCTGGCACTTGTCAAGAAGGCTAGTCTGGCTGACCAGGGTGCTCAGGGATCTACCGTCTTTGCCCACCCAGCACTGGCATTACAAACACATGTCACCACAGCTGGCTTTTTTTTTTTAAAGTGTGGGTTATGGCAATTAAACTCAGGTCCCCATGCTTACAAGACAAGAATTTTACTCACTGAGTATTTCCTGGCCCAACTTTTGAGTCCTTAAATCGAAGTGTAATCAAAGCCTTCTCCAAATTATTATTTAATTTTTGATGATATAGAATTTTTATTTCCTTTTCTTTTAATTTTTTTTTTAATTTTTATTTATTTTTGAAGAGAGACACAGAGACAGACAGAGAGGGAGAGGGAGACAGATAGAGATGGGCACGCCAGCAGTCTCTCAGCTGCTGTGAACAAAATCCAGATGTGTGCGCCCCCTTGTGGGCAAGTGTGGCATCACACCCTTGCATCACTTGGCATCTGGCTAAACGTGAGAGCTGGAGATTGGAACCGCTGGAGATTGGAACCAGGTTCTTAGGCTTAGCAGGCAGGCGCCTTAACCACTAAGCCATCTCTCCAGCCCTCCTTTTCTTTTTAAAAGATCATACAAGGATCCTGTGGTGGGCATCCTCTGAGAGGACATTGAAGATCTTGACCCCACAGTATTCATGCCCCACTATATTTTTTTTTTCTTTGCATGTAGGATGGACTTACTGACTTGCTTTTAACAAACACAACATGCAAATGTGATGGAATGCTGCTGCCACCATTAGTTTAAAAGACTGGTTCCCATTGTGTGTGCATATTCCACCCATTTTCCATATGGCAGCACCATTTTTCATCCCCTCTACAGTACACAGGTCCCATTTCTCCACTGCTTACTAACATTACCTTCACTTCCCCTTCCTCCTCCTCTTCTATTTTGTCCTCTTCCTTGTTCTCCACCCTCGTGGGTATGATGAAATGCAATCTTTTTCTTTGTCCCTCTCACCTCAGGAAAGTCAAGTGCTCCCTGGTGAGGCAGCCTGTGGAGGTCCACATGGTTAGTTTGGAAGCAGATCCTCATAGGCCTGCCAGCAACCTTCTATATAAACTTGGAACTAGAACCTCCAGGCCCAGCTAACCTTTGAAATGATGCAACTCTGGCAGATGGTTCTAATGCAACCACATGAGAAATTTTCAGCCAGGGGCAGCTAGCCAAGCCACACTCAGATTCTTGATCCATAGAAACCGAGATGATAATTTTCATTTGTTTTATGTTTTTAAGTTTCTGAGCAATTTGTCATGCAATAGGTAAATAGCACAGGTCCCTAAGATATGAAATACTGCACATCAAAATAAAAGTTCCATTTTTAAAACAGGGAAGGACTATGGCTTATTTTTACATTTGGGTTATTTATTTTTGTAATTAAGAATGTCTGTATGTAGGGCTGGGGAGATGGCTCAGCAGTTAAAGGCACTTGCTTGCAAAGCCTGATGGCATTGGTTTGATTTTATAGTACCCACCCAAAGGCAGATGCACAAAGTGGTGCATGTGTCTGGAGTTCGTTTGCAGTGGCAAGAGGCTCTGATGCACCAGTCTCTCTCTCTCTCTGTTTGCAAATAATTAATAAAAAAATTTTAAAAAGAATGTCTATGTGGAAAATGTATTACTTACCTCTCTTTTTTGTGCAACAAAATACCTGAGAAAACAACTTAAGGAGGAAGGGTTTATTTCAGCTCAGTTTGAGAGGATATCTATCATGTGGGGAAGGCCTGGCAGCAGGTGCATGAAGCAGCTGCTCATGCAGTCTGTAGTCACAAAGCAGCTAGCATTCTCCTTTGTGTACAGTCCAGGACCCATAGCCCATGGGATGAGCCTTCCCACCCTAATCTAATCTAGAAATGCCCTCACGACATACTTAGAGGTTTGGTTCCATGGTGAATCTAATCATGTTAAATTGATAATGCTCAATAACCATCACAGCATGTAATGAAATAAAGGAATTGGATCTTATTTGATTAAAAAGTTTAAACCTGATTGAGATAGTACACACCTATGATTTTAGCACTGTCAATGCTGGGATGCAGAGGGGGATATTAAAGTTGTAGGGAAGCCAGGGTTGCATCGTGAGACCCTGTTTCAAACAAACCATGGGAGCTGGAGCAGTTCAGTGTGCTTCCTATGCAAGCATGAGATCCAGAGAGGGCCACAGATTGTGGGTTCAAATCTTCAGATCCCATGTAAAGCAGCTGGGTATGGCCATGCACAGCTGTAACCAAATTCTTGCCAGGGAGCTGAGAGCCAAAGAATCTTTGGAGCCTCACAAGCTCTGGAATTATCAAAGACTCAGGCCCAGAACAAACAGAACACCCCAAGTTCCACTTCCACCAGAGACCTGACTGCAGGTGAGTATATGAGGCGCTGCAAGGGTACACAAACCACACACACCGCATTACACACATGCAAGCAGACATAATCGGTGAGCATGTAGCTCATTGGTAGAGCACTGGCCTAGCATGTAGAAGATCCTAGGTTTCAGCTTAGCTTTTAAAATAAGTGAAAATAAATCCATTCTGATAAAACATACAATATAACATTTCCTATCTTTACCAGTTTGAAGTGTACAGTAGTAAAAATGCACAGTATTGTTCAGCCAAACTCTAGAAGCTTCTTATTTTGCAAAATGGAGGCTGTATATTATTCATTAGCTCCCATTCTACACACCCTCCCCAGCAACCACCACACCATCTTGTTTATGCATCTGATCACTCCTGATACCTCTGTAAGTAGAATCAAGTAATATTTGTCTTTTTTGTTTATGTCTCTTAACATAATGCCTTCAAGAATATCCATCTGATAGTCAAGGAAGAACACAGAAGGATATGAATACCAGAAAGTAGGGCTCTTCGGGTTCTCAGGGGCCATTGATAATGATATCCTTTTAAGACTTAATGTGACAAGGAAAGAAACTTAGACTTCTGTATCCATCTTACTATATGTGTCAGAATTTCTTCCTTTTAAAAGCTGACTTATATCCCACTGTTTATGACATTACATTTTGCCTGTGTATTCATAAGTCAGTAAAAATCAATTTGTTTTCACCTTTTAGTTGTTATAAATGGTGCTGTTATGAATATGAGTATATAAGTATCACTTTACAATTCTGTTTTAATCTTTGAACATTTTATTAGCCTTTATTAATTATACAAAATGATGGGTTTATCATGTTGGTTTCAATTCTCTTAGAGATATGCACAGAAAAAGAGTTTTAGGATCATCTGATAATTCTAACTTTTTGAGGAACCACAACATCATTTTCTATGGTGGCTGTAGCATTTAAACTTGGCATGCACAGTAAACAGAGTTCCAGTTTCTCCACTGTTAACACTAGTTATTTTCTATGTTTTCCCCTCAATGCTAGCCACTCTAGTGGGTAGGAGCTAAGAACATGATTTTATTATTTTGGCTGCATTTCCTAATGATTAGTAAGGTTGAGTATCTTTTCACATGTTTGCTAACTATTTATATATCTTTGGAGAAATGTCTACTCAAGTCCTTTGTAAGTTTTAAATGTTTTTTTCATCGTTGAGGTATAGGCATTCTTTGTATAGAATGGGTATTAATCCCCTATGAGATACATGTTTTACATCCATTGTAGGCTACCTTTTCCTTTTGTTAATTGGGTCTTATGGTTGGTGCACAGAGATGATAACATTTGAATTAATCCAACTTATTTATTTTTGTGTTTGTTTCCTGTGCTTTAAATTTTCTTTGATTTTATTTATTAAGTTGAGAGAAAGAGAGAGAATGAGCAAACTCTAACCACTGAAAGTGAACTCCAGACACATGTACCACTTTGTGCATCTGGGTTGTGTGGGTACTGGGGAATCAAGCCTGGGTCCTTAGGTTTTGCAGGCAAGTGCTTTAAACGCCAAGCCATCTCTCCAGCTCATTTCCTGTGCTTTTGATAATATATCCAGGAACTATTTGCCAAATGGAATGTCACCAGGCTTTTTTGTTAAGAACTGTGTAAGACTCAGGACTTGCACATAGGTCCTGATATATGGATCTAATGGATCATATTGATCCATTTTGAGTTAATTTTTAAGTATAATGGAAGGTAAGGGTCCAACTCCTGATTTTATTTTTCCCAGCTGATTACCAGTTATTATAACAAGGTATTAAATAAAGGTTCTCTTTATTAATCTGAACATCCTTTTTTCTTTTTTTCATTATTTTATTTAAAATATTTACTTATTTATTTGAGAGAGAGAGAGAGATACAGATATAGGCAGGTAGAGAGAGAGGGAATGGGTGCACCAGGGCCTCCAGTCACTGCAAACAAACTCCAGATGTGTGCTTCCTCTTGTGCATCTGGCTTATGTGGGTCCTAGGAGTCGAACCTGAGTCCTTTGGCTTTGCAGGCAAACGTCTTAACCACTTAGCCATCCCTGCAGCCCAGATCATTCTTATACATGTATCAAATTCTTATAAATGTTTTTCAGGATGTTCCATTATGTTCCACTGAGTTATTTATCTATTCTTGTATGAGTGCCATATGGATGCATTTAGTATAGGTTTATTTTATGCTCTCATCAAGCAGACCAAGTTCCATCTTGTTATTTTTCTTTTGAATTTTTCCTGATGACTTTTGCAAATTCATTCTTCCTAAAATTTTTATTATGAATGTAAGCATACTCCTCAACTATCCCACCAGTGGTACTTGACCCTTTTATCCCCTCCCAAAAAGGTAGGGAGGTCAAGAGAAGTGAACTAAATAGGGTTCACATTTTAAAATAGTTGATATTTCTCATCACTTCCATGGTATATCATCTCATAGAGAACAACTCCATGATCTTTCTATTTCCTCAGCAAAGATCTGAAATTGAACAAAAGAACAAACAGACTTGGAATCACCCTGAGCATGTAACAGCCTGGTAAGTTTATCCCTGTCATGTGCTGCAGTATCAATCAGTCAAAGCCCTTTTCCTTTTTATGGAGGACCCCAATTCAAGTCTTCTTTTAGGGAAGATCTTCAGTAGCAAATTTGCTTAGGCCCTATGATCAGAAGATTCTATGTTACCCTACTCTGTGTTAAAATGCTAGCAGAATTACATCCTCCATGTGACTTCTTTCAGCAGCTTGAATCAATTATTTCATGAATTGTTTTCTAACCCTCAATATTTTTATTGAGAATCTAGCTGGCATTATTTGGAAGGTAAACATCCTCCTCTCTTTGGAAATATTTTGTTTAATTAAACATTAAAAAAATTAAGGTAAGTATAGATTAAGAGGCAAGTATAACAAATACTACAGAGTGCTTTGTGCCATTTGTTCAACATGTCACATGGCAGCATGTTGCAAAACCATACTATATGATCACAAGCCAAATGTTGACAGTGAGACAGTAAAGGTACAGAACATTTCCATCTCCATAGGACCCGTCATGCTTCCCTATCATAACCGTGTCTCCTTCTCCATACTTCCTTAACCCCACAGTCATGACTATTCACCAATACTATGATTTTGTCAATGCGAGGATGTTATGCACACGGAACTGAGAGATTGGGTATATAACCTGAGATGTTTACTACACAAAGATACTAGAGCTTGGCTCCACAAGTTCTGCAGCAGTCAGCGAAGGACATCAAAGCCACAATGTTCGCAGCATTTGGCCTTGAGTCAGGACTTGCTACAATTTAGGATCAACCAGGAAACTACTGTGATCCCCACACCAACCATGCTTTATGCTTTGATTTTAGTTGGTCCTTATTGTTATTATTTTTCCTGCTGTTCACTTTGAGATGGCTTTGTTCCCTTAGGCTCTGTATGTGTGTACATGTGTATTGGTGTGTGCCACTACATGGGGTGGAGGTCAGAGGACAACTTTTGGCAGTTGATCCTCGCCGCCTGCCTTTCTGAGGCAGGGTCTGTCTTGATCATTGCAGTTCTTTCTCACGGCTGCACTTGCTGCGCTCCAGGCGAGCTGTTCTGTGAGCTGCGCTGCTTGAGAATTCGCCAGTCTCCACTTCCCACTTCATAGTGAGTGTGCTGGGATTTTCAGAACCAGCCACAGCCTCTTGCTTTTACATGGGGCCTGGGGATCTGCACAAATGTACTCATGCTTGAGCGGCAGGGCTTTCTCCACGGAGCCCACTCTTCAGCCCCGCTTCTATGTTCATAAGGTAGCATCCCACATTGTTGATTTGACACCTTTTTTTCATTAAAAATATAATTTATTTATTTATGTGTATTAGTTATGGACATACTCAGTATGTAAACAGCGCATGTTGGTACTATCCTTACCCTCAGCCTCCTCTTTGGGGATGCCAGTCAGCCCCATAGGGATTGTGGGTGGTGCATTGTGGGGGCAGCCATCAGCTATGTGGAAGCGGAAATGTCTCTGTGCCTAATTTCCCAACCTGTGGCTCTAACAATCTTTCCACCCCCTCTTCTGCGAATGTCCCTGAGCCATGTTGGGTTCATTTTAGGTCTACTTCAGAGAACATTAGTGCTATACAGGCTCCTTTCAGCTTTATTCATGTTCCTTAAATTATGACACATCTCATTCAGTTCCATACCCTACTTTCTCTTGTGATTGCTGTTGAACCTATGGGAGGTGTAAGTGTGTTCTTTAGTTCCCAAATGTTTAGAAACTTTTATATTATCTTTCTTTTATTGACTTCTAGTTTGATTGTGGTCAGAAGACATATTTGATATGATTTTAATTTTTAAGGTTTCACAATGTTTGTTTCTGGTGTTGGATGTTGTCCCACAGACACTTGACAGAATATATGCATTTTGTTGTGTGTGGGTGCAGAGTTTATAAGTATATGTAGAGAAAATATCAAGCTTATCACTAGCCTGCTAGCTAGTGTTCCTTCATATCCTTGCTGTTTCTGACTATTGCCATTTGTCTGGAAATGATTTGTGCTCGCCAACTATACTCATGGCTTTGTCTATTTCACCTTTCATTTGTCACTTTTACCAATACAAATATGCAGCTCTGTCATGTGGTTTGCACACACTGAAGACTTCCATGCCTTTTTGATAAATTGATTCTTTGATAATTATATAAGGACTCTCTTTTTCTTGACATTTTCTTTGTTCTTTTATCAACAGATTCACATCTTATTTCTCCTGACTTATTTGCATAATACAAATATTTCCATGTTTCTTTCCATTTGCTTCTATTCTTTTTTTTTCTTTTTTTTTTTTTCATTTTTTAAGGTAGGGTCTTGTTCTAGTCCAGGCTGACTTGGAATTCACTATGTAGTCTCAGGATGGCCTTGAACTCATGGCAATCCTCCTACCTCTGCCTCTCAAGTGCTGGGATTAAAGGCTTATATTTTTATATTAGAAATGAACTTCTTAGAGACAGTATAATAATTGGGTTAGTAAAAAAAAAAACCTTGTCTATTTGAGCAGTTTAGTTGGTGTATTAAGGCTATATTTATTGAATTTTGATCTATTGGGCCTTAAATTTATCTAATTTGATTTTCATTTGTTCTGTTTTTATAAAACTTATTTTTATTTATTTATTTTACAGAGAGAGAGGGAGAGAGAGACTAGAGAAAGAGAGAGAGATACTAAGGGTTTCCAAGAGCCTCCCGGCACTACAAACTCCAGATGCATATATGTCCGTTTGGGCATTTAGCTTTACATGGGCACTAGGAAATTGAACTCAGGCTGGCAGGCTTTGTAAGCAAGTGCCTTTAAGCCAGCACTACAGCTACTTTCATAGTTTTTCTTCCTCAGAAAAATGTCTTAATTTCTCTTCTATCCTTTAAAAATGTTTTCAATATAAATTTGTAATTATATGCATTTTTGGGTTATAAAGGAAGATTATGATTTATAAGTACAATATGGAATAAGTAAATCAAGTGAATTACTATGTCCATCACTTCTATATTTATCAATTTTGTGTTGATAACATTTGAAATTTAATCTCAGCTATTTTGAAATATATTGTTATTAACTATATTCACCACACAGTCCAGTAGATCTTACAAATAACATATTCTTATCCATTCTGTAACTTTGTTCTCTTCAGCTCTCATCCCCTCACCTCACATCCCCTGGTGGTCATACTCTTCTTTTAGATTCCACAAACACGTGGTAATTGCGTTTTCTGGGCCTGGCTCATTTCATTTAGCATAATGTTTTCTAATTCTATCCATGTTGTCAGAATTTTCTCCTTTTTTAAAGAGAGTGGACAGTCCTTCATTGAATTATATGTTATATATAATATAATATATGTATATTATATATAGTGTTTCACTTATCCATACATCTCATATAGTTGCTTAAATTGATCCTACAACTTGGCTATTATGAATAATATTGCAATGAACATGGAAGTGTAGACATCTTTGAACAACTGATTTCAATTTTTGGGTGAGTAAATAACCAAACAGGTTTACTGACTTGTAGTTTAGTTTCAGATTTTTAGAAAGATAATTCTGTTGGGGTCCCTCCTAGGGCCAGCCCAGGAGGGACGGCAGGGTTTCTGCTGAGTTGGGGGGTGAGAGGTGCAGAGTCATGACACAGACTCCAGGAATTGGGTGGAAGCAGGCAGAGGGCGAGCTGCTGCAAACTGTTTATTCAAGGAAGTATAGGCTGTTTTAAGGGGTTTGGCTGGCCAATCATTGTATGGTGTGGTCCCCTTCTTGTGACCAATGACAGCCAGTTTCCAGGCAGATCATCTCATAACAGGTTTTTCGTGAGCATGGGACTGTAGCTGTTGTCATGCCAGGCCTGTGCAGGATGCCATGTCCACAGAAGCCACTTCCTGGTTTCTTCTGGCATGAGGTCTGGCTAGGGCCCAACCTGCATTGTGCCATACATATCATCCTTTTTGTTTTTATTATTGACAACCCTGGGAGGCATGGTTCTTTGCCAAGCCATTGTTGAGCCCAGGCCCCAAGGGATCATCACATGCGATGGTACTTGTCTTAGGTTGCCCCATCTCATGGGATCTTACCCGTCATTGACTACCCGCCATCCTGGTGAGAAAACCTAAGGGGTGTGGTCTAGTTTCTTTTAGCATATGGTCTGACTAGGGCCAGACCTGCATTGTGCCATTCATAATTCTTTTATCTATCTATTTATTTATTTTTTATTGACAACTTCTTTAATTGTAGACAATATCCCATGGTACTTCCCTCCCTCCCCCCACTTTTCCCTTTGAAACTTCACTTTGAAACTTCATGATTCTGTTTTCCATAATAGCTATATAGTGTACAATTGTTTACTTTTCCATGTGTGTTGCCAACATTTTCAATTTTGTCTTGTTATTAAGAGCCATCCAAATGGATGCAAGGAGATATTTCATTCTGATTTTAATTTGTTCTTTCCTAATAATGACCTGTGTTGAACATTTTCTTCATCTGCTTTTTGACCATTTGTATATCTTCTTTAGAGAAATGTCTATTTAGGTCCCTTGCCCAGTTTTCAATTGGGTTATTTGTTTTCTTGTTATTTGATTTTAGCTACTTTAATATTTTGGATACTAAACACTTAACAGATGTATAACTTACAAATATTTTCTCCATATTTTTCAGATGTGTCTTCCCTCTCTGTGTCCTTTGATATACAGAAAGGTTTTAGTATGATCCAATCTCATGTATCTACTTCTGCTTTTGTTACTTGAACTTTGGGGGTCAACTTCTAAAAGTTATTATTGATTAGTGGTATAGTTTTGGCTCTAGCTTTCTTCTAGTCATTTAGAATTTTAGGCATTATATTTAATTCCTTAAAAAATTTGAGTCAACACAATAAGTCCAAATGTTATAAGCCTACATCTTACATTGTACTCAGTAGTGAACAACTGAAAGTCCTTTCTCTAAGATCTAGAACAGAACAAGGATGTACTCTTTTGCCATGCCTAATGAACACCATATTTAAAAAAATATATATTTTATTTATTTATTTATTTGAGAAAAAGAAAGAAGGAGAGAGAGAGAGAGAGAGAGAGAGAGAGAGAGAGAGAGGGGGAGAGGGACAGAATGGGTGCACCAGGACCTCTAGCCACTGCAAATGAACTCCAGATGCATGTGCCCCTGGTACATCTGGCTTATGTGGGTCTTGGAGAATTAAACTGGGATCTTTTGGCTTTGCAGCCAAACACCTTAACCGCTAAGCCATCTCTCCAGCTCTGAGTACCATTTTTGAAGATGATTACACAAAATAAAGAAATAAAAGGCATTTAAACAAAAATAAATGACCTTCACTATTCACAAAGACATAATCTATACAACAACCCCCCTAAAAATCCATAGAAAATATTGTATATAATAAACAAATACAATAAAATAGAAAAAATGAGAAAAACATGGTAAAGTTGCAGGATACAAAACTAAAACTTAAAAACCAGTAGTGTTTCTAAAAGTAAGAAAACAAGCTATAGGGAAAAAAAGAAATCAAGGGAATGATTCCATTTACAACAGCTCCAAAAAATTACCAAGCACAGAAGTAAAACACCTGCAAAATGAAAGAAGTAGAAGAATGTAAAAATAAAATGGAAGGATATTTTATGTTCCCAGATTAGAAGAATTTATATCATGAAAATGGTCATACTGCTTAAAGTGATCTATAGATCATTATAATTCTTATTAAATTCCAATGTCATTTTTCATAAAATAGAAAAAAATCCTAAAATTTATATAGGACCACAAAAGACTCCACAAAGCAAAGTAAAAAGAATGAAGGTTGAAGTATCCCATTACTGATTTCAATCTGCATTCCAAAGTGACCACAGCCAAATAGCATTAGAACCAACACAGAACCCCACAGAGAAAAACAGAGAATATACAAACGAACTTACTCATTGGTCAATTGATTTCCAACATAGGTGTCAGAATAAGCCATATGAAAAGGATAGTGTTGGGCTGGGGGAAAGCTCTGTGGATAAAGTGCTTGCAACCAATCAGACAGAATACCTGAGTCTGGATTTGCAGCACCCATGTAAAAAGCTAGAGTCTATGGTGAGTCTTTGTAATCCCAGCCACTCCTGTGAACAAGAAGGGAGATGAGACAGGAGACTCTCCAGGGCCAGCTATCCTGGGAAAAAAAGAGCAGTGAACAATGTGAGACCCTTCTTCATAGTAGATGGAAGGCAATGATAGTCACGTGGGAGTTATCAGTTGTCCTTTGACCTCCATACAGGTTCTATAGCCTGTGCATGCCTTCACTCACAGACAGCACCAAAAAAAAAAAAAGAAAGAAAGAAAGAAAAAAAGAAAGAAAAGAAAGAAAGAGAAAAGAAAGAAAGAGAGGAAGAAAGAAATAAAGAAAGAAGAAGGAAAGAAAGGAAGAAAGGAAGGAAAGGAAGAAAGGAAGAAAGGAAGGAAGAAAGAAAGAAAGAAAGAAGAAAGAAAGAAAGAAAGAAAGGAATAGTCTTTTCAATTAACAGTGTTGGGAAGACAGAGTATCCTTTTAGGTTTAAAATATTTATTATTTATGATACAGCGTCTTACTATGTAGTCCAAGCTGGCCTTGAAATCATGGCAATCCTTCTTGTCTCAGCCTTACTGAGTGCTAGAATTACCAGCATGAGCCATCATGTCTTGCTTTTCTTTTATTCTTAAAGGATATTTTTCTATGGGGTATAAGATGGTCATTGGATGTTCTTTCAGCCCTTGGGAAAAAGTTGAGCAGCGTCTTATGGCATCCATAATTTCTAAGGAAAATGCCACAGTGAGGCCTGGTGAGATGCTCAGAGGGTAAAGTTCTTATTGTGTAAACATGAGGACCAGAGTTTGGATCCTGTCCCCCAGGATGGTGGCATGTGCCTGTAATCCTTATACTGGGCAATGGAGTGGGAAAGACAAGAGGATCTCTAGGGTTTTGTGTAGCTGAATCAGTGAGTTCTATGTTCAGTGGCATCCCCATACTCATGCACACACATCTGCACACTCACATATGCCCACACAAAAATATGAACACACACACACACATACCCAGCTGCACAAAACTAAAATCTTTACTGTCATTCAAATTGATTCTTTATAGGTAAGGCACTCCTTTTCCCACAGGACTTTTAAAATTTTTACTAAACCTTTAGTTTTTAGAAGCCTTGGTATGATTGTTTTGAGTTTATCCTCTTTGGGGTTTATTCAGTTCTTAAATATATAAGTCTATATGTTTTATCTAATTTAGGGATTTTGGCCATACCTTTATTTTATTTTATTTGTTAGACTGAGAGAGAGAGAGAGAGAGAGAGAGAGAGAGAGAAAGAGAGGGAGAGAGAGGCAGATAGAGAGAATGGGCACACAGGACTTCTAGCCACTGCAAAAGAACTCCAGATGCATGCACTACCTTGTGCATCTGGCTTTTATGTGGGTACTGGGGAATTGAACCTAGTACTTAGGTTTTGCAGGCAAGTGCCTTAACTGCTAAGCCATCACTCCAGCACGGCCATACCTTTTGAGCCCTGCCTTCTTCTACCTCTATAAATAAAATAGATGTTAAATTTTTTAAAATTATTGTTCCATAAGACCATGATGATCTGTTTCTTCATTTTTCAGGTTATTTCCTGCTATGGGTCAGGGTGTGTCATTCTATGATCCTATCATTTAGTTCAGTGACTCTTTGTCTTCTCCATTCTGCTTCTCACCCCACCCTCTCAGCTCTATATTGTTTGCTTTTTGCTACTGCATTTTTTAGTTCTGAATGTTCCATTAGGTTCTTCATTATGCAATCTATTAGTTTCTTTTTTGACTTTTTATTACTAATTAATTTTTAAATTTTTTATTTATTTATGAGAAAGAGAGAGAGAAAGAGAGAGAATGGGTACACCAGGGCCTCCAGCCACTGCAAATGAATTCCAGATGCATACACATATGTGCATCTGGCCCATGTGGGTTCCGGGGAGTTGAACCTGGGTCCTTAGGCTTCACAGGCAAGTGCCTTAACAACTTAGCTATCTCTCCAGCCTTAATGCAATTTTTTAAACATAGATTGTAGTATTACCCATCTCCTGGTCCTCCTTTCCCTGCGGGCCCTCCTCAGTTGTGTTCCTGGTGTTCAGTGGGGGGTAATTAGGGCCTCTGTCTCCTGGGGAGCTAGGCCTCAGGGTGTTTCTACCCACCTTGTGGCTCTTACAATCTTCTTGCCCTTATTCTAAGAACTTTTGTAGTTCGGTTTCAGGCATGTTTATAACTGCTTGTTGGGAAATTTTTTTGTTGGCTGCTTTAGCAATGCTGTGTGGCAATTCTAACATTTTTGTCTTTTCAGTGTCAACACTTCTTGCTTTGCTTCTTTCAGTTTGAGAACTTTCTGGTTCTTTGTGATGAGCTCTTTTCAACGAAAACTCAGAAGATATAAACCATCTGTTTCTGCTGCCTTTGTTTGTATGCGCTGCTCTGAAAGGGAAATGAGTAAGGAATCCCACCTGTACCTGCTACGTGAGGCTGAGAGGCTAAGCTCCAGCCCTGGCTCCCATTGGCACCTGGGAAGAAGGACACTTCACTGTTGCTGAGCAGGAAGGTGGCGGGATGGGGGCTGGAAGCAGTATGCCTCTCTGCTAGGTCTCCTCTGTCCTTCTGTAAGGAGAGGAGTACTGGAGGTTCTGTTTGTTTGCCTGACCATGTTGGACATTGAACACAGAGTTTGTGTATGCTAGGAAAATGCTCCACCTCTAAGCTCTGTCCCTGCTCTTGGTTTTCTGAGATAGAGCAGTCCTCATGTTCTATAGGTCTCCTATAGAACTCACTTCTACCAGGGACGAGGTGTCCTAAGTGCCAGCAGGTAGCCATGGAAACACAGGCTGTACTCCAGGTTTCACTAACATTTCCGAGCAGAGGGACCTTACTATAATACAGCTAAGATAAAGTCCTAAGTTTCCTCCCTGAGACACCCAGGCCTCACCCCAGTGAGATTTCCAGACATTTCGTTAGAAACTCTTGAGGCAGGTGGCGGGGATGCCCACTTAGCCTTTGGCATCTGGGTGCTATTAACACTGCTTTGAAGTATGACCCAGAGAAGGTGTAACAGCTC
Organism: Orientallactaga sibirica; assembly: GCA_036365145.1. Taxonomy (NCBI): domain Eukaryota; kingdom Metazoa; phylum Chordata; class Mammalia; order Rodentia; family Dipodidae; genus Orientallactaga; species Orientallactaga sibirica. The sequence goes on from JAEOAD010000005.1 coordinate 54,921,336, forward strand.
TGTGTTCAGTGACCACCTGGACTCATTTTTGTTGTGATGGAGCAACGAATATGGAATATACAGAGTATGTCTTTTAGAACATCATTTGATTCATTGTTGTCACATTAACTAACACATGAACATCCACTTTTTCCCCCCAATGTAAGTCATATAAACCAGATTCTAGCTCCCTCCCCATCAGGACATTGGAGAGGTTATCTGCTTCATTCTGACCCAGAGCTGCTATTTAAGTAAGGAGCAGGAACAAGCCCAGGAGCTGTGTGTAGCCAGAAGAAAATGACCTCTCATTAAAAGCATCATGTTTCCCCTCTGTGTGGGGACCTGCTTCAGGCTGTGAATTCCTAAGGTCAAGGCAGACAGCCAGAAATTCCCTTCCATATATGTCTCATTTTGATTGTCCCACGTGGACCAGATGGGCCCAGCATGGTGACACATGCCTTTACTCCCTACTTTACTTGGGGGGCTGGGGTAGGAGGATTGTTTAAGTTCAAGACCAGCCTGTGCTACAGAGTGAGTTCTGGGTCAGCTTAGACAAGATTAAAAAAACAAGTGGGTCAGATGGACACGTGACAGGACAATGGTCCATTTCAATCACTTAGTAGGGCTTAAGTAACCTTTTCATGGAGCTGACCAGCAGTCTAGTGGAATTAATGAGAGCATGATATGGGGAGAAGAGACAGGGTGAAAGCTCACAGACATCTTAGCTTGCCGAGCCAAGCAAGCAAGAGGCTGAGTTGGAAGGGGACTCAGTCTTTCAGCACATATTTACTGAGTATATGTTAGTTTCTCTTTCCCCAGAAGCCAGTCCAGTCTGATAGATCTAGGAAACAATATGTGTTATGTGCAGGTACATGTGCACACGTGTGCAGAGGGAGGACAGCCATGAGCATCATCCTCAGGAACATCATCCTCCTACTTTGAGATAGGTTCCCTCACTGTCCTGAAGCTCCATGGAGCTGGAGTTACAGTTATACACCATCCAACCCAGTATTTTATTTGGGTCCTAGAGATTCAACTCAAGTCCTCATGCTCATGAGATACACATTTTACCAACTGAGCTATCTTCCCAGCCCTGCCTAACATAGTTTTGGTAGCCCCATTCCAAGTGGCCTTGTGTATTAAAACAGAGCATTCAGTGTGTAGACCCTGGATGAACAGCACGAGCTTTACCTAGAAAATCTTTAGAAATGCCACTTCCCAGGCCCTGCTCAGGACCTGCTAAATCAAAAAGAGGATGAATCCCAGAAAACCCCACTTTTAAGAAGACCTGCAGATGACTCTAACATGCTAACATTTGCAAGTTGATAAATTCAAAGTTGGGGTAAACAAGGGAGAAATACATCATTACTCTTTAATAATACACGAACATATTCGTTATTTTGATGTGAAAGCAGGCTTAGTAATATAATGTGGTGCAATTCTTAGAATGGGTGAAATCTAATTTTTATTTTAAAAAATGCCAGCAACATCTCTATGGAGAAAAAGAAAGAAATTATTCAGAAGCCTTAGGTATAAAATATTCAGGAGATGAAAAATATTCAGGAAATGTAAATGTTGAATTTTTTTATTTGCATCATCTACATGCAAGGCTTCCCACCCTTCCTGCCCCCCCCTTAAGACTGCATAACCTTTGATTTTAATGAAATATAAACTTAAACCCCAAATGTACAACAGATATCTGGGCTTTACACTAGAGAAATGGGGAGGGGGTAAACCTCCTCTTGTCACTTCCCACATGGCTCAGAGGCCCAAGGATGACCTACTCCTCCAGAAAATAGTTTTAATTCTCCCATCACTTTGCATGTGCCATGAAAAGGCCTCAGGGAAGTTCTACCAGATTCCTGGAACAGGCATTTTAATTAACACAAAAGAAAATTTGTTTTTGTTGTGATTGTGTTTTCCCTAAAGACCTGCAATGGCGAGGGAGGAGGTTAATTTCATCAGCAGAGGGTGAGGTGAGCAGTGAAACTATAGGCACATAGACACATCCATCACTTTACAGTTGGGAGACTGGACCACCTGGCTTGGACTGTGCTCTGAGTAAATAACCTGATCTGAGCCTGACAATATGGGAAGCCTAATAAGTTTGCCAACCCAGGAGGTGGATGGCTCATTCTGTCGGCCACCTTCTGCTTGGGCAGATGAGACTAGTATGTATGCCTCATTTCCGCAAAGTTTCTTCCTGAAAAGCCCACCTGTATTTGCATGCACATTTGCAGCCTTCTAGAAAAGCAGCAATCTGACAATGCCAGATGTTCAGTTCTCTCAGAACTCTGACTCAGTTCTCCTTTGGAGAACACCCAGAGTCAGCAGAAATGTGCTGCCAGAAGGGCACATTCCAGTCTCATGGTTTTTCTCTTTTAGGCACTGAAATCTTTCTCCAAAATGAATAATATCCATACACAGATAAATGTAGACTACATTTCACTATTTCATTTGCCCTGTTAACATCCTCTTCCCTGTGTCTTTCATTGGCCCTGAGGGATTCCACAAAGTCTATCTTAAAAATTACAACTGAGAGTGTTAAAACACACCCAAACCTAGAAGTCAAAGTCTTTTAAAAGACAACATGTTGGGCTGGAGGGATGGCTTAGGGGTTAAGGCGCTTGCCTACAAAGCCAAAGGACCTTGGTTCGAGTCCCCAGGACCCACATAAGCCAGATGTGCAAGGGGGCACATGCATCTGGAGTTCATTTGCAGTTGCTGGAAGCCCTGGCATGCCCATTCTCTCTCTCTCTTTTTCCCTCTCTCAAATAAATAAATAAATAAATAAAAGAAAATTTTTTTTTAAAAAGGCAACATGTCCAGAAAGTATCCGTGCTTTGATTAAAAAGTCAGTTTCAGGGCTGGAGAGATGGCTTAGCAGTTAAGGTGCCTGCTTCCTAAGCCTAAGAATGCAGGTTCCGATCTCCAGCGGTTCCAATCTCCAGGTCCCATGTTTAGCCAGATGCAAAAGGACTCAATGCCACACTTGACCACAAGGGGGTGGACACATCTGGATTTCGTTTGCAGCAGCTGAGAGGCTGCTGGCGTGCCCATCTCTATCTGTTTTCCTCTCCCTCTCTCTCTGTCTCTCCCTGTGTCTCTCTCCAAAAAATGGTCAGTTTCAGGCTGGACAGATGGCTTAGTGGTTAAGGTGCTTGCTTCCGAAGCCTAAGAATGCATGTTCGAATCTCCAGGTCCCATGTAGCCAGATGCACAGTGATGCAAGTGCACAATGTACCACAAGCCACAAATGTATCACAAGGGGCCTCACACATCTGGAGTTCATTCACAGTGCCTGAAAGGCTCTGGTGCACCCATTCTCTCTCTCTCCCCTCCCTCTTTCTCTCTCTGTCTCTCACTCAAAAAAATCATTAAAAAGTCAGTCTCTAGTTCTGAGATCTTTCCTGTGCAATACATCATGCTCCTAAAATGATTCACTGGATCAACATGGTTTCTAGACATTCATTCATCATTTTGTTAGGTAATTAGTTAGATATTAGCAAGCTGGAGGTCACTGGAGATGGAAATCTCCCATATAGCCAACAGCTGTAAAACTAGGAACTCAAACTGCAGGACTCTAATTACTAGTAAAAAGAATGGGATTTGGGTTGTACCTCTGGCCATGGGTGGTGACACAACATTCTAAATTGCCCAAAATATCATAGGATAATTATCTAGTATGTAGCTTTATAGTAAAGGATAAATCGAATTGTCCCCTACCTTAAGAGTTAACCCAAATGGGCCTGTCAATAACCTGAATAGAAAGTTGCCCTTCAGGAAAATGTGTCTGTCCTAAAGACTTTAGGAATAGTAGAAAGACTATAAAATTTTTAAGTTGCCAAAATGGTCTCTGTCCACACCTTGACATTGTTTCTCTCTGCAATGGTCCTTTTGGCCCTTGTCCACTCACCACTTGAGCATGCTTCACTTTACTATGTCATAAACTCTATCTTCTACACTATTCTCTCTGTCTTGTCTGAATTATTTTGAGGGATGAGCAAAACAGGATCCTGGTGACATATAGAGCAAACGTCTATAAACCTCTACTATATTTTAAGCACTAGCTAGTTGCTATAGACTCCATAGCAAACAAAGGAAGATGTGGCTCTAAGCCAGGTATGGTAGCTCACACCTTTAATCCCAGTACTTGGGAGGCTGAGGTATGAGGATTTCCATGACTTCAAGGTCTCATGGGACTTTTTAGAGCGAGTTCTAGTTCAGCTTGTGCTACAATGAGACCTTGCCTCAAAAAAATCCTGACTAGAGCAGGAAGATTGCATCACATTATCACGTCAGCAAGGAGCAGGTCTAAAAGTAATGAATGCTGCTGCTTGGCTAGCTCTCCCTCTCTCTCCTTATTTATTTGAGAGAGAGATAGATAGAATGAGTGTGCCAGGGCCACTAGCCACTGCAAACTAACTCCAAATGCATGTGCCACCTTGTGCATCTGGATTTATGTGGGTACTGGAGAATTGAACCTGGGTCTTTACACTTTGTAGGCAAGCACCTTAATGTTAAGCCATCTTTCCAACCCTCACGTTCTTTCTATAATGTAGTCTGGGGCCCAAGCCCATGGAATGATACCATTCACCATTAAAGTGAGTCTTTCCTACTTTAACCTAAACAAGATAATCCCTCACAGATTCACACAGACACTTACCTAATCTACACAATCCCTCACAGTTAAATCTAGGTCCTGTCAAATTGCCAATCACTGTAAGCCATCACTGACAGTAATGAAAGTGAATGTAAAATTTAGAAGTAGACAGCAAGGTAGATGGATTGGTATGACCACAAAACCCGAGGAGAAGTAGGGTTCATTTCATTTATTTCATTTTACAGTTCCAGGGGAACTTTACATCACAGTTGGAACGGCATGGCAGCAAGACTGGGAAGCCAGGAAGCAGAGAATGAGCAGGAAGTGGGGCTGGACTATAAAACCTCAAGGCCCATACTCGGTGACCCCCTTCTTCCAGCAAGGGTCCTAAAATCTTTCCAACCAGTGCCTCCAACTGGGGAGCAAGTGTTCAAACCCATGATCCTATAGGGGACAATTTACATTCAAACCACAATAGATGGCTGTAAGAACAATATCTAGTTTATGATTTGTAGTCAGGGATGGGGCTATTGCATTAGACCGTACACAGATTTCCCTACATAATGATTATGACTCTTGGGTACACATAACAATCACTGAGGAATTAAAAACAATACCAATTTACTCAAGTTTTGCCCCAGAGTTTCTGGCTTACTTGATTAGAGTAAGATCTAGGAACTGGTACTTTTTCCTAGTACACATTTCTTTGGGCAATTCTAACATGCCACCAAGGTTGGAAAACAACCATAGGGAGCGATACCTACTTAGGGACTTTACATGGATCCTTCTGTATTTCATGAAAAGACAGCACTGGGATCTTTAAAAGTGAATTGATTCACTTCCTAGAAAGAAATCAATTGCCAGGAAACACTGATAAATATGGCAAAATAGAGCTATCCTGGTCAGTAGCACAGGGTCAGTACAGTTGAAGAAAAAGGACCCCAAGTGTACAGAGAAGGTCAGGACGCTTCCTCATTTGTCAAAGAAACCTATTAAAGTAATGGTTTTCCAAGTTTTGGATTTATGTCAGCATAGCCTTGGAGCCTGACTCAGATACAAATCTCTGGTTAACAGGTGTGGGATGGGTCCTAAAATTCTGCCATCTGCTAAAATCCCAGAAGAGATGCTAGTGCTGCTGCTGATGATGACCCAGGTACCAAGATGGGATGAAGATGCTACCAGTGAGGGTATCCTTTGTGGAAGACGGAGATTCTTTTTTCATTTAAATGTTGATGTTTTACTTATCATAAATGTCTGGATTAATTTTCATTTGTCTAAAGATCTCTTTATAATACTGTTCATCTTGATTACTTGGTTATTTTGCAGGGGGCTTTCCACTTTATAGGTAAGATGAGTACCTCATTCAACTAATTGTAACCCTTTCTGGCTATGGGCTACACACAGAGATCCTCTGAACTAAATGATTTCTAAGGTCCCTTCAAGTTCTCACATTCCATCAGAGTCAGTAGGGTGGTAGAAAAGTGAAAGTACTCTGAGCCAAGCTTCCCTGCTCATGACTGCAAATGTACTCCACCATTTACAAGATGTTTAGCCTTGAAAAGATGCTAAACTTTGCTGGGTCTCTCTATTTCCTTATACACAAAGTCAAGAGGTAACCAACACATGTGACATGACACATAAATGTGGGCTGAATATTTCAGCAGTCATCATTATTAACTGCCTCTTGTTTTCATCATTGGCTGAGGGTTCCATTCTCTGTGAAATGTGTTGTGTGGTATATACACATGTGTGCGTTTGAGGTAGCCCATACACTTGCTTGCCTGGGGCTTGCTTGCCTGCAAAGACCGGAGTGGAACATTGGGTAAACTGCTCCATTACTTTTCTGTTTGGTCTTGTTTTGAGCTGGAGTTGTCTTTTATTAATTCTGACACTTGAGGGGCTCTGAAGATTCTCAGGTCTCTACTATGCCCAGGGACTGGAGCTATCTGGGTATGTGGCCATATTCAGCTACTTTTTGGGGGGTCTGGAGATCTGAACTGAAGTCTCAGGCCCCGCCAGGCCCTCATGCTTGCACAGGAAGCACACTTAACTGCTGAGTCATCTCTCCAGTCCTCTTCATCATCTTAAGACTGAATTATTACTTCTCAAGCCATGCAATTTCTTGTTTTTCCTGATTTTCCAACTTGTACCCTGTGGGTTTGCTTTATTTCAAAGAGACAATTTATAGGATGACATAATGAAATGTAGCATCATAAACAAGTCTTCAGAAATAGCAAGAAAAAGAGATCAATGCTCATTACTTATTAAGCATCAATGAAATAAATGGCCAGCCCTCCCAAAGAGGCCAAGAACCACTTTCATTCATGTAGTAGGACACAAGTACTTATAAAGGGGTTGAGTGATACCTACTAGTTCCTGAGAGGGAAATTGTGATTTCTGTAAATTGTCAAATTATATAATAAACTAGTGTTCCTCAACTTATATATTTTTGTTGTTCATGGGTCTAGCTTTTTGAGAGTCAGAAGAAATGAAGGACGTTTTCAGAGCTGGTAACTCAGGCTCTTCAGTGGTTAATCAGGACTAATGTCTGCCACCATTTGCCATTTGTCCTTACCAAATTTGACCTTCCACTGTTTGACAACATAATCTCTGCTTTCTGCATAGATCAGTATGTTTATGCACATGGAATTGTCTTCCCTGCTTATCCACATCATGTTTTCAAAGGTAACTTAATGATCACCTTTAAGAATCCTGCTCCAACTTCCACACGTCCCTAGGGTTGTTACTATTGGTTTCTGAGAGAGCACATCTAAGAACTGGGGTAGAGGTCAGTTCAGTTTCTACACAGTTCTTGATAACCTGTTTATTTGCCATGAAGAGGACTCAACTCTTGCTTCTTTTTGATTGATTGTTATATTAGTTACAGTTGTAGTTACTTTCTTATTGCTGGGACACAACATCCCACCAAAAGCAGCTGGTGGGAGGAAAAGGTTTTTTTCAGGTTTATGATTTTGAGGGGAAGTTTCATTGTGTTAGGCATGCCATGAGCAGGAAGCTGGGCATCATATTTTGCCATAGCAGTTAGTAGCAAGCAGCAAGAGAGTGAGCTAGCTGGGCTAATCAGCCTCAAGTTCCAACCCCAGTGACATTCTTCTCTAGCAAGGTTCTACCTCCCAAACTGCCATCATCTGGAGACCAAGTATTCAAAACACACGAAGCTATGGGGAATATCTCATCCAAACAACTATACTTACCTTCTCATTATTGGGACAAAAATGCCTGACAAAAAATCAGTATAAAATAGGAAGAGTTTATTTCTGTTCACAGTTCCAAATTCCAGTCTATCACAGCAGGGAAGGTATTGTGACAGGAGCTTGAGGCAGCTAGTCATATTCAGTCTACAGTAAGGAAGCAGGGAGTGATGAACACTGGTGCTCAGTCAGCTCTCTCCTTCTTATACAGTTTAGCTTACCAGCCCATGAGATGGTATCATCCACAGTCAAGGGTGGTGTCTTCCCACCTCAATAAACTTAAGATAGTTCCTCACACGCAAGCCCAGAGGCTAACCAAATCTAAATGATCCTTCACAGAGGGTCCTATCAAGTTGACAATCAATATAAACCATCACAATTGTCAAAACAGCTTTGGTTGATTACAAATTTTAACCAGCAACTGAAAAAACAGAACTGTCAATTCTAGTCAGAGAACCTGATCATTCTGCAGCTCAGTGCTTGTCAAAAGCATCAGCATAGGAAATAATATTCATGAGTTATTCTTAGATTACACCATTGGGACCTCTTTAGTCATCATTTTTAATGGTGTGCAGTCTACATAGAAGAAGAAATGCTATAAGCATGATCACTATACAATCCATTGCAAAACTACTGTCTACATGTGCCATTACTACCCCTCAGAGACATTGTCCTTATGATTGGGGCCCAGGAAAAGATGAACTCCTGGCAACTGATAAGCTTTAATTTTATTTGTAAAAGTGACTCTGGTTCTGTTTTCCCCTTCCCCTGGCTGAAAGAAAGCTCTGGAATAAATGTGTAGGATGTTATACAGTGCCTTTTAAAAATAACTTATTCCATTCCTTGCTTCAGTTATTTTCTTACTTAGGTTTTGACCACCTCTATTTAATTATTTTCCTTTTGCTGATACCCTTTTGAAGACATGTGGAACACTTATATAGATTGGCAGGGGATGAGCCTTACATGGTTTATGTTGCCGCTAAGGCACTTAATGTATCTTATGTTTTGAATTCTAAAACCTAATCTAGAATTGACACATTGTTTTGCATTTTTTTAAATGAAAAGGTAGGACAGTGAGGAAGGAAAATTTAAAAGTATCAGTAGAGGAATCTTAGACACACACAATTTTTACATCTAGATGAATGATGAGGAAAAATCAAGTATTTTTTAGGATCTACAGTTTTTGAGTTTTTTTTTTTTTTTTTTTTTTTTTTTTTTTTTAGGTAGGGTCTCACTCTAGCCCAGGTTAACCTGGAGTTCACTATGTAGTCTTAGGGGAGCCTTGAACTCACAGTGATCCTCCTACCTCTGTCTCCTGAGTGCCGGGATTAAAGGTGTGTGCCACCATGCAGGCTCAGAAATTTTTAGACATAGATTAAATATTTTAGAATATTTGAAGACTTAAAAATAGTTCTAAACATTTTCCATCTAATTTTAGTATTGTACAGATAATCCTTATAGGATGTATTCAGATATTCTGCATATGTGGGTGTGGCTACCCATTTCGCAACTACTCCAAGTATGAAATTATTGTTAATTATTCTCTTTTGATGTGTATATAGTTAAAATATTTCATCTAGTGATAATTTAATACATTGTTTTAATGTTCTGGGTAGCAATCCTACTACAGAAATGTTCTGAATATAAAATAAAATGAGAAAGCTCTCTAAAGAGCTAAACATCTCAGTACAAAGCAGCACACTGTACATCTATTCACAAACACACACTTTATAGGGACACTAACTTATCTGTCAGAGGGAATGACCATTTTCATAGCCTTCTATAAAGGGGATATAAACACAGTGTATAAAGCCAACATATACAAACATAAACTCAGCAGTACAGAAAAGAAATAGCAGGCATCCAGAGTCATAGAGTATTTGGTGTCATCTAGATTCTTCCCTTTCTCTCATCCTAACCCCACATCCAGTTTGCTTGTACCTCTGACCACCATCAACTGGGTAGAGCTGGCCCCTTAGACCAAGCCACCACATCTGTAACGGCAAAGTGTCATGACTAAAATCCTTGCTCATTCTTGTCCAGTTCTGAAATTCTCCACACTCAGGCCAGTATCCTTTAGAAACAATCTCTGCTCAAAATGTGGTGGCTGCACATTTCAGCCTCAGCAAAAGCCAACACCATTGCTATGCTGCCTTCCTCTCTGTCTTTCTTGCCACTGTCCCTTCTCAGTCCACTTCAGTCACTTGGTATCTTTGAATTTTAAGTGCATCCTATACTCATGGCCTCAGATACTGTTCTTCCTTGTATATAAAATGCTCTTTTCCCAACATGCTCATTTTCTTACCCTTTCCATATTTGCTACATGACACCTCTAGTAAGACTTTTCCCAGCAACCCAACAAAATTGTAAACACCTTCTCATTTCAGAAGCTGGGAGATGACTCATGGATTAAGTGCTTGCTGTGCAATCCCGAGTACTTAATCTTGGATCCTCAGACCTCATGGAAAAGCTAGAAATCATGATAGTTTTCTGTAATCCCAGAATGCTGATTGGTGGGAGACAAAGAGAGGAGTCTTTTCCAGAAGCTCAAAGACTAGCTACCCTGGCTAAAAGAGTGGTGACCAACAAGAATGAGAGATCCTGCCTCAAATAAGGTGGAAGGCCACAGTCAAAGGTTGTTCTGTGTCCTCCACATACATATTGTGGCATGTACACACCTACATGCTCGCTCCTCCCTTTTTCTCACTTACTCTCTCATCCACTATTTCTCTCTCACATACCCACCCCCCAAAAAAAAAAGGAAAGTAAAGTACAAAAGAAACTTCTGGGCTGGAGAGATGGCTCAGTTAAAGAACTTGCTGGCAAAGCCAAAGGACCCAAGTTCGATTTCCCAAAATCCACGTAGAAATCCAGATGAGCAAAGTGGCACAAGCATCTGGAGTTTGTTTGCAATGGCCAGAGGCTCTGGAGTGCCCATTCTCTCTCTCTTTCAATCTGCCTCTTTCTTTCCTCTCTCTCTCTCAAATGAGTAAAATAATTAAAAAAAAAAAGAATTTTCCATTTTATTTTAGTTTTAACTTTTATTATCTTCTAATATATCACATGCATAATAAATCACATAACTATTTAATTGTACACACATATAAGAGTATGTGGCTTATTTAGTTGTCAGTCTCTTTCCTTTCCTTTAACCCAAGAATTGCATGAAGTCCAGGATTTTTTTCTGTCTGTCTCATTCACTGATGCTGTCCTAGGAATAAACTGTGCCTGGGACACACTAGACATACTGAATAAATTTGAGAATCAAGACCATGGCTTCTTCCTCTAAGTTAAATCAGTTATATTTTCAAAAACAATGACTTTTATCTATGCAGTCATGTTCTAGTAAGAAAATACATTCTAACATGACTATGTTTTAGTCCCAAGATACTGTTAGCATAGAGTTTAAAGTACACTAATATTAGGTATTCTTACATTTCCCAGTGTACAAAAAGAGTTTACTAGTTAAGAACATACCAATCTAGGGACTGAAAAGATACCTCAGGAGTTAAATTGCTTGCTTGCAAAGCTTCATGGCTCGGATTCGATTCCCCAGTACCCTTGTAAAGCCAGATGGACAAAGTGGCACATGCATCTGGAGTTCCTTTGCAGTGACAAGAGGCCCTGGTATGCCCATTCTTGTTTCTCTCTCTGCTTGCAAATCAATCAATCAATCAATAAGTAAATAAATATATTTCTAAAAAGAAGAACATACCAATCTAAAGTTTTGTAAAACAAGTTTGAAAAAATAAGGATAAGGAATAAAAATAAATTTCCAGAAGATATGGCCGTTGCTATTGGGGAGACAGTCAACTACACAGATACCTATGGGACTTACATGCCTAAAAAGGATAAAAGAGAAGTAGGCCAGGGTGCTATAGGAACATGGGCTTTTTGTGTTATTGGGGAAGTAGTTCCTAGAGGAGTTGATAACTTACCTGCTGGAGCTAGAGATGGGTAATAATTAGAAGACAAGAAGAATGGGCACCTTATCCAGGAAAAAAGCATGCAAACAAAGACCTACGCTGGATTCCACAAACACTGGGGCACAATTATAGTTCCTACTCCACAACAATATGGACAACATGAAACTGAACAGTGGGTTCTGGGAAAAGTCATAAATACCCTGCTATTAACAGATTTGCCATCATTGTCACAGAGTACCAAACATAAAAACTTGCGAGGAAAGGTTTGTTTTGTTCCTGGTTTTAGAGGTATTAGTCCATCACTGTGGGTATGGCAGAGCAGTTTACACCAGGCAGGAAGCAAAATGAAGCCATAACAGAAGGAGCCAGGCAAGAGGTAATCCCCAGAGACATGCCCCCACTGATCTACTTGCTTCAAACAAGTCCTACCTTCTACATTTTCACAACCTTTGAATAGTCTATTCAAAGCTTGAATTCATCAGTGGATTAAGTATTCATTATGTCAGAGCTCTCATGATCTAGTCATCTCTGGAGACACCCCCACAGATATACCTCGAGGTGTTCTTTTCTAATCCCATAGACATCTCTGTCCAGCCCAACTGAAGTCACACTCATGATTAAACTTCACAACCTTAAACACAGCGCTCTGGGGTTTTCTTCTGCATGTAAAGGGGAAACCTGAAGAGTTTTAAGTGATAAAGGGACGGGACCAGATTTATGTTTTGCATAGATTGCTCTGGCTGCAGGGAATACACTTGACCTGAGGGGAGAGGAGAGAGAAGCAGAGAGAAGGAGAGGGAGGGAAAGAGGGAAGAAGAGGAAGACAGAGAAAAAGAGAGAGAGAGAGAGAGAGAGAGAGAGAGAGAGAGAGAAAATGAATACTAATGCTCCTGAAGGAGCTTGGAATAAAAGGATGTTACTGAATGAAGAACTCCAAGCTAGGGAATAGAATGACTAAACCAAAAACAAGAGGATGCAGGTCACAGCCGTGGACAGTGAAATCAGCAGGATTTGGTGATTTGAGTATGAATCGGATTGGAGGAAGGAAGGAAGGAGCTGGGTTTCTATTTAGATGACTGAGCAGAAAGTGATGCTAGTCACAGAAATAGGACATTGTTTATAAGAAGGACCACAGGGCAGGCTGGGTATGTGGGAGGCAGATAGATGGAATCTGGTTTTAGTCACACTGGAACATTGGTGTACTCACTCTTAACCTTTTGGGAGAGATCTGAGAGGGGAAACATTTGCTATAATTACAGTACAGGATGGTTAAAACCATGGAAGAATGTAACTCACTTGAGGATAAAGTCTCTGTAGGGCCAAATTCTGGTGAAAACAGCATTTATAGTAGGCAGGAGAAGCCTCACATAGGAAGCTTAGGATTCAAATGAAAATGAATTGGTTGATGGAGAGGGAGTACAGAATTTCAAGGAAGAGGGACTGATCAATAGCATCAAATATAGCTACAGTGTAAAGTAAGACATGGACTAAAATGTTTTGGGTTTAGAGCAAGAAGGAAAACCAAGATAACTTGATGCCTGCTGCTAGGAAAAGATGATGTCATGCTAACAGATGACTGGGAGAGAAGGCAAAGCTTCAGCATGTCTGTTGCTTATGTATCCTATCAAGGAGGGGGATCTTCAAACTAGGAAGTCAGAGCCAATGTCTTTAAGAAGGAAATGAAGGCCAAGACAAATTATAATGTAAGGGCAGCCCACGTAGTTTTACATGTAGGAAGTCTTCAGAGCCCAGATGAATTATATTGTAGAATCTCTCTCTCTTTCTCTCTCTCTCACACATAAGTCATAAACTTTTTTTTGTTTATTTTTCAAGGTAAGGTTTCACTCTAGCCCAGGCTGACCTGTAATTCACTGTGTAGTCTCAGGGTGGCTTTGAACTCACAATGATCCTCCTCCCTCTGCCTCTTAAGTGATGGGATTAAAGGTGTGCGCCACCATGCCTGACTCCAGTCATAAACTTTTAAATAGTTTAAATAAGAATGTCAATGATGATGAAAGGCTGAAGTCTAACACAAAAAGAAGGAGAGTTCAGGAAAAAATTGCATTCTAATGTATAAGATACTACTATACAGCATAGGAGAGTTTATCCCATGTGATTTCAGAAGACAGAACTCTCAAAGTGTACAAGTTGTAGAACACAGATTTCATTAGCTAGCCATGAGGTGATCCTCTTTGGAAGTGTTTTCTTGCTTAAACTGAGGTTCACGGCCATCTGTCAGAATGGACAGTGGGCCCTGATTTGGATGGCCCATAATAAGTAGTCACATGATCACTTCCCTTTGAAATATATTATTTGCTGTTTTAGAAACATCACATTTTTTCTACTGTGCTTAGAAAATAAAATAAATTATATTTGTCATCCTGGACTATATTCTCTCTGAGAATATTTCTAAATGGGAAACTTCTTGATTCTAGATTTTAGAAAATTTAATGTTAAAATGATGGTGAAAAAGACAGTCTGCTCTCTAATGTCAAGCTCCCACCAATCTTGGGCTAGAAGAGGGTCTATCCCTATTAAATTCTCTCTAAAATAATAATAGTTATCCTATATATCCGGTGCTGACTTCACTCTCCATTGGAGAATTTGCTTCTCTTTTTCAGATGGATGTACAACCTGAGGAGAGAATCAGCCCATCGCAATTCACCAGGACCCCAGCTGAAGCCATAGAGTAATTGAGGAAATGAGCAAGAGTGCCGCATTCTTGGTGAACCTGGTACCAGCATAAGGGTGAAGGAGATATCTAGAGACACAGAGGCTCCCAAGACCTCATCACTGAAGCAGATCTAAAATGAACCCAACATCGCTCAGGGAAATTCATGGAAGAGGGGATGGAAAGATTGTTAGAGCCGCAAGTTGGGACATTATGAAAGTAAACATTGCCTCATCCCCATAACTGATGGCTACCCCCACAATGCACAACCCACAATCCCCAACAAGGAGGGTCCCTTCAGAGGTGGGAGGACATGGAGGAGGCTAATGATGGTACCAACATGGCTGTTTACACACTATGTACATAATTAATAAAGAAAAAAAAAGAAATATTTTAAAAAATGATGGTGAAAAAGAAATAGCTTAGTCAACTAGATTATTTGAGACCTCAAGAGGATTGAAAAGAGCAGAAAGGTGGTGTTAGATTTTCTGCATTTGTCTTAGGACTCCTTGGGGGAGGTTAAATTAGGCAGTATTTCATGCTTGGGATTACCAAATACATACACAAATATTAAGTGGTGTTCTCCTGGTGCCAGATGCAATGTTACGTACTGTTACTGTGGAGAAAATGCATCAAGCCAGACCCTAGGCACACTCAGAACAGAAGGTGATGGTGTTATAAAAGATGTCTTATCTCCCTCTAGACAGTTAAAATGAATTAGAATGATCAAAGACATTAGCACAAGTTCTTGCTTTGTATAGTTCAGCCCACAAATCACATACTGCTCTCTATTTCTTACTGCAAGATCATAATTCACAGGCAAAGGTTCAGAGAGGTCAGTATTTATGACTACCCAAAGTGTTTCATTTGCAAAAATTATAAATGGAAAATCTGGCACTTAGAAATGTACAGCCTCTGATATATAAATTTACCACAGTGATTTTTATGTATTGTGTGCACTGCTGTTTTCAATATTATTTGGGGACATATTGACCATAAATATTTAATAACTGCTGTTCCACAATGAAAGCTACTCACAACTGTAGCTGTTTGAAGTTATACCCACGATCTGTTGAGGTCACAAAAAGCTAGAAAAAAATAAAAAGAGATTCAAAGCACATTATCACTTGGCTCTGTTCTATTAACCCAAACAAGAGAAAGTTCTTAAGATCATGCTTGCCATCTACAGTGGTCTGATTCAGGTGTCCCCCACAAACTTATGTGGGAATTGAAGTCATTTAGAGGCAGTGTGTTGTTGGGGGACAGGCTTATGGGTGTTATAGTCAGCTTCCTCTTGCCAGTGTTTGGCACACTCTCCTATTGCTGTTGTCCACCTGATGTTGGCTAGGAGGTGATGTCCACCCTCTGCTCATGCCACCATCTTCCCCTGCCATCATGGAGCTCCCTTCCCTTTGAGTCTATAAGCCAAAATAAACCCTTTCCGACCACAAACTGCTCTTGGTCAGGGTTTTCTGTCATCAAAATGAAGCTGACTGCAACACTATCTATTGGGTACCCAATAAATACTTTTAGAGTGTAATTGATGTAAAAGCATCTACTACAGACATGGAGGTATGAGAGAAGGAAAACATTAGCTTTCACAACAACTGAAAAGATGGAATTGCAAGCCCTGGGAAAATGAAGCCTAATGCTGGCCAAATACTTTTCCTTTGGTATTTCACCCATCCAACTTTGGAGAGCAGCTATGTCAAAAGCAAAGTTATTTCCATCCAGGAACTATCACTGAAATACAACAATTCTGCTGTAACAACTGGCCTAAACTTCTCTTCATTATGTGAGTCGCTTGAACCCCTAGTCTTGTCTTTCCTTCCCCCTTCCCTCCTTCCTTCCTTCCTTCCTTCCTTCCTTCCTTCCTTCCTTCCTTCCTTCCTTCCTTCCCTCCCTCCCTCCCTCCTTTCCTTCCTTGTTTTTCCTTCTTTTTTTGAGGTAGGGTCTCACTCTATCCCAGGCTGACCTGGATTTCACTGTGTAGTCAGTCTCAGGGTGGCTTTGAACTCATGGAGATCCTCCTATCTCTGCCTTCCGAGTGCTGGGATTAAAGGCATACACCACCATGTCAGGTCCCTAGTCTTTTCAGTTGAAGCATGCAATGTGTGGTGGCTAGAGTCAGTGTCCCCATAAACTCATGTATTCTGAATCATGTCTTGATCTCTAGCTGCTAGCAATGTGGAAGAGGTGTGTTGCTGGGGTTGGACTCTCATGGTTTGTTAGCCCTAGCTTGCCAGTGTTAGTTTGACACACTCTCCTGGTACTGTTGTCTACCTGATGTTAGCCATGAGGTGATGTGTCATCTTTGCTCATGCCATCCTTTTCCCTGCCATCATGGAGTTTCCCCTCGAGTCTCTAAGCCAAAATAAACCCCTTTGTTCCATTAGCTGCTTCTGCTAGGGTGTTTTGTGCCAGCAACAAGAAAGTAACTGCAACATAATGCATTCACTCAAACATTGTTTTAAGTATGTTTCAGGTGAGGACCTTTTTGTGAAACTTGCCAGGAGAGTTACAGTTGTCCTGAATGGCAGCAGTGGGAACACATTGCTCAGATCTCCCTTTAAGGAAACTGTGTTGAGGGGTGACAGCACCAGACTCAGCCATCCCTCATCCACAGACGATTCCTTTAGAAGGCAACCTTTGCTCTGGGGCTTCTCATTAACCTGACCTAGACTACCTTAGAGCTATAATAATGCTTTTTCTAGCCAATCGTCCATTATTGATTCTGCCTTTATAAAGGTGTCAGGCTTATACCACTTTCTGCAGCCATCTCTGCTTCTGTTTCCTTCATTTTTCTGACATAAGCATTTCCCAGAATCTTCAAACACTTTCAGTTCTATCTTGGCATTTGATCCTGAAGAGCCCAGGTAGGCAGAGTACCTTCTATCTTTTCTTTATTGCACATATATTTAATATATATTTATATTTATTATTACTATTTATATTAAATTATATATTTATATAATTATTTGATTAATGATTTTCTTATGAGGCTTTTGAGTTCCTCTGATAAGAAACATATCTATTCCATCTCTAGTATCTATCCCACTATTTAAAGATGTCTTGAGTGATTTATAAAAATCTTATTGAATGAATAAATGAATGACAAAATAGTAGCTATGCCCTACTACCATGTAAGATCAGTGGGTTACATTAAAGCAAATGGATCAAAGTCACCACAGTCAATAGGAGAAGAGAACAGGAAGCAAATGGAAGGCTAAAAATAAGTTCACAGTATTTGTAAACTTACGAAACTATATCTTTCTGCTTATGGGGTTTTGTTAAGAATTGAAAGATGAGTTATATTCAATATTTCAAATACCTCAGATCTCAGATTAGCAGAATTGGTATTAATGCATTAATCCTAATGCCTCTTGAGTATAGTACAGATGATATTACTCAGTACTGGTCATATCCTTTAAATTCATACATTCATACATAATTGAAAGAAGAAACCAAGTCAAGAAAATTCTTATGAATACTGAAAGCTTAGTAAGATGTTTTTAGGAATGCATGCAAATAGTTTGTAGAACAATGTGATATGACATATAACATATCACTGATTCTTATAGTCACTGAAAAATTTGTGAGCTTCCATATGAACAAAAAAATTAGTACAGTGTGTTGCTATGGTCTGGCTGTGAAGTGTTCCTGGCAAGGCTTGGTTGGTCCCCACCTGGTGGCACTATTGAGAAATGGTTAGAACACAAGGGTGTTGACTTCATCAGTGGATCAATCCATCCACAAATTGGCAATAGACTATTAGGAAGTGAGTCCTCACTGGAAGAAGTTGGTCACTGGGGATGAGCCTTTGAAGCGTGTCCCAGGACCTTTCCTTTTTCATTTCCTCTGCTTCTTGTCTACAATGTGGTGAATAGCTCTCTTCTGCTAGACCCTTTGGCTATGATGTTCTACTTTGTAACATGCCTTTAACAGCAATGAAGTCATCCATCCTTAGGGTGAAATCTCCAAAACTTTGATCTGAAATAAATCTTTTCTCCTGTGAGTTTATTTTCTCAGGTATTTATTTGTCATAGAGGTAGAAGATTGATTGACACATACATTAATGGAAATTATATTGAAAAACTACATATCTAGCATTTGCTTCTGACCATGGTGGAGCAACTGGTATCAGACTAGCCCTTCTACTATAAACAATGGGAGCACTAGACAAAATGTAGAGGAGAATTCCCTATTTTTAGGTAACAAGTAACAACAATACAAGTTTGTAATCTCTGAGAGAAAGGGTGTAAACAAGCAAAACCTTATAATTGCTCCTTCATTTTGGAGGTAATTTGAAGTAGAAAAGGGGCAATTAAGGGAAACATAACATCTTGCCTTACTGAGGAGACAGAGGGAATGCTGGAGATTCTCAAGCAGCTGCAATTTGGAAGAAGAGAATAGATAACAAAAAAATTTTGAAGCTGGGTATGGTGGCACACATCTTTAATTCCAGTACTTGGGAGGCAGAGGTAGGAGGATCACTGTGAGTTCAAGGCCAGTCTGAGACTACCCAGTGTATTCCAGGGCTAGAGTGAAACCCTACCTTGAAAAACCAAAAAAAAAGAGAGAGAGAGAGAGAGAGAGAGAGAGAGAGAGAGAGAAATCATGGGCTCAGGAGACGACTCAATGATTAAAGCTGCTTGCTTGTAAAGCCTGATATCTCAGGTTCAATTTCTCAGTGCCCACCTAAAGCCAGATGCACAATGTGACACATACATCTGGAGTTCATTTGCAGAGACAGGAGGCTCTGGCATGGCCATGCTCTCTCTCATACTCACACACAAATAAATAAATGAATTTTTTTTTTTTTTAGAAATCTGCCATAGAAGTTTTTTTGTGTCTTTAGCCAAACTCTGAGGTGAACAAACATGAAAGACTACACAGGTCTCTACAGAATAACCTGACATATGGAGAAGGTGTAAGCTGCACCATGAGAGTTCTCCCAAACGGAAGATATCTAGTAGATGCCACACAAAGGTCAAGTCTTAGCATCAAGGCTGGTTATGGAATTCTGACTAATTTAGATTCACTCCAAGCAAACATTGAAAAAAAGAGAGCCTTAAAAAAGAAGAAAGCTATTAATCAATAAAACAATGCTACAAGGGCTGGAGAGATGGCTTAGCAGTTAAGGTGCCTGCCTCCTAAGCCTAAGAATGTTGGTTCCAATCTCCAGTGGTTCCAATCTCCAGGTCCCATGTTTAGCCAGATGCAGTGACGCAAGGGCGCAATGCCCCACTTGATCACAAGGGGGTGCACACATCTGGATTTTTTTCCCAGCAGCTGAGAGGTTGCTGGCATGCCCATCTCTATCTGTCTCCCTCTCTCTCTCTCTCTCCAAAAAAATAAATAAATAAATAAATAAATAAATAAATAAATAAATAAAATTAAAAAAAACAATGCTATCACAGTAAAGTCCAGTATTTTTTGTGAGAGAGTCAGAGAAAGAGAAAGAGAGAGAATGGGCACACCAGCAGCCTCTCAACCACTGTGAATGAACTCCAGATGCGAGCGCCCCCTTGTGGGAAAGTGTGGCATTGTGCACTTGCATCACTGCATCTGGCTAAAAGTGGGACCAGGAGAATCAAACGGGCATTCTTAGGCTTAGCAGGCAGGCACCTTAACCACTAAGAAACCTCTTCAGCCAAAGTCCAATATTTTAAAAGAATGACAATAGATGTAAATATGCAAAAACATAACATCATGTTTAGCATCAGATAAAGAGTTACTAGATAGGGCTGAAGAGATGGCTTAGTGGTTAAGGCACTGCCTGTGAAGCCTAAGGACCCAAGTTCAATTCCCCAGTACCCACATTCACAAGGCAGCACATGCATCTGGAGTTCATTTGCAGTGGCTGGAAGCCCTGGCATTCCCATCCTCTCTGTCTCTTTCCCTCTCTCATATAATACATAAATAAAAATAAAGCTTAAAAAAGTTACTAGACATACAAAGAAGCTGAAAAATATAATCCATAGACCAAGAGAAGAATGAGTCCATAGAAACAGCTTTAAGAATTATAAAGATTGGGGATGGAGATATGGCTTGGCAGTTAAAGACACTTGTTTGCAAAACCTGACAACCTGGGTTTGATTCCCCAGTACCCACATAAAGCCAGATGCACAAAGTGGTCCACATGCCTGGAGTTCATTTGCAGTGTCAAGAGGCCTTGACATTTACAGTTCTCTCTCTCTCTGTGTCACTTTCTCTCTCTCTTTGCTTGCAAATAAATAAATAAATAAATAAATAAATAAATAAATAAATATATTTTTAAAAGAATTATAAGGATGAAGATATAAATATAGCACTTAAAAATCTACTAAAATATGTTTAGTAACTTAATAAGGAATATGAATATAATGGAGAGAGAAATGGGATCTATGAAAAAAGTTCCTAGGACTGGTGAGATGCTTCCTGAGTAAGCATGAGGGCCTTAAGTGGGGCATGAAACTGGAGATTCCATGTAAACATCAGGATGTGGCCATACACATCTGCAACCCTAGTCCTGAAAAGACTAAGGGAAACTATAAAATGAGGCACACTCCAGTATCAAAGAGAAACAATGGTCTTCCATACATAGTAAAACCAAAAGAGGCAATAAAACAAGACATTGAAGTTAAAGGGCAGATAAAACTATCAGAACTTATGCAAATAAAAATTGATTAAAGGTAAAGGTATTACTTTTAAAAATATTTATTTATTTATTTGAGACAGAGACAAAGAGGAAGAGAGAGAAAAAGAGCAAGCATGGGCACACCATGGCCTCTAGCCACTGCAGATGAACACAAGATGCATGCATGACTTTGTGCATCTGCCCTTATGTGGATGCTGGGGAATCAAATCCAGTCCATCAGACTTTGCAAACAAGTGACTTTAACCACTGAGCAATCTCTCCAGCCCCATATATCACTTTTAACTGATATATATTTGTACATATTTATGGAATATGGCATAAAAATTTGATATAGGTATACTATATGTAGTTTTCAAATTAGGGTAATTAGCATTTCCACACATTTATCTCTCTACATTGGCAATTTAACCTCTTCTAGTTATTTTTAAGAAGGCTATAAGATTATAAATTAATATCATATGAATAAACATTATGGTTGGGATATGAAGTATTTTACAAAAACTCATGTAGAAGGCGTGGTCCCTGCTATTATCCAATAACAAGAGGTGATTGGATCACAAGGACTGTGGTCTAATCAGTGATTATAGGTCTGATAGATTCATAATTTGATGGCATTATTGGGTTGTGGGGCCTGGTTGGAAGCAGATCACTGAGCACATGCCTTTGAAGGGTATCTATCTGTAACTGGCCCCTTCCCGTCTTCCGCCTCAGCGTCCTGGTTGCCTTGTGATGAGCAGCCGCCTCCGCCTCCGCCCCATACTCCTGCTGCCGTGACATTCCACAATGGACTACCTGAGGCAGAATGCACAGTGGTGGATGTGCTGACCATGGATCTTTCTTTCTTCAGATTGCTAATTTCATGTATTTATCACAGTGATGAAGAAGATTGACATAGGTATCTTTAGTGATCAGTGGGAATACTTGAAGCTGATGACCACAAGACAATTGCTAGGAGAGTAAAGGTTGTTCAGAAAAAATATGTTTAGAAATAGTAACTCATTTTTTCTAAATTCAGCGAAATAATATGAACCTATGTAACTAAGAAATGTAATAAATCTAAGGCATGAATATGAACAAAACAAAAATACAAAGCACATCATTATAAAATTATAAAAAGCAGTTATAAAAATCTTTTAAAGCATCAGAAAAAAGGCAAAAAATGCATAGTTTAAAGAAGAACAACTATAAAGGATTGAAATGAAAAAAAAAACCTAAATCTATAGCACTAGAATCAGTGAAATACCTTTATATCCTTTAAAAATGAATCCAACCACTTTTGCCAAAATGGAAGATCAAGGTGCATTATTAATTCATTGATATGCACAACTTTAGATGTGAATTTAGATGGGATGAGCAGAAAACAAAGGATCAACATGAGTATAGGGAAATAGCTATTTTCTCATTTATTAATTGAAATTACTTATTAAACTAAAAGACGATTAATGGATATTATAGCACACATACATGTAGTATCACACTTATATAAATGTATATATACAGCATATATAGAAATACTAATATAAGAGTTTGAAAGGGAAAGTTTATTGCTGTTCTACCAATGTGAAGTGTGGTGGTGGTGGTTTGGTTCAGGTGTCCCCCATAAACTTAGGTGTTCTGAATGCTAGGTTCCCCAGCTGATGGATATTTGGGAATTAATTCCTCCTGGAGGCAGTGTATTATTAGGGGTGAGATTATGGGTATTGTGGTGGGGTTGCTGCTAGACACCTGGTTGTGTGGCTTTGGCCTTTTGAAGCTGATTTTCAAGAGGAATGTGGAAGGATTTGAAACCTTGGCCTGAGAGATGCCTTGAAGTGCTGTAAGTGTAGCTTGATGGACTATTCTGGTCAGAGTTGAAAGACCTGAATGCAGTAAGAACTGTGGACTGTGAGGTTTGGCTTGTGAGGGTGAGAAAGAGCTTTGCTTAGACTGGGCTAGAAGCAGTTTGAGAGGCTTGCTGTTATGCCCATGTCCTGAGAAGTTGTGCAGGGTTGCTTTGCGTAGAAATGGACTGGTGTGAGCAGACGGATATGGCACAGAAAAAATGAAATTTTGGGGCCTAAACTGATGCCCATTCACCTGCAAAATGTTTGAGAGATTACAACTCTTGAGATTGAGCCAGCTGACCAGCACTGGGGCAACTGGAAGAATGTAGACTCTTTTTAAGGGGCCTGAGTGCTCAAGGAGTTTCCTGTTCTTCAAACTCTGCTTTATTCCCCTGGATTAACAAATTGACATCCTACCTGGTATTGTGGAGTATAAAAAATTCAGGAAAGAGAAGGTCATTGAGTTTGCAACACGGTCTTGTGTTTTGGAGATGGCCATGGCCAGTGTGAACCAGGTTTGCTGGATGCCTGCATGGAGACCCCATGGGGCCATGAGGATGAACCATGGCTTGCATTTGAGACCCAGTGGAGATGCTGGTACCATGAGATGGCTGCCAAGGAGAACTGCCGGCCCTGAATGAAGTTTTCCAGGACTGTGTGTAGCCTAGCTAGAGGGGCAAAATTGGAATTCCAGAGACTTGTTGCTGGTTAGAATTATTGGACTTGGAGATATGTCAATGGCTAGAGTTGTTGGACTTGAAGTTTCAGAGTTTGATGTTTGCCCTGGTTGTTTTAAATCTTGTATTGGTTGAATATTTCTTTGCTATGCCCCATGATATCTTTTGCAGTGTGAATGTTTATTCTGTGCCATTATGGGTTTTAGGGGGGATTTTTTTGGTATTATGGCTCAGTTAAAAGATCTTGCACTATGGGGATGTATGAACATCATTGGAATTTATAAAAACTATGGGGACTTTTAAAGTTGCATGAATGCATTGCATTTTACATCATGGTATGGCTATCAGTTTATGGGGGCCAGGGGTGGAATGTGGTGGTTTGATTCAGATGTCCCCCATAAATTTAAGTGTTCTGAATGCTAGTTTCCATAGCTGATGGCCATTGGAAATTAAAGCCTCCTGGAGGCGGTGTATTTTTTGGGGCAGGCATATGGGTATTAAAGCCAGCTTCCCTTTGCCAGTGTTTGGCATACTCTCCTGTTGCCCACCTTATGTAGTCAGGGAGTGATGTCCACCCACTGCTCATGGCAGTGCGCAATGGCCCCTTGAGGAACCAGGGATCCACATTGTGAGGTTTGGCTTGTGAGAGTGAGAAAGAGCTTTTCCTGGACTGGGTTAGAAATGTTTGTGTGAGAGGCTTGCTATTATGCCCATGTCCTGAGAACTTGTACAGAATTGCTTTGCATAGAAGTGGACTAGTGTGAGCAGAGGGATATGGCACACAAATGAAATCTTTGGGCCAAAACTTCTGACTGTTCACCTGCAATTGTATGAGAGGTTACAACCATTGAGATTGGGCCAGCTGACCTGCATTGGAATGACAGAAAAAAAATGAAGTCTTTTGAAAGATCCTGAATGCTGAAGGAGTGTCCTGTTCTTCAAAGTCTGCTTTATTCCCCCTGGATTAACAAATTGGCACACCACCAGGTTATTATGGAGTATAAGAAACGTAGGAACGACAGGGTCACTGAATTTGCAATATGGTCTTGTGTTTTGGGAACAGCTGTGGGCAGTGTGAAGCAGGTTTGCTGGATGCCTGCATGGATACCTGATGGAGCTGTGAGGATGAACCGTGTGGATTGCACAGATACCCAGCAGAGATGCTGGAACCATGAGGCAGCTGCTAAGGAAAGCTGCCCACCCCCATGAAGTTTTCCAGGACTGTGAGTAGCCTAGCTAGAGGGGTGGAATTGGAACTCCAGAGACTTGTTGCTGGTTAGAATTATTGGACTTGGAGATTTGTCACTGACTAGAGTTGATGGTCTTGGAGCTACAGAGTTTGATGTTTGCCCTGTTTAAATCTTGTATTGGTTGAATATTTCTTTGCTATGCCAATGCCATCTTTTACAATGTGAATGTTTGTTCTCTGCTATTATGGGTTTTTTGGGGGAGATTTTTTGGTATTATGGATCAGTTAAAAGATCTCAGACTATGGGAACTTTTAAAGTTGGACTGAATGCTTTGCATGTTACATCATGTATGGTTATTAGTTTATGGGGGCCAGGGGTGGAATGTAGTGGTTTGATCGAGGTTTCCCCCATAAACTTAGGTGTTCTGAATGCTAGGTTCCCAGCTGATAGAGATTTGGGAATTAACGTCTCCTGGAGGCAGTGTATTGTTGGGGGCGGGCTTATGGGTATTATAGCCAGCTTCCCCTTGCCAGTGTTTGGCACACTTTCCTGTTGCTATTGTCCACCTTATATTGGCCAGGGGGTGATGTCCACCCTCTGCTCATGCCATCATTTCCCTCTGCCATCATGGGGCTTCCCCTCAAGTCTGTAAGCCAAAATAAACCCCTTTTCCCTAAAAGCTACTCTTGGTTGGGTGATTTCTGCCAGCAATGCAAACCTGACTGCAACATGGGGTAATATTTTAAGTTAAAGACACATAATATAAGTTCAAAAGCAACCATTAGAAAACAAACCTAAGAGCCATAACTAGTGAGTCAACAGAGGAGATAATATGTTAAAAATTAATACAAGTAAAGTGAGGAAAAAGTAGAAGCAAGAAGCAAAAGACAGATGGATAAAGAGAAAAAAATTAGCAAGATGATAAGTTTAAAAATGGTTGAGCACACCAATTAAAATTACATACTGGGTACGTAAAATAAAATTAGATACTCGGTATGTAAGGCCAAACTAAGTGCTCTCTAAAACCACTTCAAATATGAAAAGAAAGGTCAAGCAGTTAGCTAAGAGGGCTCTCTTGGCTTCAAAGCAGACAGTAGGGAAAGCATCTCACCTGTAGCAAAAAGGAGCATCTCATACTGATTGTGATGGTTAAGTTTTATATGTCAACCTGACCCAGGTAGCAGATAAAACATTAATTCTGGGTGTGCTTGTGCAGGTGATTTGGCAGAGACAAGCATTTGAATCAGTAAACTGAAGATCTACCCTCATCAATGTTAGTGAGCACCTGCCAAATATCCAGGACTGAGCAGAACCAAAATGTGGATGGACTAAGGACAAATTCACCGGGTCTGCTGGAGTTGGGATATCCATCTTCTCTTGTCCTCATATATCAAAGCCTCAGAGCTTTAATATCTAAGACTTAGACCAGTGGCCCTATAATTATGGGTATTTGGTCTCAGACTGAGGGTCCCACCTCTGGCTGCCCTGGTTCTCAGGCCTTTGTACTCAGACTTACTTATCCCACCAGCTTTAGTGGTTGAGCAAATGGCGAGAACATATTGTACGATGTCATAATTGCACAAGGAAATTCACAACGAATCCCCCTTCCTATATCTATATATATCCCTTTGGTTGTTCTGTTGGTCTGGAGAACCCTGAGTGAAAACTGATAAAGGAGCCAGAAAAGCATAAATACATAAAATGTGTATGAGCCCTGTAGCACAGTGCTAAAATATGCAAATCAAAAGCAAACAGAGGGCCAGAAAGATGGCTTAGCAGTTAAGGCACTTGACTGTGAAGCCTAAGAACCCAAGTCACATTCTCCAGGACCCACGTAAGCCAGACACACAAGTGTCACATGTGTCTGGAATTTCTTTGCAGTGGCTAGAGGCCCTAGTGTGCCCATTTCTCCCTCTCTCTCTCTCTCTATCTGCCTCTTTATCTCTGTCTCTTAAATAAATACATACATTAAATATTTTTAAAAAGCTAACAGGAGAAAGAAGGAGAAATGACAACTCTACAATTGAAGTTGGAAATTTCTGCATTCATCTCTCAGAAACAGAGGAAACAATGAAAATCAGCAATTTTGTAAATAGGTAAACAATATCATTGCTTAATTTTCACTTCACATTGAGAAACACAATTCTAGACACTTTAAAAAAACACATATTCTTGGGCTGGGGAAATGGCTTAGTGGTTAAGACGCCTGCCTGCCAAGCCTAAGAATGCCTGTTGGATCTCCAGGTCTCACATTTAGCCAGACATAAAGTGCCCCACAAGGGGGGGCACGCATCTATAATTCATCCACAGTGGCTTAAAGGCTGCTGGTATGCCCATCTCTCTCTCTCTGACTCTTCCTCTTTGTCTCTCTGTCTCTGTCTCTCTCTCTCTCTCAAATAATAAAAATAAAAAAATGTTCTTTTCAAGTATACATGAAATTATTCACCAAGAGAGATCATACAATTGGCTACATTAGAAGGCCCAATGAACTAAAGAAGATTCAAATTGTATGGACAATGTTTTCTGGCCTGATAAATTACATTAGAAATTAATAACAAGCATAGGGCTGAAAGGTCCCCCAAGCATTAGAAATCAGATACCATATTTTTAAATAACTCATGGGCCAAAGTCATTAGTAGATAAATTTAACAGTATTTTTAACCAAATAACAGTGGCAAGACATATAAAGTTAATAAATTGTTGATAAAAAAGCACTGAAAGGAAATGTATAGTTTCAAATTTTTGTTAGAAAATACTGAAAAATTTAAATTTCTATGCTAAGGTTCTATTTAAGAATATAGAAAAAAAGACAAAATAAACCAAAGTAAGAAACATTAAGGAAATCATCATCAGCAGGAATAAAAAAAAATGGAACTATGAGCAGGCTCTGAAAATAAAAATATAACTGATTAATCTGTCATTGGATTAATGAATGAAAAGTAGAGGAAAAAATGAAATTGACACTATTAGGAATGAAAGAAGAGATATTATAAATCATACAGACTTCTATTATTTATTTTATTTTCATCCTATTTTTTACTATTTCTTTCTATCAGCATTTACTATAATCCATTTTCTTTAAATTTTTTTTTTTTTTGCAAGCAGAGAGGGACGGAGAAAAGAGAGAAAATGGGCATGCTAGGGCCTCCAGCTGTTGCAAATGTACTCCAGATGCATGTGCCACCTTGTGCAGCTGGCTTTACATGGGTACTGGGGAATCAAACCAGGGTTATTTGGCATCTTAACTGCTGAGCCATCCTGCCAGCTGCTACATTTAATATAATACACTTTATTGTTGTTCATTCATTTCTATAATTTTAAATGAATGTCTGTTTGCAATAAATCACCACAAATTGTGTATTTTTAAAAATGCATTTGCCTTTATGGAAATTGTTATGACAGAATTCAAGATTGGCAATTAGTATCTTTCTGCATTTTAAAGCTACCACTCTATCACCTCTGACTTTCCTAATTTTGTTAAAATTCAATTTTATTCCAAATACAAAATGGTAAGTTTTCTTTGCTTTTTAGTAGTTCTACTATAATTGAGCTGTATCCTTGAGTTATATCTGTAGCTTTCACAAAATTTTATCTTGATTAGGGTTAATAACATTTCTTTTACGTGTAGCTTAATGACGTCCATAAATTTTAGAATAATCTCTGCCAGTATCTCTTTCAGTATTAATATTGCTTATTTCCTCCCTCACTTAATACTTCTTAGATTTTAATTCAAAATATGTTAGAACTCTTAATGAATTTTATGTGTCCTTTAGGTTCTTTCTTTTCTTATTTCCCACAGTTTTTACTTATTGCTCCGCCTGAATATCTGTTCACTTAAGTGGTCAGTAATCTCCATTGACTTCCTAGTTTGAGATTTTGAATGCTTTCTCTTAATCTTCAGCTTTTCGTCTATGGCTATGGCATGGCCTTAGAATGTATCTTTGCTTCTATTCTCCTACCTATCTTTCCTACTTGGCCTTTTTTCTATAGCACCTGCTGGTTAAGAAGTATGAGCTTGGCTGTATTCTACAGAACCCTATTGTCCCTCCACTCTTTTCCTTGTCCTTTGTATCTTCTAGAACGGAGCCATTGTGCTGCCTGCATGGAGTAATTTGATATTATTTGCATACCAGACACTTCTCTGCTAGCTTCAGGGTGCATCACTGGTGCAGCTGTGTGCTGCACTAACAAATAGGACTATCATAGCTAAGGTCAGTGCCTCCTCAGCTCAGGATCTTGCCCTTCTCTCAGCAGCAAATCACTTACTCATCTAGATAATCTGGCCTGGATCAGTTCTGATGCCAGAAAGAAGGAGGGTCTCAGTACTGGGGCTTACCCTAAGTTCCAATTGTAGTTCCCAACTATGGTTTTGGGTATGCAATTAACCATGTCCCAAAAATATTAAATAAAAATTTTCAGGAATAATCATTCATATGTTTTTAAAAAATTTTTTAAATTTTTTATTTTTGGAGAGAGACAGACAGAGAGAGAAGGAGACAGATAGAGAATGGGTGCGCCAGCAGTCTCTCAGCTACTGTGAACAAAATACAGATGCGTGTGCCGTCTTGTGGTCAAGTGCGGCATTGCGCCCTTGAGTCACTGCATTTGGCTAAACATGGGACCTGAAGATTGGAACTGGGTTCTTAGGCTTAGCAGGCAGGCACCTTAACTGCTAAGCCATCTCTCCAGCCCTCTTATGTTTTAAATAACTTTCATTATAGTATATTGTAGTCATATATTACAATTACAATATATTATATTATAATTACATATTACCATGTATTATATAATTACAACATATTAAGGTATAGTATATTATTATATTATACTATAATGGTCCTATTTTATTATTAGTTTCTGTTGGTGATATCTTATTATTCCTAATTTATAAATTAAAATTCATCACAGATATGTATGCATAAGTAAAAAATAGAATATAAAGGGTTTGGAACTATCAGAGGTTCAGATGCCCACCTGGAGTCTTGGAACATGGTTAGAATTCCCTGAGAATAGACTGTAGAGAGGAGGAAAATGGGAATGGTGGGCAGCTCATGGAATCAGCAACACCCGTTCCTGTGTGTTTACTCAATACTAGCTATTATAATTTCTTGCTGCTTCTTCAACTCCTAGGGATTGGTCCTAGGTCAGCTTCTCTTTTTCTTTTCTTCTTTATTTTAAAGAAACATTTTATTTATTTATTTATTTATTTATTTATTTATTTATTTATTTATTTATTATTTGCATGTGTATATGTGTTGGAATGGGGGCATACCAGGGTCTCTTGCCATTGCAAGTTTACATCTGGCTTTACATGGGTGCTGGGGACTTAAACCCAGGCCAGCTGGCTTTACAACTTTAACTTCTGAGTCATCTCCCCGCTGCCTCTTTCTCTTTTCAGTTTCTTCTTTCCCCCTTAGTTGTTATCCTGGCCCATGGCTTGATATCCCATTTATACCTCTAATTCTGTCCTCCTCCCAGAACCCCAGACTCTGCTGTCTAATGATCTATTTGACATCACTTCACTGATGAGTGGTATGCAACTCAATGTTAATCTTATCTAAACAGAGCTTTGACACCCCTCTGTAGAGATGTTGGAGGCACCTAATGTAGCAATGCCATAGATATGGATGTAACATTATAGTCTAAGTTTATTAAGTTTATTATAGTTCTTTCAGGTGTCTTATGTTTTGTCATATTTGCTTTTATAGTTCATCTCCTTCAAACAGAATGTAAGTTTAATTGAAACAGAGGTATGTCTAACTTGTGTGTTACTGTGTGACCAATATCCATACCGTGGTCCAAAATACAGTGTCAGATACTTAGTACTATCTATGAAATGAATGTGAGAAGATACTCATGTTATTAGAAGAGAATACTTACTTACATGACTTCTGACTGAAACAGGGAAGGGGGCTGTGGGTGGTATCATAGTCAGCTCCGTGTTGCTACATTGAATATCCATCCAGACAGTTTGTTGGAGGAAGGGGTTTACTTTAGCTTCCAAATGCAAGGGAAACTTCATCAATGGTGGAAGAAGCTGTTTATTTTCATAGATACAAGCAGAAAGGAACAACCCAACAGCCAGCACCACAGACATAAACCACCAGAACTCAAAACTGTTCTCTCCATACCTTTTGGGCTGGAATTCAGATCTGTCCCCAGTGACATATCTACCACTAGCTGCTAGAGGCTTAAGGGTACTGGGGAATCAAACCAGGGTTATTTGGCATCTTAACTGCTGAGCCATCCTGCCAGCTCTACATTTAATATAATACACTTTATTGTTGTTCATTCATTTCTATAATTTTAAATGAATGTCTGTTTGCAATAAATCACCACAAATTGTGTATTTTTAAAAATGCATTTGCCTTTATGGAAATTGTTATGACAGAATTCAAGATTGGCAATTAGTATCTTTCTGCATTTTAAAGCTACCACTCTATCACCTCTGACTTTCCTAATTTTGTTAAAATTCAATTTTATTCCAAATACAAAATGGTAAGCATTCTTTGCTTTTTAGTAGTTCTACTATAATTGAGCTGTATCCTTGAGTTATATCTGTAGCTTTCACAAAATTTTATCTTGATTAGGGTTAATAATATTTCTTTTACGTGTAGCTTAATGACGTCCATAAATTTTAGAATAATCTCTGCCAATATCTCTTTCAGTATTAATATTGCTTATTTCCTCCCTCACTTAATACTTCTTAGATTTTAATTCAAAATATGTTAGAACTCTTAATGAATTTTATATGTCCTTTAGGTTCTTTCTTTTCTTATTTCCCATAGTTTTTATGTACTGCTCAGCCTGAATATTTGTTCACTTAAGTGGTCAGTAATCTCCATTGACTTCCTAGTTTGAGCTTTTGAATGCTTTGATTCTCTTAATCTTCAGCTTTTCGTCTGTGGCTATGGCATGGCCTTAGAATGTATCTTTGCTTCTATTCTCCTACCTATCTTTCCTACTTGGCCTTTTTTCTATAGCACCTGCTGGTTAAGAAGTATGAGCTTGGCTGTATTCTACAGAACCCTATTGTCCCTCCACTCTTTTCCTTGTCCTTTGTATCTTCTAGAAAGGAGCCATTGTGCTGCCTGCATGGAGTAATTCAATATTATTTGCATACCAGACACTTCTCTGCTAGCTTCAGGGTGCATCATTGGTGAAGCTGTGTGCTGCGCTAACAAATAGGACTATCATAGCTAAGGTCAGTGCCTCCTCAGCTCAGGATCTTGCCCTTCTCTCAGCAGCAAATCACTTACTCATCTAGATAATCTGGCCTGGATCAGTTCTGATGCCAGAAAGAAGGAGGGTCTCAGTACTGGGGCTTACCCTAAGTTCCAATTGTAGTTCCCAACTATGGTTTTGGGTATGCAATTAACCATGTCCCAAAAATATTAAATAACATTTTTCAGGAATAATCATTCATATGTTTTTTAAAAATTTTTTAAATTTTTTATTTTTGGAGAGAGACAGAGAGAGAAGGAGACAGATAGAGAATGGGTGCGCTAGCAGCCTCTCAGCTGCTGTGAACAAAATACAGATGCGTGCGCCATCTTGTGGTCAAGTGCGGCATTGCGCTCTTGAGTCACTGCATTTGGCTAAACATGGGACCTGAAGATTGGAACTGGGTTCTTAGGCTTAGCAGGCAGGCGCCTTAACTGCTAAGGCATCTCTTCAGCCCTCATATGTTTTAAATAACTTTCATTATAGTATATTGTAGTCATATATTACAATTACAATATATTATATTATAATTACATATTCCATGTATTATATAATTACAACATATTAAGGTATAGTATATTATTATATTATACTATAATGGTCCTATTTTATTATTAGTTTTTGTTGGTGATATCTTATTATTCCTAATTTATAAATTAAAATTCATCACAGATATGTATGCATAAGTAAAAAATAGAATATAAAGGGTTTGGAACTATCAGAGGTTCAGATGCCCACCTGGAGTCTTGGAACATGGTTAGAATTCCCTGAGAATAGACTGTAGAGAGGAGGAAAATGGGAGTGGTGGGCAGCTCATGGAATCAGCAACACCCTGTTCCTGTGTGTTTACTCAATACTAGCTATTATAATTTCTTGCTGCTTCTTCAACTCCTAGGGATTGGTCCTAGGTCAGCTTCTCTTTTTCTTTTCTTCTTTATTTTAAAGAAATATTTATTTATTTATTTATTTATTTATTTATTTATTTATTTATTTATTTATTATTTGCATGTGTATATGTGTTGGAATGGGGGCATACCAGGGTCTCTTGCCATTGCAAGTTTACATCTGGCTTTACATGGGTGCTGGGGACTTAAACCCAGGCCAGCTGGCTTTTTACAACTTTAACTTCTGAGTCATCTCCCCGCCTCTTTCTCTTTTTTCAGTTTCTTCTTTCCCCCTTAGTTGTTATCCTGGCCCATGGCTTGATATCCCATTTATACCTCTAATTCTGTCCTCCTCCCAGAACCCCAGACTCTGCTGTCTAATGATCTATTTGACATCACTTCACTGATGAGTGGTATGCAACTCAATGTTAATCTTATCTAAACAGAGCTTTGACACCCCTCTGTAGAGATGTTGGAGGCACCTAATGTAGCAATGCCATAGATATGGATGTAACATTATGGTCTAAGTTTATTAAGTTTATTATAGTTCTTTCAGGTGTCTTATGTTTTGTCATATTTGCTTTTATAGTTCATCTCCTTCAAACAGAATGTAAGTTTAATTGAAACAGAGGTATGTCTAACTTGTGTGTTACTGTGTGACCAATATCCATACCGTGGTCCAAAATACAGTGTCAGATACTTAGTACTATCTATGAAATGAATGTGAGAAGATACTCATGTTATTAGAAGAGAATACTTACTTACATGACTTCTGACTGAAATGGGGAAGGGGGCTGTGGGTGGTGTCATAGTCAGCTCCGTGTTGCTACATTGAATATCCATCCAGACAGTTTGTTGGAGGAAGGGGTTTACTTTAGCTTCCAAATGCAAGGGAAACTTCATCAATGGTGGAAGAAGCTGTTTATTTTCATAGATACAAGCAGAAAGGAACAACCCAACAGCCAGCACCACAGACATAAACCACCAGAACTCAAAACTGTTCTCTCCATACCTTTTGGGCTGGAATTCAGATCTGTCCCCAGTGACATATCTACCACTAGCTGCTAGAGGCTTAAGCAGGAAGCTTAACCTTAATTAAAAATACATAAGACAGGGCCAGAGAGATGGCTTAGCAGTTAAGGTGCTTGTCTGCAAAGCCAAAGGACCCAGGTTTTATTCCCCAGTACCTACATAAGCTAGATATACAAGGTGGTACATGTGTCTGGAGTTCATTTTCAGTGGCTAGAGGCCCTGGCATACCCATTTTCTCTCTCCCTCTCTGTCTGCCCCCCTCTCAAATAAATAAATAAATAAAAATAAAAATTTAAAAATACCTGAGGCTATGGGGGGGGAATACATTCACATTTAAACCTCCACAGGGTGTTGGGACGTTATGTTTTATCCTCATTCATTGCATTCTATAGGCGCTCATCAGCCCTACATCATAGGGCTTCTCATTGATACTCCACTTAAGCTTTGCTAATTCATTAGCAATCTTATAAGTTTGACCTCTGATTGATCCCAAGTCCATTCTCTTCTCTCCATCAACTGTGCTGTTACCTTAACGCAAACCTATATCTCCTCCTGCCAACCAAATATCATAGACTACCGGTACCTTACCTCCTATTCTTGCTCCTTTATACTTCATTTTTCACACAGCAACTGTATCTTTCCAAACAAGAAATGCATTCTGTCCTTGACCTTTTCTAGACCTCCAAAGGTTTCCTATTACACTTCAAATAAAGCCGAGTTCCTCATTATATCCTTGCAGGGCAAGGTCTGGCAGCTGCCTTCCCTAATGACTACGGCTTCATTGTTCTTCCTGTCCCCAGCCACTGTGCCCTTCTTCTTTTATGGTAACATAACAAGTACTTGATTTCCCCTCCATCTTGAAGATTGTCATCACATAAACCAGTCAAATTTGGTCTTCCCTTATCACATGTCCCCACATGATTGTCTTCACTTTTCTTTTGGGGGAGGGGTTGCTGAGGATCAAGTTCAGAACCTTGAATATATTAGGCAAGTACTCTCCCACACTAAGCTATGCTATATTCCCAGCCTGATTTTCTTCACAATTCCTAAAGCTAATCAAAGTTTTCTTACTTATTAAAGCATTTTTAATTTGTATTTTGTTTCTTGCCATTTTCCCAATATCTAACACAATATTTGACACATAGAAGATTCTCATTGCTATATGTGGAATGTGTAAGAGGATTAACAGGATAATAATTGAAAGGAGATACTTTTAATCTCTGATTTTTTGTAATGAGTCTTTATTTAGAAAGAAATAGCATAAGTTAAAAAATCTGTATTTTCCCTTTGTCTATATTTTCTCTTTTCTTACCAAACTGTTATGGCTTTGTTATAACAATGATGGTTTTCTATCTTTTGATCTCTCTTTTTTTTTTTGGAGAGAGACAGAGAGAAACAGAGAGAGGAGAGGGAGAGGAAGACAGAGATGGGCGTGCCAGCAGCCTCTCAGCTGCTGCAAACAAAATCCAGATGCATGCACCCCCTTGTGGTCAAGTGCAGCATTGCGCCCTTGCTTCACTTTGCATCTGGCTAAACACGGGACCTGGAGATTGGAACCAGCATTCTTAGGCTTAGGAGACAGGCGCCTTAACCACTAAGCCATCTCTCCAGCCCTATCTTTTGATCTCTTATTGGAGCTAGACAATGTGATGTGCTATTTAATTTATTTATCAGGTCAATTTTCTGAATTATGTCCTATTATAGTCCATACTTGTAGCAGACAGTTTCAGGTTCACTGAGATGAACTTCCAGATCAGGAACAGTTATGGAGGAAGGGATATTATTTATTGAAGCTTACAGATCCAGGGAAGTTCCATAATGGCAGAAAAAGCTAGCGTGCCTTCACAGATCCAAGCAAGAGAGAAAAGCCAACCAGCCACACAGCACAGCACACTTCAGGAACTCCTACCAGGCACACTTTGCATATCTTTCCAATGAAATCTCAAGCCATCACCACACCTTAAGATCCGCCCCCAGTGGCATTGCCTCCAGAAAGGTGGCTGCAGATGCAAACTATAAACTAATAAAACACTGAATACATTGGGGGCCATCTATTCAAACTACCACATTCCTCCCCTGGCCCCCAATAGATTTATAACTATCACAAATTGTAAATTGTACTCAGTCCAATTTCAAAGGTTCTCACAGTCTTGACCAACTTAAGACAGTGAGTCCTGTAAAATCAAACAAGTTAAATACTTTCAAAATGAAAAGGCACAGAGTAAACATTTTTAATTGGTATAAGGCATAGCAAGGAGAGACTAGAACAATGCAAAGTCAGCCACCATCAGCAATCATCAAACTTCTGCAGTTCAAGTTCAATATAACCAGAGACTGACAGTCTCCAGGTTTTCCAGTTCCACCCCTCCAGCTAGGCAGAGTTGCCAGGGAAAACTTTCATCCCATGCCAACACTGCACTCCATGGCAGCCCTTTTGCACAGTCCTGGTATATCCAAAACATCTTCAGGTCTCCATGAAAACCACGGTCCATCTTCCAAAGTCTCTTCCAGCCTATTCCTGAGGGTCTTCATGCCCTGCCTCATGCTGCATCTCAGCAGCGGCTCCTGGAACCATGTGCAATTCATGACCACTCCATGCATTTTTCATGCTTCCAAAACTAATACCAGGTGTGCAGGACACAGCCATATTATTATTATTTTTTTTCTTTGGTTTTGCAAAGTAGGGTCTCACTCTGGTCCAGGCTGACCTGGAATTAACTATGTAGTCTCAGGGTGGCCTTGAACTCTCGGCGATCCTCCTACCTCTGCCTCCCAAGTGCTGGGATTAAAGGCGTGCGCCACCACTCCTGGCCACAGCCATATTCTTAATCCAGGTATGAAATAAATCATAGCTTTGAAAAGCAGGTTCCTTCTCCAGTCAACTCTTTCTAAAAGAGTTTGCATTTCTAACAGTCTTTCCTCAGGCATCCTCTCCATTGTTTTAATGTAAAGCAGTCAGGCCACCTTCCTTCCACCTTCCTTAAGATTGCTAATGTGTTGACAATAGCAGCTTCAGTAACCTAAAACCAGTCTCAGTGCCTCTAATTTTAACTTGCATGAGGTTTTCCAACTTAAAATCTTAAATCTCACAGTCCAATATCTTTAGCCAAGCACATCAGTCCATTACAAATTTAACCTTGATCAAACTTTCTGGGCCTGGATAGTGGAATGCAACCATCCCTTATGCCAGTAGCCCAGTTCCAACAAAGTCCTCTGCAGTCTTTCCTTCCCCTTAGAAAGCTCATAAGCCAAGCCTCAAAGTTCAATACAGTCTCCACTTAGCATTCTCAAACTCTCATCAGAATAGTCCATAATACTTGGCTTACCACTCCAGAAGGCATCTTCAGTTGCAAGCACCAAGCCCATGCCTATTCCTCCAAAACAAAGGTTCCAAAAGATGAATATCCACATGGTCAGGTTCATCTCACCCCACACTCCTTGGTACCACTTTTGTAGCAGACAGCTTAAAGTTAGCTGAGATGAACTTCCAGACCAGGCACAGTTATGGAGGAAGAGATATTATTTATTGAAGCTTACAGATCCAGGGGAAGTTCCATAATGGCAGAAAAAGCTAGCCTGCCTTCACAGATCCAAGCAAGAGAGAAAAGCCAATCAGCCACATAGCACAGAACACTTCAGGAACTCCTACTAGGCACACTTTGCATATCTTTACAATGGAATCTTAAACCATCACCACACCTTAAGATCCGCCCCCCCAATGACATTGCCTCCAGAAAGGTGGCTGCAGATGCAAACTATAAACTAATAAAACCCTAAATACACTGGGGGCCATCTATTGAAACTACCACAATACTTTACAGCTGAGATATCTGATATTCATTGAAAATGTTTCTATTACTTTCCCAAGTCCATAAAGGTAACCAACATTCCATTCTCAGCTGAATTTCAGAAACAAATCTCTTCAGATAGCGAAGATTATAGTAGCTTCTTTTTAGGTGAACTCTTGGTAATAATCACTAATGGTTGCAGTGAGGTAGTGAGGTAGAGATCAAATAAGCACCTTGTTACCAAGATGTTACCAGATAAAATGCTGGCAGCAAACTCTGAATTCCATTCTTTAACATTGTTCCCAGAAGGAAGCATGAACCAGAGATCAAAGTCGAGTCATTCTCTTCTGAATTTTTTCCTCTTCTGTTTGAGCAATTCTTTAATTAGTAGACTCCAGGCTTTGAGTTCATGAAAATCAGAAAGGCTGGCTTTAATTGACCAATTAATGACATATTCATTATCTTATTCAAGAAACAAAGTTATATATGAAGTTAAAAGTCCTTTGTACTTCTAAGGCATTTGTAGTTTGAAAAAAGAGAGAAAAATATTTAATTAAAACTTTTGGAAAATTTAAGACTGCTGCAGTTAGATTCATCTTGCAGACACAAAGTACCTGACCAAAAGCAGCTTATGGGAGAAAAGGATTTATTTCAGCTTACAGACTTGAGAGGAAGCTCCATGATGGTAGGTAAAAATGTGGCATGAGCAGAGGCTAGAAATCACCTACAGCGGTAGAAAACAGCAGCAGGAGAGTGTGCCAAACACTGGCAAGGGGAAGGTCACCATCGCACTCATAAGCCCACCCCTCAATAACACACTGCCTCCCGTAAGGATCCAATTCCAAAATTTCTATCAGTTTGATACCTAGAATTCAGAACACATGAGTTTATGTGGGACACCTAATTCAAGCCACCACATCTGCCCTTGGCCCCCATAAATTCATGGCTATCTATGATGTAAAATGTAATGTACTTAGTCCAACTTTAAAAGTCCCCACAGTTTCTTCCAATCCCAATACTGTTTAAATATCCCCACAGTCTAAGATCTTTTAAGTGAGCCATAGTACCCCCCAAAATATAATGGCACATAATACACATTCACACTGCAAAAGATGGCATTGGGGGCTACAGAGATGGCTTAGGCAAGCCTAAGAACCCATGATCAACTCCTCAGATCCCACGTAAGCCAGACATACAAGGTGATGCAAGGTTGTGCATGCACACAAGGTGGCACATGCGTCTGGAGTTTGACTGCAGTGGCTGGAGGCCCTGGAGGGCCAATTCTCTCTCTCTCAAAAAAAGAGAGAGAATAAACCCAGTCTCAAAACAAAAACAAAAAGATGGCATTGGGTATAGAAAAGGTGGATTGAACCATATAAGATTTAAAACAACCCGGGTAAACATTAAATTCTGTAACTCCATGTCAGATGACTCTAACCAGTGACAAGTCTCCAAGTTCAATAATTCTAACTAGTGACAAGTCTGTGCAGTTCCAGTTCTACTCCTCCACCTGTGCTGCCCCAAAACTCAGAGAAATACTCCATCCAAGTTGACAGCTCTCTTTGGGAGCTATCCCATAGACCTGGCATCTCCACTGGGTCTCAACTACAACCCTTGGTTCATCTTCAGGGCTCCATCAGGACTCCATGCAGGGAATTCCAACAACCCTGATTCACATTGATCATAGTTATTTCTAAAAAATAAAAACATGTTGCAAATCCAATGACCCCAGTATTTGTTATGTACTCCACAGTACCCAGTAAGCAACCAAATTTGTTAATTCAACAGGGGGTGGGGAGGGGTGGGTTTAAAGCCAACATTTAAGAACAGGAAAACTCCTTCAGTATTCAGGCCCCTTTCAAAAGAGTCATCATTCTTCCTGCTATCCCAGTGAAGATCAGCTGGCCCAATCTCAACAGCTGTAATCTTTTATTTATTTATTTATTTATTTATTTATTTATTTATTTATTTATTCATTCACTTATTTAAGAGAGAGAAAGAGAGAGAGAGAGAGAGAGAGAGAGGGAGAATGGGTGCACCAGGGCCTCTAGCCACTGCAAATGAACTCCAGATGGATGTGCCCCCTTGTGCATCTGGCTTGGAGAGTCGAACTTTGATTTGCAGGTAAATGCCTTAACCACTAAGCCATCTCTCCAGCCCAACAGCTGTAATCTTTTAAACCACTGCAGATGAAGGGACAGTTATTGTCTTTATCCGAAAGCTTTCATTTTTTTCTGTGCATATCCTTCTGCTCATACCAATCCATTTCTACACAACACAACTGTGCACAAGTTCTCAGGACACAGGCAGGCAGAAAGCAGCAAGTCTCTCATACAAACTGCATCAAGACCAGTCCCAACAAAGTTCTTTCTCACCCTTATAAGCTAAACCTCATAGTCCATAGTTTTTATTGCATTCAGCTCTTTCAACTCTGACCTGAATGGTCCATAAAGTCTGCCTTCAACACTGCAAAGCATCTCTTACACCAAGGCTTCAGTTCCTTCCAATTCTTCTCACAAATAAGCCCCAAAAGGCCAAAAGCCACACATTCACATTTCTAGAATCAATGACCCCACTCCTCAGTACAAATTTTACTGTTGTAGTTACATTTTCATTGCTGGTAAAAAAAATACCTTATAAAAATCAAACACTGGCAAGTGGAAACTGGCTATAGCATCCATAAGACCACCCCCAATAACATACCTCCTCCAGTAAGGATCCAATTCCCCAATTTCCGTCAGCTGGGGACCTAGCATTCAGAAGATGTAAGTTTATGTAGGACACCTATTTCAAATCACCACACCACAGAGACCAAAAC
Organism: Orientallactaga sibirica; assembly: GCA_036365145.1. Taxonomy (NCBI): domain Eukaryota; kingdom Metazoa; phylum Chordata; class Mammalia; order Rodentia; family Dipodidae; genus Orientallactaga; species Orientallactaga sibirica. Next base: position 54,961,803 of record JAEOAD010000005.1, read on the forward strand.
ACAGACCCAAACTGTCTTTATAGAACTTCAGATATCTTAATGAAAACTATAATAAAGGGACAGTTTAAATTTCTAAATAATTTAATAAAATTTTAATTTTTTACTTGGTCATTTGGTACCATGAAGATATATGATCATGCTGGATCACTTCACAACATATTTGAATACTGTTGCTTATGTTCAGTAGATTTTCTTAGACTTTCAATTTCTATATTAATATCTTAGCTTCTAAAATGTAGATTCATGTGTAAAATGAACCTATTCTTTAGAACTGATTAAATGAAATACTAGGAAGACTTTTTTTTTTTTTAAAATGAATGATGTCTTAATTTGCACATAGATTAGCCAGTAGTGGATGCAATAATGAGCAAGCATTTTAAATAAGCATCAAATCCAAAGCAACTGAAGTGTCTAGTAATTTTTAAAACAAAAACCACACTGTGAATGAGGGAATCCAGGAAGTTTCTTAATTGTATATCAACTCTACAAGTCTAGAAATTTTTGCCCAAGTCAGCCTGTGGTAGAAGAGGGTAAACCTGGGCAGTTTAACCTGACAATTTAATCATGCTAGTTTTTCAAGTAACCATGGTGTCTCTGGAAAACAACAACAACAACAAAACCCATTCATTTTTATCTAACACAAGTTACAGCATTAGGAGCTGTGGGGTCATTAGTCTGAAAGAGTCTGATATTGAAATTAGACACAAACATAGAACAACTCCTGTTACCTCAATCCAAAGGAAATTGAGCTTCATTGGGGGAAAATGTTAGAAGAAGGAGGCAGACTGGGAATTTTCCTGTGAACCTGGAATCACGCTTGATCAGATCATGTTTTATATTAGTCATGTTCACTATAGATATACACACAAATGGACATGCATCAAGGTTTGTACTCATACTAATTTATTCAGGTGCTTTGCCCTCTGATACTCTGAAATTTCCTTGTGCAGTACTTTCTCTGTCTGTGTTTTAAAAGAAAAGTTTCAGGCTGGTATAGTGGTGTGTACCTCTAGTCCCCACTACTGGACAGAGGAGTCAAGAATTTGAGGTCCCTGAGCAACATAAGCAAGATCTATAAGCAAAAGTACAAAAAGTTTCCCTTACAATAATCTCAACCTAGGTTGCCTTATAAATAAGCAACTTGCAAATTAGAGGTGTGATATTGCCATTTCAAAGAAGCTTGGAGATAAACAAACTGTTTTCCTGTCTACCTTGTGGTCCTTGTGTTATTTGCCTGGAATCTTATTTCCAATGCATTGGGGAGGGTTTTGGTGCTGAGAGTTTCACACTCTGTATGTGTGTGTGTGTATGTGTGTGTGTGTATGTGTGTGTGTGTGTGTGTGTGTATGTCTGTGCATCATCATATGCATGTGTTGGCTGAGAAAGGAGCCATCATGGACGGTAGGGACGTGTACATGGAGATCATCTGCCGAATGAGAGTGGCACTCAGAGCCAATGGTATCTTAAGAGTGGTATGAGGATGGATGAGTCAGACTGGGAACAGCATTTCCTGACTGCCCACTTATAGGCACAGTGCCAAGTTTTATTTTGTTCTTTAGGTTCTAGTCTTCAGATTCAGATGAAAGGATGATATTTCTCAGACTGGTGGCAAGATACTTACTTAAGGATTAGAGTGGTTATCCATAAGACTCTATTCCCCTAGAGGTCAGGAGTCCTGTTTTAGTCACTGTTGACCACCAGAATCTACTATGCTGCGTGGCATGAAGTCAAGGCCTAAAAAGCATTTGTTGAGTGAATGTGTATTTATTGGATCAAATCCTTTCTGCAAATCGTTGCCGTTCTGGATCACTGAGATGCTGGACACTCAGACTGTCTACAGGATATTTTTAGACCTAAGCTTCTTTGACCGACTAGGAATTCTATTCCCTGCTGTAGTTTCAGGGGTGTGTAAGACATAATTCAACCAGTGAGCATTTACTGAGCTCTAGTATTTGAACACTGAGAAAAAAAAAATAGGGATAGTTCCTGAAATAAAGCAAACAAGTTGTCATTCTCAGAATATGTATGTGTGTGTGTGTATACACGCGCACACACACACATACACACACACGTACATATATATGTTGGGTTTTCAAGGTAGGGTCTTGCTCTCTAGCCCAGGCTGACCTGGAATTTACTATGTAGTCTCAGGGTGGCCTTGAACTCATAGTGATCCACCTACCTCTGCCTCCTGAGTGCTGGGATTAAAGGCATGCACCAGCACGCCAGGCCAGAGCTTACCTTTTTATAATTTTTATTTATTTATTTTTTATTTATTTTTATTTTTGGAGAGAGACACAGAGAATCAGACAGAGAGAGAGGGAGAGGAAGACAGATAGAGATGGGCGCGACAGCAGTCTCTCAGCTGCTGTGAATGAAATCCAGATGCTTGCGCCCCCTTGTGGTCAAGTGCAGCATTGTGCCCTTGCCTCATTTTGCATCTGGCTAAAGGTGGGACCTGGAGATTGGAACCAGCGTCTTAGGCTTAGCAGGCAGGTGCCTTAACCGCTAAGCCATCTCTCCAGCTCCCAGAGTTTACATTTTTATAGGCTAAACAACAAGTAAAAGAAACTATAGGTCTGGAGAGATGGCTTAGCGGTTAAGGCACCTGCCTGCTAAGCCTAAGAACCCGGTTCCAATCTCCAGGTCCCACGTTTAGCCAGATGCAGTGACGCAAGGGCGCAATGCCACACTTGACCACAAGAGGACGTATGCATCTGGATTTCATTCACAGCAGCTGAGAGACTGCTGGCGCGCCCATTCTCTATCTGTCTCCTTCTCCCTCTCTGTCCTCTCTATGACTCTCTCCAAAAATAAATAAAATAAAAAAATTTAAAAAAGAAACTATAACATGCCTTGTGGTGATACATGTTATGAAAAAAAAACAGGAAATGGAGAAATGAACATGACAATCTCCCCTGGAGAAAACAATGCCCATAGACTACAAGCAATTTAATGGGGATTATAGAGGGCTTACCTCTATTAAATTAAACATTTCAAGGGCACACCTGAGCTAAAGCTTTGTGGATACTTTTCTACTTCTTTGTAAAAAAATAAATATGTCCAGCAAATGGCAAGTGGAATCAAAGGATTGAGAAAAGCAAAATTCTAGAGGAAATGAGTGAATTTAGAGAATACCATAGTCTTTTCCATGTGTGCTAAACTTGTTAGCTCAATTTATCACAAGATGTCCTGGAAATATTCTTATCCCTTTATGGCCAATTAGGCACAGAAAGATCCAAGGAGTTTCTTAAAGTCACTCAGAGGAGGGAAGACCAGATGTGAATCCAAGCAGCTATGACAGAATTAAGTCATTGTCTCTAGAATCTAAACCCAAGTTTTCAGCTCCTGAGATATACTGCTTCTTTGAAAAGTGTAATGAAGCATAAGGGTTTAAATATTGGAAGTACTTTTTAATTTTTTAAAAACATTTTTATATTTATTTATCTATTTTGATAGAGAGATAGAGTTAGAGAGAGAGAGAGAGAGAAGCAGAGACAGAGAGGCAGATAGAGAATTGGCACACCAGAACCTCCAGCCACTGCAAACGAACTTCAGATGCATGCACCAAATTGTGCATCTGGCTTTCATGGGTCCTGGGGAATTGGACCTAGGTCCTTTGGCTTTGCAGGCAAGTGCCTTAACCTCTAAGCCATTTCTCCATCCTGTGATTTTTAAGTTTTACAAGTAAAACTACAAAATCTCCAACAAAAGGGCATGATATCTACCACAAATCTTTCTGTGTTTTTGGTTATCTCAAATTTATTCCAGTGTCTGGCACTTTGTGTTGTCCCTAGCTCATCCCCCCAGCTTTGGACACCTTTCCCCAAGCTCGTCAGGTGGCTGGCTCTTTCTTACAAGTCATCTCAGCTCAAATGAATCTCTCCATTGAGGGCTTCCCCATCCACCCCGTTGCTACCTCACCATCCCTTAGTCACTCTCTCCTGCTCATTGTCCATTTTCCTCGTGCTCCCCAGCCCTCATCTCATTTTAGAGTTTCATGTGACTGATACTCCCTGTTGTTCTCTGGTCTCTCTGTGGAAGCACCATGGGCTCAGACACAGTGGCTACTTTCTTCATTGAAATTCTTAGGCCTTATCTCTGCCTGGTATAGCACAGAGTCTTCAAGAACATTTGACATTAAGAAAACAAATGACAACAAATGCTAACAAGGACACTGTATCAGTCAACATTTTGCTGGGACAAAAATACTTGACTGAAAGCAACTTAAAGGAGGAAATACTAATTTCAGATATGGTTTCAGGCTAGAGTCCGTCATGGCAGGGAAGGCTGGTGACAGGAGCTTGAGGCAGCTGGTACTCAGCACAGTGAGGAAGCAGAGAGGTGTGAGGACTGGTGCTCAACCAGCTCTGTCCCTTTTTTACCCAGGCCATGGAATGGTGCCACCTAAGTAAGCACTCCAGGATCACCTCTCACAGACATGCCTGCAGGCTATCCTAGTCTACACAATCCCTCATGTTGGTAATCAGAATACATCATCACAGATGTGGACAAAATGGAACCCTTATACACTGCAGGTGTGCATGTCAACTGGTCCAGTCATTATAGCCTTCAGTATGGAGGGTCCTCAAAAACTTAAAAATAGACTTCCCATATGCCACTACTGGGTAATTTTTAAAAGAAGCCAAATTTTATTAGAGCAGAAGAGAGCTTTTCTTCATCCATGTGGTAAAGGAGGTCTTGCTGGGCAGTGGTTCTTTAATTGAAGGCAGGGTGTCGCTGGAACCTCCACCAGTCATCAACTCAGTCTGTGCAGTGACTGATAGCACTGGATCAAATAAACAGTTCTGCATGACGCCACCAGCCTAGCTGAGAATCAATAGAGAATTGTATGTAAAGTAAAGCTTTGGCCCCATTTCCATGCTTCCAGGACCACTTTCACTTTTCATTTCAGCTTGTACTTATCAGAATAGGAGCCAAAAAATACAACTTCCAAATAGAAGACTAGAAATGACTGCAAGCAAAGTACATTTGGATGAGGCTGCTTCCAGCAGGAGCAGCAAGCTGAGCCCGGGTCAGTTAGACAGGGAAACATTCAAGTTAGCACAATGTCATGCTTGAGACTAGAGCAGGAGAGACTGCAGGAGAGCCAGTTCTGATAATATCTGACTGTTGCAAAGCCCCAGCCAGGAGCTCTAGGCAGGCTGGCCAATGACTTAGCTTAAGGGACTCCATGAGAGCAAACATGTCATACATACACTGGTGCCGAATTACCTCGTAAGGTGCCCAATGTGAATAAGGCAGCACTTAGAAGAAGATTCTGGAAGGTTTAATATGTTCCCACTGTATTAATAGACCCAATTTCAAAGAAAGACGGGCTTCCTTTACAAACTTGAAAGATAATAGTGCATTACACAAACCTTGCTCAGCTATTTAAAAGTAGCTCAGAGCTCGTTCTGTCCTGAGGGCTTATCAAGACGCATGCCGGCAGTAAATGGGGAAGTTTCCTTAGAGCATATCTGAGAGTTTTCCCCTCTAAGTAGAGTGTTTACTCAGATCAGCGCATTGCTGTAAGATGGTCACGGGAGTGTGAGGATCAGTCAAACCACTCTCCATGGGGGGAAGAGCAGAATCTCCTCAGTGAACTCCACAGGCTGGGTTCAATGCCAGCACTTTACATTGATGAGCCGTGTGGTTTGGGCAGTGCATCCTATGTCTGCAGGATGGATGGTAGACTAAGCCGTCTAGCCACTGGGTGTGATGAGAATTGCCTGGGACAAATGGAGTCAGTCCTCTACTCAAGGACACAGCAGTCCTGGAGAAAACTGCTCTGCACCCAGGCAAGGGAGGAAATTAACTTTGCCTACTGGCTTCAGAGTTGACCTTGAAAGCCCTTTCTTTAGCAGGTCCTCAGCTGTGCTCTCTCCAGCTACACAGGGACCAGAGTGCTTGGGCGCCTCACACCACCCTCTTCTCTACACTGTCAGTCACCTAATGCTAATCTAATGCCCAGCTTCCCCACCCTGGACTAGACACTATCAAAATTAATGATGTCACTTTCTTCTTTGCCAAGCTAGAATTTCTTGAAGTATGGTACTTAGGATTCTGTCTTCACAAGGCACCAGGATCCTTCTTAAAATGTAAGTTTCTGGGCTCTGCTCAGGATCTACTGATTTAGAATTTTAATAGGGGATGGGGAGACTTAGCTCCCCAAAACTTGCATTTTAAATCAAGCACTTGATAATTCATACATATGCAAGCTACATTGGATACTGTCTTCATAGAAGGGGGGCATAAACTTGTAACCCTGCTTGCTGTTCTGTTAATCATAATTATCGCTTTATTTGTTCAACAGAGCATCACTGATCACCTATGTGACAGATACAATGATGAACAACAGCACCAAGTGTGTTCTCATGGAGCTGATGGTCTAGGGAGGGGAAGGAAGTAATTAGCAGTGAGCTAATCTACAAAGTGAAACAAAAAGTAGTGGGGAGGGAAGCTCCCTTAGATAGGGTAAGCCTCTGTATGGGATGACATTTGTGCAAAGACTTAGGAGAAATGAAGGAAAGACTTGCGACATGGGGAGGAGGATTCTGTTCAGAGCAGCAGCAAGGACAAAGGCCTTGAGGAGGAAGAGTGTGGGCGTGCTGGTAGAACAGTCTGGAGCCAGTAAAGCTGGAGCCCAATGAGTGAAGACGGAGGTGGTAGGCATGCAGGTCACCCAGGGCCTCACAGACTTTCTATTTTCTTGGATAAATGGGAACGCACTGACAGGGCTGTGGCCGGGACAGACATTACGCAAGGTGAACGGCTGCTGCCCTGTGGCTGGTCTGCTTTATTTCTAGGTGGCAGAACACGGCTGAGAATAGATTGGTAGGGATGGAGCAATAACTTGTGGTGACATTCTACACTCTTTTCTCTTACTTCGTTTTTGATTTTTCTTTTTTTAGACAAGGTCTCTGTAGCCCAGGCTGGATTCTAACTCATGATCCTCCTGTCTCAGCCTCTGGCGTAGTAGAATTCAAGCAGCACTTTTTTTTCTAATTCTAATCTACTATCTTTAGGTGTGCTGTGACTTTCTGACCTCGGATGGGATTCTGAGGGCAAACTAAAGTGTTTTGCTTGAGAATGGGGAATAAAGAGCCAGAAAATGGCTATGACCAGTGTTACAGACTGAAGTGTGACACTTTCTAAATCCATAGGTAAAAGCTGGAGTCCCTGGTGCTGGGAGAATGGGCTTTAAGGTGTAATCGAGGATAAACAAGGTCATCCAAAGGTGGGTCCTAATCTAATAGCCTGGGTCTTCAAGAAGCCAAAGAGAGACCAGGAGTTTGCACACATGGAGAAAAGACCACAGGGAGAAGGTAGCCATGTACAGGGGAAGCAGAAAGACCCCTCTAAGTCTTGGTCTTCCAGCCCCCATAACTATGAGGAAATAAATGTTAACTTAGCCCCCCATAGCCTAGCCTTCTATGATGACAGCCTGTGGTAGTTTGAATATATGTCCCCCAATATATTCAGTATTTTATTAGTTATAGTTTGCATCTGCAATCACCTTGCTAGAGGCAAGGTCACTGGGGGCCCGGTCTTAAGGTGTGGTGATGGGTTTGAGATTCCATTGTAAAGATATGCAAATGTGTCTAGCAGGAGTTCCTGAAGTCTGCTGTGTGACCTTTTGGCTGTAGTTTGGCTCTGTGTGCTGTGGTGGCTGGTTGGCTTTTTCTCTCTCTGCTTGGCCCTGTGGAAAGTCGGCAGCTTCTCCTGCCTTTATGGAACTTCCCCTGGATCTGTAAGCTTCAATAAATAATATCCCTTCCTCCATAACTGTGCCTGGTCTGGAAGTTCATCTCAGCGAACCTGAAGCTGTCTGCAACAGTAAAGTGGTACCAGAAGTGGGGTGAGTTGAACCAGACCATGTGGATGTTCATCTTTTGGAACCTTTGTTTTGGAGGAATGGGCATGGACTTGGTGCTTGCAACTGAAGATGCCTTCTGGAGTGGTAAGCCAAGTTTTATGGACTATTCTGATGAGAGTTTGAGAATGCTAAGTGCAGATAGTATTGAACTTCGAGGCTTGGCTTATGAGCTTTCTAAGGGGAAGGAAAGACTGCAGAGGACTTTGTTGGAACTGGGCTACTGGCATAAGGGATGGCTACGTTCTGCTATCCAGGCCCAGAGTGTTTGATCAAGCTTAAATTTGTAATGGACTGATGTGCTTGGCTAAAGATATCGGACTGAGATTTTAAGATTTTAAGTTGAAAAACCTGAAGCAAGTTAAAAGTAGAGGCATTGAGACTGGTTTAGCTGCTATTGTCAAACACATTAGCAATCTTAAGGAAGGTGGAAGGAAGGTGGCCTGACTTGATTTACATTAAAACAATGGAGAGGATGCCTGAGGAAAGACTGTTAAAAATGCAAATTCTTGGAAAGAGCTGACTGGAGAAGGAACCTGCTTTTCAAGGCTGTGGTTTATTTCATCCCTGGATTAAGAATATGGCTGTGTCCTGCACACCTGGTATTAGTTTTGGAAGCATGAAAAATGCATGGAGTGGTCATGAGTTGCACACGGTTCCAGGAGCCGCTGCTGAGATGCAGCATGAAGGCAGGGCATGAAGTCCCTGAGGAATAGGCTGGAAGAGCCTTTTGGAAGATGGACCGTGGTTTGCATGGAGACCTGAAGATGTTTTGGATATACCAGGACTGTGCAAAAGGGCTACCATAGAGTGCAGTGTTTGCATGGGATGAAAGTTTTCCCTGGCGACTCTGCCCAGCTGGAGGGGCGGAATTGGAAAACCTGAAGACTGTTAGTCTCTGGTTATATTGAACTTGAACTGCAGAAGTTTGATGATGGCTGATGGTGATTGAGTTTGCATTGTTTTAGTCTCTCCTTGCTATTCCTTATACAGTTAAAATGTTTACTCTGTGCCTTTACATGTTGAAAGTATTTAACTTGTTTGATTGTACAGGACTCACTATCTTAAGTTGATCAAGACTGTGAGAACCTTTGAAATTGGACTGAGTACAATTTACAATGTGTGATAGTTATAAATCTATTGGGGACCAGGAGCTAAATATATTGGGGGCCAGGGGCGGAATGTGGTAGTTTGAATATATGTCCCCCAATATATTCAGTATTTTATTAGTTATAGTTTGCATCTGCAATCACCTTGCTAGAGGCAAGGTCACTGGGGGCCCGGTCTTAAGGTGTGGTGATGGGTTTGAGATTCCATTGTAAAGATATGCAAATGTGTCTAGCAGGAGTTCCTGAAGTCTGCTGTGTGACCTTTTGGCTGTAGTTTGGCTCTGTGTGCTGTGGTGGCTGGTTGGCTTTTTCTCTCTCTGCTTGGCCCTGTGGAAAGTCGGCAGCTTCTCCTGCCTTTATGGAACTTCCCCTGGATCTGTAAGCTTCAATAAATAATATCCCTTCCTCCATAACTGTGCCTGGTCTGGAAGTTCATCTCAGCGAACCTGAAGCTGTCTGCTACACAGCCCTAGCTACTTCATGCATGAAAGTAGAGCCAGAGGGACTTCACTTCTTTATTCTTACCTTGATTTGTTCAACCAGTCGTTCCTGAATGCTCAGTACATGCTAAACATAGTGTTGCTGCTTTAAATACATTGTTTTACTTAACTTCTCCACAATATCTAGGTAGGGCTTATGAACATCATCATCTTATGGGTAAAGAAATGAAGGCTTAGGTAGAGGCAGGCAGTTGGCTAGGGGAAATGCTGGAGGTTAATATGTACGACATGATAGCAAAGGCTTCATCTATGCTGGAGATGTGAGAACAAAGCCCAAGGCCAGCTGCCCTGGATTTAAATCCCATTCCTGCTGCCTGCTAGCTATGTGGTTTGGGACAAGTTACTTAGTGTCCCTAACTGTCAATCAGGGGAAATAAAAGCTAAACCACAGTGCTATGGTTTAAATGAGAAATGTCTTCCATGGGCTCATGTGTTTGAACACTTGACCCCCAGCTGATGGCACTATTTGGGAAGGTTGTGGTACCTTTAGTGGGCAGAATCTTGCTCAAGGTAGAGGGTCCCTGGGGTGAGCCTTGAGGCTTGATAGCCTGGTGCCACATCCTGTCTCTCCCTGCTTCCTATGGATGCCAAATGCCCAAATGCCTCACACTCTTGTTTCCAGGTTTTTGTGCCACAATCGATTGCACCCCTTCTTCAACTGCCAGCCCAAACCAAAGCCTTCCTCCCTTGACTTACTTCTTATTAGATATTTGATGACAGCAATAACAAAAGTAACAACAAAATGAGCCAATATGGGCTGGAGAGATGGCTTAGTGGTTAAAGCATTTGCCTGTAAAGCATAAGGGCCCAGGTTTTATTCCCAGAACCCACATAAGCCATGTGCACAAGGTGGTGCTTGCATCTTGAGTTTGTTTGCAGTGGCTGGAGGCCCCGGCACACCCATTCTCTCTCTTTCTTTCTCTCTCTGTCTAATAAATAAAAATAGAATAATTTAAAAAAGCAAAAATGAGCTAATACATTGAAAGAGTTAGGTACCTAAATCTTTAGGCTGGGAAAATGCTTGTGTATATGTATGTATGTGTATATAAGTATATACATGTATATACACATACATACATGATGTCATGCGGAAGAGATTTCTAATTTGGTGGTTCCAAGAAATAGATTTCAGCCCAATGTAAAGGCCTATGAGTCATCAGCATTGTCCAGAAGTAGAAAGGTCAGCCTAGAGGCTGAAGTAGCTCTCTGTCACTATCTGACTAGGAATGCTCAGAAGGGCTTCAGTGGTGTGGTGAGGTTGGTCTGCAGGGATTAAGATACCTCCTAAGTAGAAACCCTGCCTGGTGGCGCAGAGGTAGTAGCCTAAAGGCTGGGTTTGCTTCTCTTCTCTCTTTGTCTGTCTTATGTTGGTTTTAGTCACAGGTTGCATTGACATTCACTGTAGTCAGTATCAAGCATCTGCAGGAATGTAGATTTGGGGTTCCCACCCACATGACTAAACGTTCTGTCATCTGTGTTTTAGGACCATGAAAAGAGAGTCTGATAATTAAAAAAGAAATGGCTTCTAACCTTTGCTTATGAGACTTACTTTTGGTTCACTCTTCCTTGACAGCCTACCTTGGTGTTTATTTTTTAATTTATCCAGCCAAGCATACATGCAATTCTATTTAGAGACTTTTACGCAGCAGCCATATCTTGCTGAATAAACATGAAAACATTCTTAGTGATGCTGTCCTAAGACAGCCTTCCCTTTTCTTCTAAATATCATGCTTTGTGAATGCAGTCTTGGAGGAGCAAACTCTCTCCCATGTGGAATATTTACTGCCTCTTCCAAGCAGAACATAGTGTGTTCATTGAGAATAGAAATGCCTCTACCTGGATGCCATGACAGTGGACAGGTTTCCATGTTCCAAAGTGTGGTTGTTTGAATAGATGGCCACCAATATATTCAGTGTTTTATTAGTTTATAGTTTGCGTCTGTAGCCACCTTGCTGGAGGCAATGTCACTGGGCGGATCTTAAGGAGTGGTGGTGGGTTTGAGATTCCATTGTAAAGATACGCAAAGTGTGCCTAATAGGAATCCCTAAAGTGTGCTGTGCTGTGTGGCTGGGTTTTTTTCTCTCTCTGCTTGGCCCTGTGAAGGCAGGCCAGCTTCTTCTGCCATTATGGAACTTCCCCTGGATCTGTAAGCTTCAATAAATAATAACCCTTCCTCCATAATGTGCCTGGTCTGGAAGTTCATCTCAGCAAACCTGAAGCTGTCTGCTACACAAAGACTGCTCTTCTCAGTCACAGACAGAAACCTAGGGACTTGAGGCATGCATACACAGAGCACCAGCAAGTCGACCTTTTCTAATGAAACAGTAAGGACTCTAGGGACCACATACTTCTGTTTCGTATGCCTCACTTTTAAAAGTATATCCAACCACCTTAGTCCTCCTGTTCTTTTCACACAGTCACAAAAATGTTCAGATCTTCTCATACTGCAAATATGACCAGTGTTTTCTAAAATTTATACCCTACATAATTCCTATTGCTCTTTGGCTTAAGACCAAACTCCAGAGCTCATGTCATAGAGACATGTGGGATTACATGACTCTAGAGTCTCATTCCCTACCTCCTTGGTTTCTGTGTCTTAGCTGTACTCTTTTCTTTAAAATTTTCTTTCTTTTCTTTCTTTCTTTCTTTCTTTCTTTCTTTCTTTCTTTCTTTCTTTCTTTTTCTTTCTTTCTTTCTTCTTTCTTTGCAGTGCAGGAGATAGAACCCAAGCTCTCAGGCATGCTAGGCAAGTGTTCTGTCACTAAGCCACACTCAAGCCCTTCCCTTCATTCGTGATTCACCTCAGCTCTCTGTTGACATGGGAAATTCTCTTCATTCTACCTCACTGAGTCCTATGCATCCTTCAGATCTTAGTCAAGTGACTCCTCCTCAGAGAAGCCATCCTGATTTTCCTGTGCATACCCAATGAAGCTGCATTACTCCTTGTTCTAACAATACTCCTTTCCATGGTATAGTTCATTTAGTTGCCTCCAATAATGGCAGGTACCACTTCACCAGATGGTACCTGACACATGCCAGAGATGTTCTTTTATGCATTTGTTTATATTTGTTGAATGAATGAAAGAGTAAATGAATGACTTCTCTTGCAAGGAGTCCCATTGGCTCCTGAGTATCTGCTTCAACATTTTCAGAACAGTGACATTCCATGTAGCAACAACAGGATCTAGGTAGACTCTGCTCACACACATCTTTGAAGCCATACATTTTTGAGCCTCCTGTTTGTTTTTCCTGTTCACTGCCTTTGCAGACACTTGTGAAGAAAAAGGTCTTGGCCATCACAGCCCATCTTTCCTCCCAGCTCAATCTGCTTGTGAAGAAATAATGACTCAGAAAACTAATGATGACAATGATTTCACTGCCTGTGATTTTCCTATTAGATTTATAAAATTGAGTCCCAGTGAAGGAAAGGCCTAAGGACACAAGAAAATGTGGATCCAGAAACACAAATCACAGCAGTGGGGGCCAGTGTGTGGTAGAGATAAGCACCAGTAAAAGCCAGTCGTTTGAAAGAATCAAAAGGGAAAACAGAAGCTTCTTTGAAGGGGCGCACGGTGAGGTGGAGAGAACTCAGGCTATGCAAAACAGACCCGCTTGGCAGTGTCTCTGGAAAGATCTGGACAGAGAAACTTTTGGAGGAAACAAAGGCACCATTTCCTAGGTACACACCTGGCCCGTTCCACCCAGCATCATCTGTCTTTACACCAAACACGAAGGGAAACATTCTTTCTTCCATTTTAAAGTTGAAAAACAGATACATAGAGGACAAATAATATTAGCATAAATGGAAATTTAGTTTTTACAGGATCCCAAGGCCAGAGGTGTCTCCAAATAAATGCTTCATTTCCACAGTCCTCCCTCAGTATTTCCAAAGCATATCATGATGTAGAATCATTGTGATAAATACCTTCACACCATAGCACTGAATAACTGACTACCAGTTAGCTTTTATTAAATACCATTTTTGGTCTTCCATATATTTTCTCAGACAGAAAGTCCCTTATAGGTCTTATTAAGAACTCTTGAAATGGGTTACCATTTTCAACTTTGGGGAGACTCAAGAAGGGGTTAGATTTCCTATAAGACATATCACTTCACCCAGCACCCAAGCCACTGGTGTTATTAGTTTTCTATGACTATAACAAATACCCGCCACAGCTGACTTATGAAGAGAAAAAGGTGGTTTGGATTTGTAGTCTTGGCACTTTCAATCTATGAGATATTAGTCCTATTGTTTTGGTGTCTGCAGAGGCATAGCCCATCATAGTGTCAGCTCCTGGCAAATCAGGGAGCAACATGGAGGAATAGGAAGGAGCTAGGGTTCCACTATCCTCTTCAAAGGCACACTCAAATTACATGAAACCTGTCTGTAGGCCCTACCTTTTACTGGTTCTACTATTTTCTAATTGTGCCTAGGTAGGGGAATGAGCCTTTAACACATAGGCCTTTGGGGACATTTCAGGTATAAACTATAGCAATTAGGTTTTCTTGTATTTCCAGTGGGCTCTCAGGCATAGAACTAGTCAGTTTCTTCAGGGACATCAGAGTTAGAAGAGGACCTGAGTCTAGGACTGCTGGCCAGGATTCTTTCCATCACCATACTATATCAAAGTGTATAGGTCAAGAATTAATTTCTGAGGTCTTTACTAGAACAAAGAGGATTACTATTGCCAGCTAATTTTTTGTTCCATTGGGTAGCACACTGCATGCTTGGTATGAATGAACATATATCTACCAATGCAATTGTTTTAATGTTATTTATTTATTTTCACAGAGAGAGATAGAGGGGGAGGGAGGGAGAGAGAGAGAGAAAGAGAGAGAGAGAGAGAGAGAGAGGGAGAGAATGGGTACACCAGGGCCTCTAGCCATTGAAAATGAACTCCAGATGCATGTGCCATCTGGCTTTACGTGGGTATTGGGAAATTGAACCTGGGTCATTAGGCCTTTCAGGCAAGTGCCTTAACCACTGAGCAATCTCTCCAGCCCACAACTGTTTTACCTATGTCTGAGTTTTACCCCCCTTTATAGATGACAAAATTAATGTCCAAAAAACTGAGTTTCTATTGGGTAGATATTTTAGTCAACACTTGAATATAAAGTCTTGAAGTAAATTCACAGTTACCTTGAAGCAAACACAGGCTTAACAGAGTTTCAAGGACAATGACAATAACCTTGATACTTCCCAGGGAAGCCACTTTCCTGCCAGACATCTCCGAATGCCTTGACCACAAACAGCTGTTCTTTAGTTTCTGGACTTTACTCTGTCATTTCAGGGAACCTAGCTGAGCAAATTTTTCTCCTAGAACTCTTCCATTGAGTTTTTAGTGCATCTCTCTGCCTTGATTGATGTTTGGTTCCCACCTCTGATTCATATGATTCATCTTGGAAACCTTAAACAACAACTAGGATTCTTGAGTCCCCGTCTTAGGGAATCCAATCCAATATGCTGAGGTAGACAGTTGTGTGCATTAGTCACACATGATCCGTATGCACAGCAGGGGTTAAAACCTACTCATAGGGGCTGGAGAGATGGCTTAGCGGTTAAGGTGCCTGCCTCCTAAGCCTAAGAACGCTGGTTCCAATCTCCAGGTCCCATGTTAAGCCAGATGCAAAGTGACGCAAGGGCGCAATGCAGCACTTGACCACAAGGGGGTGCACGCATCTGGATTTCGTTCTCAGCAGCTGAGACTGCTGGCGCGCCCATCTCTGTCTTCCCCTCCCTCTCTCTCTCTCTTTGTCTCTCTCCAAAAAAATTTAAAAAAAATACTTAAAAAAAAACCCTACTCATGGAGTTGTGTGTTTCCAAATGTGTGCTTCTTTTTCACCTGCTAGCTTGAAGTATCTTCAGATGGGATGATTCATTTCATCATTTAATTTCTCACATGCTGAGACCAACACCAGGCATGTAGTGAGGGAAATAAGACCCTTGTCTCTGGTGTCAGGCATTCTGGGTTTAAATCCTGAAATAGTACATTTTAGCTATATGGCTGTTGGTAAATAACTGAACCATTCCTAGTTCTTTCATGAAAAAATTCAAGGTACTTACATGTTATTTTTGTAAGATTTGTATGGGTAGTAAGTGCAAAAGACGTAACATAGGGACTGGCATTTAACAAGTCCTCAGTCAATGCTAATTTAGTACAAAGGCAAAAAGTTCAATCAACAAGGATGTCTATATGTGACTATCATTGTGGTAAGTGTAGTGGGGATACAAAAAACCCCGATATTATGTACCATTCACTGAATATACTATCTATCTATCTATCTATCTATCTATCTATCTTATCTTATCTTATCTTCTGGTAGGTGTTTTACAACATCATTTTTTTCTTCATAACAAAAAGTGGGCATGTTATTGATATAGAAGGAAATACATCAGTTGAATAACTAAAAGTTCTACAAGTTATCATCAGTATATAGAGACTGGAATTCAGGGTGTATGATTTCAGAGCCCATGTTTTCCTACGTTCTTACTAAGATTGTATAGCTATTCATTTGTATTGATTTATAAAACACACAAATGCCCATTACAAACTTACTATGTTCTAAGAATTGTACTAGGTATGGAGACCTGGGGATTCAGGACTGAGCAACACATTTTTTGTTATAGACTGTAGAAAGGTAACCAATAAATAAATTAATTGATTTATAACATGTACAGCAAGATAAATGCTATGAGGTAAAACAAAACAAAAGCAGCACAAAATAATAGGGGGACTGTGGAGAAAGACACAGAGACAGAGACTGAAGCTGTTTGACTTTATATGGAAGGTGAGGATAGGATTCTCTGATGAAGAAGCATTTGAATGAGTGATAGATGTGATAAAACATGATTGGATTCTG
This sequence comes from Orientallactaga sibirica, assembly GCA_036365145.1. NCBI lineage: Eukaryota > Metazoa > Chordata > Mammalia > Rodentia > Dipodidae > Orientallactaga > Orientallactaga sibirica. The sequence continues at coordinate 54,978,149 of JAEOAD010000005.1, forward strand.
GTTATTTTTAGGAGGCTGAGCCTAGAGGGATTTGCCATAGAATTGGAAGATGGATATGAGATAAAGAAGGAAATTGGGGGTGACTCTAAGGGTTTTTTTTGGCTGGAGAGACTAAGAATTCTCTTACGTCTTAAGTTAGATAAGAATGCTAGATAAACAGGTTTGTATTCAGAGGAGAAATCACTTCTGTTGTGACAGCAGCATTATACATCCAGGTAGAATTGTTGGGCAAGCAGTTGGGAACCATCTGGAGAGTGTGAGAGGGGCTGGACAGTATGAAAAAGGGCAACAGAAAGGTAAGTCTTGAGGCCAAAACAAGAGAAGGAGGAAGCAACACCATGTGTCAGTGCTGTCAGAAGAAGCCTGGCAAAAGCTTGGTAACACTCATGAAAGCTCTTTTGGAGAGATGAGACGAGGAAACCAGAGGAAAGAAAGGGCAACAGTGAGTGCTTCAAAGCATTTTTTTTTTGTTTTTGTTTTTGAAAAGCTAACAGGAGATGGCACAGTGGCTGAAGGAAAACACAGGCTCATGACATGAGAAGAATGAGATAATTTTCAGTACACATGTGGATTGCAAAAACAAATGACCTTGTGTACAGGAAAAACTTAATACTGATGGAGAGTGGGAACGCATGCTGGTGTGACGTGCTTGAGATGAGCAAAGAGGATTAGATCATCCCACAGTGAAGGCTCAGACTTAGATGAGAGCAGGGACATTTCTCCATTATCCACAAAATTTAAAAAATACATTTAGAACATAGGACACATTAGAATATAAAGCAATATCAATATAAGATCTTGCCTCATCATTAACAAAACCCCTGCGCTAGAGGTATTATTATCTCCACGATACAGAGAATACAACACAAAGTCTCAAATGTAGGTGTGTATTAGTGAAGATGAGAAAGATTGATGAGAAAATGAGTAGTCATGGAAAGCTGTGGGTGGAGGTGCACTTGATGTGGGCTCTGAAGAGTAGGTTGGTTCTAAATCTGTGGAAGGGATTGAGAACAGAATTTAAGAGACGTGAAAAATAAGAATTTTGTAAATATGAAGCAGACAAAGATGCAGTAATGGATCCATTCTATGTGAGCAACCTGGAACCAGACTATATAGATTATCATCCTAACTTTTGCTCCTACTAGGAATGAATCTCAGACAAGTTACTCAGTTATAAAATATAGCATTTACCTCAGACATCTATGTAAACACACTGTTCACCATATATTTCACTTATTTCTTTTACATATTTTTATTTATTTATTTGCAAGGCGGGGGTGGGGGAGAGAGAGAGAATATGAATGGGCACACCAGGGCCTTGTGCTACTGCAAAAAAAAAAAACTCCAGGATCATGAACCACTTTGTGCATCTGGCTTTATGTGGGCACTAGATAATCAAACCTGTGCCATCAAGCTTTGCAAATGAGTGCCTTCAACCAGTGAACCATCTCTCTAGCCCTATTTCTCTTATTTCTTATGACATAATAGTTAGAAAAAATATATATTCATGTATGTATAAGAGACTTCCAGCAAGTTTGCCTTTGGATATCATTAGTAGATACTGTTTCAAGGTGTTCCCTCCTGGTAAGGAATCATTACTGACATAACATGGCAGAATGTGTTCATTTACTCTCCCATTCAGTCTTTCACTTAAAAAGGTTATCTTGAGTATTTACTCAGGAGGGAAAGACTGAAGATGAATGGTGCAGAATTCCTGTACCTAGGCAGATCCTGGCAATCCTCAGACAGACACATAAGTGAATCATTTCAAGGCAATCAAAAGACTCTCCTCACATCAATCAGAAAGTGGGTGTGTAGAGCAATGAGAAGGTCTGGACTTCTAATGTGCTACTCAGACTTTGGCAGCTCTGCTTCTTTACTAAGCTGTGTTTCAGCCAATTCCTTATGCCTAACATGGAAATACCACGAGTGGCCATTGTGAGGAGGGAGAGACTCCAGACATAGCCTTGGGCACCCCGCTGGAGTACCAGGCTTCCTGGTAGCTGGATGTCCTTGGTGCTTCCTCACTGTGTCATGGTTCGTGTGACTCACAAAAACTCCATTTTTGGTGTTTTTGAAAGAGTCTTCATAGAAAGAATTAATTTAGATCAGATTTTAAGGATGAGTGGACAATTCGGGGAAAAGAAGGACCACATATGAGAGACATTTCTTTTGTCCCTTTAAGAGCAGAAATTCCCATGATTGCTTAGATAAGCAAAAAAGCCCTCCAGTATCTGTTGCCAAGTGAGGGCCTACAAAGAGTATCAGCAGGTTCCTTTTGCTTCACTGGCTCTACCATTCCTGTGAGGTTTCCTTAATCTCTTATATGTATCCTGCTTTGAGTAGTTTCTGTTGGACTTTTGTTCCCCCATCCCTAAAGCCATTATTTCGGATGGATCTTCTACCAAGAGGAGGGAAGTTAAGTGATCCATTAATGAGGTCCACAGAGAAGGGAACACAGTCCAACTGTCTCAAAACCTTGGTCAAGCATCAGCATTATGTGGTTGTGCTCATTTCTATTTCTATTCTCTTATTTCAAGTTACAGAAGAACATTGTGACAAAATCTCTCTTCAAGTATGCCTACAGATACTTTCCAACCCACAATGACCAAGATAACCTGTTTATGTAGATGTTGGTGCTCTGTGAAATGTTCCACATAAAATTTCACATTTTATCCATGCTATATACACTTTGTATCTGCCATCCTCTCACTCAATGAGAATTCACCCATTATGCACCATACTATCATGGTGCTGGAGGTACTAAAAGGAGATTAATGTAGCAGGGAGACATTAACAGAAAGTCCTGACAGCTTATTCACAATGATTGAAGTGAAGAACTCAGGGATGGCATCCCAGCTAGAGCTGAGCTGAAGACTAAAATAATGACACAACATGGCCAATGGAGAGCACAGTTCCATACAAGTCTTTGGTTGCAGAGGAATGTGGAGGAATCAGCAATGGCTTGCATGGCAGGAGGCCAGGTTAGTTGGAAATGTTTAAGGGCAGTCAGAGAAGGACATCAGGTAGGTGACAGAACACAGAGACTTTAAATGAGTGTGTATTTGTGTTTGGGGGGTAGCAGGGAAGGATAATAAAATGATCATACTTTTAAAAATCATTCAGACAACTGTATGGAAAACCAAATCTTCATCTAACAAAGAACCAAACAGGCTTGAGATTCAGGACTGAGAGAAGGGAAGGCAAAGGAACTAGAATTTCTGAAGTCCATCTTAGTGGTTTACTCTCCTTATGGATGTGTCAGTATATATAAAATATTTAGACAATTCCTAAACATAGTGCATTCAGTGATCACTGTTTTTACTGTTGTGAACATTCAAGTATGGTGTGCTGGCTATATTCTTTTGCAGACACCCTGTGGAAACTGAGGCTCAGAGAGGTTAAATAACTACTAAGTATCATTCTGTAGGCACATGGCAGAGGTAGGAGTAGAAGCCCCTGATCATCCTGTTCTGAATAAACAGTGTCAAAACAAAGCCAGCAAGACAACCCAAGTCTGCATCGTATAATGGTCCATGCCCAGAGAAGCCCAGGAATTAGTGTTGGTCTTAAAATTGTTCTAAAATTACTCTTAAGGAGACTTTAGGGTCATTTGCATTTATTTGATTTTCATAGGGTTAGTCACAAATTATTCACTCTTTCCTTTTTCAATTAAAAAAAAAATGAGGTTCATAGCTATAACTTTTCCAGAATAGGATCATATGCAGAATTACATGGTTGCTGAAAAGAAATATACATATAAGCCAAACATGGTGGTATACCCTTTAGTCCCAGCATGAGGGATGCTGAGGGATTGCCATGAGTTCAAGGCCAGCTTGCACTACAGAGTGAATCCCAGGTCAGCCTGGGCTAGAGTGAGAGCCATAACAGAAGGGAGGGAGAGAGAGAGAGACAGAGAGAGAGAGAGAGACAGAGAGAAGATAAACTTGGAGTCATTCTGTCATATTCTTCTCCTCAAACTTTACATAAGGTAACTAGTTTGGTGTGACACAATGATGTGTTGAGGAAGCCACAAATTGTGCTGAGAAGCAGACAGTTCCTACCATGAGCTGAGCATCATGAAGAGCATTCTTTAGTGGTCACATTTCCTTCTCAGCCTCCATAGGAGGTGGTCTTTCCATTTCCATGTCACAGAGGAAATTGGGCTCAGAGTAATTGTTTCAGCCCGGCCTGCCTTGAGACTCTGACTCACATCTTTCTACGATGCCCCAGGGCCTCATCCTTGATGATATTTTGACAGATACTTATTGATCGTCTTAACCATTAGATTTACAACACACTTCAATACATGCTCCCTTCTCTCTACTCCTAAAATTGCTGATAGTGCGTGAAGAAGAAGCTGTTTATTTGGAGATAAAGCACTGGTGGAATTTATCGTTAAGTTTGATTTTAAAAGCTTTTAAAAACATTCTTGATGTGTTTTTGTCCTTTAGTTTGACTAATAATATGCAAAACAGCAACTGGAGACATCAAGTGTTTGGGTTTCAGAGTAAGCTGAGAGAAGAGTAGAAGACCAATCAGAAACAGGAAAGCTATCTAGGCAGCTTCCCATGTGACTAAGTCTTTTGTATTTGGAAAGTTCTGGAGATTTTGCTCCTCTTCTTTCCCTCCCCTCCATATATATAGGAGTTTATTAGGTTTTTCCCCATCACGAAGAAAAAGTTCTTCAATAGATCATTTGTTTTAGCTACCAATACTTTAAAAATAAATCTGCCATCATAACAATAAAATCTATGAAATATCATACTATCAATGAAAAGGGTCATTCTCAGTCTCAACTCAAAAGTTGTCACAAACACCTACTCCCTGTCCCTGTGGGTAATGATTGAGAAGTCACGTCATCCACGAAAGTACGCTCCTCTCATTTTATCTACACAGCCCTCAATCCCAGGCTCCGACTCTGAGGAAGAACAAGGGTGGATTTTCAGAACAGGCTGGCCACTAACTTTATGCTGGAGGACAGTGGCTGGACCTGAGGTAGAGTTGGTACCTTGTCATCCACTGCCCTCTTCAACAGACTGCCACTTGTAGGATAATCCCTACAGCTAAATGCTCAGCCAGTTGCTTGTTATGAAATTATGATTTTTCAAGAACATGTCAGATCTAAAGAAGCAAACCAATCACCTCCGGAAGATGCTCAAGCAGCTCCTTACTTGAGAAATGTTGAAGCCTACAGTGCTTAGTCAAAGAGGCATGGCCAGAATGTTTACAAGGCACACACACACACGTGCACATGGAGAGCACACACCCACGTATGCATGCTATAACAGACTAGAAGTGGAGTGGGTTCTGACAGAAACAGGAGCTGAGGACTGTGTCCAAGGCTCAGCCCACTCTCCCTTCAGAGTATTCACTTAGGAGCCACATAAATCAAATTTCCAGCAAGTACTAAATATCAGCTGTGTTCTTACTGCTCTTACTGCAACCTAAGTACAGACAATATGCATACCAGTCAAACAGACAACACTCCACAGTCATAGACTAAGCTAATTCTATTTTGCTAATTGCTTTCTTGGGCATGCACCAAGTTATTAAACAGACAGTGACAAACAGACTGGATAAATGTGTGTGGCAACATTCACTAGATTTTTTTTCTTAGCAGTAGTTCCAGTGACTTGTTTGCGTGTTAAATGAAACAAGGGAAAATTGCAAAACATTTCTGAATTATTTTCAAATCAGCTTTCAGCTTTGAGATCACCTTTGCAATGTTACCCTGCTCTTAGGAAAACATTCCCCTTTCCTTGAAGCAGACAGGCTGATTTTTGGAGCAGATTTGAGTCTGTCGGATTCAAGGTTTTGCCAGGAATGACAGTCAGGAAGTCGCTCCAGAAAGCAGCGTCAGCAGAACCTGTGGGAAGTCACACACCAGCCCACTTTGTCCCACCCACCCAGACACTCTCCCTGTCTGGTCTGTACCTTCCGTGTGGCAGCTGGAAGAGAGGATGGTGTTCGGAGGTCTGAAGATGTAAGGCAGGTAACGAGAGAAGCATTTCATCTTCCAAATAAAAAAATAAAATTCTAAATGAAAAACCAGTCTCCTGAATCCATAAGGATTCTGTCGGCCTTCGAAGCTGGCTACATCACCAATATGTTTATGTAGGTTCTCTCCCAGATCTGCAAAGCTGGGAAGCCCAGGGAATGACTGGAGCTGGGTCCCATTTTGCCATCAGCACCAGGAAGCACTGCCTTACATTTCTGCATGCAGCTCAAACTCAGAAGCCCCCAAGCAAGCCGGGATAGAGCCTCTTCATTGGCTGGAGCTCCTCAGAGCAGGATTGCTGAGTAAGCCAGTCCTGCCTGTAAACACACGCTGAAACGCTCTGCCTGAAATCTCTACCTTTTCCCGTGTGTTCCGTTTCTTCTAGCAACAGAAATCCAGCAGGGTACAGGAGTCGTGAGGATAAGTGACCATCTCTATTTAGCTGAAAATTCAGATGAAACAAAGACAGCACAGTGTTCCACCCTGGAGGGAGATGGCTGTTAAAAGGAGCCACCCGTGATAGCCATGGATCTCAGGAATATTAAAGTACAGTGCAATGAAATGGGTCTCTGTCCTTGCTTAATCTAGATTTAGTTCTTCTTTTCTTCTTTTTTTAAATACTAAAGCTCAAACAATAGGGCCATTTATCATTTAGGTGAAGCCAAAAGCTGGCTTGAGCAGTCAGTGACAGAGGCTAACACAGACAGATTCTGTGTACAACTACAGCTTTTCTTTCTCTTTCTCCTGCCAGCCCTCGCAGTGAAGCAGTAACTTAGTTCTGAGTTTCCCTCTGTACAAACAAAGCCATGATACAAGGGAAGAGACCAGTCCAAGGGAACACACCCTTCACCAGCTCATGGCTCTTGATCACATAAAAACAGAGAAAGTAAGTTGACTCCAGGGATTACACAACTTTATCAAAATTCTCAGAGAGAGAAAGGAAAGGGATGAAGAAAGAGGAGAGGGAGAGAGAGAAAGAAGAAGAATAAAGGGCATGACCAATCACCAAATACAAGCAATTTGGGATGGGGATTGGTCTGGTTTAGGCCTGTGAAATGAAATGACATTGGGAAGCTTGTCACTGGAAAGCAAGCAAGCACAGGGCTTTTGCTTGGGATTCATAAGTTCTGTCCAAGGCACTATTGTGTATGACAAAGAGAAAGAGGTCAGTGACCTCTGTGCTACATGCAGACAGGCATAAGGGAATGGTATAGCCAATAAAAGAAAACAAATATTCCCCCGAGTGGGATTTTTAAAAATAAGATTTAAAAGAAAAACGTGTCTTCACTATCTCAGAATAGTTTTAAAGCCTTCATGGGCTCTCCATTTTACAAAAACTTCAAACTTAGTATAAAAGAGATATGCTTGTTTGTGCTGGAGACAAAACTCACTGAGCAGTTATAATGTACAGCCCCAAAATGACAATGTAAATGGATCTGCCTCCTCTCTCATCTCTGGGCTATTCTAACCTGAAAAGCTAGGATACTTAGTGCTGAGAGCACCTTAAGACCTTCTCAGACCCAGGACCCAGCAAAGTAGACCATCTCCAGGAAGGTGCTGTTTAGCAATGCTTAAGTGATCCAGTTTGTTCTGTAGATGCCCTCAAATGCAGAATGGAGGGGCATGTCCAGGGGTCCTCCTAGGAGACACTTCACATCGAACTTCTGATCAGCAGTGGACAGAGTGTGGGCTTTTGAGATCACCTGAGACACATTTGAATCCCAGCACATTCACTTACTTTTGGGGAGATATGAGCCAAACTTTAATACCTGTGTGCATTAGTTTCTCCACCAACAAAATGGGAACCATAGCCAGGCTTGCCTCGAGTATTCTTGAAAGAAGAGAGGCAGTAACTATGAAACATATAGGACATCATAGGCGGTCAATAACCCCCATCATTGTTGTTGTGGTTGACCTGAGCTACCACCAATCCAAGAATTGCTGAGTGTTGAGTGGGGTTAAGAGGGTGGAACTAAAGTTAGATAGGGAGGATTGATCTTGCCTTTTTTTTAAAAAATATATTTTATTTATTTATTTGCAAGCAGAGAGAGAGAGAGAGAGAGAGAGAGAGAGAGGGAGAGAAGAGAGGCAGACAGAGAGAATGGGCACACCAGGGCCTCTAGCCACTGCAAACGAACTCCAGGTGCATGTGCCCCTTGTGCATCTGGCTTACATGGGTCCTGGAGAATCGAACCGGGATCCTGTGGCTTGTCAGGCAAACGCCTTAACCGCTAAGCCATTTCTCCAGCCCTGATCTTGCCTTTGACGTGGACTGACTCCTTGTATGATCATAGGCAACTTTCTTTTTTAATGTTTCTTTATTTTTTTTAATTTTTGGCATATGTATGTAGTATGTGTGGTGTGAGGTATACTTTGCATGCATGTATGTGTACAGATGCATGTGTGCACATGTGGGGACTATGGAGGACTTTGGGTGTCCCCTATTGCTCATCTATGCGTTTCCTTCAGCTGGAGTCTTTCACTGAGTCTGAATCTGCTATTTTTGATCAGACTGGCTGATCAGTGAGTCCCAGTGATAATGTTGTCACTGTCCCCATAGAACTGGAGTTATAGGAGTGCACGGCCACCCCTGGCTTTTCATGTGGGTGTTGAGGATTGAAGTCAGGCCCTCATGCTTGTGTAGCAAGTGCTTTTACCTGCTGAGCCATCCCCTCAGCACCAACTTTCTTAACATCTTCAAACCTCACGGAATGCCAGTTAGAATGATGGTACATTCCCATACAGGACTGTGAGGGTGATGAAGATGGTTCCTACCGAGGATTTAGCACCTTGTAAGTGCTTCATAAATGTAATTATCATTATCTATGATCATAATACCTGCTCTTAATTAGAGTATATTACTCCAGTTACTTACTTATCTTACCTCTACTTTAAAATTGGAAACTACTTGAAGGAGAGTTCAAGTGTGTGGTTAGAGACTGACACAGAGAACAGACTCAACAAGCATTCATTGAGTAGTGGTGAATGAGTGGATCAACTGAAACATATAGGTGAAAGTCTACGTAAGGTCTTTTATCATGTGTGTGTGCGTTTTATGGAGGTCCTTCATAGCATCAATGAAGTAATTTGAGCATATCAGAAAGCTGGAATAGAACATTCAACCCAAAGAGTTCTGAAACTCATGAGTAATCTTCCCCACTGTGCAACATGGAGGCCAACATGAAAGAAATGCCTTTCAATCAATAGTAGACATGCACTGAGCAAGTACTTCCTGAGTGAAAGGGTACTCATGGATGGTGTTGTCATCCTCAGCTAGCAAAGTAAATACAAAACAAAAGATCATCTCCTCCATTAGAAAGAGCAATGAGGCTTGTATCCAAATCCCACATGGGCCACTACTAACCAACCAGCACCCTTTGACCTCATGGAGGATATCTTCTCCAGTCCAAATTTAAAATGCTGGTGTACAGCAGGCAAGATATAAAAAGGACAAATTAAAAATTTCCTCTAGGGCTGAAGAGATGGCTTAGCAGTTAAGGTGCCTGCTTCCTAAGCCTAAGAACGCTGGTTCCAATCTCCAGCGGTTCCAATCTCCAGGTCCCACATTTAGCCAGATGCAAAGTGACGCAAAGGTGTAATGCTGCACTTGCCCACAAGGGGGCACACGCATCTGGATTTTGTTCACAGCAGTTGAGAGACTGCTGGTGCACCCATTCTCTATCTGTCTCCCCTCTCTGTCTAAAAAAATAAATAAATAAATTTCCTCTAATTGCTGAGTCTAATGAAGCTCTGTACCACTTGAACTGTTTCAGTGTGCTTTCCTGCACACTGTGCCTGTTTCGATCCTCTTAATAACCCCATTTTACAGAAGAGAAAACAGGCTGAAAGAATACTATAATTTAGATGAAGGAAACATGTTTCTGCACTGGCCTTATATTGGTAACTTTGAAGCCTGCAGCTCTTACACCTTTCAGCCAGTTGACTCAGACCCTCAAGAGATAACTATGTATTTCTTATATTACATTTCTAGAACCTTTGGGATATGAAGTTCAATGGCTCAGAGGCTAAAGGCACTTGTTTGTAAAATCTGATGGCCCAGTTCAATTCCCTAGTACCCATATAAAGCCAGACACACAAATGGAATATGAGGTTCAATTTCATGCTTCTTGATGGGTTGGCATGACAGATTTTCCAGACCTCCTCATCCTAAATCATGTGCCTTACTATTTTCATGCAACACTTTGCCACTATCCAGATGATTTATCAGTCCCTCAGCAGATATACCTTCTTTTCTGGGAAGGTGTGTGCACTCCAGAATAAAAGGGATCCTTGCAATCTCTTAGGGGCTATGACAGCAGGAAGAGATTCCTTGGGGTTATAAAGCTCTGGGAGGTTCATGCTAGGCATCCACACATTTAGCTTAGCTACTATTTACAAATGGTTCCTGTTACTGGGCTGCATTGCAAATGAAGAGTTAGAAGTCACTAGCTCATCAGTGGAATGCCTTCTGATATTCCTGATGTCAGTACAGAGAAGAGCAGGGTTACCAGGAGAGATATTGGGACTTTCTAAGGACAGAGAACATTCTAAGACAATGGCTTATGTCAAGTGGGAAAGAGCAATAAGGTCTCCAAGGGAAGCTTCCTTGGAGGGGGGATAGAGTGACACATTTTAGTTGTCATTTGAAAAGGTCTTGGAGTCTGGAGTCTGACATAGCAGTCCAGAGAAAGAATTTTCCCCATATATTTTCACCTGGGAAATTTTGACATCAAACATTAAAAGAAAAAAATAGCAATTAACTGAGTGACTTGACTTGAGTAATGGCACTACAGACCAGGCAGCTTCAAGCTCCTTCAGGTGAACCTTCCAGATGATCAGAAGCAGTCACTTCTGCCCTGCTGAGTCCCAGTGGGAGCTCCTGCCCTGGGCCCATGGACTTGGAGTCTCCCAGCTGCTGATCCTCTAGTGCCCTTCCAGCCCTGCTCTCACTGAAGCCCAAGCAGTGGGGCACAGTCATGCTGCTCGCTCTTCTCCAGCATGTTTTCCCAACCTCCTTTGGGAAAAGGCTTATCACCTTTTTTCATTTTGATAAGAAGGAAACCAAATCCCACTTATTTCAAATCAACCAGGAAGAGCCTGTCCATGCTTTTACTTTCAAGTCAAAGCAAATTCACTCCTCAAACCCCAAATAAAATGTCACAGCTTTGGGGATAGGATACTTAATGCCTCAGACCAAACCAGACAAAAATCTTGCTATAGTCTCTCAGAATGCTTCCTTTCCTTTCAGTGCATTCATCTGCAATTGAACATATTCACCGAGCACGTACTTCACTGTGCATGGTCTTAGGAACAAACAGTAAAGACAGATCTGACACCTGCGTTCTTCTTCAGGTATAATAACTGTTCCTAGCATATATGGCTGTGGTGAATAGAAATGAGGCAATTCAGGAGAGTGCTGAGGACCCTGCCTGGCATGAATGAAATGTTATTTAATTGCATTGGTATGTGCTGTTTACTATCTGATGCCAGCCAGACTCTAATTGTCAGGACAGAAGTTTGAGTTCTTTCTGGTAAATTCTGAGTTCAGTGTTCACTGCCTGGGTCAAGCCAGGAGTTAGAAAAGCATGTGTTAGATAGAGTTGAGTGGCACTGAATAAACAGAATTTGACAATTTCCATCTCAGTTCTCATATTCTCTAGCTAGTTATGAAACCCACAGCTTGTTAGATTCTGTTCTGAAAGTAAGACTCAGTTCTTGTGTCAGTGTATTCACACCATGATCCATGCACTCAAATGGTCTTTCCAGCAGCAATTAGATGGCTAGACCATCTTCTAGCTGCTGGATATACAACAAGCAATGTGTTGAGGCTTAGTACATTGGTTTGGTATTCTCAGAATGAGCCAATGGACAAACAACATTACATTAATAAGGTTATTTCAGAAGGAGATAAATAGAATGAAGTAAATAAAATGAGGTTGGGGTAGAGAGTGATTGCATTGCCCTGATGGTCAGGGCAGGCTTCTCTGAGGAAGGAAGGAATTTGAGAGGCATTTGCAGTCAGGCATTGCAGAAATCACCCAACGAAGAGCAGCTGGGACAGGAAAAAGATGGCATGAGCAGAGGGTGGACATCACTCTCTGGTCAACATAAGGTGGACAACAGCAACAGGAGAGTGTGCCAAACACTGGCAAGGGGAAGCTGGCTATAATACCCATAAGCCCGTCCCCAACAATACTCTGCCTCCAGGAGGTTTATTCCCAAGTTGTCATCAGCTGGGAACCTAGCATTTTTGGGGACACCTGAATCAAACCACCACAGGCTGACAGAGAAGTTGCTATTATTTACTCTACCCATTTTACCTTCATAGCAATTTTTTTTTTTTTTTGCCCAATTGAAGTACTGAATTATTCTTTTCATGTGTGAGACAGGGAAGGAGGAAGAGAGAGAGACAGAAACAACCTGCATGTACATATGTTTGTGTGTGCAGTGTGTATGTGGTCTGTGTGGTTATGTGTATGTGTATATGGAGGTCAGAGAACAGTGTTGGCTGCCACTGTCCACCTCTTCTTTGTTGTTGCTTCTGAGACATGGCCTTTCCTTGGCCTGGAGTTCCCCAAGTAAGTTATACTGAGTGGTCAGTGAGCCCCAGAAATCTGCCTGTCTCCAGAACTGGTATTAGAAGCATGGACCACCACACCTGTATTTTTTATGTGGGTATGAGGATTGAAATCAAGTCCTCATGCTAACATGGCAAACATTTTAGTGACTTATCTATATCTCTCCAGAGTCCTGAATTAATTCTAAAATAACATTTTTAATGTTTGTTTCATTGCCATTTATTTATTTATTGATTTATTTATTTATGCAGTTCTGGGGCACTTCCCAGGGCATTACCACATGCTAGGCAAGCACTCTGCCATGGAGCTCATCCTGGGCCATTTAATACAAGTTCTACAAGGCATAAATGCTATTGTCTTGCCTTTTTGCCCTTAGATCTAACAGTGGTCTTCAGTGACAGAATTCACATTTTGTGTGTGTGTGTGTGTGTGTGTGTGTGTGTGTGTGCCATATGCCAATGTCAGGTATCTTGTTCAGTTGCTATCCATCTTGTTTTGATGGTATTTTAACAAATATTATTTATTTATTTGAGAGAGAGAGAGAGAGAGAGAGAGAGAGAATGGGCATTCCGGGGCCTCCTGACATTGCAAATGAACTCCACATGCACGTGCCACTTTGTGTATCTGGCTTTATGTGGATGCTGGGAAGTCAAACCCTGGGCCATCAGGCTTTGCAGGCAAGTGCCTTTAACCATTGAGCCATCTCTTGAGTTCTTTTTATATGTTTTTGGTTTCTTGCAGCAGAGTCTTACTCTAGCCCAGGCTGATCTGAAATTTATTCTGTAGCCCAGGCTAACCTTGAAGTCATGATTATCCCCCTACCCCAGCCACTCCAGTGCTGGGATTAAAGGCATGTACCACAATGCCCAGTTCCTCCTTGTTATTTATTTTAAAAAACTTTTAAATTAGCAACTTCCATAAATATAAACAATATACCATGATCACAATCCACTCTCTCCACCCTCACTTTTCTGCCTCACAATTCCTTCCTCCATTGAATCCCTTTTTTTCCAACTTGTCTGTTTTATATTTTTTAATGTTTATTATTATTATTAACAACATGTTTTGCATGGATACATCATGTGTAGGTCCCTTCTTTTCCCTTGTCCCTGTCCCCTTTCCATTAGGGATGCTTCTCAGTGGGGTTGCAGGTATTGCCTATGGGGTTGTGGTTTATGCTTTGTGGGAGCAGCAGTCAGTTATTTTTTTGGGAGGAGGGAATGCCTCTGGGAATGATGTCTCAATCTGTGGCTCTTACAATCTTTCTGCCCCCTCTTCTGCAAGATTCCCTAAGCCATGGTGGGTTTTTAAGTTTTCCTTTTTATATTTTTTTTAAATTTTTATTTATTTGCAAGCAGAGAGAGAGAGAGAAAAAGAGAGAGAGAGAGAGAGAAGAGAGGCAGACATAGAAAGAATGGGCATGTCAGGGCCTCTAGCCACTGCAAAGGAACTCCAGATGCATGTGCCCCTTGTGCATCTGGCTTATGTGTGTCCTGGAGAATTGAACCAGGATCCTTTGGCTTCACAGGCAAATGCCTTAACTGCTAAGCCATTCCTCCAGCCTGAGTTTCTAAGTTTTAAGTTCACATCAGTGATTAGCTCTTTGGTGCCTCTGGATCTCTGCTTTGGTAGATGTTGAGTATCCTCAGGGTCTGTCTCCTTCACCCTGGCGCTGATGATCAGATACAGCATGGAAGCAGCAATTTTTTCCTCTTATTATGCAGATCCTGTATAGGTAGCCTCAGCCACTGTGAGGTCATGAATATCACAGCCCCATTGTGTCTGGAAGACAGTATGGCTCTTACATTCTTTCTGCCACCTCTTCCACAATGGTCCCTGAGCCTTGGAGGGTGTGTGAGAGAGAACTCATTTAGTGCTGAACTCCACTGTCACTTCTTAGCACTTTGGTAAGTCTTGAGTCACCACCATCTGCATTTATTTATTTTTGAGATAGGGTCTCTCACTTAATTTAGAGCTCACCAATTGGGCTAGACTAGCTAGCCAGTAAACCTCAAGGGATCTGTCTCTGCCTCCCTAATACTGGGATTACAATTGTGTGCCACCATATGCCCAGAATTTTTACTTGGGTGCTGGGGATATGAACTCTGGTCCTCATGCTTACATGGCAAACACTTCATCCACTGAGTCATCCCCAACTCCATGATTCACATTAAATATATATATATTATATATATATATATTTTTCAAGCAGTGGGGAGAGACAGAGATAGAGGGAGAGAGAGAGAGAGAGAGAGAGAGAGAGAGAGAGAGAGAATGAATGGGCACACCAAAGCCTCTAGCCAAAGAAAACAAACTCCAGAGGTATGCACCACTTTGTGCATCTGGCTGTATGTGGATAACTGGGGAATCAAAGCTGGGTAATTAAGCTTTGCAGACAAGTACCTTAGCCATTGAGCAAACCTTACAGCCCCTGGTGAATGCTTTTTTTTCAGTAGTCTGACCCAGTTATTCCATCAGTTCTCTTTGCATGTGGCAAAGGTATCGGAGAGGTGGACAGCTACAAATAAGACTACGAAGGTTGAACATGAGGGGTAGGTTCAGTTTACAGTAGATGCATCATGAAGCAACAGAAAAACAAGACCTACTTCATTGAGGCTGAATATTGCAGCTCTCATTGAAAAAACTAAGGAGCTGGGTTGGGAATTTAGCTCAGTGGATGAGTGCTGGCCTAGCAAGTGCAAGGCCCTTGGTTTGGTCATCAACACTGAGGAAAAAAAAAAATCACAAAGAACCCAAAAAGAAAAAAAAAAGACAAGGGGAAAAGCTAAGGAGGAAAGAGTTATAAAATGAAATGTGTTTCCCACCACTTTTCATAGACAGTACTCGTGGTCACAACCTGTAAAGTAGACAAACAGCATCTCCCCCTTGATGCAGAGATGGCAGGGCAAGTAGAAAGTATATGTTTTAAAAGCTCCAAGTCATAGAAATATGACTAGCTTTCAATAGATGATGACAGTACCAATGAGAAAAACCACCACATCCGAGTGCATCTGAGCTCTTACTAGGTGCCAGGCACTCTGCTAAGCACAATACCCAGAATGTCTCACTTAATCTCCCCAAACCCTCGGATAAAGTAAATGTCCTCATCTGCTTATAGATGAAGGCATT
The DNA here is from genome assembly GCA_036365145.1 of Orientallactaga sibirica. Taxonomy (NCBI): domain Eukaryota; kingdom Metazoa; phylum Chordata; class Mammalia; order Rodentia; family Dipodidae; genus Orientallactaga; species Orientallactaga sibirica. The sequence continues at coordinate 54,993,857 of JAEOAD010000005.1, forward strand.
TACAGTGAGTTTAGATAACTTTCCAACTGCAAGCAAGCAGAGCAGCTAAGGGTCCAGTGTAGGCACCTCCCTTATTCCTGCAAGAGCTGTGGGATTTCTGGGATGCTCCTTGTGTGAGTTGGTCTGAAAATCCTCTCCCTATGTCACATAGAGCACCAGGAATTAGACTTCTGAGTCCACTTATATGACACTTAGTGCACTTGGTCAGGGCTGGTCAAGTATACATTCTCCTATACTTGAAATAAAGGGTTTTTTTTTTTCTTTTTTGTTTTTACAAAAGGAATGCCATTATAATGTGGAAGACAATCTATCCAACCTACGTACCAACCTTTCATACCTATAGGGATTCAGTATGCATTGAACAGTTCTAGAAATTGTGAGGTTAGATGAATGTGTAAGATACAAAATATAAAAGTAAGCAAGAAGCAAAGAAGCCACCAGAGAAGGAAAGAATAAAGACATTAAGTAATGAAATATGAATATATTACAAATTACATGAGGGCTATGAGAGAGTACTAGATAGACTAAAGAGAAAGATGGGGCCCAGGAGAAATTGCAGAGGAAATGGCAACATGAACACTGCTCTTACTGCTGGCCTGACAACCAGCTCCAGGATGGTGACAGACACCGTGATCAATCAAAACCCACAAAAGCAGAAAACCAGAGGCTACAGAGAACTCAACACTAATTCAAACTGCTAACAAGCATGCCATGGCTTAGGGAACATTGTGGAAGAGGGGGCGGAAAGATTGTAAGAGCCACAGAGTGGGTAGGAATACCCTGAAGCACAGTTCTTCACTGCCCCACAGGGACTGACTGAGGCTTTCATGATCCCACAGTGAATACCATAACCCCACGGAGGAGGATTCCAGGGAAATGGGAACAGGGGTAAGAAGATAAGAGTATAACCCATTATTTTTATATATATAATTAAATTTAAAAAGATACAGAGCAGGAAACTGACACCTAATTGGGACATTAGGGCCAATTCTAAGAAGACATTCTAGAAGTCATGACATTTGAAATGAGCATTGAAATGGAAAACTTCAAAGTATGGAGATAAATTGGGAAGAACATTCTGGTAGGAGGAACTGGGGAGAGCAGTACTTTGAATAAAATGACTTAAGTTCACCTTTTCCTATTTCTTCTAAGTGAAAGTATGATAGAACACATTTTAAATATAGAAAGCAGATTCCAACTGCTGTTTGGGCTGTGCACTAATTATCTCTCATTTGGAAGTGGGCTTCAACTTACCTTGTCCAGGCTAGACAACATCCTTGGTATTCAGTATGCATAATGCCCTCAAAGCCTTCATATAGAGAAGGCATTTCAAGGGCAGCCCAGAGTGTTTTCAGTGCCTCAGAAGGAATTGTTCTGCCTGCTTTCTTTCTGCACACCTCTGGGTTTTAATTAAATAATAAATAATATAAAAAGAAATCATCATGCTGAGATAATAACAAAATCTTTCAAGGATTTTGTTGACTAGCTATAGCTGCTTTGGCCTTTGAGCATTCCCTAGGATTCAGCCCCATATTTCCTGTGGACAGGTGAGAGCATTAGAGAACACTTTAAGACAAGCCAGTCCATGAATCCAGTTAGCAAAATCTTAGTTTTCTTATCCCCAGGGAAAGCTTCTGGGGTGCAGAGAAGGCACCTGGAGGATTGGGTTTTAATGTATTTTCTTCAAGACACTTTTAACCCGATTTTCCTTTTGCTTCTGGGAAGCCATAACAGTAAATCTTTGTGTAGGCCACAAAGAAAAAAAAAAAAAAAAAAAAAAAAAAAAAAAAAAAAACTGTTTCTCTGGTTCTTGAAGTAAAGACTACCTCATTCATGGAAGATGTTTCTCCTCTGGGAGTGTCACACTACCCATGCCAGCCTGCAGGGAGTCCCGTTAGGCTACAGAATGTTTAGTTTTGTGAAATTAATGCCAAACGTCATGCCTTTAAACAGGGCACAACCTCACCAGTCCCTCTTCATCCAGACAGACCCTGCAGGGATTGACACATTTATTATGTTCCTCGTTGTTGCTTCAGTCTGGATTTTGCTTTATAGCAGAGTCTTCAATTCCCAATTGCTAACATTTTAGGTGGGGTAGCCTGCAGGGGGAAGGGAGCAGTCCTGGGTACTGGAGGATGCTTGCAGCATTGCTCTCCTCTACACATGGGGTGCCAGTAGTCCACCTGCCACCGTACAGTCATAACCATCAAAAATGTTACCTGACTTTGAGCCAGGTGTGGTGGCGCATGCCTTTAATCCCAGCACTTAGGAGGCAGAGGTAGGAGGATCACCGTGAGTTTGAGGCTACCTTGAGACTACATAGTGAATTTCAGGTCAGCCTGAGCTATGGTGAAACCCTACCTTGAAGAATTAAAAAAAAAAAAGTTACATGACTTTGGGAAATCTGCTCAGGCTATGTTGGGGTAGGAGATACCTACCCACATTCTAGGTGGAAGATGTCTGCTCTACAGCAATGTGGCCACTGAGACCCAGGCTGAAGTCAGGGCTATGTCAGCTGTGGACAAGGCAGCATAGGGAGGACAAACAACAACTTAAGAGACAGAAGAAGGAAGAGTAGACGGAAATTCACCACGTTAGTCAATGTGGTTTTTCCTTACTGAAAATTCTGTACATGTACATATTTTAATCATAATTTCCTCCTATTACCTTAACTGGACCCCCTTCATTTCTCCTTCCACTGAGCCCATTCTTCTCCCCATGAAGTCCCTCTTCTACTTTAATGAGTTTTTTTGTTGCTCTTCTGTGATCCATTGAACTAAAGTAGCACATGCCCTAAGAACTCCACACTACTACAGAAATATTTGCTTATACATGTATAGGAGTATTGTGAAATTTTAAGAACATAAGTTTTCTATCCTTTAGTCCAACAAGGTTCTTTAGGTAATGAATACATGTGCATTGAAAACTGATGGCTCTGTTCTGCAATACAGCATTTAGATTTGAAGGCATCCCATCAACCAAGCATACTGACAAGGAACTGAATTTAGCAGTAAGAAATACTACCCTTGTCTTCAGAATGAATTTCTTTTTTAAAATTTTTATTATTTTTTTGGAGAGAGACACAGAGAGAGAGAGAGAGAGAGGGAGGGAGAGGAAGACAGAGATGGGCGTGCCAGCAGTGTCTCAGCTGCTGAGAACGAAATCCAGATGGGTGCACCCCCTTGTGGTCAAGCGCTGCATTGCGCCCTTGCGTCACTTTGCATCTGGCTAAACGTGGGACCTGGAGATTGGAACCGCTGGAGATTGGAACCAGTGTTCTTAGGCTTAGGAGGCAGGCGCCTTAACCCTTAAGCCATCTCTCCAGCCCAAGAATGAATTTCTTAAGAGTCTCCCTTCTCCTATCTTATTGCTGATTATAATGATATCCATGCATGCATGCATGCATCCATTTCTTCAATAAACACTTATTAAGCCCTACTGTAAGGCAGCCACTACACAGCACACTAGAAAAGTGTGCATAACATAGTTGTACAGAGTGAGTAATTAAGGCAGACATGTTCATGCCTTCATGAGGAGTATGGTCCAATAGAGGAAGCATATGAATATTTGGCAAATAGATGATGGGCAACATCCAGGACCACCTGGATATTGGCCAATAAGGCCAGAGATCAAGGTGGGGGATGTTTCCTAGGGAACATAAAGCCAAAGCTGAAGGCTGAGCAGAGGGTAAAAAGTAATTTGGCAAAGGGGGTGGCATGTGTACTGTGCTGGAGGTGAGGGAATATGGCCATGAAGGAAAGGCAGAATACAGAGAGCATGGAGGAGAACAGTGAGTGAGGGAGGAGGGGAGTAGCTGACAGCCACTGAAGCACATAACGTGTTGCCTCCCCAAATCCTCCTCTGGATACAATGCGAAGAGCAGACTGGAAGCCCCTAAGACAAGCAAAGTGGGAGCAAACCACAGACGCTGCTCAGTATCCAAAGAAGAGAAGATGACATCCAAACCAGAATGGTGACAATGAGATTGGAGGGAAGACGAGTGATTCAAGAGAGTGCCATGATCAGGAGGCAGAGTGGCATTAGACTTAGTGATAGAGCAGACGAGTCTGGGTGTCTGGGGAAGTTAAGAAGGTGGAGTGGAGAATGGCCCTCAGTTTGGGTAGGTGGTTATTCCCACCAGCAGCAAACTAAGCATGTTATGGAGGTCTTATTGAAAGCTAAGTGCTTTGATGCAGGATCTCATTTAAACTACAACCTCTCTGGGAGATATGGTCTGTTCTTCTTGGACATCAGGGCTCATTAAAACCTGCTCCAGGATACACACAAAATGATAGCACCTGAATTCAAACCCAGCAACCAGACTCCAAAGCTTGCTGAGTTAACTACCATCCATCACCATTATTAATTCACTTGTGTTTACTTTCTAGGTTTCAGTCAAAGGTCTCCCAAGTTACTGATGACAGTTTTGGAGAAAAAATTCAATTACCTAAGATTATTCAATATCAATTTCCTCAGTCAAAATCTCAGTATTTGAAAATCTTCTTTACAGGCCAGTACTGTAATGAAGCAAGGGTTGATATGAATTAGAGAACAGGCATTTATTGATTACTGATTGCATTCCATGATAGGCTGTTAAAGAACTCATGTTCTTTAACACAAGGACCCTTGAAGTAGCTTCAGATATTCTGCATGTATTACAGATGAGGAAACTGAGTTTCAGAGATTAAACGCTGTACTCAGAGTTGAAGAATTTGGATACAAACCCAGGTGGTTTTTTTTCTTTCTTTCTTTCTCCACTGAGGCCTCTGTTAAGAGATGTGGTCATAGAAACTGCCTGGCATGATACAATCCTGGCACCTGAAAGGTTGTATATGCTTGATGCTGGGTACAAACTTTATTCAATATTAGGTTCATTGAATTTTTAATGAATTCCAGGCACTGTATTAGACAAACAAGGTCTATATAGCCTCAGTTCTCACAACTTTCTTCTGAAAATCCATTTCTCATCATGATTTTCTATTTCTGTCCTCAAGCCTCTTCTGTCATGAGAAGTCAGGAAGTGTCAGTGTTGAGGAGTGTTTTTGAGGAGGTCCAGGGGGGGCTAAGCTTTTTCTGCTGCTAAATATGGAGCCCTGAGCCTTGGTGCTGACATGACTGACCTCCATGTTGGTCAAAAGACCACCCTGAACCCATTGAGAACTGGGGCCTTTCCAATTTCCTTCCACATTTGTGTATCTATCTAATCATCATCTGGGTGAAAGAAAACAACCAGATAATCAGTGGAAGTTCTATCATTTGCCTATGGCCAGGAGAGTAAGGAGATTCAAGGTCTTTTTTCTTTAATTGGTTAAAACCAGATATATTAGTGGTGTTTTGAAATATATAAACATTGGGAAATGGCTAAATCAAGCTAAATAACATGGGCATCATCTCACATACTTGTCTCTTATTTTTGATGAAAACACTTAAAATCTCCTGTCTTAGCCATTTTCCAGCATACAATACATGTTTATTAAGTATAGTCTCTTGAATCTATTCCTGCTATTTAACTAAAAGTTTGTATTCTACAATCAACATTTTCTCCATAGCCCCAACCCCCTTCCCCATGAAAAGCCACCATTCTATATACTCTGCCTTTCAACTCAACTCACTCTTTTAGATCCCATATGTAAGTTACATCATGTTTGTGTTTCTGGGCCTGGATCTTTTCATTTAATATGATGGCTTGCTGGTTCATTCAGGTTGTCATACATGGCAGGGTTTCTTTCCATAATGTCACAGGCAGATCACAACATGGAAATGTCAGAGTAGAAATATGTATCTCCTGCTGTTACCTTATTTCTTTCTGTATCCAGATCCTTCATCTACAAAATGGGGAGAATTTGAAATGATCTTCCAGTTGTCGGTTCAGATGTGTTCAAATAGCAGTTTCCCATTTGCTCACTAACCCCATGTGGACAATGGTACTTTGATTAGGCATAAGATGTATTAAATAACCATCCAGGCTATTGAGGTGGAGTCCACTGGCTACCTATAACTTCCCTTGAACTTCCTTAGTATTCAGCAGTAGGAGCTGAGTCTAGAATCTTTGATGGGTTCTTCTTCTCCCAAGACAAGCCTTGCTCAGATGTGAGTTGTTTTAGGGGTCACCTGGGTCTGATGGCTATTTGTGACTCATCCTAATCAACTGTAAAGTATTAATAAACAATAATACGGTTGATAGGTAACTGATCATTTATATCTTCTTACAATGTGTGTTTTTACCACTAGCACAGTTTACATTTCCATACCTTTTATTCCATGCATACATGGATTTACTTTCTTTAGTCCTGACCAGCCTCTGAAGGAGAAATGGCAACATTCCTATTTTACAGCGGAAGAGAGTGAAGTCACATTATACTAGGGTGCAGAACCTATTTAAAGTGATGGGCAGTGGGTCCATTGGGATTCAAATTCAGACAACCTGCTCATAGTTCATGCTTATAGCCCTAATGAAAATTTCCCACTGTCTTCAGGTTTCTATCTGAACATGGTATAACTTTTATGTGAAAAGAGACACTAAGACCTGAAAAGTACTACCTGAGTCAGTCTTCAAAAATAAAGCTGATATATTACTTTTTTCTGTTTTATTTTTTAATATTTTACTTATTTATTTTCAAGCAGAGAAAGAGAGAGAAGAGAGAGAAGAGAGAGAGAGAGAGAGAGGGGGAGAAAGGGAGAGAGCATGGGCATGCATGGGAATGCCAGGGTGTGAGCCACCGCAAATGAACTTCAGATGCATGTGCCATTTTGGGCCTCTGGACTTATGTAGGCACTGGGGAATCAAACCAGGGTTGTTAGGCTTTGCAGGCAAGTGCCTTAACTGCTGAGCCATCTCTCCAGCTCCTTTTTTTCTGTTTTAGTTTCATGAATTAATTTGTTGCTATTGAGCAATAATATCTTTTAAAGACAACTTGTCTTCAGCAAGCTATAAATTACAAATTTAAAAACAATTTTGGGGCTGGAGAGATGCCTTAGTGGTTAAGGTGTTTGCCTGAGAAGCCTAAGGACCTAGGTTCAGTTCCCCAGTACCCACATAAGCCAGATGCACAAGGTGATTCATGTATCTGGAGTTCGTTTGCAATGGCTAGAGGCCCTGGTGTGTCCATTCTCTCTCTCTCTTTCTGCCTCTTTCTTTCTCTCTCTCAAATAAATAAAATATTTTAAAACCACTCTCACAGGTACAACTAATGAGAAGCTAACCTTTACATGAATCATGTCTTGAAAAATAGAAGGAAGGTAAATTCTGAAACATTTGTAAATGAGATGTTGTAAAAAATTGCAATTAATTTTCCTTAGGAAACAGGTGCTTAATATCAATACTCAAAAATCATTACTTCTTGAATATCATTTGTATAGAACTGCCAGCATTAAAATTACCTGAGAGTTTGAGTAATGGATAGAGCAAGAAGCACACACTGAGAAATGATTAATGTCATAATTTGAGAAAAGACTGCTTTGAGTTTTAATAAAAAATAATCACTCCTGGAATAATATACAACAATGATTCTTTTAAAAAGTGCTAGCAAAATTATGGAAATAACATGCATAGTAAAAAGGTTCTTTTTAAAAATAGCTTTCAAAGAACAACCATTTAATGGAGCATTTTCCGTCTTCTGGCCATACTTTACCCATTCCCATTGCTTTATTTTCCTCCTTCCCACCGACCTATGTTTTATATCCTACTTATTTCTTTTATCTGCTCTTTCCTCCATTACTGATTCTCCAATGCCTAGAATGCCTGGCACAAAGTAGATGCTTAGTAGACATTTGCACAACTAAGTGAGGGATGACAGTCCCTTCCTTGTTCCCAATATATATTTGTTTTGAGGTTAGGGTCTCACTCTAGCCCAGGCTGACCTGGATCTCGGTAGTCTCAGGCTGGCATTGAATTCACAGTGATATCCTACCTCTGCCTCCTGAGTGCTGGGATTAAAGGCATGTGCCACCACACCCAGCTTCTGTTCCCAGTATTTTGATAGGGGTTTTCTGTTGCAGTTGGATGCATCCTGAAAGGTGGATTTCCATTGATCTGCCTTGTTTAGTGCTACATGTTCACAGCAGTCAACTGGTTATAAACTCACAGTCCGTGTCTCTAGAGCAGAGCATGTCCGCTCCAAACCAACACTCCAAGTTACTCAGTGGAAGATGAGTAGTAGAAATTTTTTCTCTCTTAATGATACTCTTATCTCTATCAATTTTGACCTCTAAATCTCTAAGAAGAATATTTATTATCTATAATATCATCTCTTTTGTGGCTTAAATACAGCACTATAACACATATGGGGTATAAGAAAGAAAATGACCGATCTTTGTTAAAAGTAGAAAAGTGCTATGTATCTGTCATGGACTGTATTCTCCTGAAAAGTTCATCATTCATATATTAATGATAATACTGATTTTTCTGTATGCTAACATATTAGTTATTGAAGGTTATTCTACAGTAATCTTCCCATCTTACATGAGACACACCTCAAGACCTCTCAGTGGATGTCTTTAATTGAGGATAATTCTGAACCCTATGTACACCGTATTTTTTTTCCCATAAATCCTGCAGAACTGCCATGAAGTCCCAGAAAGTTGGTCATTCTTTCACACTAGTGCCTTCATTACCTTCCCCCTCTTGTGCATTGGAGCATTATGAAGTAAAATAAGGATCGTTTGAATTCAAACAGCCAGCCACCACAACAGTAAATCTGATAACTAAAATGGCCAACAAGTGATAATGCATAGGTAACATACACAGGGTGGATATGCTGAAAGATGTCTAGGTGGGAGGAAAATTTCATCTGCTATTCAGAACAGCATGCAACTGACACTAAGGATGGTTTATTTCTGGCATTTTATATTTAATAGCTTGGTGCCATAGCTGACCACAGAAAACTAAAGCCATGGGAAGTAAAAGCGCAGGTAGCGGGACAGCAATCACAAAGCTCCTGCTTGCTGCCAGGCCTCTCCCAAGAGGGCTCCACCGCAGCATCAAGACTGCCAGCTCTGCTAATGGGTGGCTAGCTGGCTGAGGTAGGTTAAACTTTCTGAGCTTTGTTTGTCTTCACTTTGACACAGGGTGAAAGTGACACCTTCTTCACTTATTGTGGCAAAGATGAAACAAGATAATACATTAAAAGCAATTACTGTGGAATTGGCCTCTGAAGCTTGATTGAATAGAATTATCTTTCTCTGTGTGTATGATTGTATGTGGGTAGGCATGTTGTGGAGTTCAGACACTGATATGGGGGGGGGTTCTTTCAATTGTTCTCCACCTTATTGTTTTTTTTTTAATTTTTATTTTTTCATTCTAGAGAGACAGAGAGAAGTGGCACAGCAGGGCCTCAGCCACTACAATGGAACTATAGATGCTTGTGCCACCTAGTGGGCATGAGCAACCTTGTGCTTGCCTCACCTTTGTGCATCTGGCTTACATGGGACCTGGAGAGTTGAACATGGGTCCTTAGGCTTCACAGGCAAGCACCTTAACCACTAAGCCATCTCTCCAGCACCACCTTATTCTTTGAGACAGGGTCTCTTGCTGAAGCTAGAGCTTACTAAACTGTCTATACTAGCTAGCTAGTAATCCCCAGGGATTCCCAATCTCTGCCTCACCAGTGCTAGGGTTATAGGCATCCACTGCCTTGTCTGGAATTTTATTTGGGTTATCGGGGATCTGAACTTGAGAGGTATGCTTGTCAGTAAGCCCTTTACCTATGGAGTCATCTTGGTGTCCTAGCCATATTGTATAGTATTTTCAAAGATCTTATTAACAAAGCCTCCCTTCTTCTCCAGAGAGTCCATCAAGGCAGAATAAGAAGACCAAAGGAGGGCCTGGAGAGGTGGCTTAGTGGTTAAGCACTTGCCTGTGAAGCCTAAGGACCCAGGTTCGAGGCTTGATTCCTCAGTATCAGTATGCCAGATGCATACATGCATCTGGAGTTTGTTTGCAGTGGCTGGAGGCCCTGGCGCACCCATTCTCTATCTATCTGCCTCTTTCTCTCTCTCTCTGTTGCTCCTAAACAAACAAACAAACAAACAAACAAACAAACAAAGCCCATAGGAATGCATAAATGTTTTACTACAAATCTTGGCTAATTTCAGTTCTTCCTTAGGTCCTCGGTTGGCTACTAGTTGCTTCAGAGAGCCTTCACTGTTGTCTCCCCCAAACACTAGGAGTTGGGTGATTTGCTGTTCTCAATGCACAGTAATTGAAAAGTACTCATTGTGAAAACTGCTTTAGGGGCATGGCAATAGGGTCATCCTGTGCCTGACTGTGGCCACACTGCTCTTCCTGGTGCCTCATACACGGCAGGTGCCCCATAAATCTATGTGTCCAATAAATCTACCTCACATGGGTGTCACTAGAGAAGGGGTGAAATGAACAGTCACACATCCCTTTTATTTTCTTGGTTTAGAAATATTTAATTACCTAATGTCAAAAAGAACAAAATGTTTGGGCTCAGTGTGGTACAAAGAACCTGCTAGCTTCCTTTCAGAGTCCACTTCTCACCAGGCTGCCTGCAGCGTTACAGCATGCCCTCTCACATCACGACGTCCCCCCTCACAGTGGAGGACAAGGGCTTTCATCTCACAGCAACTTGTTCATAATAAAACCAATTTTGCTTCCAGCAGATCCGAGTCCCATACAAAGCGAAATTGCCCAGAAAATCCCTTTGTAGACTACCGGGTGCTGAGAGAAAACTCTTGGTTTCCTTTTGACACACAGAGGGGAGGTTTTCACTCTTGTCAGTGCCTGGGGCAGAGAACTTGGCTGCACACTGACCTCTTATGTATGGGCATTTGCGTTCTTTTAAAAGTACTCAAAATTTGTTCAGATCTTCTATGTGCTCTGTTCCTCACAGGACTTGGCTGATGTAAATAAGAAAGAAAGAAAGAAAGAAAGAAAGAAAGAAAGAAAGAAAGAAAGAAAGAAAGAAAGAAAGAAAGAAAGGAGGGAGAAAGAAATAAGAAAGGAAGGAAGAAGGAAGGAAGGAAGGAAGGAAGGAAGGAAGGAAGGAAGGAAGGAAGGAAGGAAAGAAAGGAAATCTGGAGAATGGTGCAGCAGTTAAAGGCACTTGCTTTCAAAGCCTGATGGCCCAGGTTCAATTCCCTAGTACCCACTTAAGGCCAGATGCACACAGTGGCACATGTGACTGGAATTTGTTTGCATTTGCAGTGGCAGGAAGCTCTGACATGCCCATTCCCTCTTTGTCTCTTTCTCCCTCCCTCTCTTTCTTACCCTCTTGCTCTTAAATAAATAAATACATAAAATATTTTTAAGAATGAAAGAACGGAATTTTTCAGTGTGCCTTTTGGATCACCTATATTAGAATTACTTGGGAGACCTATAAAATATGCAAGTACTCTGACCTTTTTCTGGATCTACTGAATCAGAATCTCTAAGATGAAGACCCAGTAATCTGCCTTTTGACATCCTTCTTGAGTGACTTCTGTGCATAGTAAGGTTTGAAAATCATTCCAGGACATGTCTAATGCAGCTGACTGGATAGCTGAGCCAAGTTTAAAGTTAGGGATAGCCTAATTTCAAAATGATATAAATAATTACCCTTGGAGTTGTTGATCAAGAACTTTCTGTCCAAAAGACAAAGTCTAACTCTTCTTCCTGAAACTAGAATCTTATTACAGCCACCACTTTACTCAACATCAGAACAAGGAAAAGGGATGCAAGGAAGGCTTTATTTTGTGTCTTTTAGGTTTGTAACTGTGGGGTGAAGCCACAATCATCCTGAGGCATTTATACTGCTAAACATCTGGGAAAGGTTATTGTCAATCACTGACTTCTTTCTGCAAAATAAGGAGAAAGTCTCAAGTCTTTATAGTGCTTTGAAACAACCCAATCAGTACTTTGCTCTCAGGGTGTTAGCAAAGAGGCCCAATCACTGGCAGGAAGATGAAAAATCATTTCTACTGTCCTTGAAATTCTTAAGCATCAGTACAAAAATAAGGCATTCCTGCAAATGTCATTGGCAGAAGACTTCATGGCTAGGAAGTCACCCACAGTCACCAGCTTTTACTTCATGGTATATGGAACTCATTTCACACTGACAGCCAAATTGATATTTTTCTCCCATCAGAAATCAATAGAACATCTCATCCTTTCCTCTATATAAAAGATCTTTTTAGAGCAAAGGAGAAAAGCTTAAACCTATTTAGCAAAATGGAATAACCATAATGACTTCCTAAGCAAAAAAAGAGATGACCTAACTTGATAGACATTGAAGAATGATGAACAGACAAAACACCCTAAAATTCTAGTAGCAGACAGAAATCTATTACAAACCATATTTGAGATGGGAGGAGAACCAGAATCTCTAACAAGCAATCATTTAAATTTTTTTCTATATTTATTTATTTGACACATAGAGAAAGTGTCAGAGAGAAAGAATGGGCCCACCAGGGCCTCTAGCCACTGCAAATGAACTCAAGATGCAAGTGCATCTGGCTTACATGGGTCCTGGGGAATCGAACCTGGGTCCTTTGGCTTTGCAGGCAAGCGCCTTAACTGCTAAGCCATCTCTCCAGCCTTTTTATTTTTATTTTTATTTTTATTTTTGGTTTTTCAATGTAGGGTCTTGCTCTAGCCCAGGCTGACCTGAAATTGACTATGTAGTCTCAGGGTGGCCTTGAACTCATGATGATATTCTTACCTCTGAGTGCTGGGATTAAAGGCATGTGCCACCATGACCAGAAAGTAATTCTTTTTTTTTTTTTTTTTGCTATGCACAGAATCAGATACTAAATCTCAAAATGCTGTTTGATGTCTAGAGTGGGTAATTTATGCATGCAATATGCAAATTACTTCTGAGCTGAAGAGATGCCTTATTAGTTAAAGGCCCTTGCTTGCAAAGCCCATTGGTCATATTTTGATTACCCAGCACCTACAGAGGGCACACCCACAAAGTATAGAATGCATCTGGAGTTTGTGTGCAATGGCAAGAGGCTCCGGCATGCCAATTCTTAATCTCTCTCAAATAAATAAATAAACAATATTTTTAATATGCAAATTATTTCTAATAATGATAGTATTACACTTTAGGAAATAAAATCATGCATCATATGAAATATGCATGCTATACAAATCAAATACAAGAATTGCAGAGAATTAGAAACACTCAATTCCCCTGTACCCATGTAAAGCCATGTGCACAAAGTGGCATATGCATTTGCAGTGACTGGAGGTCCTGGTGTGTGTGTGTGTGTGTGTTTAAAAATAAATACATCCATTTCAAAAATCTAGGTAGCCAGGCGTGGTGGCTCTTAATCCCAGCACTATGGAGGCAGAGGTAGGTGTGAGTTCAAGGGCACTCTGTGAATACAGAAAAATAAGACCCTACATCAAAAAAACAAACAACAAACAAAAAACAACAAAAAATACAGCCAGGCGTTGTGGTGCACTCCTTTAATCCCAGCACTCTGGAGGCAGAGGTAGGAGGATCCCTGCGAGTTTGAGGCCAGCCTGAGGCTACATAGTGAATTCCAGGTCAGCCTGGGCTAGAGTGAGATCCTGCCTCAAAAAACGAAAAACAAAACAAAACAAAACAAAAAAATAGCAAGGTAACTATAGAACAAATAAACTCATTCATGGACATTGAACAGCACACTGTTGAAAGATGAATGGGTCAGCATAGGAATCCAAAATTTAAAAATTGAAAAGACTGAATGAAAATGAAAATACAACATATCAAAACATAGGGGACAAGGCAAAATTAGTTATAAGAGGGAAATTTATAGCTACAAGTGCCAAAATTTAAAAAAATCAGATGTTAGGCTGGGAAGATGGTTTAGTGGTTTAAGGTGCTTGCTTGCAAAACCTGCTGGCCTGGATTCAATTCGCATGTAAAGCTAGATGCAAAAAAGTGGCACATATATCTCGTGTCCATTTGCAGTGGCAAGAGACCATGGTGTTCCATTCTCTCTCTATTTGCTTGCAAATAGATAAATTAATAAAGTATTCAAAAAATCAGATCTCAAATAATTTAATGACTCAATTTAGGGCCTTGGGAAGATAAGATTAAGCCAAACCCAAAGGTAGTAAATGGAAGGAAATAATTAGGGCCCAGGGCAGAAATTAATGAAATTTAAATGAAATAAAATCAGTGAGACAAAAGTTGGTTCTTTGAAAAGAAAAAAAATGATTGACAAAATCATAGCTGAGCAAACCAAAAGAGAGCACCTAAATTTGCAAAATTAGAGATAAAAATGGAGGTATTACAACAGATACCAAAAAAATTAAAAAATCAGAAAACTATTAGGGCTTGCCTCAAAAATTATATTCCACTAACTTGGAAAGTCTAACAGAAATAGATGAATTTCTAGACACATTTTGGTAGCTTAAATGTGATAGTTTAAATGTCTGCCTCCATAGACTTGGTTGTTTCATTGAAACTGAGATTGCAACATGAGTGTCTAGAAGGCAGATCCTGCTATAGGGAGGCATATCACTAGGGGCAGATCTTGGAATCCAGCCCCTGAGGTGTGTTTTGGGGGGCAGATCTGAAATCCAGCCCAATGATACAGAGAGAACAGTTTGAGCTCTAGCTGTAATGTTTGTTGTTGTTGCTGCTCACTGAAGTTGTTTCTCAGCTTCTTCCACCATTGATGGTGTTCCCCTGGAATTTTTAAGCCTGAAATAAACTCACATACTCACATAACCTGTGCCTGGTTGGATTTTTGTCCCAGCAACATGAAACTGACTGCAACACTCATATTACCTACTAAAATTAAATCAAGATGAGACAAACAATTTAACCAGATCATAACAAGCAATGAAATTGAATCAGTAATAATAATATAAAAAACTTCCAACTAAGGACCAGTTGGATTCACTAATAAATTTTACCAGACATTTAACTCCAATCTTTCTTAACTTAATCCATATAAAACTAGCAAAAGAAGGAAGACTACCAAACTCTTTCCAAAGCCAGTGCTACTCTGATAGCAAAACCAGGTAGAGATGCAACAAAACAGAAAATTACAGCCCAGTCTCCCTGATGAATATACATGCAAAAGTTCTTAATAAAGGGCTGGAGAGATGGCTTAGCAGTTAAGGCATTTGCCTGCAAAGCCAAAGGACCCTGGTTCGATTCTCCAGGACCCACATAAGCCAGATGCACAAGGGGGTGTATGCATCTGGAGTTTGTCTGCAGTGGTTGCATGCCCTGGTGCACCCATTCTCTCTCTCTCTGCCTCTTTCCCTCTCTCAAATACATAAATAAATAAATAAATAAATAAATAAATAAATAAATAAGTTATTAATAAAATACTTGGAAAATGAATTCAAGAACATATCAAAAAGATCACTCACCATAATCAAGTTGGCTTTACTGTAGAGATGCAAGAATAGTTCAACATACAAAAATCAATAAATATAATATACCACACAAATGAATGAAGGGTACATAATCTAAATAAATCCACAACAAACTTTTGATAGAGCCCAACATCCTTTCATGTTAAAAGCTTTGAAGAAACTGGGAATAGAAGTAATATATTTCAACATAATAAAGGCTACATATGATAAACCTATAGCCAACATTATAATAAATGAGGGAAAAGAATACTTTTGCTAAAAACAGGAACAAAATAGAGTGTCCAAAATCTCCACTCTTATTCAATATAGGGCTTGAAAGCTTAGCTTCAGTAATAAGACAATAGAGGAAAACCAAAGAAATGAAAATAGGGCAAGAAGAAATCAAAATATCCTCATTCGCATATGGTATGCTTCTATATATAAGACCCTAAAGACTGCACCAGAAGTCTAGAAGATGGCTCAGTGCTAGGTAAAGTGCTTGCTCTGCAAACATGAGGATCTGAATTCAGATCCCCAGCACCCATGTGAAAATGCCAGCTGTGGTAGCATGCACCTGCAATCCCAGTGCTGGGGAGTGGGGACAGGTGGATCCCTAGGGCTTACCAGTTGCTATTCTAACCAGATGAGTGATCTCTAGGTTCAGCAAGAGATCTTATCTCAAAATAAGATGGAGAGTCATGGACAGAACAGATGATGTCAATCTCTGGCCAACACACACACACACACACAGTCCTGACCACACGAGTCCCTTTACACACAAATATACATTCACATATGCATGCTTGCCACATACATATATGCACATGCAACCGAGAAAAACAGAGACGCTCAGAAATAATATAGGTATCTTTATCTTATTGTCTTAAACCGAGTATGGTGCTTTCCACAGAGTAAATCCTCTCTTAATAACAGGAACAGCTAGCTCCTCAGAGTGGGGGGGGTGCCACTCAGAAAGATTCAGTCTGAGACTTATGGAGAGCCTCGCCTAAGTCAACTACTCCTGGGGCCCCTAAAGACTGAAGAGTTCACCAACACCTTGCATCACACAGACCTCCAACTCAGTAGCACTAGGGACCTAAACATTTCTATTATTTAAGAATCACAAGTGATTTTGGATCATGGCTAAGATTCACAACAGTTTTCTTATGTTCCATAAGGTTAAGAGCTAGACCATTTTGTCCTTCCCCCCTTTCAAATAATCTACTGTCTAGGACTGGAGAGATGGCTTAACAGTTAAGGCGTTTGCCTGCAAAACCAAAGGATCCCAGTTTGATTCTCAGGACCCACGTAAGCCAGATGCACAAGGGGGTGCATGTGTCTGGAGTTCATCTGCAGTGGCTAAAGGCCCTAGTGGCCCATTCTCTCCCTCCCTCTCTCTCTTTCTCTCTGCCTCTTTCTCTTAAATAAATAATATATATAAAACATCTACTGTCTAATACAGAGCTATTATATAGAAGACACTCATTTTTTTACATGCATGAAAATACCAGAAAACCCATACCCACTGTTCTGTATAATTAACATAGGCTAATAAAATAATTTTGATTAGGTGGACATAAAATGGGCTTAGAAATGCCATTGTCTCACAGGGGCCTGACAAGTTTCTTTTGCAAAGCTCTATTTGGCAACATTCATCTAAAAAGTGGCAGACATTATATAGAAACAGAATTGTATGGATTCATTTACCAATTTATTCCAATATGTTTCCCTTTGCTCTTCAAACATAGGTTATTAGGAGTTAGGATATGTACATTAGATTGAGTCTATAGAAGAAAGCTATTGCAAGACTGAATATCTCCTTTAAGTTACTCAGATTTATTTGTTCTGAAATTATTTTTTAAATATTTTTTATTTTCAAATTCAAATTTTTTAAACTCAGAATTCAAATGCTGCAGAATGATTCAAATTCATATGCAATTATGCATATCAGTGTTCACATTGAAGTTCAACTCTGTCAGCTCTTCACTCATTAAAATGAGTTTAGACCAGTGTTGTGCCACATCTGGAAGCTATACCTACCATTCATGCAGTGAAACCTGGTTCAGGCAACCCTTACTGTATTTGCTAGAACAGCTACACTTTGATTTAAGACACCCAGAAGTGCTATTCTAGTTCCTTCCAATTGCCTATCATTCAGCTATTCTGAAATGCAGACATGCTTAGAGAGAGTTATGGAGGTCTTGAAGCCCAGGCTTATATGAGAATAAAATGAAAAGAATTAAAAGCAAGTTTTTCAGGAGGAGAAAATCTAAGGCATTTTCCAAGGTAAAACACCCTGGAATGGAAAAATCTCCTGAGAACCAAAAAGGCCATTCTATGCAGATACCAGAGTTCAAGTTACCATAATTCAAGTGACTAGGCTTGAATTCTCCAGCACTCCCTCTCCCGGTACTTCCCGTGTAAACTACAGGGAATGGGAGGAAGGGATAGTGTGCGCTGTTTGGACTCAGAATTCTGCAGAGCTGAGGGGCCATCCTGAAACAAGGCTTGCCTACCTCAGCCTTTGTCTCTGCAAACATATTTATTTCACTAATGTTCTCTTTATGGTTGCCTTATTGGTGGGAATAAAATAAACTTTACCAGAAAACAGAGCAGAGAGAAATGATTAAATTCCTCTCTATACTCTTGTGTGGGGTCTTATACTGTGAAAGCAAACATGAATGTTTTCAAACCTGACAGCAGAGCAAGTCCCCCGCCCCCGCGCCCCACATCTCCCAGGAGGCAAGGGCACTGCCTGGGGAGCTTCTCCTACCTTCTGTAGTTCCAATCTCGATGGTGCCTTTCACTAGGCTGAAGCACCATAGTGTGTCCTGGCTGAGCGACCCCACTCCTGAAAGCGACACAAGGAGACACTGCAGGTTAGGAAAAGCACCCTGTGGTTGTCAAAAGGCCAACAAGGACAGAAATACATCGTGTAACCCCTGCGTTTCTAAAAGGAGACGTGCACACCAGGTATCATTGCCTCGGAGGAGGAACCTAATGAGAGTGAGTCCTGGGAGAATGGCTGGTCTGCAAGTGGTGCGTCCTGCCCTGAATCACTGCTCTGTCTTAATCCTCTGACCATGCCAACACTGGTCTGAACTGGAGCAATTGGAGTTTGTCCCTTCTCAGGCCCTGGCAGCATCCTAGAGCAGTTATAAAGGGCCAGCGGTGGCACCCCGTGTGACAGGCCCTTTTCACGAGAATACTAATGCTTTCAATTGTTTTCCTTCTGAGCTGGTAGGGAAGCAAAAGAGGCAGTTCATTAGAGGGGCAAGGGGAAAAGAAAGGCAACATTTTTTTAAACTGAGTTACACAGCTTGCATGATCCAATGGCAGGCCAATAAGGGGTCAGAAAGCCAGAGCATGTCCATCTCTCTTGTTCACATTTTGATCACTTGCCAAAGTCAGAGCTGACCAGAGAGGAGAGAAAAGAAAAGAAGATAAACAAACAAACAAAAAAAAACTGGCTGTGAATGGGTGCAACAGTTAACACAGCCGGGCATGGTGGTGCACGCCTTTAATCCCAGCACTCGGGAGGCAGAGGTAGGAGGATCCCCGAGAGTTCGAGGCCACCTGAGACTACATAGTTAATTCCAGGTCAGCCTGGACCAGAGTGAGACCCTACCTCGCAAAAAAAAAAAAAAAAACAACAACAAAAAAAAAAAAAAAAAAAACAGTTAACACAGTATTGAAGAATCATTTTTGGACAAATATGGCCTATTTTGTTCCATGTTGATTTCTATTTCAAAGTCAAGTTGGACTTCTGGCAGGGCTAAATACTATGGCTTTTTTCATGATTTCTACTTTCTACAAACAAACTGTTGTAGTTACCTTCACATTGCTGGGACAGAACACCTGACTACAAGTAAGCTGATGGAGAAAAGGGTTTATTTCAGCTTACAGTATTAAAGGGAAGTTTCAGCATGGCAGAGAAACAGATGATAGAACACACACTCAACATCACATTTTATCACAGCAGCTGGCAAGAAACAGCAAGAGGGAACTGAGCTCTGGCAAGGCAGAAGCTGGCTATAACACCCCAAGCACGCCCCAGCAACACACCTCCTCCAGCAAGGTACCACCTCTCAAATTGCCTACAGCAAAGACCAACCATTCAAAACACATGACAAATTATACATGCAAACTACCACACGTATCTATTGCTAAAGCTTATACTAGTGCATACTCTAATGTTTTTACTAATCAGCAAATTCCAGTCAGGGGCTCTTTTTCAAAAATTTTTAGAAAGCAATGGTGCCAAGCTCTTTGTCAGCATCATAAATGTTCCCATCATATTATATTAGGCTTGAAAATTTCAGGGGGAGACTGCTTAGCCAAATATCGGGGGTATATGAATTTAAGAATGATTAACTTCATTAGAAAAAAAAAAAGCCAATGACATGTCAAAACCAAATTGGTCCTTTAGAAAAATACAGACAATTAAGTAGTTTTTCTCCCGAGCAGCAGATCTTTAATGGCCTCCTCTTGTATGGAAATCTGCATCTCTTAAGCTCTTCAGAAGCACAGAGCTGTTTCCCATGGTGTCTCTCCTGTCTGGCAGTAGCGTCATAGAGCCTCTGTACCAAGCGGGTCCTCCATAGTCAGGAGGGTGGTAGCTCAGATCAACGTCCAAACAAACTCCTCAACAGCTTGCAAGTGCTTCCTCATCTTGTGTGTGTCTGGTGATGTGTTTGTGGTATATGTGGTATCAGGTGGGGTCCCATAGTCACTCACCTGTAGTGGCCAAAGCTGAACACGAAGTGTCCCCCTCCCTTTGCTCTTCTGCCCCATCTTTTGTTTAAGCCAGAGTCTCTACTAATACTGGAGCTTGTGGGGTTCTGATGAGTCTTGAGTCACTGTTCCCCTGCTGGACTTAGGTTACAGGCATGTGTGGCCACACTAACTGTTTGTGTGGGATCTGGAGATTTGAACTCTGGCCATGTCAGGCCTCCTCAGGCCTTCATGCCCTCATGCTTGTGCGGAAGTGCATTTAACCACTGAGCCATTTCTCTAGCCCAGCTTTCTCATCATTTAGTTTTATTTGACTTTATTTATTTGAGAGAGAGAATGGGCATGTCAAGGCCTTCAGCCACTGTAAATGAAATCCAGATGCATGCACTACCTTGTGCATCTGGCTTACGTGAGTCCTGGGGAATTGAACCTGAGTCCTTTGGCTTTGCAGGCAAGCACCTTAACTGCTAAGCCATCTCTCCAGCCTTTGCAGAAATTGTAATCCAGGCCGCCCAAATCTTGTCCCACAGTCTCAGTCTGCATAGGTCACTGCCCATGTAGTTTACAGGCTTCAGGGCTGGAGAAGGCTTTCTACTAGAGCTGGAGGCTCATTTAGAGGCTTAACTGGAATATAGTTTCAGATGTCAAGTACAAAGTGTTAATGTTGTCTCAGGCTACACAGGGCAGGCTACGGCAGGCCTTTGATGGCATTTATTAGTACATAGAGAGACCACACGCATAGTCCTATTGATGAGCCTTTCTTGCCTTCCCAGCCTGATCGTGGATTTCTTTTTTTTCTTTCCTTCCTTCTTTCTTTCTTTCTTTCTTTCTTTCTTTCTTTCTTTCTTTCTTTCTTTCTTTCTTTCTTTCTTCCTTTCTTTCTTTCTTTCTTTCTTTCTTTCTTTCTTTCTTTCTTTCTTTCTTTCTCTCTTTCTCTCTCTCTCTCTCTTTTGGTTTTTCAAGGTAGTGTCTTGCTCTAGCACAGGCTAACCTGGAATTCATTCTGTAGTCTCAGGCTGGCCTCGAACTCACGGTGCTCCTCCTACCTCTGCCTCCCTAGTGTTGGGCTTAAGAGCGTGTACCACCATGCCCGGCTTTGATGGTGGATTTTAACATCAGATATTGTGGGATGGATTCTTCCTATGTCTGCAGCTGTCACTGGCCATGTCTAAGCAGTGCTAGTTGTTCCGTTGGGATCTGGGACCGTATTTATCTTTTAGGGAATATTAGCTGTGCCTCATTTTTACCCCTCATTTGTGGCCTGAGACAGTTTCTGTATCACTGGTTGGGAGTAGACACTGTATCTGTTGTCATATATGTACTTTAAAACAAGCAGATGAATTCAATTCTCACATGTTGAGCAGATGACATCACTCTCTGGTCAACATTGGACAACAGCAACAGGAGAGTGTGCCAAACACTGGCAAGGAAGCTGGTTTATTAAGCCCGCCCCAACAATACTGGCTCCACAAGACATCACACAGGCTTATTTAAATATGAGCCTGTGCCTATGCTTCTAGGAATTTTATCTCTAGAATGATTCTTGATTATGTGAAATCAACTTATTTTGCATATGGGAAAATCAAATCATAGAGGAATGGACTTGCTGAGAGTGATGGAGTGAGGGGTCAGCTGCCAGTGATGACTTCTGAGGCTCATCCATGGATATGGTTGCCTGGGGAGGGGTAAGTTCCATCTGTTAGCACCATCTGATTAGTGTAAGTCATCCAGCCAGGTTTTTTTTGTTCAGGGAAGGCTTTGACTAAATTCATTTTTTCCTCCACCTAAGGCCACCATCAAATAATGGCACTGGTGATGTGGAGAGAGGTTGGTCCATGACATCTCTATCTGTTGCAGTCAGGTTCGCGTTGCTGGCAGAAATCACCTGACTAAAAGCAGCCTGTGGGAAAAAAGAGGTTTATTTTGGCTTACAGGCTCGAGGGGGAAGCTCCATGATGGCAGGAAAAACGATGGCATGAGCAGAGGGTAGACATCACCCTCTGGTCAACATAAGGTGGACAACAGCAACCAGAGAGTGTGCCAAACACTGGTAAGGGGAAGCTGGCTATAATACCCATAAGCCCGTCCCCAAAAATACACCGCCTCCAGGAGGCTTTAATTTCCAATTGCCATCAGCTGGGAAGACTAGCATTCAGAACACTTAAGTTTATGGGGAACACCTGACTCAAACCACCGCATTCCTCCCCTGGTCCCCATAAACTGATAACCGTATGATGTAAAATGCAATGCATTCATGCAACTTTAAAAGTCCCCATAGTTTTTATCAATTCCAGTGATGTTCATACGTCCCCATATTCCAAGGTCTTTTAACTGAGCCATAATACCAAAAATATCCCCCCCCAAAACTCACAATGACACAGAATAAACATTCAAACTGCAAAGGATGGCATTGGACAAAGCAAAGAAATATTCAACCAATACAAGATTTAAAACAACCAAGGCAAACATCACACTCTGTAATTCCAATCCAACAACTAGTTAGTGACAAATCTCCAAGTCTGATCATTCTGACCAGCAACAATTCTCTGGAGTTCCAATTCCGCCCCTCCAGTTAGGCTACTCACGGTCCTGGAAAACTTCATCCAGAGCCAGGAGCTTTCCTCAGAAGCCATCTTGTGGTCCTGGCATCTCCGCCCATGGCCATTTCCAAAACACAAGACCGCGTTATAAACTCAATGACCCTCTCTTTCCTGCATTTCTTATACTCCATAATACCAGGTAGGGTGCCAATTTGTTAATCCAGGGGGGAATAAATCAGACTTTGAAGAACAGGACAGTCCTTGAGCATTCAGGCCCCTTCAAAACAGTCTGCATTCTTCCTGTTGCCCCAGTGCCCAATCTCAAAGGTTGTAATCTCTCAACTGCAGCTGAATGTGTAGAGTTCACCCAAAGATTTCATTTTTTTCTGTGCCATATCCTTCTGTTCACACCAGTCATTTCTACGCAAAGCAACCCTGCACATCTTCTCAGGACACAGACATAACAGTAAGCGTCTCACACAAACTGCTAGCCCAGTCCAAGTAAAGCTCTTTCTCACCCTCATAAGACAAACCTCACAGTCCATAGTTCTTACTGCATTCAGGTCTTTCAGCTCTGACCACAATAGTCCATTAAGCTGTACTTACAACACTGCAAGGTGTATCTTAGGCCAAGGTTTCAAATCCTTCCACATTCCTCTTGAAAATCAGCTCCAAAAGGCCAAAGCCACACAGTCAGGTGTCTAGCAGCAATCCCACTCCTCGGTACCACTTTACTGTTGCAGTCAGGTTCGCATTGCTGGAAGAAATCACCTGACTAAAAGCAGCCTGTGGGAAAAAAGAGGTTTATTTTGGCTTACAGGCTCGAGGGGGAAGCTCCATGATGGCAGGAAAAACGATGGCATGAGCAGAGGGTGGACATCATCCTCTGGTCAACATAAGGTGGACAACAGCAACCAGAGAATGTGCCAAACACTGGCAAGGGGAAGCTGGCTATAATACCCATAAGCCCACCCCAACAATGCTCCGCCTCCAGGAGGCTTTAATTTCCAATTGCCATCAGCTGGGGAGACTAGCATTCAGAACACTTAAGTTTATGAGGAACACCTGAATCCAACCACCACATTATCCTAAAAGTGATAACAGCAGCTGCAGACATAAATGCATAGATGGTGCAGCAGACAGCCTCAGATCCCTGGGATGAACCTCCAAACCAGGCAGTTATGGGAGGAAGGAAGTTTATTTGAAGCTTACAGATCCAGGGAGAAGTTTCATAAGGGCAGAAGAAGCTGGCCTGCTTTGACAGATCCAAGCAGAGAGAAAAAAAGCCACCACCAAAAAGTGAGCAAGCACACTTAGGAACTTCAGGCAGAACCTCAGGCGCTTTGCATATCTTTAGACTAGAATTCCAAATCTACCCCCACATCTTAGGGCTGGATGCTAGGATCCACCCACAGTGACTCCTCTCCAGCCAGGTGGCTGCAGATTGGGAACCATCCATTCAAACTACCACAGATGGTATAGGATGGACTTGAGAAAAGCTGGCCAGGTGTAGTACATGTTATGAGTTGCCATTTGACCTGAGCTCAGAAGTGGTGGGGCAGTGGGATGTGAAGGACTCAGGCTGTTTCTACTAAGGCAGCTGCTCAGCTGAGCTGAGGGTTACTATTGTAGTCAGCTCCATGTTGTTGGAATGGATGGGAGGAAGGGTTTAGTTCATCTTACAGATCCAGAGGAAGTTCCATCAATGGCAGAAGAAGCTGGATCCCATTCATAATCCAAGCAGAGACAGAAACCACCACCAAAACAACCAGCCCATAAGCAAGCACACATGGGCAGCAAAACAGCAGGGACCAGGCAGAGCTCAGACCTCTTTGCATACCTTTGGCCTGGAAATCAGATCCACCCAGTAGCATCTTAGGGTTAGACCCTAGGATCTGCCCCCAGTGACACCTCCTCCAGCCAGGCAGCTGGAGGCAAGCTTTAATAAAACACTGAATTTATTGGGGGACATACATTTAAGCCACCAGTTACCATGGAGGATTTCAGCTCAGTGTTTTCAGATTCCCTGCTTTTTGCAGTGCATGTGGTATATACATGTGTGTGCAGATGTGTGTGCTTGTGCACATGCATACAGAGGCTTTAGAAGGACGTCCTTTATTGCTCTCCTACCTGTTTCCTTGAGACAGTGTCACTCACTGAACTGGAACTTGCACTATTTTTCAGTTCAATTGGCCAGTCAGTGAGCCCCAATGATTTTCCTGACTTTGCCAAGCTCAATGCCAGAGTTACAGGCCTGTTTTGGTCATGCCTTTTTTTTTTTTTTTTTTTTCCACATGTTGCTGGGACTTAAACTCAGGTCTTCATGCTTGCACAGCAAGCACTCCTACCTACTAAGCTATCCCCTCAGCCCCAGACTGGCTTTTTATTCAGAAGCCAGAAGTCTCTACTATGTTGTGAACAATCCAAACATTACATTATCTCCAAAAATTTAATTGTCAATCAGTTTGAATTAGAGTGCTCACACAGCACAGGACATATGCATCACAACTAGAGGCTAAGTAAGTTCCTTGTGCTGCTAGTTTGCAAGTCTCTGGTTAAGAATGCCTAGTTCATCCTCACCATTTTGCAGACCTGAAAGTGAAATCCCAGCAGGAGAAAGAATTTACAACCCTCACAAAGTCCCCTCAGCAGCAGACCTGGTATTCCATCTCCTTTCACTACCAGGCCACCGTGTGATGGTTTGGTGAGATATCTAGATTTAATGAATTCTCTTTGGGGAGATCTATTCGATTACTAAACTGGATAATTGGGATAATTAAGCCAACATAGTGAGAAGGAAAAATTTGTTTTTCTTACATTACAGACCTTGACAGCTTACTCCAACCCCAGTGCCAAATGACACTCCCGTTGCTATGGTAACTATGTCAATGAGCAGCATGGCATTCTCTGTCGTAAGGCTAGTGCTGATTTAGTGGCTAAACATCCTGAAAAATTCTCATTCCTTTCTCCTCTACTAGTGTCACCTACTGGCCAGGAAGTCAGCCCACTGATAGCGCCAACCTCTCATTTGCAGGACTGTGTAAAATAGCTGGTTTCAGAATCTGGTCAGCCTTTGGAACTCATTTGGGCTCTTCACTTCACTTAGAAACTGAGGACACTGAAGCCCCTTCCACAGTGTGAACCAGCCGGGGGGGCTCTGATGTCATGTACAGGGCCCTGCAGAACTGAGGCCTGCCTTTGTGCTGCCTCTTTCATGCCAGCTCCGCTTTGTGAATACAATGAACAGAGGGTGTGACATGCGGCAAATAAAGCTCCTTATTGATTGGGAGGCCATAGTAAAGAGTTATTTTCATGGATTTGGAGCTGGCAGAGTGCTTCTCTGCAGACAGGGAGTGGGAGAGGGACAACAGGGAGGGAGGGAGGGAAGCAGAGAAGGAGAATCCTGCCCACAGAAATTTTCTCCATGAGTAATCTGTCTTGAAATGCATAAATAAAGATATATATGTACGTGACTATATAGAAAGAGACTGCAACTGAGCAATCCTGTGAGTGTGTGGTCATGAGAACATTTTAACTTAGAGCAGACATTCAGTGTGAATGAGTATCTGCTAATACACCAGCCCCAAGGTGAAGGAAACATCTTCCTAGAGTATCGGACTGGACCGCTAAGAGACCCAGGTGCTCCCGAGACAGCTAAAAGTAAGGGACTTCCGACTTCATAATAAGATAGTATTTTTTTTTGTGTGTGTGTGTATGCGTGTGTGTGTGTGTGATTGTGGGGCGCACATGTACCATGGCCCGAGTTTGGGGGCAGGAGGACAGTGTTCAGGTGTCCGTCCTTACCTTCCACCTCATTTGAGGCTTCAAGCCTCTGGCTCTTGCTCTTTTTTGCTCTGCTTGCTAGGGTAGCTTGTTTATAAGATTCCAGGAAGCCGGGCGTGGTGGTGCACGCCTTTAATCCCAGCACTCGGAAGGCAGAGGTAGGAGGATCGCCAGGAGTTCAAGGCCACCCTGAGACTACATAGTGAATTCCAGGTCAGCCTGGGCTAGAGTGAAACCCTACCTCAAAAAAAAAAAAAAAAAAAAAAAAAAAAAAAAGATTCCAGGAAATTCTCCTGTCTCTGCTTTTACGTGGGGTCTAGGGATCTGAACCCAGTTACTCAGGCTTAAGTAGCAAGTGTTTATCCACTGATCAATCTCAAGTTTTTATAGTTTATTTTCTACTTCAACACTCCATCTATCACTTGATGTTAACAATTTCCACTGTGTTGAAAGAAGACAGGTCACCAGGGCATCTCCAACTTGCCAAAGACCAGAGACCAGAGACCAGCATCAGGCAGAGAAGGTCAAATGTCAGGTTTGAAAAAAAATCACAATTTTTTCTTTGCTCAGCATTGAATCAGCCCCTTAGAAAGGTTACAGAAGACATGATCAGATTGGGTCACGTTTAATTCACTGGGCAATTTTAATTGGCAATCAAACAAATTGTTAATTGGCTACTTGGGCCAACACAACAGTCCATCTGGTGGAAGAAAGGGAAAAGAGGTGGAAGGAAGTGGCTGCATTCCACTATAAAGAAGATAGAATCAATTAGGGGTTTTGATATACAAGGAGGCAGAGATGAGCTGAAGAAATCCTGGGCTATTATTGAGACAGTGAAATTCCTCATTTCTTATTGCTCCCCTGAGCTTGCATCCTAAGAATTTATTTGTTGAACAAAGGAAATAAGCATTTATATTCGCCAAGAAATTATAATGCTGTAATATGTCTTACTGGAAAAATGACCCTATTTTAAAAATCAAAGGAAATGGAGGTGCCTTATACCTGCAACAGATGGATACAATGGTGTGTATGTTAGATATTGAGAAAATGAGAAGGCAGTTGCCTTTGCTTGCTCAGCATGTTATTTTGTAGTATGATTAAAAAGTAGTCTAAGCCAGGTGTGGTGGTGCATGTCTTTAATCCCAGCCCTCGGGAGGGAGAGGTAGGAGGATCACTGTGAGTCTGATGCCACCTTGCGACTACATAGTGAGTTCCAGGTCAGCCTGGACTAGAGTGAAACCCTACCTTGAAGAATCAAAACAAACAAGCAAACAAACAAACAAAAAAGAGTAGTTTAGATCAAAAAGTGGTACTTTGTTTATCTTTTCTATATGTACAATAATTTTTGTAATAGTTTCCTAATATTTACAGTAATTTTTTGTGGCAAGCCCAACAGACTGGCCTTGTTTTTTTAGTGTGTATGTGAGAGAGAGAAAAAGAGAGAGAGAGAGAGAGAATTGGGGCGCCAAGGCCTCCGACCACTGCAATTGAACGACAGATGCATGTGCCCCCTTGTGCTCATGGGCAACTCTTGCGTCACTGCGCTTCTGGCTTATGTGGGACCTGAAGAGTTGAACATGAATCTTTAGGATTTGCAGGCAAGCTCCTTAACTACTAAGCCATCTCTCCAGCCCTTATAGTAAAGTTTTAGTAAATGGCTAATATAGTGCTCTCTATTTTCTTTCTATTCTGGCATGCTTATGTGTGAATGGTATGTGTGTATATGGATTTGATTGTATGTTGTGGATGAACACACAGCATGTGTGTGTACATATGTGTGGGGGCCAGGATATCAAGTATCTTCCTCAATACTCTCCATCTTATATTTTTTGTTTGTTTTTGAGACAAGGGCTGTCAATGAACCTGGAGCTCAGAGATTTATCTAGATTAGCTGGTTAGCAAGCCCCAGGGATCCCGCTCTCAACCTCCCCAGTGCTGGTATTGCAGGTATGTGCTGCCATGCTCAGTTTTTGTGTGTATGGTGGGGATCTGAACCCAGGAGGTCATCATGCTTGCATAGCAACCACTTTACCAACTAAACCATCTCCCCAGCCCCTCAATTTTCTGTTTTAAAAAGCTTTAAGGGGGCTGGAGAGATGGCTTAGCGGTTAAGCGCTTGCCTGTGAAGCCTAAGGACCCTGGTTCGAGGCTTAATTCCCCAGTACCCACGTAAGCTAGATGCACAAGGTGGCGCACGCATCTGGAGTTCATTTGCAGTGCCCTAGTGCGCCCATTCTCTCTCTCTCTCTCAATCTGCCTTTCTCTCTGTCTGTTGCTCTCAAATAAATAAATAAAAATAAACAAAATTAAAAAAAAAAAAAGCTTTAAGGGTTGGGAGACTACTCCGTGTTTAAAGGTGCTTGCTTGCACAGCTTGCCAAGACAGGTTTAATTCCTCAGTATACATGAAAAGCCAGATACACAAAGTGGCACATGCATCTGGAGTTTGTTTGCAGCAGCAAAAGGCCCTGGCATGCCCATACTCACAATCTCTCTTTCACCCCCACACCCCCCCATCTGCTCATATCTAAATAGATAAAAATGATGAATATTTTGAAGGCATAATTGGAATTAACCGGAGATAAGGTATTTGTAAATTTGACATGTGTATACCATCACTTTCAGATGATCACTCCAATCAATAAAATAAACATAGTCCACATCCCCACAGGACTCCTCACACTTTTGTTCAGTCTTTTCCAGCTCTGCCCTAGTCATCCAGCTCCTTGTACCGACTCTTAGGCACCTCTGATCTGCTTTCTGATTTTGTGTATCAATCTTTAGTTTTTGTAAGTTATGTAAATGCAACTACACATATGTATATATAATTTCTTAATTTGGCATAATCAGTACTTTCTTTTTATTGAGGCTGAAGCTAGCTAGCATCCCATTACATAGATATACCACAGTACATTAATCCATTCACCTGGATTTTAGTTATTTAAAATTTTTAGGTTAAAAAAAATGCTAGAAAAATTCATGTATCAGTATGTGTAAGCCATAATTTTCCTTAGGAAAATTCTTAAGACCAAATCATATGAAAAGCACTACTCTAATATTTTAAAAAAAAAAAAAAAAACTTTCACAGAGATTGTGTCTCCTGCATGAAGGCAGTTCTAACACTTCCATATCTTCAGTAACACAGAATGGTCAGACTGTCATGCTTTGAGATGGATTCTCACTCTGTAGTTGTAGCACTTACCATCTTGTTGATGGGACAGAACATCCCACCAAAAGCAGCTGATGAAGGGTAAGGGTTTATTTCTATTTACAGTTTCAAGGGGAAGCTTCATCATGGTGGGAAAGCATGGTCGAGTTCACATCTGCACAGCAGCTCAGAGAAAGTAGTCTCCATGAGCTAGCTTAGAGCACCTAGTGGACTGGACTACTGAACCTCAAGGTGTGCCCCTAGGAGCACCTCCTCCAACCAGGCTTTGCCTTCCAAAGGCTACACAAATTTCCAAAACTGTCACCAGCTGGGGGCCAAATCTTCAAAGCACATGGTGTTATATTTTATATTCCAACCACAATATTTCAGGCTGGTTTCAAACTCCCTTTTTATTTCTGCTCTTCTTTATATTTTTTCAAGTATTGTAGTTATAAGTGCTAACTTTTGGGATTGTCATTTCCTCCTGGAGAACTGGTCTCTATCATTATCCAGTGATCTTCATGATCTTTGGTAATAAACTACGTTGGTA
This sequence comes from Orientallactaga sibirica, assembly GCA_036365145.1. NCBI lineage: Eukaryota > Metazoa > Chordata > Mammalia > Rodentia > Dipodidae > Orientallactaga > Orientallactaga sibirica. The sequence goes on from JAEOAD010000005.1 coordinate 55,023,912, forward strand.
ATCCTCTTTGATATTATTGTAGTCATACTTGGCTTTTTTGTTATCATTAGCATGATATGCATTTTTACATTCTTTAACTTTTAGTTATATTTATATTATGTGGGAAGCATGCAGTTGGGTTAAAATAATATATTGAATTTGTAAGTATTTCTCAAGGTGTTTATACAATCATATTTATTGTGTATATTAATATAATTAGTTTTGAATTCATCATGTTTTTGTCTTTTATTTGTTTCATCTCTCTTTTGTTCCCCAGTTCCATTTTTTACTGCCTTGTTTGGATGTATTGGGTATGTTCCATTACTTCATTTCATCTACCTTTTTGAGTATTGTGATATAATTTTTAGCTACGTTATTTTAAGGTTGGCTATGGTATTTGCAGTATATATCTTTATTATTGCACTCTGCCTTTTGGTGATTGTATACTTCTCCACATATATTACAAAACCATATAACAGAAGATTTCTATTTCCCTTCTCTCAATCAGTGATAATGTTTTCAGACATTTTCCATGTGTTAATTACACACTATACTGATATTATTTCTAAATAGTTAATTATCTTCTAAAGAGATTTAAATAATGTGGAATAAGCTTTTATATTTGTCCATATGGTTATCATTTCTGGGAACCTAAAGTTTTTTTAGATAGTATATCCATCATCATTTCCCTTTTTTGAACAACTTCCTTTAATATTTTTTACAGTGTGTTTCTGCTGGATATGCATTACTTCAGCTTTTATGACTGACAGTTTTATAGGACATCTCTCACTAGGTACAGATGTCTTTGTTGACACAGGGCTGAAATTCTGTAGTTTTAAGGTGTGACACTTGCTTTTGATAGGAATGCTGTTGTCACCTTTATCTTTATGATTTTATGTATGTATATCTTTTTAGCTCTGGATCGCTTTAAGTTCTTGTCACTGGTTTGTGAAGGCTACAGTGCACATTGATAGGAGCTTTTTTTTTTTTTTTTCTTGTAACAGGGCAGCAATCTACTTCATTTATTATTTTTTTTTAATTAAGTAGAAACTTTGTATGAACACATCATGTATTGGTACTATCTGCCTCTTCCCTACCCTCATTTCAATAAGGGCCCTCCTCTGTGGGATGCTGGTATTTGCCATGGGATTGTGGGTTCTGATAGTGTACATTAGTGGGAGCTTTTTGGCTCAGTGTATTTATATTCTTCAACAAATTTGGAAACATTTCAGCCATTACTGCCCATAGTCCTTCAAACACACTCGAAAGTCTCCATAAGTTCAGGAAAGATCTATTCTAGCCAGTTATTTTTTCATTTCAACTCTAGTTTTCATTTCTATAGATGAGTCATTTCTAAGAGTCTTTATTGCTTTTGTAACTCTCCTTATTTTTCTGTCATTTGCAATGCAATGTTGATGATCAGTGTAATGCTTCTTTCTGTTAGCATCTATGTAAGTTTCAAATGATTACATTGTCTTGCTATGGTAGGTTTTCTTTTTCTCCTCATTTACATGCCAGATAATTTTTAACTGGATGACATTGTAAATGTTACTTTGATTTCTATATTTGCTGTCTTTGGGGGAGAGGGAGGTAGTTAAATTTTGCAACAGTTTGATCTCTTCATGTCTTGTTATTAAAATGAAGTAAACCAGAGCTTTATTTAGTGTAGTGATAATTGTTCTCATTCCCAAAGGGCTTTATATAATACTCCATATCTTGTGAAGTTTCTAGTTTGGTGAGTCCAGTTTGGTGTGTGGGAGTTTCCAGTTTGGTGGGCAATCAATATTCCTAGTGCTGTGTGAATGCTGTGTTCATTTTAATTCTCTGTGTGGCTCCTGATGTTCTGAGATAATTAGTATACTGTGAAATACTTGATAGGAGTCCTCCAAACACTTGGAACACTATGTCTACAAAACCTTCCAGTTCTATATTCTTCAAACTCTAATTGACTTAGTGTCTTGTAGACTCTACAGTCCCTTCTTCAATTCAGGGAATTGTTTGGGATACACTTGAGTCTCCCTTTCTTGTGTCATGATCTGGAAACTCAATGGTGTGAGCTGGGTGGTTTTGTAAGTGACATACTTGCTGCAGCCTGTCAGGTATTTCTGTCCTTCACTATCTAATGCCTAGTGTATTTAAAACCACTGGATCATGTATCTTATTTGTGTTCATGTGTTTAAAGTAAATCCAGTGCCCACGACTGCTTCTAGAGCAGACACTTAGTAAGTTAAAATAACACTGTTTAGAGTCCCCTGGTCATGGCATCTCTTCTTTTGGACCTGTGCAATGACTGGAAATCTGGTCTGTGCTCATCTCTTCTTTCTACTCCTTTTCAACTATTGAAAATTTACTGCTTACAATATGCTTATAGTTAAAAAAATTATGCTAGGCTCTATTTATATTCTGCATCCCTTTGTGCTTTGATCAGGTGTTTTCATAGTTATTTTCCTGCTTATATTTCCATCTAATGAAAACACACAGTCTTCCAAACTTCCTGATTACCTAACTTTCTGCTTAAACATTCCATCATCTCTATGACTTACTGACAAAATCTATCCATCCTGTGACCCACTCCCTCAGACTACACTTTCTACTTAAGGCACTGTTAAACTTTAAAAGCACTTGTTCTAAGCATTGCATCACTATTATGTCATTCTTCACTAACAGGAGTATAAGAGATTATTCACTCACAGGAAATTAACTTGGAAATTACAGTATTGTCAAATCCATTAATGTAGTTTTGTCTTATAATTAGATCACTGTTTCTCTATCAAAACCTAGTGTTGGAAGCACACCTTAGCCCTCCAGATAGTTAGTAATTCTCTCTTCTGTTTTGTATTGTCTCTTTTCTTTGTACTTGTAGTAAAATGGCATGCCAGACATACCTGATTGCCTACACCATATCCATACTTTTCTTTTTGTCTTAGCAAATAATTTCAGATTTTGTTCAGGACTGACTATCAATTGTCCTGACCATTCATGAAAATAAAGGAGAGGGGAAAAAAAAAAAGCTTTATAATCTCAGACTTCCTTGGCACTAAAGTAAAACATGTGAGTCAAATCTACTTCTACTAGAAATGTTTGGAAACATTTTTGATCTCACAATACAGATTCTTTTGCTTCCTTCTCTTGTGTACAGTTCTGATTTTTTTTCATTTCTGATAGCAGATACTGCATGTAGTCTTGTAGAGGTCCAAAAGAGAAAAAAAAAAAAAAAACACAGAGATCTTGGCCCTGATATGTTTAAGCCAAACCAAAGCAGCAACTGCCTGTCTCTGATTATATATGGCAGACATACAGCTCAAGAACAAAATTTTATCTGTTAAATCCACTGTTTAGTTCAAACCCCTACATTCAAATGGAGAAAGAGGATGTAACCTATGTGCAATTAATCACTTTAAATTTTTACACATCAAAAAAGTAATTTTTAGTGCTTTTAAATTTTATTTTTGAAAAGTTTGTATAGGTACATATTTTATAGGGTTTTAAGAAATAAATTGATTCAGAAAAATTCTCTAGCCTTTAACCATCAGAGGACAATTGCTAGTTACAGGTTATTTGCAGCCCTCTTTGTAGACTCTGAATTCTTTCAGGACAGGACCTATGTTTTATGTGTTCTTTTGCCTTTAGAACCAAAAATATCTCATGGGACTATTAGGTCAATGAGTTTTTATTTATTTGAATTATATAGGAAAAACAGGTCTTTAATCCACTGGAGAAAAAGCTGGTATGAGAAGTAAGAAGAAGGCAGCCAGGACAAAGGCTAGCATTTCATCTCACCCTATAATACAAATAAGATCATGTCTTTCCAAGGACAAAAGTGTCCCCTACAATCTTGAAGAACATTACTTTATAGAAAATAAGTCTAGATAGTGACTTTAGCAAATATCTCTCCATTTCACCATTTTCTGTTTATAATTACATTTTACTGAAGAGGATGATCATATTTAAAACTTGAGGGTTGAGCTGGACATGGTGGCACACGCCTTTAATCCCAGCATTTGGGAGGCAGAGGTAGGAGGATCCCTGTGAGTTCAAGGCCACCCTGAGACTACATAGTTAATTCCAGGTCAGCCTGGGCCAGAGTGAGACCCTACCCAAAAAAAAAACCAAACCAAACAAACAAAACAAAACAAAACAAAACAAAACAAAACTTGAGGGCTAGAGAGATGGTTTAACAGTTAAGGCACTTGCCTTAGGATCCAGGTTCAATTGCCCAGTACCAATGTAAGCCAAATGCACAATGCGGCACATGCATCTGAGTTTGTTTGCAGTGGCTAGAGACCCTGGCATGCCCATTCTCTCTCTCTCTTTCTCTCTTTGTGCCTCTTTTCCTCTCCTTCCCTCTCTTTCTCTCTCTCAAATAAATAAATAAAATATTTTAAAACTTAAAACATTGGTCTGAAGAGATGGGTCAGTGGATAAAGTGGCACATAAGCATAAGTACCTGAATTCAGGTCCCCAGAACTGAAAAGTGTACTGTGAGTGTCTGCAATTTCAGCATGCCTATAATGAGAAGGGAAGTGGACACAGGAGAATTCTGGGATGCTCACGGGACAGCTAACCTGCCAAATACACTTGTAAACTATGAGAGATCCTAGCTCAGAAAAGGTAGACAGCAAGGACCAACACTCAAAGTTGTCCTCTGATCTCTACCCATGCACCATGACACAAGTACACATTCACACGAACACATCTAAACAGATGGTGAGTTATAAAACACAAGTGACAAAAAACCAAACAGTGGACTGAACATTTAATGTTTTACTGATTAGTCCCTTGCATAGCAATTGCTTTCTCATTGATACTTGACCAGAAGCATATTAAGGAAGGGAAGGGTTTATTTAATTATTTTGAGAGAGGGGGGGAATGGGTGCACAGCCTCTCAGCCACTGTGAACAAATTCCAGATGTGTGTGCCCCCTTGTGGGCAAATGTGGCATTGTACCCTTGCATCACTTTATGTCTGGCTAAACATGGGACCTGGAGAATTGAACTGGTGTTCTTAGGCTTAGCAGGCAGGTGCCTTAACTGCTAAGCCATCTCTCCAGCCCAGAAAGGATTTATTTTTGTCTTACAATTTTGAGGGGAAGTCTATCACAGAGAAGAAAGCATGGCAGGAGCAGACAGTCAGTGTCATATCATCATATCAGCAAGGAAAAATGAGGGGGAAGTAAGAGTAGTTGGACAGGGTTGCAACACTTGCTGCCCCAGTGAATCACTTTCTCCAGCAAAGCTCTACCTCCTGAAGTTTCCACAACCTTTCCAAATAGCACTAGCAGCTGGGGACCAGGCGGTCAAGCACATGAGCATAGGTAGGACATTTTACATTCAAACCACCACTTCTTGTCAATTGCCTTGGATCTGACTATGTGGTATTCTCTGATCCATGGAGTGTGACACCAACAGAAATAAGCAATGACCCAAACTGGATTTTTCACATGTCTGTACATAAAGGCTAGACAAATCATCCTGGCATGAAAGTCCCATGGCTTGAGTCAGTGACAGCTTAGTAAGGACTTACTTGTGCCTCAAGGCTTTCAGAAACATCTTTGGAGTTTGGAGTAGTGCCACTGAAATGGACAGATGACACACAACCAGTGGGATTAGGTAATTTTGACAATGGGAGTTATTTTTTTTATGTTTTTGTATATTTGAGGCCCTTCCTTTCAAATGCACAGCCTTGTAATCTTAAGAAATGTCTCTGAGCATGGAGCCTACGGATTTGTTTTGAATAGGTCAAGAAAAGCAGGATGAAAAAAAAAACAGTTTTCTTGCAAGTTAAGGGGACAGATTTATAGTGAGGATTTTGAAATAAAGGTTGAATTTGCAGCCATTCTGTTTTGCATATATGGCTAGACCACCTGATATATAATATATTTGTATTATGCTTATAAAATATGCAAATGGAGTTCAATTTGCAAATAAAAACAATTTTTATAATTTCAGAGGTAGCCTGAACCTAGGATATTTATCTTTCTTATTTGTGAAATTTTTATTTCATTTTGTGTCACTGCCATCAATTTAATTAAACTATATGGAAAATGAAGTTTTAGAGCCTTTCTTTTTTTGCAGAAAGAAGAAAATGATCAAAATATTGGCAAGATGGGAAACATCAAGAGCATTTGCAAACAGGGGAACCAAACAATGCCGTACCAAAGAAGGACAGAAGGAAATCCAGCCAGCTGAATAAGACAGCCTTATTTGTCATTCTTGTCCTTCCCTCTCATTCTCAGCATTCTCTCCTTGCTATGGACAAGATGTACATACAATCAGAAGCTCCAAATTTAGATGCTAAAACAGTGTACCGGCAGCAAACAGAAGCAAGAAGTGAAGATTCAGAATCTATGGGCATGGAAGAGTCTATAGGAGATGGTCATTCAAATGTATTCCAGGATCATAGGGTAGCTTCTGGCAACTATTTCAAGAAGAATAGGCAAGCACCATCAATACTGGTTGCTTGTCAAATGAGCCCTATGCCTTTCTGGTATATATAGCCACAGTGGTGATAAAGAGTAGGAACCTGCATACAGAATTACATGAACAAAACTGCCAAATTCCTTTTAGAATCACTGTATCCTTCTGTTGGGGACTTGCTCTGTGCTGGGCCCCAAGATAAACACAACTCTTTCAGTGCTCATAACAGCTCCGCAGCTCAGGTGTTTTTAAGCAGGACAAGTAAAACTCAAAAAGGTTATTGGGGGCTTGCCCAAGGTCATATAACTAAGTGTAGTAAAGCTGGCACCAGAACCCAGGTCACCTGTTCTGGAATCTAGGCCTTCCTACTTCTTATACCTCCACCTTGTGTCTCTCTTACTAAAGGGCCAGAGGAATTTCTACAACTCAAACTCTGCCATATGTGCATAAGGGAAACATATCGATTAAAAGGAATCTTAGGCATCCTTTGGTAAATAAGATTTCATGAATTAAATTAACTTGGTAAATTTTGATATTTTTTTTTCCTGAAAACTATACCTATGGCAAGAATGAGATGGCAGTGAAGAGGGGCCCTGTAAAGGAAATCTTTCTGGGTTACTGTTTTGATCACATGCATTTCTGTCTTTCAGATCACACTGTTCCCACATGACAGAGCATTGGTCACTAGAAAAAAACATCTCCTGCACAAGCAGGTGGGGAGAGCCCTCAAAGGACTACATACACCTGGCTCACCTGTCCCATGAGCCTGCGAAGATAGATTCAGAAGAATGACTAAGTGCTGCCAGGGAAAATGCTACCCCACAAGGCCCCAGCAACTTTTTGCCTCCTACAGTTTCATGCAAGAGATGTGTGAATAACAAGTCGAGGAAAGACAGCTATACTGGCAGGGAATATGAAGGGAGCTGAATGTCATTGTTACTGGGCCATTTCCCAAGCCTCCTGGCTGGCATGGTGTTGCAGTCAGGTTTGCACTGCTGGTAGAAATCACCCAACCAAGAGTAGCTTGTGGGAGCAAAAGAGTTTTATTTTGGCTTACAGGCTCGAGGGGGAAGTTCCATGATGGCAGGGAAAATGATGGCATGAGCAGAGAGTGGACATCACCCCCTGACCAACATAAGATGGACAACAGCAACAGGAGAGTGTGCCAAACACTGGCAAGGGGAAGCTGGCTATAATACCCATAAACCCGCCCCCAACAATACACCACCTCTAGGAGGCTTTAATTTCCAATTGCCAGCAGCTGGGAAGACTAGCATTCCGAACACTTAAGTTTATGGGGGACACCTGGATCAAACCACCACACATGGGCTAGATCTTATCATGTCATTTACTTATCTCACACATTATTCAGCAAAAAAAAAAAAAAAAAAATATGGAGGGCCAACTATGTTCAAAGGCATTGGGATGTGACAAGCAAAGCTGCTATGGGAAGGTAGACAAAGCTTAATAAGTAAGTATATGAGTGGTTAGGTAGTAACAAACTCTGTGAGGAAAAGAAAAGCTGGTTACCGGGAAAGAGGAGCAAAGGGGGTGCTAATTTTCATAAGAAAGTAAATGAGGTCCTCTAAATAGGGCCATTTGTCCAGAGACCTCAAAGAAGTGAGTGCTATAGACAGCCAGTAGAAATCACTGCAGAGAGAGGGCACAACCTCAGCTTAAGCCCTCAGGTAGGCACAAGCTTGTGATGGGAGCAGTAAGCAGGCTGTAGTGGCTGCCAAGGGGTGACTAAGAAGGTTCAGTAGGTAATAGCAGGCAGAGTATGGGCAGAATAACTCATATAGGGTTTACTGTAGAGCTATCTCCCTTGTCCTCTGAATGCAATGAAAGGCCATTGACAAGGTTAAGAGGAAAAAAAGGTCTGGCTCCCTTGAAGAAGAAGAAGAAGAAGAAGGAGGAGGAGGAGGAGGAGGAGGAGGAGGAGGAGGAGGAGGAGGAGGAGGAGGAGGAGGAGGAGGAGGAGGGGAGGAGGAGGAGGAGGCGAAGAAGAAGAAGAAGGCAGAATTGCTATCTCCAAGAAAACAAACAACAAATGCTGGCAAATGCTGGGAAAGAACACTTATGCCCTGCTAATGGAAGTGTAAACTGATGTAGATGCTATGGAAATTAGTATGAAGGTTCTTGTGAAACTAAAAATAGAACTACTTTATGATGCTTCTACACCACTCCTGGGGGGGATTCTAAGGGAGCACACGACAGAGACGCCTGCATACATGCTCCTTGCAGCACTATTCACAATAGCCAAGATGTGGAACCAGTCTAGAGGTTCAACAATGGATAAAGAAATGTGGTGCAAATATACAATATAGTTTTATTCAGACATAAAAATAAAGTTATGTAATTTGCATGAAAATACATGGAATTGGTGATCATCATATTAAGCAAAATAAGCCAGACTGAGGAAGTATCTCACTTTCTTTCAGATGCAGGATATATGTATATCTAAGTACATCTATACCTATAGATAAGGAAGTAGAAGGGGGATAATATATAAGGGGACTCTGCAGTGGGAAGAAGGGACAAGGAAGAATAAAAGGGGTGAATATGATTGAAGTACATTGTATATCTGGATGAAAACATCATAATGAAACCCATTATTTTGGACAAGTAATGTATACTAATAATTTTTAAAAGAAACAAGAGTGAAAATAGAAAAAAAAACTTGTCAGTCAGGAAGCCAATGTAATAGTCTAATAATGCAAGTGAGAAATGTACCAGAATGGTAGCAGTGAGCAGAACTGGATGTTGGAGATACAAGAAAGATAGTGGATAAGATAGTTTTGGTTATTGGAAGGAGCAGGGTTGGGCAGCATTTTGTTTATTCTGTGTTTTAGATGTCCATTAGATGTGAAATAGACATTGAATGCCATCACCTTAACTAGCTGTAGCCATTTCTCTATACAAGATCTCTATGCAAAACCTTCATTATTTGACAGGATGTTTGAGTTGGATTAACATTTGCCAATGCATTAGAGCTCAGTTTTTGAAAACCATCACTACATTCCTCCCCACCGTGAGTAGCATGGACAATGCCTGAAAGAAGTGGGCAGTCAGTCACCACCCAATATACAAATGAACGAAAGAGTGAAGGACTGAGTCATCCTGCCCAGCCATGTGGACCTGGGCTGGCTGCAGTCATAGGCTGCTTGGATAGTGTGAGTCTCCTGGTGGGAAAACCTAGGAGGAAGCCTCTGGAGTCAGTACCTCCTTTTCCCTTTGGTTCAGGTGGGGCTTTCACTTCCATTCAGGCTCTTAAATGATGATATAAAGTTATTATTTTAAGGTTTAGGAGAATACAGATAAAGTACATTTCTAAGTAAATAGAAATTTCATTAATTTTAGGTCATTATGGCTGCCTTACTTTAATTTTTTCATACATATCTATTTGAAAAATTATTCTGGGATGCTTATGCGGTCTCTTTCACCACAACATCCTACTTGTATAATCTGCACCCTGACACTATACCATGAGATGTTCATCCTCGACCTGGCTTTATCTTTAATTAGAGTAGTATGTGCAGCAAGACCATCTGCTACACAACCCCAGGTACAAGCTGACTTCCTTGTTGCAACTTTCAACAATTCTTCCTTTCACTAGGACTCATAGTCCTAGAAAACTTCATCCAGTGCTAGCAACTTTCCTTGGTAGTCATCCCATTGTCCTGGAATCTCCATTGGGTGTACACTGCAACCCATGGTTCATCTTCATTGCTTCACTGGGCTCCACACAGGTAATTCAACAAGCCTGCTTCACACTGCCCATGGCCATTTCCAAAATACAAAACTGTGTTGCAAATTCAATCTAACTCCATAGAACCAGATGGGTTACCAACTTGTTAACCCAGGAAGGAGTAAAGCCAACGTTGAAGAGCAGGACAATCCTTTAGCATTTAGGCCCTGACTTTTCAGAGTCAGCATTCTTTCTGTTGCTCCAATGCAGGTCAGCTGGCCCAATCTCAATGGCTGCAATCTCTCAAACAATTGCAGCTGAATGGGCAGAAGTTTTGGCCCAAAGATTTAATTTTTTTTTTCTGTGCCATATCCCTCTGCTCACACCAGTCTGTTTCTACACAATGCAACCCTGCACAAGTTCTCAGGACATGGTCATAACAACAACCCTCTCACACAAACTGCTTCTAGCCCAGCCCCGGCAAACCTCTTTCTCACCCTCATAAGCCAAACCTCACAGTCCATAGTTCTTACTGTATTCAGGTCTTTCAATTCTAACCAGAATAGTCCATTAAGCTGTACTTACAGCACTGCAAGGCATCTCTCAGGCCAAGATTTCAAATTTGTCCACATTCCTCCAAAAGGCCAAAACCCCAGAATCATGTTTTTAGCAGTAACAACCCCACTGCTCTGGTACCAGTTTCATTATTGTGGTCAATTTCTCCTCGCTGCGACAAACATCTAACTAAAATGAACTTGTAGGAGGAAAGATTTATTTTTGCTTATAGACTCAAGGGAAGCTCCCTGATAGCAGGCAAAATGATGGCTTGAACAAAGGGTGGACATCACCTCCTGGCCAACATCAGGTAGACAACAGTAATAGGAGAGTGCCCAACACTGGCAGGGGGAACTGGCTATAACACATATAAGCCCACCACTAACAATACACTGAGCCTCCAGGAGGCTTCAATTCCAAAATTGCCACCAGCTAGGAACTAAGTATCCAGAACACATAAGTTTATGGGGTACACTTGAATCAAACCACCACACAAGGTCACCTTACTACAAGTTCCATCTAGGGACCTGATGAAGCAGTTGGGGGCAAGAGAGGTAGATTTTACCATTTCCCCAAATGGCAACTCAACCCATATGAGTACTAGTGTTTAAAGACCACCACATCCTGCTGTACCTTGACAGACATGGGGCAAAGGCATTATCTACAGCTGACAGGTCTGCCAAACATTGTTCAATCTTTTCTGAGAATATAAGGTTCCATGGTGAAACAATTTGGGGCATTCTGCTTGTCATCTTTCTCTTTTCTCACAGTGGGAATTTACAGGTCAGATGCTAGGAAAAGGCTTAGATTTTAGAAATGCTTAACCTTATTGAATGTAGCAGTTTTACTAAGTGAATTTTACTTGATACTAAACATCTTTAGAAACATGAAAAATCTGTAGCATACAATTTTAAGAATCTGATAATTTGTTTTACTTAAAAGTCAATTATAGCCGGGCATGGTGGCGCACGCCTTTAATCCCAGCACTTGGGAGGCAGAGGTAGGAAGATTGCCGAGAGTTCGAAGCCACCCTGAGACTACATAGTGAATTCCAGGTCAGCTTGAGCCAGAGTGAGACCCTACCTCGAAACCACCCCCCCCCAAAAAAAAGTCAATTGTGTGAAAGATGGTAGCACATGTCTATAGCACCAGCAACTTGGAGGCTGAGGTAGGAGGATCTTGTTAACCCACATGTTCAAAACCAGTCTGGATAACATAGTGATATCCCATCTCAAATACATATACACACACAGATACATACATACATACAACTGTACAAGTAAGAGAGGAAAGGGATTTCTTATTAATTATAAAAGAGCAGTTTTGAATTCAGAGACCTGTTTTCAAATCTTTTACCAACCTACTTAAAATTTATTTATTTATTAACAAGGGGAGGGAGGGAGAGACATAAAAACAGAAAGAGAGAGAGGGAGAATGGGCACCCCAAGGCCTCTTGACAGACTTTCCAAGCAAGTGCCTTTAATGGCTGAGCCATCTCTCTAGCCCTCCACCAAGCTACTAAATGGCTCTTGGCCTTATATGAATTATGTAACCTCTCTGTATGATTGCCAATTGAGGTTCAAATTCAGTTTTACCGCTAAGCATTTTACTTATTAATGCATATCAATTTTGGTGTGTAATCAGTAGCAACCATGTTTTTATTAACTTGATGTATCATTATCTTCTCCAGAACTTGGCTTCACCACTAGCCAGCCCTGGTTTAGAGTAGCCTGAAGCACTGGCTAAAAACAAGCATTTGGGTTATGACCCACTTAGATTTAAATCTTGGCTCTGACATTTACTAGCTTTGAGGTGCTGGGCAAGTTCCTTGAACTCTCTGGGCCTGTGATTCCTTATCTATAAAATAGGGAGGCTGGGAGGTCAAAATCATTAAGCACATAGACTTGCTAGCCAAGGGTGTAGCTCAGAGAAATGGCACAATATCAAGTAGCTGCTGGCTTCCTGTTCCACACTTACTATCTCTGGCTTGGCTCTGATCTCTGCATTTAAGTCCATTGAAAGCCCAATTGATTCTGGTAGACACACTGGACTCCTGATGGTGCTGTTGACCCAAACCCACTCCCATTCTCTTTCTGTCACTCCCTCCCTGGGGCCACTGTGGCCTCTAGTTCACTTCCAGATCCCTGCTCCGGCAAACAGACATCATTTCTCTTCCCATCACCTCCCACACATTAGTTTTCCCTGCATGTCAGATGCTTGACTTCTAACTGTCCTCTGGCTGTGATTACTCGCGCAAAGTGGAGTGGACAGATGGGACAATTATTTGGAAAGCTCAGCCAATGGAAAACAAAACAAAGACAGAAAAAAAAAAAAAAACACTGCACAGAACCCTGCAGCAAAGGGGAAAGAGTTGATTGTTTTGCATTATTCTGATGGCTGCTGGCACCTATCACACTTTTCAGGTAATTGTTCAGCTCTCACCATGACTTTGCCCATGTGGAGAAATGATCTCTCTTTAAATATCACCACTACAAGTAGCCTTCTCTTCAAGGAGTATATGTGTTTGGGCAAGGTTTGTCTGAAGGCAAATTTTGGTTAAATGACTCCAATTAATTCATTGGCTCTCATGAAAAACAAAGATGGTGGTGTGGAGGTGGGGGAAATAAGTGTGAGGATGAGCTTGCGGGGGCCAGATTAGACAGGTAGTTCTTGGTGGCAGACAGGTCTTAAGGGAGGTACCTTACGAACTTAAACCACACCCTTACCACGCCTATGCCCTGCCTATATCAGCTGGCTCAACCTGCTTCAGTTGCAGGATTCAATGTCTGCCCATCTCACCCAATCAGATCTTTCTTGAGCATGCACTCTGCCCAGGTGTGGGTGGATTCCTCCTCTGAGGTCAGGCTGATTGGGATACCTGGCACAAGTATGCCCACTTTATCCTGAGCGCAGACTCGTATGTATGTATGTATGTATGTATGTATGTATGTATGTATGTATGAATGACCGGGCTTGGTAGCAAATGCCCTTAATCTTAGCAGAAGTAGGCAGAAAGAGGCAGAAGTAGGAGGATCACTGTGAGTTCAAGGTCACCCTGAGACTATATAGGGAATTCCAGGTCAGCCTGGGCTAGAGTGAGACCCTACCTGGAAAAACAACAAAAAATTAGACACACACACACATATGTATGTATATATCTTGGTGAGATGGCTTAGTGGTTAAGGTGCTTGCCTGTGAAGCCTAAAATTACCCATATTCTACTCTCCATGTCCTAGATAAGCCAGCAACAAAGTGACACTGGTGTGCAAGGTCACACATGTACACAAGTTGGTACACGCATCTGGAGTTCGATTGCAGTGGCTTGAGGTCCTGGTGTACCAAATTTCTCTCTTCTTTCTCTCTTTCCTCTCTTGCTCTCCCTCTCACTCTCTCTTGTAAAAGAAGAAAAAGGCCAGTCTGTGGGCTTGTGTGTGTGTGTATATATATATGTCTTTTTTGGGCCCACAGAGAAGGCTTTTCTAGCCTCTCCAGCCCTTGAGCTGCACATGACATACCCAGGCCTTTGGGTAGTAAGAATATCCCTCTCCCTCTCCCCCACTACTTTTTTGTTAACTGTTTTTACTTCTTAATCTCTTTGAAAATGCACTTTTAAAAAATCCCTTATCAGACTACATAGTAAATTCCAGGTCAGCCTGGACCAGAGTGAGACCCTACCTTGCAAAAAAAAAAAAAAAAAAAAATCCCTTATCATATTGTTAACGTTTTTATTGACATCTTCCATAATTATAGAGAATAAATTATGATAATTCCTTCCCCTGTTCCACTTTCCCCTTTACAATTCCATCCTCCGTCATATCCCCTCCCCCCTCAATAAGTCTTTCATTGATTTTGATGTCATTTTTATCTAAGGTCCATGTTCAGTTACATGGGCTTCTGGACCACGTGGTGCATTTCCCTCCTCCCCGCTTTACTTTCCCTTCCTCAGCCTTTTCTCTACCTCACATCCCTGTGATATTTGAAAAAATGTGGTGATTTAACAATCATTTTCTTTAGTCTGGATTGCAAATTCTTTGGTTAATTAACAGACACAAACCTGGGGCTTGGGTTCCAGGGAGCACCCCAGCACCCCATTTGAGGCCAGCTCTTCATTTCAAGCTCACAGTGAAATAAAGCATCTTTTACCATGAAATCTTCAAAAAGCTGAGACAACTATAACTAATGTTTCATAACTCTGAAGTCCAATGGCCTGGATTCAATTCCTGGCTCAGGTGCGCTTTTGCTGTGTGGCCCAATATCAATTATTCAGCTCCTGAGTTCCAGTTTCCTGGTCTGTCTGCTAGAGGTGGTAAGTACTTAGTCACCAAGTGACGATTAAATGAAATAGCAGTGTATACAACACTTAGCATTTATTGTGGGCCTGCCACACAGTAAATTCCCAATAAATGGAGGCTGTTCTCAATGAATTATTGGTAACTAGCCTTCTGTTTCAAGTTATAAACATTCAAGCTGGAAGGATCCAGCGCTGCCAGCAGAGGGCTCACACTGCAGGCTCTGAGCTTTCACAGGTGTGAGTCACAGACCACTACAACCTCACATTCCCTGGAGTACATTTTTGTTTACTGAGAGGTACCCATGTATAGGTGGCTATGGTGTATTGTTTGAAGGCCACTCATCATTCACAAAGACATCAGGAACCAGGTTCAATCCCAGCCCAACAGTGAAGATAGGGTTGCCATAGAAGTTACAGGCCCTGACTGAACGTTGAGGCAGAACTAGCTGCCTGGGCAGAAGGATGGGGCTCTGGCCTTCTTCCATGGACACTGCTCCTCTGCCTGAGCTCAGGAGGACATGCTGCAGACCTGGAGGTGTGTGAAGTCCTTCCAGACTTCCTGTCCTAGAAGAGAAATGAAAGGCAAATCTAGATGGCTCAAGGCCCACATTTTTAGCATTGGTGTAATAGGGTGTTCCAAAGAGGTCAAAGGATTTTCCTCAAAGACAGAAACATCTATTAGCTCTGAGTTTTCTGAGCACCTGGGAACTTCCCTCTGCTGGGTTTTCACAGCCCAGCTGAGCAGAGGAGAGAGCCCGCTAGCTCTTACTTCTCTACATGGCCTCTTTATCCCCTTCAGCTCCCCACAGGGCAGCAGCTCTTTAAACTTTCTTTTATCTTTTTTTCCCACAGTTTTCCCAGGCCCTCCACATGGGATCTCTAGCCATAAGGGTGCCTTTCCTTGGCTCTGGACTTCCTTCAATAGATATAATAATTTAATAATTATCATCAGTATTTTAAAATTAAATTCTTTGATTAAAATTAGAAATGAGGGCTGGAAGATGGCTTACAGGCTAAGGCGTTTTCCTGTGAAGCCTAAGGACCCATGTTCCACTCTCCAGGTACCACTTAAGCAGAAACACAAAGGTGAGACAAGCACAAGGCAAGCACATGCCCACTAGGTGGCCCAAGCATCTGGCATTTGATTTCAGTAGCTGGGATCTTGGCATGCCAATTCTCTCCTTCTCTGTCTCTATCTCACTATAAAAAACAAATAATGAAATCTAAAAATCAGAAACAAATCTAGGCATATATCCAGGGGTTCATAGGACTTTCTTGGACATCATTTACACAATGGAGTTCTATTTCATAAAGAAAAATGGCCAGAAATTTGCAGGGAAATGGATGGATCTGGAAAGGATTATCTCTTGAGAAGGGAAACTGCTGCAATGTATAGACTTATTTTGGAACCAAAAATTATAAGCGGGTAAAAGGCTATAAGGGAGGGAAGAAAGGAAGGACTCAAGTGTATGGTAATACACATATGTAAGTAGAAGAACAGTTTTTCCAGCTCAATAAGACATATGTAAAATTACTTTTTTTTGAATAACACTTGCAACTCACTAGAAAATCTACCTGGCTTCCAGTGAGATGTTTTCTGCTTTTGCCAAAGCCCTTGGTTTCTGGACCCTATTGCTGAAGACACATGGCCTGGGACACCAAGCTGGTGCTGAGCAACCTTCTTCCTGACCAGGGAAAGCTGGAAAAAGCTGCACTGCCCAGTTGGGAGAAAGCCATCAACAGTGAAAATAGTGGATGCTGAATATTCAGCCTGGACAGGCCAATGACTGGGATGGTACCAGGTGGTGAAGGCTACGGGAGGGAATACATATCTGTGTAAAAGGTGGTCAGAACTATCACCATGTCTGACTAAATGAGCTGCCCTGGGGAGATGCATTGCATTGAGCTATTCTCACTTCTGGCTACCCTTTTCAGATGGTGATGACCCATGCATAGTTAACAAGGATGGAACCCACTGAGCATGACATCCTCCAGTGGCTTCAGCTGAGCTGGAAGAGGGAGGGGCAGCTGCCCAGACAGAAATTGGCGATATCCATGATCTTGGCAATACCTTTGCAAGACCCTCAAAATAGAAGGAACTAATGGAGAAAGGGGGGATATGATGGAGACCCGAGTTCTAAAGTGGAATGGCTGGAATGGGTTTTTTTGGTATGTTTTTTTTTTTAGAAACAAATCTAGGGTATGGGGTTTTTCCTGGACCCCCATTTCATTTTCCATTGCTTATTTTATTAGGGGAAAGGTTGGACACAGTTAGGATCTTTGATCACTATCTCTGGGTTTCAGCCTCTGGCACCTCAGCTCCTGGGATAGGGAGCCCAGTTGAAAAGCACACTACAGCTTGGGGCCATGCTGGGATGGTACCATGTGGGGCTTATCTGTGAAGGTGGCAGAACTTCACCTTGGAGGGCAGACAAGGCTGAACTCCGGAGCACACTCAGCTGAGGAGGGGCCCTGCCACATGGAAGCGGGGGAACCAAAGGTGGCTGGCTGGAATGGCTTCTGGTTTTTTTTTTTTTCCCGGTTTTTTCTCCCCCCCCCCCCCTCACCCTTTTCCATTACAAGCCGAGGTTGGACACAGTTAGGATCTTTGAAATTGGGTCAGAGCACCTCAGCTCCATCTCCCAATCCGCCTGGGGCTGCAGACCCACAGGCCTCAGTGACTGGCCTTTGCCTCTCCAGTCACAGATCGAACCACAGGCCTCAGTGAAGCCTTTGCCTGTAGGGTGGCCCGTGGCAACTGGAAAGAAAACTCCAGTCTTTTTTTTCTTTTCTCCTGGTTTAGCTCATTGCCTTAGTGCTATGGGAATCTGAACTGGGGATATATAACCCAGGCACCTCAGAAGGCGCAGGGGCACAGTATGGAAAACTTCAATGAGATAAACTGACCCCACATTTAAAAAACACGTGGCTTTTAATTTGCTTTGTAAAAATAAGTACATAATTTTAATTTGATGTTTTCCAAATTATTTACTGATTAAAAACAACTTGTTAGTAACTGTACCTGATATTTTTACTTTTGTTTAAACTTTAAATAAATAACATGTTATTTATAGACACCTGTTGGTTTCTTTATTATGTGTGATAAATTATGGCTTTCCTAATCCAAACAGTCCAACAGATCTCTCCTGAAGTTTTTGTTGGCATTTGACTTATTTCAAGGTTTTTTGTTTCTCTTTAAAGGTCAGATTTAACTAAAGCCTACAGTGAACTAAAATTTTATATAAATAGTCCATAATTTATTACATGATATCATAAATATTATTACTGAGTTTGTATTCTAAGTCAACTTCAACCTACATAGAGGATTATTGAAAACAACAAAATTCTCCCTGAGGTGGTGGCTCATAATTTGCAAGTATTTTAAAAGATTGTAGTGTCCTATTACTTAAAAGGAAGAGACAACTGGTCTGAGTTCTAGGCCAATCTGCCTCAAGATAATAAAAATCTGTTTTAGATGCACTTAATAAAATCTTTCACAGGTGTGCTAGAGGTTAAAAAAAGAGAAAAAATTATTAATAATAAGTACCACGTATTGAGGACTCCACATATTGGGTCCTGTCTGGATGTTCTATAGGAATTGTCTGCTTTAATTCCTAAACTATCATCTGAGGAGGGAATTGTTATTAAATCTATGCCATCAGACACAGAGTGATTTACATGATTTGAACAAATCACACAGCTAGGAGCTGGAGTTGTGTATGGATTTCAACCTGAGCCTTTTCATTCCCAAATTAGAAGGCTTAATTAATTTGTTTCCTTCTAGGAGTTAGTTTCAGCGTAGAAATAAGCTACAGCACCTATATTCCTGAAGACATGTCATTCCGGTGTCACCACATAGACATGGTGGTCTAGAGTGGAACCCAGACTCTCATCCCAAGTCTGCTATAGACAATAGCAATATAGATAATGGATACAATTCAACAGTTTAATTAAAGTCAATATAATTTTGTGAATAAGTGTGATGCACCAGGTACAAGGATCAGCACAAATCAAGACAACCAACTGTCACACATCTGGAGCTCTGCTGTCTAATAAGCATGCCATGCATCTAGTGTTCTTATGAATAGCTGTAGATTTCTAGTAGGACACTCATTCAACTTCACTCTCTCCCTCCCTGTCCCCCTTAATTTCCCTCCCTTGAAAAAAAATGGTTCTGAGAGAATTAAGTAGAATACAATACACAATAGATATGTAGGGCTTAGAAGGTTGCAGGTCCCAGTAAGTGTCAGCATTGCTGGTTTCACTTTTCTACAAGATGAAATCTTCCACAGAGGATAGACTGATCAGGGCTCCACAGCTGGCAAGGTCTGTGAAATCTGTACGGGTTTCACTACAAAGCCAGACAGCTCTTCTAATGACCAGAATGCTGGGGTTCATGCTGCCTGTCACCACATAGGTCAATGAACAGAGACAGGAACTGGATCTTTTGGCTGCAATTTATTCAGAGCCATGAACTGAGAAAGCAGCTGGTTTATATCCTCTTTTTTTCTTTTTAAAGCTGCCTCATATCTCATCTCCATCCACTCATTATATAGGGAGAAGGTGCAGTGTGGAGACAGTCAGTCAGTCATTCCAGAACTCAGTCTTTTCCTTCTGGTCATGTGGTCAGTCCCGTTTCTAAGACTTGCCATGCTGTGATGCCTGCTTCTCCCATTAATCATCCCTTGCAAATTTTCCCCATTCACCTGATATCTGGGCTCTGGTACTTCTTAAAATGCTCAGTCTACTTAGAGCCTTTCTGTATCAATCCAGTATTCTTCCAGGGGCATCTGAACTGGTTGGTCATAAATTTCAGAACAAACCAGTAACAGTGTGTATATGCTAAGCTAATGATAACACTCATGTCTAGATTCCTTTCTCCAGTTTGGGGCACAAATGTGTCTTTGTAATACAGAATACAAAAGTGCCACATCCATCCCTCCTGGACCCTATGAATCTCACACCTGGCCATATAAGAGAAGCAGCTGGACAACTTCTGTAAAATCTGGGGTCTTTGCAGCCACCTTAGAAGATTTCCACTCAAGCGGGCTGGTCTTTCAGGCTGTGCCACTCAGGACCAGACTGGGATCTGTGACTCTGGCCCTCAGACCCTGCACCACATAAGGAGATCCCCTGTTAGTGATTGCTGAGAGCTCTGTGTCTTACCTCAGGCTGCTGTAGTGAAACACCTTAGACAGGGTAGCTGAAGCAACAAACATTTATTTTCTCAGTGATGGAAGCTAGAATTCCAAGATCTAGAAGGCAGCACACGCAGTTTCTGGTGAGGCCTCTCTTCCTGCTTTCTGTGTTTGCATTTGATGAAGGGGTGGAACAGTGACCTTGTCTCTTTGTCCAAGGGCATGGAGCCCATCATGACTTAGCTACTGCTCCTACCTATATGTTCTCTCTTCACATATCATGAAACTAGTTTAGGATTTCAATATGTCCTCTATTTTCATTTCATTTCATTGTCTTTAAGAAGTTAAAAGCTATTGACTGTAGGCTTGTTTGTTAGGCAATGAACATTGATTGATTGATTCCCTATTTCTACTTTGTCTACTTTCAAAAAAAAAAGTGTACGATGCCTCTGGAAGTTCAAACCCTCATAGGAAACACTGACAAGAACACATAGTTCACATCCTGTGGGACAGAAGACTGACTTTCCTAGTGGTTTCTGTGATCACTGCTCCCGTATACACGGGTATCCTCCCCCGTGGGTAGAGCTTTCATTCCTCCAGTATTTCACTCTTCCCTGCCCACCCAGGATTTTGTGGCTGGGTACAGTGATTGAGTTATCCCCTGGTGCTGGCCTTCAGATGGCTCAGCAGAAACAGATACAGCATCTTTGAAATGATGGCCTAAATGGATCACATCCCCATGTCCCCAGAATAAAAATTATGGAGATAGGTAGTAATCTTCATGGCCACTATCTATATACCTGTGCAGTTTCATTTAATCATCAGAACACCTTATGAGCTGGGGGATGCAATCTCTCTCTTTCTGCTGAAGTGGAAACTGAAGTTTGATAAGGCAAGGTGTGCTGTTTGTGGCAAAGATTCACGAGCCTTCTGGCCTCTGCCCAGTCTTGGGTGTTTGGCAATGGTATTTCCTGTTGTATTTGTCACATTGTGGCTTGGAAGTGTGTTGCTACATTGGCAAGTTTTTATATCATGGAGATGGCATATATACAGGGAGATCTTGGTCAATATGTAAACATAGCCACCAAGAGTCTAGAGAGACAATAGAGTGAAACTCCTAGATCTAAGTCTCATTACCAAAAATTAATACAAAATAGGTTCTGACAAGCAACCACTTGCTATGCAATTACAAATTCAACTTAATGAACTCTCTAATTTTGTCATAATCTAGGAGGAGATTCAGAGCCTAGGGATTACGACTTAATTGGAAAACTTAAGTAATGAGGAGGTCTAAAACAAATTCAAACAGATAAAATCTGATTAGCATTCATAAACATGTTTGGGTAAGAGGTGTTTGCAAAATGCCATTTCCCTATCTAGTGTTCATTTCCCAGGTAAAACTCAAGAATGGCACTCTAGAAAGCACTTAGATTAAAGAAAGGTCAGCCACCGGCATTTGCACACAAACTGTAGCATGAGCATCTCTCAGAAAGTACTAAGTGTACATATTAAGATGGATGAATTAGGACCAAAAATCTATTCTCTAAAATGTCCAGCATACTTTTTTCTCCCTAGCATGCCCACAGTCCCAGGTCTGTCCCTCAGGGGCCTGAGTCTGGAAGCTGAAAGTCATAGCAGGTAGTTTTCCTTTGAGGTCTAAAACATCTTATATACCATCCTAGATACCTTAATACATACTGAAATTTAATTCTGGAAACTGATAAAGGAAGCAGAATATTGGAGTGATTAAAAACACAGGTTCTGAGATTAGATAAGTGTAGATTTAAATCCCTGGGTTCTGTGGCTTTGACCCATTCATACAGAGTGAAGACTATGCTTGTGGCCACTTTGTAGGGCTATTGTGAAGAGTAAGGAAATAATTACATACCCCTTAGTAAACCACTGTGCAGTGAGAACTAAATAATCATTAAGAACCAGCACTGTTATTTCCACCCTCACCACTGCCAATACCACCACAGTGCTATCATTACTGTCTCTGTTACTATGACTACCAATACCCCTTTATCCCCTCACCTACTGCCACACTGCCCCTGCCACTGTGTCTGCCATGACTCCCACCATCATATCTTAAGCCATTTTAAAAAAATGTTCTTCAATCCTCATTTTCTCTGATCTCCTTTTATTCCTTCTATTTATAACGGGGAATAAAATTGTTTTTCCTGCCAAATGAGTCACTTGAGATTGGAACATTCATTTTTTTTTTTTTTTGAGCAGATATGTGTCAGTGTTGCTCTGAAGAAAAGGTTTCAATATTTTCGGCTGACAGATTACATGCAAAAAATGTAGGGTAGCTTATACATAAAGTCATATTTCAACTAAATTTTCACCTCTTTTTATTTTATTTTTTAATATTTTTATTTATTTGAGAGAGAGAAACAGAGAGTGTGGGTGAATATGGGCATTCTAAGGCCTCTTGCCGCTACAAATGAACTTCAGATGCATGCACTACTTTGTGCGCCTGGCTTTATGTGGGTAGGTGAAGTTAATCAGGGACAGGCAGAGGCAGAAGGCATGAGTTAATATTAGAGTTTAGTATTGTAAGTCAGCATCAGCTAAGGGAGCCTATTAGTTTGAATCTTTATGTAGTTATTTTGTAGTTATATTTTTCTTACTGGGTGATTAAATCCATGTAGGCTTCCAGAAATTACTGTATATTTTGGAGGTCAGTAATGGTGCTATAGGAGAGACTTTTAGGGACCTGAGAGGAGTTCTATGACTCTCAGCATTGTCATCTGCTAGGATAAACCAAGGCCGTGCTGACTGCTGACCAAGTGGCCCTCCCTCTTTTGGGATGCCTGGAAGACTGATTTTCCTCTGATGTGATGCTCCTGTTGCAGATAAACTGACTTGGACTTTATCTCTGGGTGTCCATATCCTCTCTGATCGAGAAGATAGGTAACTTACCAGAGGCTAGAAGTTAGCAAGTGTCCCATCATCTCCTGTGGCCTTCTGACCTGGGAGCAGGAACCAAAGTTTTGGTTACCCTTTTAACTCCAATGTTTCCAATTGATTTTGGCTTCTACATGGTTATTAATCACTCAGAGAGACTGTACATATCTAAGTAGTAAAACAGATTAGTTTAAAAGGTGTAAAACATATCTGGTTAGCAAAGCAGATCTGGTTAGAGAATGGCACAGTAGTTTAAAATCATTCTGATTAATATTTAAGTTTAGTTGTCAGGTGACAGTGTAAGCTGTAAGGACAGTGTAGGAGAAAAGCAAGAAAGAACACCTAGAGAATCACACAATAGTTTTAAATCATTTTGATTAATATTTAAGTTTAGTTGTCAGGTGACAGTGTAAGCTATATTGGGACATAGAAAGCACACACAGTCTAAACATATGTCAGTTATAAGTATAGGCAGAACATTTTAGTAGCCCTGAAAACAATATTTTATCAATTATTTTATTAGTAACTTTAAGGCAATTTATTTAATCTAGAAATTGTATGCCAAGAGAAAGACAAGACAGTATAAAAACTTGGCAAATGTGTTTGAAAACAACTTCGGCTAGTCTGTATACCAATGTAAGTATCAATTACCCCCCAAACTGGAAGCAGAACAGCAATTTAAGATTATTTTTCTAGGGCAGGAAACATGTCTTAAGTATCAATATTTTTATAAGCAATGAACTTAAGATACCAGAAATGACACAATTAATAAGTGAAACCTTGACTGAGACTGATTATACATAGCTTAAGAATAAAATAAACCTTGGTTATTGTTGAGTTAAGCAAGCCTGATTAACATACATTAGAGACAATATAAATCTTGGTTATTGTTGAATTAAGCAAGTCCAATTTTAACATACATTAGAGACAATATGACAGACATAAAGTAATTTTTATAGTAAGTTCCTTTTACCATTGAACAATTTTAAGGCTTAACTAAAGAAATATTTATGACTTTAACTGTTATATGAAGCTTAGACAAACTATATTAACATTGTTTGTATACAGTAGATTTCCCTAAGACATGGGGAGCTTCCTCAGTTTTCCTAAGAAGAAGATTACAATAAGTGACTTTTTATAAGACTAAGATTATAACCTCAGTGATAATTGCCCAGCAAAACTAGCATGAACAAGACAAGAAGCATCATAAAATTACAGAGTTTTAGCCAGGCATGGTGATGTATGCTTATTGATAGCCAAATATCATGTACTTTGTATAAACTAAATTACAATACTCTGATGTCTAGAAAAGCCTGATATTAACAAAAAGTAGAGTTCACATATTTAAGGCA
Organism: Orientallactaga sibirica; assembly: GCA_036365145.1. NCBI lineage: Eukaryota > Metazoa > Chordata > Mammalia > Rodentia > Dipodidae > Orientallactaga > Orientallactaga sibirica. The sequence goes on from JAEOAD010000005.1 coordinate 55,048,241, forward strand.
CATGAGGCTACAGAGAGTAAACTATGAAGAAAAGATCTTTTAACAGAATTTAAAGTCAACATGAAAGCTATATTATGTAGTAACATTTTTGGCTTAAATATAAAGACATGAAAACTTTTACAATTTATAATATTTATATATTTTTTGATGAGGAAATTTTAAATTTTAAATTTTAAAAGTTAAATAAGATGTCCATTCAATCTATAAGTCAGTTTTGAAATTAATTCAGTTATATCTAATATACCCAAAGAATAGAGGAACTGGAACTGGACTAAACTATCATGATCTAATGAAAAAGGAGAAAAGTCTCATGGAAAGAGAGGGAATGCCAGGGCCATTTGCCACTGCAATCTCAAAATGCATGCTCCACTGTGTGCATCTGGCTTTGCAAACAAGCACCTTTAACTGTTGAACCAAAAAGAAATATTTTAAATTTCCTTTAAACCATACATAAAATATACACAAAACCTATATAAAATTTCATGACACAATCTATAACTACTCAAACCTTAATCAACTATAATTTTATCTGTGGCCCTTTGGTAAACTTGTTCAGTAATGATGTAAGTTCAATCTAAAGTGTTAAGATTGATTGTTGGAGGAATTGAAGAATTACATCTTAAATTGCAATATAACTTTGTTTAGAATTTTTTTTGAGGCAGAGTTTTAGATATAATAACCTTAAGAGAGAATTAAATATTAACAAGTCAATTTTAATCATAAGATTTAGTTAAAAGGTTGACAAATAGAGGAACCTAGCTCACTTGGTTGGGTACTCTAAATTCAGTCTTTCATGACCATTATGACCAGATCAGCATCAGTGAGTTAAAGTTAAGTTTACAACCTGAATACCATAGCAACCTGCTATCAGCCAGGACCATACTCAGTTAGTGTGATGTAAGCCCTAGGCTAATAGTCCCTTTTATATCTCAAGAAGTCTGTAGACTGATTGTCTTTAGCCTTCTGTTTAAGCTTACTCATACCTTCATCCACATGCTTATACTTTCATCTACATACTTTTAGTTTACAATCTATGTAACCACTCTGTAACAAACTTTTTTATCATTTAACATCCAACATTTAAAGTTTTCCCTCCAGTTTATCTTCTTTAGTCAGTTCATCTCATAACTATCAGCAAAAGCTTTCATTGTCCTTACCATAAGACTTTTAATATGACCATTTTAAGTTTTTTGTTTTTTTTTCAAAAGAGTAGACCAGACTTGACTTATACTATTTATCTAGAATAAACATATACATTTTATCATTCATTGATTTTGGAACTTTGTTTCTTATAACTTTTCTGAAACACACTTTTTTAAATATGAAAGCAGATTTGAGCATTAGAAATTTTCTTACAAATTCATTATTGAGCAAGTCTAAATTTAAACATAAATTTTGAGACTGTTTTTCTGTGAGTAGTCCCACAGAAGCATAGATAAGGTAAACTTAAAACAGTTGCACATTCTTATAAGAAGTCCTCATCTATTCACAGCAACTTGGCATTCACCCACTATGCTACTGGGGCCAGATTTCCTGTGCCTGCAGCCCCCTGGCTTTGCAAAGGCAGGGAAGCTAAGAAAGAGCCATTAGGGATTTTCCTGGGGCAGCATAAACACCAGAGAGATCTGTGTCTTGTCTCCCTGTCCAACAATGAGATTTGTGTGTTAGGTTCCCTCTTACTCCCAGGGCCACCTGGCCATCTACAGATCAAGTCCTTCAGAGAAAGTAACACATTACAGGCACATCTGCTTGGACTGGCCCAGAAGTTAAATTATTTTTGATCTATTTTTAGTCCCTGAGGAATACAATGGGACAGCATAACTCCCCAATTACTTTGTATGTCTTCTGGTTGACATTCAAGAGTAAAAGTTGGCTATACCATCTAGTACAGTGGGCTTGGTGGAGAACATCAATGAAATGGCACTGTTCAGAACAGAAATCATTCTACAGCCTTAGGGCTGTGAGCCACATATATACTCACAAACACACATTCATGTAAAGGGCACTTTTCATATAGATTCCAGGCAAGCATTTCCCCCTCACACATTTATTCATTCATTCAGAAGCTACGCATTTTACATTATATTCTACTTACACCTCTGGAAACAAAAATCAGACCTTGTTAGTGGGGCCATGATAGAGCAGAGAGAAGCTGTGCACGCAGAGTGAAAAATTTTGGACCATTTGCCTGTACGTTGGCAGAAGTTTTCTAAATCAGTGAGAATTTGGACATCAAAAGTACCATGTTTAGGCCATTTGGACCCATTGTCTAGCTTAGATTGTGGCCAGGCAGAGTTGCAGAGAAAGATCAAATGACAAGTTTGATGTCATCCAAGAGTCATAGAGGCTTTAAGTTCTTCAGGAGACAGGGAAAGAGCAAAACATGGGTGAAAGGAACCAGGGCTTAAACTGGGTTTACACAGAACACCAATATGACCCCCTGGCAGTTAGGGTGATCAGGGCCTGCACCTCCCATGTCAGCAGAGGCCATACGGGTCACAACTGTCACCTTTGCAGCCTATTAGTGGACAAGATGGGCATTTGTGCTCCCGATGGCAAAAGCACCTGGCAGAGAAAGATGAAACCTCAGGAGGGAGGGGGAGAGGAGGGAGGAGGAGAGTGTCCCCAGATGGTGCAGCCGAACCAAAAGGCACCCCTTAGGGTGTGGTAGACCAGAGAGTGAAAGACCCAAGGTGTCGAGAGTGTGTCTTTCTTGAGAACTGGGGTTGAGGTCCAGCAGCAGGTGAAGGGTGTAGCCTGGCGTGCTGGCACAGCTTCCACAAGGAGGGATGAACCCTACAGCAGGCCAACCCAAAAGGGACACTTACCGAGAAGGAGGGAGGAGATGAAGGGAAGACTGAGGCCGAATTGTGGTGGGCATGAAGGCCAGTATCAGGCAGAGATGGTCTGAAGCCATCAGAAGGTAAATGGCCGCTCAGTGGTCTGGTCAGGGGAAAGGAGGTCTGGCCACCCAAGAGGGCAACCAAAAGCCACACAGCACAGCACACTTCAGGAACTTCAACTAGGCACATTTTCATGGCTTTAGATTGAAATCTCAAACCCACCACCACACCTTAAGATCTGCCCAGTGACACTGCGTCCAGCCAGGAAGCTGCAGATGCAAACTACAAACTAATAAAACACTGAATATATTGGGGTCCATCTATTCAAACTATCACACCATCCATTAAACTACAGAGATGGAGTACATGTCAGTGGTAGTCAGAAGAGGGACAGTCAGGGGTGTGCCAGTGTCTGAAAAAGGGATTCAAGAGGGACTCTTGTGAGAACTGTTCTCAGCCTTGATTGTGGTAAAAGTTATATGACATGAATGTATCTATAGCAAAATTACCAGAAATAAACACAAATGCATGCACAAGTACATGAAAAATTGAGGAATTCTTATATAACATACCTTGTACAATAAATACATACATTATAAATTTAAAAATTATAATAAAACTTCAAACCAAATCAAACTATAGTGTACACATTTTCATGATGTAAGCACAATTTTAGGTGGGAAAACTCTGTAAGCATAGTTTTAATGCCTACATAGTGACTTACTTGATATAATAAGCCCTCTTTCTAATATTGGATATTTAACATTAAATTATGCACAATGTTAGCATGGCAGTGAAGAGATATATGTGTGTAAATGTCCCATTTCATTGTGCTTTCTTAAAAATATCTCATAAAGTGAAAAATTAAGGCAAAATAAGGTTCTATGGTAAAATATATTTGAAGCATTACCCCCCCCCCGGGAATTCTTATAGAAAAATGTTCATTGTGAATCACTCAGAGCCCCTGGCAGACTCAAGATGACTGCAAATGCGTTGGCTCCTCTGACCTCCGTCCTCCTATCCTGTGTGTTTCTGGGACTGCTTTGATCAGTAGACTACTGGGAAGTGAAGCTGTCCTAGTTTTCAGGAACTGACAATTTCCACATCTTATCTTTTGAAGCAGCCATGTTAATCCAAGCTGGCCTCATGGAAAGAAAGGTCTATAAAGAAACAGCCCTTGTTGTGTGACAACACAGCCCCTGCATTAGACAGATGAATGATGTATTTTTAGGGTATTTTAGCTCCGGAAGATATAAGTGGACCAAGACCAAGCAATCATTTGAATAGCCAGAAGCAGGAGTCTAGTTGTGTAGTACCCATGGGCCTTTGCGGGCTCTGCATCCAGCCATTTGACATATACTGCTGAAGAATGAGGTATGGCAGAGTGCAGATGAATGGTTTCTACTAGTCTCTGTCCAAATTCTCAATGTATGATTATGAGTGTAAAAAAATGATTGTTTATACCTCTAAGGTAAGAATTGTTCGTTATTCAGCTTAGAGATAATTATTATATCTCCTTTTTATTGCCCACATACAACATAGTATTTTAGATCATTTACTTTTGAATCAGGGTATCAAATTAGTCTGTGACTTATAAACTGTGTGATTTTGGGAAACGAAATCCTTCAAAAATAACTTTCTTCCTTGGTAATATGTAATCACTAATAATACTCATCTTATAGAGTCTATGATTCCAAAATGAATTTATACCTATAAAATGTTTAATATAACATGCAATATTTAATGAGAGCTCAGCAATAACTTTATCAACCTCATCAACGGATAAGTCATTACATACAGTGTAATAATATATACAATATAGTCATTTTATATACAACACTTTTGGTTGTGTGTAGAGTATTGTAGTATTGTATGTAATATGATGCATGTGTGGCACATGCACAGTCATGTGCAGAGGCATGCCCCATTCATGCCAGTGTTCTCCTCTATGACTTTCTGTTTATTTCTTTGATATGAGTTTCTCCCTCATCCCACAGCTGCCATTTTTGGTCACCATGTCTGGTGATTCTACAGTCTCTGATCCCCTGGGGTTACCATGACATGTGTAACCCATCCAATCTTTTTTTTAATTAATATTTTAATTTACTTATTTATTTATGAGAGAGAGAGAGAGAGAGAGAGGGAGAAAGAGAGAGAGAATGGGCATACCAGGGCCTCTAGCCACTGCAAATGGGCTCCAGAAGAATGCACCACCTTGTGCATCTGGCTTTAAGTGGGTACTAGGAACTGAACCCAGGTTCTTGGCTTTGCAGACAAGCACCTTAACCACTGAACCATTTCTCTAGCCTCACTCCAAGCTTCTTACGTTCGTGCTAGGGAAGTGAACTTGGGCAGTCTCAGGTCCTTTTCTGTCCTCAAGTGCTCTTTACCACTAAGCCATCTTCCAAGCCCAGGATATACAGTTTTTTATTTTACCTTTTACATTTTTTAATTCTAATGATCTAGTTGCTTTTCACAAAGTAGGTAACATTTTATATTCATTGAGCAGATAAAAGGTTGAGAAAACTTAATTCTAGAGAAAGGTTGGCAAACTTTTGGTATAACAAATTCAATAGCAAATATTTTAGTCTCTGTGCCATAAGTTAGAACTTTCTGAATAGAACCCCATATCATAGCAAATGGCTTCAAGAATTGACCAGTGGGTCTACATGAGTTAAAAAGCTACATAGAAAAGAAACTATCAGAAGAGTGAATATAAAGCATACAGAATGGGAGAAAAATCTGCCAGCTACCCTTTAGACAAAGGCTTAATATGTAGAATATATAAAGAGCCACAAAAATCAAACATGAAAAGGAAAAAAAACCCTGTCAATCAATAAGAGGGACATTTTTTCCCTATACTCAACTCTACTATTGTACTGCAGTTTGCACATGAATAAACGCATTTCCACAAACCATTAATAAAACCTGAAGTGGACTTGGAGAGATGGCTTGGTGGGTAAGGTACTTGCCTATACAGCCAAAGGACCCAGGTTCTATTCCCCAGGATCCACATAAGCCAGATGTACAAGGTAGCACATGCATCTGGAGTTCATTTGCAGAGGCTAGAGGCCCGTTGTGCCCACCATTTTCTCTATCTATCTATCTATCTATCTATCTATCTATCTATCTATCTATCTATCTATATCTATATCTATATATCTGAGATGGTTAAATGTGGTTTATAGGACTTAGCATTGCCTGTGTCTGTTCTAGAGGGTATTTCAAGAGGACATTCATTGGGAACACACTAATAGGAATGCTGAGAATGTGAAAATCTGTCTGGGATTAATTACATGACATTCCAAGTGGGCCCTTCTTTTTCAAGACAAACTAGATACATTGATTGGCATAAAGATGACTACCCAGAGTAGCAGAGCTTCAACTGTACCCCATTGCTACATCAGCTGCTTCTTCAAACTTTAATTGGTAATGATCTATCACAGGCATATGTATTCTAGTACTTGGTTAAGCTTGCAATTAAGAACATCAGCTTTGCAAATCAAAAGTGATTTGGATTCTTTTTAAAGCACAAAGTGAATATTTAAAGTTAACTAAAGCAATAGACATAATCACTAAATATAGACATGGGCTGTCACAGAAAAAGGCCTGGGTGAGCAAAGAAAGGGCCTGAGTTCCTCTTCCAGTTTCGGCTTCTAATCAGCCATGTGGTCCTGAGGAAGTCCCTGGGTCTCAGCATCCTATAAATGTATACAGTGGGACTAAGAAATCTTTCTTTTGCTGCCTCATAACATTTAGAAACATGTGAAATGCCACATGAAATTTATAAATATTATATTGTAATATAGTTAGCCATATGTCATCTCTCTAGCATATGAATGTCTTAGAGATAAGAGCTTTGTTTTATGAAATCTTAAATCCCATTTTTCGATACAATGCTGGAGCATAGTGAACACTTGATAATCATCTGCACAATGAATACTAAGTGGATGGATGAGTGTAGTTTGCAGACTCGATAAATAAGAATAGAAATTACAATGTTTATTACTGTGAAGCCAATCAGTGTGGTTTGAAAGACCATGCTCTCTGTATTTCTGAGTCCATTTGTCAGGTGACTCAGAATATCTAGCTATCAGTCAACTTTTATTCAGAGACTACATTTTAGGAATAAATATTGGGCCTCCTAAACTAACAATGGGTGATTTTTTCCAAATGCCATATACATAATTAAATTTTGCATCCCTTGAAACAGCAATGACAGAAAAGTCTCATTGTGGTGTTTCATTCTAGTATTTGAGGTAAAGTGCCATTCCTTTGAGAAACCTAAGGTGAAATTAGGTGGGTGGATCAAACAAACAGCTATAAAGTTAAGTCAACGCAACTCACACTCTAAGACAGTTAGCAAACAGACCTTTCAAACAGTGATACGTTTCTTCTTTTGCTTTGGTCCCTTTGGCCTCTCAAATAAGTCAAAACCTTAGGATGCAGTAGAGTTCTCCACTTACTGGCAAATCACAGTGAGTTGTATAGTACAGCCTACTTTCTAGCACAGATGATATATGGACCCTCAGCTTTGATGTAAGTCTATTCCTCTCCCCTCCCCAGAAACCTTTCACAAGAAAAAGACCCTATGGGTGGGGCTGTTAATCAACAACTGTGTTATTTCAATTTCAATCCAGAAGTTTTCTTTTGCATTCTGGTGGATTTCAGTGTCTTTAGTGAGGCCATTGCATTAGTCCTGTATCAGGGCCATCTATGGCTGCACTGACAGTAATGTGTGCAAAGAGTAAACTAGGTGGGTAGAGGTAAAGAACCTATGATTTAGGGTGTGTTTTATTATCCCTCACTAGGAAGAGTGCAAACACAGGAGGTGAAGCAACTTGAAGGAGAGGTGGTTCTTACTCTACCACAAGCGATTTTAGCCTGCCACCACCAGAACTTAGCAAGTGCAGGGCTGGAACAATAGCATAGCAGTTAAGGTGCTTGCCTGGGAAGCCTAAGGACTGATGTTTGACTCTCCAGGTCCCACGTAAGCCAGACACACAGTGACACAAGCACACAAGGCTGCACATGAGCACAAAGGGGCACATGTGTCTAGAGCTGGATGGCAGCAGTGGGAGGCCCTGGCATGCCAATTTTCTCTCTCTCACACACATAAACAAAAAAGCCCAGTCTGTTGGGCTTGCCTAAAAGAACTTAGCAAGTGCAGTTCACTGGCAATGTCAGCTCTTCACCCTCACTGTTGTTTAGTTGACTTGAAGATGTGTTCCTCTGCTGCTGCCACCATTGCACAAGAGTACCCTGCTATACATTAATAGCCTAGGAGGAAATAAAAATTGAAAATGGGTTTATACTGAATGTGTATCACTTCACTTCTTCATGGTGCTAAAAAATTGCAAATTGATCATATAAATCAGAAATTGACTGTACTAATGTCTATTGGAAACAGCTGGTAAATACACCCAGAAATCACATTTTACCACTTATGTTGGTGTCCTTTAGCCCAGTTATAATGACACATGAAATAGCAATCACTTGCACCAATATGTCCACACCATGCAATTATCGCTTTTCTGTATTTGTTTAAACATGCCTCTTTAGTTATGCATCCCTCTCTAGGTCCATCAAATCATTTCATTTTTGAAATATTGTAAAGAAAATTGCAAATATTGAATTACTTCTGCCTACCCACCATGTGCATCACTTATTACAGTTTAGTATTTGTTTATAGTTTTTTATCTGACATAAATTTATGCACAGTAAGATCTACATATCTAAAATTATGCATTCAAAAATTTTTACAAGCTGAACATGGGGTGCATGCTTGTAATCCCAGCACTTGGGAGGTTGAAGCTATAGCATCAGGATGTCCCAGCAACAAAGAGCAAATTCTTAACTTGATTTCTTTGTTCAAGGCTACCTGTGGTGATAGAGGAAGCTCAAAGCTAGCCTGGGATACATGATACTCAAACAAAACAAAATATAACAAAGCAAAACAAAAGCAGTTTGACAGATCATGTACCTGTTTAATATAAACCCCTATAAAGGTGTAGATAACGACCTTTATCTTAGATTTCCTCATACTTTTTGCAGCCAATATTTGCAACTACTTCCACTATTAGAAGAAACTTCAATTCTATCTTTATTTTCTAGTTTAGACTAGATCATAGCCCTTTGCAGTGGATGTCTTGATAGCAATTTATGTTAATGTGTTAGTATTTTATATATTTCCCAAATTGTGCTTTTTGAAAGGCTAAGAATTTTGCTATTGAAATAGTTTATTTTTTATTCTGGTCAAGAATTCCACATAAACCCAGCCATTTAACATGCACTTTCTTCTTTATACAAGCTTCATTTTACTTGGTATAATATGTCTGACAGCCAGCTATACTGATTGGTGAATTAACTTTTTTTTTTTTACTTGATGGCTAGTAGTCTATTATATGAGTATTCCAAAGTGTGTTTATTCTACTACTGATTGGCCACACAGCTCTTCAAGACTGGGCCAATATAAGCTTAAAATTGCTCAGGCTTCTTCACAAGTCTTTCGTGAATTTCCATTTTCATTACTTTGGGTATGTGTTTGGTTACATAAGAGGTAGCAAGAACATTTCCAAAATAGTCCTACCATTTACATGACTGCCAACAACATATGACAGGTCAATTGCCCCACAACTGCATTAGCATTTCATGTCAGGCATCTTAATTTTAGCTATTCTGGAAGGCACAGTCATTTCACGTGGTTGTAATTAGCATTTTCCTCAAGACTAACGATGTTAAACACTTCCTCATGTACTTGCCTCTTTGTATATCTGAGTTTTTTGAGAAGGTTGGGGAGAATTATTTATTTGGGCTAGATGCTAGGTCTTCACTCAATATATGTTTTGACAACATTTTCTCCTAGTTTGTGGCTTTCTTATTCATTTTCAAATGGGTGACTTGACAGGCAGACACTTTTAATGTTGAAGAATAGTCATTTATCTTTGTTTTCATGGTTATAGCTTTCCGTGATTTTCCTAAGAAATATTTTGCTAGAAGATATACTGTTATATGTTATTCTAAACTTCTATGCAATTTTTATAGAAGCTAAGCTTCATTTTATTTTCTTGGAATATGCAGATTCCCACTTGATTTATTGCCTCATCTTTTCTCTCTCCATTTATTTCCCTTGAAAATTTCACTAAAATATGAATACAAGTGTTAGTTAAGAAGTATTTCTGATGTCTGTATTTTGTTCTATCCACCTGTCTGTCATGCAGTGTCAGCATCACTATCTTAGTTCTTGTGCATCCATGTCACAGAGTCCATTAGTGTACATTTTCTTAATGCTTTCAAGGTTAAGATCTTTGAATTTCTATATAAGTTTTTCCATAGCTGACCATTTTTTCAAAAATACCTCCCATTATTATTGAAGTGAAATTTATTTAAAAATGTATTTAGGTATAAATATATAGACATTTAATGGTCATTTAAATTTCCTTCCTTCCTTCCTTCCTTCCTTCCTTCCTTCCTTCCTTCCTTCCTTCCTTCCTTCCTTCCTTCCTTCTTCCTCTCTTTCCTTTTGCTTTTTCTTCACTGTGTAGTCCAGGGTGGCCTGGAGCTCACAGTTCTCCTGCTTTAGCCTCTCTCTAAGTGTGGGCATTATAGACATACACCACCACACCCGCCTGTAGAAGCCTGCTGTACTTTATAACATAGAGGTCTTGTGTGTTACTTGTTCAATTTCTACCTAAATGTTTTAACTTGGTATAAATGGGGTTGTTTCTAAAATTTTATTTCCTGTGTTTTGCTACTACTATATAAAGATACAGTATTAAGTTTTCCTTTCCAGTTTTTACAGCTCTAATTTCCTGCTTCGCAATGTTAAAGAGGTGGTTAGAACAAATACATCTTTCCATCCTTTCTGATTTGGAAGGACGTCACATTTTTTACTAAAGGATAAAGTTAGCTGTGAATTACTCACAAATTCTCTTTATAAGAATGATGAAATTTGCACTTATTCTTATCACTTAGAATTTATATAATGAATAGATTTTTGGCCTTATTATTTGTTTCCATTTTTATGGAACTACATTATTTCTTTTATTCCACATTAATTTAACATGCAATAATAATTGAATAAAATGACTTTAGGATAATGAGCTAATTTTATATTTCTGAGAGAAATCTTACTTGCCTATAGTGTATTATCAAGTTTATATGTTACTTAAGTTAATTTTATAGTGGTTCAGGAAACTGGTTTTCATTAATGAAAAGGCTTGACCTTTAGTTTTTTACTGTCTTTATCGGTGTTCTTTTGAAGAGCTTATGGCATCATAAAGTGAGTTGTAAATAATTCTTGATGTTCTGAAAGGCTTTATGTAAGTATTGTATGGTTTCTCATTTAAGTATATCTTAGAATTGTCTAATAAAACCATCTGGTTTTACTTTCCTTTATGGAAAATTATTTGACAGTAGCATCTGATTTTAATTTCCTTTATGGAAATTCATTTGACATCAAATTTGATTTTTTTCTATTTGAATTTTCTATATCATCCTGTGTCAATATGGTCAAATTTTGCTTTTCAAGGAATTGTACCATTTCATTTAGCTTATTAAGAACACAGCTTAGATCATTGGTTTTACATCTTTTTTTACACTTCATTAATTTGTTTTATTCATGTATTAATATGCTGCCTTTTTTACTATTTGATTTGAGGTGCTCTTCTAAGCCAGGTGTGGTGGCACACTCACTCCTTTAATCCCAGCATTTGGGAGGCAGAGGTAGGAGGATTGCCATGAGGCCTCCCTGAGATTACATAGTGAATTCCATGTCATCCTGAAGTAGAGTGAAACCCTATCTCAAAAAAAAAAATTGCTTTTCTTCTATTCTATTATCTTTCCTCAATCGTAGACTATTTGGAGGTTTTTTTTTTTACTGATAACTTCCTTAATTGCAGACAATATCCCATGGTGCTTCCCTCCTTCCCCCCACTTTCCCCTTTGAAACTCCACTCTCGGTCATATCCCCTCCCCCTCTTAATCAGTCCCTCTTTTCATTTTGATGTCAAGATCTTTTCCTCCTATTATGATGGTCTTGTGTAGGTAGTGTCAGGCACTGTGAGGTCATGGATATCCAGGCCATTTTGTGTCTGGAGGAGCACATTGTAAGGAGACCTACTCTGGAAGTTTGTTATTTAATTTCCAAATATTTGGTATTTCCCTAGAACCCAATAGTTATTAATTTTCATTTTAAATTCATTGTGGTCAGTAAACCTCTATTTTTAAATATTTATTTATGTTTGTTTGTTTCTTGAGGTAGGGTCTCACTCTAGCCCAGGCTAACCTAGAATTCTCTATGTAGTCTCAGGGTGACCTCTAACTCATGGAGATCCTCCTTCCTCTGCCTCCCAAGTGCTGGGATTAAAGGAGTATACCACCATGCCTGGCAGTAAACCTCTATTTGATGTTGATCCTTTCCCATTTATTGAGGTGTGCATTATGCTCAGGATATGCCTCTGCTGGTGAGTTCAGTTGAAAAGGACATCTCCGTACAGTCATGGGATGGGACACTATATGAAATTAGCCCAAGGTATCTGATACAATTACCCAGACAATTTTTGTCTTTGCTAATTTTTTTTGCCCTGTTTTCCTATCAGTTACTGAAAAAAGGGGCAAAATCTCCAGCTATGTGGTATTTATAATTTCTCTCTAAATCTGTCAATTGTTGCTTAATATATTTTGAAGTTCTGCCAATTGATACACATTCATGTGATGGCGATGTATTTTTGATAGACCTTTCTAATCATTACCCTCAATACTTTAATTCTAGTGAGATCTTTGTCTTCAAGTCTTGTACTTCTGTACAAGTTTCATACTATAGTGTCTTCAGCTCCTTTTCATGGTAAATTTCAAATACCATGTGTTTTTATTCTGCCCATTATTATATAGAAGTATATTTTTCTCTTTTTCTTTATGTTATGATTTTAATTAGTGTGTTTAGTCCATAGACATCGAAGGTGATTTTAAAATGGTTGGATTTAGATATTCCACTTTATTTCTTGTCTTTTACTTTTCTCCCATTGTTCCTCTTATTATTATCATTATTATTTTTTTACTCCTGTCTTTTAATTTTTTTTAATTATTACTTTTTTATTGACAACTTCTATACTTACATACAAAAAAAAACCCACCTGATATTTCCCTCCCCTCCCCCATTCCACTTTAGAACTCCAATCTCCATCATATCCCCTCCCTCTCTCCATTAGTCTCTCTTTTAATTTGATGTCATTATCTTTTTCTTCTATTTTGAGGGTCTTGCAGAGGTATTGCTAGGCACTGCAAGGTCATGGATATCATGGCCAATTTCTGTCTGGGCAATTGCATTGTAAGAAGTCATACCCTTCCTTTGGCTCTTCCATCCTATCCGCTCCCTCTTCAGCAATGGTCCCTGAGCCTTGGAGGGTGTGACAGAGGTGTTTCAGCGCTGGGCACTCCTCCATCCCTTCTTCTCAGCACTATGTTGACTTTTAAGTCATCCCAGTGGTCATCGCCATCCGAAAAGAGAAGCTTCTCTAACCAGAAGTGAGAGTAGCGTTAATATGTGAAATATGAACATTAAGTGTAGTACTTTCAGGGCAGCTTGGTGGGAATAATATATACATTTAGTCAGACAAGAGGCTCATGACCTCACCTACCATAGACTTTTATTTAGGTTTTTTAGTACTAGGTATATATTCCCTCCCACAGAGAGGGCCTTCAGTCCAATTATGGAGCAGCTGGTTACCCCAAGAGCAGACATACCACTATTTCACCCATTCAGTCATTGGGCCTGTCTGGCCAAACTTGAGTATTCAGCGTCCACTGTTTTTACTGCTGATGACTTCTGTCTCCCATACGCTGCATGCAGTGCAGCTTTTTCCAGCTTTCAGTTGGCTGGTCTACATACTCCTGTCTTTTCTATTCTGTTTTCTTTTGGATTACTTCTGTGTACTTAAGACTAGTCTTTTATTTATATACTATCTACCATATTTAACATAGACATTTATTTAGAAAAACTGACATATTACAGTATTAGTCTTTCTTGGTACATAGTATATTTTTCTTATTCTTTATGCCTTTATGATTATAGCCTTATTCACACATAGCTTGTATAATTTTAAGGTTAACCAATACTTTTATTATTACCATAATTTTAAATGGAATCTTAAAAGCTATACTTTTTGCTTATTTTTGGCATGAAAGTCATTGGTTTCTATAGATTTGTTTATTTGAACATTTACTACTTTATTATAGTCATTTTGTCCTATGCCAGAAAAATTTTGCAACTTATAGCATTGTTTCTATATCTTATGTAACTGTAGTAACAAACATATTCAACATAATTCAAAATAGTTACTAAACATTTTTGTTTTGTTCTCAAAATGATTAGGTTTAGCCATTTTAATTTTTCTTCATTGTATCAACTTTAGACATTTGTCTACTGAGGCATGACTTTGAAAGATGAGGACAATGATGGATTTGCATTTTTCTCGTTCATGCTAATTTATTTTACTATTAATTTTATATTATTGATATTTAAAATGATTGCCTTTTAATCTGTAAACTAAGCTTTCATTTTATTTAACCTTGAGATTCAGAGTTCACTGTCTTTCCATCCATGCATTTTATGTTACCTCTCGACTTGACTGGTTTTCACATGGAGTTCTACAAATCAGGCTCATGGGACTTTGATTGTTTTGCTACAGCCATCATATTAAAGCACTACAAACTGAGAGGCTTAAGTCACAAAGACTCGTGTCTCACTTCTGAAGGTGAGAAATCTGGAATCATGGTATTGGCAGAATTGATCCTTTTAAGGGCAGTGAGGAAATGATGGGTGCCAGACAACTTCCATAAGTATAGACAAAAATCATGATAATCTTCTCCCACCACTACTATTTTCTCCTTGCAAATCTACCCTCCACTGAATTCCTACAATTAGTGTCTCTTCTACTTTGATGTCACCATTTGTTAACATAAGATCCCAATCCCCAAAACCAGCAGAAAAGCCATGACGTCTGAGAAAGCTCCAACTGGACTTTCTTTACCATGATTGTATTCTTGTATTTACAGTACTGCTGGTAACATGGTCATTGCTCCACGCATAAACCAAAAGTGTTACTTTCCTTTTTAAAAACTTGTCACTGACTCCTTACTGCTTTCAGGATTTCAGGATCTCATTCTTGCTTGTCTCTGCAATCTCATCTAAAGTTCTTTCTCTATTCTTTTTCTTAGTTTTCCTTGTTCGTCTATTATGGGGAAGGTGAAATCAGAGCATTAGTTCAAATAATCTTTAAAAAAATAACATGATTGCTATTATTTCCATTTTATAGACGAGGAGATTGAAGTTCATGGTGACAGAGTTTTGAGTTAAAGTTATGCTCATATCATCATGAGTGATCATAGGAGTAAGGCAGCTTCCTCTGCTAGGTAGATAGATAGGAAAGAGGAGCTCCTAGGTAAATAGCTATTTTCTTTTCCTTGTACGTCCAAAGATGGAAAAGAAGGCAGCTCTCTTCCTGGTATTTCTCCCCTGAGAACAAAGGATACCTGGATCAAACCTCCTATAGGTAGGTCCTTTGGCAGGCTTGTCCTGGATGTGTAAAGCAAAAGAGGCATGTAGACCAATCAATGACTTCATCTTTGTTCAAGCTGACCAATCAGTACACTGGGTGGGAAGGCATCCCTCATTCAGTAAAAGCTCAGTTCCTGCTGGGGTGGTAGATTCTGGTTCCCTTCCAGTCCTTCCACAAGGGATTCTGTATATTTCTAAATTCTTCCTTTTTTAAAATTTTATTTTACTCTAAAATATTTTATTTATTTATTTGAGAGAGCCAGGTGGGGAGGGGGGAGAATGGACACTCCAGGGACTCTAGCCACGGCAAACAAGCTCCAGACACATGCACCACTTTGTGCATTTGGCTTAACATGGGTACTAGAGCATTGAAACTAGGTCCTTTGGATTTTTCAGCAAGCCTCTTAGCTGCTAAGCCATCTCTCCAGCCCTTTTTGAACTTTTTGTTGAAACCTCTGTACATATAAATAGTATACTATGATCATAATTCCCCTCCCATCATCCTTTCTTGTCCCTTCCCAAATCACTCCTCCACCGAATACCTTCTTTTGTTCAAACTAGTCTATCATCTAATTTGATCTCATCTATTTTTTCCACACTATTGTAATGGGGTGCTTGGCAAAACATGATAACTCTTTTGGGGATAATCTTTATCAATACCTCTAACACACTTGAAAATGATTTTATTAAGAGTAACTAAGGCAATTTTTTTTTCCTTGAGGCAGGCTGGCCTGGAACTCAGGCCAGTTGCTGCCTTCTTTTAATAGGACATCTTTTAAAATATCTGGCAAGTTAAGAGCCACCACCTTGGAGAGAATTTTGTTGTTTTAAATAATCCTCTTACATAGGTTGAAGTTGACCTAGAACATAAACTCAGTAATTATATTTATGATAACATGTAACAATTATGGTCTGTTTATATAAATTTTAGCTCATTGTAGGCTTTATTTAAATCTTATTTTAAAGACAAAAACTAAAAAAGAAAAACTTGAAATAAATCAAATGTAATAAAGAAACCAAAAGGTGTCTATAAATAACATCTTGTTTAAGGGAAAATATCAGGTACAGTTCAAATTAAAATTATGTACATATTTTTACCAAGCAATTTAAAAACCATGTGCTTTTTAAAATATTTAATTTTATTTATTAATTTGAGACACAGAGAGGCAGATTGAGAGTGGGTGCACCAGGGCCTCTAGCCACTGCAAATAAACTCTAGACATATGCACCACCTTGTGCATCTGACTTATGTAGGTCCTGGAGAATTGAACCTGGTCCTTTGGCTTTGCAGGCAAACATCTGAATTGCTAAGCCATCTCTCCAGCCCACCATGTGTGTGTGTGTGTGTGTGTTTTTTGAGGGGGGAGGGAGAGGAATAGGAAGACAGAGGAATGGGCACACCAGCAGCCTCTCAGCTGCCGTGAATGAAATCCAGATGTGTGAGCCCCCTTGTGGGCAAGTGCAGCATTGCGCCCTTGCCTCACTTTGCATCTGGCTAAACGTGGGACCTGGAGATTGGAACCGCTAGAGATTGGAACCGGTGTTCTTAGGCTTAGCAGGCAGGCGCCTTAACTGCTAAGGCATCTCTCCAGCCCGACCATGTGGTTTTTACATGTGGGGTCAGGTTATCACATTGGAGCCTTGAGCTGGTGATCCTCCTATCTCAGCTTTCCAATTAGCTAGGATTATAGGCCTGTGCCATCAGACCTAGCTCATTTTATTTTTTATATCTGTATGAACAAATGATTTACAGTTATGTGTTGATATTGTAGTGAGTCCCAGACCAGAAATGAACAGAAGACCACCCAATAAAAATTAAAAAGGAAAGTTGTTATAAAGCCGGCTGGCGTCTGCCCCCTCAAAGCAAGAAGGAAAGCAGCCCCGTCCTACTTTTACAGTGAGTTTTAAAAGGCAAAACCACATTTCTTTACAATGATCTGAAGACTCCCTAATTACCCCCCCTTCCCCATAATTATCTTTAGCAAGAGCAAGCAAACATGATTACAAAAGCAGAATTTTTTCAGTTAGCACCAGGCATGAAGCAGATACCAAATATCAGGCCATCTTGACCTCAAGGCAAGAGCAAACACCAGATGCCTTATTGGAACCAGGACGTCATTCTTGTAATAAATGCTCTGTGTTCATCTTTAATCTCCTATGGCTCCTTGAGGAGGTCAAGATGGCTTCCCTTAGGTCTGTGCACCAGAGGTAGTTTCAATTTAATTCATAGAGCACTTTAGCAGAAAAATCACCAAATCAGTTAGTGAACACCACCAGGCATGTCTTTCCCATTGTGTCTCTGCATTTCCTGAGAGACAGCGTGGTTACCTTCCTCACCCAGTTGTCATAGCTGCAGGCCTCAACTCCATGGTGGGGGGAGGGGGGAGGGCATGTGGCCAGGACCCAGGCCTGTTGAAGAAACCTTTCTAGCCAAGCACCTAGGCTCAGGGATTGGCTGGGGCAGTTTCTATTCCCCTCCCCCTCACTTAGGTGGACAGAGGTGGGCATTCTCCGGCTGGTGGCTCACTCCACTCCAGAGTTGAGGTCTCAAGTCTCCAACTGAACTGGGCAGACTGGTGCCACAGGAGGGGCAAGGCCCAGAGCCCGAATTGAAGCTTCATCTTCCCTCCCCCATGGGCAAACGTGTCTTGTAATGGAAAAAGGAATAAAAGGGGGGGGGAAACATTTTTGGTTTCTGAACATCTGGGAAGCCTTGAGGCCCCACCCCCTTGGCTCAGCAGAACCAGCTCACAAGCTCCTGAGCAGTTCCGCCTTTCTAAGCATGGCTGAGGATTGGAGAGGCTCCGCCAAGCGCATCTCTCTTCAAAAGCCTCAGGCCATTGCACATTTCAATAGGTTCTCAGAACTCCAGCAGGGTGGAGCTGGCCAGAAGGCTTGAGATGCCTATGTGTGGTCCAGCCTGTCCCGGGCTGTGGCTGAGTCCCCAGTCCGAAGGGAGGCCTGTCTGCCTGCATGGCCACTGCCAACACCACACACCATCCACTCCCCTCAGCTTAGTCAGAGATCTTAACTTCCAGCAAAAGAGAAAGAAGCCAGAATTCCCGCAAGTGGAGAGAAGCAGGAGAAATACCGCAAGTCGGGCCCACAGCCAGAAAACATACTTCCTGTTTTCTTCCATAATATAATAATCATAATTTTCCTTTTCAAGATAGTTATGCCAGAGTTGCCAACTTATAACAGAGTGCTCAGGGTCCAGGAAAGTCCTTGAACCCCAAACCCTAGGTTTGTTCTAATTTTAATCAAAGAATTGAATTAAGAAAAGATTGAGAAGGATAATTATTACATTATATTTATTGAGGGAAGTACAGAGCCAAAGAAAGGCAACCATGTGGCTAGAGATCACACATGGAGGGCTTGGGAAAACTGGAAAGAAAAGAGAGAAAAAATAGTTAAAAGAGCTCCTGCCATGAGGGGAGTTGGAGGGGATGAAGAACTCATGTGGAGAGCAAGGGCTAGGGGGACTTCCCAGCTGGGCCTGGGCCTGGTTGTGGGAAAAACTCACGCACAGCTGGCAGTTCCCAAGTGGTCAGAGAACCTGCTCTCCCCATGCAAAGGTATTTATAACCTTATAGTGGTGGGCTGTCTTCCAGCTCAGGTAAACAGAGAGACAGCTGCTTGGTTAAGGGCTAGGAGCTAGGTGCTGTTTCAGGAAGAAATTAGCCTTGACACCAAGTTCCGGGGGCTGGACTTGATCTACCACAATGTTTAAATCCTATGAAAGCCCTCCCTCCAAGGGTAGTCTTGGTTGTTTCTGGAGACACAGGCCTAGGGAACTAGGCAAGAGATAAAAAGTCAGATCATCTTTGATTTCTAGCAAGTACAGACTATCCTGCCTTTTTTTACCTTCAGGGGTCCAGTCACCCTAACTGTATCCCCCTCTCACTTTGAGGTCATGAATACCATGCCACCTTGTGTCTGGAAGACAGGATTGAAAAGCACTCCTCATCCTCCTTTGGCTCTTACATTCTTTCCGCCCTTTCTTTGAAAATGTCCCTGAGCCTTGGAGGGTGTGATAGAGATGACTCACTTAGTGATGAACACTCCACCGTCCCTTCTCAGCACGTTAGTGAGTGTTGAGTCTCCCCAGTGGTCACCACCATCGGAAAAGAGAAGCTTCTCTAACCAAAAGTGGGAGAGGCATTAATATTGGGCATAGACATAATTAATTAGAATACAGTTTGGTGGGCATATATCTACCTAGCCACCCAATAGTAGTAGTTTTCTCTCTAGGGATTACCACCTCCCCAGCCACAGGCTTTTGAGTATGTTTTCAGTACCAGTCAGGAATGTCCTCCCATGGAGTAGGTCTCAAGTCCAATTGGGCTTCACGTCCAGTCAGGAGGGCATTGGGTTTCCCCCATAGCAAACATGCCACCACTGTATCAGTTTCTACTCTTATTCCAGCAAACTTTTCCTTTGTTTGACTCTCCTACTTTTTCCTGTCAGTTAATCCTTTAATTAGCAGAGAAAATGAACCCAACCCCTCGATGGTAACAATTATATCACAGCACATTTCCTCTTGGGCAACACTGCAGGCATTTGAATTAGAACAAGTCCCTCTTCTTGGAACATATTACCTAATTTTTCTTAGGTTATTTTTTCTCATCATTTAATAATTAGCTCAAATATGTTCTATGGAAGCCTCTCCTGTTCCACCCCCACTCTTATGTCACCCTAGCACACTTTGCATATTTCTCTACCATTGCATTTCACACACGCCTACAGTTTGTTTTGTGTACTTCTATGAGAGTTAGCACCTGTAGGTGGCAACCACTATTTGTTTCCACCCCCAGGAACTCCCCAGAGCTGTTCTGTCTAACATGGTGACCATTATCCACATGTATGTATTGATTAGTTTGTATATGAATAGTCAAGATTGAAGCACACTGTTAAATACACAATGGAGTTTGAGGTCTCAGTGTGAATAAAGATTGTGAAATACATCAATAAAATTTCAAATTACATAAATGTCAAAATAATATTTTGAATATCTTGGTTTACATAAAATATCATATTAAAATTAATTAATCCTATTTAGTCCTAAATTTTAATGTGGCTACCAGGTCATTTTAAGTGATGTATAATGGGGGGGCAGTGGTTTAACATTCTGTCACTCAGTAATCTTTGCTAAATTATTAGATGTTTCAAGGTATGCTGTCAAACCATCCTTCTTGGTTTACTTTCTTTGGTTTTGTCTATTAATTTTGGAAAGCAGTTATGCTCACCACTATTCCACTGTGCCACACTTCTCTATTAATAATCGATAGACTGCCATACAGAGGAGGGAGATGGTCTATTTGTGTTTCTGTGTGTTCTTGTATTTTAGTTTAGAGTACTGATAGGCAGAGAGTCAATGCATGGTGTCTTGCTTTGGAAACATAGGCAAGAATCTGACTTCTCTGGAGGTGATAAGAGAATGTTGAAAGAATGGCATTTTGTGAGTTTTCTCACAGGTCAAATGTTGATTGGCATGAAGTATATACTCAGTGTGTGTCAGCCTTACTGTGCTGTTGTGATATATGCCATCACTGGTAGCTCCCTGGTGGTGACGTGTATAGAGAATACCTTGTTCAATGCTCTATGGAGAGATACAGTACAGAGTTACTGTCTCTGTGCCCCAGCCAGTTTCAGACTCCTCAGTGGCAAGCTGTGTTGACAGTTGCAAGGTCTGAGGCACCAAGGGATCGTGCTAGTAGAGAACAATGTAATGGCCCTTCCTATCAGCTCTGGGGCCTTCACACACAGACAGCCTCCCATCTTCAGGGAAGTGGGAGCCAAATATCTGGAAAGAATCAAGCTCAACTATTTTTAAGGGAGGGGAGCACAGCAGAAAAAATAATGGTCCTAAGCTATAAACTTGCTAATTAAAATGTGGAAGGTACCTTGGGTCAACATATAACTGGTTCATGGACCATGTCTTCCAGTTGAATTTCTACAATGTATGTGTGTAAAAGTCATCCTTGACCCTTGACCCTCAAAGCAAAACAAAGGGAAGGGAACCCAATTTGAATCCATACACATGTAATACATCTTCAAATCCACCAGGGAACCCTTCCTTTCATGCCCTATAGCTTGGCCCAGATTTGCCAATTAAATCCCTTTCCATTTAGATCTGTTTGATGATCAAATATGCCTGTACACTTGATTGTTCCAGAGACTGCTGGGGTTTTAATGAGACTTTCTGGCACTCACTTCTAGATGACATTCCTGAAGGCAACCTTTAGGCAGGTCAAACTGCTGAAATGCTTGGGCATTTTTAGCCTCTCTGCCTTCCTACAGATGTTTCAGTTCTGGATGCAACTCTCATGCCAATAGATCCAGCCAGTGTAGGCAGAAGGGATGTGGTATTCCTGGAAAAAACACGGATTTCAAACTCTGGGGACTTCCCACAGAACACAAGTCCTAACACTCACTAGCTGTGTGTCCATGGGATCCCTCTCCTCACTGCAACATGACTAAAAACAATAACAATCTTGCAGAGCTGGAGAGAGAACTAAATGAAATAATGTATATAAAACTTTTATTATGATCCCGGGAATGTAGTGGGAACTCAAATATGGTAGCTATTAATATTTGTGACTAACAGTAACAAAAGGAGACTATAACAATCCTACTCTGTCCAGACCCTAATAAGCACAGAATATTTTAACTCTTCCTAAGTAGGCATCAAGTCCTTATTATTGTGTATTGAGATAAGGCCTTTTATTTATGCTATGTTTCAATGAAAAACCCAGTATTCATACATGTATTAAGCCTCTTCTAAATGCAGGAAATGATTCCAGCCTCTAGATAAAGGGGAGAGAGATAGCACCAGATTTTCCTTGTGTAATTTAAAATTCTGTTGAGGAACAAATTGATGTGCTCCCAGTATTTTTTTAAACATATTCTCAGCTATTAAAGCTTTTGTAGTTGAGGTATAAATTTTCATTGCTTGTTTAATTTTAAGATATGCAAAATGAAGTATTAACACACTGCAGACTCTCACTCTTCAAAAATGTCACATTATATAACTAATAAGGAAAAATGTTCACATGCCATTTCATTCTACTCACAGAGGCAACAAATTTAGTCTGCGAGAGCCTAAACATGAATACAAAAGTGCTTTAGCCAAAGAGAATTTATGCTGAAAAGGAGGAATCATGTGATGTATTTTAGCAGTTAAAAACTATGGAAAAAGGGAAGGGGAGATGGGTCAGGAATAAAGGGACTTGCCCTGCAAGTCTTTGGAACCAAGTTCAGTCCCCAGAACCTACATGAAGCAGGATATTCATCTGGACACAAAGTGGAGCAAACATCTGCGATCTGGACACATCTATGGTAATGAAATCTGGATCCCAGGAGAACCCCAAAGCTTACAGGGCCTGCTACACAGGCTCTTTCAGCAGCAAAACAACAAGAAGGTAGAAAGAGAGGGCCAACACCCTGGGATTGTCCTCTGACTTCCATGTCACATGTGCACCCACACACCCACACCCTCCATTAATAAATAATAAATAAATAAATAAATAAATAAATAAAACTGCCCAAACAATGGTAATTATGTTTGCTAAATACATTTTATTTATTTGAGAGAGAGAGAGAGAGAGAAAGAGAGAGAAAATGGGTGTGCCAGGGCCTCCAGCTACTGCAAATGAACTCCAGATGCATGTGCCTCCTGTGCATCTTGCTTACATGGGTCCTGGGGAATCGAACCAGGGTCCTTTGGCTTTGCAGGCAAATGCCTTAACTGCTAAGCCATCTTCTCCAGCCTGACAATTATGTTTTAATGGTTGTTATTTTCCTTTATGCTTAGATAATAGCCATACAGACAAAGTGAGGACATGTATAATTCAACGATTTGATCTGCTAGCTCACATAAAATTTTCTCACAAATATCATAACAATAATGTTGATAATAATGTCTATAATACTAAGTATTCTCATGATCCAAGCACTTTCTCCACGTGTACATTTTGAAGACCCTCACAATCCTAATGGCCAAATAATTGCCCAAACCAAATGAGGAAGAAATAATGGGGGTAGCAAGTGGTGGGACTGAACACTCCTGCATAGCATGTGGGTGTGTTGGCTCCTGAAAATTCCTACCTAGGTCCAAAAAATGTACAGATTTCTCAATACTTGACAGTACAATACCACTGGTTTACCTGTTGGGCAGTTTCTGTTCACAACACCATGGCTCTGAGCCTTCCTCAGTGCTGGGTTGAGCCTCGCAGTACTTTAGGCCTGAGCCACCCTTTGTCAACATTCCAGGAGTTTGTGGGCTCTTCTTGCTGCATTCTCCTGCTCCTGTGAAGAAAACAGCTCTCAGCTCTACCCATAAAGCTCAGGGCTGAGATGTGCCCTCAAGAACCTCCTCTAGCAGCCCAGCCCCTGGAGAATGCACAAGTAAGGAGCCAGAATGGGCAGGCTTGTCAATGACTCAGACAACTGAAGACAAGGAAAAGTGTGTTTGATGCTTGGTAGATGGATTATTACTCCACTATGGAGACCTGGCTTAAAAATTAAATCAAAGTAAAACTATATCATGGGATTGCCATAAGCAGCCACAAAGTATTGTTAATGGGAATGAAACAAAAAGATAAATGAATTGTGCATTAAGCAATACATTGAAAAGAATTTTAAAAATAAGGAAAGAATATGCCAAATGAAAAGATAGCCCAAGAATTAGAGGAAAATATTACAAACCTCATTTAGTATAGGGAACTGCTATCTGAAATATAAAGAACTAGGGCTAGAGAGATGGCGCAGAGGTTAAGGCACTTGCCTGCAGAGCCTGACAACCCATGTGCATTAACCCAGCACCCACACAGAGCAAGATGCACAAAGTAGTGCATGCATCTGGAGTCCGTTTGCAGTGGCTAGAGGCCCTGGCACATACATTCTCTCTGTCTCTCTTCTATCTCTCTCTTCTTGCAAATGAATAAGTAAAATTATTTTTTAAAAAAACAACTCATACAACTTTATTGCAAAAGTCCAAGTAAAATGGAAAAAAGGCTTTGTGGTGGATTAAATGTGAATAAATGTCCCCCATAGCCTGAGGTATTTTTGATTAAGATTAAACTTCTTACTTAAGTCTTCTAGCAGCCTTCTAGAGAAGGCATGTTGTGGATGATGATCTTGTAGTCCAGCTGTATTAGGTGTAGAGAGCAGTTTGAGCTCTGGTTGTTATGCTTGCTGGGGTTGATTCTTTCTCTCTCTGCTATGGATGTATGGAAGTGAGCCAGGTTCTTCTGCCATGACAGAACTTCTCCACACATCCGTAAGCCTCATTTGTCCCAGCAAGGAGAAGGTAACTACAATAGGTTTGAGTATACATTTATTTTTCAAAGAAGATTTTAAAATAGCCAGCAGTACATGAAAAAATTCTAAGTAACACTTATCACTAGAAAAATGCAAATCAAATCCAAGTGAGATCATTCTAAAGCTGTTATGGTAGAAATTATCAAAAGACAAGACATTAGCAGGGCGTGGTGGCGCACGCCTTTAATCCCAGCACTTGGGAGGCAGAGGTAGGAGGATTGCCGAGAGTTCAAGGCCACCCTGAGACTACATAGTTAATTCCAGGTCAGCCTGGACCAGAGTGAGACCCGACCTCGCAAAAAACAAACAAACAAAAAAAAAAAAAGACAAGACATTAGCAATAGCTTGTAAGGATGAAAAACAGTAACCTTTAAAGGTTTTAAATGGAATCACCATTCATATGACCAAGAAATGTCAGTAGTGCGGTAGAGATATGTGAACTAGGTTTATGGCAATGGCAATATAACCTTGAATTGCCAGATCTTGGACACTAAATTGGATAGGGCCTAGTTAGTACTTGGATGGGAGATAATGTGAACTTCCATGTTCACTGCAGGATTATATGTAATGGCTAAGATACAGAAACATCTGATATTTGTCAATAAATAACTGGATGAAGAAATTATGATATACATATATATGGATAAACATATATGTATTCATCACAAATACATAAAAAAATTTGCCTTTTGCCAAACATGATGAACTTGGAGGACTTTATGTTCATAACATAAGAAAAATACACGAAGAAAAATATGCATGATCTGTGAAATCTAAAAAACAAATACATGGAAACAGAGATTAAAATGACAGTTACCAGGAGTGTGGAGTGGGGAGGGAATTTAGAGAAGTAGTTCACAGGATATGAAGCTGTTGATAGATAGGATGAGTAAGTCCAGAAATCTAATGTACAACATGAAGACTGCAGTGAACAATATTAGATTGTATTCAGATTTTGTTCTTGGCATAAACACACAGAAAGGTAAGTATGTTAGATGGTGGATATGTAATTTGCTAAATTATTGTAAATATTTAATGATATATAAATGTATCAAAATATTCTTATATAACTTAAATATTATAAAAGATTAAAAATAAATTTATAAAATAAGGGGGGCAGATGGTAATCAAGACCATCTTATCCTTGAAACTACCATTTCAACATACAACTTATTTCAATTAGTAGTTTGGGAACTAAACATTATCTAGTGTCTCCTTAGTTTAGTATTTAAAGTTGTCTCCCCTTTTAATAAGCAATGCAAATGTGGCCTCTCCTTGTTCATAAAAAAATAAAATAAAATAAGGCTGGAGAGATGGCTTAGCAGTTAAGGTGCCTGCCTGCTAAGCCTAAGAACACCCATTCGATTCTCCAGGTGCCATGTGTGCATGTCTATGGGTTCATGCTCCTTGCAAATATATCTGTGGGGATGTACATGGAGTGAGGATGGAAGGCTCAAGTTAAGGTTCCATTCCTCCAGAAAGAAACAGAATTTTTCCCCTAAGGTTCCAACTGTGTATAATTGGAATACTAACTATTTACAATCCAATCTCCTCTTGAGGTATTTTGTATGTTACAGGCTATATGAGGGGCCATAGGCCCCCAAAGGTCAACTTGGAATTATGAAATCTCAAGGAAATGTAATATATTCTCTTTTCCTTTTCAGTTAGTGCTATTAGGTTGATTCCCTATTCCACCATAGTGTGAAAGAGCTGTAGCCCTTTGAGGATCCAAGGGGAGGAGCTCTCAGATTAGATCCCTAAGCTTGGGGGAGTTGTAGACTCTACCCTGGGTCCCTTGTGCCACCTTCAAAATGGAAACTCCACATCATATTTTTTCTAGAGTGGCCTTCTGGAATCATTCCTGTCTTCATCCATCCTTCCTCTCTACAGTTTCCTCATGTAATATGCTCTATTATTTATTTTAAATTACAATAGCACAGGAAGTGATATATTACACATTTGCATATGTGTAAACATTTTCAGAAATGGCTTAACAGTTAAAGTGTTTGCCTACAAAGCCAAAGGACACAGGCTTGGTGGCTCATACATCTGGAGTTCATTTCAGCAGCTGGAAGCCCTGGTGCACGCATTCTCTCCTCCCCTCGCTCTCCCCCCCCCTTCTCTCAAATAAATAAAAAAAATTAAAAGAAAGAAAGGAACTGGGTTGGAGAAATGACCTAATGGTTAAGGAACTTGCCTGCAAAGCCTAAGGACCCAGATTTGATTCCCTAGTACCTATGTAAGGCCAGATGCACAGGATGGCACATATGCCTGGAGTTCATTTGCAGTGGGCTAGAGGCACATTCTCTCTTTCTTTCTCTCTCTCTCTCTCTCTCTCTCTCTCTCTCTCAAATAAATTAAAAAAATTTTTTTAATTCCCTTCAACCTAGAACACCATAACCAGAGTTGACTTCCAAAGCATTTCAGCTGTGTGTCCTGATGCCCACATGAGCAGTACTCAGCCAGTGGGTGGAGAGCAGCCCATTGCATTAGCATCACTTTGCAGTTATTAGAGAGGCTCTTTTGAACCTGGACCTACTGAATCAGCATTTCTCTATCTAGGACTCAGAAGTTGTGTTTTAACAAGCTCTTTTGGGGAAAAGGGATAATGTATCTGCCAAGCTAAGGAAAAGTCTGAGCAAAGACCAAGATTGGTAAAAAGTAATGTCATGTAGGAAGAGTAGCTCATTGAGTTTGGTAGAGACAGATCACTAAGCTTATAGCACTGATGAATTTAAATTTCAATTATATCCTTTTGTAGTCTCAATAAGTTAAAGGAAGTTGAAAGTGATGGCGACAGGACAGTCTTGGGGTTAAAGCAATGATTTCTTTTAAGAGACATGGAAATAACACAGAATGCTACATTGTGATCTGTACAAGGAATAAGGAGGCTCCATGCAGGCTGATACTAAGATTAGCAAAACTTGGAGTCCTACTGAGGTATTTTACAGCTCAGTGTTTCCACAATTCAGATCAGGAGGCTAAGGAAGAACACTGCCAAGTGTGCAGATGGAGAGGATGTTAATTACCCTCATGGACAAAGCACCTGAGGACTTTGTGTGAATTATTAAAATGCTGTGTTAACTTATTGGCTAGATTTCAGTGCTAATAGATCTTTATTAGAACTTTAATAGAACTCAGTTATCAAATTTCTAGTTATGTTCTCCTTCCGAGAGCTGTTTTTATTGCTGTCTTTATTGAATTACACTGGGTGGGAATTGGAATGGTGACTGTTGTACAGACTCAGAAGAAGTGTAAAATAGAGTGCCAGGGAATACAAGAAATAGCATCAATTCCAGTGATGTCATTCCTTTAAGGAAATAATGTTATCAATTGTCTCAGAAAATGATCTTCTAATTTTCTGATTGTGTAGCACCAAAAAGGAGCAGTTAAATAGTTAAAAGAAGACTATGTTGGCTGGAGGATGGGGGCCATGGAGTAGAGTGTATTGTTCAAGCATTACTGATGAGTAATTTGTTAATTCCTTGTATGCTATGCCCAATGCCATCTTTTGCAGTCTGAATGTTTATTCGGTGCCTTTATGGGTTTTCTTTCTTTCTTTCTTTTGTTCTTTCTTCTTTCTTTCTTTCTTTCTTTCTTTCTTTCTTTCTTTCTTTCTTTCTTTCTTTCTTTGCATTATGGCTCAGTTAAAAGATCTTGGACAATGGGGATGTTTGAACCTCACTGCAATTGATAAAAATGATGGGACTTTTAAAGTTGGGTTGAATGCATTATATTTATATCATGGTTGGTTCACTTTATGGGAGACAGGAGCAGAATGTGGTAGTTTGATTCAGGTGTCCACCATAAACTTAGGAGTTCTAAATGATAAATCCCCAGATGATGACAATTTGGGAATTAATGCTTCTTGGAGGCAGCGTATTGTTGGGGTGGGCTTATTGGTGTTATAGCCACCTTCCTCTTGCCAGTGTTTGGCACATTCTCCATTCTCCTGCTGCTGTTGTCCATCTGATGTTGGCCAGGAGGTTATGTCCCCTCTCTGCTCATACCATCATTTCCCCTGCCATCATGGAGCTTCCTCCCAAGTCTGTAAGCCAAAATGTACTTTCTTTCAACCACAAGCTGCTCTTGGTCAGGTGTTTTCTGCCAGTAATGTGAACCTGAGGACAACATTTGGTCCACAGCTGGTGGCAATTTGGGATGTTCAGCCTTGCTGGAGGAGGTGTGCTTCTGGGGAGAGGTTTTGAGATGTTATAGCCCAGCATCTCCCTTGCCAGAGCCCACCTTACTCTGCTGCTGCTATCTTCCACTTGCTGTTTCAAGGAGTGGTATCCAGCCTCTGCTCTACCATCTTTCCCTGCCATCCTGAAGTTTCTCTTCAAGACTGTAAACCAAAGCAAACCCTTTCCTCCTATCAGATGCTTTTTATCAGGTTTGTCCCAGCAATTCAAATGTAACTATCACATAGGTTAAGCCAGAGAGGGTCATGTGGTCCATTGTCTATTGTCTTTATTCTCTAAATGCCTGCTTCCTGGTCTAATATCAATTACTTGATGATTTTATTTTGTAGAATAACCCCTCTGCAATCCATATGAAGGTGGTAGAATGTCATTCAGGCCCTTATCCTTCTCTGATAAGTGTTCCCCAAATTCAACCTGAGTCAATCTGATGCTTAACAGTAAACCAGCAGCCAAGAGTTTGACAATAGTCCTGATGAGTACAAATGGACATGGCTACAGCTCCAAGATTCCAGAGCATTGTCACTTTTATCCTTTCTGAAGCTTTCTACTCTATTCTTTCAGTTTTCTACTGCCTGAGAACATGTAACCCTTAATCATATAGGATACGGGAAGTGGATTCACTTTTAGTATAATTTAACTTACTGCTATTATTCATAAGGAACAAAACTGACGCCACGAAAACGATATTTTTTTGTAGATCATAGTGGCTGAGCTGGTACACCTTGTTTCTTTTCACCGTTTATTATTTCTGTCCACTTGGGGTTAGAGTTTAACCTTTCAGGACAACCTACTGAACAATAGAACAACAACTAAAAGACATCCTAACTTCAGGCTTAGGACATGGCTGAAAACAAGCAGTTATCCAGAAATACTCCAGTTCTTTAGCACCAGATTGAGACTGCCAGGATATTCAGCCTCATGGACTGAGCAGCTTTCAGATTCTTAGACTCTCCAGCCTTTAGATAGCCATTGTTGGACAGCCCAGACTGTATCATGTAAGCCAATCTAATCAATCCCCTTTGTAGTACATATGCATTCTATTGGTTCTGTTCTTCTAGACAATCCTAAGTAACATAGAACTGTTGTGACCACAGCTGTGTCTGAGTGGGGAGGTGGGGCCCCTGGCCATTCACTTGGCTGCTGTTCTATGTCAGTTCTGGGCAAATAAAAGCATGAAGCAGAAGGATACCCCTGGAACTTTTCTTTTTGTTTTCCTTTGAGCCAGGGTCTTGCTCTAGCCCAGGCTGATCTGGAATTCACTTTGTAGTTTCAGGCTGGCCTTGAATTAAAGGCAATTCTCCTCCCTCTGCCCTCTAAGTGCTTGGATTAAAGGCATGTGCCACCACACCCTGGCCCTTTTCATCTTCTTCTTCTGCTTCTGCTTCTGTGTCTCCAACTTCTCCTCCTCCTTCTTCTTCTCCTCCTTCTTTTACTTTTTTAAAAGAAAAACCTGGAGTTCTTGGGTGCCAATTACCTGGACAAGGAGAGGCCTCCCTCAAGTAACATGTGTAATCTTGGTCTCTGGCTGTCTCTCTCCCTTTTTCTTTTCCTTCCTCCCTTCTTTTCATTTTTTTCTTCTTCCTACTCTTTCTTCTTCCCTCCTTACAAATATGATTGTGAATTTGTTTCTCACACTATTTACTTCAGAAATTTTTATTACTTTGAAGACTTTTCATGCAAATGCAGAAGAAGGAAAACCCATAGGCAAAGTACTATTTTTTTAATCTAAATGATGTACCTTTAAGATGGAAATGACTATAGAATTAACTCACATTACAATCTTCTGATTTTAAAAGCTTACATAAATGGTAATCACAAGTTAAATTATATGAAAGAGCACAGTAATTAACAGCTTGGCCTCAAGAGGAAACATATGCCTGGTTCAGTGCCAGCCCTGCCAGGGCTGTATTGAGTGTGTAGACAGTCACACATACAAGGCCTCCCTTTCTTCATCTGCAAATTGGAAGGATATAACAGTTGGATTTATTATGATAGTCAAACTTTTCTAATATAGTTTCCATTTCAAGCCTCTTTGTCTTTTGTATTTATTTGAGGTGGAAAGGTATCATACTTCTAAGCTTTTCTGGTATGTAGGCTTTCTACTCATGGTTAAGGAAGTTCATTTCTGGACAGTAGAAATCTGCTGGTGAATTCTGGGTAAACTCCTAAGTTGCAGTTACTTTTGCGTTTGTGGGATGAACACCTGACCAGAAGTAGTTTATAGGAGGAATGAGTTTATTTCAGGCTCACAGTTTCAAGGGGAAGTTTCATCATGGTGGAGAAAAGCATGGCAGGGCAGAGGCCTGGTGGCCCTTTGTATCACATCAGCTGGCAAGCAGCAGGAAGGTAAGCAAGCTAACACTGGCACAGGAAGCTAGGTTACAAGACTCCTAAGCCCTTCACCAGCAACACACCTCTTCCAACAAGGTCCACCTCCCAAATTGCCACCAGCTTGGAACCAAGTATTCAAAACACATGAGGCTATGGGGGACAGTTCTCATTCAAGGTACCACATTCTCCCTCCTCTTTTTCTTTCTTCTTGCTTTGAAGGATGATATGATGCTGTGTACAATGACTGCCATCTTTATGAGGAAATTAGCAAGAGGGTAAAACCCAGCTCAGCCCTGGGACAGCAGTCTTCATAGTTAGCTTTCTAATAGTGGTGGCTACTTATCTCTCATTTTTAATTTGTTGTAGGAAAAAAATCTTTTAAATACTTATGTCAATTGTTCTCTCATTAGGTAGGAACATGTGAGTTTGTCACTGCTTCATCATTTTTAATTTTACTAACATAGCATTTTTGAATGGCTCAACCTAATACTGTCAGTTAAAGTGCTTCTCATCACCTTGTCTCATACTGTGAAGTGATTACTAGATATAAAGAATGGGTTTCCTGGCACCTACAAGGTAAATTCTCATTAACATATTACTCCAATTTAACACACACTTTCTGATATTTAAATATGTTTTAAATCAGAATGAGCCCTACAATCAAAGTAAACAATTAATGTGGTATTGTTCCTTCTTTTTTTTCTGTAATGATACTATTTTTCTGCAATAATGTATGAACATTGATTTGATAAGGGACATTAGTTAAGTTGTAGAATTAAGTTGTAGAATTAATGCATTCATTCCATACTGATCGGATTACTAAATTAAGCTGATAATAGGTATCCTTTTTCAAAAGTAGTTTTTTTCCAGAGGAAAGCATGAACATAGTCCCCCACTACCACAAATTACACAGTGACTTTTCCCACATTGAGGGAAATTTCTGGAGTCAGCACATCCAGAGTGGAATACATCAGCCTTGCCCTGGGAAAATCACCTTCTTGATCATGGTATTTAAAAGTAGTTTTGAGGGCTGGAGAGATGGCTTAGCGGTTAAGGCGCCTGCCTCCTAAGCCTAAGAACACTGGTTCCAATCTCCAGGTCCCACGTTTAGCCAGATGCAAAGTGATGCAAGGACGCAATGCCACACTTGCCCACAAGGGGGCACATGCATCTGGATTTCGTTCACAGCAGCTGAGAGACTGCTGGTGTGCCCATCTCTATCAGTCTCCCTCTCCCTCTCTGTCTGTCTCTCTCTCTGTGTTTCTCTTCAAAAATAAATTTAAAAATTTTTTAAAGTAGTTTTGAAATCAGTATACATTAATTATATAACATAATGGGGTTATTGTGACATGTTCATATATTTGATTATGAACTTTAATCATATCTACACACCTCTACTACTTTCCTTGACTGCCTTCTTCCCTCTCTATATCATCAAACATAATAATTTCCTCCCTTCAAAACCAGTTTTGTTTTTGAAGCCAGACATGATGATACTCACCTGTAATCTCAGCACATGGTAGACTAAGGCAAGAACAACATGGGTTTGAGACCATTTAGGGATAACACTGAGATAATGTCTCAATAATCAAACAAAAAGAGTAGTAAAGATTAGGTTTTGTTTTGTTTTGCTATATGTTTTTAAGTGTTTGGAACAAAAGCAGTAAGATTTTAACTTTCTGCCATTATTTTGACCTAGTAACAAAGATATAAGAATAACTAAACCCTGAACCGTCCTTTAAAAATCTGCGAATTTGGGCTGGAGAGATGGCTTAGGGTTAAGGAACCTGCCTCCTAAGCCTAAAGAATGCTGGTTCCAATCTCCAGCAGTTCCAATCTCCAGCAGTTCCAATCTCCAGGTCCCACGTTTAGCCAGATGCAAAGTGACACAAGGGCGCAATGCCGCACTTGACCACAAGGGGGTGCATGCATCTGGATTTCGTTCTCAGCAGCTGAGACACTGCTGGTGTGCCCATCTCTGTCTTCCTCTCCTCTCTCTCTCTCTCTCTCTCTCTCTCTCTCTGTCTCTCTCAAAAAAAAAAAAATCTGTGAATTTAAGTCATTTATGCAGAGCTCAGCTGTCACTAGAATGGGGATTTATGAGAGCGCTAGTATTCAACAATCTGGATTCAAGTCACATTTCCAGTATACCAGGAGTGTTCCCTAAGAGTCCTCTCTATAACAATGAGATGTGGTACTTGTGGTCCCTAGCTTTGCCACCCATAGGCCACACCTTTTGTCATTGAAGAGTGGCTTCTCTGCTCAGAACTGCACATAATCACTCTTTCAAATGGTACATTCTAGTGTTTAGTGCTTAATTTCTCTCTTAAACGATTCTTGGTGTGTGGTTGATAACCCATTAGTGGGTCATTGCTAATATTTTTAAACAAGAAATGGGATAAAATAGAATCAGTAATACTCTACAGAGAAGATTTAGAATGTTGTTGTGGAATATCATCAAACATACATGGGGCCAGATCCTGGGAGCAAGGGATTCAGCACACTGAGACTATGTGTTCATAGAGCAGCTCTGTCCTATTGTGTGGGGTAGACATACAAGCAGAAACAAGCAGGGCTGGTGAGATTGCTAAGTGGTTAAAGGTACTTGCTTGTAAAGCCTAATGGCCAGTATTCGATTTCTCAATACCCACGTAATGCCAGACGCACAAAGCGACACATGCATCAAAGTTCATTTGCAGTGGCAGGAGGCCCTGGCACACCCATACTCTCTGTCTCTTTCTCAAATAAACAAAACATTTTTTAAAGAATCAAATAAATAATATATCCAGGAGGGATTCCAATTGTGGGAAAAAGTTGCAGGATGAATTTAAGCTGGGTGTGGTCAGTACTGTGGCATGAGAAATCTTAGGAGACTAGCAAAGCGCGCCTATTGGTGTGTCTCTGAGGTGCTTCCAGAGTGAATTAACTAAGGTGGATTTTATAAACCTGTGAATGTGGGTGGCATCATCCACAGGTTGAGGGCTCTAGAGGAATAAAATGGGAAACAAGAAAACCCAGAGTTCAGACATTTTCTCTCTGTTTCCTGGTTACCGTTATGTAACCTGCTCTGCTCTCCCTGCCACAGTGAATTGAAACCTCTGAAAAATGAACCAAAATTAAAACTTCCTCATTTTTCATTGCATTTGTCAGGAACAGGAAAAGGAACTAATGTAGTCAATGAGAGACTTCGACGCATTACATTTGAACAGATTCCTAAAAGAAGCCAGGGAGCGCACCATCCGCGTATATAGAAAAGGGAACTCTAGGCAAAGGAATTGCATGTACAAAGGTCCTGGGGCAGGAATCACATGGGTTCACCTCTGTTTTTGTTCAACAAATAGAAGAGAATAGAGGCCAGGCTAGTTATAATGGAACGACTCATGCATGGGGCATGGGTAAAAAATAAAACCAAGACTTCTCATTCTATGAAAAAGACTTGGTTCCACCCCTTAAGATGGGAGCTTCAGAAAGCTGTCCAACATGACTGAGGGTAATAGTCAAAACAGAGTCTTCTCTCAGTAAGTCATTACAGATCTTACCACCTTTCATTTGATTCTCATTCCTTGAGCATGTAAACGTCTCTATGTCTCTACATCCAGGCTGTCATTTCTTTAAAGGAAATTTAGATATAGAAATAAACTCAAGACCACAATGATTTATAAACAGACCGAGGTAGAAGTAGATGTTGATTTACCCATACTGTGTTTACCACAGTACTAAGCACATGGTTCAAGCACTTGTTTCAAAAACAAGTTAAACACAGAAACATACTGTCCTGAATAGTTCTTGATTCTACAGATTGTTCTTTCAAGTAGTACCAAGAAGTCCAAGAGGGTATGACTAACATAGGAATATCTGCTAATGTTACTGAATGCGACATGCAGGTGCTTTGAATGTTTTATTCATGCTGTGAACAGATTTCTTGTGTCTTAATTCCTACCTCTTTTCATTCCGGCCTGGAGCCCTTTCCTGTATCAGAATATCATTGCTTAATGCATTCTCTGTCTCTCTCTTATGCATAATTTCCAAAGTATTAATAATGAGGTGTTTATTGGAGGATTCACCTAGAATAGAGGATAATTCTGTAACCCATTTCCTTCAGTGATATTTAAGCCCTGTCCACCACTCAACACTCTGTTTTCTCTCAAAATTTCTCTCAAAATTCCCTGTACTGGCTACCCTTTGTTATTTTCTTCCCCATCTCTTCTCAGCCTATAGTCTCTTAGATTTGCATTTCATTGGCACAAGCAATCAAGGTCTCCTCCTCAGATCACATACCCTTTCACAAAGCTACAGTCCAATCAGTTCTGCCATATTCTACGTAAATCACAATGGACTGTGACCTACACAGTGTCCTATTCAGGTTGGCCTTTGTGTCGACCAGAATTTCAGAGAATGTCAACAATAGGTTAGAGTTGCTTTCAGGAAGTGGCAGAGCTAAGGATTGAATGCAGATGGCCACTTACACCTGGACCCTTGCCTTGGACATACCTGTCTGGGGATATCCCTGTCGTGGCATGAGTGAGAGCCAAGTTTTAATCTCAGGGTCTGTAACACAGTTTCAGAGGCCAGCTGGCCACATCAACACTCTCCACTCTAGAAATAGTGGCTTTCTAACTCTAGGATCTGAGGACTTGCCAGACCTTGCACATGTTACTTCTTGAAATTTTCATTGATAGTGGTAGACTGTGTATAAGCATGTAAGACAAGTATATGAGATTCAGTATATGGTAAAAAGTAGACTGCATACAGCAAAATTACCATGTGCATTTAAAGCCCTTAATGATGTCAGATTCAAAACTTCAGCTCAGGGGCTGGGGACATAGCTCAGTTGTTAAAGTGTTTGTTTCAAGGCTAGAGAGATGGCTTAGCAGTTAACATAACTTGACTACAAAACCGAAAAACCCATGTTCAACTACCCAAATCCCACATAAGCCAGACACATGCACAAAGTGGTGAACAACCTAAAGTCAGATTCCAGTGGCTGGAGGCCCTGGCATGCCAATTCTCTCTCTCTCTCTCATAAAGTGTTTGATTCACAACCATAAGAACCTAAACTTTGATCCTCAAAGTCCATGTTCTTTAAAAAAAAAAAAAAAAAAAAAAGCAGGGCATGGTGGTGGGAATCTGTAATCCCAGCACTTGGGAGCAGAGACTGGTGGCACTCACTGGCCAGCATGGTACTGGCACAAAGACAGACACATAGATCAACAGAACAGAATAGAGGACACTGATATCAACCCAGGCAGCTGCAGCCATCTGATTTTTGACAAAAATGCCAAAAATAATCATTGGAGAAAAGATAGCCTCTTCTACAAGTGGTGCTGGGAAAATTGGATATCTGCATATAGAAGGATGAAAATAGATCTTTGTCTCTCTCCATGCACAAGAATCAAGTCAAATGGATCAGGAACCTTAATATCAGATCTGAAACTCTGAAACTGCTAGATGTAGAGGAAATCCTTCAACATATTGGCATAGGCAATGATTTTCTGAATATAACCCCAGTTGCTCAGGAAATAAAACCACTAATCAACCACTGGGATCTCATGAAATTACAAAGCTTTTGTACAACAAAGGATGCTGTGAATAGAGCAAAGAGAAAACTTATAGAATGGGAGAAAATCTTTGCCAGCTATAACATCTGATAGAGCATTAATATCCAGAATATTCAAAGAACTAAAAAAAACAAAGCAACAAGAAATCAAACAACCCAATTAAAAAATGGGCTATGGAACTAAATAGAGAGTTTTTAAAAGAAGAAATACAGATGGCATATAAACAGCTAAAAGAGTGTTCTACATCCTCAGCCACCAGAGAAATGCAAATTAAAACTACTTTGTTGTTCTATCTCATTCCTGTCAGCACAGCTATCATCAAGAAAACAAATGGCAATAAATGTTGGCGAAGATGTGGAAAAAGGGGAACCCTTCTAAACTGTTGGTGGGAATGTAGTCTGGTACAGCCATTTTGAAAATCAGTGTGGATGTTCTTGAGACAGCTAAAGTAGATTTACCATATGATCCAGCTATAGCACTCCTAGCCATATATCCTAAGGACTCTTCTCACTACCTTAGAGATACTTGCACAACAGTGTTTATTGATGCTCTATTCACAATAGCTAGGAAATGGAACCAGCCTAGATGTCCCTCCACAGATGAATGGATAATGAAGATGTGGTACATTTACACAGTGGAGTTCTATTCAGCAATAAAGAAAAATGAAATTTGCAGGGAAATGGATGGATTTGGAAAGGATTATACTAAGTGAGGTAACCTAGGCCCAGAAAGCCCAAGGTCACATGTTTTCTCTCATATGTGGATCCTAGTTACAAATGTTCAGACTTGTGTGTGAGTTGAAGTTAAAATCAGTAGCAGAGGCCAGTAAGCTAGAAAAGGGTTATAAGGCAGGGAGTAAAGGGGTGGACTTAAGGGGATGGTGCTATATATATGTAAGTAGATGGACAGATTACTGTGGATGGAATGGCCTAAGTGAGATCAGGAGAAGAGATTGAGTAAAAAGAATGTGGGGGAAGGGGTAATCAAAATCCAGGATATTGTGAATAAGCCATATGATAACCTACTGTTTTGGATAATGGCACACCCCGAAGGCATAGACTGTTACTAGAAAAATTTCAGTGTCAGGGATGGGATACCTTCCAGTGGGTTGTAGGCCAGGGAAGTCCTTGATGCCCCCAAAATATTAGAGGCTATTGCCAATGCTCTTGGTTTCCCACAAGGAATAGATGATAAGATCCTAATGCTGAAGACTCCACCTGCCTGGGCTGCAAGGTCACTGAGAAATCAAGCTGGGGCTGAGCTGAAAACCTTCTCCCAGTAGACCAGCTGACAGAAAGCTGGAAAAAGCTACACTGCATACAGGGCATTATGGGAGACAGAAGCCATCAGTGGTGAAAGCAGTGGACACTGCAAGCCTGAAGTTTGGCCAGACAGGCCAAATGAGCCAATGGGTGCAATAGTGGCATGTCTCTTATGGGGAAAAACTGCTCTCTAATTGGACTGGAGACCTGCTCTAAGGGAGGGAATACATGCCTGGTACTGAAACCCTAATCAAAAGCCTATGGTGGGGAGGTCCTGAGCATTAGGAGTGTAATGCCTGCTCTTGTCTGGCTAAATGCATATATTTTGCTCACCAAACTGACCTGTAAGCACTTTACCTAATATTCATACCCATATATTAATGATACTCTCACTTTTGGTTACAGAAAATTCTCTTTTCAGATGCTGGAGACCACTGGGATGATTCAAAACGCACCATAGTGCTGAGAAGATGTGATGGAGGAATGTTCAGCACTAAAACATCTCTAGCATGACTTCTGGTCAAGATGATGTCCATCTACTTCAGTGGTGAGGTTCTGAAATTCACGGAAGAGGGAGCGGAAAGAGTGTTAAAGCCACAAGTTGGGTCATTATGCACAGAGACTTGACCTATCCACCATAATTTTTGACTACCCCCAGAGTGCATGACCCACATTCCCCATTGATGAGGGTCCCTTTGGAGAGGGGAGGACAGGAAGGAGGATAATGGAGTCACCAATATGAATGTAAAATTAGAATAATATAAACA
Organism: Orientallactaga sibirica; assembly: GCA_036365145.1. Taxonomy (NCBI): domain Eukaryota; kingdom Metazoa; phylum Chordata; class Mammalia; order Rodentia; family Dipodidae; genus Orientallactaga; species Orientallactaga sibirica. Next base: position 55,087,081 of record JAEOAD010000005.1, read on the forward strand.
AAATAATAAATTAAAAAAAAAAGAAAAGATGATGTCCGTCTAACTCTGCTTCATCTCATGGGGAAGGAAAGTTAAATGATAGAAAAGAACAATGAAGGGGTCCAAAAACAGTTAAATGATCTGAAAGAGAGTGGGGGTGGGGGGAGGAGGACTTCAAAAACCAGGTCAGCCTGAGCTAGAGTGAGATCCTACCTTGAAAAAAAAAATCAGCTGGCTAAGTTCAATGAAGAAGACATAAATAAATGCAAGGATGAATTCCAAGAAGCATTAAGAAAATTAGAAAGTGATGTGAAAGGGGAATGTGACAGAGGGGTGGAATACAAAATAGAAGAAACAGTTCATGAGTCCAAAAGTTTCAATAAGTTCAAAAATTTTTGTGAACAGAACATGAGGGAAGGGTGGGATACCTTTAAACATCCCAACATTTGGATCATGGGGATACCAGAAAGGGGAAGAAATTCAGATCAAAGGTATGGAGAATTATTCAATAAAATTATCAAAGAAAACTTTCCCACCCTCTCAAAAGAAAGTTCCATCATGTTACAAGAAGCTAACAGAACTCAAAGCAGACTGGAGCAAAGGAGAAATTCTCTTCTAAGACATATTTTCATTAAGACTCTAAACATCAATAACAAAGTGAAAATCCTAAAAGCAGCTAGGGAGAAACAACATATAAATGAAACCCCATCAGAATTACATCAGACTTTTCAATGGAATCCCTGAAAGCCAAAAGGGCCTGGAATGGAACACTGCAAAGTCTAAGGATTTATGGCTTCAAACCCAAGCTACTCTACCCAGCAAAAGTATCCCTCATAATAGATGGTGAAAGAAAAACTTTCCACGATAAAACTCATCTTTACAATTATATGAACACAAAGCCAAACCTACAGAGAGTACTTCAGGGAATTCTCCACATAGAGGAGTCAAATAACCAACTTCAAATGCCTACAAGAAGCAGATCACAATAACCAAACTCAGAGATATGAAAAAAACTACAAAATCCAAGAAAACACCAAACCACATAAGCCACCACAGTATTGCAGGGATTAAATCAAACCTCATGGTTATTACCCTAAATATTAATGGCCTTAATTCACCCATCAAGAGACATAAGCTAACAGGGTGGATCAGAAAATTAGATCCCTCAATCTGTTGTCTTCAAGAAACCCATCTCACCACGAAAGACAGACACCTTCTCAGGGTGAAAGGGTGGAAAATGATATTTCAAGCAAACGGAAATAAGAAACAAGCAGGCATTGTGATACTAATATCAGATACAATAGACTTCAAATCAAAAGTAATCAAAAAAGACAAAGGCCACTTCTTACTTATCAAGTAAATGATGCAACAAGAAGATATCACAATCATTAATCTTTATGCACCAAACACAGGTGCACCACAATTCATAAAACAAAACCTTCTTGACAACAAAACAGAAATAACCACCACCACCATCATAGTCGGGAACTTTAATACTCCACTATCAGCAATAGATATATCATTAGAACAGAAAATTAACAGGGAAGCAAGAGAGTTCAACAATACCATAGATCAATTAGAGCTAATGGACATCTACAGAACATTCTACCCCAAATCCACAGATTACACATTCTTCTCAGCAGCCCATGATACCTTCTCTAAAATAGATTATATACTGGGTCATAAAGCCTGCCTCCATACTTTTAGGAAAATCAACAAAATTTCCAGTATGATATCAGATCACAATGCTGTAATACTAAAATTAACAAAAAAGAGGTGCCAGGAATCCCACCAGATCCTGGATACTGAACAACACACGTTTAAACAATAAATGGGTAGTGGATGAACTAAAAATGAAACTGAAAAATTTCTAGAATTGAATGACAATGAGAACATATTGTAACAAAACGTATGGGACCAATGGAGGCAGTCCTTAGGGGAAAATTCATAGCACTAAATGCCTTCATAACAAAGACAGAGAGATCTCAAATCAATAACTTAACATCCACCTAAAGGTACTAGAAAAACAAGAAGAATCCAACACAAAATGCTTCATACAGAAAGAAATAATTAAGATTGGAGCAGAAATTAATGAATTGGAAACTTAGAAAACAAGAAAATTGATGAAATAAACTGCTGGTTCTTTGAAAAAATAATCAAGATTGATAAACCCATGGCCAATATGATCAAGCAAAAAGAAAAAAAAGAGATGCTTCAAATTAACAAAATTAGAAATGAAAACGGAGAGCTCAAAACAGACATAAGTGAAATTGGGAGAATGATGAGGACTTATTTCAAAAACCATTATTCCACAAAACCAGATAATTTAGAGGAAATGGATGAATTCTTGAACACATACCAACTACCAAACCTAAACTCAGAGCAGATTAATCTCCTAACCAAACCTATCACACCCACTGAGATTGAAAAGGTAATCAAACACCTCCCAAAAAAGAAGAGTCCAGGACCAGATGGCTTCTGAGCTGAATTCTATCAGACCTTCATGGAATAACTAAAACCAATTTTTCTCAAACCGGGCCACATAATCAGAAAACATGGAAAGCTCCTCAACTCCTTTTATGAAGCTAATATTACCCTAATACCAAAACCAGGCAGAGATGCCACAGGGAAAGAAAACTATAGGCCTATTTCCCTGATGAACATAGACACAAAGATCCTGGACAAAATCCTCACAAACTGAATTCAACAACACATCAAAAGCATTATTCACCTTGATCAAGTAGGTTTTATCCCAGGAATGCAGGGTTGGGTCAACATACAGAAATCTGTCAATGTAATAACCACATAAATAAGCTTAAACACAAAAAAAACCACATGATCATTTCAGTAGATGCAGAAAAGGCCTTCGACAAAATCAAAACCTTGGAGAGAATAGGCATGGGTGGTTTATATCTCAATGTAATAAAGGAAATATATGAAGCTCCTAAAGCCCAAATAATACTTAATGAGGTGAGACTGAAGGAATTCCCATTGAGATCAGGAACAAGACACTTCTGCTCACTTCTGCTCTTCAACATAGTACTAGAAGTCCTAGCTCAAGCAATAAGACAGGATAAAGAAATAAAAGGGATAGAAATTGGAAAGGAAGAAATTAAGTTAGCCCTACTTGATATTCAACAAAGGCCCTAACAATGTAGACTGGAAAAAAGACAGCATCTTCAACAAATGGTGCTGGACAAACTAGAAAATCATATGCAGGAAAATGAAAACTAGTTTAACATATCTTGACATGTATAAAATTCAAATCCAAATGGATTAAAGACCTCAATATAAGACCAGAAACTCTGCTAGTATTGGAAGAAAAAAAACAGGAAGAACTTTACATGATACAGGAGTGGGAAAAGACGTCCAGTAGCTCAGGAAATTAAACAATCAGTCAACCATTGGGATCTCACGAAGCTGAAAAGTTTTTTTCACAGACAAACAAACAATAATCAGAGCCAGCAGATTACCCACAGAATGGGAGAAAAATTTTGCCAGCTATACAACTGACAGAGGCCTAATTTCTAGAATCTACAAAGAACTCAAAAACCTAAAAAAAAAAAAAAAAAAAATCAAACAACCCACTCACAAAATGGGGCAGAGAACTGTACAGGAGTTCTCAGGGGAAGAAATACAAATGGCAAACACACACTTAAGAAAATGTTCAACATCCCTAATCATCAAGGATATACAAATTAAAACAACTATAAGATTTCACCTTACTCCAGTAAGGATGGGAAACATTAAAAAATCTAATGAAAACAAATGCTGGCGATGTTGTGGAGAGATAGGAACCCTCATACCCTCATTCACTGTTGGCAGGGATGTAAAATGGTACAACCACTACGGAAAGCAATATGGAGACTCCTAAAAAGGATGACTCTAGAGTTACCAACAGACCCAGTTATTCACTTACTGGGCATTTACCCTAAAAGCTCCATGCCTCAGTTCAGAGAGATTTGCTCAACCATGTTTGTAGCTGCTCAATTCATAATAGCTAAGAGCTGGAATCAACCCAGATGCCCATGATCAGACAAATGCATAACCAAGATGTGGTATATCTACACAATGAAATTCTACTCAGCAGTAAGGAAAAATTACACAATTAAATTTGAAGAAAAATGCTCAAACTTGGAAGAGATCATTCTCAGTGAACTCACCTAATCACAGAAAGACAATCATCATATGGTCTCACTCATCTGTGGCTCCTAACCTGGATCTGCTTGAGATGCTAACACACATGGTACCAGCACAAGGCTGAAGGAGATAGACACAGAGAACACTCAACTCCTACCAAACCAGAGATCCAGGGACACAGAGGCTCCCAAGACCTCATCACTGAAGTAGACCCAAAACAAATGCAACATGGCTCAGGAAAACTTGTGGAAGAGGGGGAGAAAAGATTGTTAGAGCCACAAGTTGGGACATTATGCACAGAAACATTGCCTCTTCCCCATAACTCATTACTACCCCCACAATGCATGACCTACAATTTCCATGGGGATAACTGGCATCCCCAACAAGGAGGGTCCCTTCTGAGGAGGAGGACAGGGATGAGGGTAAGGATGGTACCAACACGTGCTGTTTACACACTGAGTATGTACATAAGTAATAAAGAAAAAGAAAAATTAAAAAAAAATCTCTATCACACCTTCCAAGGCTCAGGGTCCATTGTGGAAGAGGTGGTAGAAAGGATGTAAGAGCCAAAGGAAGGGTTTGACTGCTTACAATGCAATTGACCAGACAGAGATTGGCCTTGATATCCATGACCTCACAGTGCCTAGCACTATCTTCACAAGAGCATCATAATAGGAGGCAAAGATGATGACATCAAATTAAAAGAGAGACTACTGGAGAGAGGGAAGGGATATGATGGAGAGTAGATCTTTGAATGGGAGAGTGGAGGAGTGGAAGGAATTATCATGGCTTATTGTCTGTAAGTATGGAAGCTGTCAATAAAAAGGAAAAAAAAAACCTTTAAAAAGTCAGCTAATTTTTTTTTATTTATTTGATAGAGACAAAGAAAGGGAGAGAGATAATAAGGGTATGCCAGGGCTTCCTGCCACTAAAAATTAATGCCAGATGCATTTGTCACCCTGTGTTTCTGGCCCCATGTGGGTGTTGGGGAATCGAAGCCTGACCAGCATGCCCTACAAACAAGTGCCCTCGATCACTGAACCATTTCTACCCCCCTACAAATTAATAAAAAAATTGTACATAAGGGCTGCAGAGATGGCTCAGTAGTTAAGGTACCTGCCTTCAAAACCTAATGACATGGAATGGATTCTCCAACACCCACACAAAGCCAGATGCACCTGGAAGTCCTTTGCAGAGACTGGAGGCCCTGGCATGCCCATTCTCCTTCTCTCTCCACATAAAATTGTATGCATTTTTTGTTTACCACAGACTCATTTTTGATTAAGCAGAAACTTTGTATGGACACATCATGTGTTGGCAGCATCATTTCCCTCCTCCCTGCCCCCATTCTACTGAGGGTGCTCCTTAATGGGATTGCAACCATGGGGTTGTGGGTTATGAGTTGTGAGAGCAGCAGTCAGACTTTGGGGGGGGGTGCCTCTGGATATTCCCTCCTCCCCTGTGGCTCTTACAATCTTTCTACTCCCTTCCCTTTTCTGCAAAATTCCCTGAGCCTTGGTGGGAATTTTGTGATGCTTATTCAGGAATCACTAAGGCCCCTGAAAGATGTGCCCTGCCCAAGTGTCAAGCCAGTACTGTAGTGTGGCTGCTATTCCAGAGCAGAGGTTTGCAGTGTGTGTCCACGCATGAAATCCAGGGCCTGGCCAAAGAGGAATCCACTGAGTCAGTAGCAGAGGGGATTCCTGTCAGAATCCTCTCTGTACTAGCTGTAATTGCAAAGTTTGGAAGTGAAAGGTGTCTCTGGGGGAACACATGAAACCCATTTCATCTGGCTTCAATGGGTGTCTGATCTAGACACTACGGTCCAGCTCTGGAGGAGTGTTTATTATATCTGAACTACTCTTTCCAGTGCTTTGTTTATCATTAAGCACTCATTTTCCTAGAAGCTGGGGCTTTCACTTCTTGTTGCTACAGCAATCAAGAACACTTTTGTCTGGGCAGCTCTGCCTTCCCAGCAGGACTCTGGCATGCTCTGTGGCTTTCCTCCACCATCCATTCCACAGAGAGCTCTGCTCATTAACAAGCCCTATTGTTTTTTCTGGGAATGATGAGATAAATCTTGCCTCAATGCAGTCAGCCAGGTCTGACCTGTAAGCATGATTGTAGAGCTAATTGTCAAGAAGAAACTAGTAACGGGCTAAGCCATTTTCAGTCCACAAACACCAGAGGTGTGCTTTTATTTTCTTTCTCTGATATAACCAAAAGTGTGGAGCACAGTCATGCTTGATAGCTCCATCTCCATCTCTGTGTTCCCTCTACTCAGAAAGGCTACAGGACACCTGAGGAATGTGGGCTCACTCAGTGGCCACCTCTGTCTCAGGAAGGCATCCCGCCTGATAGGTGCATGAACAGACTTCGCTGAGTCACTTAGTGACCAGTGGCTGCACTGAGAACGACCCACAAGGTTTGTTCTACCATTTTGTGCTTGCAAATCACGACTTTTTATTTTATATTTAAAACACATTAAAGATGCTTGTGCGTGTGTGTTGGTTGAGGTTATGAATTATGCAACCCCACAGATCAGACCCAGTGATTGTTCTTCAGTGGAAAAGTTTTTGCCTTCAGCTGAGGCTTACTTCCCTTGCAAATGGAGGGGAGGATACTAAACACACAAGTAATAAGAGTCATTCGTGGCACAAAGAAATTTTTCTCCAAAGAATGTTCCCTGTAACACTTGCAATATAAAGAAAAAGCTTCTCTTTTCTCTCAAGGGATTTCAGAATGAAACAGAAGAAGGCATTCTCCACAAAAGGCAACCAGTCTTTTTGCAGAAAGTGAAGCTGCCAGGGATCCTGACAGCAAAACACCACCACAGGTACAAGAAAGACAGCAGGTGACAAAGAAGTCTGTGCCATAGACTGTGTACAGACACAGGGGTCTTGGAGAGCAGCCTGAATAGGAGGCAAAGCTGGGCTGAATTCTTAGCCATGTCTCCCGGCCTAGGAGGTAGCAGGAGTAGCACACACCCTGACATGTCAGAGAGACCTCATCACAAGCACCAAGTGGTGTCACATAGGAACCTGGTAACAGCCGTATTGACTGTAGAAACATGCGAGACTTTCTGACTCATCTGGTAGAAAACGGCAACACCACACCATGCAGATCAAAGCAGAGCATTTAAGGGGTCAAGGAAGCGGCCATTGGGCCTAAGCCCTTGCAGTCACTAGCTGGGTGACACAGGGTGGATCACTTTTCTGAGCTGGGGCTTTTGCCTCATGGCTGTTATGACAATTTAATAGATAAGATGTGTTTTTGTTTTTTTTAATTTGTGTATCAGTTACTATGGTGGTTTGGGTTAGGTGTTCCCCATAAACTCATGTGTTTTGAATGGTTCCCAGCTGATGGAAATTTGGGAGGTGGAGCCTTGCTGTTGGGGGAAGATTTGGGTATTCAACTCACTCTCCTACTGCTGTTGTCCACCTGATGGTGACAAGGGGATGATGTCCAGCCTCTGCTCTGCCCTATTTTCCCTGCTATCATCTTCCTATGGAGATTGTAAGTCAAAATAAACAACTTTTCTCCCATCGGCTGCTTTTTTAAATTAAAAAAAAATTTTTTTTTGGAGAGAGACAGAGAGAGAGATGGAGAGAGAGAGAGAGAGAGGAAGACAGAGACGGGCGCGCCAGCGGTGTCTCAGCTGCTGAGAATGAAATCCAGATGCGTGTGCCCCCTTGTGGTCAAGTGTGGCATTGCGCCCTTGCGTCACTTTGCATCTGGCTAAACGTGAGACCTGGAGATTGGAACTGCTGGAGATTGGAACCAGCGTTCTTAGGCTTAGGAGGCAGGCGCCTTAACCCCTAAACCATCTCTCTAGCCCCCATCAGCTGCTTTTGATCAGTGGCTTTATCCCAGCAAATAGAGAGTGGGCAGTTACTTTCTTGTTGCTGTGAACAAGTTACTGACCAGAAGTAACTTGGGCTTACAGTTTTGAGAGGAAGTTTCGTGGTAGGTTAGGCATGGCAGGCTGACTTGTCACATTTCAGTGAGGAAGCAAAGAATAAGCTGGAAGTAGGGCCAGGCTATAGAACCTCAATGCCTGCCCCCAGGGACCCCCATCCTCCAGCAAGACTCCATTTCCTCAGCCTTCTTAATAGTGCTACCAGCTGGGGAGCAAGTGTTCAAACATATGAGTCTGTTGGAGACATGCTACATTCAAACCACAACACACTGACATATATATAAGCCCACAACACATTTTCTCAAGTTAATGTAATCATCTTACTGCTAAGGGTTTTGTTCTCCCTTTCCTTGGGTATGGGTTACATGTAGTGACTCTCTTATAAAGACTGCAGCATGAAAGATGGTGAATATTCTTAGAAATGTAGAAACCTGACAACCACTAGTTCTGTCAGATTCAAAGTCAACATGGGCAGTGGTAAGTCACATTGATGGGATGTATCTGACTACAATGTTACTCCACCGTTGGCCTTCCTCCCTAAATCCACAATACCAGTCTAGTCATGAATAAAACCTCAAGCACACGCTAATATAACATGCAAATAAAAGGACATTATGAACAAAGCCAGAGCAGATGCTAGGGCTGTAGCTCTGGTGATAAAGTACTTGCTTACTGAATGAGAAACAGGAGAAAGATAGTTTTTTTTTTGTTGTTGTTGTTGTTTTTTTAATAGGCAGTTAGAGACAAGGCCCAAGGAGATGCTATCTTGCCTGCCCAGGCAGGACTAGAACCCACGTCTGATCCAGTCTCATCCAAGATGGCTGCAAGCAACATTCCTTGGCAGCAACTTCCTGCTTCTTCCTCAGCCTAGCATACCTGGGTGGCCTCTCCAGAATCAGCCCCTTGAGCCCATGAACCAATCGAATCTCTCCCTTACACAGCTGAGGCAGATATGAAGGCTCATTCTAATCAGATGTTTGAACCATATAAATGGCCTGGCACGTGTGCTTGACTCTCTCGGTCCCTACTGGCACCTGATTGTCCCAGTCTTTGCTTTGGTAAGTTCTCTCACTTTCTTGCATTTCTGAAAAGGGGGAAATTTATTCTTGTACAGGCACTTTCCTGCCTTGCTTTTGGGTGCTTTTTATCTTTGCTCCATGCATGATCCCTCTTTAAGGCCTGAGTCCATCACTATCTCTTAATCCTTTCTGGTTTCTTATGCGAAGTGGATATTTTGGCTCTGGTGCTTTGTTTTCTCTGTGTGTGTGTGTTTGTGTGTGTGTATTCGTATTTATAGATGATGTGATTTTTAAAACTTTTTAATTGAAAACCTCCACACATATAGACAATATTCCGGAATGTCATTACAACTTTGTGTCTAGAAGATAATATTGTAAACACCCCTCCCATTCCTTTGGCTCTTACATTCTTTCTGCCACCTCTTCCACAATGGCCTCTGAGCTTTGGAGGGTGTGATAGAGATGTCTCATTTAGTGCTGAACACTCCACTGTCACTTCTCAGTACTTTGAGTTTTGAATCTTCCCAGTGGTCAGTGCCATCTGACAAGAGAAGCTTCTCTAACCAAAAGTCAGAGTAGCATTAATATATGGGCATAAATATAAGTGCTTGGGGGCTGTTTAGTGTTCATAATATATCCATTTAGCCAGGCAGCAGTAGTAGTTTCCCACCCCCATAGGGTGTATGACCTCCCTAGCCACAGGCTTTTCATTAGGTTTTCAGTACCAGGCAATAATTCCTTCCTGTGGAGCAGACCTCAAGTCCAATCACAGAGTAGTTGACTTCTTCCCCATAACAGACATGCCAACATTGCACCACTTGTCGCATTTGATCTGGCTGCTAAGCAGTAAAGCTTGTAAGGACCACTGCCGCTTAAGACCATTGGTGACTTTTCTCCTCCAACAGCCTGCATAGTCCTTTCCAGCAACCTGATAGCTACTCAATAGAGAGGAGGCTTCAAGCTCAGCTCCCACTTGATAATCAGTGACTTGCAGCCCAAGCATGTGGAGTCTTCAGCAACAAGGTCTATCCACCTAGCTCTGGTGGGCAGCCTATAAATTTTTGGGGGGCACCAGGGGCCTCCCTAACTAACAACTCACTGGGAGATACTTCTGGCACTGAAATTTACTTGTAGCAATCTATGATTTCTGGGCACAGCATTACTCCCACAGTACTTCTGCTCAAAATCTCTTTTTACACATATATATTATTTATCTACAAAATAATAGATTTTCATATGGCTTATTCAGAATATATTTAATTCTGATTAACCAATCTTCTTCCAGTCCCTTCTCTTCTCCATCCTCTCCCCTTAGACCATACCCACCCCCAGCCCGTATTCTGCCCCTTGACTTACATATGTACTATATGGCCCCCATTAAGCCCTCCCTTCTCCCCCTTCCCTCATGGCCACTTTGTAACTTCCTGGCCTCCACTACTGACTCTTACTCCAACTTATACAAATCTAAATGTTTGAAATTAGGATCCACAACTCTCTCTGTCTCTCTCTCTGTAAAATAAAAGTAAAAAAAGAGAAAATATGCAGTGTTTGACTTTCTGAGTTTTAGTTACCTCAACCAAACAGCTTTTGGAGGGACTGAAGATATAGCTCAGTTGGAAAAGTGCTCACAGTATAAGAACAAGGATGGGAGTTAATTCATAGAACTCAGAAAAATGCCAGGTGTGGTATGGCAATGCTCATATTGCCAGTGCTGGGCAGGTAGAGACTGGTGGATCCCTGGGGCTTTCTGGCCAGACAAGTTAGTCTAAGTAAGCAAGCTGCAGGCCAGTGAGAGACCCTGTCTCAAAGAAAGGCAGATGGCATATTAAAGAATGACATTTAAAGTTGTACTTAGCCTACACACAAGTATGTGTGTGCACATGCACACACACAATGAACACAAACACCTGTATAAACATGTACCACCATACGCATCTTGTATGAGTACACACCAAACACCCCAGCTTTTTACAGTACCAAAAATACCCCCAGATTGACTAACTCACATGTAAATAGTCTTGTTCCTTGGGTAAATGTTCAAAGCTTGATTCCAAATATGCACCATCTATACCAATACTCAGGAGTTTTGCCTGTTTCCTAAGGAATTGGAATGGAAGGGTGGCTTACAAAATAAGGCATCTCTATTTTGCAGTTTGAAGAAGCAGGTTTAGAGAGTTTAAGCAACTTGTAGAGTCATATACGTAGTAAGTGGAGGTGTAAACTGAGCAGAAATGTATTGCACCCAGAGTTTCAGAACACTCCACTTGCCCACAGGTGCCTGCCCCACTTCTGATCTTTCCCTGGGGAGCCACAGCCTCACTGATGTACTTGCTTCCTCCTTGTCCATACCCTCCCTGCATTGGAGAGCATGTTGTTAAGTCCCAGTGCCAGCTTCTTCGTGTGGTGATGGTCACCACGTTCAGTGGAAAGGACCAGAAGGCTGTTGCTATGGTTGGGTACTCCTGGACATCCCACCTGAGGTCCGCTGGGGAACTTTCTCCATCTCCCATCCTCTAATAGATACACAATTTATTGCACAGCACACAACTCCTGAGGGCCTCTGTTCTCCAGGGCACCATAATACTGTCTGTTCTGCTTATCTTATCTCTACTAAACGCACACCAATAGAACTTTCCCATTGCTAACAGTGTTTTAAATTGAAGGCTATCGAGGAGGACGGGAAGTTTTCTGGTTAATGAGGATCAACTGTGCAGATTTTATACGAGCACGGGGGTGAGCACATTCATGCCATTATCTCATTCAACACTCAGGGACCTTGTGATTGTAAGTATTACTGGTTTCAGTTTACAGACAAATCATGGTGGCCGAGAGATGATAAAAGTTTTAAAATGGATCATCACTATAAAAGCAGACACTTCTTCAATGTGTACAAAATATGCTAAAGTGTTTTAAAAATTGTGAAGAATGAGACCAAAAAATGGAAATAAAATACATGAGAACTGCCATTTGCTGCTCAGGTGGCTACTGCTTGCCTCTGATAATCTTTCCTCAGGTTCAAACCTCTCATACCATTTTTACCAGGTACTTCTCTTCCAAATGAGGCCTTTCCTCTCCTTTTTACTTGCCTTTCTCTTATCCTGCAAAAAAAAAGTACCCAAACCTTGCCTAGTGTACTAAAAAGCCGTACCTTTCCATCTTTAGTACAGATCAGCAGTCCATCTTGGGAAGCAGATTTCTGCCCCTGCCATGGGTCTGTGTGTCTCTGCTGGCTTCAGAAGCTGGCCTGCGGAAAGACTACAGCCACACATCTGGATCTTTCAGAAACTCTGGTAAGTCAGCCAGGGAGGCCATATGCTGCAAGTGCCCGGATGCACAGGTTTTGTTTGGTGGCAAGTGACTAAGATAAACCATTGATGATATTGCCAAACTCAGATATGCTGTAAAAACAAGCAACTCACAGCTTTGCTCATTTCTTAAGAATGTCCCGGCACCCTGATACTGTCTGGTAGAGCCAAAAGAGCAGAAGACTGGGAGCCTGAAGGTCTTGGTGGCTCAGCCCTTGTCAGGTACACGGCCATGGGCAGACGCTGAGTCTCAGTGCCAACAAACATAAATGGAGAGAATATTCTCTCTTTAATAGCACATAATTCAGCAGTATGTAAAGCAGAAATCTTGAAGTTATCCTTGTTTCTTCTCTCTTCCTTGCTCCAGTAACCTGACTCTGCACAATGCTAATTTCATGCCAATATCTCTCAAATCTCCTACCAGGCTGCCTGTTAGCCTAAGCATTGTAATGCTTTATCCTCCTGGTCACCTAACATGAAAACCAGTCCTTATCTTCTCCCTGCGGAAAGCTATTATGCTAAAGTGTATGTTTCATCATCTTGCTCCTGATGAAAATCATTGTTCGGCTCTCAAAATCATTTATAAAGTACCAATTTTCCAGCCCAGGGTATAAGAGCTCTATGACCTTCATCTTACCTACTTGTAATATTATGAATCTTTCAGATACAAGTGACAGAAGCTCCTCTCCAATGGGCTAAATGGAAGAGGAGGAGTTGTTGCAAAGGCCTCAGGCAAACCAGGTACTGCTTGATCCAAAGACCTGAACACCAGTCCCACCAGGAAGCCGCCTCTTCACCTGGGCTCCACTGTCTTCTGTAATAGCTTTATTCTTGAATGGGCTCTTCCCAGTCAATAACAAATCTTCCCTTAGCAGTTGCAAGCTCACCTAGCACCTATTTAGCTATCACCCTCCTCTGTATTCTCACCAGGGAGCATCTTTATCTTATTAATTTCAACAACAGTCACAAGGCAAAATCTAGTGGTCTTTTGTGGGTTATGTGCTTGACCTTTCCCCACGCTGACCCCTGGGAACAATATGGTGGCCAGGCAGGCACATCCTGAAGGCAGGTGATGCAGGGAACCCCACTTGAACTTCATGTTCTAAGACTAGTTTACTCATAGAGAAGAACATCAGACTTTCATAATCAAAATAAGAGGAAATTAGTGCTACAGGGTCAAAAATCACAGCTGCTTTATTACTCTTATTTAGAGGGACTTCTCTCCTATTTCAGGTACTATAGTAGTTTGAGTGTATGTCCTCCGTAGACTCAGGTGTATTATTAAAGCTTGTAACTTGGGTCTCCAGCCTCCTGGCTAGAGGAAGTGTCACTGGGGGTGGATCTGAATTCCAGCCCAAAGGTGTGCAGCGAGGTCTGAGCCCTGCAGGGTCCTGCTTGCTGCTGGCTTTGTGTTTACCACTTTGGTGTCTGCAGGCTGGTGGAGGGTTTCTCTCTCTGCTTGGATTTATGAATAGGATCCAGCTTCTTCTGCCAAAGATAGAACATTCCCCTGGATCTTTAAGCTTGATCCCTTCCTCCCACACACTGTCTGGTTTGGATGTTCATCCCAGCAACTGAGGCTGACTACAACCGCTTCAAAACATTTAGTGGATCAAAATAATCATTTTATTTTGTTCATGATTTGCTGGAGACTGAAGATTCAGAAAGGGCTCAGTTCTTGGTCACAGACTCGTGGTTGCAGGGAAACGTCAGCAGGGGTGGCCTGGAACATCTGAAGGCAAGATGGGAATGAAAGTCCAAGGTGTCTCCCTCGTGGATGACTTATCTACGGTCTTTCATCAGAATGTCTACCAGTGGTTTCCTTAGCATGAGACTGTCAGAGTAAATGGATTTCCAGGGTGTCCCAGGACTCCCAGCTCTAGCATTCCAGCAATGCTTCACCACTTTTCTAACCTGGTTTCGGAAGTCCTATAATGTCACTTTCCTGTACTGTATTTATTGATCACAGATTTAAGGGGAAGGAAAACAGATGACTCCTGTGACAAGAGGAGTGTCAAATAATTTGTAGCCACAATCACTTTCCACTGTTTTATGAAAGTATTCTCATTATTTCAATAATTTTGCCTGTAGGGATACACTATCTGTTTAGAATGTCTTTTTTCATTCTGTTCTTCACTAAGCTGTTTTTTAAAATATTTTATTTTTATTTATTTATTTATTTGAGAGAGAGAAAGCAGAAAGAGAGAGAGAGAGAGAAAGAGAGAGAGAGAGGCAGATAGAGAATGGGTGTGCCAGGGCCTACAGCCACTGCAAATAAACTCCAGACTCATATGCCACCTTGTGCATCTGTCTTGTAGGTCCTGGGGAATCAAACCTAGGTTCTTCAGTTTTGCAGCTTTTCAGTGCCTTAACTGCTAAACCATCTCTCCAGCCCCACCAAGCTGTTTTGATGTTAGAAGACATATTCCTACTGTGAAAATTTCCCTCTAACCCCCCCAGCCAGGAGTGTTAATCAGCCCCAGTATACCCATTTCAGATGCACAAGGTGGCATATGAGTCTGGAGTTTATTTGCAGTGGCTGGAGGCCCTGTCATACCCATTCTCTCTCTATCTGCCCCCCTCTCTCTTTCTGCTTCTTTTCTCTCTCTCTCTCAAATAAATAAATAAATAAATAAATAAATAAATAAATAAATAAATAAATAAAATATTAAAATACCACTTTCACGATGTGTTGTAAAGTCCTTACATCTGTTTCTGTCACCAGGTTATAAACTCCTTGAAAGTAGGGACCAAGTCACATTTGCTTCTGTACATCACAAATTGACTATCTTTCAGAAGTTCTTAGTATATATTTGCCAAATGACACAATCAGAAAATAGATCCAGAAAAGGCTGCCATTACTTACAAGGTAACTGAGCCTTTTACTGAGAAAATATAGTTGCGTCTGATGATAGCTATCCCTGCCAAATTGTAAATTAACAAACCATTTAACTGTTATAAAAATTAAAGTTTTTCTTCCTTCCTTCCTCCCCCCCTCCCTCCCTCCCTCCCTCTTTCTTTCCTTCTTTCTTTCTTTCTTTCTCTCTCTCTCTCTCCCTCTCTTTCTTTCTTTCTTTCTTTCTTTCTTTCTTTCTTTCTTTCTTTCTTTCTTTCTTTCTTCTTTCTTTCTATAGCTTAAACACTAGTGACACCTAGGTGTTTGTTCTTTGCTGGCACCCTTGTTGAAAATCAACTTACTATAAATGGGGATTATTTCTGAGCTTGCAGTTCAGTTCTATTGATCTATATCTGCACTTAATCCAGAACCACAGAGCCTTCATTACTGTAGCTAAGTAATAAGTTTGGAAATGAGAAAGTGTCATCTCTATTCTTATTTTACAAGATTGTTTTGGATTGTATGAATTCATTGAATTTCCATTTGAATTTTAGAACTAGCTTGTCAATTTCTACTTTAATGAGGTAGTTAAGATTTTGTTAGGGATTTTATTATTATTTTATTTTATTTATTTGTTTATTTATTTTGGTTTTTGTCGCAGGGTCTTGCTCTAGCCCAGGCTAACCTGGAATTCACTATGTAGTCTCAGGGTGGCCTCCAACTCACAGCGATCCTCCTACCTCTGCCTCCTCAAGTGCTGGGATTAAAGGCATGTGCCACAATGCCTGGCTTATTTTTATTTTTTGTATTTGCCACCACATTTATTTTGGGGGTTCCTCATTCCTTTTATAGAGAGAGCTTTCATCCAATATTAATCACTTCCAGCCTTCACCAATTCTTGAAGTGTGCATCTGCTACAGACAGTATTTCTTTCTTTCACCCGTGTTAGATGTTCTTATTCCACCTTCATTTTTCTTTCTTTTTTTTTATTAGTTATCTATATAGTGCACATACAGCCAGGATGGTACCATCGTTAGCCTTTCTCCCTGCCCTCCCCCCTTGGGGATTATGGGTCTTGCATTGTGGGGGTAGCCATCAGTTATGGGGGTGAGGCAATGTCTCTGTGCATAATGACCCAACTTATGGCTCTAACATCTTTGCATCCCCTCTTCCGTGAATTTCCCTAAGCCGTGTTGGGTTATTTTAGGTGTATTTCAGTGACAAGGTCTTAGGAGTCTCTGTGTCTCTGGATTTCTGATTTGGCAGGAGCTGAGTGTTCTCTGTATCTATCTCCTTCACCCCTGTTCTGGCACCAGGTTCATTGAGAAAGCCACACTCTTGTTCATTTCCCCAGTAACTCTATGGCTTCAGCTGGTGCCCTTGTGAGGTGTGATGGGCTGATTCCCTCCTCAGATTCTGTGTCCATCTTTCCTTCCCTGTGAGGTGAGGAGAGGCTAGGTGGATGCCATCTTGACCAGAAGGGAGGAGTTTTATTTAATTTGTAGATCAACTTGGAGAGTATCTGGATCTTGCAATATTATAAATTCTGATCCATAAACATAGGATATTTCTCTATTTATTGAAGGCTGTAATATCAGTGTTTTATAGTTTTCAGTATTTAACTCTTGCACTTTTTGGGATAAATTCATACTTAATATATGTCTGCCTGATATAAATGAATTATTTCTTTCAATTTCATTTCATATACACTAGTAGTATACTTTAATAGAATACTTATACTTTTCAAGGGTTCTGAACTTTTTATAAATTCTAATAACTTAGATAGTTTTTCGTTTTCTCTGTGTAGGGATATATCACTGCAGTATTGTCCTTCTTGCTTTCTAATACAGGTATACTACCTTTCTCTTTCTTGCTTGATTGGGGTGGCTAGGACCTCCATACAAAGTTAAATAGACACTGAGATCAGGGGCTTGGGAAGATGGCTTAGGGGTAAGAGTACTTGCTGTTCAAGCATGGGGACATGAGTTTGATCCCCAGCATTAACAATAAAAAACCTGCAACCCCAGTGCTGAGGAAAGAGGCAGAGGGGTTGTTAGGACTCACTGACCAGCTAGTTTAACAACAAATAAGTTCAGTTAGAGATCCTACATCAAGGAAATAAAGCGATAGAGCAGAAGAGTGATACAGTGAGTCAGCCAATATCCTCCTCAGGTCTCTACACAAGTACACACAAGGCACACAAATCTGCATACAGAGAAAGAGAGAGAGAGATTGTAAGATTATTATTCTTTAAGAATTTTAGCATTGAGTATAACATTATGGTTGTTTTATAGATGCCTTTTATCAGAATGAGAAAGTTCTATTCTATAACTTGATTATTAATATTTTGGGTGTGTGTAGTATACATATGCATAGTATATGCAGTGTGTGTTTGTGCAAAGATGTACATGCCTCTTGCACACATATGTGGAGGCCCAAGGAGGACCTCTGCTCTCCTTCTCTATTACTCTTCTGCATTGTTTCCTTGAGGCAGTGTCCCTCACTGCTCTCTGCTATCCCCCACAGCACAGTGGCTGACCAGCAAGGCCCAGTGAGTCTCCTGTCTCTGCCCATGCCCAAAGACTAGTGTGACAGGGGAATGTGGCCACATCCAACTTTTTAAAAATGTGAGTGCTGGGGATTGAACTCAGGCCCTCTCAGGCCCTTATGTGTTATTACCTGCTAAGGAATCCACCACCTTGGTCCCTAAACTTTTTTTTTTTTTTTTTTTTTTTTTGGTTTTTTGAGGTAGGGTTTCACTCTAGTCCAGGCTGACCTGGAATTCACTCTGTATTCTCAGGGTGGCCTCAAACTCACGGCAATCCTCCTACCTCTGCCTCCCGAGTGCTGGGATTAAAGGCGTGCTTCACCATGCTCAGCTGGCCACTAAACTTTTTTAATGTTATGAAAGGATAATTTTAGCAAGGACTTTTTTCTGTGTTCATAGCAAAACATCTCTCTATATTTTTGTTTTGTTTTCTATTTTGTCCCCTTCATGAGACATTTGTGCCTTGGCTTTTATTTTTCAAGTGTGCAGAGATAACCTTTTTATATAAACTTCCAGCCTTGACATGATGTGAGCTTAGGGTTGCATTTCTAATGCTTATAACATTCAAGGCTCATGTTGGTGGTAAATCAGACTGACTTGAGCTGCCTTATGACCCTCAGAATATCTATGAACTAAAGATATGTACAAAGTTGCGAGCCATGTCATCGTAGCTCTTTCAAGGAGCAGAATACTTCTTCAAGGTCACCTGGCACAGATTGGCAGTGTGGCTCAGCAATTCCTTGAGAACAGGCATGGAGACAAAGTTTTCATCAAAACTGACTGCATTGCACTGACTCATGTTAAGCAGAAAGTCACTGAGCTGGGAGTAATTCATCCTACAGGCCTCCAGGTCCATGGTCTGCAGAGTGACTGCAATTTTATGTAGGAGGACTTGGTAGGATCTGGGGCAAAACTTGCTTATAATTTGCTCATCAAAATCCATCCAGCTCAGCCAGCAGTATCTCTGGGTTGGGATTCTTCATCAAGGACTCAGGGGGAAGCAGTGGAAAGGCCAGGCTCCCACCATCATCTCAGGATTTTACTGCCTCTGCTGATGGAGGCCTCCTTTAACAAAGGTGGGAAGAGGACCTCAGGTAGGTCCTTCAGAGCAGAAATGCCCTCTGTTCCAGTCAGGTTCACATTGCTGGCAGAAAACACCTGACCAAGAGCAGCTTGTGGGAAAAAAGGGTTAATTTTGGCTTATAGACTTGAGGGGGAGCTCCATGATAGCAGGGGAAAACAATAGCATGAGCAGAGGGTGGACATCACCTCCTGGCCAACATCAGATGGACAATAGCAACAGAGAGTGTGCCAAACACTGGCAAGAGGAAGCTGGATATAATATCCATAAGCCTGCCCCCTACAATACACTGTCTCCAGAAGGCTTAATTCCAACTTGCCATCAGCTGGGGACCTAGCATTCAGAACACCTAAGTTTATGGGGGACACCTGAATCAAACCACCACATTCCACCCCTGGACTCCATAAACTGATAACCATCCATGATGTAAAATGTAATGCATTCATTCCAATGTTAAAAGTCTCCATCATTTTTATCAATCCCAATGTTGTTCAAACATCTTCATAGTCTTTTAACTGAGCCATAATGCCAACAAAACCCCAAAAAAAAAAAAACCCATAATGGCACAAGAATAAACATTCACACTACAAAAGATGGCATTGGGCATAGCAAAGAAATATTCAACCAATACAAGATTTAAACAGGGCAAACATCAAACTCTGTAGCTCCAAGTCCGACAACTCTAATCAGAGACAAATCTCCAAGTCTGATAATTCTTTTCTTTCCTCCTTTGGTTTTTTGAGGTAGGGTCTTACTCTAGCCCAGCCTGACCTGGAATTCACTTGGTAGTCTCAGGGTGGCCTTGAACCAATCAGCAACAAGTCTCTGGGGTTCCAATTCTGCCCCTCCAGCTAGGCTACTCAGAGTCCTGGAAAACTTCATCCAGCCATCTTGTGGTTCCAGCATCTCCACTGCAACACATGGTCCATCTTCATGGCAACATTGGGTCTCCATACAGGAAATCCACAAACCTGCTTCACATTACCTACGGACACTTCCAAAACACAAGACTGCACTGAAAATATAATAACCCTCTCTTTCCTGAATTTCTCATACTCCACAATAACAAATTAACAAATTGGTGTGCCGATTTGTTAATCCAGGGGGAATAAAGCAGACTTTGAAGAACAGGACACGCTTTCAGTATTCAGGCCCCTCCAAAAGATTCTGAATTCTTTCTATTGTCCCAATGCAGGTCAGCTGGCCCAATCTCAATAGTTGTAATCTCCCATATAATTGCAGCTGAACAGGCAGAAGTTTCAGCCCAAATATTTCATTTTTTTGTGTGTGTGTGCCATATCCCTCTGCTCACACCAGTCCATTTCTTTGCAAATCAACCCTGCACAAGATCTCAGGACATGAGCATAACAGCAAGCCTCTCACACAAACTGCTTCTGGTTTAGTCCAGGCAAAGCTTTTCTCACCCTCACAAGCCAAACCTCACAGTTCATAGTTCTTACTGCATTCTTGTCTTTCAACTCTGACCAGGATAGTCCATCAAGTTGTAATTACAGCACTTCAAGGTGTCTCTTAGGCCAACATTTCATATCCTTCCAAAAGCTACACAGTGAGGTTTCTAGCAATAATAATACCATTTCTTGGTATCAACTTTACTGTTGCATTCAGGTTCATATTGCTGGCAGAAAACACTTGAGCTTGTGGTTTAAAGAAAAAAGGTGTTTTATTTTGGCTTACAGACTCAAGAGGAAGCTTCATGATGGCAGGGGGAAACAATGGCATGAGCAGAGGGTGGACATTACTCCCTGGCCAACATCAGGTGGAATAACAAATTAACAAATTGGTGCTGGGGATTTGTTAATCCAGGGGACACCTGAATAAAGCAGACTTTGAAGAACAGGACACATGGAGGAAGCTTTCAGTATTCAGGCCTTCTCAAAGATTCTGAATTCTTTCTATCTTGTCCCAATGCAGGTCAGCTGGCCCAATCTCAATAGTTGTAATCTCCCATATAATTGCAGCTGAACAGGCAGGGTTTGGGCCCAAAGATTTCATTTTTTTGTGTGTGTGAACCATATCCCTCTGCTCAAACCAGTCCATTGAGAGGAATTTGCAAATCAACCCTGCACAAGATCTCAGGACATGAGCATAACAGCAAGCCTCTCACACAAACTGCTTCTGGTTTAGCAAAATCAGGCATGCCAAGAATTTTTCTCACCCTCACAAGCCAAACCTCACAGTTCATAGTTCTTACTGCATTCTTGTCTTTCAACTCTGACCAGGATAGTCCATCAAGTTGTAATTACAGCACTTCAAGGTGTCTCTTAGGCCAACATTTCATCCTTCCAATTCCTCTTGCAAAGCAGTTGCAAAAGACATTATTTGTTAAAAGCTACAAGGTTTGGGATATCACAGTGAGGTTTCTAGCAATAATAACACCATTTCTTGGTATCAACTTTACTGTTGCATTCAGGTTCATATTGCTGGCAGAAAACCTGAACTTGTGGTTTAAAGAAAAAAGGTGTTTTATTTTGGCTTACAGACTCAAGAGGAAGCTTCATGATGGCAGGGGGAAACAATGGCATGAGCAGAGGGTGGACATTACTCCCTGGCCAACATCAGGTGGAAAACAGGAACAGGAGAGTGTGCCCAACACTGGCAAGGGGAAACTGGCTATAATACCCATAAACCCACCCCCAACAATACACCACCTCCTGGAGGCTTTAATTCCAAATTGCTGTCAGCTGGGGACTTAGCATTTAGAACACCTATGTTTATGGGGGACACCTGAACCAATCCAGCACACCCTCCCAGCTTCCAGAGTATGGGTGGAGCCTGGAAGCTCACCCTGATGGAACTACATGGAGGAAGATTCTGATCTGAACTGAAGGAAAAGCACTTGAAACCCAGCAGGGCCAGGTCAAGATTTATATTTTTATCTTAACCACTAACTTTAAAGGAAAACAAAACAAGCATTTTGGCTTCTAAGCAAAGAGACAAAGGCAGCATAAAGAAATCAACTCTGTGAATACTCAACATCAATGTCTTGTCCCCAAAGAGAGTGGAGGGACATCTCTGTGGTACCCAAGGAATGTTAATAACCTTGAGATGAGGACAGTGAGAATGAACAAAACTAGCAATGGCTGAACTTCATGAAAATAGCACAATATGAGAGGAATATGCTAAATACACTACTAACTGAAAACATTGTCTTAATACAAGTTAAATTTTTACACAGTAATATAGTAATTGGCTAATATTAGAAAATTATTTGATTTATGGCATGATATTAAGAGGAAAGACTAGTTTATCTGAATAGATGAAGCAAAATCAGGCATACAATAGAATTAGATTCAATGTCCATTCATGATAAAGCAAGCAGCACAGAAGCAATTGAAAGGAACTTCTTCAATTTGCTTAAGGACATCCTTTAAATTTGTTTTCCTATTACTTAATGTTAAAGAAAGTAAAAACTCATAATGGAGATATGCAAACTAAAGATAATATTTAACCATTATTTGTTAATTAGTAAGAATATTTCACAAGGTTTGGGATATCAGGCAAATAGTTTAAAACTCTATTTTACTGTTTCTCTTGAAGCGAAAAGCTAGCAAATGTAACTCTACTCTCATAGTGATGTATTAGTGAGACGTAGACTTGGCATCCTGTGCCCAGGCCAGTGAGCTTGGAAATACAGCCAGTGGAAGTGACAATACTGAAACATGTGAATATCTTCTGGCTTCTAAGTTTGTGCACTCACCAGTTTGTGGAAGATAATCAGAAGAGAAAGAACAGGAAGTATTAGGAGGGCTCAAAAGAGGGCTGATCTCACTTCCTTCTCCACAAAGAAGAAGCAACAAAACAGGGCTATAGCTACAGTTTTAATGTGAACAGCAACAGCAGAATACAGGACACCAGCAAGAGAGACTCTTTCAGATACAGAGGCCTGGGACAGCAGCATTGGTAAAGTGCCATGGGATCTACTACTTGACCCCATATCTAGGGGAGGGATGGCTCCTTTGCAGGGATAATGGTTAAAGAGAGTCCTAGAAAGCTCTATGAATACAGTTGCTACCAAAATCTCAGCTCCAGTTCCCAGTCTTTGCAGGGTTGCAGATGACATAAAAAGCCATCTTCCAATCACAGCACACTAACACTGATGCTGATTGCCAGATAGGAGGCAGAGACTGGAGACAGAGCACAGGTCAAGAAGCCCAAGAGAAAGCCAGCCTCAAGATGAGGTGCAAAGGTAAAGATAACCTGAAAGCAGTCCTCTGACATGCACTGTGGCATGTGTGTGCCCCACACACACAAATAAAAAATAAGAAAATTCCTAACACAAACAGCTCCCCTGGATCTTAACAAGATCCGGTCCAAATTAATTATTTAGGACATCTTTCCACATCACTAATAATGAATTTTGACTGCAAAACTGCAGACTTATCATTATTGTCCAAAATTAAAAATTCAAGGCTGGGGTTGCAATCCCCCTTTTTGTTTAAATAAGATGGCTTTAATACTCTTATTCTCCTTGAAGCCTTGCGGTTAAAAGTCAGGCCAAAGAAGAACACAAATAAAAATTTTTTCAAATAAAAGATATTTTTAATAGACTGGAAATTTCCTCCAAAAATCATGGCCTTGTGGGTTATAAGGCAGGCCAGTGGTGTGGGCAACTTGCATACTGAAAACCAAAAACCTGGTGTTTAAAAAAAACCAGTAGAGTGTTTGTTTAATTTGTTGGGCCATATCAGATATTAGATTGGTGCCCAGGCTGCTTAATGCAATTTTTACTACTGGAGGGACTCAAACTCATGCTAAGAACAAATGACTGTTGAGTGATTAAAAAGATAACTCCAGGCTCAAATATAATTAGACAGATGAAAATTTTGAAAAACCAATCAGTAACTCATTTGTGATGAGATTATTCATTTGCCAAAGTCCATCAACACTGGATGGTGAAGGAGAGGAAATAAACATTAAAAGAGGGGAGGGCCAAAAGAAGTCTTGGAGAACAATGAACTGTATAAAAAGTCAAATAAAAATTATAGACTGAATTTACAAATATTCACTCTTTTGCTTGGTGATTTGAAAACTTTAGTCATGGGCAAACCTGGTGTTTAAAAAGTGCATAGCCTCTGGCTTTCATGGCTCCCTAGGAAGGAGGAACTTTATTCTTTTTTTTTTTTTTTGTTTGTTTATTTAATTTGTTGTGATTTAGATGAACTACTCTGCATCTGCCTCCAGCCATATTTACATTATTTGAGCCCGAAAGATTAGTTAGGCTCTACACAAGTGTTTAACAATTAAAGGCATTTTTTTATCTGCAATTTGTGGTAACTACTGGAGGGACTCAAAACTTGTGAACATGCTAAGAACAAATGACTGTTGAGTGTTAAGTGCTCAATGAACATCTATATTACTCCCTCCAAGGCTCAGGGAATATTTCAGAAGAAAGAGTAGAAAGAATATAAGAGCCAGAGGAAGGGGAAGTGTGCTTTGAATTGCTATCTGCCAGTCATGAAATTGTCCCTGGAGACATATCCTTGTTAACATTTGTCTTTGTGGACCAGTGGCTTGTGGGCACCTCAAGGTTAACTGTTCATTCCTGCACAAAGGTCTGCATCAGGGGTTTGGTACCACACATTTCCATCAACAGTTCATCATGGATGGTGAAGGAGACCTCTGGGAGGAAGAGTTTTTAAGACATTAAAATAAAAAGGGGTTAGTAGGACTGAAAATCCATGTGGAAATATCATTATTGTCCAAAATTTTGTCCCAGTGGAATGGGGTTTTTTTGAGGAATATAAAGTACAAGGTAATGGATCTGGAAGATCATTATCAAAATACATTATTTATAGGTATAAAAATTATCAATAAAAAGTTATAAAAATTAATAAAAGGGGAAATTATGGATAAAAGTCTTAACAAGGATCTACAGGCAAGTGTCCGGTCAATTAAACTACCAAAAAGAGAGGAAAGAGAAAAGAAGAGATGTTGAAGTTTGGGACTTGAGTTTTTATTTAAATGAGGCAAAAATTTAAAGTCTCCTCTAATGGATTTAGATCCTGAACTTTTTCATCTCTGCCCCTCCGAGGGGCATGGGCATGAATGAGCCTCGCCTTATCTCCCTTAATTAGAATAAAGAATATTTGAGCTTGAAGACAGCTCTTTGGTGTGGGAAAAAATATCCGTGTGTCAAGTTTATCTTTTATTTGAGAGAGCCTTTCCCAACCAGCAGGAAGAGAAAGATGAGCTGGGGCAGATAGAGATCATTGATGTTGCCAGGCATGCTAGGGCCTCTAGTCATTGCAAACAAATGATAGATGCATGTGCCAACTTGTGCCTCTGGCTTTCATGGCTCTTGGGGTATTGAACCTGGGTCCTTTGGCTTTGCAGGTAAGCACCTTAACCACTAAGCCATCTCTCCAGCCTAAAGACATGTCTTTTGAAACATACTAATCAGACAAAAACATGACAACAAGACCAAAAAGTAAAAAGAAAACAAAGGGAGAAAATATTCAAGACCACTGGGATATAAAAAACCTATCCAATGAAATAATTTTATAATCTTCAGAAAGATGTGGATATCCATAGGCCCCCAAGTAGACATGACTGGAAGAGGTTTTTAGTGTGGCATATGATTATACTGAAACTTTCAACAGGAGAAAACAAAGGAAATAGTCTAGAATCTATGAGAAAAAAGAACCAAATCACACTAAATTCTGTTAGACTAACAGCAGATTTCTACAGGCTAGGATGGGGCAAATGATATGTTCTAAGTCATGAAAAAAAACTGTGGCCTGGAGAAATGGCTCAGCAGTTAATGCACAGTTACCTGCAAAGCCTTATGACCCTGGTTAGATTCCCAGTACCTATGTAAAGCAGAGCTTGCAGTGGCTGGAGGCCCTGATGTACCCATTGTCTGTCTATCTTCTCTCTATATCTCTCTCTGCTTGCAAATATATAAATAAATAAATATTTCAAAAACAATTGACAACTGAGAATACTATTTACTACAAGGCTATCCTGCAAATACAAAGGAGAAATACAATTCTCCCAAGACAAGGAAAAACTGAGAGAATGCAGCTTTACCAAAAACGAAATAAATACTTAGTGTTCAACATCTAGTGGTAAAAGAAAGATAATTACCACTATGACAGCATGTGGAAGCATGGGTGCCACTGGAAGAGGAGAAACACAAAAGCAAAATACAAGAA
Source organism: Orientallactaga sibirica (assembly GCA_036365145.1). Lineage (NCBI taxonomy): Eukaryota > Metazoa > Chordata > Mammalia > Rodentia > Dipodidae > Orientallactaga > Orientallactaga sibirica. The sequence continues at coordinate 55,113,083 of JAEOAD010000005.1, forward strand.
TCAAATGTAAATAAAGGAAACCATGAAATTACAAAAGTGAGCAAGAGGGGAAGAAAAGAACCAAGATTATTCAAAATAATTAGAAGATACACAAAATGTCAGATATAAGTCTTTACCTATGATATTAGTCAATTTCTCATTGCTGTCACAAAATGCCTGACATAAACAGCTTAAAGGAAGTTATTTTAGTTTATTTTAGCTCTTGGTTTTAGATGGTTCAGTCATTGATTACCTGGTTCAGGAAACTTAGGCAGGACATCATTGTGACAAGACCATGTGGCTTGAAAAACTTCTTCACCTCGCACTGAGCAGGAAACACAGAGAGAGAGAGAGAGAGCTGGGAATGGGTGAGGGCAAGATATGCTTTTCAAAGAAATGCTCCCACCTGCCCTTTCTTTCAACTGAGCTCCACCTCCCACAGTTCCACCCTGCTCAAAAGTCTATTCAAACTTTGAATCCACTAATGAAGTAAAGCATTCATTTGGTCAGAGCCCACAGGATCTAATGGTGTCTGGAAAAAAAGGCCATCACAGGTACACTCAGAGATGTGCTTTACTAATCCTGTTTCTCAAGCCAATCAAATTGAAAATCAAGATTATCCATCATACCTACCAATAAAAACCTCAATTGTAAATACAGTAAATTCTCTAGTTAACACAGACTGGCTTAATGGGGAAACATGATGTAACAATATGCTACCAATACTCACATCACAAACAGGGGACACAAACTAAAAATGAAAAACTAGAAAATGATATTTAAAGCAAATAGTTTTTAAAGTGATGAGAGTAGCCATATTTATATCTGCCAAAATAGATTTTAAGGCAAAAACTGTAAAAAGAGACAGGCAGTCACAAGACTAGACATAATGTATTCTATAGCACTAGTTATTATAAAAGTGATTGCTAAAACCATAATGTAAAACCACTGCACACCTATGCAATAGGCAAAGATATCTGAGCTGGAGAAGATTTGAAGAAATCAAATATTTTACATGCTGATGGGTAATGACACACCCCTTGGAGAATAATTTGACAACATATAATTAACTTGAGGATATTCAGACCATATTACCTTAAAATTCCACTACTAGTAATATAGAGCTTCTTCCATATTAAGCAACCTGGAGGCCTTCATCACCTGATGGCTGGACGAATAATATGCAGCATTTGTACAAACCTGAATATTAAACAGCAGTAATAAACATGTAGACCTTGACAGAAATGGATCTGAAAAACTGAGGTGGGGAAAGGTAAGTTACAGAAAATCTACCAAAGATTATTTATATAAAATTTAAAAACTGAAATAATACTTAAAGCACATAAATGTGTCATGATAAACACCAAATTTAAACATTACAGATGAGAGAAGAGATTCAACTGGTTTGGTTATGACCTGTATTTTAACTAGTAATGGGCACCTAGCATTTCTGTTCAGAATAGCACATAGCCATTCTGTTCTTGATATATTTTTGTATGCCATATATATATATATATATATATATATATATATATATATATTAATATATGCATAGTGTATGCATACATAGTAATTAAAATATTAAAGTGAAAAGCTTTATAGAAGCATCTTTAAAAATAGAAGCAAAATAAATTATGTACAAAACACATGCATATATATTCACCACCCATCAAAAAAGCCAATATTCATAAAAACATAGAGTGGACAGATAAATGCTATAATTTTAAGAGTTAGTAATGAGTTTTTCATTATGATTTTTAGTTTCTTTGTGTTTTATATTCCATTTTCCTTAGTGAATATAATTAGCTCTTAATGAATCTGTTGATCTAATTAGTAAATATTTTTGAAAGCTACACTTGTACTAAATAGCGACAATCTATCTACTTGTGCTATCTTCAAACAGCAAACATAATCAGAAGAGCACTCATAGCTGCACCTCTGGGTACAATCTTGCATCTGACTGAGGTGAGCAAATGATTTTAAAACCAGACATCTTCCCGGCCTCTGTGAACTTACTAGCAGAAACAGATGACAAAATGGTAAGCAGAGGCAGATCTATACATCAAGTATTATAAAACAGCATGTCAATGCTAGAGCTCTTTAATATTTAGACACAAGGTGGTCTACAGTCTGCCTTTTGGATTCTGGAGAAGAGTGAATGCCTTTAGGAAGAGTGAAATAATGGTCCAAACATGTCTTTCCTGCCACTGTCTCTTTCATACCAAATGTTCCACTTTCTTTCTTAAATAAATAAAAGCCTGCGCTGACTATGGGAAGTGGGTATAATCCAAGTGTGACTTGTGCTAGGGTTTTGTTTTTCACTTACCTCCTCGGTGCAGATGCTCCCTTGCCTGGGGCAGCCAGCTCCATGTGGGTGTACACTACTTCTGCAGCTTCGTATCTGGCCCAACTTGTGAGAAAACAGAAATAACCAAAATGTCGCACGTTTTTCTGTAGACTCTCATTCCTGACTCCCTCCTGCTGGAGAGAAAAGAAAAAATAAGTAGTTCACTTTATTGAAAAGAAATAAATGTCAGAACAGCTCTGGAAATGGAACAGTTGTCAGTCTGGTCTGTCACAGTAGGAACTGATGGTTACATGCATAATTCACACCACCTTTACTGAGGACCTTTGTTAACATGTGCTCAAAATGTAGCACATGGGGGGAGGGGGCTGGAGAGGCTCAGTGGTTTAAGGCTCTTGCTTGCAAATCCTGATGGCCCAGGGTTCAATTCCCCAGTACACATGTAAAACCAGATTCACAAAGTGGCACATGCATCTGGAGTTTGTTAGGTCCTGGCATACCCATGAACCTCTCTCTCTCTCTCTTTCTCTTAAAAATACCCACCTACACCCTACTTTTCTTCTGTCTCCTTATTGCATTAAATGGCCCATGCTTATCAATTCAGTTAATGGTACCAGCAACTCTATCAGGTCACCATATGTTATCAGTCCCCAGGTAAAGATAGGGAATGTGAGCTACTGATAGAAGACTAGGCAGTTTAGGCTAACAAGACCCCAAAATAAATAGCTATATTTTTTCCTTAACTAAAAATTAGGAAATATCAATAAGCCTTGCAAGGAGAAACTGGATTTTTCCCCCATCTCTTTCTTCCCTGGAAAGTTACACTCGTCAGGAAAGAGTTATAGATTAAGTTTACAACTTTCCTAACTGACATAGACTCTGATTCTTACCTAAGATTCCTGGAAATGTTGCCCCATTTTACAGAAAACTGGTCTTTCTGACATAGAGAGCTGTGCCACTTCCCACAAAAACCCTAATGAAAGTCACCTGGTGAGTTCTGTTCCCTGGAGACTTCCTCCCATCTCACAGGAGTTCCACCGTCTATCAGCTCTAACCAACTTTTTAAAATCTAAGTTTCACCCTCCTGAGGTCTGTGAATATCATGCATCACATTCGTAAGACCAGAACCTGAGAGGGCCACAGACTCAGTGGAAGCCCTGTGTGACCGTGAGCTCCAGCACCTCGGCTCCTGAGTCACAGCCCACCAAGAGCTGAGATACAGCTCTGTCGCTGTCAAAGATGCCCCCAAATTCCACCTCAGTAGGATTGCTGGTTTCATAAATGACAGACTTGGGACCAGGTAGCCTGTATGGTTCCTGAGTGCTTAACTCTCTACACCAGTCTTCAGACTCATGCAGTGAACGCCCCTGCTTTAATCTGCATCACCCTTTAAAAATATTTTATTTTTATTGATTTATTTGAGAGAGGAAGAAGGAGAGGGAGAGAGAACACAGGCATGCCATGGCCTTGTGCCACTACAATCAAAATCCAGACGCATGTACCATCTTGAGCATCTGGCTTATATGGGTCCTGGGGAATCCAACTTGGGTCCTTTTCAGGCAAGCGCCTTAACCACTAAACCATCTCTCTAGCCCTGTATAACCCTTTTACCTCCACTTCTACAGCTGGTCATGGTGCCTATTGGAGTCTCTTCTCACTAAAAAAAGCAACCAAGTCTCTGAGGTTAAATAACTTGGCTGCAAAACCAGAGCCATCTAACTTCATAATCCATGTCCTTAGCCCTAAAGTCTTTTTCATAGACCCACAATCAGGACTGAGTGAGTCTAAGTCTCAATTTTGTCTTCTGCTTCTCCATCCACAAAAGAAAGACTTACAGCTTCTCTTAGAAACCTCAACTTCTGAAAAAAATATTAACCAATTTCATATGTGTGCACATGGGTGTGTGCATGTTCTGGAACATATGAGGGAGGTCAGCCCTTGCCTTCTACCTAGTTTGAGGAAGGGTCTCTTATTGTTTGAACTCATGAACATAATTCTGATGTAGGAAGAGGGAATAACTTTGTTGCTTGCTAGAGAAAGGCTCTCATCTCTCACATATCTTCCCTACTTTGAGAGCTCTTGGGAATACCTAGGGAAGTGGGGCCCTAGTCCATTAACCTAGGTAAGGGACCCCCAAGAAAGCAAACTTGAACTCAGAAGAAGACAAAAGGACTTAAGAATGAACAGCTCTGTGACAACCTGTGTGAGAGAAGTTTCCAGAGCAGGCTCCATCTTGACCCTTGAAAGATCTTGGGACAGTTTGATATGTGGGAGAGGGAACTCAGATAATGACAAGCTACATTTTCCTTAGTCTGATAGGTAAAGACTTGGTGTGTTTAATGTGAATTATAAACAGTCACAGACATGCACAGGCCTTACACACCTTTGTGCAGAATTAAGACTCATGTTATCTAATTTAGAAATCATGTATGTGGGGCTGGAGAGATTGCTTAGTGGTTAAGGTGCTTGCCTGCACAGCCTAAGATTTTGATTTCCTAGAACCCATGTAAGCCAGATGCACCAGCTGGTGTATGTGTCTGGAGTTCATTTTTGGAGGCCCTGGTGTGCCCATTTTCTCTTCCTCTATTTGCCTCTATAAAATAAATAAATAGAAATCATGAATGTGATTCTAGAATGTGAGCACTGTGGTGATCCTTAAAATCCAGCCAACCTCGGGTTAGAGGGAGATGGCTTAGCAGTTAAGGCATTTGCCTGTGAAGCCTGAGGACTCAAATTCGACTCTCCAGGTCCCAGAAAGCCAGTCAGAGGAAGTGACACAGTGCACAGGGTTTTACATGCACACTAGGTGGCACATGCATCTGGAGTTTGATTGCAGTATCTGGAGGCCCTGGTGTGCCAATTCTCTCTCTCTTCTTCTCTTACATAAGATAAAAGCCAGTCCGTTGGGCTTGCCTAAAAAAAAAAAAAAAAAAAAAAATCCTTTGGAAAAAACACTCAGCCAACCTCATCATCTCATTATATAAATGAATCTGATTCACTGAGCTGAGTGGTTTCCAAAGGTTAATGCATCACTAATGCAGGACCACAAAATAAGCTAGTGTTCTGGCATTTTGTCCAACAATGTTTCCATAGCACCGTACTGTCCGTTGGAAAGGACAATGTTTGAAAATCTGGGGCAGCTCCCAATTTTTAAATGAACAAAACCAAACCAAAACATAAGACGATTCAAGTGAAGGTGGAGGCCTAAGTTCTGCCCTAGTAGGTAAGGAAGGAAACAGACACCGTCAGAAGACTCATACTGCCCCCTAGTGGGTAGGCGTGGCAGCTGCTCACTAAGAAGGAGAAAGTCGGTTCAGATTCCTGTAACCTCTTCAAAGCTTGAAACCTTCACAAGGCAAACAGTAAAGTGTAGACATAAATAATACGGCTTTTAGCTAAAATGCAGGCTAGGTGTCAGCTCTGGAACTCTGGAGGAGATGTTCAATCTCTAACACTTATTTTCCTCATCTGTAAAGTGGACAAAATAATTGAACATCCCTTATGGAATTATGAAAATTAAACAAGAAATCCTTTGTAAAGGTTCTTAGCAAAACTCTGGGCAAAATGCTTTTATTGCTGCCATCTTGTTTGATTTGTAAGAAGTAAACTCAGTATGTGCATGGCTTTAACTGGGAAACGTCTGGAGGAGTTTCCTTGCAATAGTAAGAGTATGTGCTGTTTCCATAGATTCCCTGACTTCTGAAGAAGTTTCTCTACATGTAGCTTGGTTTTGTATATATTTGCCTTGATATCCACTCCCCACTTATAAGTACTCTCTCTGTATTGATTTTTTACTTCTGTCCTTTTTTCATTCAGTGATATTTAAATGGAAACTAAAGCAGAACAGTAAACTTGCTTTAGGCTTTATTTGTGGAGAGAGAAGTCCCAATTAAGAGACTGAAGAAGAATTGTAGTTCTTACTGCAGAGTCTGCTGTGGGGAGTATTGTAATGCCTTAGCTTCCTCATCAGCCAGCTGCTGCCATGAGCCCACTGCTTAAGGCAGTAATGGTCTCTTCTCCTGATGTGGTTGGCTGATCAGCACACCTTATCTACTAATCTAGATGGTTTGTTGGCATGCCTGGACCCCTTCTTCCACATGGACACCCATTCTCTAGCAGGTTACTCAGGCTTATTACGTGGCATTCAAAAGTTACCAGCAGCAAGGGAGCAATCATACCTCAACACGTACACTTTAATCCTGTGCTTGTGGCATTTTTGCCAACCCCCAATTTGCCGAAGAAAGCCACAAGGGCAAGTCTAATTTGATGGAGCCCAGAGAGGGACTCCTTATCTTGTTTAGAGGTGGGGCAAAGATGCAGTTATCATGTGCATTCAACTATATGGGAAATCAGTGGCTTTTTTTTTTTTTTTAAATCTACATTGCCTGAGTCCCAGGCTCTGAAAAGATCTAAGGAAAATCAAGGCAAACAGCCCAGTAACAGCCACAGGCATACTTACACATGAACTTGGGGTGTCTTTGAGACCACTTAGCCTGAGGTTGGCTCTTAGGGAACAATAATGCAGGGGTAAGAACACTGGAAGCTCAAATAGTCACAGAAACCTTTCACTGAACTAATGGCCTCTGGAATCTTGTCAAATTTTGACAAATGATAAATGTCAGGGCAGAGGATAAAGTTTAGAAAGAGTTTATTATAGGGAGATCTGAGAGTTTAGAGAAGAAAAGAATACAGAACTCTTGCCCAAGAGGGTTTTCCTGGAAATGGTTGGGGTCTTGTAGCTGAGTGGTGACTGAAGTGATCAGTTCAGCCCTGACGCCAGGTGTCTCCTCAGATGGTCCAGGTTTCTGGGAAAGGGCAAGCTCCCCAGGAATCTCAATCCTCTAGGAAGGGTGTGGCCTACTCAGGGGGATGGTTATAGGAAAGGATACATCTTTTGGGGATGAAAAGATAAAGATTCTCCCCCAATGGGCTCAAAGACATTCCTCATTCCACTTTTAGGGAGGGACTGTTACCCCTAAACTGCCTCAATACAGGGACTGCTTAAGGAGCCTCTCACTTCAGTCCTAATACGAACCAGCTTCTACTGAGGACAACAGAAGGTTCTAGCCCTTCAATTTTTTTAAAGCTTACCTTTTAAATTTCATTCTAGGACTAAGAAGCCCGAACCCCAGCTTTGCCACTGACCTGCTGTGTACATTTGCTCCAGTCTGAGCATCCCTAATCCAAGTCTGGAATCCAGAATGCCTGAGCACCAATATGATGCCACAAATGGAAAACCTGTTGGGCCCTATGAGGCCCGGGTGTGAGGCCTAGTGGAACTTCCAAAGCCTGACTAGAGTTTGGCGACTTGTCTTTGGCCTACTTCCGCTTAAGAGTGACTCAGCAAGGCCTAAGCCGAAACTGCCTCCGCCCAGCTACTGCTGATGTGGTGAAATAATATTGGCCCTTACACCTTTCTCTCATCCTTTTTCCACCCTCTTTCTCAAAATATATAAACACCTTCCTATTACAATAAACCGAGTTTTCTGCCCTTGACAGACTCCCGGCTCAATGTGGGTTTTTCCCCTGGTGTTTTGGGGAAAGGTTTGAGCTGCGACACCCGCCTTCCCGCTCAGCCTCGAGAGAAGCGGCTGGCCCGACTCTCTCTCTTCCGCTCTACCTGCCGGTGGAGGGAAACCCACAAAACCTACCTAATACCAGGAGGTGTGTCTCAATTCTAAATGCAGATAGCCTTAAAAAATATTGTTTCAAATTACCTTCAGGATATGTGCTTGAGGGGTAGTGAAACAAAAATAGATTTCATATTTAGGTTTCATTCTCATTTCTATGTTATCTCTAGTATATGCAAATATTCCAAAACCAGAAAAGACTGAAACATGGCTGTTCCTAATTATTTTGGATGAAAGATTCTCAAACTGTAGCATGACAGTTCTATCTATAGTAAAAGACTGCATATAAAGATACAAAGTACTCTTTTCCTGATTCATGATAATTATATTCTTATCAGTTTTCCTCATGACACTATCACCGAATAACAATATGAAAAATATCAGAAAATATTTATAAAGATTTTACCTTATTCTTTACCTAATTGGTTGAGCCATTACATACATTGTACTAGTTAATCCTTACCAGTTTATGTGAGTACTATTGTTTAATTTCCATTTAGAGGTGTAGAAACAGAAAATGAAGTAGCTTGCACCTAGTTTATAGTTAGCAAGTTGGTAATATTGTCATTTGAACTCAGTCCTATACAGTTTACTCAAACTGCAGACACACAGAGAACATACCTGAAAGATTACCAAGTTTTCTAAAACTTTTAAATTTTACATTTATTTCTATATACTTAAATAGTTCTATCAATACCTGATCCTTTGTAAGTAGGTATTGCTTGTACAGTCAGTGTCTGACCTTATGTCGGTGTTTATCCCCCCATTGGCACTTGGTGGTGCTATTTCAATTCTTACAGGCTAGGAGAAGGGAGGAAAAGCCAGTATGCCAAAGTCATGGTCAAGTGAAGGCCAAATGTATTTAAGCCTCAAAGAGATATTGGTACTTGTAACAGAAAGCTGGAGGTAGATGGAGTCATCATGGCCAGGCTGATTTAAAAAGAACTCCCTCCACAGTATCACTACCATATTTCTGCTGTGACAGCTTAATTTCAGTAAATGATTTTCATTTTCTCCATTAAATTATGATAATTTGAATTTTGTTCATTTTCTTTGCTTAATTTAAAAAAGTATTTTGATTTGATACTTTCATATGAGTTTTAAGTATAAACACATACATAGATTTATCTTTATAATTGTAATAAGTAATATTATAATAAAAGCAAAGTAAGTAAATTAGCTAGAGTAAAGATTTTCTTTTTATTTTAAAAGAATATATCTCTCAACTATGAAAACACTTTTATATTACAGTGTACCCAAAGTCAGGGAATATAACAGAAAGATTGTAAAGTTATATCATATGGAATTGAGTCTCAACTTTAGTACCTAGGAGTTGTATGATGTTCAAGTTACTCCTCTAAGACCAAGTTTTATAATTTATTAAGTGGAAGAAATAGGATTTCTGTGGAAAAAAAATAATGACATAAGAAGCACCCATCAAAGTCTTAAGCACACTAGGACTGACTGAGCAGGTACTAGAACAAGAGAGCCTGAGAAGAGAGTTCACATGCAAGAACAAATGGATTCACCTGTCAATTGTTCCAGGCCTTGCCTGGCTGTGATTCTGCCTTGAGAACTCATAAGATGGAAAGGAATTTACTTCAGAATTTACAACAGTGTCCGTCATTCTGGAGCTGAGAGGCAAAATCGTTGTACCTGCCATGCAGCCTTTTAATTTCTTAGAGCATGCTCCTTTTCTTTTAAACAGTAAATTTTGAAAATCTGGGATAGTTTCCAACTAGGCAATTAGACTGGTTTCCCAGAATTCATTTATTTCCAGCTAAATGCATTATTAGTTTACTCATTTTCTCCTTGCCTCTTTGTGGACCAGACCAAAGGGAATCTGCTTCAGATACTACATTACTTCATCAGGGACTAAACATCTTAATGAATTGTGGTTTGAAAGTCATATTTCAGGGGAAAAAAGGTATATTTATGAGAAAGTGTGGTTCTCAAAAACCATGGATATTTTAACTGAGACTTTAACCAACTACACATGATATGTAATTTTTTTATTAGTTATGTAGATAGTGTATATACAGTCATACTGGTACCATCATTAGCCCCCCTTTTTATTCCCCCTCCAAAGGGACCCTCCTCGTTGGGGAATGTGGGTTGTGCATTCTGGGGGTAGCCATCATTTATGGGGAAGAAGCAATCTCTGTGCATAATGTCCTAACTTGTGGCTCTAACAATCTTTCCGCCCCCTCTTCTGTGAATTTCCCTGAGCCATGTTGGGTTCGTTTTAAGTCTACTTCAGTGATGAGGTCTTGGGAGCCTCTGTGTCTCTGGATATCTGGTTTGGTTAAGAGTTGAGTGTTCTCTGTGTCTATCTCCTTCACCCTTGAGTTGGTACCAGGTTCACCCAGAAAACAGCACTCTTGCTCATTTTCCCCATTTCTCTATGGTTTCAGCTGGGGCCCTGGTGAGGTGTGATGGGCTCATTTTCTACTCAGGTTCTGCCTCCATCTGGAAAAGGGAAGCAAATTCTCTAACGGAGAGAGAAGTCAGCACCAGATAAATGGGATAACCATTATTATTTTAGAAAGAATTTCATGGGTGTAGGCCGTCTTGTAGCCCATGATTGGTGTGATCTTGGAGAGGGGCCTTATTTTTTGGATATGGTTCTGACTTGTTTCCCAGTTCCAGCTATGGCTTCTGTTCCACTGAACAAATCAAGAGCAGCTGGTTACTCACCATGGCTGTGTGCCACTATTGCCCTTGGGTGAGCATCACATCAGGTTGTTTGCTGCCAAGAAGCTTACATCACACATTACTTGGACAGTTGTTGGGCACTTTCCCCCAGTCACTCATGTAGCACCTTCTGGCACTAGACAAGCTAACTGTCTGGGGACGGACTCTCTTCCAGATTCCAGCCAGGTCATTCCATGTTCTGTACCAACAGCATATGGTATCTTTGGCAGTAGGGTCTTACCATTAACCTTTGGTGGGTCATCAAGTACTCTGACAGAAATCTGTCTTCTTTTGGGAAACCTTGTAGGTCTCTCTGATCAAAAGCTCATTGAGGATGCTAACTACATGCTGGACTGGGAGTTACAGGTCAGCGCCAAGGGAAAAGAAGGAAGAAAAACATAGGTAATATAAAAGAGAATGAGAGAAGAGAGTGAAGAGAGAGAGAGAGAGAGAAGCAGGAGAAGATTAAGGTTAGTCTTCATCTTACCCTTTTTAGGGCCCTGTGATTCAGGTGTTCCCTCTAAGGACCTGATGAAGGTTCAACCTTTTAGTCTGTCTTTAGGATATAGGATTTTATGGTACTCTTTCCATTTTGGTCCAGTTTTGTACCCTCCACCCGTATCCTTACCCTCCCCTCCTGCCCCACCCTCCCTATTGTCCAGTCCTAGAGATGCTTATTAGGTATGTCAACATCTGAGTCCAATTCAGGTTAGAAGCCACAGATAGCTGAGACCATGCAACAATTATTTTTCTGTGATTGGGTGAGTTTGCTGAGAATGATTTTGTTCCAAGTTCAACCATTTTTCTTCAAATTTCATTGTGTCATTTTCCCATACTGTTGTATAGAATTCCATTGTGTAGATATACCACATCTTGGTTATCCATTCCTCTAATGATAGACATCTGGGTTGATTGCAGTTCTTAGCTATTATGCATTGAGCAGCTACAAACATGGTTGAGCAAATCTCTCTGAACTGAGACATAGAGCTTTTAGGGTAAATTCCCAATAAGGGAATAACTGGGTCTGTTGGTAACTCTATAGTTAACCTTTTAAGGCTTCATATTGCTATCCATAGTCAATGTACAATCTTACAGTCCCACCAACAGTGATAAGAGTTCCTATTTCTCCACAACCTCTCCAGCATTTGTTTTCATTAGATTTTTTAAATGTTTGCCATCCTTACTGGGGTAAGGTGGAATCTCATAGTTGTTTTAATTTGCATTTCTCTGATGATTAGGGATGCTGAACATTTTCTTAGGTGTGTGTTTGCCATTTGTATTTCTTCCTCTGAGAACTCCCTGTACAGTTCTCTGACCCATTTTGTGAGTGAGTTCTTTGACTTTTTATTGTTTAGGTTTTTGAGTTTTTTGTAAATTCTAGAAATTAGGCCCCTGTCAGTTGTATAGCTGGAAAAATTTTTCTCCCATTTTGTGGGTAATCTATTGGCTGTGCTTATTGTATGTTTGTCTGTGAAAGAACTTTTCAGCTTCATGAGATCCCAATGGATGAATGATTGTTTAATTTCCTGAGCTGCTGGGGTTTTGTTCAGGAAGTCTTTTCCCACTCCTCTACCATGGAAACTCCCTCCTATTTTTCTTCTAGTAGTAGCAGAGTTTTTGGTCTTATATTGAGGTTTTTGATCCATTTGGACTTGATTTTTGTGCATGGTGAGATGTGTGGATCAATTTTCATTTTCCTACATATGGTTATTTAGTTTGTCTAGCACCATTGTTGAAGATGCTGTCTTTTTTCCAGTTTACATTGTTAGAGCCTTTGTCAAATATCAAGTAGCTGACTTTTATCATGCAAAGTTTTTCTTTCACCATCTATTATGATGGATACTTTTGCTGGGTAGAGTAGTTTGGGTTTCATTCCAGGCCCTTCTGGCTTTCAGGGTTTCCATTGAGAAGTCTGAAGTAATTCTGATGGGGTTATCTTTATATGTAATGTGTTCTTTTTCTCTAGCTGATGTTAGTACTTTCTCTTTGTTATCAGTATTTAGAGTCTTAATCATAATATGTCTTGGAGAATTTCTCCCTTGGTCCAGGCTGTTTGGAGTTCTGTTAGCTTCTTGTAACCTGATGAGTCTTTCTTTTGAGAAAGTGAGAAACTTTTCCTCAATAATTTTGTTGAATAAGTACTCCATGCCTTTGGTCTGAATTTCTTCCCATTCTGGTATTTCCATGATCTGAATGTTGGGGTGTTTAAGGGTATTCCACAGTTTCCTCATGTTCTGTTCAAAATTTGTTTTTGAACTTATTAAAACTTTTGGACCCACAAACTGTTTTTTCTGTTTTGTCTTCCAGTTCTGGGTTTCTATCTTCCTCATGGCTGACTCTGTTTTTACAGTTTCTATAGAGTTTTGAGCTTGTTCAATTTGGTTTGTATTTTCTACTGCTTTTTTAATCATAGTTTCCATCCCTCTGTTGAGTTCCCTTTTCACATCATTTTCTGATTTTCTTAATGCTTCTTGGAATTCATCCTTACATTTATTTATGCCTTCATTGAGCTTAGCTAGCACTTATTCTGGGTATGCATTTGCTTTCCCGGCACGTAATGCTTCTGCCAAAACTACTATCCATGGGCTTACAGAATGCCTTATCCAAAGTCATGGAATTCCACACAGCATTGCTTCTGACCAAGGAACTCACTTCACAGCCAATGAAGTACAGCAGTGGACACATGATCATGGAATTCACTGGTCTTACCATGTGCCCCACCACCCTGAAGCAGCTGGCTTGATAGAGCAGTGGAATGGCCTTTTAAAGAAACAGCTGCAATGCCAACTAGGTGGCAATAGCTTGGAGGGCTGGGGTCATGTCCTCCAGCAGGCTGTATATGCTCTGAATCAGCATCCTATATATGGTGCTATTTCTCCTATAGCCCGGATTCACGGGTCCAGGAATCAAGGGGTGGAAATGGGAATGGTACCACCACCCCAAGTGACCCATTAGCCAAATTTTTGCTTCCTGTACCCACAACCTTACGCTCTGCTGGCCTAGAGGTCTTGGTTCCAGAGGGGGGAGTGCTTTCACCAGGAGGCACAAAGAACATTCCATTGAACTGGAAGCTAAGATTTCCCCCTGGCCACATTGGGCTCCTGATGCCCTTGAGTGCACAGGCTGAGAAAGGAGTTACAGTGTTAGCAGGGGTGATTGATCCAGACTACCAGGGGAAAATTGGACTGCTCCTCCACAATGGAGGTAAGGAAGAGTATGTCTGGAGTGCTGGAGATTCTCTAGGGTGTCTCTTGGTGTTACCATGCCCTGTTATGAAAGTCAATGGACAACTGCAACAACCCAATCAAGGCAATGTGATAAATGGTCCAGATCCTTCAGGAATGAAGGTATGGGTCACCCCTCCAGGTAAAGAACCAAGACCTGCTGAGGTGCTTGCTGAAGGTGGAGGAAATACTGAATGGGTAGTAGAAGAAGGCAGTAACAAATACCAGCTAAGGCCACGGGACCAGTTACAAAAATGTGGACTGTAATTGCCATGAGTGTTCCTGTCTTACCTTGTTAAGAGTGTTTATACATATGTACACCAATATTAAGATGCTTTCATTCTCCCTCTATTTCTCTATTAGGTAATTAATCCTGATTAAGATCATATTGCTAGTTAACCACTGTTGAATTTATATTTGACTTATTATATGAGCCTAAGCCTTCCTCAAGGAATTTGCTTTGTGTGTGGGGGGGGGGAATGAGTGTGTGTTTCCGGTTGTACGAGGGATAGTTATATCATGTTAGGCGGAATTATGACCTTGTTACTGTCTTCATTTGGAAATTAAGTAGAACGTAAGGATATATGGTATGGTGTCAAATTGACAAGGGGTGGATGTATGATGGTTAAGTTTGTGTCAACTTGATTTGTTTAGGAATCCACAGACATTCCTCATAAGTGTGTCTCTGAGGCTGCCTCTAGGAAGAATTAACTAAAGGAAGAATCCTTCCCCCAGGGGTAAGCCCTTCCCCCAGAGTGGGTGGCCCAGAGTGGGTGGCCCCTCTTGGAGGAGGGGGCTGGTTGATAAAAAGAAGCTCTGGGAAGAAAGGCTCCCTCTCTCCCACCTGGCTGCTGGTGCTGCTCGCTGCTTGCCACTGGGTGCTTGGTGCTTGGTGCTTTCCACTTGGTACTTGCTGCTTGGTGTTGCTGCTTTCCAGTGTGGACTGAAGACCAGAGTGGACTGAAGAGCAGCATCTCTCCAGGAAGCCTCCAGGCCTTCAGTGCCGCATTGGGACTGCTGAAGCCTCCAGCCTCATGGACTGAGCAACTACCGGGTTTCTTGACTCTCAGACCTGCAACCTGCTATTGCTGGACTGTGTAAGCTAATCCAATAAATTCTCTTTTAATACAATTCATTCTATCCATTCTGTTCCTCTAGAGAACCCTGACTAATATGCTCACACTCACACACAAATACACATATACTCACACACAAACACACATATACACAGACACATACACAAAAACACACATACACACATTTATGCATAGATGCACTTACACACCCATATGCACACACACACCACACACATACAAACATATACAAACATATGCACGCAAACACATACACACCACACACACATACACAAGTACACACATAACACACACACATACAAACATACACAAACACACACACACCATACAGACATACACACACACAAACACTCACATACCACACACACATACACACACACAAACACACACAGAAACACAAACACTACATTATGCACAAGCCAAAAAAATTGTTTGTAGTTTTTCAAATTTTAATGTAAGGAATTTTGAGGTCATTATATTAGTTGAAATTGCTTTGTGTTTACTCAACTCATAAGTATTCCAACTTCCTTATGATTTTGAATAAGAAGTGTGTATACCTGGACCACACACATACACACCTGGGCAACATTTGAGGAAATACTTGGTTCATGATGTGGCCTGGGAACAGATTAGCTAACAAGTGACAGTTGTAAAAATATGATTCTGATAACAAACCACATGACTTTTCTTAAAGAGCTGAAACCATTCTATAAGGCACTGTTTCCACCTCCTCCCATTACTGGACACACAGAAAATCAAGAAAAGTTATATCAGGTGTTACACTGAAAGATAGTGAGTGAGATTTGATTTAAAATTATCATGCATTGTATTGTCTTTTTTTAGGTGAGAGGAAGTGTCAGAATCAATTGAGGCCAGGAAGCAGGTCATCTAGAGATAAGGAGGCATTTCACTACATGGTAATTATTTTCAATGTTTCAACTTAATTTTTAAGTTTGTATAAAAATAACAGATTTCATAGTGACATTTTCATACCTATATGCTATTATAATTTGTTATTTTTTTAAATCCCTTCCTCCATGCACCCTGGCCTCTTTTCTGGTCCCCTTCCTCCCACTAAATAGTTTCCCCTTCTGATTTCATATCACCTGTAATCCATTACCCTTTCTCCTCTCCCTTCTTCTCTCAAAGTCTCGTACTTCTCTGATGATGGGAATGTAAATTGGTGCACCTACCATGGAAATCAGTATACAGGTTCATACAAAAACTAAAATTAGAACTACTGTTTGACTCAGCTCTATAACTTCTAGATAAAAGCATTCTAAGCCAACATTCCACAGAGATACTTGCATGTGTGTATTGCTACACTATTCATAGAATCTAAGAAATGGAAGCAGCCTAGATGTTGATTGACACATGAATGGATACAGAAAGTGTGGTTTATGCATATATGCAATAGAATTCTACTCAGACATAAAGAGCATCATGGTGTTTGAAGGAAAATGGACAAAAGTAGAAATAATTATGTTAAGTGAAATAAGCCAGAGTTTGAAAGGCAAATATGTTTTCTCTCATACACAAAATCTAAGTGTGTGTGTGTGTGTGTGTGTGTGTGTGTGTGTGTGTGTGTTCTCTCTAGAGTTATCTGCTTCATTAGCAATGGATTTTGTCTTAGTAGTCTCCCTTTGATTTTGGAAACAGACACATTTTTTTTTCTGTTAAGAGTTCACACTGCTTTTATCATTCCATAAGCCCATTTTTAGTATGGTTGCCACAATTCATTTTCCTTCAGTATTGGGAACATTTACTAAAATCTTGAATGCTGTGTTTTCATTTTTCATTAAAGCAGTGAAATTCTTCCTTCCTGAAGGCAGATGGGGGAAAATCATTGGAGGATACAAGAAGTCATGACTATAGTTAAAGCCAACCGCTTTGCATTCCAATGCAGCAGAAACACTGGTTATGAACTGGAGAAGCCATATATTCAATTCTTGATCTCAGTGCCTCACAACAGATCCAGAAACATGCATGTGAATTGCTCCCTTGCATCGTGACTGAGCCTATTCACCACAATAAGGGGATAAAGGGAGCCCAGTGTTGATGCGCAAGGCTGGATGGCACAATGCAGGTTGGGCCCTAGCCAGGCTGCCTGCTAGAAGAAACCAGGAAATGGCTTCTGTAGATGTACAACCTGGCATCTGACTAGGTACATGTTGACACAATTCTTGAACCATATTTTTTGGGTGATGAGCACTTAAAATCAGGGTAGACAACTATTTACTTAAGTACTGAACACCAATTTTAAAACATGTTTGTTTGTTTATTTATTTATTTACTTATTTGAGAGTGAGTCAGAGAGCAAGAGAGAGAAAATGGACACACCAGGACCTCGTGTCATTGCAAATGAACTCCAGAGACATATACCACCTTGTGCATCTGGCTTATGTGGGTACTGAGGACTCGAACCTGGATCCTTAGGCTTCGCAGGCAAAAACCTAAAATGCTAAGGCATCTCTCCAGCCCCCAAACATAATTTTTGCTGTTCAAATATTTATACAAATTGGTTATTGGTTATATGAAAAGACCAATGACTATATTGTGTTTTGTTGACAAATACCAAGATGGTTGAGGTTTTGCATATGAACTGCTCTCAGAAATGATAGGATTGTTACTTTTGGGATTTACACAAGCCTAGAGAAGCTCTGTGACCAGTGTGGCTGATACTATGAGGTCACCATTCACTGAGAAGGACAGGCATGGCACATGCCTGGGAATACAGTTGTGCATGCAGCACCAGGTTCCCTGCACACATCCATTTATTCATCCCTATTGTCCATATTTGGGGCACTATGATGTGGACATGACAGACAAGTAGAGCAGAAACTCCTCTGGCAGCTCCTTTGTCCACAATGAGAACCTGGACACTCTGTAAATGGCCACAGAACAGGACTGCTTGGTCACCCTCAGCATTGTATAGTACAGCATGGCACAAGCTACTTTTTGTCTTGGACTATCCTGGCAAGTTATGTTAGACTCCATTCTTTTCAAGATGACCTCAAAGAATCCCTAGAGAAGGCAAGTGGCCAGAGATAGAAAATCCTGGGGTTCAGGCAGACATAGAGATAATTTCATTGCCTTGGGGGTCTGAGAGTTGGGATGGGAATACTTTTTTTTTTTTAATTTTTTCTTCTTTCTCTCTCTCTCCTCCCTTTACTGTTGTAGTGCTGTGAATAAAACCCAGGGTTGACATGCCTGGAAACCTTTCATGGCTGAGTAGAAAGTGCTACAGTGCCCCGGTGGGTGACACTAGGCCATGAAGTACATATAGAAGATATTGGTACAGCTGCAGCAGCAGATGTGATCAGATCAGGTCACTGCTATATGACTCTGCCACACTCAAAAGCTAGCACGTCAGAGACAAAGTCAGCTCTTCTCATTTCATATTCTTTCTACTCAACTTCATGAGAAGAAAATTAGACAGTCTACATCTTGAGTGATCTTTGGGGATTAACATTTATAGGACTACATTTTCAGCTTTTACATAAATTCCAAATTTGCAAGGTTATGAATGCAAAGGGTTATAAAGAGTAGTTTGCTAGGTCCATTTCATATGCTTCCATTTATGATGCAATGGCAGCAGAGCGGGAGTTCATTACATTTTATCTGCCTGTTGTTTTGGTTAATGTGTTGATTCAGATGAGATAATAAAGTTCCACAGACTGAGTGCCTTATCAGCAACAGGATCCACTTCCTACAGGGTCTGGAGCTGCACATGTGGGACCAGAGCTACTGTGTGAAGATTCAGATGAGGACACTTGTAGCATTGTGGACTGGTGACTTCATACCTCACAGCACAAAGAGCACAGAGGGGGACTGGCTCACTTCTTATTGTCAGAACACTGATCACATCTAAGGACTTTACTCTCATGAAGGCCTTACTTCTCAATACCATTAGCAATGGAGGTTAGGATTTCAACTTATAGATTTGGGGGTAAGACACAAACTTTCATTCAGTAACTGTTAATAGAAAGGCTTTCCTCTTCTGTTGCCAGCCACATAGTTGGTCTGTCATGACAGCATCCCATTGGCTGGCTCTGCACATGACCCTTAACAGGGTGGGTAGAAGTCCTTATTCTGCCTGGTGCCATGTGAGCAGCTGAGAGAGAACTGACATGTGGACTCCAGGAGGAACTAGTGCAAAGTTAACAGGTCATCTCACCAGCAGAGCTGACTGACACCCTGAAATAGCACGAATGTTTAAGAGGGTTAAGAGTGGCATGAGAGGCTCCTCTCACCACAGTGAATGCTGTCACTCTGGAGCAACTATCTCTCTTCTGTTTTCAACCTCTAAACAAGTTTCCTCCCATCTTACATGCCTTATTGGCTTTGTGCACTCCCAAATTTCCCTCAAGATGCAAGCAACTTTTTTGTGGGTAATAGGATCAAGAGGGTACTTGAGGAGTGCTGCAGTTTGGAAAAGTTCTGAAGGTTGCAGGCTTACACTCAGCCCTACCCAGCATTGCCACAAGGATTGTTAGTGACCAGGGATCACTGTGTTTGGTCAACATGCATATCAGATAGTTGTTCAATATTTTCAACATTGTCTCTGATAATAATTACTTGCCCTGTTATCAGGGCATGTGAGATAATCTTTCCCCTGCTTAGAGAGTGCTTTCAATATTATCTACTATCAACACCTTGAACTATTTTGGGGCCTTGGTCTATTTGACAATACTTTACATGGTTTATCCCCTATAATATGCATGACAGTTTCATGAGGCAGGTATTATCACTATTATCATTTTATAGATATAGAAACAGAGGAACAAAGAGGTTAAGCCACTTCCCAAAAGGCACATAATTGGCACTGATTCTGGAATTCCCTTCTCATCAGTGTAGCCATGGTCAGGAGTTAAAGCATAAAATTAATTCTTTTTGGTTAAAAGGAGAAAAAAGTCATGGGTTAATATTGTTTAATTTTTGGCTAAGAGCAAGGTTTAATATATACCTTTAATTTTGATTTCAATAATTCTGTACTTTGTTCAGAATAACTATACATCCATTGCTTCATTATCAGTAAGTATTTACTATGTGCATTCTATGTTCAAAGTATTGTGCTGGACACTAGTGGTATAAGACTGTATGCTTTTAGATGATAAAAACTGTGCTGAACTACGCTGAGGAGGAATGGTGCAGCAGGGAAATTGTATTGTTAGAGATTATACCACGTTCGGGCAGCAAGCAGTAGTAAATGCTCCCTTGTTTGCCCTCTGGCAAAACTCTGGGTAATGTTCTGCAGGCTTTTCAGAGGCTTCTTGTGATGTCCGATGTCAGTTGGTCACACAGCTCCATACTTTGCTATCCTGTTACCTTTCCTGTCCTCTGTTTCTGTCTTCTCAGTCTTCCTCTCCCTTATTCCTATTCCCTGAACTCACTTCCCAAAGTGAGCCCCTATTCATGTTCTCCTCTTAGAGGGACCCAGGCTAGGCATTGGTTCAGAAAATTGCTCTAATGTTTGTTGCAGTTACCTTTGTGTAGCTAGCACAAAACATTTGACCAAAAGCAGCTGAGGTCCTGAGTGGCAGGACCAGGAGTTTTATACACTTGGGAATGTAAATTAAGTAACAAGTAGAGGTGGATTGATTATTTGGAATGTATCTGGGGGCTTCTGATATGCTGATGATTTGATACCCTTGGGGAGGTAAATTCTGCTTCAAGTTGGAATGGATTGGGTTGGTTACTTTGAGTGTATATGAGGGGCTTCTGATAGGCTAATGAGTTAGACAGAGGCTTTTGAACATCCTGGGGAGTCAGCATAAGTCAGGTATTTTGCCTTTAGGACTCCATTTTCTGGACTTGTTATAAAATTTCTGTATTCTTTGGCTTGTTCCGGCCATAGAGATATCTGTTTATTCCCTTTGAATCTAAAGAGCCTATATGAGTTACACTTTGTATGGCTTGAGTGATATCTTTGTAAGCAACAATTGTACACTGAACTAAAAGCCAATATATGTTTCTATGTCCTCAGCTACTAGAATATATGGGTTGATATGAGTCTTTATTCTTAACTAAAACTGCTAAAAGGCTATTCAAATAATTGTGTTTCTTCCTTGCAAGTTTACAGTATTTTGAAGTAGGAGTTGAGAGTAGAGGCTGGGGACAGGAACTGGTTTTGTATCCTAAACATCTTGTGGCACTTTCATGTGTAATGATAATTCTAAAAGAGCAATTGCCATAAGCACAAGCCAACAGTGCTCAGACTCCTCAAGCATGAAGGGAGAGGTGCAGCTACACCTCGATGAGTGGGCAGCAGTGACTGAGAATAAGGGAACCCAAGACTGAGTTGGGAAGAAGGAAGAAAAAGGCTCTTTATAGCCTAAGAACTAAATGCAGTCTGGTCCATATGGAAGCTACATAGAGGATATAGTGTATATACACATTAAAATATAGTGATTAATACTGGATATTGTGATTAGAGGTGACTTTTGTATTTTGTTTTTGCTCTCATGTTTGGAAAAGAGAAAAGAGAGAAAGTGGGAGACTGATTCTATATCAGTCATTGGTAGAATATAAAAACAAAGTTGATCTCATAGGAGTTGAGAGTAGAGGCTGGGGGTCTAAGATTGAGGAGGAATAGAGAAAAGTTTGGAGTGTTATATAGCTACTTCCTCTAATGTGAAACATTCTGTTAAGGCTTAAGAAGTAAACACAATGTACAAGTCTCAGGAAGTTCCTGAAGTTTACAAGATACACAGGGCCCCTCCTCAAGCTTTTAAAAGCAGTAAAAATTGCAGGAGAGAGGGAGAGAGGGAGGGGGGATACTGTAGCAGACAACTTCAGGTTTGCTAAGATGAACTTCCAGACCAGGCACAGTTATGGAGGAAGGGATATTATTTATTGAAGCTTACAGATCCAGGGGAAGTTCCATAAGGGCAGGAAAAGCAGCCTGCTTTCGCAGGGCCAAACAGAGAGAGAAAAAGCCAACCAGCCACCACAGCACACAGAACAAAACTACAGCCAAAAGGTCACACAGCACACTTTTCAGGAACTCCTGCTAGGCACATTTGCATATCTTTACAATGGAATCTCAAACCCACACCTTAAGACCAGCCCCCAGTGACATTGCCTCTAGCAAGGTGATTGCAGATGCAAACTATAACTAATAAAACACTGAATATTTTGGGGACATATATTCAAACTACCACATTCCGCCCCTGGCCCCCAATATATTTAGCTCCTGGCCCGCAATAGATTTATAACTATCACACATTGTAAATTGTACTCAGTCCAATTTCAAAGGTTCTCACAGTCTTAATCAACTTAAGATAGTGAGTCCTGTAAAATCAAACAAGTTAAATACTTTCAACATGTAAAGGCACAGAGTAAACATTTTTAACTAGTATAAGGCATAGCAAGGAGAAACTAGAATAATGCAAACTCAACCACCATCAGCAGTCATCAAACTTCTGCAGTTCAAGTTCAATATAACCAGAGACTGCCAGTCTCCAGGTTTTCCAATTACACCCCTCCAGCTGGGCAGAGTCGCCAGGGAAAATTTTCATCCCATGCCAACACTGCACTCCATGGTAGCCCTTTTGCACAGCCCTGGTATATCCAAAACATCTTCAGGTCTCCATGCAAACCACGGTCCATCTTCCAAAGGCTCTTCCAGCCTATTCCTGAGGGTCTTCATGCCCTTCCTCATGCCGCATCTCAGCAGTGGCTCCTGGAACCATGTGCAATTCATGACCACTCCATGCATTTTTCATGCTTCCAAAACCAATACCAGGTGTGCAGGACACAGCCATATTCTTAATCCGGGGACAAAATAAATCATAGCCTTGAAAAGCAGGTTCCTTCTTTAGTCAACTCTTTCCAATTAACAGTCTTTCCTCAGGCATCCTCTCCATTGTTTTAATGTAAATCAGTCATTAGGCCACCTTCCTTCCACCTTCCTTAAGATTGCTAATGTGTCGACAATAGCAGCTAAACCAGTCTCAATTCCTCCCTCTACTTTTAACTTGCTTCAGGTTTTCCAACTTAAAATCTTAAAATCTCAGTGCGATATCTTTAGCCAGGCACATCAGTCCATTACAAATTTAACCTTGATCAAACTTTCTGGACCTGGATAGCAGAACGTAGCCATCCCTTATGCCAGTAGCCCAGTTCCAACGAAGTCCTCTTCATTCTTTCCTTCCCCTTAGAAAGCTCATAAGCCAAGCCTCGAAGTTCAATACTGTCTGCACTTAGCATTCTCAAACTCTCATCAGAATAGTCCATAACACTTGGCTTACCACTCCAGAAGGCATCTTCAGTTGCAAGCACCAAGTCCATGCCCATTCCTCCAAAACAAAGGTTGCAAAAGATGAATATCCACATGGTCAGGTTCATCTCACCCCACTTCTGGTACCACTTTACTGTAGCAGACAACTTCAGGTTCGCTAAGATGAACTTCCAGACCAGGCACAGTTATGGAGGAAGGGATATTATTTATTGAAGCTTACAGATCCAGGGGAAGTTTCATAAGGGCAGGAAAAGCAGCCTGCTTTCGCAGGGCCAAACAGAGAGAGAAAAAGCCAACCAGCCACCACATAACACAGAACAAAACTACAGCCAAAAGGTCACACAGCACACTTTTCAGGAACTCCTGCTAGGCACATTTGCATATCTTTACAATGGAATCTCAAACCCACACCTTAAGACCAGCCCCCAGTGACATTGCCTCTAGCAAGGTGATTGCAGATGCAAACTATAACTAATAAAGCACTGAATATTTTGGGGGACATATATTCAAACTACCACAGGGGAACTCTTTAAACTGGACCTACCAAAGTGCCTTCAAGTCATGCAGGGAGCTCCAGGGACTCATCTTCCAGAACGTTTGAATTTGGAGGAAGTAGCTATACATTTATGTCACTCCAATACACACTGTGCACAAAAACTGTCCTATATTTGAAGAAACTTATTTTTTACATCTGACAGGTAAGTGAGCTATTGTTGGAAGATAATATTTTACATGCTTTTATGTAGTGGAATGATCACAGCAAGCTTGAAATAGCTAAAATGCTTCTCCACTTATGTGGTTATATTTCAGAAGCCTCTTGCCCTCAGAAATAACTCTTAGATGTGCCTCACACCTAAGTTGTTACCAACAGAAATGAATGTCCTTGGTTTAAATTGTTTTGTCTCTTTGTCATGCTGCAAAATTTTTAGATCTGCATGACCCTTCAAAACATTCCACGTTTTTTAAAAGATTTATTTTTATTTATTAGAGACAGGAAGAGAGAGAGAGAGAGAGAGAGAAAGAATGGTGCACCAAGGCCTCTAGCTACTGAAAATGAACTCTAGACACATGTGCCACCATGTGCATCTGGCATATGTGGGACCTGGAGAATCAAACCTGGGTTGTTAGCATGTGCCTTAACTGCTAAGCCACCTCTCCAGCCCCAAATGGTCCACTTTTGATGGGGCACCAGCAGACAGATTTGACCAAATCCTTCTGTTCTGGTGCCCCATCAAAAGTATCCCCAGGTCTCACTGTTTTGGTGGCTAGAAACAGGGCCAATATTCTTCTTTAAGTCTTCCTTATAATACAGATTATCTTAGATGCAATGGTTTTTTTCTGCCTCCCTCTTACTAAATTGAAGGATATGTGTCCATAAAGTATCAAAATCTGTTTCTTGTTGTTGATACAGCAAATGTAGACTGTGCAATGTATAAACAGAGGTTGATTTCCTCACATTTCTGGAGCCTGGAAGTCCCAGATCAAGGCTCCAGCATGTGGAGAGGGTCATGTTGCTGTATCCTCACATGGTGGATGGAAGAATGACAAGAAATAGAGAGAGTCCACTCTAAAGATGTTTGTTATGGTGCATGAATGCATTTATGAAAGTGGGATTATGTTAGGGGATGCTGGGCATGATGGTTCACTCCTATAATCTCAGCATTTGCAAGACTGTGGTAGGACAATTGCCTCGAATTGGGGACCAGCCCAGGCTACATAAGGAGAACTATCTAAAAAAGAAAAAAACTCTAAAAACTGTGGACCCACATTCAAAAGTAATTTATTTTTCAAGGTAGGGTTTTGCTCTAGCACAGGCTGACCTAGAATTCACTCTGAAATCCCAGGCTGACCTTGAACTCACAGCAATCCTCCTATCTCGGCTTCTCAAGTGTTTGGATTAAAGGAGAGTATAATTTGTAATCCTTTAAAATTATAGTTTGTCCAGAATATTGAAACTTTAGGTGATATGTATATTTTTATTGTGCATTTATGTAAACAAAGACTTTATTTTATTTATTTTATAAATTATCTTTAATTTGCAACAAAAAATTGCTGTGGACTAACAGATTTCTCAGATTCTCTTCTGAGAGTATTTTTTGGACAAGCAAAAGGACTATTGTAAATAGCACTGATGTAACAAGCCAAACGGGGTAGATAGCTATCCCTATAGAAGGACTGAAGGTAAAGGACTTGACCTGTTTCTTTCATTTTTTTTCTGAATAGTATAACATTTATAAAAAGTATCAATACCATTTTTTTTTTTTACAAAAAAAGGATCTGAGTATCTTAACAGAAGAAAATCTCCACGCTAAAAGTACTACCTTTTATGTGTTATGAACTGAAGACAGCCCAATCTGCAGCACTGAACAGAGTCAGTTTCAACCTGGGCTCTATGACAGTGCTATAAGCTCTTACAGATCCATCCACATTTAGGAAGAGAGACATTAGAGAGCTATAGTTCAAAAACCATCTGACAAAGACGAAACAAAAGTTCAAATATCACTGTCAGAACAATGATGAAAATCTGCTTCCAATTATGTGAAACTTATATATATTTTTTTGTTCATTTACCAAATAGTTTCTGACCCACTTTCTATGCACCTGGCATTGTTGTGTATGTGACAGAATCAGTGAACAAAATGGAAATGATCCAGCAAATGGAGATGTCTAAAGAGTTCTGTGCTGTTTAAGGGCTGCTATGCCTTGATTCTATCCCTCCATGATTCACAGATTGGAAACTTGGTCCCTGATGCAACTGTGTTGGCAGGTAGGTCCTAATGGGAGATGTTTAGGTCTTGAAGGCAAAGCCCTTAAGAATGGATTAGTGCTCATATGAAAAGGATGACAGAGTTGGGTTTGATTTCTTCTGCTCTTCTGCCAAGTCAGGGCATAGTACATCTTAAAAACACAGACACTGGGTCCTACATAATCTGCTGGCACCTTCATCTTTGACTTTGCAACATCTAGAACTGAGAAGAAAAAAGAAATCAGTCGCAGGAATTCTGTTGTGGAAGTGCAAAACAAAGACAAAGGGTTACTTTCAGTGGCATAGATCAGGGAGGATAGCCAATGAGTAGCTCTTGCAACTTCCTTGAGACTTCTACTTAAAAATTTAATTGAATGACAAATAATAGCTCTTGCAAAAATGCTTGAAGTTATATGAAGTGAAGGGTGTGATCTCCATTTGTTCTGACTCAGTAGGGCAGAATGAGAACCTAGAAATGCATTTTAACCAGTTGGAAGGGTAGTCTTTTGAGCTGAATACAAAGTCCACACTTTGAGCATCACTAACATGCTTATTTATTAGCATAAACAAACTCATAATATTTTTAAATAAAGTTTTAAATTCTAAAAGTAAGTGAATTTTATTTATAAAAAGACCGTGGGAACTTTTTAGGAAAAAGAGTGGGTGAATAACATGATATGAGAGGTAATTACAACTTTATGGGACATGGACAAGCTGCCCCAGTTTGTTCTTATGTAAATAGAATTATTTCCACAAAACTAGGTCAAATAACAATTACTCATGTATGCCTAGATCTTTCTTGGCTCTGGTGAGAACTCTGTTAGAGTCAGTAATGGTTATGGAGCCATGAAGAAGGATTTCTAACATGCCAAAAGAAATTAGTGTTGTTTATAAAAGTGCATTTATTCAAAAAAATAGGACAAATACTACAATGGGGGAGATAGAGTTCACTGTAATTTTTATGCCTTTTCTGTAATTATTTTAAGACAATTTTTAAAATTATGTTTTTAAAGAAAATTACACCAGTCTCGCAGAAAAGTAATGTTTGCTACAAACCCACTGCTAATATAGTCTTTCCAAATTATGTACATATACTTAAATTAAAAGTCAAGATATAGTCTCAAGTTTACCTAATTTTCAAAGTGTCAAGTGAGAGAACAATTTTGTAGAAATTTATTGTGTCAAAAACATTAGAAAAATAGTGTAGCATGTATTTATATGTATTATATGTGGCACAAGTTGCAAAATTAAATCAAATTGTACAATACTGATAGGTGCAACTTCTTATTGTGTATATTATACTTCAATAACATGAACTTAAATTGTTTAATTAATGAAATTTAATAATAATTTAGTTAATAATTTAGAAAGACTTAATTTTCAAAAATCACAACTAAAATTATTAAAGTTTCAGATTGTAAAAAAGAGCTATTATTTCTATTTTCTGCAGAAAAAATATCCTTTAGTTGTTGGCAAGACTTTTTATAGAAAACTCTTCAAGCCACACAATGAGGCAGTGTCAATGCAAGCCAGGAATGGGAAAAGAAAATGCTGAACACTGAGAGCTCTGTGTTCACTCCAGAAAATGGGAAGAATGCTCTCTTCATCTATGACATTATTTTCTTTGACTTTCTGGTTGCATTTAGAATGAAGGGACTATTTATAACACAAAGACTATTTGTGCTGTATTATTAAGTTAATATACAGCAAAGGCAATGGATTTTTTGTTCCAACATCAATAATTTGGGAGAATATACTTAGCCAACAGTTACAGGCTTTAAGATGAAAAGGATGTCTGTGGCTAAATTAGAAATAATTTGGGGAATATTAGTTTATCTGTCATATACTACCAATAGTTATGTGAGAGGAATGATCATGCTTATTATCATCATGTTTACATAAGGCAGGGGCTGAAATAGAAATCCAGCATTCTTTATATATATATATATATATATATATATATATATATATATATATATATATATATTTTTTTTTTTTTTTTTTTTTTTGTGGTTTTTCAAGGTAGGGTCTTGCTCTAGCCCAGGCTGACCTGGAATTCACTATGTAGTTTCAGGGTGTCCTTGAACTCATGGTGATCCTCCTATCTCTGCCTACCAAGTGCTGGGAATAAAGGGATGCACCACCACGCCCGGCTAAAATTCAGCATTCTTAATCTGTGATCCATTTTCTAATGTTTATTTGGAATGTGCCCCTTCTGTATTCTTCAACAGCTTTAGAAAATATCTGAAACTAGGCAGACTAGAAAGAAACAAAATTCTTATCTGTCTGCATGTGTTCCATGTCTCGTAACGTCTCCTAAACTGGGAGCAATGCTGATGATGAGTGGCATGGTCATGAGCAAACAAGTAGGCATAGACTGAAGCTGACCCTTCAGTAAGGCAATAGATTATATTCTTTGAGTTAGTCATTGGTTGAGCTCCTGTTGTTCTGATGCATTTGCATCTGTAGGGTGAGGGTGGTCTCTCAGGGCTCCTCAGGCCTTCATGCTTGCACAGGAAGTGCTCTCAACCATTAATCCATCTTTCCAGCCCTTAATTATACTTTGAAGTAGCTAACAAAGAAGCACGGCTCCATATGGCTTTCTCATGTTGTTAGTGTTGGATAGCCTTCCTGTTTCTCTCCTCTATCACTCCCCCACCCTTATTCCCAGTATTACACTCTTTACTTTCATACCACATGTGGTCTACTCCCCACCTCTCCTTCTTCCCTGCTCTCATGGCCAATTTCTAGATTTCTTCACCGATTCTCACTTCTATTTATATACATACCCTTATCTAAAATTCAAAGCTAGGATCCTCGTATGAAAGACAACATGTAGCACTTGTCTTTCTGAGCCTTGGTTGCTTCACTTAACATAATCTTTTCCAGAACCATCTGTTTTCCAACAATTTTCATTTTTCTTTATAGCTGAATTAACCCCATTGTGTATATGTACCACATCTTCATTACCCATTTATCAGTTGATGGGCATCTAGGCTGATTTCATTTCCTAGTTATTGTAATAAAGCAGCAATCATCATGGATGAGCAAGTGTCTCTGTGGTAGAGGGCAGAGTTGTTAGACTATATATGCCCAGGAGTGGTATACCTGAGTCACATTTGCAGATTTTTGAGAAACCTCCACACTGATTTCCATAGTGGCTGCACTAGGTTGCACCACCATCAACACTGAATGAGGGTACTGCTTTCCAAATACCTCAGTAGCATTTGTCATTTTTTTCCTTGATGCTAGCCTTTCTGACTGGAATAAGATGGAATCTCAAATAATTTTAATTTGCATATTCAGAAATTCTTTATACCTATATCATGAATTTTTTCTTCTAGCTATTTCAGAGTGTTAGTTCTTATGTTGAGGTATGTGATCAATTTTGGGGACAGAGTTCAAGATCTAGTTTTATTCTTGTGCATTTTTCCAGGAACATCTATTGAAGATGTTTTCTTTTCTCTAATGTGTGTTTTTGGTATCTGTGCAAAAAAAATCAGTCTCTATAGTTATCTGGACTTGTCCCTGGATCCACAATTCCAGTTATATTAGTCCGTGTGTCTGTCTTTATGCCAGTGCTCTGCTATTTTTAGTACAATGGTTTAGCAGTAAAACTTGAAATTAGGTCTTCAGCAATATTCTTATTGGTAAGGATAGTTTTAGCTATCTCTTTTGTCCTTCTCTATGAATTTTAAGATTTTTTTTTATTTCTTTGAAGAATGGTACTGAAAATTTGATTCAGATTATATTGTAATTGTCAATTGCTTTTAGTAGGATGGTCATTTTTACAATATAGTCTCTTCCAATCCATGAGAATGGGAGAGCTTCCTATCTTCTCATTTCTTCTTCAATTACTTTCTTTAGTGATTTAAAGTTTTCATTGTACAGGTCCTTCACTTCCTTGGTCAGGATTGTTCCAAGGTATTGATTTTTTTGTGACTATTGTGAATGGGACTCGTTTCCTGATTTACTTACCAGTATGTTTGTCATTGGTCTATGAAAAGGTTGTTGATATTTGCATGTTAATTTTGTATACTGCCATTTTGCCAAGAATGATGCCCTAGGAGTTCTCTGGTAGAGTGTTTAGGGTCTCTTATACATAGTATCATATCATCTGTTACTAATGAAACTTTGAGTTTTTCCTTTACAATCTGCATCCTTTTTATTTTGTTTTCTTGTCTTATTGCTCTACCTAAGACTTCAAGTACTATATTGCATAGAAGTGGAGAGAGTGAACCCCTTGTAATGTTATAGATCTTAGTGGAAATACTTTAAACTTTTCTTCAGTTAGCATGTATTGGCAAAACTTTGTTATATATAGCCTTTATTATCTTCAGACATGTCCCCTCCAGCTCTAGTCTCTCAAGGGTTTTTATTATGAAGGGATATTGGACTTTGTCAAAGGTCTTTTCTGCATCTATTGAACCAATCTTGCACAATAGCTTTTTAGTTTCACGAGGTCCCATTTGTAGATTGCCTTATTTCCTGAGAACTGGAGTCCTATTCAGAAAGTCTTTCCCTATACTTGTATCATGAATTGTATCAAATAGACAAGGAAAGAAATAACAGGGTCATTTAGAATAAGTTGAATATTATTGGTTTCAATTCTTTGTAAAGGTGTGATAGAAATCTCCATTGAATCTGTCTGGACATGGACATTTTGGCTAGGAATCTTTTTTTTTTTACCCTTTCAATCTCATTGCTACTATAGATCTATTTAAATTATTTACCTCATTTTGGCTTCATTTGGAAGGTTATATACATCTAAATATTCCTCTGTTTCTTTTATATTTTTCAATACAGTAGAATATGATAGAATTTATTATTTAATTTAATTAAGTTAATATTGCATAATTTAAAGTACTCCATGTGATTTTCTCTATTTAATTGCCATCTGTTGTAATATTGTCCTTTTCATCTCTAAGTTTAGGTTTTCTTTAGGATTCTTTGGTTAATTTTGCTAGAAGCTTATCAGTTTTGTTTATCTTTTCAAAGAACCAACTCTTTATTCAATTGATTCTTTTACTTTTTTGTCATTTCTATTTCATTAAATTTTACTCTGATCTTAATTATTTCTTTTAACCTAGTACTTTAAAGTTTACTTTGTTCTTATGTTTCCAAGGTCTTCAAGTACATCATTATCTATTTTTGATCTCTCTGTTTTTATACTGTAGACATTTAGAGATTAAAAAAACTTTCCATGTAAGACTGTCTTCATTGTATCCCATAGAATTTTTTGTATGTTATGTTTCATTTTCATTCAGTTCTCAAACATTTTTATTTTATTCTAATTTTTTTATTTTTTGTTTTTTTGATGCAAAAAAGACTGGCCTTTTTTTTTTTAATGCGAGAGTGAGAAAGAGAGAGAAAAAGAGAAAATTGGTACACCAGGTCCTCCAGCCACTGTAAATGAACTCCAGCAACATGCATCACCTTGTGCGCATGTGTGACCTTGCAGGCTTGCATCACCTTGTGTGTCTGCCTTATGTGGGATATGAAGAGTAGACCATAGGTCTTTAGGCTCTGCAGGCAAGTGCCTTAACTGTTAAGCCATCTCTCCAGCCTTTGAATTTTTTCAGTGACTCATTAATTAATCAATACTGTGTTGTTTAATTCCCCAAATTTTTGTGTTTTTTATACCTTTTCTTGTTGATTACTAGCATGGTTGTCATATTTCAATTTTTATGTGCCTTCTAGAAATTGCTTTGTGTCTGATATATGATCTATTTTAGAAAATTCCGTGGGCTACTGTGAATAAACAGACTACCTGTTTATTGATGAGAGTGTGACACTGAAGTCACCTACAATTTCTGCATAGGGGTTTATATCTAGTTGACTTGGTTTTATGAAATTGGGTGCACCTGTGTTTGGTGCATATGTGATTATAATTGTAATGCCCTTTTGGTGGATGATTCCTAAGTGAATAATAATTAAGATTATTAATTAATCATTAATAATTAAGAATAAATAAGATCAATATGAAGTGTCTTTCTATATATCTGGTCATCAATTTTGGTTTGAAGTCTGTTTCATCAAATATTAGAATAGCCACAGCTGCTTGTTTACTGAATCTATTTGCTTGGTATATCTTTCACCCTACGATAGTGCCTGTCTTTGATGGTGAAGTGAGTTTCTTAAACACAGCAAAAGGATGGATCTCATTTTCTCATCCAGTCTGTTATTCTGTGTCTTTTGGTTGGGGAATTGAGACCATTAATATTCAGAGCTGTTAAACAGGGTGAATTAATCTCTATCACATTGATTATTTTGGGGTGTTTTTTGTTTTATTATTATTTATTTAACAACCTTTCTAGTATTAATTATTTTTCCTCTACCTATGCCTATACCTTTGTGCCTCTTTAATGTTTTTCTTTAGGAGTTTCAGTGTTTTAGGTTTAAGGTTGTTGGGACATTGTGAATTGATTTTTTTGTGCAGGGTGATAGATATGGTTTTAATTTAATTCATTTTCATGTAGATATCTAGTTTTGTCAGAATCATTTGTTGAATTGCTATTTCTTCTCCAGTGTATGAAGCTGAGTTTTAAATGCCTTATATTTCTTTGGAATTAGCATATATCAAATTTGTAACATCCAATAGAGAACTAGCTTTCAATGGTTTTTTTTTTTTATGTGACAGAGTCATAGAAAAGAGATCTATCAAACAAAGCTGTCTTTGATATGCCTCACAGGGTAGAAACCTAGGTGGAGAATCACACAGCCCAGAAGGATGCCTACCTTTTTATTAGGCAAGTGCATTTGCTCATCTTCAGGGCTATAGGAAAAAGTTCAAATAGCTGCAATCAGTATCATTAAGGAAATGAAAGTGAGTACATCTCAGGGAAGGCTCATCTACCTACCTACTGTCATGGTTGTAGGCAAAAGGTTGGTGACTAATTTGGAAGCTTAAAGAGAGTACATATGGAGATTGTTTCTAAAAGTTAAGCATCAAAGGAGTTTGTACTTGAAAGAGTATGGACTCACCCTATCTAAGGAAAGAACAGAGAGGACTTAGAGCTGCCAATGCTGTGTGTGGGGGTGGCAGGAGAATTAATATGGCCACCAAGTCAGCTTTTTTTCCTAAATATTTTTTGTTTATTAATTTGCAAGGAGAGAGAGAGAGAGAATGGGAATGCCAGAGCCTCTTGTAATTGCAAACTAACTCTAGATGCCACTTTGTGGATTTGGCTTTATGTGGGTACTGGGAATTGAACCTGAGCTGTCAATGGTTGCAAGCAAGTGCCTTTAACCACTGAGCCATCTCTATAGCCCAGCCTTAAAAAAAGACTAGCAGAGAGTATATGAAGGTAGCACATATATGATTACTGAATATAACTATTGCTGGGGATTAGCATTGTGTCAGGATGGCAGGTACGGAGTGGGTTAAAAGTTCAACTCTGAATCCCAACATATATGTATGTAATACAGATATAAATGAATCATGTCAATATGTTCCTGAAGAAGAATTTATTTGGGAAGTAAATACCAATATGCACTTTGATTAATATAGCCAAATTTTTCTCCCCTGCTTTTTTTGTTTTTCTAATTCAACAATACAGTTGGTTGGTAGCTTGCACTAGAGAATTATGAATTCAAAAGCAAAAGTATCTTTAAAGTCTAGAATCCTACTCTTTATTGAGAAATGTTTGTAACTGATGGAGTAGGAAAGTCCAACCAGATTCTCATGCTCATCAAAGGTGCCCACCATGAATAGACTGGCAACCAGAGGAGTCTGCAGTTCTGCAGTATCTTAGTTATTTGTCATTCACTCTTTTTCTTATCTCATTCACACAATCTTGATTACATTGACCCTTCTTTTTCTCTATAGGCACACATGTAAATTTGCATCCAACTAATATTCCCTTAGTATGATTCTGTTGCAGCATTCAAGACAGGTCTCAGTCTTCCCCAACAGGGATTTTTCTCCCATCAAGCCCAGTCTGGGCCTCCCTTTCCTCCCCAATGCAATATTCCAGGCAGCCACTACCAGCTGGCCAGTATGCCCTCTCACTATATGATATTTTTAAAAAATATATTTAGTTATTTGAGAGAGAGAGAAAGAGAGAGGCACATAGATAGAGAATGGGCATACCAGACCCTTTATCTCTGCAAATGAACTCCAGAAACATGTACTACCTTACTACCCTATGCGGGTACTAAAGAATCAAACCTGGGTCCTTAGGCATTGCAGGCAAGTCCCTTAACTGCTGATCCATCTCTCCAACCCCCATATGTTATTTTTTAACCATTGCTATTTTCAAGATTCTCTACCCTATATTATTAAAAACA
This sequence comes from Orientallactaga sibirica, assembly GCA_036365145.1. Classification (NCBI taxonomy): domain Eukaryota; kingdom Metazoa; phylum Chordata; class Mammalia; order Rodentia; family Dipodidae; genus Orientallactaga; species Orientallactaga sibirica. Next base: position 55,147,286 of record JAEOAD010000005.1, read on the forward strand.
ATATAAGATTCTTTCTTGACCTTACTCCATAATTCTATAATTTCAAGATAATTTAGTTTCAAGCAGAGGTTAGCAAAGTAAATCATACTGATCAAATCCACTCCAATAGCTTTTATATGATCTAGCAACAAAAATAGATTTTATACTTTTAAATAATTGGAAAAATCCAAATAAGAATGCTATTTTTAAAGATTTTATTTTCATTCATTTATTTATTAGAGAGAGAGAGAGAATGGGCACACCAGGGCCTCTCACCACTGCAAATGAACTCCAGATGCATGTACCACCATGTGTATCTTGCTTATGTGGGACTTGGAGAATCGAACCTGGCTCCTTAGGCTTCACAGGCATGCACCTTAACTGCTAAGCCCTCTTTCCAGCCCAAGAATGCTATTTTTTTTTTAAAAAATGCTATTTTGTCACATTTACAAATTATATAAGTGCTTTATCCATTAACCCATCTCTCCAGCTCCATAAATATGATTTTTTTGGACAAGAGTAATGCTCATTTCTTTTCACATGTCTTACTTATAGTTGCAGAAATGAGTAGTCATATCAAACACTGTACAGCTCACAAGACCTAAAATATTTACTGACTAACCCTTCATAGAAAAGTTTTAACTAGAGCATGTTGAGACACTGTGGATCAAATCTCAGGTCAGAATAACTGGTGCCAAGATCCAGAGGCTCCTAAGTGCACATCACTGAAGTAGACTTAAAATCTCCCAGAATGGATCAGGGAATTTTGCAGAAGAGGGGGCAGAAAGATTGTTAGAGCCATAAGTTGGGACATTTTGCCCAGAGACATTGCCCGCCCCACCATAATGCATGACCCACAATCTCCATGGGGTTGACCTGCATTCCAAGCAAGGAAGGCCTCTTCAGAAAAGGGGCAGGGAGGAGGGAAAGGATGGAACCAACATGTGTTGTTTACAAACTAAATATGTCCATATCTAATAAAAATGTAAAAAAATAATGTAAAATAAAAAATAACTGGTGACAAATGTATAGAAGTAAAGGATGGTGAGGCAAAATCAAGTGAGATCACATGAATATTTGTCAAAACACATCCACTAGTACATTTTAAAAAATGATTTAATTATAAATTTTTTCTAATTTGGTTAATTTTTTATAGAAAGTACCACCAAATAAAAATAAGAAGGAATAAAGTCTTCATAAGGGACTATGAAAAGGCATTTGACCTTAACAAAGGGCTGTGTTTCTTGTGTGTAGTTCCCTGGCATATAATCCATACTCCATGAAGGAGGACAGTCCAAAGTAGCAGCTGTGCAGTTCTGGGAGGTTAGTGTGATCCACTTTTGCATGTAATTTCTCAAATTCGGGTCCATTCACATAAGATCAGTCCTGAGTGATCAAGGTTCAGATCTGATCAAAGGCTCAGTCATAGGGTAGGGGATACAGCTCTATAATGTTAGTAGAGGGTAACAGGATTTCTGGACATGGTTTTCTAGATTAATAATAAATATATTAAAATGTGTTGAATAATTTTAATAAGGCACCAATGGTAACTTTGTATGAATTATTTAGATCCAATTTAATATACAGTATATTACTCCAGATAAAATAATTCAAATATACAACAACTTCTGGAGTAAATCTAAGATAACATAAGTTAACTGCATCAGATTGACCAAAGTTTAATTAGGATCTCCATAACTACCTCTTATGATCCTTAGTCACACAACTTAACCTGGCCAAATTTTAGATTCTATTTTAGTATACTAGGAAATATTTTCCACTTCACAAGTTTCTATGAAAATTAAATTTGCACAGAAAGTATGGACTAAGCAACATTGCCATAATGGCAATTTTGTTTAGTTACTGCAAAATACTGTCAATGCTATTTAATCATTAAGTTAAAATATTATTTGTATCTGTTTTTAATGTTTAAAGCTTTAGATTCCTAAATATTCTATGCTGGTTATAAACAGACATATTTGATAGTTATATAATTTAACATGTATTTTCTGTTAAATGATAAATCTTGATTGAACTGTTATTTCTTGTTTGGACTACTTATGTCCATGGAAATTTTCATCTTTATTTAACAAAAGGTCTTCTAATTAGCATGAATTTTTAGAGCTTGAAAAAATACATCAGTAAATTACTTGTTACTTGCCTTACTTAAGAACTTGTTGTATATTGTTTGAACATATTATCCTATTACATGAGATGAAAGCCAGGAACTGAAAGCAAAAAGCCACACTTATACATTAGGAGTGCTCATGTAAAGATCAAGTAGACATTTTAGCTGCTTAGAATCAGAAGCCATCATTTACATTGGGAAAACTGTTTCTTGCACATTTTCTTCACTTGTGAGTTAATTTCAAATGGATCACAACTGCTATAAATATGATAAACTGTTGGTGCAAAGGCAGCGTTCAAAAACCAGGTCACTGCTTCCAAGTTGAAGGAAAAGAAGTCACCTCAGCAACTCAAATATAATATACATGGGAAGGAAAAAGTATACCTTAGTCCTCTTCAAATAATCTAGTCTATGCTTATGTTATTCAATGATTTATTTTTGAAACTGAAAGTCCTCCTGCTCTATGTTCAACTTCTTTAAGTATTTATTTAAGGAGCAAAAGTCCCAGTCAAAAGAGTCCAAAGAATTTTTCTCTAAAGGCTGTGTCTAGAATAATGAGGTAAGTGTATAAGGTATCCTGGTTGGGACCAACAGTCCAGCTTTGCCTAATCCGATGTCTCGGTAATTCTATACCTCTTAATCTCCACCACACCAAGATAGTTGGCCACCTTAATCATAGACCACAGGGCATGTTCCACTCTCATTGAATAGCAACACTAGAAGGTCCATGGAAAGAAACTGCGGGGTCTAACATTCTCATTTTATTTATATGGAAGGTCAAATCCTAGGTATGGTCTCAGTGATATACCCACAGATGCAAAGTAATCCTTAAGGTATGTTTCAGGTAAGAGGTGAGCCCTAGTATTCTAATTCTAGTTCAGAGACTATCATACAGAATGAAATATTCCATAGTGGCAAGAAGCCTGGGCCTGATGCCAGGCCACCAGGGCTTTTGTTCTGTGGCCTTGGACAATCTACCTGGCTGAACTTTTTCAGCCCCTGGTTTCTTGGTTAAACATTGGCATGCTTCACATTCATTGAACTTGAGAGGGTGTGGCAAAAGTGTTGTACTCAGAGCCTGGCACATAAAGACATTATTAGTAGTATTAGTATTATTGGTGGTTTTAAGTCTTTTCCTGACTCCCTTTATAAAAATTTCTCTGTTCATCATAACTATGATTCACAAACCAGAGTGAGAAGGCACAGCCCAAGAAATAAAGCCCTTTTTTAAGAGTGTTTCCTCTTGAGATCTTCTTGACATAAGTCATTGTGGACTTGTGTCATGCTGATCTGTACAATGTACAGGACCTTCTTTGAAAAGATATCTGTTATAATACAACAAATACATGGAATTTGCATTAGTAATTCAGTTTCCAGGTACTGCATTAAGGTTCTTCAAAGAGGCTCTTTACAAAATGCTGAATCTCCACTACCATACCTTGAGACATTTTATATAGAAGCCAAACTCTTAGCCAACACAAAATGAAGATGAGTGCATTTGAAGTGATTTAATTTACTTTTGACAACACAATAGTCTTGTAGCACTAATTTTTGATTGAAAAGAAATTCATTATTAATATGCTCAGTATTCAGAAGATTAAGCTTACTTTAGGACACCAAAATTGAAATCTTTTTCTTCCATTCTTTTTCTATAGTTGAGTATCATGATTTGTTAAAACATAAGTCTCATCCATACCCAGGAACACACAGAATGATAGATTCAAAAGGATTTTTGCAGGGGCTGGAGAGATTTGTCAGTGGTTAAAGGTGATTTAACTCCATTAATATGAAAACAAATATCAGAATAAAACATTAACCATACATCAGTCCAACAAAACTCAATGTTCATCCTAAACATGATATGTATGTGTATGTAATATTTATAGACCATGCAATTGAAAAAAGGTGTGATGTTATCAGATCCATTTCCATGGTCAAACAAGCTATCATTCTCATCACTTTCAGATCATGACTGAGGCCATCTCAACGTGAAGATAATCCTATTACAAAACCACAGGACAGAAGAAGGAAAAGAGGAAACAGAAGAGTGGGCATTGGTTTGTTATGCTGTATAGGTAATTATCAAATCCCACTGCATGGCCACTCTGTGCTTCCAGGTCTCAGTGTGCAGAGATGCACATGTGGATGTATGGGAGTGTACAAGATGTGCATATGTTGGGACAAAAGGGTTGGGTGGAAAGCAGTTTTGAAAGAGTCAAAATGATTTGTTCGTATGCAAATATGCTCACTGCTTTCCTTCACTTTAAAAAATAAGTTTTAGGGCTGGAGAGATGGCTTAGTGGTTAAGGTGCCTGCCTCCTAAGCCTAAAAACGCTGGTTCCAGTCTCCAGCGGTTCCAATCTCCAGGTCCCACATTTAGCCAGATGCAAAGGGGTGCAATGCCACACTTGACCACAAGGGGGCGCACACATCTGGATTTCGTTCGCAGCAGCTGAGAGGCTGCTGGCGCACCCATCTCTATCTGTCTTCCTCTCCCTCTCTCTCTGTCTCTCTCTCTCTCTCTCTCTGTATCTCTCCCCCCCCAAAATGTTTAATTTATTTGTAAGGAGAGAGAGAAAGAGAGAGAGAGAGAATGGGCAGGACCTCCAGCCGCTACAAACAAACAGCAGATGCATGTGCCACCTTGTGCATATGGCTTTATGTGGATACTGGGTAATTAATTTAACCGTGGTTGTTAGGCTTTGCAGACAAGCACCTTAATCGCTAAGCCACCTCTCCAGTCCCTCTCCTAAACTATTTATATCACAATGTTATTTGATCTCTCAAGAGTAAGGAGTAATCTAGTGAAGTGGGAAACAAAGTCAATATATAAGTATCTTCTATTTTTATTAGGCTAGTTTGAAGTCTATTTTTATTTATTTTGAATGTATGTGTGTGGTCATATATGTATGTACACATGTAAATGTGTGTGAGTGCTTATGTTTGGAGGCCAGAGATCAATGTCAGGTATATTCCTCAATCACTCCCACCTTATTTTTTGAGACAGGGTCTCTCACTGAACTCAGTAATCACTAATTCAGCTAGAGTAGCTGTCAATAAGTCCTAGAGGTCCTCTCCTCTGCCTCCCAGCACTGGAATTAAGAGTGCCTGTTGCCAGGACCAGCTTATATGTGGGTGCTAAAATCTGAACTCAGGTCCTCATGCTTGCATGACAAGCACTTCACTGAGCTATCTCCCCAACCCCCAGTATTTGAATTTTAACTGATATATAAAAATTATACCATATGTTATTTTGATGCATGTACACATTCTGTAGTTATTCCAGTTAGGGTCGTAACCACATCTGTCTCCTCCGTTATCATCACCTTATGGTGAAAACATTATTTAGAAAGGAATTTATTTAAGAAATTGTACATAATGAGTTCAGGGGAAACCTAGACTTTACAGTAAATCTGTCTCAAACACTGTCCCTTGACACACCCTCATTAAATTATTTGTATATTTTGAACTGTTATTCATCAAAACAATTTGGTGGAATACTGTGAGGAGCTGATGAAGTTTACCTCTCTTACCTTTGAAACAACTTCACAAAAATGCTACCAGGGCTGTATTGTTAAATTACAATGGAGAAAAAGATTAAAAGTGGATCTTCCACAGGTATACACATGCTATAGAGAATAGAACTGCACTACAATGAAAATTGTTTTGGCTTTGCAAGAAACTAAACGTGAGAGTCTGGGAAACTTACCTAAATCAAAAAAGGAGATACCACCACAGCGTTCACAGGTCTGTTGTACAGGTTATATAGAGTGACATGACTGCCCCTTCCTACCTCACACCAGGACATTGTACTTGCTGTTTGCTCTATATGTAGAACCCGACTCCCTTCACCAGCCACTAAAGCTCTTATAGCTCCTAGAGAGCATTGTCCATGCTGTTCCCCTTGACTCCCTGGCTGGAACATTCTTTTCACTCTTTCCCTTCCCTTTGCACAAATAACTTTCAAGCCCACACTTGGATGTGACGTCTTTGCTGACACCTCTAGACTAGACTGTATGCTCCATTTATGCACTTATATGCCACCCAAGTTCTACTATAATGGCCTTTTCACCCTGCATTGGAATTGTCTTTTTCAGTAAATGACAAACTTCCTAGAACAAGAATAGACATTGTTCACACGCTATGGAGATGGCTTAGCAGTTCAAGAGCTTGCTTGCAAAGCCTTCTGGTCTGCATTCAATTCCCCAGTACCCATGTAAATCCAGATGCCAAACAGTGCATGCATCTGTGACCCCAACGTGCCTACCACAATGGAGGTGGGACCAGGAGAGTTCAAAGTTCTTGGGCCAGTTAGTGTGAAATTCCTTGGCAGTGTCTTTGTTTGTAGCAGCTAGAGACTCTGCTTCAAAGAAGGTGGAGGACAGACAACTCAAAGTTGTTCTCTACCCTCCATATGCATACTGTGGTGCATGTATCCAGACATGCACATGCACAAATAAATTAAAAATTTTTAAATAAATCTGTATTTTATAACAATGCTTTAAAAACAAAAATCTATATTGTTCAGTGTTGTAGGTATGGCTCTTAGCAACGACCTTCCCAGATAGGAAGCACTGTTGAGAGCACAGGGAGATGGGTTTCTTCCACACAAAAGAGGCAAGCAAGGCATTGCATTAAGTGCTGTCATAATCAATGTCATTTAATCATCGTGACACTCTTAAGTTCAGGTACTTGTGTATTATCCATACCACACATGTCAAGAAGCAAAAGGTCTGAGTTTATTTGCTGTAGGACATGAAAATTTAAAGGTAGTGGGATCTTCAAAGAACTCTGATGTATCTGATGCTAATAGTGTTTTTGCTCAGCAACAAATATTCTCATATATAAGTTTTCTGGATAGCAGTTGAATCATTTATAATTCACATCTATTGATGAATAAATGAAGCAGGAAACTTACACATAACACTCATGTATGTTATAAATGCTCTAAAATGTTCACTTCTTCTTTAATTTATATCCATTTTTGTTTTTATTATTTATTATTATTTTATTATTTATTATTAGGGAGTCTGTTGATTCTATTTCTATTCTATTTCTTATTTGAGCACTAAATGTACAATGCCTCACCACCTTCCTAAAATTGTTTCCCTCTCTGTCAATTAAGTTGTGTCACAGGGTGGGTAGGAATGACAGCCTGGAAGGTATTGTAAGCTCATTAGAATACTTGCTCCTTGGGACTGGACTGGGTGTGGTGGTGCATACCTAGTACTCTGGAGGCAGAGGTAGGAGGATTGCTGTGAGTTTGAGACCACCCTGAGATTACATAGTGAATTCCAAGTCAGCCTGGGTTAGAGTAAAACTCTACCTGAAAAACCAAAAAACCAACAACAACAAAAGAAATCGTATTTTTTTAAAAAAACTTCTATCTTTAGCTCCTAACAAGAAGCTTTCCTCACTGTACACAAATATCAACACTGCAGAAGTGGGTTAGTAAACGGGTAATAAACACGAGTCACAGAGTTTACATGAGGTGCTTACAAACTGTTAAGGTGGCCTTGGGAGATGGCTAAGTGGTTAAAGGTGCTTGCTTGAAGAGCCTTCTGGCCTATGTTCACTTCCCCACGTAAAGCCAGATACAGGAACTGGGCATGTGTCTGGTGTTCTTTGCAATGTCAAGAGGTCCTGGGACACTCATGCTCTCTCTAATAAATAAAATATATAATGTAAAACTGTACATATCAGTTAGTCATTACATAAAAATGGAAAACAAAGCAGGGGATCTTTGCCAGAATAATATCTGAAATAAATCTCTTTTTAGGAGATTGTTACAAGGCTCTTGGACTGTAGAAGGAATAAACCAGGTGGAACCCAGCATTGATTTGGACTCAGCAAATATTGGAGAACTTACTAAACATGAGACACTGTGCCAATACCCAGTTAACTGTGGGGAATTAGAAGTTTCTTACTGTCATGAGAACTCATCTGTTGAACAGCTGAGTATCATTTGCATATCAAAATAAGAAAATAAAGATTTGTCTTACGCAAGGAGGGCAGAGTGAGCTCACTAAACTGCAATCAGGTCTGTTTCCTGCTGACACATCTTGGGGCTTCCCTATGTTGAAAACTTACAGTTTTCCCATGGCATTTGGTTGATCAAGGAGTTTCTCCATGCACTAATGGTATGGTTGCAAGTACATAGCATTAAAATTTTCTTGCTGAACAATGGTTTACTTTCTGAATTTTTAAGTCTATCCATGTAACTGAACAAGGCTCACAAAGGTTTACTTCATTCTCCTTTCCACTGGGGGGCTCCAGAGATTGCAGTATGTGGAGTGAAGTCACCCACATACCTTCAGGACAGCAGGCTGCTGTTCTGTGATGCACTAGGAACACCAAAGAGGATTCAGTGTAACAGACAATATGAACAACCAAATAAGAGACTAAGACGCAATTAGCTCACTTAAACAACTGGACAAGATGAAATCCCTGCTATGCCAAGCCTGTACATTAGCACATGCATTTGGTTGATGGGTAGCTTCATTTTAAGCAAAAGCAGCAGAAGCAGAGAAGACTGGCTTGTAGGGAAGGTCTAGAAAGGATTAGGGTACAACCTGGTATCGTGTTGTGAAATGAAAGCCTCACCAGTTGCTGCTTTCTGAGGGTTTACTCTGCTGTCTAACCAGTTAGGTTTACTAGTACATGTCTCATTCCATCCTCCATCAGTACAACTGAGAGAGATGACTAGTTCTCTTTATTGACACTAGAAAACCGAAACCTGGGGTCATATGGTTGCTGAGACAACACTAAGATAGTATAGGGCTGGCATGTGTTGTCAAGCTTCCTTGACTATATACCTCTGTAATAAGCAGAACTCAAACTGATCTCTAGCATTTTGCTTCCAGGCTACCTTCTTGCAGTTTAACTTTCTTTTGGTAAAATAGATCTGGGGATGGAGGAGATAACAATACAGTCTCAACAAATTTGCAGTGGTCCAATGACATGGGGCTAGAGAAATGGCTCAGCAGTTAAAGGCACTTGCTTGCAAAGCCTGATGACCTGGGTTCCATTCCCCAGTATCCACATAAAGGCAGATGCACAAGTAGCACATGCATCTCGAGTGCCTTTGCAGTGCCCTGGTGCAACCCCATTCTCATTTCTCTTCATCATTCTCTTTCTCTGCTTGTGAATAAATAAATGAATAAACATTTTTTAATGTTTAAACTAATAGAAGCTATACAAAACAAATATTTTTGACAGTTGCTTGTGTTCTGCTTTAAAAATAATATCCTTTGCAAGAAGTAAATCCTTTTAAAAGTTAATCCACCCCCTCCAAACTTGGTTGCTTTTGGCACTTTTTTGCAAGTCGAGTCAGACTTCTCATTAAATGTTAACTTGTAGCTGTGACTTCTCTCCAGACAAGGAATTGGCAACAAGGAACACCAGCAAGCACCCTGGCTCCTTCACAGGCTAGAGGAACAGCTACAAGCCAATCCCTTCTGCATGCCCAGTGAAAATGAACAAGAGGGTTAGCTAGCGCTGAGTTTCTTCCAAGGTTTTTAAAATCCTGGGGAAGTAGCCCATGAAGAGAGTCATCCTGAAACATTCCTGAGTCAGGAGGGTTAGAAACACTTGCGACCAGAAACTCTTTTGAGATTTCAATAGGTATTTAAGACATCTAAAAACATCTTAAGAATTGTAATATGGTCAAAAAAGTCAATATGACTAGTGCACTCCTCTTTCATAGCTGGGTAGATTAACGAGTGAGAATCTGAAAGACATTTTGACATAGCCACACAGTATTTCAAACATTCAAAAAAATTGTAAATATCTAGAATTTATGGGATATCTGACACAAAAGTTGTGATTTCCAGCTATCTCTCTTTAAGAATCTATTTCTCTGCTCTTATCTGGAATGCCCACATGGCCCTGAACAGGATTTGTCCCCAACCCTAAACTACGCCCAGCTTCCCATTTCTCCAGCCCCTGCAGCTGCGCACCAGGGTGGGGTGCATTATTTCACAGGACAGCTCCCCTGGGCGCTCCTGCCTGGTTGAGGGGTGTGTGACCTTGGGTTGGAGGGATACAATGGGAAGTCGCTTTAGTTGTGAGCATTGAGGACAGAGTTGTCTTGGAAGAGAATCTACAGTCTTCTCCTGGCGGCCTTCCTCTGTGACTGCTGTCCCCGCCCCTACTTCCGCCGGCAGGTGGGTGTACAAAGATGCGAGAACAAGCTGGGGGCTGGGAGTCTGGAGACCCGGGTCTCAAAAAAAATAAATAAATAAATAAATAAAAAAGTCTCCGGGTGCCTCGCTGGGTTCCCCCGACATCTTCTGTCTCCGTGCGTGAAACTCTCCCGCCTTGCCGTCAGTCCCCATGCTCTCTGGTGGGACCCTGTAACTCGTTCTCCGCAGTTCTAGTCTTTCTCCTCCGCGTCAGGTACCCGCCACCCTCACCCGCGCCGCCCCGTCCTTTCGGGGGTCACTTCAGGGGACGCCCGCCGTGTCCGCCCGCCCAGGCGTCGCGGGCTCTCCGCCGAGGCTCCGAACCGCGCCCGCCGCGCTCCTCCGTTCACCCGGAGACTGCCGGCCCCGCAGAGGGAGAGGGCGAGGGCGCCGCCTGGGGACGTCCCTGGCAGGCCGCCCGGCCCCGCCGCGCTCCGCCCCGCCCCGCCCCGGGGAGCTGCGCGGCGCCGGGGGACCGTGGGCAGCCGCAGGTGCCGCCCGCCTCGCAGCCGCATCCCGCAGGTAGGCGCTTTGCAGCTCGCTGCTGCCTCCGCCAAAGCAAGCATCCCGAGGCGGCTGGGGAGACTGAAGGAAGGACCGCACGGGGTGAGTAGTGACTGCACGTACAGATAAACCTGGATACTATACTATAGCAAGGGCGCTGCTGGGGCTGGGAAGTTAAAGAGGAAGAGAGAAAACAAAGGCACTTGGACAGGGTAATTCACACTAGCCAGTGTGCACTGTACTCCATCTGATACCCAGCCTGGCACTTCGTAACGACTCAGCACCCAGACACAAATCAATAGATATTTGCTGGGCTGAGTGAGATAAGAGAGTGGAGGGAGTTCCTGTTTGTTCCAGCTTATCCAGCCTCAAAACAAGCTGTCATTGTTTTTGATGGTTAGCTTCATCTCCCCACTCTAAGGCGGAAGGGTTTCACCATTTTTTTACACATAAAAATAAAGTATGCTGCTTGCACACTATGGACTGCTGGGCAGCACTTAAAATTCGCAAATGAGAGTTGAAGATATCCACACACATGTATCTAGATCTGAGAACTGTGATGGTCAGTGAGCAAGGTATAAGGCACACCTGTTTCACGCTGCCATTCAAGGGCTTATTTTCAACACTTATCAATCACGGGAAGGAGAGTGTAAAAATGTGACCAGATTCCTAAGTGTAGCTGTCTGTGGGAAATGGAAAAGAGCAGTTTCCTTGTCGTGAGGGTGAATGTGGAAATGATTACCTCAAAGTTCCAATGCTTAATATTCATGGTCAAAGTTGAAAACTACAAGCAGTTGTTAACTGAGAGTGTTAACTAACTTGGGTTTTTAAAAAAATGTATTTTTTGTCCTTTCCTGCATTTTAAAAAATGTTTCAATCTAAGAAGATTTGTTTTTTTTTTCAAATGCAAAAATGAAGCTAGAGATATGCACATGCTGTGATGATAAAATCTCAAAAGTGCAGTCAGAAGTTGTAATTTTTTTGGCATCACACCTAATGTTAACCAATTCTAGAACAATTGCTTTAGGGAGACCGAGATGTTCAGAGGAGCCCACCTCCTCACTCCAAAGAGCAGGCCAAATGGGAAATGCTGATGTTAGGGAATTAGTCCCCAGTTAGTGATGTGACAATCGCTGTGTCTAGATGGAATTCTGAGCACTTCTGTGTTCCTGCATATTGGGAAAGGTAGAGGATTTACAGAAACCAGTCCTACATTTCTACTGTACTCTACTCAGCAAAGTGGAAAGAATTAGTCTCCATTTTCCTGCCAGAGACAGGCTGTTTCTCTCTGGGCCTAAGGGAAAGTTATCTGAGTTAGTTATGCACCTAGAGGAGAAAAAGATCAGTCTAAGCTGGACCATGTGAGGTAGATGCATTGGAGGAAGAAGATACTAAGCCATCACCCAGTTGTTTCATTTGCTCCCTTGAAACATCCATAACATGGTATAGATTGTTTTGGACTAAAATCACTGATATGTGGTGGACAAAATTGCACATCAGAATAGAGTTTGAAGTGTGGGAAATTGTGATAATATTCCTCCTTCATGTGATCTGACAACGTGCAAGGTCAACATCTTATGGTGCAGGAAGACGCTCTACTTGAGAAAAGCTCACGGTGTGAGGAAAAAGGCAAGAATGGTGGCACTGTGATGGGGTGTAAAAATGACATATACTCAGATTTTAAGTAAAAACAGGAGAATGAAGCCCTGGTCTATAGAGATAACAATCACAGTTCTTTCCAGTTTCTGCTCTAAAGAGGACCAGTCTTCTTTTTCTAATACTGTTAGTGTTAGGCTGTACACTATTGTCTACTTGTTTTGATATTTACAGTAGTGAAACATGCAGGGCACCCCATTTGCTGGTTCTTAACACTCAGTAAACACAAAGGGCATCCTACTTGCTTCTTCTTAATTCCCCTTTCTACTACACTTAAAAGCCTTTTGATATTTTTGCCCAGAGGCAGTAGTTCTTCCTATCTTTTGGATCTCAATAAATCCCACTGAGCTTGAATCAGCCACCTGTTACCACCTGCCCCCATCCTCTCACTGACTCCATCCCTTTTAATTCACTGCTTCCTAATTGCTGATTCTTTCTTTGCTCTACATTTAATGATTCTTTTTAAAGTCCATGAGGCACTTTGCCAGCAGTTGGCTTTTAGAAGGAAAAGTAGCAATTCCTTAATGGACCTGCCTTCCAAGTAAAGGCCTGACTTTAATTTTCCTAATGAGAAAATGAACTTTTATTCTACACATATAGGGGCCTCCCAAGTTCTTTTTAAATAACTCATCCACAACTTGTGTTATCATGAACACCTTCCCTAATTCTACTTCTAACCTGTATTTCCTTCATGTGTAAAAAGTCCAAGAGGAAATCAGTCAACAAGTGTCAACATTAAAAAAAGTAATGTGTGATAATGAAATATTGCACTTATAAAAATAGCATGAACCTTGCTGGAGGGATGGCTTAGCGGTTAAGGTGCTTGCCTGCAAAGCCAAAGGACCCAGGTTTAATCAATCAATCCTCCAGGACCCATGTTAGCCAGATGTCTGGAGTTTGTTTACAGTGGCTGGAGGCCCTGGCATGCCCATTCTCTCTCTTTCTCTCTCTCCCACTGTCAAATAAACAAATAAACAAATAGCACGAGTTTACATTTATCCTCTGCATAGTATATGCCAGGTGTTTTGATAATTGCCTTACCTATGTTGTCTTATCAACTATGTCCACAAGCCATATTTGCCCTTAGCATGAATTTTTCTCAAGCTGTATAGCTGAGCTGAGTTTTAAAATGATCTATACAATTTGGATCGCTTTCCTCTGTTTTGGTAGTTTAAAGATCTGGTCTTCTGGTCATGTGTTTCTACATGACAACAATTTCTAGATTGTCGGGTGGGACAATTGTGCTTTTTAGGTTTAACCATTGTCACCATTATCCTCACTGTCACATAGCTGGTCTAGTTTGCTCAATTGTATGGACATTGTGACACTTCCAGGCATCTGAGCTTGTGACTCTTGAGGGAGGCATTGCTATGTGCCCATGCTACTTGCCAGTGGTTACATAACTGTTTCAAGGTCATGGCCATGTTAGTTTTAGGACTGGAACCTAGGCTCCTGCTTCTTACAAATTTCAGGCAGAACAAGATTCTTTGCTGTTATGTTTACAAAGGGATTAAAACCATAAATGTGCATTTTATTTATTTATTTAAAATATTATTTATTTGAGAGAGAGAGAGAGAAAAAGAGAGAGGAGAAGGAGAAAGAGAGGAGAGGGAGAATTTGTGTGCCAGGGCCGGTAGCCACTGCAAATGAAATCCAGATGCATGCACCACCTTGTGCATCTGGCTTATGTGGGTACTGGGGAATTGAACCTGGGTCTTTATGCTTTATAGGCAAGCACCTTAACAGTTAAGCCATATCTCCAGCTTCATAAATGTACATTTTAAAGGAACTTTTATCTCAGATATATTTTTTAACTTGTGCTTTAATAGCTAATAATTATTGAACACTTATGCTCTAAAATCCTTTATGTATGGAGTCAAATATATATATATAGATAGATACACAAAGACATGTATTAGATCTAGGCAAGGTTCTAGATCACTATTAAAGCTAAGGCAGGTAATTGGGAGTTGGGAGCTACATAAGGAGACTCTGTCTCCTCCAAACAGGCATTCATAGATACAATATAATATATGAATGTACATATAATATAACACAGATATTATGTCACATATATATGTCATGCATTATATTAAATGTATGTGTCTCACATTTAACTCTCCTTTGGGATAAGGACTATTGTTATATACAATTTCAATGGAAAGAAAAAAGAAACATGTACATAGAAATTAAACTACTTGTTAGTATATTACCTTCCAGAGCAAGGAGAAAAATAAGAAAAGTGCATTGCTATGACATTGTTATGAAAAAATTAAACTGGTTGTTGGTCACAAAATGGAAGGAAAATCTACACTTAGCATCTTTTCTCTAAAACATGAAGATTCACACCTAACATTTGTATGCTGTAGTTGTTAAATAAAGTGTTTCTTAATCTTTTCTTCAGACTGGAAAAATATTTAGCTTTTGTCTTATTTTGTAAGTACAGATCTGATTCTAATGGGGCCATGTGGTGGCTTCCCCTACAGTTTAATGCTTTATTATTTCTAAGATTATAATTTCCAAGGATAAGCATTTCTACTGCAATGATACGAATTGTATTAATGTTTTTGTCATACTCTGTCCTCATGGCACCTATCATATGCCATATTATAAGAATATCATTTCTTTTTTTCCCCCTAAATGTCCAGCTGAGTTTCTGGGACCTGTTTTGAGCAAAGATGAGTGTTTCTGCCAGGATAATGTAAATAAAGCATCCAGGACAGTGCAGACTTGAACATGGGAGCCAACACTTCAAGCAAACCACCAGTGTTCGATGAAAATGAGGATGGTAAGAATATACTATAGTGGCATATAAAGATGGAATTTTATGATTTTCAAATAATTACCTAGTTTCACAAGTAAATATAATCAGGGATTGCAGGGCCTCTAAGAACATGGGTACAATTTCAAGAGAGAGCTCAAGAACCTCATATGCTAATAGCTAGAATGTGCTTTGTACTTCCTGCCAGACCTTTGGCAATTTCCTTAATTGATATTATACCAAAGTCCTCTTTTCTCCAAAGAGAGGTGTGCTTGGGCACATGGGCGATACTTAAATGATATGTGTCTTCTCTGTGGTGTTCCCTTGGCAGTTAAGTTAGCCCACATTGCTAGTCTTGACCAAAAATTTCTTTATCAAATTGCATGCAAATGATAATTGCTACTTATTATAGTATTGAGTTATACAAGGTAGATGCCTTTTGAATTTCCAGCTGTCATGTTTCTGTGTCTTAAACATTTTTCACCATGCTAGGTCACAGAATGGGGAGATAGGAAATGTCCAAGGCCATGCTCAGTTAGGCAGCAAGTAAAGCTGGGAGTCCTCCTGGTTCTCCCATCATTTCACAGCAGAGGCATGTCAAGCATGGGCCTTGCTGTGTCATGTTTCCTTCCCCTAATGGAAGTTTGAAGAGCCTTGTTGGAGTCTGTTGGGTGGTAGCTGCTTGTAGGTAGTCTGGGAAAAAGAAATCCTTGAGCCATAAATCCCAAATAGTAAGTTGCCCAGCCCTCCAAAAGGGAGATTCCACAGTAATTTCCAGAGAGAAAGAATGAATTCAAATTCAGGAGGCTTATGATCAGTTCTCCTATCAGCTACCTGTGAGGCTCAGGAAGCTCTTCTCTTCTTCTATACACTACTTCCCCATCTATAAAGCAAGGAGGGAGGATGACCTCAAAGGTTCTTTCTGATTCAACATGTTTATCATTTTGAAGCCTTAAACCCCTGTGCGAATTTGCACAGAAGTCTGTGAAGCATTGAGGAAAGTCCATTGTGTTAGAACGTTAAGTTTAATGTCAGAACCAGAAACTGCAAATAGCAGCAGCTCATGTAGGATGGATGCATTTTTCCTTCTCTAGATGCTGTGGTGCCAAAGGCTTAGGTTAGGGCTGGCTCTGACAAACTTGACCATCCCGCCTGCCCTGTCCCTGCAGCCCATGTCCAGAGTGGTAGCCTTACTCTCATGCTCACCTGTATCAACAGTTCAACTGTTGGAAAAGTAGAAAAGTCAGGAAGCTGTGCTTGTCCTTCAAGGATTTCATCTGGGTTTCCTTCACCTGCGTAATACCTGCTTCCAAGAGAGACAGCATTTGGTTGTCTTGGATGTACATTTTCTTTCTCTTTCTTTCTTTCTTTCTTTCTTTCTTTCTTTCTTTCTTTCTTTCTTTCTTTCTTTCTTTCTTTCTTTCTTTCTTTCGGGGGGGAGGTTCAAGGTAGGGTCTCACCGTAGCCCAGGCTGACCTGGAATTCATTATGTAGTCTCAGGCTGGCCTCAAACTCATGGCAATCCTCCTACCTCTGCCTCCTGAATGCTGGGATTAAAATTTTATGCCCAGCCTTGGTTTTAGATTTTATATTTTAGTGAAAACCCAAGTCCTCATTATTTCTTTTCTTGGGAGTAAAATATATTTATAAAATGTATCTGCATCACTTTGACCAGTTTAACATGTCCTGTTATTTGACCTTGTTGAAGTCACAGTGTTTTATACTTATCATCATCACACTCTCACACCAAACCATAACCTCTCCATTTTCCCAGCCCCTGTCCACACCACTGGACTTTATGTGTCTATTAAGTTGCCTGTCCTGAGAACCTGTGTAAGTGGGATCATATCAAATTTGATCTTTCTATCTGGCTTACTTCTTTCAGCATAATATTTTTAAGGCTCACATATGCTCTGGCATTTGTCAGAATTCTCTTCCTTTGAAGGGCTGTGCTTCATTTTGTTTACCCTTTCATGTGCCAAGGAACATTTGATTGTTTCAGTTTTCTGATTTATTGTTAATATATCTGCTGTAAATGTTGGAATATAGACTTCCGTATAAGTACATGTTTACAGTTCTTTTGAGTATGTGCCTAGAAGTAGAATAAGTGAATCATGTGACTAATATAACAAAGTATCCTGATTAGTCATTACCAGATAGAAGAGCCAATCTGTCTAATTACAAATCTTCTAAAGACACTTACAAAAAGACCAGAGAAAACTTTTCCAAGCCTAATAATGAATTAATTTGAAAAAAAGCCCTCCTATTGAAGAAATTATCCCACTGCTATAAACCTCTGCTTTTTCATATATGAAATACAAGTCATAACAAGGAAGATTTTGAGGTAATTATGAGGGTTAAGAAAACAAATGCAAGTGAAGCAGAAAGTTCTTAGACCCAATTAATGGTGATGGCTGGTATTGTTTACTAGCATCACAGGTTCTGAACATGAACTCTTCGAAGTTCTTCAGCGTCTTAAAGGAACAAAATTGATTAAAGATACTCAGTAGAGCCATAGCCAGCATGACCTACTCATACTACTATCCAGTAAACTGGACTGGCAGAATGCAAGAGTTAATAGGTTCTCCAAGCTGGCATTTTATTTCTTTCCTTTTTTTTTAGACTCAAACTGACTAGTATATAATTTCAGTTGATGAATGAACACAGTGCACAATCTCCCCCAGCTATCATATTCATATTCTGAGAAATAATGACGTGTATTATTTTCTGAAAGAAAAGAAGTGCAAATGATCTTCAGTTTTAATCTTTGTAACTTTTAAAAAATTTACCTTATTTCCTCTGAATGCAGTAGCTTTGTTTGTTGTTGTTGGTACTGTCAGTTGTTTTATTTTTTAAATTCATATTTAAAAAATATACTCATTGACATCTTCTAGAATAATTTAGAGAAAGAAGGTTTTTAATACTAGGAGAAAACAGACTTGTATACACCTCAAGAGCAAGATAGAGTCTTACCACTTTTATGATTATTAATGTTTCTCCAGTCACATACAAAGAAAACAGAGATAGAGAGGTGGAAGAGTTGTTTTAGTCAAGCCAAGAGACAGCCTTCTTCTGGAGTCTTGCAGCTAAGGAAAGTTGGCCTTAAGTTAAAAAGTTTCTCTAAAGAGTTCATCAATGCCCCAAGTCTAAAAAGAGCTCAATTATTACATTATTCTCTGGGCTTGGTAAAAACTCAATGTTCTTTCATTTGGCAACATTTGTTTCCTAGGATATGTGGCTTTTTCCAGTTTCCAACATCTTCTTTAGTGGCAGAAAGCAATTTAGTCCTTCAAAATGTTGGGCCAAGAAAATGGCCACAGATTTGCAATCTAAAAGAAATAGGAGGTTTCCTGAATTGATTCTTGCTAGGATACTCTTTTGACATCCATGCATTACATATTTCTACCCAAATGGTAGGTAAAAGGATTTCAGACTTTCTCCTATTAGACTTAAGAAATGTTTTATATTACATTTATTATTTTACATTGGCATGATTCGAAAAATTTTTTAAAATCTATACTGAGAATTGGCTTTTTAAAGTTGTCTTTTTGGATAGTCTAACAATCATTTGTCCAATGAATCATTTGTCATAAATAATATCATATCCAATTGCTTGTGTGAACTTGTAAGTGTTCTGTTTCTCTGTGAAAATGCATTGGAAAAAATCAGAGGAAAACCCAGAAAGCCAAAAAAACAAACCCCAAAGAACAAGCTAGTCATTCCCAGTTTAGTGATCCAGGTGATGAGTTAGAAATATTTAGGAGAATCTACCCAAATTTAGCAAAGCTACACTTTGTCTTTAGATAAAGTTCCATAGTCTCACTAAATATTGATGTCTTAATATTCACACTCATTTCAAAATTGAGATCTGTCCACAAAATTGAGCATTGATGAACTCTTTAGAGAAACTTTTAAAAAAATTATTTATTTTATTTGCAAGCAGAGATAGAAGAGAGGCAGTCAGAGAGAGAGAATGGACATGCCAGGGCCTCTAGCCGCTGTAAATGAACTCCAGATGCATCTGACTTACGTGGGTCCTGGAGAATTGAACCAGGACCCTTTGGTTTTTTCAAGCAAACACCTTAACTGTGAAGCCATTTCTCAAGCTCTAGAGAAACTTTTTTAACCCAAGGTCAACCTTCCTTAGCTACAAGACTCCAAAATAAGGCTGTCTCTTATATTAACTAAGCCAACTTTTACACCTCTATCTTTGAATGTGCCTGGAGGCACACATTGTTACTCATGGAAAGACCTTCTTCTGTTCTTGAGTTGTATGTAAGTCCATTTTCTCCTATTATTAAATGTTTTTCTTTCTCACAAAATTAGCTTAGAAAACCTCTTAATACTTTGTGGTTCATAATATTTTGTGGACTTCAATTTAGGAAATCAAAGGTTACTCTGTTTCTTTTGATTTTATCTGTTTTTCCCATTCATTTTTTCCTATTGGTTTAACAACAACATATTCTTATCTGAAATATTTGTAATGTGATTTATAGGAATATAATTGAATTTTCACCTGACATGATGGGGAGTGTGTGTGCTCCTCTGTAAGTCTTTCTAAGCTTTTCAGTGTAGCAGAACACATGTTTGCTCAGGCTAATGAGAAAAACACAGAGTAGCTTAGTTGAATTTTGAAACATTGGATGTTTTTACTTGAAGTAGGAGCTGGTTTTGGTGAAGATCCATTATTTATTATTATTTTAAAAATCATGAACATTTTAATTTAAAGAATGTCTTTTACCTTATCCAGAACAAGCCATTTTAAATTTTTTTGGTTTTGGTTTTTTGAGGTAGGGTCTCATTCTAGCTCAGGCTGACCTGGAATTCACTCTATTCTCAGGGTGGCCTCGAACTCATGGCAATCCTCCTACCTCTGCCTCCTGAGTTCAGGGATTAAAGGCATGCACCACCATGCCTAGCTCTTTTTAAAATTTTTACCTTAAGAGCTGGAGAGATGGTTTAGCTTTTAAGGCGCTTGCCTGCAAAGCCTAAAGACCCATGTTCTACTCTCCAGATCACATATTAGCCAGACACACAAAAGTGAGGCAAGTGCAAGGTTGCACATGCCCACTAGGTGGTGCAAGTATCTGGAGTTTGATTTCGGTGCTTGAGGCCCTGGTGTGCTAATTCTCTATGTCTCCTCTCTCTCTCTCTTGAAAATATATATATAATTGTTATCTTGATACTATAACTGGAATTTTAGGACAAAAGTCTTAAGTCTGAGAGTCCTAAAGGTCTAGGCTCAGTCACCATCCCAATATATTCATCAAAGAGATGACTTGTGGAAGAGTGTGACAAATGTAGGAGTCCAGTGATCCCAAGTTTATCTTTGGAGTACTGATATAAGCTTTAGGATTAAGTAGAGAAAGAACGGAGGTAGGGGACAAGAGGTCTGAGTAATTATGTAGTCCTGGTGATGTGTGGTCTGCTCGATCATTATCAGTTCTGGTTTGGCAAGATGGTGCGAAGACTGCCTTAGAGCTAGAGAAGAGCAGTCTGGTCCCCATGGAATGATCACTTCTGCTCCAGAATGCAGCCTCTCCATCATAGAGAGCCCTCTTTTTTTTTTTTTTTTTTTTTTTTTTTTTTTTGGAGAGAGTCAGAGAGAGAGAGAGGGACAGATTGAGAATGGCCATGCCAGCAGCTTCTCAGCCACTGTGAATGAACTCCAGATGCATGCACCCCCTTGTGGGCAAGTACAGCATTGCACCCTTGCGTCACTTTGCATCTAGCTAAACATGGGACCTGGAGAATTGATCAGGCATTCTTAGGCTTAGGAGGCAGGTGCCTTAACCCCTACGCCATCTCTCCAGCCTGAGAGTCCTCATTTTTTTTGGAGGAGGGATACCTATCCTGTGATCTCACCATTGTTTGGGGATAGTTTCAGTCATGGAGGTAATTATTGATCAGTATTGTTCATGAAATCCATGGTGACTGCAGGAGCAAGTGACCCAAGGGAAAGAGGCCAACACAGAACCAGATGGGCAGGATGGATTTGGCTAGGACAGTGGCTAGTGCCCTCCTTCAGAACGGTGTATGCTGAAGATTGAGTGTATAAGATGGTTTCAGGGTTTAGACAACCTGATCATCACTCCAAAACTACTGAATTCAATGAAAATGGGTTTGAAGACCTTCCAGGGAGTTGATCTGCTGTTAGACTTGCACATGCAATCCTATTAACTACGGTGACCATGACCAGCCTTGATGGAGGTTATAATTGCATAGTGCCATGTGATCATTTGGGGAACTATCATCTGGAAACCTAACACTATAAGACCAATGATGGAATATTATTCTCACTATACATGGCATTGAAACACTGTTTAGATGGCAAAAGAAAGACAGAAAGCTTAGGGCTATAGATTTTTTAATTCATTAGTCTACCAAAGACTCTGCTTTTTTTGGAACTTTTTATTTCCTTGTTGGAAGCATATTGATAGTAAAATAAATAAATAACTTTATTTTGTTATTTTGTGTTGAAGTTGTCTGTATCTTTGGGTATTCAAATTTATTTATGGGACTGATTTAATGCAGTGGTTGGCAATATTTTCTGTAATGAACCTGATAGTACATGTTTTCATGTTTTATACTTTGTGGGTAGTATGAACGGTCTGTGTCTCACCCTGTCAACTCTGTTGTTGGTGGCATGAAAGCCAGAACTGACACTATGGAAACAACCGTGGTTCCCTACAGTAAAACTGTTATACATACTGAGATTTGAATTTCCAGTTATTTGCCATTGCTATTGAATAGTGTTCTTTTTTCTAATAGTGTTCTTTTTTGTTTATGAGTTATGCAAAAATAAATGGTGATTTAGATTTGGACTAAAGACCATATTATGCTGACCCTTGCTCTCAAGTTTCTTGCAGACATTTATTACATTCCCAAGAGCCTTTTTGCTCTCTACTCCTAATCCTCTGGCCTTAATTTACAAGACAGGGCAAGGAGGCTGAATCAGTTCTCCACAGATGGTGATGCATTCATCCTTTACAAACTTTCATTGGCTTAGCCTGTGAGAGCCAGTGAATTTAAATTAGACCAATAATCTGTTGTTTGGGGAGATAATATGTACCATCTATCTATCTATCTATCTATCTATCTATCTATCTATCTATCTGCCTACCTACCTATAATCTATCTACTTACTTTTCTACCCATCTATCTGTACGATCAAGATTCAATGAAATACTTGCATCCTGTAATGAATACATTTGAACTGTGACTAAGGTAGAATTTCTCTTTATAGAGTGCATTTATTCAACTGGAGGACATGCAACAATTGCAGGTATTAATTCTCCATCTTGCTCCATTGTTTTATTTTGTGAATTCTTATAATCACAAAGTGTCAATGTACTTCTGACTTTCAAATAAATTTATGAATTGGGGTCCAGGCAGTAGGACAAGAAAAACTGTTATTTCCCTTTGCTCTATCTTGGCACCAGTTATGGGTCTAAGTCACTCACACTTTCTGGGACACCATGTTTCATAAAATGGAAATGCTGACAGTACAAACAGTGGTCATCAGTTACTTGGCCCTGGAGGCCACTTCTCTGGAGAAATTCCACTTATGTTTTCAAAGGTATTGCCAAGTTCCCAATGTGATTAATTGAACTATTTGCTGCCAACCATTTGGAATGGTGATGGACTGATGCGCCAACAAAATTTTCACCAGTGGATCATAGGTGATAGCTATAGAGCTGACCTTCAACCTTAACTAGTGTTGTGCTGTCAGAGAGACATGGGGTAAATCAGCAGTTTCCAAACACTCTCTGCGGATGCAAGCCAAGGTGCAACAAGTCTCTTTATCTGTACTAAGAGAAAAATGAGAATAAACTAATATGACTCTAAATAAGATAAACCTATTTAAATTTAAATTCTAAGCTTTTATCCGTGTTGTTTTTGTGTAGTATTTAAGGATTGTGGAAATAAAAATTACGTTTTATAGCGAGAACTGAAATTAGCAATTGGCTTCTGATATCTTTCCTCATGTGGATCCGGGTTAATAAAGCCTTCTTTTTTTTTTCCTTCAAAATAGCCATGGAATCTTTATTTTTATTTTTTTATTTTTTTTTAATTGACAGCTTCTATACTTATGGATAATAAACCATGACATTTCCCTCCCCTCCCCCACTTTCCCCTTCAGTACACCACTCTCCATCATATCCCCTCCCTCTCTCCCCTAGTCTCTCTTTTATTTTGATAAAATCATCTTTTTGTCCTATTATGAGAGTCTTGTGAAGGTATTGCTAGGTACTGTGAGGTCATGGATATTGAGGCCAATTTCTTTCTGGGAAGTTGCATTGTAAGGGGTGGTGCCCTTCCTTTGGCTCTTACATTCTTTCTGCCACCTCTTCTGCAGTGGACCCTGAGCCTTGGAGGGTGTGATGGATATGTTTCAGTGCTGGACATTCCTCTGTCAATTCTTCTCAGCACAATGTTGCCTTTGGGGTCATCCCAGTGGTCATCACCATCTGAAAAGAGAAGCTTCTCTGACCAGAAGTGAGAGTAGCATTAATATGTGAATATTAACATTAAGTGTAGTGCTTCAGGGAAGTTTGGTGAGAATAATATATGCATTTAGCCAGACAAGAGCAGGCTTTATACCCCTAAAGCACCTGACCTCCTCTGCCATAGACTTTTGATTAGGTTTTCAGCACCAGGCATGTATTCCCTTCCATTGAGCAGGCCTCCAGTCCAATTAGAGAGCAGATGGTTTCTCCCAGAGCAGACATGCCTCTATTGCACCTGTTTGGTCATTGGGCCTGTCTGGAAAAACTTGAGGCTTCCAGTGTCCACTGTTTTCACCACTGATGACTTCTGTCTCCCATAGGGCTTCATGCAGTGCAGCTTTTTTAGCCTTCAGTTGGCTGGTCTACAAGGAGGAGATTTTTAGCTCAGCATCAGCTTGATTTCTCAGTGACCTTGCTGCCCATGCATGTGAAGTCTTCAGCAATAGGGTTTTACCATGTGTTACTCCTGGGAACTAAGGGTCTTGGCAAAAGCCTATAATGTTTTGGAGGTAGCAGGAACCTCCCTGGCCAACAACTCATGAGTAAGTATCCCATCCCTGGCACTGAAAATTTTCTAGTAGCAATCTATGGCTTCTGGATGTGCTGCTATACAAAGAAATAGGCTTTCATATGTCTTATTCAGAATATCTTGAATTTTGAATGACTCTCCCCCCACCCTTCTCTTACTCAGTCTTTTACCCTGGCCTCACTTAGGTCATTCTCTGTAATCTGTTCTTCTACTTACATATATACAATATCATCCCCTTAAGTTCTTCCGTCTCCTCCCTCCCTTATAGCCTTTTCCTGGCTTACTGGCCTCTGCTACTGATGTTTGGCTCTAGCTCACACACAAGTCTACACATTTATAGCTAGGATACACATACGAGAGAGAACATGTGACATTTGGCTTTCTGGGCCTGGGTTACCTCACTTAGTATAATCCTTTCCAGATCCATCCATTTCCCAGCAAATTTCATTTTTCTTTTCCACTGAATAGAACTCCATTGTGTAGATGTACCACATATTTATTATCCATTCATCTATTGAGGGACATCTAGGCTGGTTCCATTTCCTATCTATTGAGAATAGAGCAGCATAAACATGGTTGTGCAAGTATCTCTAAGGTAGCGAGAAGAGTCATTAGGATATATGCCTAGGAGTGCTATAGCTGGATCATATGGTAAATCTATTTTTAGCTGTCTCAGGAACCTCCATACTGATTTCCACAATGGCTGGAGTGTGGAATGGTTATCCTTTTTCTGCATCCTTGCTAATATTTACTGTCATTTTTTTCTTGATGATAGCCATTCTGACAGGAGAGAGATGGAATCTCAAAGTAGTTTTAATTTGCATTTCCCTGATGGCTAAGGATGTAGAACACTTTTTTAGAAATTTATATGCCATCAGTATTTCTTCTGATGAGAACTTTCTATTTAGTTCCATAGCCCATTTTTTTAATTGGGTTGTTTGATTTCTTATTGTTTTGTTTTTTTTCAGTTCTTTGTATATTCTGGATATTAATGCTCTGTCATATGTATAGCTGGAAAAGGTTTTCTCCCATTCTGTAGGTTGTCTCTTTACTCTATTCACAGTGTCCTTTGCTGTACAAAAGCTTTGTAATTTCATGAAATCCCAGTGGTTGATTAGTGGTTTTATTTCCTGAGAAATTGGGGTTATATTCAGAAAGTCATTACCTATGCCAGTGTGTTGAAGGGTTTCCCTACCTTTTCCTCTAGCAATTTCAGAGTTTCAGGTCTGATATTAAGGTCTCAGATCCATGTGGACTTGATTCTTGTGCATGGAGAAAGACAAGGATCTATTTTCATCCTTCTACATATAGATATCCAATTTTCCCAGCACCACTTGTTGTCTTTTCTCCAATGAATGGTTTTGGAATTTTTGTCAAAAATCAGATGGCTATAGCTGCCTGGATTAACATCTGGGTCTTAAATTCTGTTCCATTGATCTACATGTCTGTCTCTACCAATACCATACTATTTTGTTACTATGACTTTGTAATATAGTTTAAAATCAGGTATGGTGATACCACCAGCCTGATTTTTGTTGCTCACAGTTGTTTGCCTATTCCAGGTTTTTTTGTGCTTCCAAATGAATTTTTGGTATTTTTTTCTATTTCTGTGAAGAATGCCATTGGAATTTTAATGGGGATTGAATTAAATGCGTAGATTGCTTTTGGTAAGATTGACATTTTCACAATATTGATTCTTCCAATCCAAGAACATGGGATGTCTTTCCATTTCCTAGTGTCTTCTGCAATTTCTCGCTTGAATGTTTTAAAGTTCTCACTGTAGAGATCCTTCACTTCCTTGGTTAGGTTTATTCCAAGGTACTTTTTTTTTTTTTTTTTTTTTTTTTTTTTGAGGCAATTGTGAATGGGAGAGATTCCCTGATTTCATCCTCCGCATGTCTATTGTTACTATGTGGGGGAGATACTGATTTCTTTGTGTTTACTTTGTATCCTGCTACCTTGCTAAAAGTGTTTATCAGCTCTAACAGTTTGCTGGTAGAATCTTTAGGGTCCTTTATGTATAGAATTATGTCAAATGCAAATAATGATAATTTGATCTCTTCCCTTCCAATTTGTATCCCTTTTATATATGTCTCTTGCCTTATTGCTATAGCTAAGACTTCCAGTACTATATTAAGTAGAAGTGGGGAAAGTGGACACTCTTGTCTTGTTCCTGAATTTAGTAGAAAGGCTTCAAGTTTCTCCCAATTACTATTATGTTGGCTGTAGGTTTGTCATAAATACCTTTTATTATGTTGAGATATGTTCCTTCTATTCCCAATTTCTGCAGGAAAAAGAGGTTAATACATGTTTCTCTTTTTTCCTTCAAAATATCCATGGAAACTTTATTTTAATTTTTTTTTCATCCAGAGAACTATGAAGATGAATAACTCATAAGATGATTTTATTTTTTCAATAATATTTTATGTGTGTATGTGCACACCTACCTGCAAGTATAAGCAAAATAATGAACAAGTTAGGGTGTTGTAGCAGACAGCTTCAGGTTTGCTGAGATGAACTTCCAGACCAGGCAAAGTTATGGAGGAAGGGATATTTATTGGAGCTTACAGGTTCAGGGGAAGTTCCATAATGGCAGAAGAAGCTGGCCTGACCTTCACAGGACCAGGCAAGAGAGAAGCAAAAGCCACACAGCACAGCATTCCTCAGGAACTCCAACTAGGCACACTTTGCATATCTTTAGATTGGAATCCTAAACCCACCACCACTTCTTAAGATCCACCCAGTGACACTGCCTCCAGCCAAGTGGCTGCAGATGCAAACTATAAACTAATAAAACACTGAGTATATTGGGGGACATCTAATCAAACTACCATATTCTGCCCCTGGCCCCCAATAGATTTAAACCATCACACATTGCAAATTGTATTCGGTCCAGTTTCAAAGTTCCCCATGATCTTGACCAACTTAAGACAGTGAGTCCTGTAAAATCAAACAAGTAAAATAGGCTGGAAAGATGGCTTAGTGGTTAAACGCTTGCCTGTGAAGCCTAAGGATCCCGGTTCGAGGCTCGATTTTCCAGGACCCACATAAGCCAGATGCATAAGGGGGCGCATGCATCTGGAGTTCGTTTGCAGTGGCTAGAGGCCCTGGCACACCCATTCTCTCTCTCTCTCTCTACCTGCCTATTTCTGTATCTCTCTCTCAAATTAATAAATAAATAAAGATAAAATATTAAAAAAAAACAAGTAAAATACTTTTAACATATATAGGCACAGAATAAACATTTTTAACTGGTATAAGACATAGCAAGAAGAGACTAGAACAATGAAAACTCAGCCACCATCAGCAATCATCAAACTTCTGCAGTTCAAGTTCAATATAACCTGAGACTGACAGTCTCCAGATTTTCTAATTCCACCCCTCCCGCTGGGCAGAGTAGCCAGGGAAAACTTCCATCCCAGGATAACACTGTATTCCATGGTAGCCCTTGCATAGTCCTGGTATATCCAAAACATATTTAGGTCTCCATGCAAACCACGGTCCATCTTCCAAAGGCTCTTTCTACCTATCAGGGCATCACACCCTTCCTTATTCCACATTTCAGCAGCAGCTCCTAGAACCATGTACAATTTATGACCCCTCCACACACTTTTCATGCTTCCAAAATTAATACCAGGTGTGCAGGACACAGTCATATTTTTAATCCAGGGATGAAATAAATCATAGCCTTGAAAAGCAGGTTCCTTCTCCAGTCAAATCTTTCCAAAAGAGTTTATATTTCTTTTTTTCTTTTCTCTTCTTTTCTCTTCTTTTCTTTCTTTTTTTTTGGAGAGAGACAGAGAGAGAGAGAGAGGGAGAGGAAGACAAATAGAGATGGGCGTGCCAGCAGCCTCTCAGCTGCTGTGAACGAAATCCAGATGAATGCGCCCCCTTGTGGTCAAGTGCGGCATCACACCCTTGCGTCACTTTGCATCTGGCTAAACGTGGGACCTGGAGATTGGAACCAGCATTCTTTAGGCTTAGGAGGCAGGAGCCTTAACCGCTATGCCATCTCTCCAGCCCAAGAGTTTGCATTTCTAACAGTCTTTCCTCAGGCATCCTCTCCATTGTTTTAATGTAAAGCAGTTGGGCCACCTTCCTTAAGATTGCTAATGTGTTTGACAATAGCAGCTCCAATAACCTAAAACCAGTCTCAGTGCCTCTAATTTTAACTTGTTTGAGGTTTTTTAACTTAAAATCTTAAGTCTCTCAGTCCAATATCTTTAGTCAAGCACATCAGTCCATTACAAATTTAACCTTGATTAAACTCTCTGGGCCTGGGCAGCAGAATGCAACCATCCCTTATGTCAATAGCCCAGTTCCAACAAAGTCCTCTGTAGTCTTTCCTTCCCCTTAGAAAGCTCATAAGCCAAGCCTTGAAGTTCAATACTGTCTGCACTTACTATTCTCAAACTCTCATCAGAATAGTCAATATTCTTGGCTTACCACTCCAGAAGGCATCTTTAGTTGCGAGCACCAAGTCCAAAACAAAGGTTCCAAAAGACAAACATCTATATGGTTAGGCTCATCTCAATATGGTATGGCAAAATGTAGACTCACTTTATTCTGGGAATGAAATTATATTTGGGGGGGTGTTTTCAATGGCCAGTACCATTTATTTTATCAAGTAGAAACTTTGTGTGGACACATCATGTGTTAGTAGCATAATTTTTCCCTCCTCCCTGCCCCCATTCCACTGAGGGCCATCCTCAGTGGGATTTCTGGTATTCCTCCTGGGACTGTGGGTTATGAAATGTGAGAACAGCAGTCAGTCATTTAAAGAGGGATTCAGTGCCTCTGGACAGTCCCTTCCACTCTATGACTCTTAAAATCTTTGCACTCATCTTCTTCAAAATTCCCTGAGCCATGGGTGGGTGGGTGTGTTTTAAGTTTACTTTAGTGTTGTGCTCTCAGCAGCTTCTGGATTTCTGCTTTGGTGCATTCTGAGTATCCTCTGTGTCTGTCTCCATGACCCTGGCACTGGTTGACAGGCTTGCCTTTGAAGCACACTGTTGCTCATCTCACCACTTCCTCTGTGGTTTCACCTGGGACCTGGCTGATGTGTGAAGGGTGGTTTATCTCCTTGGTTCTCACTGCCTTCTGAAAAATAAAAACAGACTCTCCAGTGGAAAATGAGGCCAGCATAGGTTAAATGGGAAAACATTGTTAATTAAGAGAGATTTTGATGAGTATAGCCTCTCTTTTGGCCAAAGACTAGGAGGAGCTTCTCATTGGAGTCCATGATGTTGGTCTCCAGGATTCTGACTTGGTTCACAGTTCCAGCTATATGTTATTTTCCACTGAATGTCATAGAGCCATTTGGTTCCCCACCTAGGCTGGGTGCTACTTTGCACAGGTGTGTCCATCTTGTCATTCTGGTTGCTTTCATATAGCAGGGTCCTCTGCTAGCACGGAAGGTTGTTGGCCATTTCCCCCCAGAAGCTCATGGAGCAATTTCCAGCACAATACGGGCAGACCATCTGGTAACTGGCTTCCTTCCAGATTCCAGCCAGATCTCTCAATGATCTGTGTCAGCAGCATGTGGTGTCTTCAGCAATTGGGTCTTACCTTTTACCTCAGGTGGTTAATCAAGTTCTTTGATAGAAGCCTTATTTTGGTTACCTCACAGATCTCTCTGATCCAAAGCTCAGTGTGGTTTGTAACCAGTTTCTAGTATTCAGAGTACAAGCCAGAGTCAAGCCCTCTCCAGGGCCCATCTTACCAGATGATCCTTCCATGCTTGGATTGAGGGTTATATCTTTTAGTCTGCTATCCAGGAGAAAAATTTCTTTTTTAAAAAACATTTTATTTTTACCTATTTATTTGAGAGAGGGAAAGATACAGAGGGGGGGGGAAGAGGGAAGAGACAGAACAGGCATTCCAGGGTTTCTCCAGATGCATGTGCCACCTTGCACATCTGGCTTACATGGGTCCTGGGGAATCAAACCAAGGTCCTTTGGTTTTGCAGGCAAGCGCCTTAACTGATAAGCCATCTCTCCAGCCCCCAATTGGTGTCTGTGGCACCAATTGATTTTGGATTCAGCTTTGTATGTATCTCTCCCCACCCTCCCTTTCCCCTTCCTCCAAACACTTCTATCCCTGCTATCAGTACCTCAAGTTCCCTGTCAGGTATGCCTGCAACTCAAGTTGTTCTACTTTAGGAACCACAGATGAAGGGGAACATGCTGCATTTGCCTTTTTTGATTGTGTGAGTTTGTTTAGTATGATCTGTTCCAAGTCTTTCATTTTCATACAGATTTCATTGTATACTTTTTCTTACTGCTAAGTAGAATTCCATTGTGTATATGTACCACAACTTCACTATGAAATCATCAAATGATAGGCATCTGGGTTGATTCCAGTTCTTAGCTACTATAATTGAGCAGCTATAAACATAGTTGAGCCTTTAGGGCAGATGCTCTAGTTTTGATTTTCTTGTTCATCCTCTTTCTTGTAGGCTCTTGAGGTTGGTTTGTTGATTCTTTTTTGTGGAATATTTCCTGAAGTATTCTATATAGGTTTGGCTTTGTGTTCATGTAGTCATAGAGCTGGCTCTGGCTTTTGTCTTGGAAAACTTTCCTTTCTCCATCTATTTTTTTTTTAATTTTTTATTGACAACTTCTATACTAACAGACAAAAAAACAATCATATTTCCCTCCCCTCCCCTCATTCCCCTTCAGAACTCCATTCTCGGTCATATCCCCTCCCTCTCTCCATTAGTGTCTCTTTTAATTTGATGTCATCATCTTTGGCTGGGTACAGTAGTTTGGGTTATAAACCATAGATTTTTAAGTTTTCAAGTACTCCATTTCAAGCCTTTCTGGCTTTCATGGTTTTCACTGAAAAATTTGAGGTGTCTCTGATGAGATTGTCTTTGTATGTAATGACTTGTTTCTCTCTTGCTGCTTTTAGCCCTCTCTCTTTAAATTGTTTAGAGTATTAGCTATGCTGTGATTTGGAGAGTTTCTTCTCTGGTCCTGTCTGTTTGATGCTCTGTGAGGTTATTGTACCTGTATGGGCCTCTCTTTTGTGAGATTCAGAAATTTTTTTTTTCAATAATTTTGTTGAATATGTTCTCTATGTCTGGTGGCCTGAATATCTTCCCCTTCTGGTATACACATGAACTAGATGTTTTGTCATTTTAGGGTAACCTACAGTTCCCTTATATTCTGGTCACATGTTTTTTGTTGAACTAATCGAAGTTTTTGGCCTTCTGATCAATTTCTTCTGTGTTGTCCTCCAGCTCAGAGGTTCTGTCCTCCACATGATTGACTCTGTTAATAAGTGCTTCTAGAGATGTTTTTAACATCTCTATTTGAGGGCTGGAGAGATGGCTTAGTGGTTAAGGTGCTTGCCTGCAAAGACAAAGGACCATGGTTTGATTCACCAGGACCTATGTATGCTAGATGCACAAAGTGGTGCATGGGTCTGGAGTTTGTTTGCAGTGACTGGAGGCCCTGGTATGCCCATTCTTTCATTCTCTCTCTCTTTCTCTTTCTCTCTCTGTCTTTCTCTTTCTCTCTCTGCCTCTATCTCTTAAACAAATAAAGTAAAAAAAGGCTCCATTTGATTTTTGCTTTCTGTTGTGTTTTTTTCTGCATTGTGTCTATCTCTTTGTTGAGTTCCAGTTTCAGATCAAGACTTGTGTTTCTTGATACTTCCTGAAATTCATTCTTGCATTTAATTACATCTTCATGAAGCTTAATCAGCTGGTTGTTGAGATCATTTATTTGTTGACCCACTTTCAATTCATTTATCTCTGTCTTGTGGCCTCTCTGGCTTTCCTCAATTAAGTTAAGCCTAGTGATAAAGGCTGTGTGAATTTAATTTATGCAATTAAAGTTTTGTGAGGTAGGGTCTCACTCTGGTCCAGGCTGACCTGGAATTTAATTTATGTCTCAGGGTTATTAGATCCTTTTTGATGGGATTTGCTTTCAGTTTAGTTTTTGATGATTTGCTTTCAGTTCAGTGATTTGCTTGGTTAGGGTCATTTAGCTTGTTGTGCTTTCATTTTGGGATGCTGTTTCTGTTGTCTCTTCTGTGTGTTCATGGGAGGCTTCTGCTGGGACTAGGCAACCTTGGTGGAGATCTCTGTTTTCTTTCTTTCTTTCTTTCTTTCTTTCTTTCTTTCTTTCTTTCTTTCTTTCATTTGTTCATTCTTTCTTTCTTCTTTCTTTCTTCTTTCTTTTTCTTTCTTTCTTTTTCTTTCTTTCTTTCTTTCTTTTTCTTTCTTTCTTTCTTTCTTTCTTTCTTTCTTTCTTTCTTTCTTTTTCCTTTGCATTGGGGTCTACCCATCTCTGTGTAAAAGTCTTATTTTGTTAAGGAGGAAGCAAGTAATCATTCTTATAGGGAGTGTTCTGTTTTAGGTTTATATCTGAGTGGTATGGGGATATAACCTCAGATGTGCAGGTTGTGGAGGTTGCAAGTGTGCCAGAAGCTCTGGGCAGGTGGCTGATATAAGAGCTGGTTCGGAGGTCTGGAATATTATCAGCCCACAGTCACAGCTGGACCTTGCCTGTGGGTCCAGGAAAGTAGCATTATCCTCTACTCTTCCTCTGTACCCCAGATGAGCAGGTTGTGAATATGCCCCTAGGCTCACAGATACTCCTTTGTTCCCAATCTGGCACAGGAAAGAGGTAACAAGGAGGCAATGTGGGCACCCGATGGGGCTAGGGTGGTGGGAGGAGAGTAGGGAATTGTGGAGCTGGGATCCATGGACCAGGCCAGTGTGGGGTTGTTGATCTGCATTGGTGACTGTTGGTCTGCTGAGGTGACTGGGGCAGGAGCACAGGAATGTGGAGGAAGCCAGAGGAGTATCTTGGTGCCAATCAGAGGAGGTGGCTGAGGCCTGATGTGGGTTCACCTGTGTCTACCCATCCTCAGAGAGCAGGCTTTCCCCTGCTGTTCTCTGCCCCCAGTGAGTACTTCCCCAGAAGCTACCTCTTCCCAGGGAGCTGGCTTTCTCCCTATGTTATTATTATTTTTTTTTACTAAAGGTAGGACAGAACCCCAAACTTGGGGTTCATAAATCCTGGGGGACCTGAATCCCAACATCCTGCATCAATAACACATGTGGGGATCTGGTGGTTCCCTATCTGCCCCAGTGGGGAATAGGAAGCTGGGGCCTACTCTTGCTGCACAGAATGTAGGGTCCCAGTCACCCTATACCAGCAACAAGGGTACCAGGAGCCAGGGAACTGGGAGGTGGGGAACCAGGAGCCCAGGCTTACTCATGCTGCACAAGCACATGGTCCAAGCAGCCCCACACCAGCTTCAGGGTGTGTGGGGTGGGGAACTGGGAGCCCAGGGCTACTCATGCTGTACATATGCACCCACCAACACAGGGGCTAATAAAGGATTTTGCCTCATACTTTTTTGTGGAACTAAAATAGATTACCATATATAAAGTACTTGTGGTGGTTTTTATGTGAATGTATGTTCCCCATAGACTGAGGAGTTTTTTTTTAAAGTTTTAAAAATATTTTACTTTTTTGAGAGAGATGGGAGGGTGTGAGAATTGGTGTACCAGGGCCTCCAGCCACTGTAAATGAACTTCAGGTACATGTACCACTTTGCACATCTGGCTTATGTGGTTACTGGGGAATCCAACCTGGGTCCTTAGGCTTCATAGGCAAGCACCTTAACCCTTAAACACTAAGGAATTTCTCTACCCCTGAGGTATTTTTGATTAAGCTTACAACTTAAGTCTCCTGCAGCCTGTGGTAGGGTATGTCACTGGGGCCTGATAATAAGCTCAGCCCTATGGTGTGTTCAGAGCATTGGAAGGTCTGGCTGTTTGTGGTGGTTCTCTGTTAATGATATATGGAAGGGAGCCAGCTTATTTTCCATGGTGGAATTTCCCTTGGAATATATGTATAAGCATGAAATAAAACCTTTCCTAAGATGCTTCTGGTTGGATGTTTATCTAGCAACATGAAGGTAACAAAAATTTCCACCATGAAGTGGATTCATTGCCACAATGAATCTGACCATGTGGGTTATGGTCTTTTATAATGTGTGTGCTGGAGGAATGTGGAAGGATTTGGTACTTTGGACTGGAGAATCAGTTATGTGCTGCAAGCAGAGCTTCATGGACTATTCTGGTGAGAGTTTAAAAATGCTAAATGCAGAGAGTTGTGAACTGTGAAGCTTGGCTTATGAACTTTTAAAGCAGAATGAGTGAAAATTTGTTGGAACTGGACTATTGGCATAAAGGCTGTCTTTCTGCATTTTTCTGCCCATGTGCAGAGAGTTTGATCAAGGTTAAAACAGTAATGGACTTGTGTGCTTGGCAGAGAGTATAGATCAGAAAGATAATGAAAGATGTATGGAATCACAGGAAAAATTCAAGCAGTTTAAAGTTATAGGTATAGAGCTGGAGGGATAGCTTAGTGGTTAAGGCATTTGCCTGAAAGCCAAAGGACCCGGGTTTGATTCCCCAGGACCCTTGTTAGCCAGATTCACAAGGTGGTGCATGCATCTGGAGTTCATTTGCAGTGGCTGGAGGCTCTGGCACACCCATTCTCTGTGTGTGTCAAATAAATAAATAAAAATAAAATATTTAAAGTTACAGGCATAGAGACTGGTTTTAGATATCTGAAGTTACAATTGTTAAGTTGATTACCACCATTAAGGGTGGGACAACTGCTTTGTATTAAGACAACGGAAAAGATGCCTGACAGTGAAATCCACCCATATAAGGCACAAATGAGTAAGAACAGAAATTCTTTTGCTTGCAAGGAGATGGCTTGAAGAAAGAATTCTAAAGAAGTATGCTGTTCTTCCAGGTCAAGGTTTATTTCCCTCTGGATTTACAAATTTGGCTATGCCACTTACCTGGTAATAGTTTTGGAAGCATGAAAAATTCAGGGAAGTGGGTCATGAAGTCCAACATGGTTTTGTGTTTTTGGAAATGGCCCCTGGGCAAAGAGAAGCAGAATTGAAATCTCTGTGTGAGACCCAGTAAGGTCATTGTTGGAGCCACTGAGATGAGACATGTGAAACAGAGTTTTGGAGGTCTAGTAAGTACATTGTATGAAGCTGTGAATATGGAATGTGGTTTGCAGTGTAGACCCAAAGATGTTTTGAATGTACCAAGGCTGTGGAATTGCTACCATGGAACACCAATGGCTCAGGACAGATTTTTCCCAGGATTCAACCCAGTTGGAGAGGTTGAATTGGAATCCAGGGACTTGTGTCATTGGTTATGGATGTTGGACGTGAACTGCAGATGCTTGATGCTTACCTGCAGGCTATTATTTTCATTAGTCCAGTCTCTCCTTGTTATGTCTTTTTGTAGTGGAAATGTTTCCTTTGTGCCATTATGTATTGGAAGTCTATAACATGTGTTTAGATTTTACACGGCTCACAGTTATGAAACAGTCTAAAATTTAAATGAGACTTGGGACTTGGGAACAATCTTAAAGGTGATAAATATTATGGAAATTTTTGAAGTTGGACTGAGTGCAGTTTGCATTATGAGATGGTCATGAGTCTATGGGGTCCACAAGTACAATGTTTGGGTTTGAATGTGAATGTATGCCATCTCCTATATAGCCTGACATATATATATTTTTTAGCCTGGGGTATTTTTGTTTAAGCTTGCAATTTCCGTCTCCAGCAGCTTGATGGAAAGTGAGTCTTTCAGAGGGCAGATCTTAAGCCTAGCCTAGGTGTGTTCAGAGCAGTTGGAGCTCTGGTTGGTTGTGCTTGCTGGTGTGCTGATGGTGTCTGTCTGCTATGGATGTATGGAAGTGAGCCAGCTTCTTCAGCTTTGATGAAGTTTCCCTTGGAATCTGAAAGCATGAAATAAACCTTCTTTAAGCTATGTCTGGTTGGGTGTTTGTCTCAGCAATGAGAAAGGTAACTGCAACAATACTTAACGATTGCCTGGTACATAGGAGGCAATGTGGGCACCCGATGGGGCTAGGGTGGTGGGAGGAGAGGAGGGAATTGTGGAGCTGGGATCCATGGACCAGGCCAGTGTGGGGTTGTTGATCTGCATTGGTGACTGTTGGTCTGCTGAGGTGACTGGGGCAGGAGCACGGGAATGTGGAGGAAGCCAGAGGAGTATCTTGGTGCCAATCAGAGGAGGTGGCTGAGGCCCGATGTGGGTTCACCTGTGTCTACCCATCCTCAGAGAGCAGGCTTTCCCCTGCTGTTCTCTGCCCCCAGTGAGTACTTCCCCAGAAGCTACCTCTTCCCAGGGAGCTGGCTTTCTCCCTATGTTATTATTTTTTTTTTTTTACTAAAGGTAGGAGAGAACCCCAAACTTGGGGTTCATAAATCCTGGGGGACCTGAACCCCAACATCCTGCATCAATAACACATGTGGGGATCTGGTGGTTCCCTATCTGCCCCACTGGGGAATAGGAAGCTGGGGCCTACTCTTGCTGCACAGAATGTAGGGTCCCAGTCACCCTCTACCAGCAACAAGGGTACCAGGAGCCAGGGAACTGGGAGGTGGGGAACCAGGAGCCCAGGCTTACTCATGCTGCACAAGCACATGGTCCAAGCAGACCCACACCAGCTTCAGGGTGTGTGGGGTGGGGAACTGGGAGCCCAGGGCTACTCATGCTGTACATATGCACCCACCAACACAGGGTCTAATAAAGGATTTTGCCTCATACTTTTTTGTGGAACTAAAATAGATTACCATATATAAAGTACTTGTGGTGGTTTTTATGTGAATGTATGTTCCCCATAGACTGAGGAGTTTTTTAAAAAAGTTTTAAAAATATTTTACTTTTTTGAGAGAGATGGGAGGGTGTGAGAATTGGTGTACCAGGGCCTCCAGCCACTGTAAATGAACTTCAGGTACATGTACCACTTTGCACATCTGGCTTATGTGGTTACTGGGGAATCCAACCTGGGTCCTTAGGCTTCATAGGCAAGCACCTTAACCCTTAAACACTAAGGCATTTCTCTACCCCTGAGGTATTTTTGATTAAGCTTACAACTTAAGTCTCCTGCAGCCTGTGGTAGGGTATGTCACTGGGGCCTGATAATAAGCTCAGCCCTATGGTGTGTTCAGAGCATTGGAAGGTCTGGCTGTTTGTGGTGGTTCTCTGTTAATGATATATGGAAGGGATCCAGCTTATTTTCCATGGTGGAATTTCCCTTGGAATATATGTATAAGCATGAAATAAAACCTTTCCTAAGATGCTTCTGGTTGGATGTTTGTCTAGCAACATGAAGGTAACTAAAATTTCCACCATGAAGTGGATTCATTGCCACAATGAATCTGACCATGTGGGTTATGGTCTTTTATAATGTGTGTGCTGGAGGAATGTGGAAGGATTTGGTACTTTGAACTGTAGAATCAGTTATGTGCTGCAAGCAGAGCTTCATGGACTATTCTGGTGAGAGTTTAAAAATGCTAAATGCAGAGAGTTGTGAACTGTGAAGTTTGGCTTATGAACTTTTAAAGCAGAATGAGTGAAAATTTGTTGGAACTGGACTATTGGCATAAAGGTTGTCTTTCTGCATTTTTCTGCCCATGTGCAGAGAGTTTGATCAAGGTTAAAACAGTAATGGACTTGTGTGCTTGGCAGAGAGTATAGATCAGAAAGATAATGAAAGATGTATGGAATCACAGGAAAAATTCAAGCAGTTTAAAGTTATAGGTATAGAGCTGGAGGGATAGCTTAGTGGTTAAGGCATTTGCCTGAAAGCCAAAGGACCCGGGTTTGATTCCCCAGGACCCTTGTTAGCCAGATTCACAAGGTGGTGCATGCATCTGGAGTTCATTTGCAGTGGCTGGAGGCTCTGGCACACCCATTCTCTGTGTGTGTCAAATAAATAAATAAAAATAAAATATTTAAAGTTACAGGCGTAGAGACTGGTTTTAGATATCTGAAGTTACAATTGTTAAGTTGATTACCACCATTAAGGGTGGGACAACTGCTTTGTATTAAGACAACAACGGAAAAGATGCCTGACAGTGCAATCCACCCATATAAGGCACAAATGAGTAAGAACAGAAATTCTTTTGCTTGCAAGGAGATGGCTTGAAGAAAGAATTCTAAAGAAGTATGCTGTTCTTCCAGGTCAAGGTTTATTTCCCTCTGGATTTACAAATTTGGCTATGCCACTTACCTGGTAATAGTTTTGGAAGCATGAAAAATTCAGGGAAGTGGGTCATGAAGTCCAACATGGTTTTGTGTTTTTGGAAATGGCCCCTGGGCAAAGAGAAGCAGAATTGAAATCTCTGTGTGAGACCCAGTAAGGTCATTGTTGGAGCCACTGAGATGAGACATGTGAAACAGAGTTTTGGAGGTCTAGTAAGTACATTGTATGAAGCTGTGAATATGGAATGTGGTTTGCAGTGTAGACCCAAAGATGTTTTGAATGTACCAAGGCTGTGGAATTGCTACCATGGAACACCAATGGCTCAGGACAGATTTTTCCCAGGATTCAACCCAGTTGGAGAGGTTGAATTGGAATCCAGGGACTTGTGTCATTGGTTATGGATGTTGGACGTGAACTGCAGATGCTTGATGCTTACCTGCAGGCTATTATTTTCATTAGTCCAGTCTCTCCTTGTTATGTCTTTTTGTAGTGGAAATGTTTCCTTTGTGCCATTATGTATTGGAAGTCTATAACATGTGTTTAGATTTTACAGGGCTCACAGTTATGAAACAGTCTAAAATTGAAATGAGACTTGGGACTTGGGAACAATCTTAAAGGTGATAAATATTATGGAAATTTTTGAAGTTGGACTGAGTGCAGTTTGCATTATGAGATGGTCATGAGTCTATGGGGTCCACAAGTACAATGTTTTGGTTTGAATGTGAATGTATGCCATCTCCTATATAGCCTGACATATATATATTTTTTAGCCTGGGGTATTTTTGTTTAAGCTTGCAATTTCCGTCTCCAGCAGCTTGATGGAAAGTGAGTCTTACGGAGGGCAGATCTTAAGCCTAGCCTAGGTGTGTTCAGAGCAGTTGGAGCTCTGGTTGGTTGTGCTTGCTGGTGTGCTGATGGTGTCTGTCTGCTATGGATGTATGGAAGTGAGCCAGCTTCTTCAGCTTTGATGAAGTTTCCCTTGGAATCTGAAAGCATGAAATAAACCTTCTTTAAGCTATGTCTGGTTGGGTGTTTGTCTCAGCAATGAGAAAGGTAACTGCAACAATACTTAACGATTGCCTGGTACATAGTTGTTCACTAAATGTTAGTAATTATTACAATTGTTAAAATCAAAGCTTTCAATGCCTATGCTTGGAAAATAAAAGGTAAAACCCATGTTGTTTTTTCTTTTCTTCCTTAGTTTTTTTTGAAGAAGCATAAAGGAAGATGAAATTTTCTTTCTTTTTCTTTGTAAATTTATTTTTATTTATTTGAGAGAGGGGAGAGAGAGAGAATGAATGAATGAATGAATGAATGAATGAATATGGTTGCACTAATGCCTCTAGCCACTGCAAATGAACTCCAGATGCATGTGCCCTCATGTGCATCTGGTTTATGTGGGTTCTGGGGAATTGAACCTGGATCCTTAGCTTTGCAGGCAAGTGCCTAAATCACTAAGCCATCTCTCTAGCATGAATTTTTAAAATAATATTAAAAGCTTTCTTTAAAAATTTACATAGTCTCCTCCCACCACACTCCTTTATCCAGAGCAAGATCTACCCCCTTCACTGAAGTCCCACTTTTTTCCTACTATTGATTCTTTTATGTTGATGTTTAAAAATGTTTTTTGTTTTCTTATTATTCACAACTGCCTGTCAGTGGGTCCAATGTTATGCAAATCTTGTGCAGATAATGACAGTCACTGTGAAGTCATCAGTACAATGACCACTGTATGTATGGGAGACATCTTTCCAAAGCACTTCTTTCATCCTTTGGCTCTCCAATTATTTCTGCCACCTTCTCTGCTATAGTCCCTGAGCCAATGCAGGTTATGAGAGAGAAGACTCATTGAGTGCTAAACATTAACTATCACTTCCCATCACTTTGGATGAGTTTTGAGTCTCCCCAGCCATTATTGCCATCTGAAAAGAGAGATTTCTCTAACCAAAAGTAAATAAATTATATATATGTATATTTTACATATATAACATATGTATAAATGAAACTATTCAGAGGGTAATTTGATAGCATAATATATTCATGTAAACAAACAGCAATAATAACTTCTCCCCTAGGGATTTTGTGCCTGTCAGCCATAGGATTTAGCACTAAGTTTTCATTATGAAGAATGAATTCCCTTCCATGGAATGGGCTTCATATTAAATTAGAGATCAGTTGGTTACCTCCATAACAGACATACCACTATCAGACTAGCGGGTGCATCTTTTCTGGGAGGCCAGTTGTGCAGCTTGCAGAGTCTGCTGTTAGTTGTGGCTGCCAACCACTTTTCTTTTCCAGCAGACTGCATAGCACTTCCCAGCACTATGGCCACTATTCAGCAGGGAGATGGTTTCCAGCTCAGTTCTAGCTATATTGCTCAGTGTTCTTAAACTGAAGCAGGTGACGTCTTCAGCAATAGGGCCTTACCAGGGAGACGAAATTATCTGATCTATAAAACCTAAATGTGTAATGAAATTATAGTTTTCCATAAGTGTTATGAACTTATCTAAGTAAATGACATTAAAAAAATCAAACACGACCTATTTTAATTAGGACATTTATCTTTGTTTAAGAGCAAGACGAGCTGGGCGTGGTGGCGCACGCCTTTAATCCCAGCACTCGGGAGGCAGAGGTAGGAGAATCGCTGAAAGTTTGAGGCCACCCTGAGACTACATAGTTAATTCCAGGTTAGCCTGGACCAGAGTGAAACCCTACCTCGAAAAACAAACAAACAAACAAACAAACAAACAAACAAAAAAACAAAGAAACAACAACAACAACAAAAGAGCAAGACAGTAGGGCTTTGGGCTAGCAGAGGGGCTAGGCTATGAAGATGAAAACTAAAGTTTAGGAAATTTTTAAAAATTCAACGAACATTTACTTCATACAGAAATAGCTAGAAATTAATATGGATTTGAATGTGGGATAAAATGGAAAGAAAAATGGGATGGTGAATCTTTTTTTTTTTCATGAAAAGAGTGAGTGGTGAGGGTCTTGGGGCATGTACAGGCAGAGTAAAAAATTCCCTTTTGTATTCAAAAGACAACTGTAGGATATTATCTGGTGATGTCAGGTAGAAGGTTGGAACTGAATGTCCAAGAAAGAGTCAGAAAATATGGGCTATTAATACAAAGGCTTGGGGCTGAGATAGGAAGGAAACAAAGT
Organism: Orientallactaga sibirica; assembly: GCA_036365145.1. NCBI lineage: Eukaryota > Metazoa > Chordata > Mammalia > Rodentia > Dipodidae > Orientallactaga > Orientallactaga sibirica. Next base: position 55,188,770 of record JAEOAD010000005.1, read on the forward strand.
AGGAGCGTAAGCCAATTGAGAAATCAGGTAGACGAGAGCAATCTAGCTATGGAAATTAGAAAGTAACAGGTAGACAGGAATGAATAGTTGTTTCAAAATGTAAGAAAGAAGCATGTTCTGAGAAACACGAAGAAGTAATTTGTATTGAATACTTATGTAAGGCTGAATGAGCAGACCTATCTAAGGGAGTAGGCTACAGGCAGCTGATGGTGGCAAGTACCTCAGAGGATTGTGCAGGCATGAGCTGATGAGTAACTAGGAGTGGGTTGGGAGGTCAGAATATGGAAACAGTAAATACAGACAAATTGTTAAGAAGTGTGGACTACAGACAGCCAGAGAGTGAGCCAACAGCTGAGCTTAGTGTAAGGTTAAGGTAATGTCTTCATTTTTCAGAAGAGATACTAGATCATGCTGATGCACAACCAACATAAAGGGAAGGAACCAGGAGAGACCCGAAACCAGGCTAGGCTTCAGTGTGGGACCACAGCAGCCACACAGGGCCTGATACTCAGAAGGGCAATGCACTTCAACTTTGATCCCTTACAGTTACTGTCTCTGTGTTTACTAATTTAACCTTTGAATTTGTGATGCAAGTGAAGTCTCAGGGAACAATGGGCCCTGGTCTAGGGATGGGAGATTAGACTCACATTCTCCTGCTTCCCCTGTAAAGGACTGGGTTGACTTCTCCTTGGTACTTAATATTGCTATTGGCATCTGTTGCAGACAGCTTTAGGTTCACTGAGATGAACTTTTAGACCAGGCACAGTTATGGAGGAAGGGATATTATTTATTGAAGCTTACAGATCCAGGGGAAGTTTCATAATGGCAAGAGAAGCGGTCTGCTTTCCACAGGGCCAAGCAGAGAGAGAGAGAAACCAACCAGCCACCACAGCACACTGAGCAAAACTACAGCCAAAAGGTCACACAACACACTTTAGGAACTCCTGCTAGGCACATTTGCATATCTTTACAATGGAATCTCAAACCCACACCTTAAGACCAGCCCCCAGTGACATTGCCTCTAGCAAGGTGATTGCAGATGCAAACTATAACTAATAAAACAATGAATATATTGGGGGACATATATTCAAACTACCACAGTATCTGTCCATGACAGGGGTCTATATGATCCAGGGGTGGTTGGTGGGGAGAGTCAGTCACCATGATATTGCCAGGAAGGATGTGGTGGTTTGAATCAGATGTCCTCCATAAACTCATGTGGTTTGTACACTTGGTCCTCAGCTGGTGGCCATTTGGGAGGTGTGGTAATTTGAATAGCTGGCCCCCAGTATATTCAGTGTTTTATTAGTTTGTAGTTTGGATCTACAGCCACCTGGCTGGAGGAGGTGTCACTGGGCAGATCTTAAGGTGTGGTGGTGGGTTTGAAATCCCAATCTAAAGATATGCCAAGTGCCTAGCTCCTCCTGGAGTTCCTGAGTGTGCTGTGTGGTTTGGCTTTTGGCTTGTGGTTTCTCTCTCTCTGCTTGGACCTGTGAAAGCAGACCAGCTTTTTCTGCCATTATGGAACTTCCCCTGCATCTGTAAGCTTTCACAAATCTCTTCCTCCATATCTGTGCCTGGTCTGGAAGTTCATCTCAGCGAACCTGAAGCTGTCTGCTACAGGAGGTGAAGCCTTGCAGGAGGTGTGTTGTTGGGGAAGGGCTTAGGGTTGTTATAGCCAGTTGCCCCTTGCCAATGCTTTGATCCTTCGTCTGCTGCTGTTTTCTACTTGCTGTGGTAGAGGTGATGTCCAGCCTCTGCTCATGCCATGTTTTCCCCGTCATCATCAGCTGCTTTTGGTCGGATGCTTTGTCCCAGCCACAAGGAAGGTAACGAAAACAAGGCAATGACTTACTGCACCCAGGTGGGGGTTTGTTTGATGAGTATTTGTAACGTAAGTTCTCAGTGATGCCTGCCTCCACATTCACATATTGAATGCCTCCATGGAAATAAATGATGTGAAAATGTACTCATGACCCAGTAGCATTTTTGTTGAGGTGAAGATCAAAGCACCCAGTGATCAGTTAAGATCTTATCATCAGATCAGCCTGCAATTTGAACATGGCAGGTCTGGACTAAGGCAGAAGCTGATTAAACCACTCTCCTGATACCAGATATCCATATGAGAATCATGAATCAGCTACAAAATGCACCTCATTAATTTCAGTAATGGATTATCTTTCCTGGATGCACAACCAGAATGAATTTACAAAATTATATGATTAGAACCCTGGCTCTGATTTCTACTCTCAGAGAGGTTTCATTTCACTATGTTGTGGGTTGGGGGTTCTTCCCTGTAAGAGTACCTTCTACCCTCTGTCGCTGGTAACTATTTCTCCTTTCTGTCCCTATGACTATTCTAAGCACCTCATATAAGTAGAATAGTGAAATAATGTAATATTTGTCCCTTTTGTCTAGCTTATTTCACTTGACATAATGCTGTATCATGCATAAAAAATTTATTTCTCTTTATGGTTAAATAATATTCTATTTTACATATATGCCATAATTTTTATTTATTTATTTTTGTGTCATGGACCTTTGAGTTGTCTTCATGTTTCAACTACTTGAATGGTGTAAATTTTAGTGTACAAATATTTATTTGCATTTCTGCATTCAGTCCTGTGGTGTGTATTTCTTAAAATATTATTACTCAAAAAACCCTTAGAACTCAGCCATTAAAATCATTTATCATGCAGAAGTGCATTTATCCTTCCTTGAGGATGAAGAATGATGATTCTATTTTCTGCAAGATATTTTTTTTTATGAAAGAACCTTGCAGCTGGCTAAGAAGTATAGTAAGGGACATGCCCAATATGCAGTCCAAGCATCACTGCTTGACTTCAAGAGGATTTGCTTCTTCCTACTGGAGACTCGATTAGGTACCTCAAAGACCAGATATATCACTTCACTTTCATTTTATGTGCTGCTCAGGCAGTTCCAGTGGTTAGTAGACACAGATAGAGACAGAAAAGGAACAGAGAAGAAACACTTCCATTTAGATCTCACTGTATTCTAGAGTATTGATTCAAGGATCTTAGCAGTGATCTGGTACCCTGCTGGGTGCTAATAGTGAGCATACTTTATTCTTCAAGTTGTAGGGATTTAATTTGGAGTTCTAACTAGCCAATATTTTTCCTTCTACTTTATACTTTATCACATTTTTAAAATTCCTTTTCTGTAAGTCATTCTACTTGTGTTTTGAGATGAACTTGGACAGAAACATGCTACTGTCTAGTAGGAAAGAACTTAGATTTTGGAGTTACATATTCTATTAATTCTATTAATAGCATTGCTATTATAAGTATTGCCAACCAGGTGTCTAGTTGCCAAATAAGCTCACATTCTTCATGTACCAGTGGTTAAGACTTTAACATATCTCTTTGGAGGACATTCAATTTATAACAGATACCTTTGGTTTGGTCATGATCTCCAATTCTCAACTGCTCTAAGATCTATGGCATGTTGCTTACTGTTTTTAAGCCTCATTGTTCTACTTGTATTTTGGGGTAAATGAAGATTATATGAAATAATGTTAGCAAAATGCTTAGCATGTGGCTTCACATATGAAGCATTCCAAAGTCCTAACATTTCATATTAGGGTTATGGTTTAGTGAATAGCAATTTCCATTTAGAGGAAATCTGATTCTTAACATGGTATCCATAAGTGGGATTCCAAGGAAGCCTGTAAGTTATACTCAAATATTAATTTGTAATGTGTGTTCCTTTCTTTTATCTGGGAGAAGGGTCCATATTCTTGCCAAAGGAGTCCATGCCATACTACCACATTTAAGAATGTGCTTTTGCTTTCTTGGGAGAGAAGGTATAGGGGACCTTCAATCTAGAAAACTTAAAGAGCCAAGTCAGATAGGATTGTGAGGCACCTGCTGGCGAGAATGAGAGGGATCAGTACTTATAAGAGCAGGTCTCAAAATGTGGTCTTATTCTAATTTCATCAGATACTGTAATAAAATGATCAGGCACACTGATTTATGGAGTAGAGAACTGAAATTTTTTGAGGTGAGAAACTTGTCCAAATTCAAACAATTAGAAGGATGTGGAAATGGAATCCTTACCTACTCCTTTTTGTCTCCGAAGTGTAATGAAAGTGCTTTATATTTTATAGTATTTACATGCTTTAACCAATTTATTCTTAAGCCAATTCTGAGATATAAATAGAAAAGTTATCATCTTCTGATTTGATTGAATGAGAATAGGAATCTAAAATTTATATATATATTTAAAGATTTTATTTTTATTTACTTATTTGAGACAGAGGGAGAAAGAGAGAGAGGGAGGGAGGGAAACAATATGTGCTCCAGGGCCTCTAGCCACTGCAAATGAACTCCGGATGCATGTGCCACCTTGTGCATCTGGCTAACGTGGGACCTGGAGAATTGAATCAGGGTCCTTAGGCTTCACAGGCATGTGCCTTAACTGCTAAGCCATCTCTCCAGCCCTAAGTTTTTTTTTGGTTTTGCGAGGTAGGGTCTGGTCCAAGCTGACCTGGTCCAAGCTGACCTGGAATTCACTATGTAGTCTCAGGGTGGCCTCGAACTCTCAGCGATCCTCCTACCTCTGCCTCCCAAGTGCTGGGATTAAAGGCGTGTGCCACCACGCCCAGCTCCTAAGTTTATATTTTTAAAGATCCACTTATCAAGATCACAAAGACAGTGAGTGGTAAGGAGATGTTTATATATAAATTTAGTTATTTATGAGAGAGAGAGAGAGATGGAGAGAGAGAAAATATGGTTGTTCCAGGGCCTCTTTCTTGCAACTGCATACAAACTCCAGGTGCACATGCCACTTTGTGCATCTGGCTTTACATGGGTACTGGGGAATCATACTTGGGCCATCAAGCTTTGCAAGCAAGTGCTTTTAAAAGCTGAACCATCTCTCTAGCCCTACTTGTGATTCTCACAGTCAATTCTGATATAGCTCAGTTGGTAGAGTGCTTGATTAGCTTGCATGAAACCCTGGGTTCATTTCCCTGCACTGCATAAAATGGGTATGGTGGTGCTTGCCTGTAATCCCAGCATTCAGGAGGTAGAAACATGAGGTTCAATAACATCCCAGGGAGAAAAATTAGTTTTGGAAAACCATCTTTTGGCATAAATGAAAACGCAAGATTAAGAAGATAAACTTAAAAAAAACTTATTATAATAATGGAAAACTGATGGAAGAGGTCCAATATAGTCAACTTGCCACCAAGTTGATGGCTGGTCACCCCATGGAATACTACCATATCAGATGCTCAAAGTCTGTCTCTGCTGCTGGCAGATTTGGCACTCAGCAGCAGCCGTAGCCAGGTCAGCCTGAGCGGAAGTCCATGTTGTTGGGCCCATGCATAACCTACATCCCTACCACCATGGCCACTTTGTTCATGGGCCCATTGGGTAATGACAGGGGTGGCTGAGGAAAGAGATTGACCACTATCCACAGAATGGTTTGTCTACTTGATTATTAAAGTCATCCTCTGATAATGTCACCTTCTGATGAGCATTAACATGGGACACAAGTATCTTTATATCCTTTGCCAACTCAGAGAGCTCTATCCACATACACCTTCCCCAAATGTCCTTCTCACCAATTTTCCAATCATGCTTCTTCCAAGTCCCAGACCATCTGGCCAAACCGTTGGCCACAGCCCATGAATCAGTGAATAACCGCACATCTAGCCATTTTCCCTTCCAAGAAAAATGCACAACCATGTACTGCCCGTAGTTCTGCCCATTGTGAAGACTTCCCTTCACCACAGTCCTTCAGAGTTGTCCCAGAAAGGGGCTGTAATGCTGCAGCTGTCCACTTCTGGGAGGTGCCCACATAATGTGCTGAACCATCTGTAAACCATGCCTTGTTCTTCTCCTCTTCAGTCAACTGATCATAGGGCACACCCCATGATGCCATAGGTGCATGTTGGGGACAAAAGGCATTGAAACAGGAGTAGCAACCATAGGCATTTGGGCAACCTCCTCATGTAACTTACTTGTGCCTTCAGGGCCTGCTTGAGCCTGATCACGGATATACCACTTCCACTTGATGATGGACTGCTGCTGTGCACATCCAACTTTATTGCCTGATGGGTCAGATAACACCAAGCTCATAATGGGCAGCTCACATCACATAGTAACCTGATGGCCCATTGTCAAGTGTTCAGTCCCTACTAAGGCCAAATAGCAGGCCAAGAGCTGTCTCTCAAAGGGAGAATAATTTTCTGCAGATGATGGCAGGGCCTTGCTCCAGAATCCCAAGGGCCTCCAATGTGGTTCACCTATGGGGGCCTGCCAAAGGCTCCAAATGGCATCCCTATCTGCCACTGACACCTCAAGTATCATTGGATGTGCTGGATCATATGGCCCAAGTGGCAGAGCACCCTGCAGAGCAGCCTGGACCTGTAACATACCAATGAGGAATGTACTGTCTCCAAAATCCAAATAGGCCCACTAGACATTGTGCTTTCTTCTTAGTGGTAGGAGGAGCCAGGTGCAGCAACTTATCCCTCATCTTAGAAGGAATATCTCTGCATGCCCCATACCACTGAACTCCTAGAAATTTCATGGCGGTGGAAGGTCCTTCAATTTTGGATGGATTTATTTTCCATCCCCTGATGTGCATATGCTGTACCAGCAACTCCAGAGTGGCTGTCACCTCCTTCTCATTTGATCCAATCAGCATAATGTCATCAATATAATGGACCAATGTGACACCTTGTAGAAGGCACATGCGGTCAAGGTAACACAGTAAATGTGTACTGCTGGCCCTGCCAGCTGAAGGCAAATTGCTTCTGGTGGTCCTTATGGGCAGGTACGGAGAAGAAGGCATTCACAAGATCAGTAGCTTCATACCAGGTACCAAGAGATGTGTTAATCTGCTCAAGTAAAAAAAAAAACATCTGGTACAGCAGCTGCAATTGGAGTCACCACCTGATTAAGTTTCTGATAATCCACTGTCATTCTTCAGGATCCGCCTGTCTTCTGAACAGGCCAGATAGGAGAGTTAAAGGGAGATGTGGTGGGAACCACCACCCCTGCATCCTTCAAGTCCTTTATAGTGGCATTAATTTTTACAATTCCTCCAGGGATGCAATATTGTTTCTGGTTCACTATTTTCCCTGGTAGACGGAGCTCCAATGGCTTCTATTCAGCCTTTCCAAGCATAATAGCCCTCACTCCACAAGTCAGGGAACCAATGTGGAGGTTCTGCCAACTCCTAAGTATATCTATCCCAATTATGCATTCTGGGACTGGGGAAATAACCACAGGATGAGTTTGGGGACCCACTGGACCAACTGTCAGTCTTTGGTTATACTGAACTTGAACTGCAGCAGTTTGATGATTGCTGATGGTGGTTGAGTTTGCATTGTTCTAGTGTCTCCTTGCTATGCCTTATACCAATTGAAAATATTTACTCTGTGCCTTTATATGTTGAAAGTATTTAAATTGTTTGATTTTATAGGACTCACTATCTGTAGTTGGTCAAGACTGTGAGGACCTTTGAAATTGGACTGAATACATTTTACAATGTGTGATGGTTTTAAATCTATTGGGGGCCAGGGGCAGAATGTGGTAGTTTGAATAGATGACCTCAATATATTCAGTGTTTTATTAGTTTGTAGTCTGCATCTGCAGCACCTGGCTGGAGGCAGTGTCACTGAGTGGATCTTAAGGTGTGATGGTGAGTTTAGGATTTCAGCGGGAGTTCCTGAAGTGTTCTGTGCTGTGTGGTTTTTGGCTTTTGGCTTTTTCTCTCTGTGTTTGGGTCTGTGAAAGCAGGCCAGCTTCTTCTGCCATTATGGAACTTCCCCTGGATCTGTAAGCTTCAGTAAATATCCCTTCCTCCATAACTGTGCCTGGGCTGGAAGTTCATCTCAGCAAACCTGAAGCTGTCTGCTACAGATGGTATCACATGACTGTAATCCCAGCAAACGAGGGTTAAGACAGGAGGATCATGAGTTCAAGAACAGCCTCGGCTACATAATGAGGGCCTAACTCTCAAAACAGACAACCACAACATACAGAAAGAGAGGCAAGGGGGAAATACTCTAAGTTAAGTAAAACATCCTGGAACCGAAGTTCACAAGTTTGCAGATTAAATGAGTCTGTCATGTGCTCAGCATTATGAATTATTCATGCCTATATCATCATGAAATTTCAAAAATTCAACATAAATGTATGATTAGGTTCTGAAGAAGAAAACTTTGTGCAAGGAACAGACATGAAAATAGCTTTGGAGTTCTCAGCAGTAACATTAAAATCTGGAAGAAAAAGAGCAGCAGTGCCTTCACATTCTGAAGGAAAACAATGAGTTCCTAATACTCGGAACTCAGCCAAACCACCACTATGAGTGGATAAAAGTAATTTAAGTAATATTAAAAAAAAAATCTTTCTTTCTTACAAAGCTGGAAAACAAGCCAGAAGGATACATTGTATGTAATAGCCAGGAATCTGTCTTGACAGAGGAATTAAGAAGTCTGTGTTGGTCAATAGGATTTATAATCACTATGGAACCAAATCTCTGATCATTGTTTTGAGAGAGTTTCTAGATTAGATTCATTGAGATGGAAGGATGCACCCTAACTCTGGGCAGCACCATCCCATGGGCTGGGGTCTGGGACTGTGTGGAAAGGAGAGCACTAGCTGAGCATTCAGTATTCATTGCTCTCTACTTTCTTCCTGTTGATGGGATAAGATGCTCCTGCCATGCATCCCCTGTCATGATGGACCTTTCCTTGAGACTGTCAGTCAAAAATAAACCCTTTCCTTCCTTAAGCTGATTCTGCTTGGGCATTTTGTACCAGCAATGAAAACATAACCAATACAACATCCCCAGGATGACAGTGAAGGACATTCCTGGAAGAGTATGAACACCAATGAAGACCAACAGTGTAGACTGGAGTAGGTCAAATTCCTCCTGGGGAGACCTACAGGAAGATGTTTGTGTAACCAATATTCTAAAATATCAGATTAGCCAACTAGAGGAGAATTCGAGAATGAGTTAGGAAGAGTAAGCACATGTGTAGTAAACATAGAAATTACTAACCCCAGGGCAAAGGAAAATGGTGCAAGAATGGAATGTATTGTAACCAACTATAGCAAATTAGTCATAGTTTACTACATGACACTGCTGAGTAGAGCATTCTTGTGTTCAGAAGAATGGAAGTAGAGAGTATGATGTAACAGAAATAGTATAGCACATACTGGAAAGATGGGAGCATGGCAGGATTAAAACTAAAAGGAGCCGGGTGTGGTGGCACACGCCTTTAATCCCAGCACTCAGGAGGCAGAGGTAGGAGGATCACCAGGTCAGCCTGGGCCAGAGTGAGACCCTACCTTGAACCCTGCCAAAAACAAACAAACAAGCAAAAACCAAACAAACAAACTAAAAACTAAAAGAACAAGAAAATAGCCAATTCCCACCTGGAATCTGGAAATTCAATAATTCATATATAAAACTGAAAAAGACAATAAAATCACATAATTTGAGCATATAGTGGAAAAAATTAATTATTCACTCAAAGAGGGTAAAGTGGTTGTTTCTTGGCTGGGAAAGATTGGGAGAAAGACCATTAGATCATAGGACTGACTTTATGTCTTGAAAAAATAATATACCTTTAGATATATTTGATTCTTTAACCTATATATAAGTATAGGTATAAAACATGAGTGAAAAAATGCTTGCAGGAAGAAATATATCAAAATAGAAATGATGGTTATCTTTAGGAAGTTTTGTTTGCTTTCTTTGAATATTGTAATATATATTTGGTTTTGCAACATAGGGTCTCACTCTGGTCCAGGCTGACCTGGAATTAACTATGTAGTCTCAGGGTGGCCTTGAACTCTCAGTGATCCTCCTACCTCTGCCTCCCGAGTGCTGGGATTAAAGGCGTGCGCCACCACGCCCAGCTTGTAATATATTTTTATATCAACCATAATGTTCACAAAATAACCTTTATTGCAAACAAGAAATTGGGATCATAGAAAGGCCAGGTAACTCAGATGACTTTTCCAGTGTCACAGATTTTGTAAATGGGTATATTAGAAGTTCAATGACTCAAACCACTTTTATCTTTCATCAAATCATTCAATCTTTATTAAACACCCAAAAAAAACAAAACAGCCATGCCTCACCATCTGCTCACATTGCTGAAGGTTCATAGTGCCTCTGTACACCACACGACTGAACTAACACTGGATTGTTTTCATGCATTTGTTTGTTTCTTTATCTTTCATCTATTGATCATCTATCTATGCATCCATCATCTATATATCTATCATCTATCTCTAATATATATGTGTCTATCATTTATCTATCCAACATCTATCAATTATGTATCCATCATCTATCTTTGTATCTCTCTATCATTATTATCATCTATAGTCTATCATTTATCCATTCATTATCTATCTACGTCTTCCATTTATCATCTATCTATATCTATCTTTATCTATGTATCATCTATCTATCATCTATCTATCTATCGTCTATCTATCATCTATCTATCTATATGTATCTATGTATATGTCTATCCATCTATCATCCTTATATATCATCCCTTCCTCACTTGCTTCCAGAACCATGAGACTAGATTTCAGTGATGCATATAGTATAGCAAAATCAAACAAAAGAAAATAATAAAATGAGCCAGGGTATCCAATTATTCAGGTTTGGTGTTCTCAGGCTTCTGAGTCTGCTCATAGATGGCTATCTTCCTTCCCCTTTGACAGCACAGGTTTCCTGAGGACATAACTGAGTTTTCTCTCCTGTTTTCCTCAGCAGATCCTACATTGTCCTGGGCACCCAGATGCTGTGAAGGTTTGCTGATTTGACTTGCCAGCACAGCTGTGGCTTCTGGGGGCGTGATTTCAGCTTCTTTCCTTTATTACTGTGACTGTCCCAGAAGGGTATAAGCAAGCACTTCGTGATAACTGACTTGATGTGGGACTGCAGTACAACAGATGAAACACTCATCTAATTTATGCAGAACTGTAAAATGGGCCCGAGGAATTGTCTTTTTAAGCTACTCCCTAAAATTTGACCACTTTCTTCATTCCTTGGCCAATTGTGCAGCATGCATTCTCACAAATGGGCAGATTAGACAAGGGGCTGTTCCTATCTCTGTGTGGCCGACCGTAATATAATGTTAGTGCCTTTCTGTTGCCATAGTGAAATGCACTTACTTCTGATCATGCAGCTCTGACAAAGCAAATACCCTCTGACTCCTGCTGTTAATTATCCTTCGGTGGCCACAGAGCCTCCATCCTTGTCCTCACTTGACTTGGTGGTTGTGAGTAAATGGGGTGAAAAGGCAGCAGTTCTCACCTACTCTGAGCTCAGCGAATAAGAAGGTCAATTTGGAGGCTTAAAGATGTAAATCCAATGTCTATAGTGAATCCTAAAGTTGTCATAATATTAGACAAACATTCAAATGGAGACTTTCTTTATTGCCTGCCTCATTAAGAAGTATTGCCAACAGGTTGTTGGTATGACATTTTAGGAGGCACCTCTTAGAGATGTGCTAAAAATCAACATAAAGGAAAAGACCTTTGCATCTCTCTTTCTTTACCTCCTACCTTAGTTAACACTTGATTATGATGCATGTGCCTCAGATGGTTCTCGGTGATGTGGATATCGTGATGAACAAGACAAGCCAAGAGTACCTTTACACAGCCTATTTTTCTTGGTATATTTGTTTTCGGTGAAGTCCCCAATCCTTTGCTCTAATATTTTGAAAAGAAAAGAGATATTCTGGGATGCTGTCAGGGTAACTCATATAGTAACAATAGCAATAATAAAAGAACTAATAGTAATCATGACTTGTTTTAAAGATTCAATTCTGCCAAAATACTTGATAAGCACCTTTGATATCATCTATTTCACCTAGTATTCATATTGACTTTAGAAACTATACTATATTTAATCAGAATTTTACAGAGGAGGAAATTGAAATTCAGAGAAATTAAATAATTTACATAAGGATCATGACTAGTGCAGCCCAAACTCAAACCTAGAGTGCCAGCTTATAGCCACAAAAATACAGGTACCTATGATGCATCATAAAATTGAAATCACAGAACAAAGATTTAAATCCAAGCCCAATGCTAAGGATTCCACTTTTCTGGGCTGATATAACTCATCTATAAAATACTGATAAAGGCTGGGGAGATAATCATTGGTAAAATGCTTTCTTCATAAGCATGAGGACCTGAGTTTGATCTCTAGTAACCACATAAAAATGTCAAGCAAGGTGGTGTACACCTATAATTCCAGCACTAGAAGGCAGAGGCAAGGGTATCCCTGGGCCTGGCAGAACAGCCAGTCTAACCTAACTAGTGAGCTCCAAGTCAATAGGAGAACCTGTCTCTAAAAAAGTACATGGTATTCTTGAGGGTGATTTCAAAGGTTGTTCTCTGGCCTCCACTTACATGTTCATGAACACATACATACATGCATAAAAATCTTTGATGGCCATATTGCTTCTTTGTGCTATTTTGGCAAAGTTTAAATAAGATGATTTTATATTAATAATTTATTTGAGGTAGGGTCTCACTCTAGCTCAGGCTGACCTGGAATTCACTTGAGTAGTCTCAGGGTGGCCTTGAACTCATGGAAATCCTCCTATGTCTACCTCCCAAGTGCTGGGAAGGTATGCGCCACCATACCTGGCTCAAATATACTTAATAGAAAATAACACAGTAATTACATGTGACCTAAGATGTGGCACACTGAAGACAAGGAAAGCATTTTATCAATAACATTATATGCATTCTTGAAACTCATAGGGTTGGGGCAAGGGTGGAAATAGAAACGTAAGGCAATCGATTTAATTAACACTTGCCTGTTGAGGACGTTCACGTCGGGGCTTGGGTCACTAAGTAAGTGCATTTTCCATGACTTCATTGCATGGCCACTTGTTAAATTCCTACCCATTCTATAAGGCCCAGATGAAATACTGCCCTTCTGTTAAGTTTTTTCTAAGGTAGGAAGAGGTTTCTTCCATCTTAGAACTCTCTGTCTTTTATTTTTATAGGACACTATTCCTAATTAAATACCTCAAGACTGGTTTTAGGTAGGTTCTATCAGAAACTTCCAGGGAGCTATTAGAATATAGATGCTCAGATCCAGCCTCCAGAGAGACTGACTCAAAAGATGTTCATGAGTCTGCATTAAAAAAAAAGTACTTGTCTGACTTTGATGGGCTTATATATTTGGGAATCACTGTAGGACCATTCATGTGCCTCTTAATACACATGATATTTTTTATTATGTGATGGTTAAGCTTTGGTTGTAAACTTGACAGTATTTAGAACCATCATGGAACAACAAATCTCTGGTCATGCCTGTGAGGGATTTTCTAGATTAGATTGGTTTAGGTGAGAAGACCCACCTTAACTGTGGTTAGCACCATCCCATGGGCTGGGTTCCAAGACTGTCATCAAAGTGAAAGCTAACTGGAAATTCAGCATTTGTCTTTCTTCACTGTCTCCCTGCTGATGCAACAGTGTCACTTCAGCTTTCTGCTCCTACCAGGCTTTCCCTGTCACAGGGACTCCATCCCTGGAACTGTAAAATAAACTAACCTCTTTGCCTCCCATAAGCTGCTTCTGGTCAGGTATTTTGTTCCAGTAGGGAGAATGTAACTGATACATACTATATTTAATTATGTATGTGTTTGTTGTATAGCTTTTTCCTTTTATCTTTGCATGTGATAGTATGTGTGGTGTGGTATGGTATGTTGTGCTGTGATGAGGTGTGGTGTATGCCCTGTGTGTCTCTGCACTGAAACATTCTGTCTTGGAGAGGGGCCAGGCCTATAAAACTCAAGACGTCAATGAAACACACAAGGTTCAGGAAAGTAAACTACACTACAAGGCTCAGGAAGTAAATGAGGCTCTCCTGACAGCTGAACTACCTGTAGATTGTGCTGGGAGCTGATGCAGGTTTTGTGAGGCCTCATCCATCTGAGGTGGGCTTTTCTGTGATGCATCTGCCTTTTAGTCACCTATGCTGTTATATATAGCTCCAATAAACTTATTGGTTTTTCAAGCTACACTTGGATGGAGTCATTTCTTTGTTCAGTCATTGGGCCTTATCTGTAGAGGTAAACATTTCTACATGTCTCTTTAGAAAAAGTCATACAATATCTCTTTTCCTTGGAAGTTTTATCTTTAACATACTTCAATGGCTATGGTTTGAATTTGTTCCCAATTTTTATGTGTTGGAAACTTAATACTGAAGATCATATGTTGATGCAATTTGCAGATGGGGCCTTTGAGAGAGAATTGGGATTAGATAGGGTCATCAGGATGGGTCCACATGACAGGACTGGTGGCTTTGTACAAAGGGAACTCTGAGCTGTCACACATGTGCTCTGTCTGTTCATGTGTTGCCCTTTGCCCTGCAGGGAAAACTTGTGACAGTGGCTTGGTCTCTGTCACCCAGCCTCTGAACTGTAAACTGAATAAATTACCCAGTCTTAGGCATATTGTTATAGCACATAAAGCATATGATGAAGAACAGTTCTAGGAAGGTGAAGAATGGCCTCTCTCTCTCTCTCTTTCTCTTCCTCTTCCTCTCTCTGTATCTTGCTCTCTGCTTCCCCTAGACAAGCTCAGCTTTCCTTGTTTTATGTTCCCACTGTTCTCTGAACAATGATGTTTGCATTACTTTGAACTTGAATCAGTCTTACTGTTAAAAAAGAAATCTAGATGTGATGGCATACACTTGTCATCCCAGCACTTGGAAGGTAGAGAAAGAATGACAAGAAATTCAAGGCCACATAGTTTGAGATGCTGTCTCAAAAATAAATCCCACCAGGCACACTCCTTTAAGCACTGTGAGTTTGAGGCCAACCTAAGACTACATAGTGAATTCCATGTCAGCCTGGGCTGGTAAGACCCTACCTTGCAAAACCAAAGGAAAAAAAAAAAAAGAAAAAAATCCCACAAAATAAGTAAATAAACAAAGATTTGGAACTCTAATTAAACTCACTTGATTACCCTCCTCCCAAAAATATATGAAAGTAGAAGAATTGGGAAGGGGAAAAGTTCAGAGAGAGTGGAAGGGAGGTCATAGAAGGTAATGAGAGGTGAATGTGATCAAAATACATTATATATATATGTATGAAATTATTGAATGAAAAGTATATAAAATTATAGTAATTAACCTATTGAAAGAATATTGGAGATACCTGAAGAGAAATCAAAATAAGGCCTATCTGGATGTAAGGCAGACATTTCAGTGCCATTGGGGCATGACCTTGCCTCATGATTTTGCTTTGTTTCATATATTAGCTTTATTCTCTTGATAGGATTACCTCCTTTGTCTACATTTATCCCATTGTTTTCATATTCTGGATGCTTTGTGACAGGGAGAAATGGAGAAATGTGCACTTCTAGATTAATAAATCTAGCTAAGATTAGTAAATCCAGTGGATGGATATAAACTAGATTGGCTTGAGTGGCAACCCACAAGTGAATGAAAACAGTTTGAAGGGCCTGGGTTCTAAGAGTCTGTCCCTGAACACTACACTGCATGAGAACGGGAAGAAGCCAAGATGGTGGGAGTCAGGCCTTTGTCCACTCTGGCTTAGCCTACTTTCCTGTGCCAAGGGCAGATAAGCACAGCTATCTGTGTTTAATGGACCACAGGAGAGAACAAGGCCACAGGGCAGCTCCAGAGCCCACTTGAATATACTACCATCCTGACCCTTAATTACTCATTCTAGGGAAAATTATTTAATATATTCTGGGCTTCTACTGGCCCATCTTTGAAGCGGGGAGGTGAGTTAGAGTACCACTAGTTTATAAAGTTGATAGAACTTTGGGATAACATGTTTAGAATAATGATGGATAGAATAATCCTTTACATAAGGTTGGATATTGGCTATGGCTAGTTATTCTCTTGTACGTTTGACTGTAAGCCCAGCAGGCACACCAACCATGGCTTTTTTCCTCCCCGGACCTAGCACGGTGTCCAGCTCTTACTCAATAAGCAATCTAATTGTGTGTTGTCAAATTAGGAATGTAGTGAGAGTTCAATGAGCAGTGTCATTGAGGCATTTTATTGCACTTTGGTCACATGGGAAATGAAACCAAGGACTTTGTGCATTGGAAAGCAGAAGCAGGGCTTGTAATGAATTAAGCCATTACTGTTTTCATGTTGAAATGACTGCCTTTACTGAGGAACACCCCAAAGCAGTGTCATATGTAGGCAGAATAATTATATAGCAAATTAGCACAAGGCAGGCAAGCCTTTAGTGAATTT
This sequence comes from Orientallactaga sibirica, assembly GCA_036365145.1. Lineage (NCBI taxonomy): Eukaryota > Metazoa > Chordata > Mammalia > Rodentia > Dipodidae > Orientallactaga > Orientallactaga sibirica. The sequence continues at coordinate 55,205,033 of JAEOAD010000005.1, forward strand.
TCCCCCTCTGAGAAATTTATTGTTTTTGAGCTCTTGAACTTAATCAGACTTCACTGGCTTAATCTGCTATCAGTTGGAACCATAGAGTATCATGCTTCACATTGTGCTTTATAAGCAAAGAGTCATTAAAAATAACTAGCATAAGCAAGATCAGACTTGCTTTACCAGACTTCTGCAAAGCACAGAAGAAGCATCAGCTTCTTGGTCGCATTGCTGGCAGTTCATACAAGAAATTACCAGTTAAGGGCTGGAGGGATGGCTTAGTGGTTAAGGTGCTTGCCTGTGAAGCCTAAAGACCCAAGTTCGATTCTCCAGGTCCCACATACGCCAGATACACAAGGTGGCGCATACGTCTGGAGTTTGTATGCAGTGGCTGGAGGCCCTGCAGCACCCATTCTCTCTCTCTCTGTCTCCATTTCTGTCTCAGATAAAAATAACTAAATAAATAAAAGAGTGCAGTTACTTGTTTTAAAAAAATAAATTATCAATCCTCTTAGGATCTTGAAAACTTTGGAATTTGAAGCTGGGATTAAAGGTGTGCACCACAATGCCCAGCTAGAAACTTTTTGTTCTATGTATCTTTTAAAACTGTATACCTGTCTCTATGTGGATGTTTATGTACATACTCATATGTACAGGTGTGCATGCATGTAGGTTCATATGGAGGCTAGAGGTTGGCATTGGTGTGTTCCTTAATCCCTTTTCAGCTTATTTTTTGATATGATATTGCATTGTACCTAGGGTACTGATCAGGCTAGATTAGCTAGCCAACAAGATCTAGGATCCTCCAGTCTCCCCTTCCCAGAACTAGAATTAGAGGCTCAGGTGGAACACCTGATTTTTATATCTATTGGTGCTGGTGATGGAAACTCAGATTGTGTGGCTTGTGTGGCAAGCATTTCCTTGACTGAGCTATCTTCACAACCTATTCCGGGTACCTTGAGTGGGTTCAACATAATTTACTCTAAGCTTATAATGCATAAAAAAGGATTTCAATAGCATCCAAAGCAATAATAATCATGTTAAAAGCTTTTAACTTAAAATATAAGTAAATGGGAATTTTTAGAAAATAATTTTGAGGTCCTGAGAAGATGGCTCAGTAAGTAAAGTGCTTGTTGCACAAGCATAAGTGCCTGGGAGGTTCTAAGACTGCCAAGTTCAAGTCCCCAGTACCCACATAAAAATCTGGGTGTAGTTATGTAAGTTTGTAACCTCAGCCCGTGGGAAGGGTAGGGGCACAGAAACCAGAGAATGTCTGAATGACTCTGTCTCAAGGAATATATTGGTGAGTAATACAGAAGGGACCTCTTGCCTCTGCAAAGTGCGCAGGATGTGTGCACCTGCACACATCTGGATATACTACACAGAAGTCAGATCATACAACACTTTATACATACTCTATGTACATACACAAAATGCCCCCCCCACAATTTTGAAATACAAAGACAAACCTAGAATGGCAAATGAAAAGGAATGACACATTTGACTATATAAATTTTAACATTACAAAAATATGTTAAAGCCCAGAACAAAATGAATAGCCTAGAAAAAATATTCTTGAGATATTTTAATGAATTAATTATTTAATTTTTTGTGTCCTTGCAAATTTTAAAAGCTAACAGTTAATTAAAATAGGCAAAATACATGAGTAGGCAGTTTGCTGAAAAAAATACATGTGCATGCATATACAGTTTCACTTACTGTTAAAGACATAAATCAGTAAGTCAATCTTTTCAATGACAGGACAAGGCAATTTTATATAATAGTGTTGGCAAGGTAAAATGTAACTCCTATATAATATTTATATGAAGGAGATCTTGTGCAACATCTTTGGAGAGCTACTGATAATACCTGACAGACTTAGCAAAATATGCATTCATAACTAGCATTCTATTTCTACAAGGTTAGCCTACAAATATATGCACAAAAGTGCATTAAGGATACATGAGGTAGTATTATTGGTAATAGCAAATAGTGAAAGCATCTTTCAATATTCATCGCTCAGTTCAGTATTTTGACACAGTGGAATACAAAAGAATGGTTTAAGATAATTACATCTGTCTGTGATGTATGAATGGATAGAGACAATAGAGTTCACAGAAAATGTTTAATTTATGCTGCTATAAAAACGATACTATAGTACTCTTGCTGTCCAAAGGGAATACACATGTGCAGAGAAATCTCTCAACAGACTCATGCAAAGTTGTTAACAGTGGTTGCATTCTTGGAATGGAACTGAAAGTTTGGAATGGAAATAAGGCCCAATTATCTTGGGACAATTTTACTTTTAACAATAATTTTTAATGTTTAGTTTTTAGGAGCTGAGACACTATACTTCTGGTTTACAGTGTCTCATCTTGGAAGCAGTGTGCAAGTTACATTTAATTAGCTCCATTTTACAGATGGGGCATTGTGATTTGGAAAGACTGAGTAACTTGTGGAGGTCACACAGCTGGTGTCCTTCTCCTATCATCAATAGCAAGATTTACATAAGCAGCTTGTGGGACTTGGATTTTCAATAGACTCGCATATGGTCATGATTTGCCACTTCCTAAGGCTGGAATCAAGGTTTTCAAATATTGTTATTCCAAAAATAGATTAAAGTGGATGTTCCGCTTTTCTTTCTAGAATGTCCTTCTCCCAATCCCATGTGTCAGAGTGTTATTTCCAACTCTACAAAGGATTTCCACTCTTCTTAGCTTCAATACTGTTTGTCATATGGAATTTTGAGCCTGGGAGATGCTAAGAGTAAGAAAAAAAGGAAAGAACAGCAACAGCACTAGGTCTCAGAACCAGTATGTTTATGTGTCAGGAAACACTTGGGAAACCTGATTTGACTCAAATAATTCTAAAGGTAACAAAGAAGAAAGTGCATGTTGCTTCATTTGTCAAGCATTGATGGGACGGGTAGGTAGGTACACAAAGACAACATGATGAGTGACTAGAAAGATAGCAGTTAAGAGCCTGGTTGTTGAATCTGAAAGGCAAATACCACAAACGAACCATACTATTAGATTTCTGTTGACAAAACAATCCACAATTCTGAATTCATCTCCCTTACTCTGATAGACTATGTTTATGAGGTTTGGCTGCTTTTTTAAAGGTAGTCTTCCTGCTAATTTGTGGCCCCATTGTTGTGATTTTATTAGAGATTGTTGAGTGAATTGGAGCCTCTCTTCCTGTCACTGTTAATCTGCCCCTGCCTTTCTCCCTAGGTTACAATGCAGGTGGGGGGTGACTGTAGGTAGTATGATCCTGGATTTGAGTCTGTTCTGGCTTTGACTAAACATAAGATGTACCATCTCTCAAACTCTAGGCTTGAACTTGTTAGAGTTCTGACATTTGGGAAGGCACACTAATGTAGGCACTTTTGCTAATGTACATTTACCAAGAACCTGACATGTAATCTTTTATCATTTCAGTTAAAGCCTAAAATGATTTATAAAAAGACACAGGTCATTAAATGGATTAGTGTCATAGTGAGGCTTCATGCTTTCTAGGTACTTGTATGTGTGGAGATTCAAAATGTCATTGCAGCTGCCTAGGCTCGGCTGCTAATGGAAAAGCCACAGTGAGATATTGGATTTGCTCAAGATAAAATCTTGGGCTTGCAAATAAATCCTGGTCATTTTCTTTTAACCTCTCCATGGGAAGTAATATATAACTGACACTCATAGATTGAGTATAAGAAAATTATTGCTTTAGTGATATCAGTATTTCATTCAAGATAAAGCATGTAGAAGTATTTCTCAAATTATTTTCATGACAATTCAAGGTAAGAAATGCCCTAACAATGTAAAACTAAAATGAAAATTTCAGAGGCAATATTTCACTCTTACCTCACTTGAGAAGTTTTTTGTACTTTTTGTTCTATTCCATTTAAAATTTTAATGTTTCTTATGACTGACAAACCTATTTTCTAACTCACTAATGGGTCTTGATACATAGTTTGACAAATGTTTGCTTAGCTGAGCCACATGCTTATGGTGCTTATGGTGTTTGGGGGTTCTTGCATGTCCTTGTATCAATCACTGTGCCAGGCTGTGGGAACTGCAGAGATATGGCTTCACCTACTTGAGCTGGGGATGTTCTGAGGTTGCAGATGATCCAACATGAAAGAAACGACAAGTTCTGACCTCATGGCATTTATGCTGTGGTGGATAAGTCATCCACATGAAAAACCATTTTAGTGAGGAAACAACTTCATTAGTTCCTCCTGGGTAAAGGTGTTTTCTCATCTACGAGGGTCAATCCAATTTTTATAGGTGGGCATGTTGAGACAATGAGGCTGTCTTTCATCTCAAGTCACATTGCTATTTTGAGTCCAAAATAAAATAAAATAATTAAGTTAAATAAAACAAGCTTCAGGAAACTCAGAAAGACCTCTTTTTTTTTTTTCTCACCAGAGATCAAAACCTACTATTGTTGAAAAAAGGGACAAAACAAATCTCAGAAAGAGATGAGAGACATTTTCTAGTGTTTAACAATATTTCCTGAATTAACTCATAAAATCTCTAATTTGGAATCTTCTTATCTAAATTCCTATTTCAAAACCAGGAAATGAAGTTAAACATTACTTTTAAGGTCTCAAACAAGAAACCAGACTGTCACCTGTCAGGAAAGTCTATACATCTTGTTCTTTTCATCACTCAGTATTTGATGAGCAGTAGCCCAAGAAAGCATGCATCTTACACATAAGCCTGCATTGTATCTTGCTTGAAGGGATGTAAAAGGTACATGTGAAAAGTCACTTCAGCTTCAAGTCCTCATCAGTGGTGAGTGGATTTGCTTGCTAACTGACTGGATCTTGGAGGTTAGCTCCTTCTGCTACTGATGGGTACAGCAGCTTCCTGCTGATTAAAACTGAAATCACTTACATAGATAAGTAAGGGCAGTATAAGGACAAAAGGAAGTGGCACGACACACAGCCATGTACCTCCCCACTGTCATTTTGTTTATAGATGTTTCTCCTGGCCTCAGTGGTAATGACAAATCCCAGGTTCTATGTTCTTAGAGAGAGCCCTACTACTTCTGCCCTTCTTAGCGTTCAGCGGGAGTTTTAATTTTCAGTTTATTGTTGTGAGCATTTCATCCATAAGTTTTACTAGACCATAAGTTTCATAAAGGTAGACGTCCTATTTTTCTTCATTATTAGTTTTCCTAACACTAAGCTCTATGATTAATATATGTGTTCAATAAGTCTTAGGAGTAAAATGGTATTTTAGGGTAGTTTTGCAATTTGCTTTAAACAGGAAACTTCAGTTTAGCCCAATCTTTGTTTATTATTGATTAACTACTAAAGAACACATGATAATAACTCCTAATCTTTTTTCTGTTGTTTTACAGTCAACTTTGACCACTTTGAAATTTTGCGAGCCATCGGGAAGGGCAGTTTTGGGAAGGTGAGAACCAAATTGATTGACTACCTGCAGAGTTATATAAGTGAAGGACAGAGGGTCCCAGAATTATTGAGGTACTGGGACTAAAAGGAGAGATAACTCAGAGATGTTTCATAATGTATTTTTTCAAAATTATCACCATGATTTGAGGAAAGTGTAAAAAAAGTTCTTATACAATGAATCATGTGCTGTTCTTATAATTATCTCATTCGAGTCAAATTTCCTTACTATCATGAAGTTGGGAAGTTTTCTCTATCCTAAAGATTATGATTTCAGATTAATGTTCAAATTACATCAGCTGTTTATGCAAATAACCGTTGTCTTGTCAATGTTAAAGTTAATTCTTTTCACTGAGAAAAGGAGATACCTATGCTTTTCCCCAAATTATACCATGTCTTTATATTTAAAAACCTGCCATGAAAAATATCCAGTGTAGGTGCTGGGGAGATGGCTATGTGGTTCTGGCCTGGGTTCAATCCCTCATACTCATGTTAAGCCAGATGGGCATCTGTTTTCAGAGGCAAGAAAACCCTGCACACACATGTGCACACACACACACACACACACACACACACACACATAAAAATTTTTAAATAAGAAAAACAGCCAGGTATGGCACATGACTTTAACCCCAGCTTTGGGAGGCAGAGGTAGGAGGATCACTGTGAGACTACATAGTGAATTTGAGGTCAGCCTGGGCTAGAGCGAGACCCTACTTTGAAAAACCACAAAAAAAAAAGAAAGAAAGAAAGAAAGAAAGAAAGAAAGAAAGAGAAAAACACACAGTATGATTCATTCTCAAACAGTTCTATATTCCAATTTGATTATTAGTTTCTAAATAGAGACCTCCTTTATGATAGTGTATCATGATATTTTGCATTAAGCTTACATTTTACTTAATGAGTATTCCATGGGTCCCTAACGACATGGTAGTTGATGCTCCCTAGTGCTTGGAGTCATTGTCACATTGTCATCTATGGCTGTGAATGGAAACTCTGCACAGTGTTGCTCAGATTAGTATGTTAGTGCTGCCTATTCCAGCCACTTCAAGCAGGATTAAAATGCTGTTTGGGGCTGGAGAGATGGCTAGTGGTTAAGACACCTGCCTACAAAGCCTAAGGACCCAGACTCCATTCCCCAGGTCCCATGTAAATCAGATGCACAAGGAGGTGCATGCATGTGGGGTTCACTTGCAGTGGCTAGAGGCCCTGGCACACCCATTCTTTCTCTCCGTGTCTCTCTCTAAAATAAATAAATAAAATATTTTTTAAAAGAATGTTATTTTTTTCTTGGAAAAATCTTGACATGGAGGCAGATTTAAATGTCTGAAAATTCCCAGAAGCAAACAAAGACAAACTAATTTGAGAAAGTAGAGATCCAATTACTAATCCAATATGTGGAGAAGGAAATGAAATTTTTGCTCTGAGCTAAATAGGAACTTTAACATCAGTCTTTGCAAGCGATGAGGGCTCCCAGCCCTCCTAAAGAACACGTCCTGCCTTGTCATTTACAGCCACGATTTGTCATCTCCCTAATCATTTGTTCCCTTGGATTTCATCATTAGGTCTGCATCGTTCAGAAGAATGACACCAAGAAGATGTATGCCATGAAGTATATGAATAAACAAAAGTGTGTGGAGCGCAATGAAGTGAGGAATGTCTTCAAGGAGCTCCAGATTATGCAGGGGTTGGAACATCCTTTCCTGGTGAACTTGTGGTAAGTGCTTTGACTGGACCTTGGATGGAGATGCTCCTAGCTCCACCTGCAAACATAGAAACACATTTTGATTGCTTGGTGCGCACTGACAAAATCCTCATTAGAATTTTCCTTATTGGTTTTTTGCCTTTCGTTGGCTTTGTGATGTAGTAAAGTTTTGGTTGGTTGATATGCTAGAGACGGAGCTCAGGTCTTTGCACGTGGTAGGCATGCACTCTATAAAAGTTTTTTTTTTTTTTTTTTTTTTTTTTTTTGTCACCAATGAATACTCCTTCATTCAGTCATCAGAAGTCTCCTTGTCATTGAGGTATTTGTTAAAGTATTGTACTTAACTGGGCTAAGGAATGTGCCCATATGTCTTATCACTAATTAGACAGACTTTCTCAATGAATTGTGGGGTAGGACATTGGGTGAAAAGTAGGAAATTGGGTGAAAAGTATGGCATCACCAGTTGACATGAAACTTAGTTTTGAGATTAGTAAAAAACATGTTCTCTCGCTGGGTGTGGTGGTGCATGCCTTTAATCCCAGCACTCGGGAGGCAGAGATAGGAGGATCACCATGAGTTCGAGGCCACCCTGAGACTACATATTTAATTCCAGGTCGGACAGGACCAGAGTGAGACCCTACCTCAAAACAACAACAACAACAAAAAAAAAAAAACAAACAACAACAACTAAAAACAACAACACATGTTCTCTCTAGGAGAACAGTAATATAACTGATTTCTCGGAGGCTCACTTTGTCAGCAGCTACCTATACTTGTGGCTGAAAAAGACAGGTGTTGCTGTTCTCATCTAGTTGGTCTGAGGAGAGCTGGGGCTAACTGGTGTCAGTGACTGACAGTAACTGTCTGGGATCTGTTCTTAAGCCATTAACATAATCCAAAGCTTTGAAAATGTCAGGAAGTTTGAAATATCTATTACCCCTGCTCTTTCCCTTGCACCGAGATCTTAATATTTCGACCTCATTTTGCTCTACATCGTAATGTGTCCATTATGTTAAGAGCTAGTTCTTAAGGCTAATTCAACATACCATTATTCAAATATGGATACCAAGCAATTCTTGACAGCAAGAGCAAAGAAAATAAAGGTCTTTATCCAGACAATGCAAATGAAAAATAATTTAGATTTCATTGTGTTTAGGGGGATCCTACTGGAGGAACTAGAGCATAAATCCTCTTTAACTAATACATTTCATTTCATGTACAATTTGCTTGGTGCTTCCATGCCTCAGTTGAAAATAAGATGGTTCTTTCTGTATGACTTGGGAATATATCTATTATAGTTTGTGCATTTCTCAGACATGTTTAAAGTCTAATTTTGGCCCAGCCTTGGTGTGTTTATTAATCAGTATTTCAAAGTGGCCTATTCAAGTTGCTGCCATGTAAGTATGATGTCACAATGATGAGGCGGCTGTCCTTTGTTTGCCAGTGATCACAGCAGCTCTCCACCTTAGGAATGACAAGGTGCTGCCACTTCACAGCCTTCCTAGAACCAGAGTAATACTTTCTCCTTTAAAAGTTCAGCAAACTAATTTTCTCTTTTAAAGGCTAAGAAGTCTTCATAAGACTATATGTAGCATTTTCCCTTTTGTCTCTCCTTGCTATGTAGCCAGAGTCAATAAAGATGAATGTGTGGTATGTTGGTTGTATAGTAGTGAGCATAGCTGCTTTCCACAGATGAACATATAGGTATATGAAGCTGAAAAATGCTTCGAAATTATATTTGTAAACTTTATATCTATGTTAGTTTGAATGGATGGCCCCCAATATATTCAGGATTTTTATTAAAGCTTGTAATTTAGATCTGCAGCCACCTGGCTGGAAGAGGTGTCCCTGTGGGCAGATCTTAGGGCCCAGCCCTAAGGTGTGGAGGTGGATTTGGAATTCCATTGTAAATATATGCAAAGTACTTGAGCTTTGCCTAGAGTTCCTGGAGTGTGCTTGCTTATGGTGCTGGTGTGTCTTGTCGCTTTTTTTCCTCTCTCTGCTATGAACGTGGGCCAGCTTCTTCTGCCATTATGGAACTTCCCTCTGGATCTGTAAGCTTCAAATAAATTTCCTTTCTCCATACCTGAGCCTGGTTTGGATGTGCATCTCAGCAAGCTGAGGCTGTCTACTACAGTGTCTTTCCAGAGAACAATCTGTCCTCTGCACATGTGTACCTGGTGACAGCCTGGTGTATGTACCATAACATATGTCCTCTCATCTTTTCTGTTCTCACTCTCACATTGACTCTTATGGTGGAATATTGGGCACACTCCATTGATATGGGAGTGGGAGAGTACCTCCCGCACACACAGTGATTCTAGAAGTACATTTCACACTAGAAACCAGGATTGGGCATTCCTGAAAAAAGAAGTTTCAACAGAAATCATTTTCTCTTTCAGTATTTAATGTAAAAATCTTCACAGAGCATAGTAATTCTTTCCAGTGAATACTATTTGTCATAATCAGTACAGTGCTTGTAAGTGAATGCTTCTTCAGGTATAATATTGTGTCACATTGTTAGAAGATAAAGTTAACATTTGTAACATGGGTGAAATGAGGCACCCAACATTTGGTGCCTTGAAAATGTTTGTTAGGTTTTCTGTTTTTGTTTCATGAAGGTATGAAATTCTGAATATTTTCATCCATCTCTAATGGGCCAAGATGGATGTCCAAAGACAATTTTGAAAGATGCTTAATCCAAAAGCATCATGGGGAGTTGTATGCACATGTCACATTTTTTCTTTACTAGAGTTGGTTATGATTTTCCATCTTCATTCTGCAAATTAAACAAATTTTAAAATGTTATATGTAATTTAATTGATAGTTATGTTCTGGATCAACTTTTAGATTATTATGACATCTCCAAAGCCTCAAGAGGTGACTTTTTAAAAGAAGCATTGTACAATTTATGAAACTGGAGCTCTATCCCACTCCTGCCTTCTCTTGGGCAGGGGCTTTCTGTACTCTTCTTCTCTTAAGCACTTTAAGTTCTATCTATAATCTAATGAAATATTTCTGAACTTTAAAAAATTAGCAGTAATTTAAAACTCCTGCCTATTTTTTATTTGTTTTATGGGTAAGGTTTCTATGCCTCTCCATCTTGATTTGAATAATTTTCTCACCTATGCTTAAAATACTCTAAATTTCTGGGGATTTGTTCAGAAAACTCCACTTTTAAGCTGAGAGAAAAAAATACAGTCTGATAAACAGGATTTACATAAATGTCAGGTTTATGTGTAGGGGTAAGTATATCCATATATATGACACTTGCCAACTTTTCTATTTAATGCAATCAATTTGAAAATTAAAAAATAACCTCACAGAAAAAATGAAATTTTTCTAACAGTCTTACCCCCATGAAATATTCATTGCTAACATGTTATATATGCTTTATAGAAAAAGAATTTATTTTGCATATATTTTTCTGTTTTTCATCATTTGCCCCATTCATTACTTTAGTAGTATATGGATCTACTGAGCACCTTATAATTTGGGTTGCTAAATGCAGAATGTGCAAGTTTTTGTTTTCCAAATAAACAACCAATAAACAAGTAGCCAAGTAATTTTTAGCCTGTGCTCCAAGCATCGTATTACACATTTTAAAGAAAATTCAGCATTTAGTATATCAAACTTCAAATTAAACTGGGCATAGTTTACTTTCATTCATCAAATCTGGCAAACCTAGCAATAAAAGATCTATAGCATGAGGAACCAGTGATAAGCAGGAGTGGACAGAGCTCTGTTCTTCACATGTGACCACTGATGGGGAAAGACTGATGTCAATTAAATGCACATGAATTTATGAACTATTGGAAAGGCAGGAAGAGATCATGGAATATGCTGTGTTTCAAGGAAGCTTCACCACTGTGAGGCAGGGTCTTAAAGGAAAAATATTTGAATTAACATTCAAACATATCAGCATCCCTGGACCTTGCCCCACTCAGGAAAAATCCTCACATATAGGACACACGGACAAGTGAAGGCTGCCAAACAGGGCTGGCATCCAGGAAAAGTAAATACAGTCTTCCTGTGACTTTCTCCCTGAGGGCTGTTAAAAAAGCCCTGGCAACCTACAGCCGGAAAGCAAACAGACCCATCCTTTGGGCAGAGTAGCCTCCCAGGTGGCTCTTGTTAATTGAGATTAAGCCTGCAGCTGCACACCCCTCCTGGGGCTCTCTCCGCTGCCTGGGTCCCTCGGCCCTGTGAACAGAAATTAGTTTCAGTAAATTAGAAGGCAGGTCATCTGTTTTAAGTGGGAAAGAGCACATGTACCTGGAGCATGACAAGAAGTCCTATCAGAGTGCTGAACACAGCTCTATAAGCAGTTCCCTGGAAGCTGTCTCCATCGTTGCTACTCAGCATCTGTCACTTGATGGAGCCACAGACTGTGAGACCTCATGTAGCCTTCAGATCCACAGCCTGAGGAGGAGTGACAACCCCAGGCATGGTGTCCTGTTATTTTGGCTTTTACACATATTGCAGCCTTTATTCACCAGGACACACTCAGCTGTGGGGATTAGTAGTTTCCTTTTGTGCTAGACCCTGGAGACACTGAGTTCAAAGACATTTTCCCCAGTTACACAACTGCCAGGCCAGAACTCGGACCTGCAGTCTCACTTCAGTGCTCTGCTCTTCCTTTGATCCTATACCATTCCCTGCAGATGTCTTGTGAGACTCCCTTACAAAATATGTTAAGGTGGCACAATTTGTTTTATTATCTTTCACTATTGTGAGAATATAACCCAGATAGAATGTTCATCTGCTTTTTTGTCCCATTCGGAATAGTGCTTAGCACACAGCAATAAATATCCCAATGCATACCTGTTGGATGAGTAAATGAATGGGGGAAGTTAGTGATGGGACCAGGCTATTGGCTCATGGTTAATTGCTTTTTTCCCTGTCATACAATTGCTACTTTTGCGCCATCACACACATACCCCTGTATAATATGCCCACTCCAGTCCTTTGCTAGCTTTGAGGTGTCAGGGACCTGAGTTTGAATCCCTGTTCAACCATTTGCTAACTAAATTGGGCCAAGTATCCTGCCTAGATATTTTGCTTGGTTTTCTTATTCATAATTGGGAATAACAGCAATAATCATGTCAGGTGTTACTATGAATGAAATTTAGGCATAAAATTCCTCACCAAGAAGGTGCTTAGAAGTGATGACTTTTTTTTTTAATTTTATTTATTTGCATGCAGAGAGAAAAATAGAAGAGAGGCAGACAGAGAGAGAATGGGCATGCCAGGGCCTCTAGCCACTGCAAATGAACTCCAGATGCATGTGCCACTTGTGCATCTGGCTTACGTGGGTCCTGGAGAATTGAACCGGGATCCTTTGGCTTCGCAGGCAAATGCCTTAATCGCTAAGCCATTTCTCCGGCCTTTTTTTTTTTTTTTTTTTTTTTTTTAATTTTAGTGATGACTTTTTTTAAAAAAAGGAATGAAGGCCCTTACCAAACTGGAATGATGCCTCTGTCATTATCACCAAGTATTTCTCATAACTCTGTGGGCTGTCTAGGCAGTTCTGGTCTGGGAGGATTTAGCTGAAGCTACATGAAATATAAGTTAGCCATTGAAAATAATCTGTCTAGTTCTTTGTTTTTACTTTTGAAAATATTTTACTTATTTGTAATCAGTGAGAGATAGAGAAGAGAGAGAGAGGGGGGCAGTGGGAGAATGGGCATGCCAGGGCCTTCAGCTGTTGCAAATGAACTCCAGATGAATGTACCACTTTGTGCATCTAGTTTAACGTGGTTACTGGAGAACTGAATCAGACTTTGCAGGCAAGCGCCTTAACCACTGAGTCATCTCTCCAGCCCCTGCCTAGTGCTTCATGACTGGAGCTGGCCTTGTCTCTTGCTGTCTGCTCATAGGGGTGTCTTCATCTGGTGGTAGAAGGATTCCAAAAAGGAATGAGGGTGGGGCACACTTCATGAGGAAGCACTTTTCCAGCTTCTGCCTGTGTCACATCTTCTAATGTCATACTGGCTAAAGTGAGTTGTGGGGTCATGTGCAAGGACAGGAGAAGTAGGTTCCACCTCGGAGGTGCATCATGGTGAAGTCAGGATCACAGCAAAGTTAGTATCAGAGTAGGTCAGGCAGAGGAATTTTCATCACTAGGTTTGTGAACAACTATCACGATAGGGAAAATATTTTTCAGAGGGCAACAAAATGATCAGGTAAGCAATAGCAACTACTAATAGTGCTAGAATTGAGAACAGTGAGAGGTTATTGAGTGCTTGCAGCTCTGTGAAAGTCTTCAAGGAAGGATTTGGCCTTGGGTTTGACCCTAATGAACATGGTAGAGAGAAGCAGTGTTATCAGGTGTGCACAGTAATTGTACCATATGTAGTTGATAAGAGACTGGTAGACTAATTATGGGATATGGAATATGGGACTAGCTGAGTTGCCATAATGCAGACATTGATTCATTTACTTACCCATCTATATTAGAAAAGTTCCCTTGGTATTAGAGGTATTAGAAAACTGACTGAGATGAAATTCACTGGACTTTTATGGGAGAACTTCTAGATAAAGAGCTGAGGTTGAAGGAGCCTGTAGAATGTCAGAGATGAAGGCAGTTCTGGGAAGCCAGTACAGTACAGGGGCTGTTGGACAAGCTCTTGAGACAGTCTGGGCTGAGATGAGTCAGCTCCAGTTTCCTAACCTTGTGTCACCCACTCAAGATTCAAAGTCCTGGGAGAGAATCCAGTTGGCTTTGCTCAGAAAGCACGCCTATTCCTGGCTAAAAGAAAGAGTAAAATAAACAATGACTCCGGGAATGTGAGCCTGAGCAACCTGGATGCCAGCTTCGCTCACTGGGGTGGGGAGATCTGAGTTCCAGCAGATTCATTGTTAAAATCAGGAAAACCTTAGTCCTGTTCATTTTGAGCTGCCACTCAGTGATCCAAGAAGGATAGGGAGTGATTCTGGAGTTTCGATCCAATAAGTCCAACCAAACACAAATGTGCAAACCATTGGCCTACAGATACAGTTCAAGGACATAAGGGGAGTGACTTTGGACAGAGAGTAGGTAGGGAATAAGGACTGAGGCTAAAGGCTCAGAGCACTCCCACAGTCCTCATAGAAAGGAAGGTTCAGGAAAGTAGAGGAAGAGCACCACACAGATCGTGCCGCCACAGTTATTAATCCAGTCACTCTTCACAGTGAGTGACTCCACTCTTTGTGGATTTATTTCTTACCCCTGTATATTTATCACACTATCCTAATTACTTAGTTTTATACTGTTTTCTCAGCAATGTAATTTTAGGATTATATTGGCTATTATTGGCTCTTTTTAATTTCTTATAAATTTCATAATAACTTTTCCATTTTTATTTTAAGGTTGGTATTATTTATATTGGATAATGTTGAATCTATAGATTAATTCAAGGAGAAGTGACATGCTGTTAAAATGGTAACTCTTTCCATTCATACCTAGGTATATTTTTCCTTGGCTATTTAGGTAGCCTTTTCTTTTCCCCTGTCCTTTCAGTATTTAATGTAGTTCTTAGTGTAGAGGCCTACTATATCTGTCTTTAGGTTTATTTTTTCTAAGTATTTGATGATTTTTATTTTTTTTTATCAAACTTGTATTGTAGAAGTTTGTTTCTTGTATACAAAAATAAAATTAATATTGACTTTATGTCCAGTGACCATGCTAAGTTTTCTTATTACTTCTGCTGGTCATCCCACAGATTTTCATTGTTTACAGGCATGTCATTTATAAATAATGATAGCTTTATTTCTTCCCTTCTGATCTACTTACCGTTTTTTTTTTTTTCTCTGCTATTGCATGTATATTAAGAACACATTTCATTTGGAAAAGAGCAATGGTACCAGGTATGCTAGTTCTTTCCAGTGTTCATGGGGGAAGGATTTTCATTATTTTAAGATTTCACATGTTTGCTGTAGATGGTAGACATAATTAATGATGATAAGAAAATTTTCTTCAATTCCAGATTATATTGTTTTTTTAGAATTTTTAAATATTTTATTTATTTATTTATTGGAGGGTGAGGAAGGAGGAAGAGAGAAAGAGAGAGAGAGAGAGAGAGAGAAGGGTACGCCAGGGCCTCCTGCCACTGCAAATGAACTCCAGACACATATGTCACCTTGTGCATCTGGCTTATGTGGGTACTAGAGAATCAAACCTGGGTCTTTAGGCTTTATAAGCAAGTACCTTAACCACTAAGATATCTCTCCAGCCCTATATTAGTTTTAAAAGTGAATGTGTAGCACATTATAAAATAACTTATTTTTTAAATGAGATTATTTCTGTGATATGATGAAGTAAATTACTTTTTATATCTTAACCCTGATCAGTAAGGAAAAAAATTTCCTTTCTGGCCAGGGAGGCAAAAGGATGGACAATCCACTATGCCAAATGAATATCATATTTCTCTACTCTAGAGAAAGACAGATTGGCAAATGTGACTCACACATCCTGTACCCGCTTACTTCAGGCAGGGTGTTTCCAGACACTCTCAATCACGAGGGGCCATTTCCAGTCCAACCAAGGCCCCAAACTCACCAGCTTCAACAGAGTTCTCTCTGAAATGGTCTATGATTGACAGAAAACAGACATACCAATTTTCTATTTATTTTCTTTCCTATAGTCCTGATAAGACATATTTGTAAGAGTCTGATTTAATTGTCCTCATTAACATCTGAGCTAATGTCTCTACTTTCTCCTTTACCTGGAGAGCGAGATGATGTTATTCCCCTTTGCCTGTTTACTGCCTGTTTTATTCTCTAAGGGAACCATCTCAGGAGATTTGGTAGAAAATCATAATAGCCAAATTTTCCCTTGGAGAGATTGCACAAGTAACATCTCCAGGGTCGGTATAGATGATCTGAGAGGTTACAAAGTATTCTGAGGTCTGCCCTGATAAAGATCAGCACTTCAAAAATATTAGCGGTGACATCGGAACATCTGGAAAAAGATCTGTATGTGATTTGCAAATTACACATCATCTTTTTCAATGCAAAAATCACAAATTGTAAATTTTACTAAAGTTTTATGGTTTGTGGCTTGAATCACATGAATATGTACATTAGTTTCTGTGAGGATTTTATGATTCCCTATAATTAATTTTGTTGATCTCTTTCATAATATTTTGTGCTTTTCTTTCACAGTTCTGGTCAAACTTTGTAACAATTTGTATAAATATTTATCTTTTATAGATAACTGACTTCAGGAGAAGAAAAACCATGGCCTTGGTTTCCTCCTTTATTCTGAACACCTTGTGCAAGGACATAGACAAAATAAATATTTGTGTAATGGCCATCAAATAAACAAGGCTTATTATGTACCAGGCTATGTGCCATGGGTTTCTGGTGGACCCAGAGGTGAGGAAGGCATAGAATTCTCATATTAGTCACACCCATGAGGAATTCAGGCTACATAAATAAATTAAATAATGGTGTCATGCAATGCATCCATCTATCACTAGCTCCCTGTTACACTCATAAGGAAATGTCTGGTACTATGGATGTGCAGAGGGGAGATGGAAGATTAATATCTAATTTACATTGGGCCAGGAGTTTCAGGATAAAGGGGAGATACACTCAGACCACCCCTGTGTGTCCTTGAGACTTACGTAAAAGATTTTTCCTGCTTAAAATGAGGTTTTAGTTAACAGCTATTATAATGACGGTATGCTAACTCTTTCACATTTAATTTATCCACTGCCCAAAAGAGCTACTCAAACTTTTAAGTTGTCTATGCACAGTGTCATATGTAGTCCTGTCCTTCCCCAGACAAACAGAATTTCTGCATGCCTTTTGATATAACCACCAAAACAAAATACAGAGTTGTGAAATATGTAAATGTGCATGACATCAGTTAAGTTTACAAAAACCCAGACCATTGAAATGTTCTAACAAAATGATTTGGTTACTTTTGTAAAAAGGCTTAGAATATAAGAGGTGAGTCAGGGAATCAACTGAAAAAACATTTAAAAGGCACCTAGTTTGAATCCATTTCTAGGTCCACAATCCTATAAAAGTTCTTTTTAAAGAAAGGAACCCTTTTACAATACAAAAATGTGACCTGCACTGGTTGGTTTAAGATTAATTAAAATTATGATACAAAGATTAATTAAAACTAAGACTAATTAAAATCACCATACAAAGTACTAGGTGTCATATGGCATTTGTCTTTGCTGACTCTCTTCCCCAGTTCCTCCCTCCATCTCCCTTCTCTCTCTTTCGCTCTTTTTTTTTTTGTTTTGAGGCAAGCCCTGTAGACTGGCCTTTTTATTTTTTTATTTTTTATTTTTTTTAATGTGAGAGAGTGAGACAGAATTGGTGCACCACTGCCACCAGCCACTGCATTTAAACTCTAGACACATGCACCATCTTGTGTGCATGTGTGACATTGTGTGCTTGCATCACCTTGTCTGGCTTACATGGGACCTGGAAAGTCAAACATAAATCCTTAGGCTTTGCAAGCAAGCACCATAACTGCTAAGCCATCTCTCTAGCACCTATTCTCTTTTTTACTCTTCTACTCCCAGAATCCTCCCTTCAACTTTCATAGCACATGATTGGGCATTTGGTGGAAATTACTAGCTTACATAATTTATACATATTATTATCATTATATTATTATTATTATATTATTAGCACACTGCCTCGTGTGCTAAGGAGGCATGTTATAATTTACATGTATTAGAAGGTGATTCAGTTAACTCATTTCCCAGTGAGGAAATTAAGTTAAATATTTGTACAAGAATATATTTTCCTAATACATACTTGTATTTCAAAATGTAAAATACAAGATATTATAATATACAGAGTAGAAGTATGAAAATGAAAACTAATAGTCCTATCATTTAAGCACATTTTTCTGTTTGCAGAAAACTTTTACATATACCAGCAGATGCATGGATATCTTGTATGCGTATATCATTTTAAAATATATTTTCTTGTCACTAGAGAGATGCCTCAGCAGTTAAGGAGCTTTGCAGCAAAGCTAAAGGACCCAGGTTTGATTCCCCAGTACCCATGTAAAGCCAGATGCACAAGTGGCAAATGTGTCTGGAGTTTGTTTGCTGTGACAGTAGGCCCTACTGTGCCTATTGTCTCGTTTTCTATCTGCTTCTTTCCCTCTTTCTCTCTCAAATAAATAAAAAAATTTAAAAATACATCCTTTTTGTATATATAATACCACATACTATATTGGAAGTCAGCTTATACATATCCAAATAGACATCTACCAATTTAAAATAGCTATATGATCTGTAGCATGAAGTTACCACAGTTTGCATGAACCTTTATCGATGAGCATGGAAATACTTTGTGTGTTTTGTGTATATGTGTTCATGTGTGTGAGGGTGCACATGTGTAAGTGCTTGTGCAGGCCAGAGGACTGTCTTGGGGCTGTTCCTCAGGATTAATGTCCACCCTTTTGGAGACAGGATTTCTCATGGACCTGGACCTGGACCTTGCCAGAGCTTCGGTGATCCTCTTCTCTCTGCCTCACCAGCACTGGGATTGCACAGGTTACCACGTCTGCTTTTTTCTTTATATGTGTTCTGGGGACTGAACTCAGGTCCTCATGGTTGCACGGTAAACACTTTACCAACTGAGCTGTCTCCCCAGTCCTGCTTTGCATTTTATCTAAGTATATTCTGTATCTATAGTGGAAGGTGCTTGCAATGAAATTTCAGGGTCAAAAGCCATGTGTTTTTAAAAGAGATGCTTCTAAATTGTTCTCAAAAGAGGTTTCACCAAATTACCCTCTACCCAGAGCACACATGAGAATCCATTTTTCCATATCCTCTCCAGTCCTCATCAAGCCTTTATGGAAATGTTCTTACTTATGTACATCAATTAATAAGTCATGACAATCTAAATCATATTTAGATTATGAATGGCCTTTCTCTAAGCTTATAACAAGATAATTTATATTGTTGCCTCTACTTGTTTCCAATGCTATGTAAGCCATCAAACTTTATCTGACCTCATATTGGCACTTTGTGGTGTTCAGATAAAACAAAACAACAACAAAATGAACAGGTTTGTGTAGTCTGTTGAAATATGATTGTTGCAGACCTTGGGTTTTCTGTATTGTCATGGGAAGATTGAGTGAAATTATATATTTTAAAAATGAATTCCAAATTATATATCTATACCTTGGAAAAGTATTACTGTGTCACAAGAAGAGAAGTATGAAGGGCCATTGCTCTAAAAAATGTTTAAAAAATTTAAGTTTGCCTCCAGCTAATTGTCAATATAGCAGGGTATTTGCCTTATAACTTTTAGGAGCTGATCATCAGTCTGTGACCCCAAATCCTTGATTTTTTAAAATATAGATTGCAGTGAAATTATAGCTCAAGTTTGGCAGAATTGAGACATTAACAGCAATATTGAGCTTTCCAATCTGTGCTGTTGGATTGTTTCTCCATATACTTTTTTCTTGATTTCTCTAAGCAGAGCTTTGTAGTTTTCAGTGTTCATGGTGACTTTTTTTTGTTGTTGTTAAATTCTTTCAGTGTTTTTTTCTTTTTGAGAGTTATGAAGATATTCTTAATTTTATTTTCATATTGTTTATTATTTCTATTAAAGTTTAATTGAGGGACTGAGGATATAGTACCATGTATAAAACACTTACTGTGCAAGTGTAAGGACTGGAGTTCTGATCCTCAATATGCATGTAAATGCCTGGTAGATGTGGCAGCCCATCTGCATTGTTAGAACTAGAGAGGTGATGGGATCCTGAGGTAAACTGGTGAGCTAGACTATCAAGCTCTGGGCTCATGATAGACCCTACCTCAGTAAACATAAGGAAGAGCGCAACTAAAGAAGACATAGGGCGTCAACTTGTGGTTTCCACAGACACACACATGTGCATGGGTACCCTCCACATGTGCCTACACAAATATACACATGCACAATACACACACACAATTGATTTATGTATTTTGATCTTGCACCCTGAAACTTTATATTATACTGATCTATTACCTATCTTTTGTGATTCACCTCATGTCTTCTTTAAGTAGGATCAGGTTGTCTTTAATTAAATGTGATTTTCTTTACAATATGTACATTTATTTATTTATTGCTATCTACCTGCACATTACCAAAAATACACATTCTACAAATAATTACAGAAAACAAAACCTACATCAACGAAAGAACTAAAGAAAGGAAGAAGGAAAACAAGGTTGAAAGGCAAGCTTTTGGGTCTGATATAAATTCCTTAGGTTCTTCTCTTAGAAATTAGCATGGTTACTTCAAGTGCAGAGTCACTCATATGCTTGAATATATCCCAAAGGAGCTATCATGAAGTAAACATGACTTTGAGGGCTGGAAGAATTCTAGAATATTCTTTATGGTGAGTACAGACTTAGTTGGCAGTCTTTATTGATCCCCATCTTTCTTAGTAAGCATATTTTGTAATAAATTTCATATGCACTGGGAAAGGATTTGCTAATTTTATCACAGTCAACTAGATAGGACATACTAAAAAAAGTTAGAGAAATTCAGCAATGCACCTATGTAATAAGTTGAGGTACAAAAAAGATATTTATTACTTTTTATTTGTAAAAATCAGGTTATTATATGAACTTGACTATTCTAGACATCTCTAAATTATGTCATGCCCACATATTGTTTTACTAGGGTATAGTCTTGGAAAATAAAATGCTTATCTTCTCTTCCTCTGAGAGTTAAAAATCTGAGATGGAGGGATTCAGATCTTATGTGCTGAAAAGGAACATGATTTTTAACAGTCAAACTTGCCTTCATGCTTAAATAAATTTATATTTCCACCAGCCAAGGGAGTAATGTTGTTTGTTGCTTTGCCCTCTTTTTTGATTAACAGTCCTGAACATGTTTGAACACTGTTGTTAACTTGTCATGACTGGCATCTTTATCACTTTGTTCTTTGAATAAAAATTGCCTAACTCAAGTCTCAATAAAACAAGTTGGCTTGTTCAGGCTGAATTTAATAAAAGCACTACACTTTGGGCTTTCTGCAACAATAGGAGAGGAGCCTTCTGTTTTTTTTTTTTTTTTTTTTTAACCAGCTTTCTGACCAGCAAGAGCTTAGGGTAAAGTAGGTCTGCTCCATAGGCTAACTGAGCCTGAGTAGGTTTCCATTGCCTTCTAGCCATGCATATGGTCGCACACTCTTTTCCTTCATTGGGTACCCAGCTCTCCCTTGCTCCTCCCTACCCAGTCTGTGCCTCAGCCCAGGTCTTCTCCCATTCCCAGAAAGTGTGCATTCTGTGATACTAGGTGACCTGATGAGTGACAGATCTGAAGTATGATTACATATTAACTAGCCCAACACTGCTCACTGTAGGACTGGCAGAACACAGCAACTATAATTTGTATTGGTGCAATTGAAAGACTTGCAAATTGAATTGTGTACAAACAGCAACTTTTTCCAGGTGTTCATTAAACCTGTTGCAGTCATTCTATTGAGATAAAGAACACAGTTTCCTAAAAGATAATACTCAACTATGTGTTTCTCAAAGTTTTACAATGTACTTCTTGGATTTCTGTCTTAATTCCCCAAGAGCTTAATTTCTGGCATCTTCTGTGTGAATCAGTGTTCAGTGATAAACAAAATTTTGTTTATTAGACCAGTGAACATCAGGGAATGCCAATCTTCATTAGAATGCAAGCTCCTCAGATTAATGCTTCATAGAATGTACCGTTCTTCTTGTTTGTCTGCAATTCCCCTCTAGCTCCTTTAGTGCAGTGATGATAGCAAAGAGGAAGATGTATGAAGTACAGTTGTCCCATCATTGATATTCTACCATTATTGCCTAAGCAAAGAATTTGTCACTGGAAATTTTCATGCATCCCTGGGAACTGCTTTCAGGAACTTAATTCCTTAATTCAAATAAAACTTCAAAATATGATCTCAGTGACATTATGTAATTTGAAACACATTAAAACAATATCAACACAGAAAACTTTATTGTGATAGAAATTATATTTGTGGGACTGGAGAGATGGCTTAGTGGTTAAGGCATTTGCCTGCAAAGCTAAAGGACCCTGGTTCAATTCTCCAAGACCCACATAAGCCAGATGCACAAGAGGGTACATGTATCTGGAGTTCATTTGCAGTGGCTGGAGTCCCTGGCATGCCCATTCCCTCTCTCTGCCTCTTTCTTTCTCTCAAATAAATAAATACATAAATTAAAAAAAAGAAATTATATTTGTGCCTTGAGCTTAGCACATTGAATCACCATAGTTGGAATGCATTTCTGGAGGATCTGTGTTTATAATGAGGCTAGTTCAGCTATCTGTGTCTCAGTTTCTCTCTTAGTCCTCAGCTCCATGCTCCCTCAAGTGGAAAGATGAAAATTGACCATACAGCTGGCTTAACACCCATAAGTGGCTCCCCAATGTCTATAGATCCATAAATAAGCTCCTGGGATAGAGATGGCCTTAGCCTTCCTCCATAGACTGCAGTTGTTCCAACAACTCACATGAGGTACTTTCTCTTGTCTGTGCTTGAGTCCACGTTATTTTTCCCTTACACATTTCACTTGGAGAGCCTTGGCTCTATTATTTGTTAGGTTTTTCACCTGGGAAATGCTTGCACAGTGTTTTCCAGAGCCAGCCCCATGAAAGCCACTCAACAAAAATATCAGGGGTATGAACTTTAGTTACCAGTTATTATATCTGTACTTCAAACTTTTGCTCAGGTTTCACCTGAGTGAATTACTTTCCTTGACTCCCCATCCTCTAGACTGAATGAATTGTTCCTTGTACTGTTCATTTACTTGTGTACCAATCCTGTAATATCTTTTCTTGTTATTAATGTGGAACATAATTTGTTGCAATGGTTTTGGGCACTGAAATTGTTTATATGGAAAAATGGATATGAAAATTCAAGGAGGACTCATTTTTTAACCCTTATTTATTGGCCTCCTACAACAGTATGGCTAGGATGTTAAGATTAAATGAATAAATGGGGTCTCATTATTTACTGAGCTATGTAGTAATTTAAGACTATAGTTTTATGTTAACTATGTGTCAAACATGACATCAAATATACATACCCTTTTTAGTTTTCACTAAAATCAGTGTGGTCCTATTTTACCCATAAGGAACATGAAGCTTCCAGATTAAAGAATTTGTGAGAGATCATTTATTCCCAAAGCCTCATCCCAAACCCTGAGCTCTTAGTGAAAGGACACTGTGATCTGTAAGGTCTCATTTGGCTCTGGGATTCTGTCATGTAAGTGTACTTGATATTTACTTGTGTATTGTTCCAGGTACTCCTTCCAAGATGAGGAAGACATGTTCATGGTGGTGGACCTTCTTCTTGGTGGGGACCTTCGTTATCACCTGCAGCAGAATGTTCGCTTTCAGGAAGACACAGTGAAGCTCTTCATCTGTGAGCTGGCCATGGCCCTGGACTACCTGCAGAGCCAACGTATCATTCACAGGTCAGTCAAATCTGAGAAGAGCCCTGAGCTGAATTCACAGGAGGTTATCCATAACATACTACATTCAACAAATGCTCAGCATGGCATTTGACGGTCATTTAATTTTAGAAACATTCCCTTTAGGATAGAAAAAAGATAGGAATTAAGAAAGGAAAGAAGAGAGGGAGGGATGGAGGGAAGGAGAGAAAAAAAGAGGAAGGGGAAGAAAGGGAGACAGGGAGGGAAGGAACACAGAAAAGGGAAAAAAAGAAAAAAAGAAAGAAAGAAAATATTGGGCATATAGAGTTCAATTTTCCTAAGTTCACCAAAAAATGACAAGAATAAATTAATGACTATTGGTATTTACTTATAAATTTATATAGACAAAGGACAAAAGGTACTATTAGGATTTTAAATATGAAATGGATTAATCAAAACAGAAGTAGAAGAGGCCAATGGAGGGAGAAATAGGGCAGGAAGAAAGAAAATTCTTTGGGAAGAAATTTTGAGTTTAACTTCTTCCTGTCAGGCCATTGGCACAAAGTGAATCTATAATGTATCTCTTTTAAGTAGAAGCAGAAAAAAATCCTGCATGTCTTCTATACTTTGAGTATTTGTAGTAAGACTATAAATAAGCAGTTATAAATTCATATGGTAAATAGAGAGGACTAATTAGTACTTTCCATTTGTAAAGAATTTATAGTTTTAGTGGTGAGTTCATATGCAAAATCTCTCATTTATCTCTAAAACAATCTGTGACTAAGGGATCAGAGAGCTACTTAGACCAGTACTAACTATCAGAAAAAAACATGATTTGTGAACATTAAATTAAATTATCACCTAACTTTATTTTTCCAACCTAATCACCATCAAATTAGTTACATTGCATTGAGGCTTACTATGTGCTAGGCACTGGATTAATTGCACATATCAGTATATGCAGCTTAGACAACTGTATATGTATGCATATGTCCCAATTATGCATCATTACACATGTAAAAATCAGTACATGACCCTACCACTGTCATCTTTAATACAATTTTGGTTTATTTAATAAAAACGCAGCCAGTTAAGATACTTGATTGCCACATTTATTTGTAGTTTACCTGGATTAGTTCAAAGCCTGTGGATGTAGATGTACCATCACAATTTATAGACACTATGCACCAGCCTCTTCTTTCTTTTCTGGCCTTGACCCAGTACTCTTAAGTATCTATTTAATTTTCCATCTTTGAAGAGTCAATTTGTATTGGAAATATGATCTTAAGGCAACAATTAAGTGGAAAGCAAACCAGTTAATCATGCATGATCTCAAAAGGGAATTTACACACCTGGTGTTTTGTCAATAACTGGAAATACTATTCTGAAGAATGGATTTTCTGGTTCTTTACAATTCTTTCTGTAGAGATCCCTTTCATGGAGTCCCTCTCAGAACATTCACACTCATCCTCTCCCAAACTTCCTAAGTTAGAAAGGAGACAGCTGCTAGGAGAGGCCAGCATGGCCTCCACACACCTCCTAACTCCTTCTTTCTCCTTTGTTTTGAATTTAAACCCTCTTTTAGGCTTCATTTTCTCCATCACCACAAGCCAAGATGTTCTGAACCCCTTCTTTATGTTTAGATCTATAAGTGCAACTCAAAAGGAAGTCCCCCCAAAACATTTAAAAATTTTTTAAATTTTTATTTATTTATTTGTGAGAGAGAGAGAGAGAGAGAGAGAGAGAGAGAGAGAGGAGGAAGAGGGAGGGAGGGAGAGAGAGAGAAAGAGAGAGAGAGAATAGGTGTGCCAGGGCTTTCAGCCACTGCAAATGAATTCCAGATACATATACCACTTTGTGCATCTAGCTTACCTAGGTCCTGGGGAATTGAATCTGGGTCCTTTGGCTTTGCACACAAGTGTCTTAAATGCTAAACCATCTCTCCAGCCCCAAAATACATACAATCTTTACTCTGAAGGAACTTACTCAAACAAAATGGTTATTTTTTCTGTCCCCCTCTTCCTCACTTTTCATTGCTCATCATCTTTGTGTCACTTAAATCAGAAACCAGGGATTACCTTCCTGTCCTTGCACTTTATCTATCCACAAGGGCCTCCTTGTGCTAAAATATCTCTTCACATGACAAATTAATGAAAAATATAAATAAATAAATAACATAAAACAGACATTCTTTTTAAAAATTTTAAAATTTTATTTCTTTATTTAAGAGTGACAGACACAGAAAGAATGCAGAGAGAGAGAGAGATAGAATGGGTGCACCAGGGCTTCCAGCTACTGCAAACGAACTCCAGATGCATGTGCCACCTTGTGCATCTGGTTTACATGGGTACTGGGGAATCGAGCCTTGAACAGGGGTGATTAGGCTTCACAGGCAAGTGCTTAACCATCTCTCCAGCCCTAAACCAGAGATTTTGAAAGCTATGTTAAAATAAATGAAATTGACTTACATCTGGGGTCCAAAAATCATTTGTTCATGGGTCCTCACCCATATTTTATAGACTATCTTAGTATCTTGAGCCTCTCTGGAGGAGCTATGACTGTTCTGGTGTGTAATTAATTAATTTTAGTTATCTCTTCTACTTCATAAGTGTGAACCATGTGTACCTTGATTTTCACTGAGTGGCCAGTATGTGGCAAAAATATGAATGACTGGGATGGAGAGATGACTTAGTGGTTAAGGCATTTGCCTGCAAAGCCAAAGGATCCCAGTTCAACTCTCCAAGACCCACATAAGACAGATGCACAAGAGGGAGCATGCATCTGGAGTTTGATTACAGTGACTGGAGGCCCTGGCATGCCCATTTTCTCCCTCCCTCCCTCCTCCTCTCTCTCTCCCTGCCTCTTTTACTCTCTCAAATAAATAAATTAATTAAATATGTTAAAATATGAATGACTGATTGGCTGGAAGCCTAAGTTGACCAATTATAATGACAAAGTTAAAATACAGAGAAATATAGCCAAAGATTTCAAAGTACAATGGTCTTTACATTGAATAATTGTATAATTTATCACTCAAACTAGGGTGCTTCTGAAAAGTCAATATAGTGTTATTAATAATAAGGCTGGCAAGATAGTCTAGACTCTTCTATGTTCTCAGCAATTCAAGACACATATTGACATTATTAACAGGCCAAATAGGCATTTTGATTATTTGATAATTAGGATTTTCTACCATCAAACTGCCAGATATCAGTTTGAACTGGTGTCAAAGGACATTTAAAAATCATATACTTGGTGAAATAAGGAATATTCATCTGCCTTAGGAACTTGACTGTTAAAAGCAGTGTAATTCTGAGGCTGGGGCTACTGTGGAATGGTAACCACTACAAGAGCAATGTAGAGAGATGTTGTGCTCCAGGTACAATTCTCTGCATGAAGACTCTCCATTTATTTCCTCAACTATGTTTAAAATATTTTTATGTATTTATGTATTTATTTATTTATTTATTTATTTATTTATTTATCTGAGAGAGAGAGAGAGAGAGAGAGAAAAAGAGATAGAAAGAGAATGGGTGTACCAGGGCTTCCAGCCACTGTTAATGAACTCTAGATCATCTGGTTTATGTGGATTCTGGGGAGTTGAACCTGGGTACTTGAGCTTCACAGGCAAGTGCTTTAATGGCTAAACATCTCTCCAGACCCAACCTTAAATATTTATTCATCTTAATGACTATTTTCCAGAGTGTTGAGTGATATGTAATAAATCTTTTTCACAGAAAAATCAAATTAAAAATATATGACTTCCTTCAAAGGTATCAGTTATATTTGATTGACTATAAGATGACAAAGGAAAACATCTTTCAGTGACTCAGAATACTGGATTGTAAAACTCACTAGAGTAGTTATCGTCTCATTTCTGAGACAACACACCCAACCAGAAGTAGCTTATGAAAGGAAAGGGCTTACATTGTCAAGGGGAAGTTTCATCATGATGGAGAGAGCATAGCAGGAGAATACAGCTGGGTGTCACAGCAACAGGCTGGAAGTAGAGAGAATGAGCGCTGTGATCACCCAGTGTTGCTGGACTAATAAAACTCAAGGCCAGCCCCCAGTGATGTACTTCCACCAGCAAGGCTTCAACTTCCAAAAATCCCAGCAGTGGATTAAGTATGAGGCTTAATCACAAACTCATGAGTCTGTGAGGAAACTCCATATTCAAACCACCTCACTTACATCCTGAGTTACAAGATATGATATATGGGAATGAAGAAAGAATAAATGAAATGTCATAGATTGAACTACTTTATAGAACTGAAGATGTAAACTATGGGGCATGGGGTGGCGAGATTGCACAGTGGTTGAGGCAAAGGCATTTGTCGTACAACTCTGAGTAAATGAGTTTGGATCCCCAGGCCCCATTCAAAAAAAATTAACTAACTTGCCCAAAGTACATAGCTAATAACTAGACCTAGTGTCCCAACCTTAAGGAAATGCAGACCTCTTAACCTCTCTGCACCCTATGATGTTGACTGTGGCTATGAACCCTGAGCAGAGCATGGATGAAGGTGTGCATGGCCACCTGCCTACCTTCATGCACTGACAGACCAGCTACCCTGGCAAAAATGGCACATTGGAAATCAAAAGATGGGAGGCTAGCCTAAAACCAGTAGCTAAACTGTGTGAGAAAGGCTGATATACTTCTAAGAAAAAGATGGCATTAGGTAAGAAAACAGTTTCATGAGACCTCAGAAAAGGGTTTTAAAGGGGATTTTAAAAGTCAAAGCAGAAATAGGTTTATCTATGTAAAAGGAGATGAATGAGTAAAACTATTCATTCACTTCTCTGGGGAAACAGAATGTTCTCTGTCTTCAGCTTTTTCTCACATTGACTTCCCTGTCAGCCACGTGTGTTTATTTTATTTTATTTATTTATTTTTTCATTTTTTGGTTTTTTTCAAGGTAGGGTCTCACTCTAGCCCAGGCTGACCTGGAATTCACTATGTAATCTCAGGGTGGCCTCGAACTCATGGTGATCCTCCTACCTTTGCCTCCCAAATGCTGGGATTAAAGGCGTGTGCCACCATGCCCGGCTCATGTGTGTTTATTTTTCTGAAGCACTGTAAATCCTGTTTATGCCATAAACTTTACAGGGGACACAAATGGAGATTTGTTTTGTTTTTTTTGGTAGATTTTTTTTTTTAATCCACAGCATTAAATTTTCATAGGTCCTTAAATACGCTAAATTATTCAGCTAATTTTTATCAATATACAGTTGTTAAACACAACAAAGTTGCATATGGCTTTAACTTTGCTTATTTATTGTTTATTGTTAGTCATGAAGTTGAAGTATTTTTCTGGGATGGGGAGATGGCTCAGGAGTTAAAGGTGCTTGTTTGCAAAGCCTGATGTTGCAAAGCCTGGGTTTAATTATCTAACAAATTCTTAATTAATTCAACAAATTTTTATTGATAGTCTACAGAAGATGAGATTTTACACTGTCTTAGTTTTATATCTTATATAACAAATCACTGAATGACTCATTTATTAGCTCCTAGTTTCTCTGGGTTGATATCTGGGTAGAGTTGTTTGGATTTTCTGCACCTTGATGGCCACCATCTGCCATCAAGGTATTGGCCAGAACTGAGTTCTTCTTCCAAGATTGACCTGGGGAAATTCACTGGCTGTAAAGCCAGTTGCAAAAAGTAGTACAAGCATCTGCATTTTGTTTGCAATGGTACTAAACCCTAGAATGCTGATAAACACACACACACACACACACACACACACACACACACACGTACAAAAATATTTTTTAAATTTCTGTGAATATAGCTTGAACATTGGCTGTAGTTTCCAAAGTATGGGCAGCTTCTAGTTTAATAGTCACTTTTTAACTTTAAAGCAGTGAGTGAAGTCTTTCAAATGTGAGCAAAGTGATCATTTGCTTCTACTAAAAATAAAAAAAAAACCCAAAACTCATTACAACCCCTGTGTGAGGACAGTCTTATTTGATTGCCGTAGTCTCTCCAGTGAATACTATGATGGAACTAATTATTATAGACCATAAAGGAACTTGTATTCACTCTGTCAGATGTTAGAGAAGACTCAATTGTGAATGAAGTGTATAGGCTCACTAATACTCAGTCATCTTGGGATGAAGTAACACAGGAGTCAATGGTTGATTGCTTTTTCCTCCCTATATGAATTACTCGACTCTCACAAAGTTACAAGTCACTATTTTCTAAATTCTTATAAGAATGAAATAAAATCCAATTAGGGAGATGTAAATGATTTCTGTACTACAGAGGAAATTGCAAAACTTTATCTCCAATTGATAGCAGAAATGTTGAGGAGGGTCTATGGCCATATCACCCTGAATGTGCCTAATATTGTCTGATGTCAGAAGCTAAGCAGGGTCGAGCCTGGTTAGTAACTTGGATGTTGAAGAGGGAATAGCAGAAGCTTTTGATTACCAAGATCACAGGATTGTATTTTTATTTATCACCCTTTTCTCTGTTATAGTCAGGAGGGTAAACAATTGACATCCAGATTCTTCTTAGCGTCTCTCTACAATGCAGATCAGAATTAATACAAACACATCAGCTCCTCATACTAATAGAGCAGCTATGAAGAAGTTCCTATCATTCTTCTTGGATTCAGAATTCTGACAAAGAAGGAAGAAGCTTAGGAACAGTTCTTCTAGCCTTGGAAACTATGAAGCATCTGTTTGCCACGCAAACAATGACTGGTAGAAAAATCTTTGCTATACACTTGATAATAGCTGATAACAAAAAGTAGTCAAGTTGACAATTGAATCCTTGTGGGAGAAAGTTTTTTGTTTCTAATTTGTGGCATATAACATAATGATTATAAAATACTATCATGAACTGTGCATACGCACACAAAATTCACACTTGGTTACAGCTTCCTATTGGTCATTGTTATACTTCTAATAGTGGTCTCTCGGCCACAATATTGTCTATAAAATGTTGTCTCTGTCTTCTAAACTTAAGCCCTCCTGGGTGGAGACTAAATTTTACCCATGTTTTAATTCCCAGCATTTAGCACAGTATCAAAACTTGATGGTCCCTGACGGAACAAATGAATGAGGACAGTGTGTTCATATAATCCCTAGATTAATGTGGAAGGTTTACTTTGCTGTAGAAGATGTTTTCTGAAGCAAATTCTTAATTAATTCAACAAATTTTTATTGATAGTCTACAGAAGATGAGATTTTACACTGTCTTAGTTTTATATCTTATATAACAAATCACTGAATGACTCATTTATTAGCTCCTAGTTTCTCTGGGTTGATATCTGGGTAGAGTTGTTTGGATTTTCTGCACCTTGATGGCCACCATCTGCCATCAAGGTATTGGCCAGAACTGAGTTCTTCTTCCAAGATTGACCTGGGGAAATTCAGACTTAAAGTTGGTAGAATTCATTTCCTTGTGTCCGCAAGACTCGTGGCAACTTGCTTTGTCATTCAACAAGGAGTGTTAGCCTGTAGAGTGAGTTGACTAGCAGAATAGAGTGCTATGTCTTTGAATATACAAACATAACTCAATCACAGAATTGACATATCACATTGGCCAAATAATGTTGTTAATAAATAAGTAGAATTAGTGCACACTAAAGGATTATGAGCTCTTCAAGGATGTGGACACCTCTAGGATATTGCAGTGTGTGTAAATAAAACATTAAGGTAACATCCACATGTTGAGTTAATTTTCTTATAGGAAACCACCTGTAGAATGTAGATGGAAATTATGAGGTTAATGGGATCACCATAAAATATATTTGCCACTTTTCCTCTAAAGAATTGTACTGAGCCACATTCTGACACAGTTTCCTAAATGACCTTTAACATAGCCCCAAACTTCCCTGTCAAGGAAGATGGGAGTTTTGGCACAGAGTGATTCCTCCATACCTAAGATGGATGGGGTGGTCTCCTCTCAACCATGGAGGGACATGCCTCAGAATGGGATCTCTTTGTCATTCCTCTGCTCTGTACCACACACACACTCCCATCTGAGAAGCCTGCAGGATAGAAATGCCTAAAGAGTATGTGATATTAAGGTGTGATAAATAGCTCTTAGCATACTTACCAAATGAGGTCTTGTTTGAAATTCACTTGTGAACCAAAATAATGTTTGTTTTCAACAAAGATCTTTAGTGCATTGCAGGCAGAGATCTGGGCTTGGATATCACCTTTGTATCAGACTTACACACACACACACACACACACACATACAACACACACCAGTAGTATCTTTGCAAGTCACATTTTATTTTCTTGAGATGAAAACTCAGAGGAAAAAATAAAACCATTGGTTAACAGAGAAGTTCCGAATGAAAGAAAATGCCAACACATTGACTCCCCAGCTTTCTGAAGTCTTTGGGACTGAATTACCTGGTGAGATGTTTCTCTAATTCCTGAAGGTGTTTACTTCTTTTGTATCACTGATATTTGTTTAACCAGTGAATTTATACTGCAATTGCAAATGTGTCATTGCTTTAACAAGTTATCATTTATTATACACATATCGATACACATAGACCTAGGAACTATACTATCAGGCAGCCCTGCACACTGTTCAGTTGGACAGTCAGCAGTAGTACGTCTTGCCAACACACAGTTAGTACATGGGGTGGTGCCAATTCAAATACAGGATTACCTAATTAAGGTCTTGGCTCAGAGTATAGCTCAGTGGTAGAGCATGTACCTTTCATGTGGTTCAACCCCCAGTACTGAAGAATGTTGGATGCAGACAGAGATCACACACACACACACACACACACACACACACACACACACACACACGCCCTATTATGGCAAGAAGTCATGGGAAGATGGAGAGATGTAAACCAAAGAATGTCAGATTGCCAGCAAACCTGAAGAAACTAGAAGAGAAAAGGGAAGACATTTCTGTAGGCTATGGCTCTACCGACACCTTGATTTTGAACTTCTAGCCTCTAGCAGTATGAGACAATGACTTCCTGGCAGCAGTCTGAACACACGAATAGTGTGCTCTTAGAGTTTTCTCTGCTGCTCATATCTCAGTCTGTACTTCTCCAGTAGGCAGAGTTCAGAGCAGATTCTGTCTTCATTCCTGAAATGCTGTTCCCCCAGTATTATGAGATGGATATGAGACATGATATACAACAGAACTTGTTAGAAATGTTGATAAAATTGAAGTAATATCAAAGAATATTCAGGCTTCAGGTTGCCCTGAAAACACTTTTGCTTGCTCTTCTATTTGAATTTTGGTAAGCTATTTCAGCTGTCTGCAGCTTTTTAATCCTGTTTCTCTGGTCCAAGATATGCTCATTTGGCTTTTATGTATCTGTAAAGGAGGTTAAATATTTTCTGAGTTGTCATAGCAGTATGTTCGGTATAAGAAAATTAAAAGTCTAAAAATAATTTTAAATGATCTTAAAATTCCTAATATGTGTTGATTTCACATTTCTGCCTTTCAGTGTTTTGATAACATTTGCTGCATATTGTGGCAAAATGATAAATTCTGGTTCCAGGACACCCTCTTTGGTGGAGGGGTTAAGAAAATACCCTTCCCTTTTGCCTTATTAAATCTTCCCTTCATTAGATCACAAGCTCTTGCAAATGTTCTCTTTTTTAACTCCTGTGGTAGATGGGCCATTTGAGCCTTCAAAACAAAACAGCAGTGCAGTAATAAGGGTATTATGTTGCTGTGTTCTGTGTAGCACCTGCTCCCAAACTACCAAATAATGGATGAGCATGAATTACACTTTGTGAAATCAGGAGGAGCTGCCCTTTTTCTGTTACGCATTTGGGCAGCGTCAAAGGGGCCTTGATACTGTGCTTCTGACAGGCCATCCACCTGGGAAGACCTGTGCGGACAAGGCGAAGAGCTTCTAGGTTACAGGTTACCTTTTAACTAGAATGGAGTGAACTTTTAATTATTTTGATAAAGTTAAGAGTGTCATTAATATGCAGCCTGTGTTCCTCCAAATTAACTTTTACTTAATCCAGCAGTCTTTTTAATGTAAAGTGCAAGCTTTCTTTTAGGTACAGTCATTTGGCACTAAATAGTATTAATCACTGACTAATTACATTATTACTTACTCACTTTATTAATTAATTAATATATTTGAAGAATAGAGCTTTGAAAGAGCACTTTAATCCTCTGAAAGCTTATAGCTAGTAAGATAAGACAATAAGCAAGGAAATAAATACTTAAGGAGCCATGTCAGTTACAGACTGTTTAGTGCTTATAGGAAATGAAGATTTAAGGAAGATTTTAATGTGAGGCTAGAGACTGCTTTAGGGTTATGCTCTGTGGAGACTTGGGCACATTGATGGCATTTAAGAAGACCACACAGCTCTTAGGTAGCGGTTTCTTTTGTTCTGGAGCAGAGGTGGGTTTGGAACCTGTGCAGAAAGGGGTGATGGGGACACGAAGATGCATGGGCTGATAAGGGCCATCAGGCAAACACTTTGGCCCAACCTTGTTTGCTGTGCATGCTTAGGAAGAAGGCAGGGTGAGCAGAAGAGGACGAGCACTTGATTTTGTTTTCTCTTTGGAGGCATGTTCCCATTCACAGTAAACATGCTTGGAAGTGGTAAGAAAGGAATCCTTAGCTGTTCTGGACATGGGGAGGAAGAACCTGTGAACTGGCCTGTCCAACATCTTACCCTGCAGACACAAGAGGGGCGCATTTTCTATAAAAGTCTTTCAGCCCATGTTTTATACTTTGAGGACTGTTATAGTCTTGGCACACTGCATCAGCTCTACCATGTGTAGTGAGAACAGTCACAGGCAAATGTGCATGTGTGATGAGCACTGAAATAAGTGGTCTGGAGGATAAAGCAGAATATAGTACTTAAAGTGGCTTATCCCAAGTTCTCACATGTAATAAGTGAAACCCAACAACATTACTATGTTCAGTAAGTGTTGAACTTGCCTATTTATCACTTAACACCCTCTGTTATCAATTTCCCTTTGTCAAGCTCTTCTTATACTGGGCACTTGCCTTTTGTTCAGTGTTTTCTTTTTTCTTTTTTTTTTTTTTAATTTGCAAAAACAGAGAGACAGAGAGAATAGGTGCACCAAGGCTTCCAGCCACTGCAAACAAACTCCAGACACATGCACTACTTCGTGTATCTGGATTTACATGGGTACCGGGGAACTGAACCTAGGTCCTTTGGCTTTGCAGGCAAGTACCTTAACCACTAAGCCGTCTCTCGAGCTCTGTTCACTGTCTTTTGAAAGTTAGTTGAACAATGACTTTGTGCCACATACTATACTAAGAGCTTTGCATGTATCATTTAATTAAATCATCACAACTTTATGAAGCAGATATGATTATTGTCCTTCATTACATGTATGGAGTGACACATCTTAGAGTTCTATTACCATTTTGAGTTTAGGTCTCAAATAAAGACAAGTCTAATTTACACTGGTTTATGAAGGTAAGAACATCATTACCTTATGAAACTAGAAAATCCATATGGATACCTACTTACAGGATGTTGATTCAACAACTCGGCATCATCACCAGATAACTGGCTTCATTCACTCCTTTTTCTTCTCTCTATGAGATCTATTTTCAATTTGCTCACCCATGTAATTGCAAGAAAGCTCCGAGCTGTGCAGGACTAAATATTAAATCTTTTGAATCTCAGGAATGTTGCTACTTTTAGAAGCTTATTTCAAGAGAGCAAGGAGGCATCTTTCTCAACCTTTCCATCATTCTTCCTCTTACTCAGTGGTTCAACTTGAGCTATCAGCCCATCCCTGATCCAGTAACTGAGGCTGTCAGACAGGACAGTTTTTAGAGTCACATGGAACAGGTCTTAAAGCACATGCAATAATATCTGCATGGATACACAACTTAAAACTGAAAAAAATATTAAGAAAATGAAGAATGCATATTGGGAAGGTAATCACTTTATTTAATGTTATAATTTGCCCAAGGGTAACAGAAGTAGGAAGTTGCAGAAGTACAATTTGAGCCTAGGTCATCTGATTACAAAGCCCTTACTCTTAACTTCTGCTTCAAAAGAACAGAGAAATTCTTGGGGCTAAACAGAACCATTTGTGACTAAGACCATTGCCAATATGACTTTATGCACTAATACACTCTATGCATTTAGAGCTAAGTTGTATATTATTAGTATGTTAGTTACTTTCTTGTTGTTGTGACAAAATGCTTGACCAAAGCAACTTAAGGAGGAAAAGTTTTATTTTGGCTCAAGTTCTGGGATACAGTCCCCTTATGGTGGGAAAGTGATGGTGGCAGGAGCTTGTGGTTCCATTGCAGTCATAGTTAGGAAACAAAGAGATAAATACTGGTTCTCAGCATGTTTTCTTCTTTTTATATTATGGGATTCTCCAGCCCATGGAATGGAGCTACCCACCATTACAGTGAGGCTATCCACCTTAAATAACCTAATCTAGAATGGCCAGTATCTGGTCTCCTTGGTGACCATTCTACATTGAATCAAGTTGACAATAGAGCCTGAACACCACAATCACTAAAATATATATGTTATATATGTGAAAATGCATTATATTTATAATGCATGCATGCATATGCATTGATATATTATGTAATACAGCCCAACATATATAGGGCTCATGCTTAGTCTGCATACACTACTCAGACCATACTGTCACAAATGACTTAGGGTCCTTTTACTCAACACAGACGGAAGTCATGAGTAGGAGATGGCTCACAATAGTATGGAATAGCTACATGAGTCTGACTGCTTACTTTTTCCCCAGAGTGTTTATCCCACTGCTTGTCAGTGCCTAAAGTACACAGGGAACACATCAAACACATTTGTAATTAAAAAAAAGTTTGTATTTGTTTCAAAGGAAAGCTGCTTAGATGAACTGTGGGGCATCTCAGAAAGAGTCAGGAAGGACTTCAATAAGACTTGGGCATGGTCAGGTGACTGGGCAAATTATTCAATAAGCACAATATTCCTGATAACTGGGTGCTGCCAGGAACTAGGAAAATTCAGTGATCAGTCACATAGAGAGTTTTTATTTTTTATTTTTTTTTGGTAGTTGATGGGAGGAAAAGAGTGGGCCAACATTATCACTGGTCAAGTTTTGTGCTTTGCACAGATGGTCCCTTTGTTTTTGCTCAGACATGATTACATGGTTCTGTGGTGGTGTTTTCCTCTTGATCATGGGCACAGAGCCACTTTCCCATGTTGGTGTTTAATGGGAGAATATGAAGCCAAGCTTATTGCCCAAGAGCAAATCCAGCTGGTAGCAGTCAGTGCTGCTGTGTGCATCTTCACACTCTGCACGAGCCAGTGAAAGATTTATTGTCACTTGGTTACAAAAAGCATGCAAAACCAATACACTAATTAGTACAAGACCTGCCCAGCCATCCCTATGCTGCAATTTTGCTCATTTAAACAAATTATACCAGCACACTCTTCCTTGAAATTTCTTGTCTCAGAAACTGCCAAGAAAGCTATGCTCTCGCCTTGATTTTTCAATGTCTTACACACACTTCTATTTTCCCCTACAGTGTTGTTCTGATGCCTGGTCCTTTTCCTCTGTCCACTTTCAGGCTCAGACTCTCAGTTCTCAACACTTATCTACCTGTAGTTTTAACATTAAATCTGTTCACCATTTAGATCCAATGCTTCCAGCCTGGACTCATTTTTCAATAGCTATGTGACTTAGAAAGTTTCCCAGTATTATCTGAGTTCTTTTTCTATTATCTATAAAATAAAAATTAAAATCACATTATCTTCAGGAATTTAGGGGTGGTCAGAGGAAGAAGTAAGACATGTAAAAC
Source organism: Orientallactaga sibirica (assembly GCA_036365145.1). NCBI lineage: Eukaryota > Metazoa > Chordata > Mammalia > Rodentia > Dipodidae > Orientallactaga > Orientallactaga sibirica. Next base: position 55,242,284 of record JAEOAD010000005.1, read on the forward strand.
ACTTAGCATGATTTCTGGCAAATGATACACAAGTTATACTGGCCTTTATTTCAACCGTTACGCTTTTGGATAGTGCAGGAAAACATTGTAGAATGTGCTAGTTGGTGATATTCTGGGAATGTACTTGTTCTTTACTAGACATGTGCTTGACATAAAAATCCCATCATCTCGGCGGCCTCCCACAGCTAATAGATTCATCATCTGCTCTGGAGAGATCCAGATGTTCTTTTGGTTTTATGTTCTTTGTAATTCTCTTGGTGCCTGGACAGTTAAAGACAAGCTTATTCTTCCTATTGGGAGAGAGGGTGCTTCCAGTTCTGGAGCTGAAATAAAGCAGAATACTTTTCACTTCTAATTTAATACCCCTTTTCTTCACTTAATTAAAAAATATCACATAAAATGTTGTTGTCAATAGACTACATTTGTTTCTTCCTTCTTTGCAGGTGCTTCCCCTTCCTCTCATGAATACATGTCTTTACTTGAACCTCCCAGGTTGAAAGAAAGACCCAAGAATCTTGAGTTCACTCTGGTCTCTGTGGTTTGTGATTTGGCCCGCGTCCCTAATTCTCTGTGTCTTTGCTACCTGACTTGTAAAATACATTAACTGTGACCTGAGTTTTCACCTCAGTTGTTCTGAATTAAAGGCAAATGAGTATTGACTAGTACTAAACCATTAAGAAGGAACTTTCTAATATAAAACATTGTTTCCAGAGATTATAAGGTGGTTTAAAAAGTCTCTCTACTGAGATTATGATATACTTATATATTTGTCAAGCTGGGGTGTCTTACTGTTCACTGCTGGGGCTGTGTGACATCAGGATGAGTGTAGGTCACTGCCTTGAAAACAGGCCCGTGCCCGGAGGTGGAGATGGGGTAGCAGTGAGGGGGGCAGAATGAATGGAGTTCTCAAGCAAATAGCAGGTGGTAGTGGGGCCGCAAGGGGAATGGAGCAAGTGGGGTTCCCACGCACACGGAGGGTGGAGATGGTGAGGGCGGCAAGGGGGCACAACGAGTGTAGTTCCCCTGCTCACATAGGGTGGGGCGGCTAGGGGGCAGAGCAAGTGGAGCCCTCCCCCCCACAGAGGGTGGGTGTGTGGCTGCAAGGGGGACTGAGCCAATGGAGTACCTACGTGCAGGGAGGGTGAGTGTGTGTGTGTGGGAGGGGGTGCAGGGACCAAGGAAGTGGAGTTCCCATAGGCAACGAGGGTAGGGGTTGGGCAGTGCGGGGACCTAGCGAGTGGAGTTCCTGCAGGCACGGAGGGTGGGGTGAGGCAGAGCAGGGTACCTAGCAAGCGGAGTTCCTGCAGTCATGAAGGGTGGGGTGGGGCAGAACAGGGTACCTAGCAAGCGGAGTTCCTGCAGGCATAGAGGGTGGGGTGGGGCAGAGCAGGGTACCTAGCAAGCTGAGTTCCTGAAGTCATGAAGGGTGGGGTGGGGCAGCGCAGGCGCAGGGGAGTGGCCAGTGAGTGGGGTTGGGGTTCATTTTGTGCACAGGGGGAGGTGGGGGTGGGGCGGCGTGGGTGACGAAGCTTGCTTGTGGAGTTCTGCATGGAGGGAACCTAGGGTGGGGGAACACTAGCCTGCTGGCCTGGGTCCCCTTAGCCAGTGTAGGAGGAACCTGTGGCTGAGACCGTGGCTAAGGCTCCTGTTTGAGGTGATTGGGGGACTGGTGGGCCTCTTGAGAGCGTGGGAATCAGAGGATTCCCTGCTTGGGTCCTCTGTGCCCTCCTACCAAACCCTAATGAACCCTAAAGGTCTTGCCTTTCCTTCCGTGCCAGGTGAGGCGTGTTTACACGGATGCCGTCTTGACCGGAACCCTTATTCTATTTTTTTTTATCCAATGGGCCTTGTCTATTTGCTGTTCTGCCCTTCTCCACTCTACTGAAGCAACATTTGTCAGGTGAATACATCTTAGTCAGTTGCTTAGATTGGAGAAGCATGGAAATGCAATATGAACTCAGTCATTGAGAATCATCGAGAAGGGGACACCTAGAGTGGGAAAGCATTGAGAAGGGTGCTAGCATCATAGTGGCGCTGCAGAGAAAGAAATACAAATTAATTAAAGCATGCCGAGTGACATTTTTGTGGATGGTAACTCTTACCCTCATTACCTCATGATAATGAAGAGAGTCTGCTTTATAATGGAATTGATACATTCATTGGAATGAAGACTACAATGCAATGCTCTCCACGAAAAACCAGCACCTGAAATGAATAACAAATATGTAGGGCACGTTTTTTTTTTTTTTTTTTTTTTTTTGTTTTTTTTTTTTAGCATTGGCAGTTTTGACAGCAGAACCTGAGAGCCCACAGTCCCTTTATCTGACTCTCTACTAGTGGCCTCTTTAACTCACATTCCCTGAAGCAAATACTGAGAGAGAGATGCTGGAGCTAAGCAAACACGGCAGCCATTTAGAAAGAAGATTAAGTGGCTGGCACTTGACAGGCAGTGTAACCCTCATTCCTCACCCTGGCTCAATAACATAGAGATTGTGGCATTTTGTGGATGATAATGAAGGAATAATAGAGTTTAAATTATCTTCCAAAATTACATGCCAACAAAGTTGGAATAATAAAGATTGCGATGTGAAATCTTAAGGCACATAGTTTATAGCAAGCTAATCCAGAGAGCTTTTTATTCTGCTTCATGTTACAATTAATAATTTGCTTATACTTCCCCTCCCATCCTCCAACCCCATCTTCACCTTTTCTTTTCACTTTAATATGTATTTGTTTCTCTGACCAGTAGCCTTTGTGTGACACACTAAATAATACATCATAGAACCATATAAATGTAATATTTTTCCCTTTCAGGAACTTGGACTTTACCTAGCCTGAGAATATTTTATGCAGCCAAGAATTAAACCCAAACTGTGGCCCAGGCAGAAAGCTGTGGGGACAGAGGGAGCAGATTGTAGTTTGGATACACTGATTTCCTTGTTTCTTTTTGCTCATACACTCTCATATCGGATTTCAGGCTAAGCAACTTGATTCCAGGGTAGGTTCAGTGAAGGGGTGTAATTAGCCTATTAAATTCCACTAATGTTTTGTAAAGTCATTGACGTGAGAATGGCAGATATATCAGTTCCGCCTTGGACTCTACCACAAGGAGCATTGTATTTCCACCCTACTATTTATAATTCTCGCAGTTGGAATCAGCTGAATTAGCAGGATATAGCAAGGAAAGCTTTCCACAGAATATATGTTCCTAGAATTGCACTTCACCACCCCCAGACAAAGCCCCTGTCTAAAGTCATAAACTCTGACTGCAAGACACTCAGTTCATCACTTTCACCCCAATACACACTCAGTTATGCTCAGTTATTTTAGCTGGTCAACAATGAATAAATACATTACATTTGATATAGAAGCCCTATTGGGGGGGGTGTTGCTGTTGCTATTGTTTTGTTGTGCAGGGTTTAGTATTTCAGAATTTTGAGAAGTCAAAGAAACAAGATTCATGCACTAATTTTTATTATGATCACTTACTTAAACACTTACTTTGTTCTGGGTACCTTTATGAGCCCTAGTGGTTACAACATTAAAAAAACACATTAAAAATTTCTTTTCTCTTGGAATTTGCATCCTAGTAAAGGGGAGGAAAGTAATACATCAATAATAAAACAGCAGAGGATGATCAGTACTGTGCCAGAAATAAGATGGAGATGGTGCAGTAAGGATGGAGTAGGAGGGCTATTCTAGATGATGTGATTAGAAAAGAATTCCGAGATGATGTTTCATCTGAGCTCTGCAAGCAAGAAGGAGACATCCATGGGAATAGGGTTGAGATCAGGACTATGGGCAGAGGGGCAGGCTGGACAAACAAGATGAGGTCAGGGAGGCTGCAACATGCATGGCACATGGCTCCACATGACCTGGACTAGACACCTCTGGACATAAGAGACCAGCCCAGCAGTAAATGGGGCAGTTCTTATTCTGGGTGGGGTGAGAGCCAATGGAAGTTTAGCCAGGGAGTCATGTGCAATGCAGAACTCCAGGATAGGTGCTATGAGGATCATGACTCTTCAGGAGAAAGCAGAAGAAGCAAATGAAAGGTCTTGCTGCAGTACTTAACTGAAAGATGGTGGTAGCAGTGGAAGGTTAATGAGATTAGTTATTTACTTACTGACTTTTAAAATGTACAATGCATGACCTCTAATTATTTTAATTTTCCAGTTAGAGTAAGTATTTTCAAGTTGTTGCAATCACAATGACTATCCATCTCCAAATCTTTTCTTTCAAACTAAAATAAAATTCAGAAACCACCATTTAGTTTGTCTCTACTCTTGCCTCCAGAAACTTCTCTTATATCTTCTATTTCTGTGCATTTGACTATTGCATATAACACATATATCTGGACTTGTATATTAATGGGTCTTTTGTGACCAGCTTATTTTACTTCTCATATTGTCATCAAGATTCATTCACGGTATAGCATTTATAAGGATTTCATTCTTTTTATGGTGGAATAACATACCCTTGTAAATATAAATCACATTTTGCTTTTGTATTTATCCATAGACAGTTATTTCTCTCTTTAAGCTATTATAAATAATGGTGCTATGGGCATGTGTGTGCAAACATCTGTGTAAGTTCCTGTTTGCAACCCTTTAGGTATATACCTGAAAATGAAGTTGCTAGATCATGTGGTAATTCCACCAAAAAATTTTAAGGAATCTCTATATTCCTAAATATTACATTTGAAAAGATGTATTAGCAGTTGCAAAGGAATTGGTTTTAGGAGCTCAGAGAGAAAAATTAACAGTTACCTCACACTTTTAGTTTTTAAAATTATGGGGTAAGGAATTCTTGGAAAAGAGAGTTTGGGGTTTGGGTGTTCATATGGGTAGGGTTGTGGGTGGAGATCAAAGTCTTTGTATAAGGCATACTATATTTGTTATAGTGTTAGATAAACAGATGAGACCATCAGTTAAGAGCAATCATGTGTACTAATTTGGAAACCCAACTGAGGTCTGGAAATAGGCTTCACTACATTACTATTTGGCTGCAAGTAATAATTAAAATTATAAAGCTAAGTGAAATTATTTGAGTGTAGTACTCCACCTGACTGAACTTTGAGGAATCTCAACATAGATTGAACCATGAAGGTGTCAGAAAGGAGGCTGAGTAGGGGTCTCTGTGGGTGGAAGATTTGCAGTAGATTCTGAATTTTTCTAAGCCACTAAGAACAGGATGTTTGGAGGGAAGGAGTGATTCCCATACCAGGAACTTAAACATAGCTTACAGAATGATTACTGGATTTGGCACTCTGGACGTGCACACTGGGCACAAAGGAGATGAAAGTCTGCTTAGCGGAAGCTGAGGAAAAGATGACAGTCACTGTTGATATTGTCACTCCCATTAGTTTCATTGCCAAGGAAAATAGTAAGTTGCAGACATCACTGGTAGTAGCTTTAGAAGACTTGATCATAATATATTTCCATATGAGAAAGGGAGAGAAATGATGGATAAGGCAGAGACATTTATTAAGAAGGTGAGAGAACCAGTAAGAATCCCACAGGAGAGCTGGTGTGGGGTAGGAGCTCTTCATTCAGCATACCCAGAGAGAAGGCAATGGCAAATTAGAAGATAGATAAGTTCTCAGATCTTTATGAAGTGAGGAGGTGTGGTCAACTGAAAGGAAGAAAGAGGTGAGAGTGTACGAGGTTTGAGGAGTGAAGTGGAATGTAAAGTGGCCATCTTGGAGAAGGCCAGTGTCACCACACTGCCTGGCACATCAACACTTAACAGTCAATGTAATGTCTGTTCTAGGTTAGTTATAAAGCTTGACTTCAGGCAAGGGAAATTAGACAAATTAGGTTTAATAATAGGAAAATTTATTAGCAGAGTAGAAGTTAAGAGGATAAGATTTTTTTTTCAAGAACATTAACAATGCACAATGGAAGAAAAATGAGAATGCGGATATGTAAGGGAAATGTACAAATCCACAACTGGTGCTCTCAAGGTGGTAATGGGAAACTGTACTACATAAAAAGTTATGCTGGTTGGGGAGCAGGCTGTGGGGACTGTGGGATCATCAAGGAAATGGGAATGGGGAGCTTGAGAGAGATTGATGAGAAGACTAAAGGTAATTCAAATAACTGTGGATCCAGGATTTGGGATGGATTATCCACATGGACCTTCTGATAACTAGTGAAAGATCATAACAGACCTCCACATATATCTCAACACAAGAATTTGTCAATGAGTTGTAAGTGCTTCACTTTCACACACCTTTTAATTCCTAGAGAAGCTGCTAAATGACTCATTTTAAACTCATGTTGACACTCCCAAAATGGTAGTTCTGTTTTTATTAGTGTATGTTGACTATAGAAAGTAGTCATTTCATTTCAAATATTCATACAGTATACTTTAATCATATTCGATTCCATATTTCTTTTATTACTTATTACTTTTTCTTGACCCACCTCCCACTGATTCCCTTCCTCTTCCCACATAGTTCTCTTTCTATAGTCAAGTCTTCTCTTAAATCGAGATTCCCACAGATGAGAGAAAACATTGGATATTCATCTTTCTGAGACTGGCTTATTTCACTTAATATGATGATTTCATTTTCTTGTAAATGACATAATTTTGTTATTTATGGGTGACTAATCCTCCAGTATGTATGCATACCACATGTCCCTTCATACTTTGATAGGTGCCTTGACTATTGTGAATAGTGCCAAGATAGGCACAGGCATGCAAGTGTCTCTGTGGTGTGCTTGCTTCAATTCCTTCATGAGTAGGAAGACCTCACTACAATGGTAATTCTACTTTTAGGTTTTTTTTTTTTTTGAGAAGGCTATGTTGCAGATACTGTCTCATTGCTGGGACAAACACCTGACCAGAAGGAGCTTATGGGAGGAAAGGGTTTATTTCAGGTTGAAAGATTCCAGGAGAAGCTTCAACATGGTGTAGGAAGCTGGCTCACTTTACCATACATCCACAGCCGAGAGACCACACCAAGCAAGCACCAGCCAGCATGAGATGACTCTGAATACACACTTAGGGCTTGACTCCACCCCAAGTCCCACCTCTGGTGACATGCTTCCTCCAGCTGGACTCCACCTCCCAAATTGCCATCAACTGGGAACCAGACATTCAGTACACATGAGTTTATAGAGACATCTGACTTAAACTTTGTTATTGACTTCCATAATGGCTAAACTTATGTTTCTTATAACATGGTATTAGCAGGTCCTTTCCTCTGGCATCCTCGCCAGCACCTACTGTTTTGGGGTTTTTGTGTGATATCATTTCTGAATGTAGATTTACCTCAGAATTCACAAGAGGATTCTGATGGCTCTGGACAGACACTTGATCCTGTCCTCAGAGTCGGATGCAGATACTTTTGGGCTGAGAAGGTCAGAGAATCCTTGCTATACAAGGTTTTGAGCTGATTTTCAAACATATCCAAGCTTGTTGACCACAAAGTTCAACCATGTAATAGACCACTTTAAATGAAAGAATCATCTTAGAAGTCATTGCAAATTTAGATTTACTTTATAAGCCTGAGGTTTCACTAAAGGAAGGAAATGGAGCTGAAGCTCAGAGCTAGAAACTCAACTTGTTCTAGCAGGAATTTTAACGTAACACCCTGAGTTGCCTTTCATTCTTGGCACATGAAGAACCAATTTTATCATACTGTAATTTTCTCTATAGAAACTTACAAGTTAGCTCATTATATTTTGGAGAAACTGTAGTTCTAACCTAGGTTTATGTAAACTTTAATGCGTTAAAACCCTTGCTTTTCTTTTACATTTTTATTAGGATTTTCCTCATATTCTTTCTCTTACTTTGTAGTAAATATTCCCATTTAGCCCTTCACAGCCCATTTACCTCTTTCACTCTTGCCATCCTGTGGGAACAAGATCTTTGTTTATCTTTATGCTACCCTAGCACAATGGCTTACCCAAGTAGAGACATCTTTGATGAAGAACTGAACATACTCCCCCTCTCTTTCTGTGTCTCTCTCCAAAAAAAAAAAAAAAAAAAAAAGACCTGAACATACTACAGAAGTAAGCTTGAAGCACATATAACTAATCGTTAACCTGTCTGATTACTCAGTGTTATTTCTGAGAGTCTGAGGTAGTTTCTGGGAAACAGTGAACAAATGAGGCATAGAGTCAAAAAGAAAGAAAAAGTGATGCTCAAGGATGTCATAATCAACTCATAAATGTGGTGTACACAGGGGTTTGTTCCTCTACGAGGCCTCATAAATTCAGACCAAGAAATCTTGATCTCAATCTTTCTTTCCATAGCCAATTCTTTCCTTCCTAGGTTCCTTGCTTTTCTGGTACACACTAACTGAGGCCTGCTGGATACTGACCTGAAAGAGGCGAAAAGAGCCTGACTTGGTTTATCTCCAGCTTCATGATACAGGGAGGTTTGATGATGTGCAATAGAGCCCTCCGGCCTATCCTATTGGGTCCACCTTCTGTACTGCTATAATTTCTCTGGGTCTCAGTGGCCATCACGTACTGCAAGGCTATGTGATGAAATGTGATATTTATAAGAAATCATCCCTGACTTCCTGGAGTTCATAAGCCTAAGTGTGATGGAAAAACTAAACATATATGTGAGACATGTTTCTCTGTGAGAGGTATACTGTAGTTAGAACCCCATCAGGGGCATTAGGGCCCATGTTGGAGAGTCACAGCAGGCTCCCTCCAGTAAGGGTCTTCTATCTCTGAGGCTCAGGGTGAAATAGTCTGTCTCAGTATAGTGGTGAGAGTGCCAGATTCAGACAGAGAAACTGTAGGGTTCAGTGACAAGGAGGCAAGGGTTTGCAGGGAACATTTGGAAGATGCCACACTCATTTGTGTCCTTAGAATACAGAGCCAGGTGATGAAAAAGCATTGATACTGTATAAGGAAGTTTGGGCTTGATAATTCCTGAAGTAATAGGATATGTCAAAGGGTTTGGACTAAGTCTGATATATTACAAGAGTGCTTATCCATAAAAGCTTGAAATGAGAAGTCATTTTGTACCATCTTTTTAGCAAATTATACCCTGGGCAACAGAAAAAAAAAACTGGCACAGATATTGATGATCAGTCTATGAATCCAGAATTTATTTTAGCAGCCCAAGAAATGAAATTAGCAGGTTTTTAGAGTTTATGCATACCACCTGGACATTGGATGTAGCATACACTTACTTCTATTTGTATGTAAGGAGTTTTTTATCTTAATAATTTTGTCAAGGAAAGAGAATGCCTACTATCTTGGTCTGTCAAAGGATAAGGTTACTTTTAATTCTAGCAACATAAAAGCCACTTGACCAGGCTGAAAATATGTTCCCAAAAATTACTTCAGGCTTTTCCCTAATGGTTTTTTTTTGTTTTTTTTCTTAAAAGTAGGCTGAAGGGCTTTAATGGTCCATTAGGGAAGGGAAGTGAAAATCTGAGCCTGGTGAAGTATGGGCTGTTAAAAATATGCTCTTCTCTGATTGAGGAGTCTTGCTGACAGTGATACTCATTTCATGAGGCTTCAAATCCTTTGCTACACTCTTCATATTTACTATCAAACTCCTTTTTTTTAAAGGCCTTTTTATTTATTTATTCATTTATTTGAAAGAGAGAAAGAGGCAGAGAGGGAGAATGGGCATACCAGGGTCTCCAGCCACTGCAATTGAACTCCAGATGCATGTGCCCCCTTGTGCATCTGGCTTATGTGGGTCCTGGAGAATCAAACCGGGATCCTTTGGCTTTGCAGGAAAACACCTTAACTGCTAAGCCATCTCTCCAGCCCCTCAAACTCCTTTTATTGGGAAGAGTGGGCTTTGCTCCCACTATAGATTTAGTTTATTTTAGTTCAATTTTTAAAATAAAAATGGTACATGTTAAAGTTGTACAACATGATGCTTTGATAGGCATATACATAACAAAATGAATATTACTGTCAAGCAAATTAACATATTCTTTTCATATGGTTACCTTTTTTCCTTTGTTGTGTATCTAAGGTCAACCCCCTTCACAAATTTCCAGCACACAGCATAGTATATGTTAATTATAATCATCATACCATACACTAGTGCAGGAAAGATTGGCCCCTTAAACTACTCCATGAATAATATCCAAGCAACTATTAATTAATTAGAGGCATTAGACAATACCCCCTAAGAAATGTCAAATGTCTACAGTTTAAAATATAATCATGTTATGGGCTGTAATGTTCTGATTTTAGTTTTTAATTTAATGTCATCTGTGAAACTGGGGCTGCACGGGAAAGAATGGTTAATATTGCTCAAGTTACTTTACAGCAATATAAAGGCCCCATAAATTCCTGGGGTCCAATACTTTCATGTTATAGCAATAAAGAATCTTTCTGAATCAGAGAAACCTGGGTTCAGACCTGGGTCTTCCACTCATTAGCTATGGGACCTTGGCTGACCCCTCAGTTTTCTGAAATATTAATATTAACTGTCTCATAGATTGACTATGAGAATGCAGTGATTCTGTGAGTGGTGAGATGCTAGTACATTGTTTCAGTCCTAAATAGAAGTTCTTGAGCGTTTCAAAAAATTTTATCCTATAGCTATGTTTTGTTTTATGAACAATTTTATCTTTTCTTTTTTATTTTCCCAGGGATATGAAACCTGACAATATTTTACTTGATGAACATGGTAAGTAAATGATGTGTTTGCAACCAACTATATGACAGATACAATGTACAGCAATTGATAGTTTCAGCTTGATCCAGATAACATGCATACATATATATGTATATATGTTAGATGTATATTATTGTGTATACATATAAATTACATGTATTATATAATACATATATGTTTCATCCTATTTTTAACTGGAACAGTCTAACAATAAGCCCTTGAATAACACTGAATTTATATAATGAGAAAGTCATTTCTTAATTTTCTTCACTACTTCTCTTCAAGAACACTATCAAATTGTCTGGTACCAGTTTTACTTTATGTCACACAGTACAGAATCACTTTCTTTTTTCTTAAGATGGAGCTTAGCAAGCCTCCAGGTTCTACAGATAACACTATCTGTTAGGTGACTGAGATTATTCTGTTAATGCATCCTTTTATCATCTCCTTCTTATTAAAGCAAGTTGCCTCTATTTATAGAAGAAATATTAAGTTTCCTGTTAATTTTTTCCAGTTAAGGAAGTTAGTGAGCTTAAAAAATATATACAGTATATAAATTTGTACTATGGAAACTAAACAGAATTGCTTAGAGGAATATGGCAATAAACATTATGGTGATAAGTGGGTGTCTGAAGTTCAAGAAACTCTGTTTAGATTACACTTGGAACACATTGTCTCCCAACAGTAATTACATGTTTAGTTTCTTCCTAACATTTAATTATTTTCATGTATGTTTAGATTTAATCTATTGCATCAGGGAAGACTGTCTACAGCTTGCCTGGTCTAAGTGTCACGGTGGCAGTGACATCCTTGTTCTTTAGAAATCTTTTGGACAAGAGCCAAGAATCTGATAAAATTTTTATTTATTCACCTTTTACAAAAAGGATTTGCATGTGAAACTGAAACTCCAAGTATTACAAGTATTTATTTTCCTTCTTGAGTTTTAAACCTGATTTTCAAGACCCCACCTGTGCTAAGAAACACTTTTGTGTGTGACCCCAAATCTCAAAGCACAGTCTTTATTTATTTATGGACTGTCTGAAGAGATTTTTTCCACTTCCTTCCAGTGCCTTATTTTGTTCTTACTTTTACTGCTTCTGACATTTGGGGACAGATCTCTGAGTCTAAAAAATGTGAGCAGTAATGACACAGCATGAAGTTGACTTTCATGACACCAGCAGTGAGGCCTGTCTCTAGTAGAGGACCCTCTCATGCCCCGCTTTATGTGAACTCTATGATGTTTTATAATCAGGGGCAGTGGCTGGAAGAAAGCACCTTTTGCAACCATGCTCCCTATGTCACCCAGCACATGGCTTATTAAACAAAGCCAGGCTGGGTCTGGTCCTCACTGGTTCCTGCAAACAGCTGCTATTGCACAATCACACCGTGGCCCCATCATTTGTAGTGGCTCTGAGTAGAAACGCGAGGACCTTATCAACTGAAACATGTTCAAACATGTTCATCTTCCATCCAAAGTATACTTTTGTTCAAATCTTGGGTCTCACCATGTGCTTCATCTTATTTCCACTATGTATGGACCCTTCATTCAACTTCTTATTCCTTATTTTCTTGTCCATTTGGTGATTGCAGCTTAGGAAGAAAATGAACAAATCAATTAATCTTTAAATTTAACTCCCCTGATAATTTGTCCTTCTGAAAGATTGAGTGTGTAATAGCTCATTTTGTGTGGATTCTGGACCGATGTTGTTTTGGTTTCAAACCCAATTGAGTGCTCATTCAGTAGTTCTGAAAGTTTGGACAAGTTGCCTAAACATTCTCTGTGCCTTAGTTTCTTCAGGAGGGGGCAGTTATTGCAAACACTGAAACAATATTGACCAAGTGCTTGATGCAATGTTAGCCAGGAACAAACCACTCAATACGAATCAAAAATGGTGTGAGCCATAGATGCTTTCTACCCTGGGCCAGGCTGTTTACATGAGTTCATCTTGCTTTATGTGCTTTTGTCTAAGGCAGAATGTATACATTTCAGATCTCTATCACATAGAGGCTGTAAAAATTAAGTGCTTCCTTCATTCCCCAGATAATTACTTGGATTCCACAAGTGTTGTACTTCTTGTATAGGGGTGTTATTTTGGTGGTTCAAAGGTAAACCTCAAAACCTGAGCTCTTGTCTCCTTTACCAAAGAATGAACCAAAGCAAGACAAGGAAGGATGATTTCTGTGAATTATTACATTTTTTTCATCTGGAAACCAAAAGGTGAAAAGTTAGTCCATCCGTGTAATCCAAGGGCCCATGTAAAATTCTATGGGCTTTGGTGGGAGGGGAATCAATAAAAGGATACAAGAGAGAGGCCTTAAGAATAAGGCAACAACAAAATCCCCTCTCCCACCCTGGCTGCTGACAAAACCTAATCGGTGGCAAAAACCTGAAGTGCTGGTACATGAGCAGCCTAGGGAGCCACAACAGCGGAGAAAGCCCCAAAACCCTTATGAACAGCCAGGCTTTTATTACTTTCTGCTGGGGCTGAAATACAGAAGAAGCCAGCAAACCTGGGTGCAGTGTCTGAAGGTGCTGGGCTTGAATTCCACGCACACCCCAGTAATCCCAGCTCTGTGGCAGTTGCTGCAGAGAGTAAGGCGAATGTGTGATGTTAAGCGGCTGCTGTTTGTTTATCTCTACTTGACAGGCAGGAGTTAAAATTCATATTTCTGTTATGGGCCTTCCTGTCTAACTGCCTCTCCTAATGCTACCTAGCTCTCTTAGTTAAATCTTGTTTTAACAAGCTCATTTAACTTTAAGCTTCAGGTAACTCCTCTTTAGTGGGCCATTCTGATTTCCTTCCTGCATAAAAGGGGTCCAAGGCCACTGTTCTTGGCACATTTATTCTGGCGAGCTGGGCCTCTGTTGCTGTCATCCCACTTCTCCTAAAGAACACTTCTAGTCTTGCGGATAGTGGGTTATTTCCAATGAAATACAAGTATTTGATTTAAACAATGGATTCAAAGGAGGCTTTCTATGTAGTGTTCCACTCTAAACTCAACTTGTGAATCCCTGCTGTTAATGAAAGAAAAATTCTGGGAAAGATTGCCTATGTGTGGAATACAAGCAAAGAACCACAAAAGGTGGAAAGCTATTTTCTAAATCTTTGCTTAGGGATCCTTGTCTAGAGAAAACAATTTTTTGAAGTAATTTTCTATCAATTATATTTTGGAAAAAACTAGGACATTAGACATTGCTCACAAACCAAAATTAATCACTTCTAAGTGAATCAGTTCCTGAGCCCATCTCCTCCCAGCTCTTGATGTAGTTTAGTTGCTCTTATGAGAATCAGCTGAAGCATAAATCAGTGTCTTCCTTCTGGAGCACTGGCTGCTGTGATTTTCTATGTAGAACTCATATGTGAAGATTTATTGGTCTTTTCCATCCATACTCTTGACATTTCACACTGATGGGCCATTCCATGTCCTCTTACATAGAGATTTTAGCAACTGTTAAAAGTATCTGAATAGATAGATAGATGATAAATAGATGGATGATACAGCTTTTATTGATATAGCACCTATACCCATTCTTCCAAATGAACTCTGTATTAAATAATGTGACTTGGGCTGGAGAGATGACTTAGTGGTTAAGGTGCTTGCCTGTGAAGCCTAAGGACCCAGGTTCAATTCTCAAAGTCCCATGTAAGCCAAATGCACAAGGTGGTGCATGCATCTGGAGTTTGTTTGCAGTGGCTAAAGGCCCTGGCACACCCACTTCTCTCTCTCTCTTCCTCTCTTCCCCTCTCTCTGTCTCAAATAAAAAAATATTTTTTTTAAAAAAGAGCCTCATACTGAGCTCAGCTGGTGGTCATTAAAAAAAAAAAAAACAATGTGGCTTAATTCTATATCATTCAATAAGAGGCAGAAACTATTTTATTCTTATTGGTTAATATTGTTCACATTTACCAGAAATTATTGACATTTATATGAGATGATTACAATATGGATAATTTTTCCACAATGCAAATGAACATTCCTTACAAATCAGCACTTTAAATAAAATAAAAGACATTTTTAATTTAAAACATAACTGCTACTGGTACTGTTCTTCCTAGGTGTCTCATGTACTAGTTCAAAGCCAAGATGGCATGAAGCCTTGGATTACTCATAGCTAACAGTCCTGAGACATGTTTTTACATCCTACCAAATCAAGTGGCTCATTTGATTCTATCAATTTCATAGTGTCTAAATTTTTTTTAATTTAAAAATTATTTTATTTTATTTTTTAAAATTTTTAAAAATTTTTATTTATTTATTTGAGAGCAACAGAGAGAGAAGGAGGCAGAGAGAGAAAGGAAGAGAGAGGGAAAATAGATGGACCAGGACCTCCAGCCACCGCAAACGAACTCCAGACGCATGCACCATTTGTGCATCTGGCTTACGTGGGAACTGGGGAATCAAGCCTCGAACTGGGGTCCTTAGGCTTCACAGGCAAGCCCCATTATTTTATTTTATTTTTTACATTTATTTTTTTATTGACAACTTCCTTAATTGTAGACAATATCCCATGGTACTTCCCTTCCTCCCCTCACTTTCCCTTTGAAACTCCACTCTCCATCATATACCCTCCCCCTCTCAATGAGTCTCTCGTTTCATTTTGATATTATGATCTTTTCCTCCTATTATGATGGTCTTGTGTAGGTAGTGTCAGGACTGCGAGGTCATGGATATCCAGGCCATTTTGTGTCTGGAGGAGCACGTTGTAAGGAGTCCTACTCTTCCTTTGGCTATCATGTTCTTTCCGCCCCCTCTTCTGCAATGGACCCTGAGCCTTAGAAGGTGTTTTAGAGATGTTTCAGTGCTGAGCACTCCTCTGTCCCTTCTTCTCAGCACCATGGTGCCTTCTGAATCATCCCAAGGTCACCACCATCTGAAAAGAGAAGCTTCTCTAAACAAAAGTGAGAGTAGCATTAATATATGGGTATGGACATTAAGAGAAGTGCTTTCTGGGCAGTTTGGCCAGCACAGTATATACATTTAGCCAGACACCAGCAGACATTACACCCCTAGGGCTCATGACTACCCCTGCCGTAGGTTTTCAGTATCAGGATGTATTCTCTCCCATGGGGCGGGCCTTCAGTCCAATTTTAGTGCACTTGGTTTTCCCCAAAACAGACATGCCACTATTGTACCTGTTGGCTCATTTGGCCTGGCTGGCAAAATTCAAAGCTTTCAGTGTTCACTGTTGAGTATCTTCACTGGTGTTTTCTCTCCCATTGAACTGCATGCAGTGTAGCCTTTTCCAGCTTCCTGTCAGCTGGTCCGCACGGAGGAGGCTCTCAGCTCAGCTCCATCAAGATTTCTCAGTGACCTTGCTGCCTAAGTATGTGGAGTCTTCAGCAATAGGGTCTTACCACCTATTCTTGGTGGGAATCCAAGGGCTTCAGCAATGGCCTATAATGTTTGGGGGTATCTGTGACCTCTCCGGCCTGGCACTGAAAATTTTCTTGTAACAATCTATGGCTTCTGTGTGTTCCATTGTCCAGAAAAGGAGGTTTCCATATGACTTATTTATATCCTCTTAGATTTTGATTAGCCCTCCCTCCACCTTTCCTTTACTCAATCTCTTCCCCTGACTTCACTTAGACCTTTTCACCTCCATTAATCTGTTCTTCTACTTAGATATATACAATACCATCCTACTAAGTCCCTCCTCCCTCCCTTTCTATTCCCTTTATATCCCCTTTCTAGCTTACTTCTGCTACTGAGTTTTATTCCTACTTACGTAGAAGTCATTCAGGAAATAAATGCCACATTCAGAGGAAAAATAATTTCTCCATGGCATATGACAGATTGTGATAATTATGAAATTATATATTATTTAGTTTATTAATGTCATCCCTAGTCACAAGATGTGTAAAAACACAGTCACAAGAATGGAACAACTGAGGCTTCTACTGAACTGCTTCTGCCTTGGAGAGTTCCAAAGTGTGCTGAAAAATGTATATAATGTAGGGTGGCATATCTGGTCCTCCGATAATGAAATTCATTAGGTCTTCAGTAATGCCTAAAGATAAGTGCTGCAGGAAAAAAAAATGTGTTGCTTATACTCTGAACACTTGTAAATAGGGAAGAGATTTATAGTTGTGGCTAATGCCAACAGGTTAGTTCTGGCATGTGGAGAAGAGAGTTGTTGAGAAAGACCCTCAGCCTGAGCACAGCTGCCTTGAGGAAGAGGTGGGCAATGACAACAGTAGTGGCTGAATTAAGTGGCCATGCTGGATGAATTCAGATCAGTGTGTCTCAGCCACAGAAGCACAAAGGCAAGGTGGACAGCCTACCCCGGGTTTCTATATCGGGAAGATGTTGTACTTGGACTTCACACCAAGAAAGGAGCTGAAGGTGATTTTGCTCTACTCCCTGCCATGGACATTTGACAGTGTTGGGAGACAGCTTTGACTCAAGATTCCAACCAGGTGATGTTGTCATGTACTGGGAAAAGGCCAGAATGCTACTAAGCATCCTGTAACACACAGAGAAGCCCCTATTTCAAAGAACTATTGAATTCAATATCTCAGTAGTCTCCTGGTTAAGAAATTCACTGGAGCCCTGGCTTGTGGGAGAAGGAAGAAGATTCCCCATTTTCAAGGTAATTCTCATGTCCTTCACTCATCAGGAGACTGAACCCTTCCATGTGACCCAGCACTGAAAGTCACCTTCATAGCACAGAAGAGAGCCTGGCAAATGGTTACCAGGGTGAGTGGAAGAAAAGTGCAAGAGAATTTGTGGAACCTGGGAGTCCTCACCTGGCTTAGGTCAGGAGTACTAGGCAGTTTCCAGTAAATCCTGACAATCACACACTTCCTCATTATTCTTTACCAGGCATCCTAGCAGGGGAAAAAAAAACCCTGCCAATCAGAAAGCATTTCTTTCAGGTAATGAAATTCTTTGGTCTTGTGACAGAACATGTAGGGTTCTGGGGAGTTCATAGTCTGAATCAAAGAATACTCATAGCAAATCCTAAACCAAATTCTAGGTCTTAGCTAACTCTGCTGCTTCTAAGTCCTGTGAATTTAGCCATAAACAGTGAATCTACAATAGAGGGACTGCTTCACTGGCACTGGGCTAAAAAGATGAACTTTCAGCATCTTGAAAACTGAATCACACAAATGTAGGGAACACTTAAAGATAAATACTTAACATTCTTCCAGCGAAATACCATAGATAAGTAATTGATACTAATTAGGGCCAGAGCCTTCTTCTAATACACCTCTTCTTTCAAACTTTCTGTCCTGTCAGAGTCACCTAGATGGCTCCTTTAAACACTCAGCATTTCTGAACACATAAGTCTGGTGGAAGCCCAGAATTTTGCACTTCTAACAAGTTCCCAGGTGACGCTGATGCTCCTGACCTGAAGAACGGGCTTTTCAGGATGTAGTGTTTCTAAATCTTTCTTTACCTTCTACATTTACATGAACATAGATAATCTTAGGACTGAGTTTAGAAACCCTCCATGGGCTGTAGTAGATTATGTTCCAGGCTGCTCATAAGACTCACGTGCAGAGGTTTTTTAAAATATTTATTTATTTATTTGAGAGAGAGAGAGAGACAGAAAGACAGAGAGAGACAGAGACAGAGGGAATGGGCATGCCAAGTTCACCAGCCACTGCAAATGAGCTCCAAGTTCATGTGCCACTTTGTGCATCTGACTTATGTGGGTACTGGGAAATTGAACCTGAGTCCTTAAGCTTCCCGGGCAAGTGCCCTAACTGCTAAGCCATCTATCCAGTCTGAGTTTGTTGTTTTTAACACATATGCCAGACTCTCCTTCCAGTCCTGCTGTAGTATCAGGAGAGTGAAGCTTGGGCTCATGTATTTTATAAAACAAGATTAAAGTTTCTTAATGGTAAACATCAACAGAGACTCCTTGACCAGTGCTGTGCTAAGTCCTCCATAGTTATTGCTTTTTTCCTTCTTCCTATAAACCTTTACCTGGGGCGAAGATACCATCAGAGAGCATAGGTAAATTGAACAAGGTAACATACTAATTAGGGATGAGCCTGGGCTTGAAGCCATGCATTTTGACTCCAGAGAACAGGCTCTTTGCCACAGTGATTCAAGCCTACCTATATAGCTAAATTGTATCAAACTCAGAGCACTTACCCAATGCTTGGTTCATAAGTGGAAAAAAATTGAGAAAGAAAAAAGCTTAGACAACCAAAAAACACTATGATTGGGAGAATTATTGAACTCTTCCCTAGATGTTAAAAAAATGTAACTTTTTTAAAATATACTTTTTATTAGTTATGTATATAATATATATACAGCCATGATGGTACCATCATTAGCCTTCTCCCTGTCCTCCCCCCATGGGTTATGTGGATCTTGCCTTATGTGGGTAGCCATCAGTTATGCAGGAGAGGCAATGACTCTGTGTATAATGACCCAAGTCATGGCTCTAACAATTTTTCCGCCCCTTCTTCGGCCAGTTTTCCTGAGCCATGTTGGGTTCATTTTAGATCTATTTCAGTGATAAGGTTTTGTGAGTCTCTGTGTCTCTGGATATCTGATTTGGAAGGGGTTGAAAGTTCTTTGTGTCTATCTCCTTCACCCTTGTGCTGGTACCAGGTTCACCAATAAAGCAGCACTCTTGCTCATTTCCCCTATAACTCAATGGCTTCATCTGGTGCTCTGATGTGGTGAGATGAGCTGATTCTCTCCTCAGGATATGCGTCCATCTGAAAGAGAGAAACAGATTCTCCAACGGAGAGTGAGGTCAGTGCAAAATACATGGATAACCATTCTTATTTTAGAGAGAATTTAATATGTGTAGGCCCTCTTATATCCCACTATTGGTGGGAGCTTGATATTGGAGAGCGGGCTCATTTCTGGATATGGTTCTGACTTGTTTTCCGTTTCCAGGTATGGGTTCCATTCCACTGGATGGATCCGTTAGCCAAATCTAGAGCAGTTGGTAACCCACCATGGCTTTGTGCCACTACTGCACTTGTGCGAACATCACGTCAGGTTGTTTGCTGCTGAGTAGTTTAGACCACAAGTTGCTTAGAGAGATGTTGGTCATTTTCCCCCAGTCACTTATTTAGCGCCTTCTGGCACTAGACCAGCTAACTGTCTGGGGACTGACTTTCTTCCAGATTCCATCCAGGCATCTCCATGTTCTATCCAAACAGCATATGATGTCTTTAGCAGTAGGGTCTTACCAATAACCTTTGGTGGGTCATCAAGTATTCTGACAGAAATCTGTCTTCTTTTGGGAAACCTTGCAGGTCTCACTGATCAACAGCTCATTGTGGATGTTAACCACATGCTTGTATTGGGAGTTACAGGTCAGTGCCAAAGGAAAAGAAGGAAGAAAAAAATATAGGTAATATTAAAGAGAAAAAGAGGAGAGAGAAGAGGCAGTGATACAGAGAGAAACAGAAGAAGATTGAAGTTACTCTTCATCCTACCCTTTCCCGCCCCCGTGATTCAGGTGTTCTCTCCAAGCATGAGATGCGGGTTTGACCTTTTAGTATGTCCCTCAGGATATAGGATTTTATGGTACCATTTCCATTTGGGTCCAGTTTTTTGTCCCCCCCCACCCCTTCCCTGCCCTCCCACTCAACCATCCTTATTGTCCAGTCCTTGAGATGTATATTAGTTGTGTCAGCATCTCGAGAAAATACAAATTAGGAGCCACAGATGAGTGAGACCATGCAACGCTTATCTTTCTGTGATTGTGCGAGTTTGCTGAGAATGATCTGTTCCAAGTTTGACCATTTTTCTTAAAATTGCTTTGTGTTATTTTCCCTTACTGCTGTGTAGAATTCCATTGTGTAGACATACCACATCTTACTTATCCATTCATCTAATGATGGACATCTGGGTTGATTCCAGCTCTTAGCTATTATGAATTGAATAGCTATAAACACAGTTGAGCAAATATCTCTGAACTGAGGCTTGGAGCTTTTAGGGTAAATGCCCAGTAAGGGAATAACTGGATTTGTTGGTACCTCTTTAGTCATCCTTTTCAGGAGTCTCCATATTGCTTTCCATAGTGGTTGTACCAGCTTACATCCCCACCAACAGTGAATGAGGGTTCCTATTTCTCCACAACCTCACCAGCATTTGTTGTCATTAGATTTTTTAATTTTTGCTGTCTTTACAGGGGTAAGGTAGAATCTCATAGATGTTTTAATTTGCATTTCCCTGATGATTAGGGATGTTGAACATTTTCTTAAGTGTGGGTTTGCCATTTGTATTTCTTCCTCTGAGAACTCCCTGTGAAGTTCTCTGCCCCATTTTGTGAGTGGGTTGTTTGACTTTTTATTGTTTAGGTTTTTGTGTTCTTTGTAGATTTTAGAAATTAGGCCTCTGTCCAATGTGTATCCAGCAAAAATTTTCTCCCATTTCATGGGTAATCTATTGGCTCTTCTTCTTGTATGTTTGTTAGTAAAAAAGCTTTTCAGCTTCCTGAGATCCCAGTGGTTGAGTGATTGTTTAATTTCCTGAGCTGCTGGGGTTTTGGTCAGGAAGTCTTTTCCCACTCCTATATCATTTATAGTGCCTCCTACTGTTTCTTCCAGTAGTATCAGTGTTTCTGGTCTTATATTGAGGGCTTTGATCCATTTGGACTTGATTTTTGTGCATAGTGAAATGTGAGGATTGAGTTTAATTTTCCTGCATATGGTTATCCAGTTCGTTCAGCACCATTTCTTAAAGATGCTATCTTTTTTTCAGTCTACATTGTTGGGGCCTTTGACAAATATCACGTAGCTGTAGTTACTTGCCCCAAAGTCTGGATCCTTGATTCTGTTCCATTGGTCTATGTCGCAGACAGCTTCAGGTTCGCTGAGATAAACTTCCAGACCAGGCACAGTTATGAAGAAAGGGATATTTATTGAAGCTTATAGATCCAGGGGAAGTTCCATAATGGCAGAAGAAGTGGCCTGCTCTCGCAGGACCAGGCAAGAGAGAGAAAAAATCCAACCAGGCACACAGCACACAGAGCAAAACTACAGTCAAGCCACAGCAAGCTTCAGGAACTCCTCTTAGGCACGCTTTGCATATCTTTACAATGGAATCTCAAACCCACCATCACACCTGAAGACCGGCCCCCAGTGACATTGCCTCTAGCAAGGTGATTGCAGATGCAAACTTTAACTAATAAAACACTGAATATATTGGGGGACATATATTCAAACTACCACAGTCTATCATCCTGTTTCTATGCCAGTACCATACAACATAACTATGGCTTTGTAGTATAACTTAAGATCAGGTATAGTGATGCCTCCAGAGGTATTTCTTTTGCTGAGGGTATGGTTGGATATCCGAGACCTTCTGCCATTCTCTATGAATTTTGAGATCATTTTTTCTATTTCTGTGAAGAGAGAAGTTAGGATTTTTATTAACTTTTAATTAGATGAGGAATTTTACTTTATTAAAATATCACAGAAAGTAATCACTTTCTTTACAAAATAAGATTGCCTATGAAGACAGTGAGAGCTTTCCTTAGGAATGGGCCGGATGCAGTAGGAAATGGAGAGTTTGGTGTGGAGAGTGTGGGAGAATCAGATGCTGCTACGTCTTGTGGTGGCCATAGCTCATCAAGGTGCTGACACGTGTAAATGAAAGTGCCCACACTTCAAGATCCTCAGAGGGCAGGTGACTTGTATCAATAGGCTTCCTGGTTTGAGCTTCCCGTGATGCCCTTTTTGCTTCCCAGCTGCAAATGAAGGACCCTGGAGCATTGTGCAGGGTCCATTCCCTGCCAAGCTTAAGTGTTAGACCCATGCTGTGTTATAGCTGAGACCCAGAAATAACCTTGTCTACACATTCTTTTCTCTCTCCTTCCTTCTTTTTTTCCTTCCTTCCCTCCCTCTCTCTCTTCTTCCCTCCCTCTCTTCTTCCCTCTCTCCTTCCTTCCTTTCTTTTTCTTTTCTTTTCTTTTCTTTTCTCTTCTCTTCTCTTATCCTTCCTTTCTCTCTCTTTCTTTTTTCTTTCTTTCCTCTCTTTCTTTCTTTCTTTCTTTCTTTCTTTCTTTCTTTCTTTCTTTCTTTCTTTCTTTCTTTCTTTCTTTCTTTCTTTCTTCTTTCTTTTTGTTTCTTGCCCAGACTGTTTTGCTCTAGCCCAGACTGACATATTCCCTATGTTAGTCTCAGGGTGACTTCGAACACATGGTGATCCTCCTCCGACCTCTGCTTCATGAGTGCTGGGATTAAAAGTGTGAGCCACCACACCTAGCTTGTTTTCTTTTGTCTTTCCTCCTCCTCCTTCTTCCTTTTGCTTGTATGTGTGATGTGTGGTGTATCCACATGTATGTGCTCTTGCAGTGCCCCATAAGCTCACCTGTGGTGGGCATTACCTGCCTGCAGTGGCCAGAATGGAATACCCACTGTCCTGCCCCCTCATTCTTCTGTTTGGTCTTGCCATGAGCAGAGACTCACCAGTTCTGGAGCTTGTGTGGCTTCTAGGATTCTCAGGTCTCTTCTCCCCTGGAGTCTGGAGTTTCAGGTACATATGGCCACATCCACCTGTTTTTAATGTGGGATCTGGAGATTTAGACTCTGGTGATCTTGGGATCCTCAGGCCTCAAGTTTGAGAAGGACATGCACTTAACTGCTAAAAGCTATCCCTCCAGTACTCTTTTCTTTTTCTAATAAAGGGAAATTTCAATTCAGCCTAGGGAAATACATTTGTTAGGAGCAGAGGACAGGGCAAAGCCCAGGTCTCTGGCCCCCAGTCTAGCTCCCTTCTCATACAATCCCCAAGGATAAAATTATAATTCACCTCTATAATCCCTTAAAAACAATTACATTTGTTGGAGATTGATCGATATAGTTTGAGCTGCCCCCTCCCATTCTAACAACATTTTAGACAAGCAAGCAGAACAAGGTGTCTTTCTTGGCCAAAAATATATGTACCTATACCTATGTCCGCTTGTAATGATTTTGCTTCTATTTTTTATTTTATTTCTCATGCTTTGAATAATTCTTAGCTGCTTCCCTTATGATATGCACAGTCTTAACAGTTCAGACTGGTGTTAACAGACAGAACTGCCTAAGTAGAATTACTAGCATAAACTCAACCCCTAAGCTTGAAATTTTCTGAGAATGAACTGCAAGTTTACAGTAAGACACTAATCACAGTGTGTCATGTTCTGGCTGTTTCAGGGCTGCTGGTTTAAAACCCTTTTGGCCTTAAGGATGGAATGAGTGATCTTTTGTTGCCTGTGCCCAACTGCAATTAGTATGAGAGAAATAACAGCTTAAGCATCCAGATGCTGTCAATCAGATGTATGATTGTTCTACTGTGTTGAATGGATATAACATTGTCCGTGGTCCTTCTCTCTCCCCTCAGGACATGTGCACATTACAGATTTCAACATTGCTGCCATGCTGCCCAAGGAGACGCGAATCACCACCATGGCTGGCACCAAGCCTTACATGGGTATGAGCTCCACATGTGGCCCAAGTTTCTAAGAGCAGAGCTTTCATTTTTCATTCCTATAGACAGCCATTATTGGAGGTCAAATCTGTTGAGGGTGGCAGCTAAGTAAACACATTCCTATATGACTCTACTTGGGGAGCTTCTGATTTTATGCATATGAAGTGAGCCTGAGGAGCCAATACTAGTTAGCAAGTTACATAGGGTGATCTTGATTTAGTTACATAGGGTGATCTCAATTTAGTTACATAAAATAATCTTGATTTAGTTACATAGGGTGATCTCAATTTGGTTACATAAAGTAATCTCGATTTAGTAACATAGGGTGATCTCAATTTAGTTACATAAAGTAATCTTGATTTAGTTACACAGGGTGATCTCGATTTAGTTACATAGGGTGATCTCGGTTTAGTTACACAGGGTGATCTCGATTTAGTTACATAAGGTGATCTCGGTTTAGTTACATAAAGTGATCTCAATTTAGTTACATAGGGTGATCTCGATTTAGTTACATAAGGTGATCTCAATTTAGTTACATAAAGTAATCTCAATTTAGTTACACAGGGTGATCTCGATTTAGTTACATAAAGTAATCTCGATTTAGTTACACAGGGTGATCTCGATTTAGTTACATAAAGTAATCTCGATTTAGTTACACAGGGTGATCTCGATTTAGTTACATAAAGTGATCTCGATTTAGTTACACAGGGTGATCTCGATTTAGTTACATAAAGTGATCTCGATTTAGTTACACAGGGTGATCTCGATTTAGTTACATAAGGTGATCTCGATTTAGTTACACAGGGTGATCTCGATTTAGTTACATAAGGTGATCTCGATTTAGTTACGTAAAGTGATCTTGATTTAGTTACATAGGGTGATCTCGATTTAGTTACATAAGGTGATCTCGATTTAGTTACATAAAGTGATCTTGATTTAGTTACATAGGGTGATCTCAATTTAGTTACATAAGGTGATCTCAGTTTAGTTACATAGGTGATCTCAATTTAGTTACATAAAGTAATTTTGATTTAGTTACATAGGGTGATCTCGATTTAGTTACATAGGGTGATCTTACATGTTAGTTGGAGGTGATAAAAATGGAATTAAAGGAAAGGAAAGAAATAGTAATGAGTATGATGGCAATATATGACAAAAGAATCACTTTTCCCATCATTTATATAATACATTGCATATACAAGGCTGTAAGGTGTACAAAATACCTCCCTAGTCATAAGTTTAGCTTAAATTTTGTTTCTAAAACAATTGCATATTATTCTTTGTGTGTGTGTGTGTGTGTGTGTGTGTGTGTGTGTGTGCGCGTGCATGTGTGGGAAGATGTGGCCGCACCTCAGGTGTTGTTCTTCGGGTGCTATCTACCTTTTGTGAGACACAGTCTCTCACATATGTGTCTCACTGTATTGAAATTTGCCAAGTAGGCTGGCCAAGGATCCACCCATGTCCACTTCCCGAGTTTTGGGATCCCAAGCATGTACTACCATGCCTAGCAATTTTATGTGGATTCTAAGGATTGAACTAATGTCTTTCACTTTCACTGCTGAGCCATCTCCCTAGCCATGTGAGTTATTCTTTCTAAGGATGAATAAACTATGTCTTAGAACCAATAAGTGGGCTACATGACTTAGCTGACAGTGAGATGCAGAACTGGCTTCTGCCTGGATGTTTTAGAATTTTCTAAGGGGTGACTAAGAGCAAAATAGCCCAGTTTGAGATCTAATGTTTAATTGTGATTCAAATTCTAGATTCAGTTGTTAGAGGTTTTTCTCTCTGGGTAGATATCACTGTGTCTCCTGTCTACTCCAAAAAATATAAGGAGAGAATGGATACTCTTTAGGAGGCATACGATAATCAGAATAAGGGAATTCTCTCTTCCATATTGCTCCCAAGGCAAGTGAGTCAAGCCCCAAATGATTATCTATAAATCCTTGGGCTGAAGCTGGGCATGGTGGCATACTCCTTTAATCCCAGGACTTGGGAAGCAGAGGTAGGAGGATCACTGTGAGTTGGTGCCATCCTGAGACTACATAGTAAATTTTAGGTCAGTCTGGATCAGAGTGAAACCCTACCACAAAATAAAAAAATAAAAAAATAAAAAAAAAACCTGAAAAAAATCAATTTTTGGGTTGACAGTAAAAAGAGGTCCTAGCATTCAAGTTTGGGTTAGATGTCTATCTGGTTGTTGGACTTGTTGACTAATTCCTGAACTAATAGATCCTAGCTGCCCATGGGGCTGGGAAGCATGGGGGCAAGTCTTAGTAGTAGGAAACAGCTTGAGAATGCTTGGGAGGCTAAGGAAAACATTTGATCCAACGTTACAGAGGTCCCTACAGCTCTGGGGTGTAGCCTGGAAGGGAGAGCCCCATCAGTGTGGCTTACTGGATGTGCTAGCAGTCGGATAGAGTCAGTTACCTAAGAATTTCTCAAAGTAGAGCCCATAGCATTACCTGGTTTCAAAGCTTTTCTGGTAATTCTGGTAATTTTGCTGTGCAACCCAATTTCTGCCAACTCTGTGGCAGAGGTAGCACACCCTGACTTCTATCTTTCCTCCATGTCCTAGAACATAACAATGCTTTCTAGGAAACTGGAGAAGGATATATATGTCAGGTCAGTCCTCTGTCTCCAGACCAATGTGGTAGAATCCAGCTTGTTGAGGTGGGTAGAAGAGCTCTGAATCAAATATAAGATTGATTTACAAAACTCAAACAGACTGAATATTTTAATATAAGTGCTGTGATAAGCAGAAGGCATTAGAATTTATTAGGCCATAGACTGAACTATCAGTTGGGGAGCTATCATCCACTTAAAACAAGATGTTAGACAAAACACAGTTGAGGCAAGATGACACAAGAATAAAAAATTCAGCAATGCTTCTGTCTTCATTAGTTAATACTAATGAGTATTGAGACTATTGAGACTCATGGGATTAAGTTAGAGTGGAATGAATTACACCAGCTAGGTAGAGACAAGGTTTTCACAGGCAAAATACCTGAATTTAAAGACTAAGAGCAATACATTTTCTTTCAATTTTTCATTCTTTCCATGGACACACACACACACACACACACGCACACATGCACACACACACACAAACATATACAGGGGATCGGGGGAGAGAGAGAGAGAGAGACTCGTACATGCAGGGTCACCTCACTCTCCATCAGAAAGAGATCTTCTGTGGAAAAAAAAATGAGCCTTATTTTCTATAATATTTGAACAACTGTAAATTTCATGGCTTTCAATGACCAGTAGGGGAATAAATATCTTTTGTCACTTCTGTAATAATGGACACATATAATTCAGCCTATTTTCTGCCTAAAACCTATGGTACCCCAGAAATAAAAAGGACTATCCACGCCTGCTGGTCTGAGGAGTTTATTCCCCAGGTTTCCTGGGTTTTCATATTAAGGGCTATTTTCTTGGAGCAAAATGAGAAAGTGTGCATCTGGGGCTTCTTGGGCTGGTTTCCATGGTGAAAGAAGTAAAGGGAGGCCACCTTTCTTTCCTTTCTCCAAAGATTATAAATATAATATCTGTATAACTTATGTTTTTTCAAAATTTTCATTTCTAGTCTTTTCAAAGAAAAGGACTAGGAAATTGGAATCTAGGCAGAATTCCATATACCTTCCCACTTTCACCCATATAATTAACAATTGGTAATATTTATCTAACACTCACTATGGACCAGACAATATGATAAATGTTTTATGTTCATTTACTTGTTTATTTTTCTCAACAGCCCTTTGAGGCAAACTATACCTATTACCATTTTAAAATGAAGACAGTCAGAAACTAAGCAATTTGCCAGAGAACAAAGTGCTAATAATATATAATCAGACCACAAGTTTACATTTCAACCAAGCACTGTATGACTTCAGAAACCAAGCTTCTTAAAAGAGGCAAAAAGAGAAAAATAAAACAAATAGACTTAACTATTTTATTTATTCATTTGAGAGAGAGAGAAAGAGGCTGATAAAGAGAAAGAAAGAATGGGTACATCAGAGCCTCGAGCCATTGCAAACAAACTCCAGATGCATGTGCCCCCTTGTGCATCTGGCTTACATGGGTCCTGGGGTATTGAACCAGGGTCCTTAGGCTTTGCAGGCAAATGCCTTAACTGCTAAACCATTTCCCCAGCCCGACTTAAATATTTTTACCTGTGGTTCTTAAAGGGCTCTAAATCACTTTTGTTTGGCAAACATGTTGGAAGTGATTCCTATTTTATTCCAAAGTGAATATCCAAATGCTCTAGCTTATATCTTTATCCATAACTACTCTTGTCTTTGATTTTCAGATAGGTGTCTTTCCAAGAAGAATTACATCTTTTTGAAAAATTATGTTCCTGACAATTTGGTAAAAACCTAACAATAATTTACCAGTACCCATTTTATAGTGCTAATGTAGGATACTAATTAGCAATTAACCAGAATTTTAAACAATTTAAAATGAAAGGAAGAAATCATGGAAAAAATACTGAGTGAAGACCAGAGGCTTCTGCCTGCTACTCCAAGGTGCTTTGCCCTTGTGCTTTCCTGGTTCCTTTTCATCTCTGAAGTCCATCCTTCTTCCTCCTTAGGTCTCAGGGATTATAGTCCTGATCACTTAGGCTTTCGTTAGTTTAAACATTCTCCTTTATATAGAGAAGAATTGTGTGTGTATGTGTCTGTGCATGTTCTCTATGGAAAACTGAAAAATGCTGAGAAGCAAAGATGAAAGTCAGTCTTTCTACTGATAGATGTTTATGGATTGCTTCCAAATACTTTTCCATGTGGAGATATATTTACATAAACATTTTTAAAACTGGATGATGTTAAGCTTGTTTAATGTAAATGTTGATTTCATAAAGTAAAATAGCAATAAAGGGATGGAGAGATGGCTTAGTGTTTAAGGCAATTGCCTGCAAAGCTAAGGGACCCAGGTTTGATTCCCCAGGACCCATGTAAGCCAGAGGTACAAGGTGGCACATGAAGCTGGAGGTCATTTGCAGTGGCTGGAGGCCCTGATGTGCCCATTATCTTTTTCTTTCTTTGCCTCCCCCTCTCAGATAATTGAATGAATAAATAAATAAATAAATAAAATTTTAAAATAGCAATAAAATAATTGCTACTACATAGTGAGTATTTATGATGTCCCAGGTGCTTCATTACATCATTAAAGTCTCAAAACAATACCAAGAAATAGATTTTACTATTACTTTTATGTTATACATCAGAAAATCAGGAAGAGATAGAGAGGGATATATAGAGAGAATATGACATGATCATAACCACACAGCAAGTGATTAAGTGATTGACAGAGCATGAAATTAAACCCGAGTTGACAAACATCTAGGCCATGACAGAGAATGATGGCAACAGTAACAAAGTTGTAATGACTGACATTTACTGACATGCTGGGTCCATTTTAAATGCAGACATTGGATCATTTCCTCTGAAAACAATTTTATGAGGCAGAAACTATTGCTATTCCCACTTTAGGGATGAGCAGACTGAGTAGTGAGGAGGCTTGTCCAAGTTGGATCAGGGCTGTAACAGACAGCTTCAGGTTCACTGAGATGAATTTCCAGACCAGGCACAGTTATGAAGGAAGGGATATTTATTGGAGCTTATAGATCCAGGGGAAGTTCCACAAAGGAAGAAGAAGCTGGCCTGCTCTTACAGGACCAAACACACAGCAAAAGCCAAAAACCACAAGTCAAAAGCCAAAAGCCACACAGCATAGCACACCTCAGGAACTCCAGCTAGGCACACTTTGCATATCTTTACATTGAAATCTCAAACTCATGTCCACACCTGAAGATCCATCCAGTGACATTGCCTCCAGCCATGTGGCTGCAGATGCAAACTACAAACTAATAAAACATTGAATATATTGGGGGACATCTATTCAAACTACCACATTTTGCCCCTGGCCCCCAATAGATTTAAAATGATCATACATTGTAAATTGTATTCAGTCCAATTTTAAAGGTCCTCATGGTCTTGACAAATTAAAGATACTGAGTCCTGTAAAATCAAACAAGTTAAATATTTTCAACATATAAAGGCACAGAGTAAACATTTTCAACTCGTATTGTATGGGGTTCGGTGCCACAAAAGTAAGACCATCAACTCACAGAATGTGAGGCAACATTTTATTAGGTAAAAAAGAAAGAAAAGAAAGAAGAAAAGCTGGTGCCCACCAGGACTACACCCAGAGTTCGGGTCCTCGAGATGTAGCATTGTACTGTTCGGCGTGTCAGCTTTTATTGAAAATAACCACAAGATGTTCATAGAAAAAACAGGATGGGAGTTAAGCCATAAACCACAATTCACACTTTGCAGTTACAGCCATAAAAGTAATCTTTAAACATAAAGGGGAATTTGCATTGTGGCAGGGGCATTCCATTCTAGAAGATTAAACAAACTTGTGAATAGTTCTGTTAGTCAGTTAGAGGAAGTGCCTTGGGGGTGTGAGGCCAGAGTCTCCAAGTGTCTTGCTTATCTGCCCTTAAGAATTTTGATTAACAATGCAGGCCCAGGGTAATGCTATTCAGACCAACAGAGAATCCTGTATATCTACCATCCCCACCTGCTCAAGCAATGTGTAAAGTGACTTCTATTTTTCTCTGAGCTTGTGGTAAAGAAATAATAACATTTTGCCCTCTTTACAGTATAAGGCATATCAAGGAGAGACTAGTACAATGCAAACTCAACCACTATCAAGCAATCACCAAACATCTGCAGTTCAAGTTCAATATAACCAGAGACTGATAGTCTCCAGATCTTCCAATTCTGCCCCACCAGCTGGGCAGAGTAGCCAGGGAAAACTTCCATCCCAGGCCAACAGTGCACTCCAAGCTAGCTCTTTTGTACAGTCCTGGTATATCCAAAACATCTTCAGGTCTTCATGCAAACCATAGTCCATCTTCCAAAGGCTCCTCGGCCTATCAGGGCATCATGCCCTGTCTCATGCCACATCTCAGCAGTGGCTCCTGGAACCTTGTGCAATTCATGACCACTCCACACATTTTTTATGCTTCCAAAACCAGTATCAGGTGTGCAGGACACAGCCATATTTTTAATTCAGGAACAAGATAAATCATAACATTGAAAAGCAAGTTTCTTCTCCGGTCAACTCTTTCCAAAAGAGTTTGCATTTCTAACAGTCTTCCCTCAGGCATCTTCTCCATTGTTTTAATGTAAAGCAGTTGGGCTATCTTCCTTAAGATTGCTAATGTGTTGACAATAGCAGCATCAGTAACCTAAAACAAGTCTCAGTGCCTGTAATTTTAACTTGCTTGGGGTTTTCCAATTTAAAATCTTAAATCTCTCAGTCCAATATCTTTAGCCAAGCACATCAGTCTATTACAAATTTAACCTTGATCAAACTCTCTGTGCCTGGGAAGCAGGATGCAACCATCGCTTATGCCAATAGCCCAATTCCAACAGAGTCCTCTGCAGTCTTTCCTTCTCCTTAGAATGCTCATAAACCAAGTCTCAATGTTCAATACTATCTGCACTTAGCATTCTCAAACTCTCATCAGAATAGTCCATAAAACTTGGCTTACCACTCCAGAAGGTCTTCAGTTTCAAGCAACAAGTCCATGCCCATTCCTCCAAAACAAAAGTTACAAAAGACCAAGATCCACATGGTCAGGTTCATCTCACCCCACTCCTGGTACCAACTTCTGTCACAGACAGCTTCAGGTTCACTGAGATGAACTTCCAGACCAGGCATAGTTATGGAGGAAAGGATTTATTGAAGCTTACAGATCCAGGGGAAGTTCCATAATGGCAGAAGAAGTTAGCCTGCCTTCACAGGACCAAGCACACAGCAAAAGCCACAAGCCACAAGCCACATGGCGCAGCACACCTCAGGAACTCCATCTAGGCACACTTTGCATATCTTTAGATTGAAATCTCAAACCCACCACCACACCTTAAGATCCACCCAGTGATATTGCCTCTAGCCAGGTGGCAGCAGATGCAAACTACAAACTAATAAAACATTAAATATATTGGGGGCCATCTATTCAAACTACCACAAGGGCCTACTGTTATAAAGGAGCTAATGCCTCCTCACTCAGTCACATGGCTCTTTTGCCCTTTAGTTCAAGTCAATTAGTGCACCTCTGCTGGAATGGAAGCCAGCTTCCTTTCACTGATACATCCTGCACCTTGATAACCAACACTCTGCTAATGTTCCATGCCAGAAAATAGAACTATCATTTGTAATGCTTGTGAGCATACTGAAGATTAGAGGTTGGCACAAACATTATTTGTCTAACTTCCCTTATCACTGAGCATTAGGTTGTTTCCCATTTTGAAATTTAATTCGGTAGTAGAAATCCTACTGATAGTCATTTCCTACAAATTGATTTTTATGTGATAAATTTAATTACAAAATAACAATGTCTTCTACTCTTGTAAAATCACTGAGAGTAACTTCTGAGTTTTCCCACAAAAAAAAAAATGCTACATATTTGAGGTAATGCACAAGTTAATTTTCTTGATTTAGCCCTTCCCACAATGTATACATATTCCAAGATGTGTTGCATACAATATATAATATATAAATTTTACTTGTCAGTTAACATGCTACTTACAGAAATAATTTCTGGACAAAGAGGAACATATCGAAGCCTTTCTTTCATGAAAGTTCAGGATGATCTTTACTCACCCCAGAAGAGTATGAGACATTCACTTCCCTACATCTCACCAATGCTATATTGTCAGTATACTAAATGATAAGTAAGTGAGACATTGTGATGTTAAAACTGAATTTCTGTGATTTCTGTTTATATTTGCCCATTTTCTATTTTAGCATTAATATTTTTCCTGCTCACTTTATTGATTATATGAATAATTTTTGCCTTTGTGTTTTAAGAAAATTAGATCTTAGGTATAGTATTTATTATGTAATTGATTTCTCACTTTTTAATTTGCTGTTTTTAAGACTTTTTTTTCTTTGAGACAGGATCTTGCTATGTTGCCCTAGCTAGCCTGGAATTTGGTATGTAGCTTGGGATTTTACTACACAACTGTGGTAATTACAGGCCTGCAGCATCATGCCCTGTTTTAAGACATTTTTGATATAAACAACTTCTTTCAGTATCAACAAACAACTCATATCTGGGAAAGAGTGCTTTGGAAATCATACCCAGGCCATGCAACATGAAGCACATGTTCTCCCACTGTATTATGCTTGTGAACACCTTCTTTTTTTTTTTTTTTTTTTTTTTTTTTTTTTTGAGAGAGACAGAGAGACAGGGAACCAAGAGAGGGAGAGGAAGACAGATAGAGAATGAGCGCGCCAGCAGCCTCTCAGCCGCTGCGAATGAAATCCAGGTGTGTGCGACCCCTTGTGGTCAAGTGTGGCATTGCGCCTTGTGTCACTGCATCTGGCTAAATGTGGGACCTGGAGATTGGAACCAGCGTTCTTAGGCTTAGGAGGCAGTCGCCTTAACCGCTAAGCCATCTCTCCAGCCTGGGTTTTTTTTTTTTTTTTTTTTTTTTTATCCTATTCTAAGGAAACTCTTCATAGTCACACATTTTTAGATGAGTTCACCTAATATATTTGTTATTCTATTTATTTTTATTTACTATCTGTCTTATATTATTTTGACAGAACATTTGTTTCATAAGGGTCTGATTTTTATTTTTTAGATAATGAAGTAATTCTTTTGGGATTGTGTGTTAAGTCATATCTTTCCCATGATGATTTGAAAAGCATTTAACATGCACTAAATAAATTTATATATTAATATCTGTATTCTGTGGAATTTGTTTTAATTATTATTGCTTTATAATATAGTTAATTGCTGGGTTATTCATTTGTTTCTGTTAAATTTTCAAAAATTATTGTGTGCACATTTTTTCTGTATATGAAGTTTGATATCATGTCTGTAAAATCTCTTGGATTATTTCTATTACATAAAATTAATTTAGGGGCCCCTCCTTTATGTTTTGGTCAAAATTAATGTCTAGGTTTTGTAAGTCTCTGAAAACTAAATGATTAAAACAAGACATGTAATTAAACATATAAAAATATAGAAATCTAGGGGTGGAGAAATGGCCCAGCTGATAAAGCACTTGCTGTGCAAGCATGAAGACCTGAATTTGGAACCATAACAGCCACATAAAAGCCAACTGTGGTGATCCATGCCTGAAATCCCTTCACTAGGAAGGCTGAGATGTGAAGACTTCTACGGATTGCTTGCTAGGTAGTCTAACCTCATTGGTGAGCTCTAGGTTCAGTGTGAGATGCTGTCTTACAAAATACGGAAGAGAGCCAGTGAATAAGACACAAATAAGGAGAGCCCCTGAGGATGACAGTAGATATTGGTCTCAGGCCTCTATACGTGCATATAAATATATGCAACCACACACATATGAGCATACATACACACACCACACACATGTTCATGCAAGTAAAAAAGAAAAATATGGCAATTTTCCAGCAGTCAGGGGAATGCCAACTTAAATCACTGCCAATTTAAATTACTGGACATGGTTTGAACTAGCACAGCTTCTGTAGCAAATAATTTGTCATTTATTAGGATGCATGAAGATTCCCATCCCCACCACCAGCAGGTCACTTTCTGGGAGGTTACATAAAGATACAGAAGTCTGACAAACACAGCAGGAAAGCATTGTTCACAATAATCCTAAATGGAAAATAACCACAACAGCTATCCACAATAGGACAGGTAAATTACAGTATATTAAATGAAAAAATACAGTAACTATGTGTGGATAAATCTCAAACAAATATTGAGTAAGAGACAAAGACACAGGGATACAAAAATATCATTTAAGAAAACTTAGTAGAATACAAGGAATAGAGAATTTATTTTTTTTTGAACTGTTAATATTTCTTTTTTAAAAAAAATAAATCCCTGCAACAAGTAAATAGATGTACAGCTAGGCACTCATTCTATCAGCTAATCCACATTCATGGGAAGGTATATATAATGTAGGCAAAACTAATTGCTTAGAGATTCATAAATTATAAGTAAGCTACTGACAAACACACATTATTAACACCAAATTCAGGATGATGAGTTCTAGGGGAGTGGGCAGGACAGAATACACTGTGGTAGAATCAAGACTGTACTTTTTGATAGTTACATGGGCATTACCTTGTAGATGTTTGTTAAATTCTTTTATGTTACATTAGCTTTTCTGAAAGTATGTATAAAAGTACCTACAATACTACAAACAAAACTTAGTGTTTTTTTTTCCAAGGAAACATAGTGCCTCTCCAGTTCTATTTGTACCCTCACAGTAGCGGGGCATCTTCTGGAAGCATGAGGGATGACCCTTCAATATCCTCCTGCTTTGCTTTGTCTGCTATGTGAGAGGTCAACAAATCATCCATTTGTAGTGTTTTGGTGTATTTTTATGATTTTTGTGCTTTATATCCTTCCCCAATTCCCCAGTGCTTTTCACAAAATGAATATTTGTTTAGTGAATGAATGCATATCCCGATGTCTTCATGCCTGAATGTAGAGCAAGCAGAGAGAAGAATACACACCCAATTACATTAGAAACCAGAGAAGAATGCTTATAGAATCACTACAGATTATCCATCATGACCACACAACTTTTTTTTTTTTTTTGGTTTTGTGAGGTAGGGTCTCTCTCTGGTCCAGGCTGACCTGGAATTAAATATGTAGTCTCAGGGTGGCCTCGAACTCTTGGCGATCCTCCTACCTCTGCCTCCCTAGTGCTGGGATTAAAGGCATGCGCCACCACACCCGGCGATCACACAACTTTTATATTGTAATGTTTATGATATTTGGTATTTTCTCAGCATAGTGGGTCTGGTTATTTTCTAAGAGAGATGCCTGACACCTGTCACCAAGGGAACTACTAGAGATGAGTTGCTGTGAAATACCAGAAAAGGAGAGCAGAAAAATAGTCTATTCTACACAGTGTATGGGAG
This sequence comes from Orientallactaga sibirica, assembly GCA_036365145.1. Classification (NCBI taxonomy): domain Eukaryota; kingdom Metazoa; phylum Chordata; class Mammalia; order Rodentia; family Dipodidae; genus Orientallactaga; species Orientallactaga sibirica. The sequence continues at coordinate 55,278,236 of JAEOAD010000005.1, forward strand.
TGCTGTAGGGTTGGGGCTATTATCTTCCCAGTTGCATTGGGACTTGGGACTTGCAGAAGGGATGCAATGATGCATGAAACAGGAGCTCACTGGGGCATAAAGCCTACTTATTCCTGCACATCAAGCTCTTAGAGTTAGGTCAATCCTGAGCATTAGGATGTCAATATTCCCAGAAAGCCGTGTATGCTGACCTCATACCACATCAAATCCCTTTGCCTAGAATTAGCATCTTACTACTGGAGGCTTGTGATTACTCCTTGTAGCTTGGGACTGGATAAATTCCTCTATTATGATGGGTGCTTGCTTCTCTGTGAGTTTAATTATTTTTTAAAGTGTTTGTGTGTGTGTGGGGGGGATTGGCCATGTGTGTGCCACACTACACATGTGGGAGTCATATGGCAACCTGAGGATGTTAATGCTTTCCTTCCACCTTGTTTGAAATGGGATCTGTCTTGTTGTTTGCCACTGGGAAAGCCAGACTAACTGAGGGACTTCCCCAAGAGCTTTGGGATTCTCCTGCCTTTGTCTTTCATTGCTGTAGGCCTGTTAGGATTATAGTTGCATGCACATCTGGCTTTATGTTTGTGTTGGAGATTCGAACTCTTGTGGAGCAAGTACCGTTAACCACTGAGTTATCTCCCCAACCTCAAGTTCTTGTTTTTTAAGTGCCTTGTAAGTCCCAGGCACAATGCTCAGATTTGACATGAATGATCACAGTTAGTTTCTAAATTGGTAAAAATGCCTTTTTTACTATCCTAATTTGTTGGTGCAGAAATTATGTTCTGCCAGCTGATTTGCTGAAGGGCACAGTAAGTGGTAAAGGCAGAATTTGAACCTAGACCTGATACCTACCTTGCTTGGTGCTTCATTTGCCCTATTAAGGACTTAGGTATATTCTTGGAAAGTATGGGAAAGTCCTCAGTAAATGTGTGATTGAAGGGTCATCTCCAGAGGCCACATTGACTGTGGCTCTGCTTTGCACTGTAGTCAATTCAAGGAACTATAGTTATACAGTGTACCCACGGCTCATGCTCTTTAAAAATCTTAGAATACTCCCTGATTTCTTCTACCCTCCACCTCTGGCAGGAGGATTCAATTGCTTCTCTTGATTCTTCCAGGTGACCCCAGGACAGAGAGCCAATCCAGTATGTGTTACAAATAATTTTGAGCACTGTTTGCAATCATAGATTCAGATTCTTCTTTGCAAACTTTCCAAGTCGAGATAGCACCTTCTTTGTTTCAGAGTTGGCACTCATCTGAAGCAATAGGACCCACGTTTTCTTCATATATATATATATATATTTATATACATATATATATATATATTTATACATATATATATATATATATATATTTATACATATATATATGTATAAATTTGAGAAAGAAAGGGAGAGAGAATGGGCACACACCAGGGCCTCCAGCCACTGTAAATGAACTCCAGATGCATGCACCCCCTTGTGCATCTGGCTAACGTGGGTCCTGGAAAATCGAACCAGGATCCTTTGGCTTTGCAGGCAAGTGCCTTGACTGCTAAGCCATCTCTCCAGCCCAGGACCCATGTTTTAATAGGTGTGTGATCTATGTTAAGGAAAAGAGTTTGTCTACCTGTGCATACCTGGGTGTGATGGTTGATGAATATGATTACTGAGAGAGCTAAGAAAGTTAGAAAATTTTCATGCTGTGAGAAGTCTAGCAATGGCTAATACACATGGATAAAAGGGTTTCTAGCACTTATGCTGGTAATTCTCCTTTTTAGGGGCATGTTGGGAAAATTGATCAGCTAATGTCTCCGGAGTAAAACTGGCCTACCTTTTCTGTGTTTCTCAGCACCTGAGATGTTCAACTCCAGAAAAGAAGCAGGCTATTCCTTTGCTGTTGACTGGTGGTCCCTGGGAGTGACGGCATATGAACTGTTGAGAGGCCGGGTACAGTAGAATTGCATGTTCTCTTTGTTTGCTCTTCTAGCAAGCTGTATTTTAGAATGAAAAACTGCTTTATCTGCTAAGAACCTGGTAGTCTATTCGGAATCAGAAAACACCTAGTCTGTGTGATGCTCATAGTACCCTTGTGAGTGCTGTACAGATTCATTCAGTGTCCTGCATGCAGGACCAGACATGGTAGGTACCAATCAATTTTTATACAGATAAATTAATGTATGGACTAACTGAATAATATGGATGCTGTCCACTTACACAGAGGGGAAATCAGTACACCCCACTAAATATCTTGGGTAAATATATGTATGTTTAAGTGTATGTGTCTTTTCCAGGCGTAGTTCAGAACTCTAGTTCAGCATACCTCTGAAAGTCTGAATTATTAACACAACACAGCTCATGCCCTGTTTTGCTCAATATCTGTCTATCATTTGACTCCTATATATGGGTTAATTGACAATTTGTAGTAGCCTTTTGAAGGAAACATCTTTAAACCAAAAACATTTTTCTAGGAAAAAGAAAATAAGATAAAATTATACTTACACATTTTTAACAAACTATTGCAGAGTTTAGATATTCTCTAAGATTATGTTAATCAGCTCAGCCTACCTATAGGATATTATAGACTGGGTAGCTTAAAGAAGATATTTATTTTTCCTACAACTATAGAGATTAGAAGTCCAAAATCATAGTGCCAGAAGTGTTGAATTCTGAGGAATCATTTCTTTGTAGTATGCAGTGTCTTTGTGTCCTCCTTCATAAGGCAGAGAAAGGGAAGGAGAAGGACTAAAAGGGAAAGACAAACACAGGGAGATAGGAAGGGAGAAGAGAGAGACAGAGACAGAGGGTAAGAATTTTCCCATGTTCCTCTTCTCCAAAGGTCCAGCTCTACCCTCATGATGTGATCTAACCTTAACTACCTGTTCAAAGATCTTATGTCCAAATACTAGCTCATTGAGGGTTAGATCTTTAACACATGGCTGAATGAGAACACATTAATAACATGTAACTCTTGGCCCTCCAAAAGTCATGTCATTCATGTCCTTACATGTAAAACTCACTTCTTACATTCTAATAGTCACAAAAGTCTTCTTATTTCAGTATCATCTCTAAAGCCCAAAAACTTATCTGTCATCTAAATTTAGCATGGAAGAGATTCAAGTCATCCTGAGGCAAAATTAATAAAATTAAAAGATTGTAATGGAAGACCTTATATAACATACAAATAGGCCAAGAATGACAAATACAACATGTTTTCACTCATATGTAGAAGCTGAAAATTTTTATCACAGAAGTAGAGAATAGAATAGAGGCTTAGAAGAAAAGTGGTGTATGGGTAGAGAGAGAGTGGATATTAGGGATCAAAATATAACATGAAGGTAAGTAGTTCTGATGTTCTATATCACAGTAGGAGATTATCAATGACTACAACAATTAATTTTGCATTTCAAAACAGCTAGAGAAGTATCTGAGGTTCTTAACCCATAGAAATGACAATATTTGAGGAATAGGTAAATGCTAACTTCCCTGATTTGATCTGTATACATGTATACATGTATCACATTAGAATATTATACCTTGTCAATAAATACAAATATTGCATGCCAATTAAAAAGTAAGAGATAAAAAGAATGATCTTCTTTGGTTTAATTACATGCTGCCAGGTCTCCTGGAGTGGCAGTATCACTCTCATGGCTCTACAGTAGCCTTGATCACGTGGCTTTATACCTTACTCTCATTGTTCTGCCAGGCCTATCCTTTGAAATTAAGGCAGTCAGTCCTGCCTTCCAAGTCAGGGATCTTAGAACTGTAAGGGGAATGGAGCCCCAATACCCTCTGAATCACTTTTAAGGGCCCTTTTCCTTTTTTTTTTTTTTTTTTATTTTTGTTTGTGTTTTTGGTTTTATTGAGGAAGGGTATCTCTTTAGTCCAGGCTGACCTGGAATTCACTATGTAGTCTCAGGGTGGCCTTGAACTCATTGTGATCGTCCTACCTCTGCCTCCAAGTGCTGAGATTAAAGGCGTATGCCACAACACCAGGCTAATTTTTTTATTTTTAGAGAGAGAGAGAGCATGTGCATGCGTGTGTGTACATGCATGTGAGAGAGAGGAGAGTTAGAGAATTGGTGTGCCAGGGCCTCAGCCACTGAAATCAAACTCTAGATGATTGCACCACCTAATAGGCATGTGCAACCTTGCTCTTGCCTCTAGCTAATGTGAGAACTGGAGAGTAGAAAATGGCTCCCTAGGCTACACAGGCATGCGCCTTAACCACTAAGCCATCTCTCCAGCCCCCATTTCCCTTGTACTTAAAGGATAAGGCATTATCGTTCTGTTTTAGGATGCTGGACACACTTCTTCCATTCTAACCCACTTTCTGTGCCTTTAATTCAAACCAGCAGCTCTGCCAGCACAATGCAGGCTTCACCTCTGCCTTTTGTTCAGATGCTAATTATGCCTGTGAGTCACCCAGCCCTTGCATCATCTCCTTATCAATTAGTTCTCCAGCTTTATTCTTGCTGTTCTCTTCAAAGTAACACTTCTGGTTCCTGCTTGTTTATTGCTACATAAATATGCCAAAATGTTTCCTTATTTTCAGTTTTTGATTCTTGCTCAATAATTTTCTTCTTTAATTCATCTGTCTTCTTTTGCATTTTACTATACACCAGAAGGAGTCAAGATTCTCTTTCAACATTGTGCTTAAAACTCTCCCCAGCTGAATATCCAATTTTATCATTCATCAGTTCTACCTCTCCCCCATAAATCATTAGAACACAGTTCAGACAAATACTTTGTCATTTTATAACAGGGATCATGCTGCTAATTGCTCATAGCATGTCCTCCTTCCTGCCTGAGATCTGACCAGAATTACCTTCATGCCTTTATTTCCAACAAATACCTCAAAACTTCTAGCCTCTACCCAGCAACTGGTTCTAAAGTTGCTTCTGCATTTTGAGGTAGATACAGCAGCTCCTTGGCTCTCAGTTACAAAACTCTGTTAAGTGAGTTAGGGCTGCCTTACAAAATGCATCCACTGAGGGGCTTTAAGTAGCAGAAACTTACTATTTGGAATGTGGAAAGCTAAGAGTCTGGGATCTGAGTGTCAGATGGTCAGGTTCTGGTGAGGGTTGTCTTCCTGGCTCACAGGGCTGACTTCTGGCTGTGTTCTCACACAATGGGGAAAGAGACATTCATTTCTCCCATTATTATAAGGCCACTAATACCACTAATGGTTTTGAATTACCAAACAAAGTCCCAATATTTAGACACTGTCACAGGCAGGGATAGTGCTTCAACATCTGTATTTGGGGAAAGGACGCATCATTCAGTTTGTATGGACTGTGTGCTCTCAGGTTCCTGGTGAAGGATGCCATCAGTGAGTCTTCTGAGACTAATCACTTGCAGATCATTGCCTTAATGAGTGTCAGAGCTTATCCCCCACAGAACAAGGAACTGGTTCTGAACTTATCATCCAGATATTGCAGCCAACCTAGTCTTTAGGAACCATTCATTCCGATTCAGGAAACAGCCCTCTTCCTGGTCCTATATCATTACACCATAATTTGTATACTAAGGATACCATTTTCTGTGGCTGGAGAAATGACTCAGAAGCTAAGAGTATATAAGGAGCTGAGTCCAGTCCCCAGCTCCTATGTAAGAAGCCAGACATGGTTGGGCTGTGTGTGACTGCAAGCCCAGTGTTGAGGGGCAGGGGTGGGTCTTAGCAGGATCACTGGGACTTCCTGTTCTACTAGCCTAGTTGAAAACAAAACTGAGAGCTCTAGGGTCTGGGAGAGATTCTGTCTCAGGGAAACAAAAGAGAACAGCAAGAGAAGAGGATAGCTGACACCTTCCTTTGGGCTCCATAGCGTCTACACTGGTCTTATGCGCCTGCACACACATGTACAATAACCACCACATGCAACAAAAAATTCTGTATCATGACTAGCTTAGAGGTTGGGGCTATTTCAACATAATGCAAAGACTGCTTTTTGCTCAGGGAAGCAAAGATAGGAGGATCTTACAAGTTTATCAGTTTCATCTACTCTGTGGAGTACTGTGGGTCTCGGTGCTGTGGGGTGGGTCTCGTCTCGTTCCGTTCCCCGGGGTCGTTGGCCACCGATGTCCCGGGCGAGGGAGAGACGAGTTGGAAGGGTCTTTCTGGCTGGGCGGGTGAGTGCGATGGACAGGCAATGAGCACCCAGGAGACCGTCTGATGGACAGCACTCGTTTATTGAAAGGGTGGGTGGGTTTATAAACACTTGGGGAAGGTTGAGACAGCATGTACACGCACTGTATGGCAATAGGATGCATAGTTTATGGGCTGTTATCTAGATAGAGGAAGGACTAGTAACTTCAAAGCTATGGGGGAAGGATAAGGGAAGGTAGGGAGAAGGGCGGAAGAGGAGATTAACGGGAGGCTGTGACTTCAGAACTATGGGGGGTGAGAAGGCTACATGACTTTAGCCACATGAGGGTTTCTTGGGCAGCTAGCCACAGGTCAGGAACTGTGGGGGGCAAAGTCTGATTTATGGAATGGTCAGAGCTTTTGGGGGTCTAGGGGGAGCGCCTTGTCAGTTCTGCCCACTCTGGGCGATGACAGCTCACTGCACCCTACAACATAAGGAAGGCGATCACCGTCTCCAGGGACCCCTGACAGAGGGCCAGCTGCGACCCCGCAGCCCAGGGCCCCTGGCTAGGTCCAATAGTTCAGGCCAGCCTCCTCACAGGTCCAGAGTGTTACTAGCAAAGCCCAACAGAGTACATTTCACACCACAGCATTAATTTGTTCACAGTTCTTACTCCTGTTTCCCTGAGGAGAGCATCATAATAGTCTTTGGTAAGCATATTTAAATTTTGGTGAATTTTTCACATTAACAGAAGAGAACTCCTTTTGTAAGCCAGATATATAGGCAGTTGATAAATATCCTAAACATTGCCTTCTTTTATCTTGTGATGGATTTTATCATTAAATGAGTAAATGAAGAAGTGAGTATCATATTCGTGATTATAAAGGCAAACATGTGAAGAATGACATTGTTACAAGTAGAACCATGTATGCCCTTTCTACCTTACCTTCAGGTTCTTCTCTTTTTGACCACATTCTCAGGGTTCATTTCCTTGTCTAGCTCCTTCTGTGGTTCAGAGGAATATGAATCTGCCCCACCCCCATATTCTATAACAAACTTAACGAAGCCAAGGCTGAGTAGTAAGTAGAAAGAGCAATTGCATGTTACTCTTTAAACATGCCTAGTATTTCATTTATGAATCCCCCACCTATGTGAGGTCTTGCCTACAATGAATTTTCCTAAGAAAATCATTATTCTTCTATATTTTAGTTTCATGATAGTCTCCTGTGATCTGATAAATCAGCAGTGACAAATTCATTTCTCTAAAGCACAGATTTGACCTTTCCTTTAAAGCATGCTGTTCCTCAATACTTTCACTCTTCCCACCCCTCCTCTTTCTCACACACACATGCACACATACTTCCCAACTTGACATTCTTTGCCCTTTAGAATAACACTAACTTGGCTGACTTTGCTTCCATTTGAATGATCTTGCCCCTTGGACTAACTGCCTCTTCTTTCTTCTCAAAGCCATCACTTTAATTATATTCAAAAAAGTATTCTATCTTTGACTATAATGATATTTCTTCAGATAAACCTTAGTCTGTTTAAACCTTCACTTTTCACAGGTTTGGGACTTGCTGAACTGAGCTTTACTATAAAGATGTGTCTTGATGTCAAGGTTTTTCTTGACCATTATATCCAATGTGTTTTGGTCATTTCTAAGAAGGGACATGCTGTCAAGTTATCCCAATTTTGTATGGGGAGGAAGGCCTTTCTAGATCTCTTCCTACTAAAATCCCACCTCTACCATTACAAATAACACCTTTATAAATAAACATGTAAACTAATTTTATTAGAAAATACAGAGAACTACAAAAATAAAGAAAAAAAAATCAACTATAGTCTTGAGGTAAAAATAAAATTCCCTTCCAGTCTTATCTTCAGAAGTCAACAGTTTCAAGTTGAGCATGGTGGCACATACCTAAATTCCCAGCATTTAGGAGGCTAAGGCAGAAAGATTGTCATGAGTTTGAGGCTGAGTTTACCCTAGCCTGTACAGTGAGACTTAGTTTCAAAAAATATGTTTTTGTTGTGAGAGGTTTCTGGTCAAAATAATGGAATAGGAGCCATGGGGGGTGGGGGAATCTCTGGGAAAACAGGAGGCAATATTTCAGGGTATGGGCAGGAGCAGGGAGCCACCTGGCTCCACACTCAGAAAGTTTGGCCTGGGCAATCACAGTTTGTGGTATTCACTCCCAGATTTTCTTATTCTTGTGAGGACAATCTATTTTCATGTATGTATATTTATATAGTTGTTTCAACAAAGATAGAATCATGCTATGAATTTCTGTTTGGATTTGTTGTTGTTTTTTAATGTAACAAGATATTCTATATATTCTAATATTCTATATATCTTTCTAGATCACACCTCAATTTATTTTAGTTTTATGATTAAATCCATTTTGCAATGGATACCTTATAAATTTTTCTAGGTATATCAGTTTTTAGGTTTTATCTGTTCTACATTTTTAGATTGTTAGTTCATTAAAAGTGGGAAACATATGTTATATAATGTAGTACTACCCACGGCATGTGGTGTTTAATTGATATTTAGTAAATGTATATTTAATGAGTAGAGTTACAAAGTCGAAATTGACAGATTCTAGGAATGAATCACCAAGGAAGGGGCTGTGGAGATGGCTCATTTGGTAAAGTGCTTGCCACACAAGCATGACCACCTGAGTTTAGAGCCCCAGCACCCACATAAAAACTGGGCATGGCAGTGCCACCTGAAATCCCAGTCATGGGGAAGCAGACAGGAGGATGACTGGGGTTCACTGCCTAGATAGAGTAGCTGAATCTGTGAACTCTAAGTTCAGCAAGAGACCCTGTCTCAAAAAGATAAGGTAGAGAGTGATTGAAAAAGGCACCTGAGGCTGTCTTCTGGCCTGCAGATGCACATACACAAATGCATGTACATCTGCACAAATGTGTACCTATACATACAAACTTGCATACATATGTGCACATATACCATACACACATCTACATGCAAAAATTATTATTATTTATTTTTGGTTTTTCGAGGTAGACTTTTACTTTAGTCCACGCTGACCTGGAATTCACTATGTAGTCTCAGGGTGGCCTTGAACTCACGGTGATCCTCCTACCTCCGCCTCCCGAGTGCTGGGATTAAAGGCATGTGCCACCATGCGCAGCTGCAAAAATTATTTTTAAGTAAATAATCACCAAGGAGATTGTGTGTGATTATACTTCAAAATAGAACAACTATTAAGAAAATGAAATATTAACATTTAGTTACAAGTATCATCATAACTGAACCATAGGAGTGTACTAAACAATAACTTCCTGCTCATTTACAAATTCTCTTTTACAAGAAAAAAAATACACACTTAAAAGAGAAAACATGCTTTAACAAACACCCCTGCAATTTCTGAGCTTACAGCAGTTTTGATGAATATTTCCCTTAACTATTAACCTGCTTTGTCTCTGTCCCTTGGCTTTCCTATTGTCATTTGTGTCAGTTACTTTCTCATTGCTGGGACAAAACACTTCACCAGAAGCAGCTTATGGAAGGAAATAAATTTAATTCAGTTTACAGTCCCAGAGAGTAGAGTCTGTCATGATGGGGAAAGCATGTCAGGAGCAGGAAGTAGACCAACATTGTCACACCAGCAGGAAATAGAAAGGAAGGAACAGTCAGCTGGGCCTGGCTGTGACATCTCTGTGTAAGGTGACATCTTCCCAAATATTTCTCAAACTTCCCACAGAGCACCATCAACTAGGAATGGAGTATTCAAACACATAAGTCTACTGGGGGCATTTTAAATAATGCTATCACACCATTGAAAGGCAAACCTGTCTTTACAGTTTTGTATTATACAAAAATATTAACTCAAGATACTTTGCACCACAGCTTTTTTATAAAGCCAATGTCTTATTATGTAACACAGATCCTCCTGCCATAGCCTCCTGAGTATTGGGATAACAGGCTACTTTATCTGGTGATTCTTTTGCTCTTATACTCCCAAAATATAATTATAATCATAAGATACCATTAAAATGTCAATGCATTTACATTACCTAACGTTTTAAGTTTTCTACTGTATCTATCTGTTCTTTTTTTAAACTTTTTAAAAATTTTTTATTATTTTTTTTGGAGAGAGACACACAGAGAGAGTCAGAGAGAGAGAGAGAGAGGAAGACAGAGATGGGCACGCCAGCAGTGTCTCAGCTGCTGCGAACGAAATCCAGATGTGTGTGCCCCCTTGTGGTCAAGTGTGGCATTGCGCCCTTGCGTCACTTTGCATCTGGCTAAACGTGGGACCTGGAGATTGGAACCACTGGAGATTGGAACCAGTGTTCTTAGGCTTAGGAGACAGGCGCCTTAACCCCTAAGCCATCTCTCCAGCCCGTGTATCTGTTCTTTATGTTTTCCCTCTTAATTTATAATCTCCCTTAGGATTGTTTGTTATATCCTATTATAGACTATAATTTTTCTTTATTTTTAAATATCCCATCTACTTAAACATATGTGCTTTCATGACAGTGAGCATGTATGTACATGTCTATCTATGTAACTAATGTAGATTATAGGCTCCACTAACATAAAAGTTACAGCTAACTTGTTCTTCATTATATAAGCTCTTCTCCTAAGAGGTGCTAGAACATAGAAGGCATTCATAATATATTTGGAAAATGAATAAATATGTGATTGTGATAGTTCATTAATTAAGGTGAATTTTACAATATACAATTAGGTAAATAATATGCAGTTTGATTATTTTTGTGAATTGACATGTTATGGGTAATTTTATATGGCCTCGTGAAATAGGTTGAACAATTCTCTTGTTTGCAGTCATAGGTATTAATTCAGTCATGTTTATCAAATCATTCTGTTTTCTAGATGGCCAAGAGACAATAGGTTCAGAAATGGTAATGAATTGAAATAAAGAAGAAACTTAGGAAAAAATGCATATGTGTGCATCTGCACATATCCCTGAAAACTTGCATATGTTAAGCCTGAGCTAACTCTTGTTGATACACCTGTATCAATCCTGTAGTAAGGCCTATACTGTCCCTGGCCAGTAGTAGCCAGTGGACGTTCATTGTGGAGCGCAAGCATCAACACTTGTGATACTCCTTTCAGGTGTTATTTCCCTACATCTACGCCAAGACAAGTGGTTTACCTATGCTGCTTTATTTAGTCTGGAGGGAAGCAAAAGCTGGTGGCAGTTGTCTTTAGATCTTATTTGAAAAGAATGAAAAGTTTGACCTAATTTTCCTGTTGAGGTCACCTCCTAGCACCACATGGTTCTCTTTCTGTGTATGAAACTAAGCTTAGCCTTTCTTCTTCACATGGACTAAAGATGCATTTTTAAAATATCTACAGGCCCATTTCTACTCTACACCAAAGTAATAAAACCATTTTTAAGTTGTGTTAGAAGGCATTAGCCACTCCATAGAGAATGTTATGTGTGTAATCTATTATTTTCCTAACAACTTTAGGAGGTGGTCCATTTGCAGATAAAGCAGCTTCATCTTACAGATCAAGAAAGTGAGGTTCAGAAACGAGTGGCTGACTTTAGCACCCAAATCCTTCTTTACTTTATATTACCTTCAATACTGATTGATTGCCTACAGCGAAAAGCAAACACTTCCCTTTTCTGCAATTTAGCTGATAAGTTAGCAATTAGTTAGACATCTGGAAAGGGCGAAGCACATGATAAATGAAAATATCCATTTAATTTTATTATGATTTATCTAATGAGGAAGTATTGTTCCTGTGGACACTACACGATCTGGCTTTAAATTGTTTACAGCTCACATAGAAGACATGAAATCCCAGTAGGGAAGTTGTATCAATAAAGGCTGCTCTCTAGTGGACAGATTTGAAAATCACAGTAGTTAAGTCTAATTTTTCTTCCCAAAGTTAAAGCTACAAATGAATCGGGTTCTTGTAGAAAAGTGTTTTCCTTTTTTTCTTTTAAGCTTTTATTTTACCATAAAATGCTCCACTGAAATTTTACAGGACCAAAGACTCAGCATCTGGCACAGCAATTGATGTTTTCTGAGTAGTTTTCTATCTTATTGTTTCACTTTAAAATTTTTTCTTTATTTAGTCATCTCTTTTTTAAACAGGTTCTCATGTATTCCAGGCTGGCCCCAAATTTTCTATGTAGCCAAGGCAAGCCTTGAACTCCTGATCCTCCTGCCTCTACCTCACAAATGTGCCACCATACCCAGTTCTCTGTATTTTTCAAATAAGTGAACACGAAGCTATTGTAAATTATGAATATCATTATAATCAACCTTATATGATAATATTTTAAATTTCTGTGTTTGTTCAGTTTTTATGTGAATACATGCTACTTATAAAACCATTTGAAACAGCATTGTGGAGCTGGGAAAATGGCTCTGCAGGTAAGCATACTTACCACACAAGCATGAGGACCTTAAAAGGTCTGAGATAGTCTGAATTTGACCCCCCAGAACCTGCATAAAAAGCTGGGCATGGCCATGCACATATGTCCTCTCAGTCCAGTGGGAAGCAGAGGTCAGAGACTGGAGAAGTGCTAGGGCTTACTGGTCATCCAGTCTAACAGAAAATGGCAGGTCCAGGTCCCATGAAAGATTCTGTATCAAGGAAACAAGCAGAAAAGCAAAATCCAAGGACATCCAGTGTTCTCTTATAGCCTCTGCACACCCACAGAACATGTATATCTGCACAAATGTACATACACTACACACATACAAAAAGAAAAAAAAAAATCAGCATCTCAGAGGCTGGACTCCGCTCTCTGAAGTATTCTGTTTGGATGTGTGAAAGTACTAACTTTTATAAGATATTTTACAAGAAATTATAGGGTTATGATAGAGCTTTTTTTTTTTTTTTTTTTTTAAGAGTAGACATTCTGCCAACATTTGGCCACATACCTGGTATGCTACAGCTTTATATTTTGTCAATAGAGAGTTTAGCTTGTAAACATTTGTACATATTTCCCTTTGGACATGTAACAAATGAAGCCTCTTATCCTTTTTCTCCCTCAAGAGACCATATCACATTCGATCCAGTACATCCAGCAAGGAAATTGTGCACATGTTTGAAACGGCAATTGTGACTTACCCTTCTGCCTGGTCACAGGAGATGGTGTCCCTTCTTAAAAAGGTAAAAAAGAAACAGCATATTTAAAGAAAATGATGAAAGAAGCATGGCTTCTGGTGTAAGTTAGAAGATAATGTTGGAGAAGGCAGGAGAATACACATCTGTAGAACCATTGTCCCAACAAATAGCTTTCAGATATATGTCTTCCTTAAGTCAACCCACAAGTTCCCTTTGGATGTCTCAAAACCTTCTCAGTTCTTTGTTTCTGCATTTCATGGGCTTCTTTTACATTCATTCTCTCAACGACTGGTCCCTCCATCCATCCATTTATACAAGCCAGAAACGAGGGCACAGTTACCGATTCTACATGCAGCCCATCTCCACGTTATGGAATGACACACTTTAATACTTCATGACTAGTCATGTCTTCATGACTTTACCCTAGTCCAGCTTCTTGTCTTTTTTTACAGCTGATTTGCCCCTTATACATTTGCCATTCCATTCTCTTCTGCTTTTCTCCCCCATAGCTAAGCATCTCACTGATCTCAGAATAAAGATTAATATAACTTGTATAACAAAGGTTCTAACTAGCAAGCCTTATTTTGAACTTTGGCCATCATCTGTCTACACATAAGCTGGTTGGCTTTCTCTTTGCCTTCTCTTCCCCTTCCTCATCCTCCCCTCACCACATGCCCTTTGTACATTCTAATTTCTTCTTGGATTACTATGTCAAGCCCTAGCTCCTCTAGCTCCTCCCCTGAGATCAGTCTACTTTCAAATGTGACTCACAGATTTGTTCCAGTCCATGATTTCTTTTCTGCAAGTCCATTGTGAGTACAGAAACTGTGAGAAGCATTTGAAAACACATATCCACTTGACATTGCACATGGTCACTGGGCTTGTCTCCCTGGCAAGGGTATAAGCTTATATGGCTGCTGTTGAACTCAAGTCTCATGTTGACATGGTATGGAGCTGCATATGAGCTCTGTGCAGTAAGACTAGATAGTGGTTTAAATTGGTCAAAAATTAAAGCAAATCACAAGCAACAACAACAACAACAACACACACAAGTTGGTCTCTTTATATAGTTTGAGAAATAGAGCTTCATATCATTGCTCAAATAAGACATCCTTAGGGACCGTTCCTCTATTGTAAGCTCTGAACCACTATCTTCACTTCATAACATTTCATGCGTTGAACTTAACTGCAGCACGTGTGGCTCTCGGGTTAACGGTGATTCTCCTATAAGCTGCATGACCATGGTGACCATATCTGACTGCTTATCATAGGAGGCAAAATTGTACATATATGAATTCATGGGGTCTTACAGATTTTTATTCAGGCTTTCAGGGCATCCACATTCACCAAACAGACGAAAATGTTTTTAATACCCTATGTTAAATAACTATGAAAATAGCAGTATCCAAAAAGAATGGACTTGAATTTTTTGCTATTTTTTTGTTTATTCATTTTTCTTAAAAAGAGAGGCAAGTTCCCAGGTTGTGAAGGAAAAGATATTTAACAACAGAAGGAGTCTGTACTTGTTTCTCTTGAGCATGGAGTCTGATTCGTTGTTTTGGAATTGAGACCCTGTTATTAGTAACATAAAAATGAAGAGTTGGGATGGTTTTCCATTAGCAAATATTTTTTAGTCTTTAAGACAGCCATGCTTTGTGCTGGGGTATACCCATGCATGCTACCATTGTTCTCTGCAGGACCATTCTCACATGAGGCAGACCTTGCCAGTCTGAGCTGGGAGTGGTTAATGGGGAAGATCTCTGATTCTATTTAGTAAAATTCAGAATTGTAACAGTAACACTTATGGTACCTTACCTGGCTATTAACAATGCATTTTAATTGGTTGAAAATTAGCTACAATTTTTAATGGAGAATCAGTTTCACTTGTAAAAATGCATGTACATTTACTGTCTAATATGAACAGACTTTCTATTAAGCTCTTTATATATTTGATGTTGTTTAAACCTGCTTTCAATCTTATGAAATAATTATTATGTTTTGTTGCAGATTAGTACACTGAAAATTAAGAAAAAAAAAGTCCAGTAAGACTCAGAAATCAAAAATGCGCTTTTGTGTTAGATGAGTCAGTTACTTCCTCACTGCTTTGAACAAAAACTTGGTCAGAGGAAACTTAAAGAAGGAAAGGGTTTAATTGAGTATATACTTCCAGGGAAATGCATTCCATCATGGCAGGGAAGCCATGATGGCCCACTCCAGAAGCTGGCTCATCATATTGTAGCCAGGAGGCAAAGGGTGAACAGGAAGTGGGGCAAGGCTACAACATGTTAAGTCTGCTTATAGAGACCCAATTTCTCCAGCAAGGCTCCACCTCCTAAAGGTTACATAAACTTCCCAAACAGTGTCACAAGCTAAGGACCAAGTATTCAGACACATGAGCCTATGAAGAACATTTCACATTCAAACACAATGGTGGGTCAAACTGTTTGTACTCATCCCACTTCAAAAGCTCTTATACATTATCTACGTGATTTGAATGTGGGGTAGAGGAAAGGAGTTATTGCATTGGATCCTTCTTCAACCCTACAGTTTATAACACTTAGGTGGAAAATGATATTTTTTGGTTCACCTAAGCTTGACATGCCTTGTAATCATGATGTATTTCATTGGCAGCTACTTGAACCTAATCCTGACCAACGGTTTTCTCACTTGACCGACATTCAGGACTTCCCTTACATGAGTGATATGAATTGGGATGCAGTTCTCCAGAAGAGGCTCATTCCTGGTTTTATTCCTAACGTGAGTCCAACCTAGCAAAGCCCTAATAACTCTCATATTAAGTGCTCATTGCTGTGTGCCAAATCTACCCATTGTCTCATTTGACCATCACACCAGTGTTGCAGAAAAACCCAAATACAATTTTACAGAGGAGAAAATTGAGGCACACATGGATGGAGTTAGTTGCTCATCAAAAGTCAACACTGCTAGCAAGTGGCTAAGTTGGGATTCTAATATAGGTTCATTTACATCTGGCATTGTAAATTCTGACCACTTTTGTGGTATGACTTTATTGGAAAGAAATCCTAGCTCCCCAAATAGTCATTTCCATTAATCTGCTGGTTTAAAAATGCTTTCAGTGTGCCCGTTGTGGTGGTGCACACCTTTAATCCCAGCACTTGGGAGGTAGAAGTAGGAGGATCACAGTGAGTTTGAGGCCAGCTTGGAATTACAGTGTGAGTTCCAGGTTAGCCTGGGCTAGAGTGAGACCCGACCTCAACAATACAAAACAAAAAAATATAGAAAAAAAAATACTTTCTCTGGTTGTAAAGGACTCAGTGGTGTTTATGGAGGTCTGGAAGTCAGAAGACTGAAAAATTTTGGTGTTAAAGCAAAAAAAAAAAAAAATTGACTTGAATTATTCTTTTATCTTCTTTAGTTATCATGTTGTTATCATGGATTTGTATTTCTGAGGTCTAATAACCACAGAGAAATAATTCCCCTCAGCTTAATAACCACTGAGGAACATTGTGTCCCATCTCAGACTGCCAATAACATTTAGAACAGGATCTTAGTGAGGCCTTTTCCCTGCCAAGGATGTGAATTGTGCATTTAGGAATGTGATCCTAAACCCTGAGATTTCTGTTTGAGTGTAAGTGAGGCTTTGGCCGTGTGTGTGTGTGTGTGTGTGTGTGTGTGTGTGTGTTCCTGTGGACAGTCCCAGTGAATGGACTAGGTGAAGGATCCATGGAAGAAGGGAAGGAGCAGTTTGGTGGCTTTGGTGGTACTCTGAGGATGCAAATCTCTACCTCAGAGAGCAGCAGGGGAATGAGGCAAGGTGTGTACCTCAGGGTCTAGTCACTAGAGCTCACTGCATGGAGCTCTCTGTGCCACTTACTACAGCTACTGTTCCTCCTGCATATACATTCTTAAAGACTTAAGAGAAGCTTCCTAAAGGATTCCTGTTTGGTTTTTTCTGGGAATTTGAATCATCTAGAGACCTTATTAAAGGGCATATTTCTTGGTCTCATGTTCAGAAACACTGATTTGGAAAGTCTGGTTGGAGGCTCTGGGAAGTGAGTAAGGAGTTGAGGTGATTCTGATCTACATGCTCATTAGAACAAACTTTGAGGAACCCAGAAGCTTAAACTTCAGAAATATAATTTCATTTTCTTTATTATTCACTGAGGGCTAATTGGAATTTTATAAAAATAAATAAAATATATAATCAAAGCACATAAAAGATAATACTGGCAATAAGTGGCAAAAAAAAAACTTCAAGCAGCAATCCAAGGCTTGGACTGCCTCATTAACACTAAGTGCTGTTCTTCCTATTGGGTCTGGCCTGTGTTTAGAATGATGCATGGATACAACAACTGAGCCAAGCTCTCCTTCCTTGCAGAAAGGCAGGCTGAATTGTGACCCCACCTTTGAACTTGAAGAAATGATTCTGGAGTCCAAACCTCTTCACAAGAAAAAGAAGCGCCTTGCAAAGAAGGAGAAGGAGATGCGGAAATGCGATGCCTCCCAGGTGAGGTCCGCCCCAAGTCCAGCATGATGGGCATTCTCATGATGGCTGCCATTCGTTTGGCAGTTTCATTGGAAGATTATCTTGAAACCACACTTTTCCCAAATATTTGGGGTCTCTATAAAACGAAGAGAGGCTTGGCCACTGTGACCACTTGCTTCTTTTTTTGTGGTCCCTATGATTTTAAGCAGCAGGAATCACAACACAGATCCCAGGATTTGAAGAATATAGTCCTAATCTCTCATCACTGCTCCTGCAAGGTGCACTGCACGTTACACAAAGAATAAGGGCATGGCTCCTTGCCAGGAGCAGAGGGTATGTGTGGATAGCTGCTACTGTTTTAAGGTGTGAAATTGATTGTAATTACTCTTCACTTTACCACTCATGCTTTTCCACTGTAACTGATAAGCATTCAATATACCCTAGAGTCCCAAAATCTTTACAATAGGTTCTGTCAGTGCAGTTGTTTAGGAGGGAAGCATTCCTCCTTTGTCATCCTTCCAGAATGTTCCATTTTGAAGTTATATTGGTACATCTTAGACCTGGGCTAATTATTGAATAGATTCATGTTCATCTGCTAAGTATACCTCTATTTTCTTTCAATGTTCACCTTGAAGAAATGTCTTCTTCAAGAACACCTTGATTCTGTCCAGAAAGAGTTTATCATATTCAACAGAGAAAAGTAAGTAACTTGGGAAACCATCAGCTTAAAAATAATCTTATTACAGGCAGACTTTATTTGCAGATTCATTGTATTTTTAAGTTTAAAAAATTTTCTGATTATAAAAATGAAACAAATCATTAAAAAAATTAGAAAATCCAGAAGACTTTTTTGCCTTATCAGGGAGTTTTTTTAAAATTAGCAAACAGCCCTGTATCCGATTTTTAATTATTTATTTAACAGAGAAAAAGGGAGAGAGAGAGGTGTGCCAGGGCCTCCAGCCACTGTAAACGAACTCCAGATGTGTGCACCCCCTTGTGCATCTGGCTAATGTGGGTCCTGGGGAATTGAACCTAGGTCCTTTGGCTTTGCAGGCAAATGCCTTAACTGCTAACCAATTATCAGATTTTTTGCTTATGGAGAAAGCTGAAGAATTAAGATGTAAGCACAATGACATTAAAGATTTTCTTAGGTCATATCTGTATACAAAATGTTGGATTCTGTGCTATCATGTCAATAGTTTAAACTTTTCATTTTTCTTTTCTAAGAATGAACTTTTTTTTTTTTTTTTCCTTTTAAGAGTAAAAAGAGACTTTAATAAAAAACAAGCAAATCTAGCTCTGGAACAAACCAAACCTACTCAGGAAGAGGATGGCCAGAATAACAACTTGTGAAGGCCTTAACATTTGCTTCTTGGGAAATGTTTTGCACCTGACCAGAAACTTCTGATTATCACATCAAGAAGAGCTACCTTCACCCTTGCCACTCCACACCTCATGACTTAGAATGTGAATGAAAATCCCACAAAGAGGGCAGCACTGATCAGTGCAGAGTCCTGGGCCTGAGCTCCTCGGGTCTAATTTCACTATGACTAACTAGATTAACCACTTTCACTGCTGCTTCAGTTTACCCTTTAAATAGGAAAGGGTTCTGGTACGGGAACTATCCTCTGCATTGCTAGTGCTACAATTATTACTCTAAACAGCCTTTAGTTTGTATTTTAAGATGAATATTTGAATGTAGACTTATTTTTCCATTCCTTCTGATTACACTGTGACACTGAGCCTCTTCAAAACTAGAGAATTTCATAAAGAGGTCAGAATCCTGAAGCCTGATTGGATAGGAAGAAAGAATTCCTCAGGAATAAATGTATAAGGTCAGATTAGGAATAGCGTGGATTTTCAGGAAATTTCAGTGGGGTGCTGGAGTCGATACCATATCAGTACCTGTCAGCTAGTGAAAGCCTGCTGTATATGTGGACTCCCAACTTCCTCTTCAGTGATGTATCAAGTGAACTTGATAATGATGGAAGTTAGCAAATGCTACAAACCGGGACACGTTTGCTTTTCCTTTCAACAAACCAGCTGTAAAATGACACACTCCTCTTGTCACACTCCACTGAGGACTAGTTTCCTCTGAAAATTACCAGAGACCCACTTGTGGAGAGGATCAGATAATGTTGCTGCTCCCTGGAAAGCATAGTTACTTCATAGTTCAGTGACATTGCCCTTTACAGGAGACTTATATTGTAACTTAAAGTGAGTTTGAAAGATAGTAAAACTTACCCTTGAAAGATCCTTAACTCCCTGTAACACTTTTCTTAGCTAAGCCTGGTTCAGTCAATTGTTCTTTCATGAAACAAGTGACTGGTTTTACTTTGTTAGGTCCTTTATTTTGACTTTTAGCAGCACTAACATGCTGACAATTTACACATGTCATTATAGAGTTACATGTAGACCAGCAGGATGAACACACATCAAGTGGTCAAGTTCATGGGAACTGATGCCTCCTACATTGTCCTCACTGTGAAAAAGTTGGCAGGATTGCCTAATCATTTACAATATCATTGATGCTTTGGTTTGTTTTCTTTATATTTCACTTATTTGAAAAGTTGAATTCACCTAAGTGTGCATATGATACAACTCTGCTGTACGGATGTGAACAAGGTGTCTGCAGCAGAATTTATTTTTGGCTGTCCACTGGTAACACTGGTAGAGTAAAAATGTGAGGGCTTTACAGAGGACTGCTTTTCTGCTGGCAGCTTAGGCCATCAACACTTGTCATTGCTTAGACTGAATATGAGCTGCACCATGTGGCAGTAAGCTGGTAAGAGAGGGGGTCTGGCACCCATTTGGGAAGGCAGACAGGGGGGAAATAGACTAAATAAGGAAGAAGAGATAGGGCTGCCTGCCTGCAATACCAGAGAGCCCCAGAGGGAGTTCCCACCGGAGCAACAAAGCCTGCGAAGAGGTCCAGAGTTGAACTTAAAATCAGCATTTATGGTTTTCTCTCCACTGAGTTGAATTGGCCCAGAATTTCTGATATTGCTGTGAAATAGTGCCTCTCTGCTCAAAAGACCATATTTTTGATGGCGAATTAAAATCCAGTTTTTTGGTCTGTTGTTATCTACAGTTCCTAACCATTATATTTGTCTATATTTTGAGTTTGTCCTAACACCATAAACTCTGACTCGCTTGAGAGTGGGTCAAACATAGTGGCAATATGAAGGGTGACCAGCTTCTCGTTCAGGTTGGCACCTTCACTGGCATGTTCAGCTTTCATCTTCTGTGTATCCTTACTTGAGCCCTGACAAGCTATGGACTCACCTCCCCTTTGCCTGATTCCTCCTCTCAGTTTATGCTTGCATTTTCTAAGTGAGCAGCTTTTAGAACTGGTTAGTAAAGACCAGTGGGGCCAGTGGGGGCTCTGTGAGGGTGAGAGTCAGTCCTGTGGGTGGTTGGTTTTATGTCTACATTTGAAGGTAGTATGGGTACACATGCAGTCTCTGTAGTTTGAATCCATAGTTCTTACTCCCACTGAGTAGCTTTGTTCCTCAGGCACCACTGTTGGCTTTCAGAACCATGGACACAGATTGGAAGACGGTCTAAGAGTGGGCTTTCTAGAGCAGCCAGATAAGTGGCACACAGTGCTCTGAGTTACAGAGAAAAAGCACTGGGATAGTCTATAGTGAGCAGTGAAGTGTGTGTTTTGCCTGTGAGAAGCCCTTGGCTTGACCCTCAGCCCTGTTGAGAATCAAAATCACTGCATTAGGCAGGACCGATTAATTGGTTCTGAGTGCATCACACTGCTGTGCATTTTTCAGAACAAACAAAAACCTTTCCTAAATTCTTACTGCTTTGGTTGCTGTAATCAGATCATTTGGATTTATTCCATAACTTGAGGTAGATGGAAAATAGGTAACTGCTGCATCGTTTTGTCTACTATTTCTGGACCTTTCTTTTAGCAGTGCTTGTTCAGAACATCTCAAAGATCCAAGCAGGGGTTGAAAGCCAGAGTGTCCCAGTTGTAACACCCTTGCACTATAACAGTGATCCGGAGTGGAGGGGTGGGAGGCTATCCACGGGGCAACCCTGACCATGACCCTCACTCCAGGAAGGAAATGCTGTGAAGGGCTAACACCCTTGGGGCAGCACTGGTTACAGCTGAGTTCATTCCTAGGGCAGTGATGAACTTTAAGCAGCACAGAGCATTGCTAATCACAACAATCTAACTATTGGTTAGGCTTTGTTTTGTAGAAAATTTTAAAGCAGAAATGGCTATCGCTGTGGCTTTCCTAGTGGACAGATGAGTAAGTAACTAGGAAGAGAATTAATGTATCCATTAAGGGACCAATGTTGCCGCTGCTTGTGGTTGACATAGTCATAAAAAGCTGTAGAGCTTCAAAACCTGAATGAAAAGGCACAAAAATCTTGTTTGTTTTTGAACTTAGCTGTTTCTGTATTCTGTCTACACAAAATTCTGTTCCCTACTTCTGTCCATCTGTGATGCCTGTCACTGTGTGTGTCTGATACATTGATGTTGAAACTGCAAACTTCACTTCCTGTGCTGTTATGAACTGGCAGCTGATCTAGCAGACCTTGATTGGGAAACATACCTCTGTTGGGCTGTTGCATCATAGTGTAAATGTGCATGTATTAAAATATCTTCTGTAACAATATGCCACCAACCTTCCTTTGTCAGTTTGTGTGTGTTGGGGGAGGCATCCTTAGAGGTAGCATTGGTTATCTCTGTATTGGTTATCGGCTGAATGCAGATTTTAATTGATATATATAACAAAAACCTCTGACCCCACTAGGATTCACATCTAGGAAGTGAAGCCTGAATTGCCATTTATGCCTTTCACTCCAATCTCAAGTGCATAGAGAACCTAAGCACCTCTATTTAGTACTCGTCACGCCCACCCCTCAGGGTACTGTCCCATTCTTTATACAGGTGAATTCCAAGACCTGTAATCTAGGACAGAAGACAGCATGCACCTTGAACTCTTGTAGCAACTTCTGCTTTGGAAGAGAGTATGATGGGCTTTCAAGTACCTCTCAGACAGTAGCTCTATAGTTATCAAGCTACAAGTTCCTGGGCTTGTCCTGAAATAAGTGAGCACTTGGGGTTTTGTGGTCTCTAAGGTCCTGCATATCAAATTCCCTTCAGTGCAGGTCATGTTAAGTGTCCTATGTGATGTTCCCATCAGTGGCTGAGCAAAGGACAAGTTCTAGCATTCCTTACATTCTGAAGTGTCAGCCCAATCTTATTTTGCAGGTTGCCCTGGCCTTTTATCTTCCAGCTTCTACTCAGGTTGGTATCCCCTTTGTGATGGGTTAAGAAAGCTGATTCCAGAAAGGTCTTTCAAAAACAGAAGACCCTTGTTATTTCCACTCAGTGTTCTTATTCGTGACTCAGCTGCTGAATGCTTCCAGACTCCAGAAGTATGAAAGTTAGTTAACGAGTCTTCCACCAGCATTTTAAAAAGCTGCTTCATACTTTCTAGAGCCCTGTGTCCTAAGATCATTTTAAGTGCTTTCAGCTCACTCAAATATTTAAGATTCTAAGCTGCTCCTTGGTCATGAGAAGGGAGAGGTAGGTATTTAACCAATTTTGAGTTTGAGCCATATCAGGAGACTATAGACCAAAACTTTTTAAACATGGACCTCAATTGTACAGTAATTCTTTATGTGCTCAGAGTTGCTTCTGATCTGGTTTTTGAGCTTCTGTGTTAAAAGGCATACTCACTCTGTGCTCCTGTAGCAAAGACATTGTTCTACCAAACCAAGAGGGAGCCATCACACTTAAAAGCAATTAATTTGAAATTGCCACCCCCTGGGCTTCCCTTCCATTCCTGCTCCAAAATACATAGACATGTCCCTGGGCCAGACTCATGCCTTTCAGGCTTGAAAACAGTGCCAGTGCCCATATAGCCTCTGACTTCACAGCACTGATGCTTCTGGCATCACAGATAGATTACTGAGTCATGTTCCAGGTAGCACAGGAGTGACCAGATGTGGACAATGAATAACCTGTTTTCCTTTGGTCACAACGGTTCATGGTGAGCATTTGACCCAAAACAGACCATCCAAAAATAATCCCCTTGGCTGGGAATATTGAGGAAAATTCTCTCTCTCCTGCAGGAATACCTGCAGATAGTAATGACCACTTTTGCCTCCATATGGAAAGAGCTCTCTTTAGACGGAATTACCTACCGAAGCCCAGTAGGGCTGAGATGAGAATCAGCCCTAGTTTAGCACTTCCACACAGCTAGGCTCTAGTCTGCTCAACTCCATTCCTGAGCTTTTTAAACATTCTGAACCTCCCCCTCCATCCTCTTTCCAATGAAATGAAACATGACCTGCCCAAATTAGAATTAGGATTCAGCAGTATTTTCCAACAGGGGAGAAGACAGAAAGGAAGGGTTAACTAGTCAAAATTATTTGCGAACCCAGCATTGGACTGTTTTTTCTTGTTTCATATTGGTTTTTGTAGTACTGGAGATCCAGCCCAGGGTCTTGTGCCTGCTAGGGACATGTTCTACCACTGAGCTGCATACCCAGTCCTAGATAACATGGTTGAAGACTTATACAAATCTTCAGAGCCTTCAACTTTCTGATATGTACTGTAAAGTTCTCAGAAGAGTTCACATAGCAAATAATCTCTTCAAACAATCATTGGATACCTTGAGATCAGTTTGCTGGAAGTATGTGGAGCACATTTAGAGCTTTGTCTCTGTATCCAGGGTTTTATAAAGAAACAGGCCATGTTTATAGAACAACCTAAGCAAAGGATATCCAACCCCCCAAAAGGCATAAAGTAAAACAACAATAACAACAACAACAAAAAACTTTCCTTATACTCTGTCTTGAACTCAGCTACATTTATTCCAAGTGGCAATGCTTTTTACACTGATACTAAGTCTAGAGGTTCAGAGGAAAACCTTAAATTTCAATTATGGTCATCAAACTTTGTGGGCCAAATGCCCAGCTCAATCTCACTGAAGAGATAAAAATCAAAGGAGAATTTCTCCAACTAACTGTTCCTATCAGATCTGCTCCATTTATTTAACAGTTCATTACAATTTGGTCACAGTAGGTGAAGCGGCGCATGATATAGAGACAGACTGGAGAACGAGGCTGGTAATTTTATAGTTATTTTAATAACCAGGTTTACATTAACAGTCGTGGGATGAGCTTGTTTTCTTTAATCTTGGCTAATTCAATGCACAGTTTTCTTCATGGTTCAAACCAAACAGCTCTTCAGTGTGCAGAGCTGCCTCACAGCGAACACAGGTCACAGGGGAACTTACTGTCTGTCCATTTCCACCAGACACAGGACTGAACACCCACACACCACATCTCAAAAAGGGTTACAAGGAATGCTGGCTGCACAGGCCAGCCCACAACTGCATCGGAACTCATGCTGGGGGTATCAGGGGGAAGCCCTGGGAGGCCCGTGGCAGCCATTTGGAAGGGGCTCATCAGGATGACCCATATGGAGTCAGAGCTAGGATCCAGGCCATGGGAGAAGGAACTGGCTCTCTGGGGAGTCGTGAAGAAAGAGCCAAGGGCTGACTGGACTTTGAAGGAAAACAAAAGGCATTTTGGGAGATGATTATAATCCTATTCATTTTAGAAAATCTAGAAGTCAAAGAAATATTGCCACTGAGGTGGCTGATGTAATAGCTCCACTGCCTCAGCTGCCCAAGCCTGTGGCCCTCTGAGAGAGAACTGAATGGATTGCCATCTGGGTTTAGAAGTAACCTGAAGAGGTGACGGATGGCAGGGCATTGTCAGAGGGGGCCAGGCAGAGAGGTGAGATGGCAAAGCCAACAACGGGAGTGAGACAACATCTCTCATGCCCTCCCACACTTGGATTAGAGGCCAGTGAATTAAGAGAAGGCCACAATTCATTGTCATTTTCTAGCCCTACATGCTTTGTATGGGCTGTTTGGTAAACAAATTTTAACTCAAGTAACAGGTTGCTTCGAAAGTGATCAGGCATTTCAATGCCATAATGTTACTAATGGTGCGTGAAGAAAGGGAAGCACCCTAAGATAGTGTCATCCACCCTGAGGGCACTCAGTTTTCTCTACAGGGTAGAATTCTTGTGGAGAATCTACAGTTCCTATTGAATGCTGCACTTTGGAAGTTCCAAGTGCATTGCAGGTAACCGCCCTCATCCCATGGAAGATTTGCTATCATGGCACAGAGGCCTTGAAGGGAGGAGTTGGTAACTTCTTAGGTAACCACAGAGCAGAAGGTACAGACTAGTTTGTTTGCATGTCTTTTCCTCCATCTGGTGGTCGAGGGTGGTACTACAACTACTCTGAAGCCTAGCTGGGCTGTTGAGGTATATGTATGCTTCTGACCTGTCAAATTCCCTTTGTATAACAAAGTCATCTCAGTTTCTTGATAAGCCCTCACATTTTTGAATTGTAAATTAAAACCACAATTTCTTTTCTCCTTTCTTTTTGTATTAAGTGTTCCCTTCAAAACGAAAGCACCATGAGAGCTTTAATATAGAAAGATTCCCTAATGTGAGGGTGAGAGTATTTGATGATGAAAACAGAAGCCATTAGCTAGGGGACATCTTCTTCCATTGCTATTCCCAAATTCTTCTGTAGCTAAGTGTTCATTTTTCTCTTGTTTTCAGGTAACTAAAAATTGCAGTCAGGGTACAGTGGTACAGTGCTTGCCTAGTATGTCTTGTGAAGCCCTGGATTAAATTGTCCAGCTCCACTAAATAAAAAATAAAAAAAGAAAAAACACTAACAAACCAGCTACCACTACAATAAACCAAAACCTGAAGCTAGAGACAATGGTTTACCCTAAGTACTTAAAAGGTTAATGAGGCCTGCTCTTCTCTTCAAAGTACTTAGTTCTTCAGAGTACAGAAATGTGACCCAAAGTTGAGTCTATTTCTCTACATAAGGGAGTGTGGCATGGTTCTATTGGTCCCTATCTTGCTCACACAGTTTGCTCCAATTTTTTTCTGGAAGTGGTGGTTCAAGAAACGGGCACTCAGCTCTAACACACAAAGAAGATGCAGTCACCTCCTGCTTGTTTCCTTTATGTGCTCATCACAAAGGCTGCTACACATCACTTCATGTATCTCACCTTTTAGTAACAAATCAAAAGTTTATTCTTGCCCCAAAAGCTAATAGAAGAGGAAACAAATAGCTTAGAATTTAAAAAAAGGCTGTAGAATGTACTCTGATAGCTCAAGACAGGCTTCCCCCAAACCCTGCCTTAGTCATGGAAGCTGAGATCACTGTTAGCAGAAACAGTGTGGAAACAACTAACAAAGTCGATTTAAACAAGTCTTTTGATCATGGATGTGCCTAGAACTGAGATAGAAAGAATCATGTGAGGGAAGCCCCAGACTCTGCCCCTCTCAGCCGAGGTCCTAACGCAGCAGGCCTGGGCATGCACCAAAGAAGCAGAAGGGGGGGAGAAGTATCCTTGGTGACTTTCCTTGTGTGGCTTTCCCAACCCAGAAAAGGGAAGGTTATAAAGCAGCACTGAGACAGATTCCCAAGTCAACATTGCCATCATTAAGCAGGGGGAAAAGAATAACTAGATTCTGGAATTTAATAAATGTGAAAAAAAAATCTACTAAGAAGAGAAAAGACAAAGTCCAGAACCCACAGACAGCCTGCCTTCTTAGCAGATCCCAGAAGACTGTAATGTAGCATTGGCTGCCACAAGAGGCCATCTTCCATGGTAATTAATGTACATCATCAACACAACACCTAACACCCTTCTGCTTGCCCAGCCCACCCACCTCCCTCCCATACATACCCCACCCCAGCCCTTCTGTGCCCTCTACCCTGCTCTGGCCTCCCACCACCCAATCACCCAATTTACTTGTGTGCCTTTTGTTAATTTCTCTGGCCTCCCAGCTTTGTCTGTCCCCTTGTCATTAGATGCAGCACTACACACACTCTCGACACTAATATAGCAGACTCTTGACCTTAGTGGCCTGTCTGATTGCATGCATGTAAGTGGAGGAGAGGGTCAAATCAAAGCTATGCATAAACAGAAAACAAAGCAATCTTCATAAAGCTAGGCAAGCGAGCATAATGTTGAGAAACATAAGGCTTGAGGCTTATTGATTCTTTAGATCGCAACCGTTTGGATTAATTTTCCTTCTTAAATATCGCTGTACCATTTTGGCTTCAAAAAAATCTCTTCTTGCTTCTGCCCCTCCCCTCTTGGGGAGGCTTTGCTTAACTCAGTGATGTGATATTAGAACGGCCTCCAGGAGGTGCAACGATGCGCTTGCTGGCTGAGCGGACACCCTCATCCACTTGGGTTCCTATAGTTGGAGAGAAATTCCCAGAGACAAACAAGGATAGGAGAGGGGTGTAAAAGAGAAAATAATTAATTTTAAGAGAGGTCGATATTATGTGTTTCCTGATCTCAGTGATCAAGAAATTAACACTGTGCCTTGACCTTTTCATTTTCACCCCATTGGCCCTTGGAAAATGAGTTTCTTGGTAGAAGAACCTCAATTCCTCTCTACATTTCATCTGCTCCTGAATATGTCAGTAGTACTTGGAAAGAATGCTGATAAGGATACGGAAGATGACTGCTTACATTGATTGTGGCTGCCCACATTTTAAGACTTCAACACCTGTCTCATTTGGTTCTCACCAGTGCAGCTTGGGAGGGGCACTATCCTTGTTCCTGCTGAGAGGAAGGGAGACTGACAGCCCAGGTCACCAGTCCAAGGCCTCTGAGTTGGAAGTGAGGCAGAAGAAAATACCCATATAGTTCTTTTTTTTTTTTTTTTGCCTCTGAACTCAAGCTTCTGTTCTCTTTACATCCTATTTCTTCAATCCCTTACATTTCTGCCTTTTTTCTATATGCCGTGGTTTTCTTCTATAAGTTTCTTCTATAAGTTTTCTTTCTTCTATGTATCTTTCTCATTTAAATTTTTCATCAAAGGGACACAAGTCTACATTTATTGTTTCCATTTGAAGACTTGGCAATGGGGAGATTGATCAATCCTTTCCTATTTATATAAAAGCATTCTTAAATAATAGATAAGATATGGGAAAGTCACAGTAATGGTTCAGTCCATGAAACTTTTGCTGGCATCATTTTTACTAGGAAGAAAAGAATATACAACACTGTGATATGAACATAAAAATAGTCTGAGCTTTTTCTTAATAGAGGTTAAATGTATTTATACTCTATAGTTCTCATAAGCTGATGTAGAAAATGATTATTAATTCACAGTGGAAACCAGCTGCCTGCCCTAGTCCCAACCAACTCTGGCTTCTAGGTAGAATTTGCTATCATTTGAACTTGACCTTAAACTCCACTATGCCCTGTCTGACTTTTTTGATTCAGCAAACCTTCCTGCTTGCCCCAGTGTTCTTGTCTCTAAAAGGGACACCAGAACTGGTCATGAAAATGCATTTAAGTCAAGATTACAGAACTGTTCTCTAGCCTTAGGCTGCTGGTCTTTCCCCTCCCAGCTCCTCTCCTGATCGCTTGTTCAACTCACCTGAAAGGCTAAATCCTGACTGATGTAGATTCCTCACTGGTGGGTTTGGCCGAGTGGGAGAGCCCCTGGTAGAGCCTGCAGGGGTGCCACCTTTGGGGGTCGTGGTCAAGTCAAACACAGGTCCATCATACATGCCCCTTGGAACTGCATGCAGGTCTGCCATCTGCAACCAGAGACATGCATGTCACCTATTGTTCATGCATTCAACAGTTTAGCGTGTGCTCTGGGTAGTGGAAGTACATCAGTGAATAAAAGTATGTGTGAGGGAAGCCAGGTAATAACAGCAATGAATGTAAAATAAAGAATAATGTCACAGCAGTCTGAGGATAGAAGAGGTCCGTTGAAGGCCTGTTTAAATATTTGAAATTCTATCAGAGGCTCAAGGCCTCCTCTTATGGGGTTGGGCTTGGGAGATGGAGAAGACTCAGGGATGCAGATGACTGGTGTGGATGGTAGCAGAAAGGATCAGCAAGTGTGGAGAGCCAAAGGGAAAACATGGAATGGAAAAAATATCAGTATAGCTAGAATAGTGCCAGCAGGAAGGGCAGGAATTTAAGACAAGGGCATACACGTTGCTAAGGTAACATCACAAAGAGCTCCACCCTCAGACTTCTCAGCATACATCAGGGTTGCCAGATATTAAAATGAGTCTGTGGTTTGACCCACTGACCTCTGGCTGTGAACTTGCCCAGGGACTGTGAAGCCAGCCAGCAATGTCAACCACATGCATGCTCTGTACTAGCCTGATGTGAAGGGCTGGGGTTTCTAGTTCAATAAAACATGGTGCCTCGCCCAAAGAGGTGTAGTGTCTACTAGACAAATCACAGGGAGACCACCCTAGACTGCAGTAGTGCCAGCACATGACCTCCACCCACCATGTTGTGTCACGGGCCATGCTGAGGCAATGAGGACTGTCTACACATCTGACAGTCAAGATGGGTCATGGTAAGACTCCAAGGGAGCCTGCCCCTGTTTTCTTTGTAGTGACCCAGGCAGGGGCCTAGTGGCCAAGCTCAGCTGGAATGCAGAGGCTAATATTCATGGAATGACAGCTGCATTTGTACTCCCCTACCAACAACATTTCTTTGGTTCTAGAATCTAAGTCAACTGCAATAGAACTAAAGGGTCAATACTAGGGAAATTTGAGCTTTATTCTCCTAGGCCCAAACTGTCTTGAATCCCATATCTCAGTCTCTGTCTCAGAGGCTGGATTAACCTTGCTTTGTGGAGTCCTAAGATTAAAAAAAAAGTTGATCGGGAACTTGGGAGAGGGAATGTGAAAAGAAATTTCTGGGACCCATCCCTAAACTAACCCAAACTACTCTAAGTGTGTGTTTGTGTGTGAACTGAGAAAGCTGGCACAAGGATAGCTAAGTGTGAATTTTGGTCCTTGTTTTAAGACTTTAGGGATACTTTATTTTTATAACGTTATTAATGTTATTGCATTGAATTATTCAAATTTCAAATTATTTTACATGAAAGTACTATAAAATATGGGAAAATTATTTTAAAAACTTTCTTTGGTCAAAAGGTTTCCAAACATCCCTTTTATAGCAATGGCTTCTGTGCACTGTGTACATACAGCAGCATGGGCTGAGGTCCAGCAGATTATTCCGCGCGTGCGCGTGTGTGTGTGTGTGTGTGTGTGTGTGTGTGTGTGTGTACTATACAGATGCTGTGTAGGATTTCACTATGAGGTCCAGGGAGCCCAGATTCTCCAGATCCCAGAGTCTAAGTGAGACCCAACAGCCTTTCCTTACCTTTAGGCCCCATGGGCTGCCTACCTTCCTCCTGGCTTTAATTCGTTTGTAGACATAGTCAGAGAATGGGCTGCAGGGTATGAAGCGGCCGGCCCCCTGGGTTACATGCAGGTTGCTGTCTTCCAGCATGATCTTGCCCTGGCAGATAACTACCAGAGGAGCTCCACGCAGCTCCATCCCTTCAAAGATGTTATACTCTGCAGCCTAGAGTCACAGGTTGGGGCAAAGCCAGGACATGGGTATAGGAAGAACAGAAAAAGGAGCAGTGTTAGCTGCTGTGTTTGGGATCTTGCCTTCAGTGTCTCTAGGAACTGAATCA
The DNA here is from genome assembly GCA_036365145.1 of Orientallactaga sibirica. Classification (NCBI taxonomy): domain Eukaryota; kingdom Metazoa; phylum Chordata; class Mammalia; order Rodentia; family Dipodidae; genus Orientallactaga; species Orientallactaga sibirica. The sequence goes on from JAEOAD010000005.1 coordinate 55,309,413, forward strand.
CTAGGTAAGGGAGGCAAAGTATTGGGCATGTCTGCTAGCTTTTAGAGGGCAGCAGGAGGCTGACACTCCCTAAATAAAAAAAGTGGCTTCAAGCAGAGAAGAGTGTTCCATCTTGCTGGGGAGATAGCTCTGTGAGTAAAGTGCTTGCCTCACAGGGATGAAGGCTTGAGTTCAGATCCCTAGCACCCAAATAAAAATCGGTATGGTGCTTGTGCCTGGAATACCAGGACTAAAGAGGAGGATCCTTGGAGCTTGCTGGCTAGCTTGTCCAGCTAAATCAGTGAGCTCCAGGTTCAGTGAGTGACTCTGTCTCCAAAAATAGGGTGGACAGCAATTGGAGCAAACACTCAATATCTTTCTCTGGTTTCCCCACATATAACATGTGTATGTGTCCCCTCCACACATAAACATGCATACACACACAGCACCACATGCAACAAAAAGGTGCCAATCTTTGTTAAAATGTTTGTTCAATTGGAAGCCTATTTCTATTGCCTGCTGTATTCCAAAAGCAGCTGCATGGTCATCAGGGATGCTGTACATGTAGCCTATGTTTAGTAGGTGGGTAAATGGACATATGGCCCTTCGGTCCCTACCAGCTAAAGATTACATAGCATGGATCAATGTGTAATCAAAGGCAGCCAATACAACTCCACATAGGATTTCTGCCTACCTCCTTTATTTATTCAACAAGGAAAGACAGTACAGTAGGGCTGAGAACTTCACTTTGGAGCTGAGGTGTTTGGGTTTGAATACTTGTGCCACCACTGACTTTCTGTGTAAGTTATTTAATTTCTATGCATTCTAGAAATTAGGTAAATCTATATAATGGAAAAAATATTTGGTAAACTAAAAATAGTATCTAACACATATGTGCCTTAAAATGTTAATTACTTTTACTACTCAGTATTAACTATTTTTAATGTATTATAAGGTTTTTATCATCTAGATGAACAGGAACATATAGTAAAAATACTTAAACTTTCTCTCCTTTCAAATCACAAAGCTGCCTAGATTCTGTAATCCTGGAAACTTGAGTGGAGGTGTAGCCTCTTGCTCAGGTCCTGGATGGCTAGGAAGGGCAGATTCCCTTTGCAGATCCACCCACTTTGGAATGCAAAGCTGAGAAATAAAAAACTTGGGTTTTAACCCATTAAGACTTAGGGAAAAGCTGAGTGTGGTGGCACACTCTAGCACTTGGGAAATGGGGGCAGGAAGATCAGGAGTTCAAGATCATCCTCAGCTAAATAAGAAATTCAAAGGCAGCCTGGCCTACATAAGACCCTCTTAAGTAAATAGATAAAACCAAACCAAAACAAACAAAAACCCTAACAAACTCTCAGAATTGGGTCACTACTATAGTCCATCCTAGTCTGTAGGCTGGGACACCCCACAAACACATCTCTCCTGAGCCAGCCCCAGCCTCACCGACTGGTGATTCTTGGCAGACACGATCTTCACAGTATCTGGGTCCCAGATGACCAGGTCGCTGTCAGAACCCACGGATATTCTTCCCTTCCGTGGATACAGGTTAAAGATCTTGGCAGCATTTGTGCTTGTCACGGCCACAAACTGGTTTTCATCCATTTTTCCTGTGGCCTATTGAAATACAAAGATTGAACATCTGCCTGCATCTCTATCTCTATAGCATCTCTATTTACCAGTGCAAGGCTTCTTTGCTCAGATGAGAATGACCTGCAATGCCAGAAGTATAAAGAGGGTCCAGGCGGTGGTGAACGCAGAGCCCGGCCTAGCCAGCTTCACCAGAGGACTGAGTTTCTCAGGCAAATTAGGTAAAAATGGAAGTTATTGTTTTTGAAGTTACATTTTTTTCTGGATATGTCCATATACTATTTATGTACTTATCTTTTGTATTTACAAAAGGGATTAGAGAGATTTCACAACAAAAGCAAATGCAACAATGAGCACATTCTTTAGATACATGTATATATGAGTGTTCATAAGATAAATATATGAAACCCTTATCCAAATGGTGACAATGACTGTCCCTGTGCTGCAGCATCATGGGGGATTGTTATTCATATGTGTGCTAGTCTGAGGTTTACAAGTGTTCTTTATGACTATGCATCATACTGTCAATTTTTAAAGAGATACAGTTGTACATCATGTAATGATGGGGTTATGTTCTGAGAAATTTGTTGGTGATGACTTTGTTCCTGTGTGACCTCCCTCAAGTGCTCCTATACACCATGTCAACTATGATATCATTACATGATATAATCTTATGGAACCCATATTGACTTTGATGTCAAATGCAGCATATGAGTGTATGCATGCATGGATGTATGATATGTATTTAGATAGTTTCAGGATACACAGATTTGGAAATATAGAGGAGTGTAAAAAAAAAGCTTGACTGTGAGTGAGAAAAGAGACCAACAACAACAAAAGGATAAAAGAGTACACTTTCTATTTTCTCAAACTAAATGGCCTGCGTAAGGAAAGAGTTAAGTTTAAAGCCTAGTATTATGCCTCTTGGGATCCAGGAACAAAAGCATGAATTAACTGCCCTGAGAAGATGAGTGGGACAGTAGTTCATATATACTGAACTTGGCACTGAACCTAGGGAAGTGATCAAATTAACAATGAATTGTTATTAGTTTTCCTAAGATCTTTGGAAGAGTTTATTACTTGGCTATTTCTTCTATCAATCCTTGTGGTAATAAACCAGGAAAATTAATAGAAGCCACTTTGTTAGAAGTCACTGACAGCCCATCTCTGTGCAGCCTGGAGGACGACTGCCTTCATTGGGAGGCGTCCTTTATGACCATGGTGACTCTAGGCACAGACTCATTGATTTTCACTTTAAAGTGTCATATTCCGCCCTTTCAAAAGAATTCATAAAATTCTAAACAAAAAGAATTCACCATTTTAAGCACGGATTGCTCATGCAATCAGATGAAGGAGCTGTATGAGTCCTAGCTCTTAGCATTTTAAAAAATATTTTCTTTTTATTTATTTATTTGACAGAGAAAGAGGGAGAGAGAGAGAAAGATAATTGGTGTACCAGGGCCTCCAGCCTCTGCAAACGAACTCCAGACATGTGTGCCCTCTTGTGCATCTAGCTAACGTGGGTCTTGGGGGAATCAAACCTGGACCCTTTGTCTTTGCAGGCAAATGGCTTAACCGCTAACCCATCCCTCCAGCCCAAGCTCTTAGAATTTTTAGCAAGGAAGCCTTAGGAACCAGAGACCTCAAGAGTCATCCCAAAAGATGAATTCCAAATCCACCTAATTCTTTAGCCATGTCAGTAGATACAGACCTCATCTGCACCTGGTATGCCTCAACAGGGCGTACTGTTCTGGCTTAGTTGGTGTCAGAGGCTCTGATCTGGATATTTTAGCCCTCGCCACCCTCCCATGACCTCAGTGCCTTACCACAGCCTTGTCCCAGATGACAGACATCCGCTCTTCTACACCATTGGTACCCTCAGGAATGGCCGTGAAGTTGTCCTTTCCAATGGCTTTCTGGGCAGTGCTGAAAGTACAGTGGGCACTGCCAGAGAGCTGCAGGTCCCCGCTGGAAAGAAGAGAGCTCTGTGTGAGCAAGAGAGGTCGCTGGAGCACATCGAGGACCAGAATCCAACATCCAGTGTCAGTTTGGAGTCTGATCGCTTCAATTTGGGAACCCTCTACCTCTTACTTGCTGGGAGAGCTCAGGTAGCTTTTCTCCCCTCTCTGGGCTTAGTTAGCCATCACAAAAGTAAGGAGATGGGATTAGATCATGTCTTTTGTAACAAATAAAAGGACTTGAATTCTGGCTGGATCATGTGTCCACAGGAGACAGCAGCAAACAAGTCTGCCCATTGGTCATCATGAGTTTAGACAACTTAAGTTTCTTGACCTTCAGCGGCCTAATCTGTACAATAGTGACAGCATCATCTCATAACGTTGTTATGGGGAACAAAGGAGATTGTAAGTAGCCCAGCAAGTAACAGGCACTGACTGTTGTGACCACTGTCAACACTAATACTGTGTCATTATTTAAAGGGTGATTGGGAAACACCAGTTTTCTGCACTCAAGACTGCAGAAGAATTTAATGCCACAGACTCTAACATGCCTGATGGACGAGACTACTCCAGCCCCATCCCAGTTGGCCTCATGATGATTTCAGAAAAATGCCTGCTGCACCAACCTGGCCAGCAAGGAGTTAATGTAGTCAGGAGTGGTTGGATCAGGGCTCAGAGGTGGGGATGTCACAAATGCAGCTGCCTTGGCCCAGTTTTTGCTCCAGTAATGGGTTCCATCTATTCCAAGGCTGGCAGTAATGGGCTCGCCAAAGACCACGTTGCCTGGAAGAACAGAAAATGGCAGTGGGTTTGAATCAGGTAAAGACTGCATGCGTCCAGCCTGTCTCCTCAGTGTTGTATACCTATACAAGGCTGTAGCCCTGACATGAGACAGGCCTGAGTTCAAGTGCATGTTACCGTCTTTATTAGGCCTCTCCTTCTCTGTCTCATAAATGTGAACAATTTTGTATTCTTTATGTAAAAATAAGTCATTAGCTGTAAGACAGTGTTTAGCTTCAACTTTCAATGCAAATTAAAATGTGACATGAAGAAAAATGTGTTCTGGTTGTAAGATCACCCATATTTCTGAAATATTAAAATGTGAAAAAGATCTTTCCTAGAATTGATCAAATAAGATGGTGTTTTGACCTCTTGAGCTTGTGAAATGAAAGTACTTAGCATAAGTAAAGGATCTGGAACACAGAAGATCTGCAAGTACTGATTTCTTAAGTGTCTGTTTTTTCCTACTGTCAAGATCAAAGCCCTGGGAATGCCTCACGTCACCAAGAGCTGTTAGCACCTCCTGCTACAAGGACAGCTTTGATCTTGCAAAGCAAATTCCATTCCAGGGGATCAGAGGCTCTCAGGAAGGTTTTTTATTTTTATTTTTTAAATAATCATGTCTCTGCGACCCAAGGCAAGAGATAACTTGCTACTGGAGATCCAACAACATGGGACATGTAAACATCAGGCAAGCTTCTTGGATTCTGTGTCAAGTGTCAGGTGCTTGACTAAAAACTGATATGGAAGGATACTGGAAAATATACTGATCTGGGATTTTGTTGGGCTTCTTAAAGAAGAAATAGTGATTCAGAAGTCACATGTTATCTCACAGAAAGTTAGTTGGTACCAAGTTTCTCTACATCAAGTCAGCATCCTGGGCTAAGGATCCTCTGAACAGCCTTGGGGCTTCTTTAAGTCTGGTCCTCTGCGTCATACCATCAACGTTCGTACTAGGTCACATTCCTGGAGGTTTCATAGCCAGGGTTATAGAGAGGTTTGTCTTTGCTTCCACTCCAATCAAATGGTGATGGATACCTATAATTCCAGTTAGGGAAGGGTTCCAATAATGCTCTGGTCATCAGGAAAGACCCATGACTGATGAATGAGACCTCCCCAAGCAGAAAGAGGGGACATAAGTAGTGATTCACATATGTTCATTTGATTTATGAGACGGCAGTGACAAGGACTGACAAAACTATTCACTGAAGTATATGGATCATCAAGAAAATGAGACTCAAGGCAAGCTCTCAATTATTGAAAGAAATACAACGTTAAGAGTGGACAAACTTTCATTGGGACAATGTTTAAGATGAAATAGAAGAAAGGAAAGCTTTTCCTGAATTTGAATACTGGCACTCCCATTTAGGAGATCCTCAACAGGTTGTACCAATTTCTTTATTCAAAAGAGAGTGATAATAATGGCCATTTCACATGCATCAGGGTTGAGATTTTTTTTTTTCATGACAATATATTTAAAGTATTTATCTCAGTGGGGGGCAGAGTTAGTTGTCATTTTATTCAGCTTGCATGCATGCATACATGTGTGCATGTGTATGCATGCTTTGTTGGCTATCAACTCAGGGCCTTGATCATACTGGGCAAGTGCTTCAGCACAGAGAAAACACTGAAGCCTTATGTTGTAGCTTTCTAATATTAATGCTGAGAAGCTAAGTGCTGAGGAGCAGTAGTGGTGGGTAATTAAACTTGCAGGGACTTGAACAGAAACGTGATCTGCTGACAATGGTCCTTGAGATGTCTAGAGTCTCAGTCTCAGCCACTGAAACTGTATCTCACTAGAGAATCATAAGCTAGATATCTGAAGTGAGACCAGCAGTATCTGAAGCACCTAATTTTGGGGAGTGATCCTGAACACAGGCCTTAGGCAGGATGCAGCCCCTAGCAGAAGGCAGGAGAGGAGAGGAGAAGAAAGGAGAGGAGAGGAGAGGAGAGGAGAGGAGAGGAGAGGAGAGGAGAGGAGAGGAGAGGAGAGGAGAGGAGAGGAGAGGAGAGGAGAGGGCCAGAAGTGTGTGTGAGCGGAGAGCGTTGGGGTATTTCCTTCCTACCCCAGTGAAATCACTGAGCTGCTCTCCTAGTTTTCCTCAACGCCTCACATCCACTGGCAATAGCATTGACTGCTAAGAGAAGACAGAAGCAGGCTATCATGAATGTGGGAGACAGGAGACACCCCGGTACCTGCTAGCTAGAAATATCATTCACATACCATGGAAGCTTCCCTGAGAACAGTCACTTTTCCCCACAAGCCAGGCAGCTGAAAAATACTGCAATTCAGCTTGACTCCTCTTAGCCACTCCCATGACCCACATGCTGAGTTCCACAGACCCGTTTGGTAGGTGAATCACTCATCTTGGGTCTCTCCACTTCCAGATGGCCACTGACACATAGCAATAGAGAGTGGTGACTAGCCTGGGGAAGCTTCTTTCACAATCCAAAAGAGCCCACGTCTCCAGTTTCTCAACCACACTGTTCATTTACCCAGCTTTACAACTGAGCCCGTGAATCTGCTACTGAGGACAAAACCTGAGAGGACAACTTTGAAATGGGAGTCACCCTAGCCAAGCACAAGTTCATGTTGACAGAGTAGAGAATGAAGCAGAGGGAAGAAAGGCAGTGGGGACAGTTTCCTGGACTATAAAGACCATCAGATCTATAACCTATGTGCTCAGCTGGGTGACCCCACCCTCTATTCTGCTCTCAGACCTGACCAGATGATACCATCCTCAGATAAACCTGATTCAGGGATGAGCTCAGTACACAAGCCAAACATTCACAACGCTTCTGGAAACTTCTGCTTGACATGTTTCTCTATTATCTCCATCAAGAATTGAGGTTGTCTATATGAAGATACATAGAGGGGCAAACATGGGTAAAACACATAATGGTAGAATAGTAAACCAAGAGTGAGTGTAAAGAGTTGAGTGGTAGGAGGGGCATGGAAAGGGGAAAGGACACATGACAAGTAAACAGAAGAGGGCAGGGCACTGAAAGGAGTTTTGGGGAGAAGAGGGGGAGACAGGGGAAGAGAATGTGTGAAAACAAGTTGTATTTGAAAATGCCAGAACGCATGATACCTACATCTCTGTGTGCTAACTAAAAAATAAAAATACAAATAAATAAATGAAAATTTGAGGGCTTCTCTTCCTGTCAGTCTTTGTTCATACTGATTATAAAGCCACAGGTAAGAAAGCAAGCTAAGAAGCCAGGGAGAGCAGTAGAGTACTGTTGTCACTGTTGACACCTTCAATCGAAACAGGCCGAAGTTTGTGCACCCAGCACAATCTGGACTGGAAGCTCATTTAAGAAGCTCAGATAATGTGGACTGAAAATGACATGGAAAGAGGAAGGAAGAAGTCACCATGTCTCAGAGGAATTGAATCAAGTTGTGTCATTTTGAGTAAAATGCTTAATCTTCCTGAGCCTCCGTTTATAAGATGCCAGATTAGAGAAACCTCAAGTTTTTGGGCATGGGCAGAGGTCTCTTAGAGGGCAAGGCAATGGCCAAAATTGGTACCATTACAGTGGCCATCATGGCAGGGGAGGAGCCTTATGATTCTCCAGGGGCTTAGTGGTCCTGAGAGCATAACCCACCTTTCTTCCTGGCCTGTGAGATGAGATCAGCTGCACTCTTGCTCATGACCTTTGTGACGTAAAGGGGGCAGTTCGTCTGGCTGGCAATGGTGATGGCTCGAAACACAGCCTCAGCCTCCAGCTGCAAAACCAAGTCACTAAGAGTCAATAGGAGAATGAGCCTCTCACCTTTGTCACTTCCTGTCTCCATAGGTGACAGTACAGTGCTGTGCAGTGGCTTAAAACCACCCAGAGGAGCTGGAATTAGATGGCCTGTGTCTGCATCTCTGATTTGCCCTGTCCTTGCTATGTCATTTTCATGAGACTCTGGGTGCCCCATCCCTCCCTCTACAGAAAACAAGAGCAGTATAGCATAGGACTATGTCTTGGACAATGCCTGATACAGAGTAGGTCCCAATTCACTGTCAGCTACACTTTTCCTTAGCCTCCTATCTCCTCTTCCATGCTTATCACAAAGGCTAAACTGGAATCGAAGGCTCTTTTCCCCAGTCTTCTCGGGAAAGATTCTCTGGGGAAATACAGTCACAGCATGCTGGGGTCTAGAAGCAGAAGAGAAGGCAACTGGGCATCCCGGTTTTTCAGGTTCTTCACATCCTTTCCTTTGGCCATGTAGTCAGAAAAGGGTTAATTCCAGAAGGATTTTTTATACAAATAATTCTTAGGCTTCCTAGCACAAAGACTTCTTTTTAAAATCATCTCTTCCATCCCACCCCAAATTAGAGTTCACATTTGCAAATATGCTAAGTAACCCAGTTGCATTTCATGAGTTAGAAGTAATGTTTCCCCTTATTTTATTAAACAAGTAAGGTCTGAGAGCTCAGACTCCCTGGATGCCTCAAGTCTGAATCCTGGTTCTGCTACTTACAAAGCTGGGTGACCTCAGTTATGTGACACAACTTCCCAATGCTTCTGTTTTCTTATCTAAGTGGTGGTGCGAATGGCACCTTGTCCTCAGGGCTACTGCAAAATTAAAGAAGTAATCCTTAAAGAATTTACTCTACTCCTGAGACTTGCAAAGAAGGGTAGCTATTGGTGTGATTGCTGATCAGTTTCTGAACAGCATAAACTCTATTCCTTCCCAAAGCCTCACTTCATTGGGCACAGAGTAGAGATACTGGATTTTTTTTCAGTCAACAGCACCCATTCCTTTCTGTGTGGATATGATGTTTTTTGTTTGTTTGTTTCTTCTGATCATCCTGTGAGGACCAATAAAAGAAAAAAACACACGAAAAATAGTTTGTGGGTGCTCAGTGGCTATTGATCCAAACCAGTTACTGCCATGGGTGTGGCTACACAGAGATAGTTTGAAGAACTTGGCCGGCTGAGCCAGCATCCCCAGAAGACCTCAGAGCACAGTGATCAGTCACCCTCCTGAGGCCCCAGATGTACCCCGGAGGCTGCTTTGCGCCTTGTGCTCCACTCTCTCAACTGTGTCACAGGAGAGGAACATCTGGGTGTGCTTTGAATTGAAGAGGGGCTGCCTTCACCCATGCTCCTTCTGCCCTTCCCACTTTTGCTGACCACTTCAGCTCCCCCATGACCTTAGCCTTGGCCTCTTTGATCTCATTCCTTCCTAGCACTGCAGGTTTTTCCGCACTTCAACATGACTGTCTTTGGAAAGTGACATCATCCTCCAACTTCACCCAAAAGGCCTTCTGAGTTGTAGAGATTTGCAGCTGGGAGGCCTTTTTACTAAAAAGGACACTGGACTGGGAAAGGTTGAGGTGGTGGGGGTAGGGTGAGGTTGAAAAAACAAACCAAGGAACAAAAATAGACTTCGCTCTGAAATCCCCTGGCTGCCACTGAAGAAGCCTGTCTTGCCAGCACATCCCCCCAGTGACCAGCATTTATGGTTTCGCAAAGTGTGCTGCTCATACAGACTGCTAAAAGGGTGTAAATAATCTTACTGTCAGCCAGCATCTGACCTTCTCTGAGATCTGCACAATAGTGCTAACTACCCAGAGTGGTGGCAAGGACAACCAAGACAGTGTTTGCAATGAGCACAGTGCCAGGTAAAATGGCCCTTAGGAAGGACATGGTATTATTAAGGGGACAAACTTTTCAGGAATGTTGTGTGTGACTAGAATTCAAGTGTATCACACACATACCCAAGCAGCAACCAGGGAATTTCTGGGAAGCTGACCATATTCTGTGTCTGCACCTAGGTGCAACTACTATGAGTGCATTCGGTTTGTGAAAATGTATAGCATCCTTATGATGGGAACACTTTTTCTCTCTTTGTGTTTTCTTACAATTAAAAGGATAAATAACAAAATGTTATCTCTTCTGGTTCTGATTCTCTCTTCTATCTGTTGTGGAGTTTGACATGACAGGTTAGGAGCAAGATTCAGCTCACTGACATGAGGAGCCTCACTCCAAGCGTCAGAACCTAGCTGCTCACCCAGAGCCAACTTGCTCTCAGCTTGGTGAGCAGCTAGTGCCCAGCTCTGAACCCAGTGCTAGCAGGAGAAGTCACCAGCATAAGAGACATGGAATCAGCCACTGAGCATGCTTTATTGATTCTGCAGTGGCTACACACATAGGCACATCCTCATTTATTCCACCTGTGGGAAACATGCATACTGGGTATCATCATCACCTTATGCAAACTGATGGGCATAATGCTTATGAAGAACCCATTCAATTTCCTGCCCACATGGACTTAGATCTATTTTGCAAGACTCAAAACAGTACAACGTAGGAAGGCAAGTAGGACTGTCTCCATGATGCGTGATGATTATGACAAGAATGAGAATCATGGCATCACTGCAATTTGTGCTACCTTTAGAGCGATCGATCACAGGTCAGAAGAAGAAAGCATCTCCTTCACCCACCCTTCTAATCTTCCCACAAGCCCTTGAGCTAGGGTCAGCAGAAGTGGCTCTTTTAAAGATATGTTATAATAGTGTATCTGGTACTCACAGAGTCTCACAACCTATCTATCAGCAATGCTTATCCCAAAGTAAGCCAAACACAAACACTCCAAATGTGAAATGAATGGTAGGCTAGGGCTGTGACAATCGAGTCTTCCAGAAGATTCTGGTGAGAAAAAGTCTCCACTGTGATGGCTTCTCTCTTTTCCACCCTATCCTGCTCCTCTGCCCCTGAGACTCACCTCCTCTGGTCTGCTCAGAACATGGCCTTCTGGGCCAGTTATCCCTATTTCCAACATCCGTGTCTGCTCCTAAAATGATGGGAAAAAATAGAAAACATTCTTAAACTTAGCCAACCAAAATTTAGAAAAATTATATTGGTTATATTGGTTATATATGTTCTGCTTAATGGTTTACTCAAGGAGGAGGGAAGAATAAGATGTTCATGTTGAGGCCTGGAGAGGTGGCTTAGTGGTTAAGTGCTTGCCTGTGAAGCTAAGGACCCCGGTTCAAGGCTCGATTCCCCAGGACCCACGTAAGCCAGATGCACAAGGTGGTGCATGCATTTGGAGGTCATTTGCAGTGGCTGGAGGCCCTGACATGCCCATTCTCTGTCTATCTATCTGCCTCTTTCTCTGTCACTCTCAAATAAATAAATAAATAATAAACAGAAGGGAATCATCCTAAAAATGTTCATGTTGAACAAATACATTAACTCTATTTTTAGAAATGTAATATAGGACAAAATTACTTTAAAAAGTTAACTGTGGCTGCCTTTTATTAAAAAGAAGATAGTCTGTTTGTGTATGTGTGTTTTATCTTCTCTGTGCTCCAAGGAGATAAAACACACATATACCAGCTACCTCTTAAAGTACACTTGCTGATCTGTTGATTTCTTCAATGATGTGTTTTAATTTTAAATATTCAACAAAATGTATTGACCATGTACTTACTGCTAGGCAGGGTCTCACTCTAGTTCAGGCTGACCTGGAATTCACTATGTAGTCTCAGGGTGGCCTCAAAATCATGGTTGATCCTCCTACCTGTGCCTCCTGGGTGCTGGCATTAAAGGTGTGCCCCACCACACCCGGCCCACCTTCTTTAAGTGTGGTCACCTACCACCTACATTAATTACCAAAGCTGCTTTGTCAGGATGCCGATTTCCAGCCCTACTATGGCCTGATCAGAAGTTAGGAAGGTGAATTTTGATAATCCATATTTTAATAACCATCTCTGCACTTGTGTACTATAAATCTATGAATTAAAGTAATGGATTCAGAATTTAAACAGACAAAATCATGCCTGTAGACAGGATTACTTCAGTTACTGTTTTGGTCAAATTTGGTTTAGGGGTCTGGGCGTGGTGGCACATGCCTTTAATACCAGCACTCAAGAAGCAGAGGAAGGAGAATTGCTATGAGTTCGAGGCCAGCCTGGAGCTACAGTGTGAGTTCCAGGTCAGCCTGGGATAGAGTGAGATCCTACCTCGAAACTACCAATAATAACAACAACAACAACAACAATAATAATAATAATAATTGGTTAAGGTTGCAGATATTGCAGAGCTGCCTGCCTGTGTGGCTGATTGTTAGTTTCCTTAAACTTCTGTGTAGCTGGTATGGAGAAGCGATCCCTATCCAGTGAACACATACAGAAGCTTCTTCCTTCCTCCCTTCCTCCCTCCCTTCCTCCCTCCCTTCCTTCCTTCCTTTTTTAATATTGGAGACAGGCTGCAGGGGTAGTTGGCACGCCAGGGCCTCCAGCCACTGTAATCAAATTCCAGATGTGTGTGCTACCTAGTGTGCATGTGTGACCTTGTGCACTTGTGTCACCTTATGTCTGGCTTACATGAGTCCTGGAGAGTTGAAAAATGGGTCCTTAGGCTTCACAGGCAAGCACCTTAATTGCTAAGCCATCTCTCCAGCCCTGAAAGAGCTTTTTTAAATTTAAACTTGAACTGAATATAGTTTCTTCTGGACTCCAGTAAGTGTTCAGTCTGACTTGCCTCAAGTCACACAAGGGCTAAGGTTTACAACTAGAGCATCTTCTACCTTATATGACCCTCAACTCTCTTGTGTCCTGTACTGGATTAACATACCAGGATGAAGCTGGCTGGCAGTGCTTTCCAAACACATGCTCAGCAGTCACATTTTGAAAACATGCTTTTCTTAGCCCTTCTACTGATCCACTGAATAATAATATAAGGAATCAGGAAAATTCATTGGTTGCAATGCATTGCTCACATTGAGGAGCCCTGTTCTAAATCCCATGTGGCATGTCCTACAGCTGGAGAATTAAGAATGGCATGAATGCCACCTTACAGGAGGGTTGGGATTGCCTCAGGTGCCCATCAGAGTTACAATGACAACACAGTTCTGGTCAAAGCACAACTGTGGCTGGCTCCAGTGAGAAAGAACTCCTGGTTTGTTTCATCTTCGTTCTCTAAGGCCTGGCACATGGTAGGTGCACAATAAGTGTTTCTTAAAAGAATGGCTAAAGATGCTATCCTTTCAAAACTACCTTCCTCACTTGAAATTGTTGAAAATTGCTTTTGTACTCAAAAGAGAAGATTTCTTTTTGGTCATTCAGTTTTTTTTTTTTTTTTTTTTGTGAAAGTATAGCACAAAACTCTGAGGATAGCAGCTGCATTCATTTAGACAGCATGATACAATCTTTCAGCTCAAGCTGAATTTAATAAACACACATAATAAACTAATCCAAATGGAAAAATGCCCTGATTCTTTTATTACTGAGAACATATCTTCCCAAGGTAGGGAGAGGGTGGGGGTGGAGGGAACAAGAGAACCGACTATGCTAAGAGCCCTAGGGGAAAGGGTACAGCTATGGGCACTGACTGCAGCACAGCTGCATCTGCAGGGCTAGAACCAAAGTAGGGGGTTTGTTTCTAGGGTAGCTGAGGGAGGGCTGGGACCCATGGCTGCTGGAATGACACATTGAGAGAAGGTAGGAATTACAGTTCCAGCACAAGGAGGTGCCTCCCTTGGGAGCAAGGCGATTGAGTCATCTGTGGAAAATGATTTCATTATGTCTGAATGTGGAAGAGAAATGGGGAGAAGGCATATCAGGGGCCTGGCTAATTATGCTTCTTGGTCATAACTGAGAGGAAACTGTGCACTTAACTTTGCCTCCTCCACCACCAAGACAACACTGAGAGTCTGAAACGGGAGCACTGTGGTGGAGCGGTAGGAGCTGAAGGTCCTTCACTGCAGGGCACGAGGAGCAAGGGATCCCAGATACAAACCTCAAGGCAATGATGCTCAATGGGCATATCACCTTAGCAGCTAAGTTCTAGTTCTCTGTGACCTTTAACCCAGTGATATCATCCCTCTGAGCCTTGATGTTCTCACTTATAAAATCGGGTAATGACATTTTAAAGGGTTGGAAAAAGACTAAATGAGAACATATCAGAGCCAATACCTGGTGCATAGTTGTAAGTAGCTCACCAAGCAGTACCTGTTGTTAGACGAATGGGTCTGAGACAAGGGCCAGCCTGTACACTGCTCCTACATCCCTGCTGATCACACCCACCAAGTCTTGGGCATCTTCTGAAGGGAAGGCCCAGATGGAGCAGAGTAAGCTATGGGAGGCCTCTGTTAGGGTTCATCTCTACAGCCTAATGCCAGGCACAAAGTGCTCAGGCCACACTCTGAAATAATGAATGGTGGTTCTTATAGTTCAAATCATCAGAGGGCCTGAGAGCCACTCTTTTCTGACTTCCTCTTCCAATAAGAGGTACTGTGGACTCTGTCTAAGGGAAATGAAGCTCTGTATAGGCCATATCTGTGTGCTGGACCCATTAAGCAGCCCAGGATATGGAAAGGGACTTCTTGGGTCCTTAACATAATCCACTTGGGCCACGAGGTCCTTGCTGTCATCAAGCTTCTCAGATATGATTTCTAGGAAACCATTGGATGTTTGATCCCCACAAGACCTAAATTCATTATTATGAATTATTTTTATGAGTTCTACAGTCCTGGATCAGATTGTTGGTTTCTGAGAAATGCTGCCTTAAGGTGTTTCTCTTTTTTTCTTTTTTTGGACATGGAATGTCATGTACTTGAGCTAATTTTCATTAAATAATCAATATGTGACTGAGAACTCAAAATCCTCTCTTCCAGAATGCCCTCTCTGATTCACCAGGGCAGCCAGACCTCTTCCTGTTGTATAGCATATTCCAGTTTCTCCTTGCTTGACTTTATCCTCACCATGCACTTTGATTTCTCTACAGGGACTGTGAGGTTCTATTGATTTGCTTGATTGGTTGGCTGAAGTCTGTCTGAGTCAGTCTTCCTATGTAACCCTGGCTTGTCTCAAACTTACTGTGGAGACTAGGCTGGTCTTGAACTTTCAATGTTCCCCCTTCCTCTACCTCCTGAGTGCTGAGATTTTAAGCATGTGCCACAAACAAAGGCCAGCTGTGAAGTTCTTTAGGATGGCTTTTGTCTGTAGCAATGTACTGATGGCTGAGCCTTTCACATTCGGTGCATTCAAGTAATGTATAAATGAAGAAGTGCATGGGACATGGGCCCAAGCTTGCTCTGTGGTATTACCTGAGCAATGATATCCCCGTTCTCTGCATGAACTTGAGCAATGGCTCCTAGTTCTCCCAGGCATGTGAAAATCTCATACAGCTGAAAGGGAAATATATCTTTGTTACCTTCATAGACACTTTCAGCACTCTCACCAACAGGCCAATAACTAAAACCAGAGTTAAATAATGCATTAAACCAGATGAAATCAATGAAGAGGACAGACATATAAACTAACATATACAAGACCAGAGAAGAGTGTAGTCCAAAGAAACTCTAAGAGGCTCTGTCTATACGGAGAACGTGCCATGGTTCCTGGACAGATATGACTGGTATATAATAAGCCCTGCCACTGGAAGAATCTTTAAGGGAGTAATTTTTCATTGAACTGAGACATTACTTCAGAATTCTCCCACCCAGTGCTCCAAAGGTCACTGACAGTTTGGTGAAAGTTAACACAAAAACTGAGACTTCTGCTCCAAACCTCTTAAGACAGATCTACTTTTACCTCCTCTCCAGAAGGCATGGGTACTACTTTCTTGTGGTTCCTCTGATAATTTTAGATCTATCTAAAACAAACACATGCCAGGGAAAGAGTCAGAGGCAAGCTTGTAAAATTTATACAAATATCAGGATACATTTCTGATCCTGGGACACAGAACCCCACATTTTCACTATTTACAGGGGTTTGGCACTTGCTCAGTATATATAGATTCAGACATGCCCTTCCTCTTCTCCTTTGAGGTAACTGATGCTCAGTGAAAATTCTAGCTCCACATCTGCCTTACCACAGACAATCTGCCCATTAACTTATTTTAAATGAAGTGTGGACTACGTGGGCTTCAAGACATAGTCTGACACAATAGTCTACCACAGTAACCACACTGACTCATGTTCTAAAGGCCAAGGTCAGCAACAAGAGGAACCCAATCCAGATCCCCCAAACAACACAACAAATGGGCTATTACCTCTGTGTTGGATACTTGGTACAAATCTTTGTAAGCCATGTAAACCATGAAGGAGTTAACCCCTGCAAGACAAATAAGGGGGTATCAAGAGAAAGAAAATAAAAATTACCACCACTCCTCATCCTCTGATCTCACTTCTATCACCCATGGGACCTAATATAAAATATATACTTCAAATTCCCCAAGAGCATTTTCTAATATTTTACTCTCCTACCCTAAAAATCATAGTTCTCAAGTGATATAACAGAATGGTCTCTTTTTGCTTCTGCATCTTTTGTTGTCCCCACCAATATTTAAGCACAAAACAATAAACTGATATTTCTTAAGGCAATGGATGCCACCAGGAATCATTCTAGTATTCAGCTGTGTGGAGACATTAAAGGTTGCACCAGCTGGACTCACCATACACTATAGTGAGCTTGGAATACTTCCCCTCTGGGCCTTAGTTTCCTCACATGTATACTGGAAAAATAACAGAATCCTACTTCATAAGGTGGTTGTACCAGTGAAGAAGGTAACACGTCAATGGAGGGTTCTTTAAAGGATGGCTACAGGATGAGATGTATGAAAGGAGAATGACTACAGAAAAACTAAGCTCCTTAAAACCTGCTTCTGACCCAGACAAGGAAGAACAAGCCTATAATTGCAGCACTAGAAAGGTGGAAGCCAGAAGATTGTTGTGAGTTTAAACCTGGCTTAGCCATCCAGGGCTATATCGTAAGACTCAAAAACAACAAGAACAAAAATACAACCTTCTTCCCTAATCCCCACAAAAATATATGCCTCTGAAGTGCAGCAGGTGATGACATATCTCGTCTTTCACCAAAAATGTTCTTTTGAATACATATATATATGTTCCCTGTAAATCATTTTCCTTCATTCTCTATAATTTGTTTAAAGGCTATAGCCCAAAGTCAAATCTAATTTTGATTACCTGAAATATTCCTGATGATATTTTACAACAAAAGGGTATTAAGTCTAAATTCAGTTTTAAGAATGATTCTTCAATTTAAATAGTTATATATATGGGAGCAGAAAGTAAATTATGCCTTGTGCTTAAATGCCTAAGTATCAACATTATAAAAAAAAAAGAGCTATTTAATTTTCACCCAAAATAAATAGGTGGGACTGGGGAACAGAAAATTATTTTGAGGAAAGAAGATAATTTTGGTCTCTGACCATTGGGGTTATTTCAGCCCACAGTCTCCCCAGCCAAAAGTGGATTATAGTCTGAGAATGTCCCTATCCAGATGGTTCAACTCAGGGCAGTTTTCCCCAACACTACCCTTCTCAAAAGCCTCAAAGTTGTCTATGCATGACTGTTGAACTCCTATTGAGATACCCTGTGTGAAAGGAGAAACAAAAAGAGGGAGGGACTGGGCTTGTGGGGTGAAGCATGGGATAGAAAGAAAACCTAAAGAGGAAAGCCCTGAGGAAGCATACATTGTTCTCCACCCCAGACACACAATGTGTACCCAACCCCCACACTCCTAATATCACCACAGGTTTGTGGCATTCATTCTGTTGTCTTTTATGGGACTGCTTCTTTTTGCATTGGATGTCATGCCCATTATTTACACTTGTCTGAGTTTTCTAGGTTACCTTACTATGGTACATAGTTATGTACAAATGAGTGTGTGCATGTGGGAGTTAGTCAGTGATCAAAACAGGAAGAAGAACAGAAGAATCTAAAATGATAATGGAACCCAAACCATATTCTCAGAAAGTGGATCGCGCTACCTACTTTATGAACATATTTTCACCCTACCCTAAGTTCTTAGCTTGAGTACCAAAACATCCTTCCTTGCTTCTGGTCATGACTTAGCCTTCCCTGAGGATGCCATTGTTATATAAAGTAACAGCTGGATCTCAAGAAAAACTGATAGAGGTTAAAAATACCTGACCTCAGATTTGCTAGTCATGTGACCTCACAGACCTCCTTTTCTTATTCTGCAACATGAGCAATATTACATGGGGGTAAAAAATCAGTGGCTGTGGAAAAATCTACTGCTTACAAAACGTGATCTTGGGCAGTTACTCTGACCCTCACTCAGCTCTTTCATCTACAAAGTGGGACTCGCAATTTCTATCTCCTAAGGATCCTGTAAGAAGTAAGCCAGGTTGCATAAATAAAGTTCCTGCACTAAAGTAGAACCCTTACATTCAGTTGTCATGCCTAAGGTATCAGACTCCAAGCAAGGGGAGTGACTCGCATGAGTGGGATGGTGTGGCAGGACAGGCACCACGGTCAACGGAGGGAGGAGTGTGAACAGCGTGATCCAGCTTACCTTTGTCCTTGATGAGGCTCTGTACTTCCTGCTTGACACTGTCATTCCAGTGGGTGATGTCCACATGCAAAGCATAGTCACAGCAGCTCTTTCCATCAGCCCACTCACGCCATTTTTCATAGGCCTCAGTCAGGCTGGACTCAGGATCAGGTAGCACATGGTCAACTAAACACAGAGGTGAAAGTGACTCAGATATGGCTTTGTTCTTCCTTCTGTTGCCTGCTCCCACTTGCTTAGTTATTGCTGTACTACCTAAGCATAAGTGTTCTGGCGGCTTTAAGAATGCTGATGGCTTAGAATAATATAAATAAAAAAATAAATTATTTAAAAAAAGAATGCCGATGGTTTAAATGTCTCTTAGCTTTTCCACACCTCAGTTTTCTCTCCTTAAAATGAGTGCCACATGGGCTGGGCAACAGGATATAATAGTACTTTCCTTCTGCATTTGAGATGTAATTAAGTGGGAAAATGCATGAAATGTGTCTTATCTGATGCCTAGCACCTAGTAAGTATTCAGTAATGCTAGCCGACAATGAGCACCAGTCATACCCTGCAATCACTAAGGCTGAGTTCCTTTTTATTTTTTATTTTTTATTTTTTTTGGTTTTGCAAGGTAGGGTCTCACTCTGGTCCAGGCTGACCTGGAATTAACTATGTAGTCTCAGGGTGGCCTCGAACTCTCAGCGATCCTCTTACCTCTGCCTCCCGAGTGCTGGGATTAAAGGCGTGCGCCACCACGCCCGGCTTGAGTTCCTTTTTAGAGAAACTTTATTAGATTAGGGCAAGGAAAGGGGAGAAAGTATGAAGAGCTCCTGCCTATGAGAAGGCAAAGGGGGTCATGACCCTTGCGACATTTTTAGTTATAAAAATTTTTAAAAGCTATATACTCTTGAGCTGGAGAGATGGCTAAAGTGTGTGTTCTGCAAGCATGAGGAGGTGTGTTTCATTCCCCAGTATCTATGTTAAAGTGCTGGACATGGTGGTATGTGCTTGAGCTTCTAATCCTAGCACTGGGGGAACAGACATAAGTGGCTCTCTGACCCACTAGTCTAGTCTATTGGAGAACTCTAATGCAATGAAAGACCCTGTCTCAAAAAAATATGTGACAAATCCCTGGGAGGTACAACTCCTAAGACTGTCCTATGGTCTCCACATGCACATGACCACATACACACATGCAAAGTTGTTCTCTTCCGTGATGGAGAAGAAATTTCATAAGTATGCCAGGCACAAGTGAGCAAGGCCCCAGAACTTTCTTGCAAGATTCTGGTTTCTGTGAAGCCAAATCTACTCTTTCCCTTGCAATTATGGATAATACATACATACATACCTACATACATACATATATATGTATATAAATATGCATTATGTGTATATGTATGTATATGTGTATATATATATATATTAATAATGACACGTAAAGTATGAGTTGGTTCAACTTTCCTCAGAATATCATTGAGTTATGTATCAAGAACCTGTAGTTTTTCATACTAATTCTAAACTAATTTCCATAATTATTTCTATGACTAAGAATTATTCCTAGGGAAATAATTTATATGTGTCAGCAAAATTGTGGTGCTAAAGATGTATCTTAATGCAGTTATATAAATAAAAGGACTGGAAACAAAGTTGAACAAATAGAAATGTTTGGTTAAACATATAAGTTGTGATGCCTTCATAAATAACTAGGCACCCACTTTAAATGCTGTGCAGAATAAAAATAAATGAGTAGAAATATATCCATGATATATAATTTAGTGAAAATTGCAAACCTAAGTACAGTATATATAGTATAAATATGATGATTCCCATTGTTAAGTGGGGAAAATATATGTATAAATGTATATAACGTTTCACCAACTCTAAGAGGGATTGTTGGCTTTCTGCCTATGTAGCATTTCTAAGTTATCTATGAAGGGAAAGAATATATTTGTGGTTCCTTGTATGCTTTACACTTGTCACCTGACCTTTGACATTTCTCTGTTCCTTCCTTAATGCAGATGGCCAGGCACAAGGCCCACTGCAAGCACAATAAACAGGTCCAAGTCCTATGCCAGAAGGTGGACAGCCCATTCAAGGTCATGTGGTTCCTCAACCTTCATCAAAAGAAGCCAGCCCAAGTGTACTTACTGGAAATCAAATGCACTTGGCTACATTATTAATGTCTGCAAGGAAGCTAGCTAGGGCTTTTGTGGTCAGACAGCTACCAAGAAGTCAGCTGACTTCCTTTCTTCAGCTGGAGGAGAGTCTAGTCCTCCCTGGATTGCACCTTCTACGGCCTCTGTAGTTCTCCTGTGCTTCCTTACCAAGTAGCTTAAGCTGTACTTTGCCAGTGGGTCCATCCAAAGGAATACAAGACAGACAGTAATTCTGGCCCAGGTTCCTCTATGTCTGCACATAGATGTATACAATACTAAATAAACAAGGGCTCTGACTGTTCAAGTTTGGGGTCAACTCTAGACTAGGACTTAATTCAGTTACAATCCTTCAGGAGAGGAAGGGCTGCCCTGGAATGCTACAGATTCAGCAACCCAATGGCAAACTCCGTAAGTTTCTGTGGAATTGTGAATTACCAGAAGGAAAACAAAATAAATAAATAAATAAATAATAAGGGAAATCACTCTCACTGCTTGCCTAATTTCAAAGATACCACTTGGTCAAAATATAGCATCAATCAAACAGCACAAAATCTACTGAAGCCAGCTAATGTCCATGAGCATCCCACTTCCATGATCGTTCTGTCTGAGAATTGCCTTTCTCATGCTGCTTTCATGGTCATGAGCTTTGGAGGGGTCTCTTCTGTGTAGTCACAGGGAGCTACCAAGTTCCTCACAGTAATCTGTGCCTGTGGTGGTTTGAATGTAAGGCCCCACAGACTCAAATGGACCTTGTAACTCGAGTCTCCAGTAGCCTGGCTAGTGTCACTTGGGGCAGCTCTTTGAGTCCGGTCATAAGGTGTATTCAGAGCCAGTATGGAAATGAGCCAGGCTTTTTCTGCCATTAATGGTGTTTCCCCTGGAATTTTTAAGCCTGAAATAAACCCTTTCCTCCTGTAAGCTGTTTTTGGTCAGGTGTTTATCCAGCAACAAGAAGCTGAGTCCCCAAAGTCTTAGCATACGTGGTATCATCTGAGGGCTCTGCGGTCAGCACCTTTGTCAAACAACCACCTCTGAGCATCATGAGAACTTATAATCTGAGCACTTACTGATCATGGTGGTGCCTCCCGCTAAGGCAGCCTTTGTCCCTTGGAAGAAGTCATCCACTGTGGTCATTCCTTTGTATGGCATTTGGAAGTGAGTGTGGACATCAATGCCTCCTGGGATCACCATCTTCCCATTGGCTTCAATGGTCTTAACTCCTCCAGGGACAATCAGATTGTCTCCAATTTGCCTGGTGAGACAGTGGACAACTGGCATTTCACAATAGCAATTCTCAAGAAAAGCATAGTATCATAAAGATTTTAAACACTGAAATATATGTGTCAATATAGTCTTTACAAGTAGCATATATAGCTATATATATAATATATATAGGTTTATATACACATATATAAATAAAAACTGTAATTTATTACCACAACATGATTTGATATAGGATTGGTTTTATACTTCACCTGGGGATTATATTTCTACTGACACTATGATCAGTATCTACAGTATGTGATTAAGATTTTTATTCCTTTCATTTTATTATTTATTTAAGGGTGAAGAATAATACTGATACTGAGGTGTGGGTGATAACAGACTGTAAAAAGAGACAAAAGATGGTCACAATCATGGCAACAACAGGTTTGAGGACTTAGTTATCTTCTAAGCAGGTCATCTGGGCCAACAAAAGGGTTCTGCTTTGGATCATTTTCCACCTCAGACTTCACTCTCTTCCCTGACAAATGATCAGCCACCTGTGCCTGATTGTAGATCCACATGGAAGAAGTCAAGGACAGGAACCTCCTGCACCAGCTGCTCTTGTATGGTAAGCATCTCCATAAAGGTGTCAAGCCAAAGAAATGATTGTGACAACTGCCCCAAACTATAGTGTGGCCAAGAAAACTTCAGAGCATCCCAGGGAGGTAGTGCAGTCAGTAGGAGAGCAACCCAACAAGTGTCTCAAAAGCACACATCCCTAAGAAAGTGAGAAGTAAAACTTCTCCCTGAGCAGTGTTTCTTGCAGGTCATCCAGTGTTGCCCAATTTTTATGTGATCTCAAAACTTTGAGTTAGTCTCAAAGTTCTTGCAATACACCCTTAGGTGTATTCATAGTTTCTACATTGTCACTAAATATCTCTTGCTTTGGGTATAGGTTCCCTATAGTGTGAGCACTTTCTGTTCTGGACATAGCCAGCTATAAAAGATTCTCTTAGGGTAGTAAGGAGTCTCCCACATGCCTGTAAACTATACATTCTGCAATGAAAGTATTCCTGACATCTCTAAGAGTTCAACCTTGCCACATCACCACAAGGCCATTCCAGAGCCACCACAATTCAAAACACACTGTAGAAAAATTGTAGCCTTTGATTGTAATTCTGCTATAGTCCAGACACTGGTTAGTCCTGTTGCCATTTTTCTTACTATTTTTCCTCTAGGGGAAACTAAAACCACAGAAATTAAGAAATGTTAGATTTGCGTGTGTGAGTGTGTTTATGTATGTACATTTTCAACCTTTTCCGGATTAGCCTGACATTAAGTCTGAAACAGAAATGCCTTCCCTCCCTTTTCTCTACCATACCCAACAAGATCACATAATCCTTGAAAGTTCTCCTTTCATTACCTCAAGTTTCTGTCGAAAGGCAAGTCTAATAAGTATAGTTGTGCTCCAGATGTAGGCTCCCTGGACTCAGATCTTGTCTCTGTCAGTTACTAGCTCTATGTTATGTCCAAGATATGTACCTGAACATGCCTCAATTCTTTCTGTAAAATACAATAAATGTCTCCTCTATGTGTAAATGAATTATTAGTATCTGCTGATCCACAGAATAGTGTAGGGCACATTAGGGCTCAGTAAACATCAGTTATTGTAATTAATAATGAGCCTTCTTCTTTCTTTGAATTTCATTGGATTTACTAATTTAATGCTTGATATTGCTATTATTAATGACAGTAGGTAATTAGTGTATATTCAATATCTCAGTTTCCCTAAAAAGATGATAAGAACTAATTGGAAAGAAGCAGGGTTCTGTGGCAAGGGGTCGGGGAAGTGAGGACAAAGGAGGGTGATGGGAGAATTATGGTAAGGGACATGGATGGATAGATAGATAGATAGATAGATAGATAGATGATAGGTTGTCAATAAAAGAGGTGTTTGTTTTTTAATATGATAAGGTCCCTGGAAGGAAACCATGTTGGTTTGAATCCCTGAGGTGCCTAACTACTATAGCTTACAACAGAACAGCACCCAGCACTGCTTTGCATACAGCAAGGACTCCAATATCCCCAGATAGGCAAACAATTGTGCAACAACTGGAAGACATCATTTCTGTTGTTATATCCCATTACTTAAGAACATTGGAGTGATACCAAATTTCAACATTCGACCACCAGCACAAACAACCGACAGTAGTTTCCTTCTATAGCATCATTGGCAAGTGGCCTTGCAGTCTTTCTAATAAGCAATGCAAAACTGGACTCATAAATGCTAGTGGATGACTGGAGTATTACGGAAAAAAGATTCTGAACCTGTTTCCAGCTCAACTGTAGAATGTGTCATGATCAGTTAGTGATGACCACCATGAGGTCTGAAATGAGGAGAAAGCATTAGATAACAAGTTTTCTTTTTCACTTCTACCAGTCTCTGAGTGAGGGAACTGATACCACTAACAAAATACATAAGAAGTTTAGCACTAGAAATATACATACATATGTATAATCACACATGCATATATACACTTTGGCTTGTAGATTGAAGAAATAATTATACCAGTTGGCTTGCTTCTTATTTCTGCTTCTACTCTGAATATGCAAAGGAATGATATAATTGGAAGAGATAATACTGAACCTTTATTCTTGCACTCATTCTTTCATTTACCCAAAAGTTCAATGTATTTGACTAATCTGTTGGTTTTTAGCATAGTATTTTATTAGCTGTATGCCTCCTCCTCTTTATTTCAGCAAAGAAGGTAATAGAGTACATACTGCATGGCGTTTCTGGGAAATTGAATGAGATAAAACACGTACAAATGTTGATATGGCATTTTCCATATACTATACCCTCCATAAAAGGAAGCTTTTATCAGCCCTCTGAGTGCTAGGCTGTTGCAGAGACAGAGATGTACAAGGTATGGTCTTTGTTCTTAAGGGAGACTGTCACAATTGCTGTTATTCATAAAAACACAGGATGTTTTGAGAACATGAGAGAGAAAGTATTGACTTGTGACTTGGCAAAGAATATCTGCTCATAGAAAGTCATGTTGGAGCCAAGCTTTCTACAACAAAATCTCAAACTATCCAATGAAGTCAAATAAAGTAAATATACAACTACATGAGATCAAGGGTGGCCAATGGGATTTATTGATTATTCTTGACTCACACAACATTGTATTAACTTAGTGGTGGTTCTTGTTATATGTGATGAAAGACTATGTGAATAAACTCCTGTTGTGAAAACCACTATTTAAGAAACTACACATAAACCTTAACAGGATATGCTTTTTCCTTGGAAAATCATTTCATATGGAAATTAGACATGTGTGGTGAATACCTTGAGAACATGTGAAAACAGCCTGAAATGTATGTCCTGTCTGTACTTTGCTCTTCAATGTCCTACCATTTTTGTCAACTTCACATTAAATACTGTTCTGCCTAAAGCTTTACCTGTCAATGAATTTCCTTCTTTATATTTCTAAATCACTTATCCTCACTTTACTTCCTTTGATACATATTACATAGGCATAGACATTAGTATTTTTAGGGTGCTGTAACTCATGCATATTTCTGAATACCTAAGGGCAGTGGCCATATCATCCAATTTTTCATGACCCATAGCATGCTCATCAATATACAAAGGGGCTCTCAGTATTATGCTATTGACCAAATACAGATTTTTCAAAGCTTTTATGCAATCCAAGCTTCTTCCCAGGCCTTTATTCAGATAGAAAGCAAACAGAAATAGAAGAGTTCTGTATACATACTTTATCAAGCCATCCTCCATGTAAATGTCAGCATAAAACGACTGGTCATCGTTGACAATCCTGCCCCCCTTGATTAGGAGACGGTCACTCTAGGAAAGGAAAATATGAATCATTGTCACAGGTAGGACTTCAGAGAAGTGTTTCGCCAGGGTGTTCCCCACTCATTGCTATAGATATCTAGCAGGAACTCAGTTAATAGAGGTATATAAAATAAAGGTAAAATAAAGGTGTATACTCAATGAAATCCATATTTGAATGTATTTGTTGAGAACCAGTCTTTCTTGTTTGCCCCCTAATTCAAATTATCCCAGCACTTCACTTCTTGCTTCTGTAATCCATCATTGTTACAGGCTTTTAGAAGTATTTATAATGCCATAAGTGCATACTCAGGACATACTCAGCTCATACTATGGTAAAATTTTGTAACACACACACACACACACACACACACACACACACACTCACCATGCAAAGTTATAAAATTTATAAGAAAACCACTAGTGGGAAAAAGACAAAATATCTGTAGAGAAAGTATGTGGAATTTATATTTACTTTATTATATTTGATATCTCTCATATTTTCTGAATGCTTTTCTCTTTGTATTTTAATTGGTATATAATCATTGGACCTAGCCCTGTTTCATAAAAAATTTATTTATTTATTTATTTACTTACTTACTTACTTACTTATGAAAGACAGAGAGAGAGAGAGAGAATGGGCCTCTGGCTACTGCAAACAAACTCCAGACACATATACCACCTTGTACAATTGGCACATAGGTCCTGAGGAATTGAACCTGGGTCCTTTGGCCTTTCAAACACTCTCTAAGCTAAGTATCTCTCCAGTTCTCATAGGAAATTTTCATACAAGTACTCAATATACTTTGATCATGAATGAATGCATTCCTATTGCTATAATCATGAAAAAAGTCTCATCTTTCTAAAATTATAACTTAGATGAAATTTAGATAATAATCAAATGTGATGCAATACAAATATCCTCCAAAGTTGCTAAAAATAAATACAAATGTAGTGTATATAAGTCAGAGGAAGGAAAAATCTGTCAGTTCTAAGAGCATAGATTTCATTGAATAAATGAATGAATGAAAGTATTCCAAGGAGACTGGATGAGTGATGCTACAGCATAGATGAAGAATAGGCTGGATTTTGGGAAGAACTCAACTTAGAAACTGCATATATATATATTCTGTCCATCCAACCATCCATCCATCCAACACCTCACAAAATAATTCTCTAATGTTTAGTAATAAATTGGGAAAGGCAGTGTTGTGTAAAAGGTATACTATGTCACTGTCTTTATGAAATGCAAAGGGAAAGTCTAGCAATAAAGAAATAACAAAAACGAACCAATGTAAAATTGTATTGTCACAGAATACAAGGGAGTGTTGCTAGTATAAATGGAAGCTGTAAAATATCTTTTCAAGAGGAAACAATTTACATGCAGTTGGGGATGTAGAATTTCTAATGAAGGAAAAGCATGTGTAGAAGTACTAAAGTAGGAATGAGAACATTTTCCACTGAAAATCTGAAAACAGATCCATTGTGAGGGAGCTAAGGGTTCAAGGAGAAGGGTGGTAAGAGGGGAAATGAGTGAGATAGATAGGCAAGCAGAGTTAAGGTTTGAATGAGGATACAGTGAGCTACTCGGAGGCCTATGAACAAGGTGTGAAGACCTGTGTAGACAAAGCAGTTCAGGGTTGCAATGGCCAAGGACAATTTTTTTCGTGGCTATAAAATTCAGGGCAGGAAGTCCTCATATTCGAAACTATTTAATATCCCTATTCATTTGATGCCCATTTCCTGGCTCCTGTTTGAGAATGAAAGCTTTCAAAAAGGATGTAGAAGCCGGACGTGGTGGCGCATGCCTTTAATCCCAGTAGTAGGAGGATCGCCATGAGTTTAAGGCCACCCTAAGACTACATAGTTAATTCCAGGTCAGCCTGGGCCATAGTGAGACCCTACCTTGAAAAACCAAAAAAAAAAAAAAAAAAAGGATGTATATCTAGAGCAGGAAACCCTACTGACAAGTGATGTCTGGTTTTGAAAATGAAACGTGTGTGATCAGAGTTAGAAAATGGGAGATGACCTTTGACCCCATATGGGATACAGAAAATTACCACTTAGCTTCTCCTGCTGTCAAAGCATTGCATGAGAACACAAACTTTCATCATGTTATTATATATATATATTATATATATTATATATTATATATTATTATATATTATATATTAAAAGATCTAGATAAGTTCAGTGTTTAGAAAAGCCCTACTTGTGGGACAAGAAAGATGTTGTATAGGAGATAGAGAGATGGCTCAAAGGTTAAAGGCACTTGTTTGCACAGCCTGATGTCTCAGGTATGATCCCTTAGTATCCACATACAGCCAGATGCATGAAATGGCACTTGTATCTAGAGTTCATTTGCAGCAGCAAGAGGCCCTGTTGTGCCCATACTCTTTTTTCCACTCTCTCTCTCTCTCTCTCTCTTTCTCTCTTTCTTCCTCTCTCTCATTTTCAAATATATATTTTTTCAAATATTTTATTTTTATTTATTTGAGACACACACACACACAAAGAGGCAGATAGAGAGTGAGAATGGGCATACCAGGGCCTCTAGACACTGCAAATGAACTCCAGACACATGTGCCACCATATGTGGGTATTGGGGAATTGAACCTGGGACCGTAGGCTTTGCAGGGAAGCACTTTAGTGGCTAAGCCATCTCTTCAGCCTGAAAATATTTTAAAAATAGAATAAAGATATGATATGGAGGCCAAATACACACCCCAACACACATGATCTATATCAGCCCCTTATGTTCTGGGCTCTACCAAATATCTATCCTTATTCCTGCTATATACTACCTCACATTCTGTGTAGTGATGCAACTGTTTCATCACATACCAGGATTTGTGACTACCAACCCTTTGCAAAAATGCTATTTCTACCTTCTTGCAAGTTCAACTGGCACCTAGCAACCATCTCCCCTTTCACCAAGCCTTCAACTAAAAGGGTTCTCCCCCAGGAGGTACTACCTGACTCTAGCAAAATTCACCTGCTCCCTCTTTCATTAATTTGGAACAATTATAGTGTTTTCCAGTGTTTATTCCAGTAGTTATTTACTATTTAATCAACCCTTGGCAACGCTAAAGACTCCTTTAGTCCTGGAACCATGTGCCTCTTGATCTTTAAGCTGTTATTTCTGAAGTCTATTTTATATAGATGTTAGATGTTGGTCAAATGAGAGAAGAAAACATAAGGTTGTATTATACTGACATAGTAAAAAGGCATCCAAGTCAGAAAATTAAAAAAATTGGCAACATAATTGGACTTTTAGAAGAAATGAAGTCTTTTGTAATTTACTGCTATTTATTTTGTTTATTTATTTAATTGAGAGATAGAGAAAGAGGGAGATACACACACACACACACACACACACACACACAGAGAGAGAGAGAGAGAGAGAGAGAGAGAGAGAGAGAAAGGGTGCATCAGGGCTTCTAGCCACTACAAACCAACTCCAGATGCCACCTTGTGCATCTATCTTTATGTGGGTACTGGGGAATCAAACCTGGGTCCTTAAGGCTTCAGAGGCAAGCATCTTAACCACTAAGCCATCTCTCCAGCCCATAATTTCCTGTTTTAATAGTACTGAAAAAGTATGCAATAGCCTGCCGTCTGTGTTTCCAAACTATTGTGCACATTACAAAAATATGCCTACTCTTGTCATATATATACACATTATGTTCCAAAGACAGCTATTACACAGCCACCAGCCAGCCTACCACCAAGTTATAGGTCAGTACCAGGACCCACTGCTGCATATCTAGGCCTGTATGTGTGTTAGGGCAACCATATTCAATGGGAGTTTCTTGATGAACTAATCTTGGGAACTTTATATGTTTCCTCTCCTAGATCAGTGCTTTTCTGATATTTCTAGCAAAGAGCTGGACTAAATGTTTTTTTTTGGAAAAGAGTCAGTTTCTACCTGAACTGAGACCAGTTCTAAAATATGAACAGTCTAAGGTCCCTCAGCCTTGAAGCTGGTGTGATCTTTACTTTCTTCAACAAGCATCAAATGTTACAAAGGGAAAATGCTCTCTGAGGCTCTATGTGCATCACAGGGGAAGAAGGAGCTACTTCAAGTGGAATTAACACTATTGAGAGGGCGTCACTGGAAACTGTTCAATTGAGTAAACCCTTTCTGGATTAATAATGATAGGCCTGGTGTGGATTTGAGGGAGGGAAGCAATAAGATCCCTGCTCCATGGGCCATTATTATTATCAGTTATATTATTTTTATTTGTTTCCATTGTTCAGAGCAGACATATCAAAACCTGAACTCATGATTTCAAATGCATACTTTCCTCTAAAGGTCTAGCTTGCTTTCCATCTTTCTCCCCCAAACAACCCACATGGTCAATTTTAACTCTTCCCATGCAAGAGGGCTCCACTACAGAAGGCAGCTTAGGCAAATTGACCATCACACACAGAATAATCTGAAAAGAAAATCTTTTTTATTAATTAAAAAAGTAAAATAAATCAGCATATACAGTATTAGATGTCATTATGAAATTTTAAAACAAAATTTATTTTTGTTGCTCCTCCTTCTTCTCTCTTCTCCACCTTCCCCCTAGCTTGTATGCAGATACCCCATAATTTCCTGAAAGGCAACACCTGAGCTTGACCCTGAGGGAAGTGAGAGCTGTATACGGCAGAACTATTGATCACTCCCAAGCCCAATAAAACCAAACAGCACCTCACACAAAATAACATTTGTCTATGAACATTTGGGTCAGCCTTACAGATGTACACATTAGGATCAAAACCTGGCAGGATGAAGAAGCCCAACATCTGTGATAAAGGGTTCTCTTCAATGAAGACTGTGACTTTTATTTTGTGGTCCTGGTACTAGGTAGCCAAGACTCCATGGTTTAGTTTGGAGCTTACCAATCTTTGTCATGTAATCATAAACCTGAATAAAGAGGATATATCTAGAGCATCTTAGAATAATCTGGAAGGTACTTATATTCAAAATGAAGCCTGATATGAGCAACTGGAGACTTTGGGTCTCAGTGTCTCACCCCCTCAATGACCAGCAGGGTGCCATGTCCCCCTGCAGCTAGCCTAGGTCTGGCTTTGTTTTCCTTCACCCCTACTACTGGGAGAATCACACCCCTTACATAGGCATATGATCTTGAGTTAGACCTTACCTTCCTAGACTCTCAGTTTTTTCATTAGCTCAGGGTAGATCAAATACTGATTTTTCTTCCAGGATAGCTGTCAGGGGATGGGCATCAAGAGGAGGGAGGAAGAGGTAGAGTAGAGAGGAAGGGAAGGAGAGAGAGGAAAGCTGACAGGGAGGGAGGAAGAGGAGGCAGAGGCAGCAGAGACCTACTATGCAGTAATACACCTAACAAGCATCAAATATATTTATTCTATTAATATGATCTATGGTACATCACAGTCTTAATAAATACAGTATGTTGGAGACAGACTGTTGATTTCAGTTTCCAAATAGGGAGATATGTACAGATGTGATACCCTCCAAGTGTCAGAGTAAGTCAGTTATATGAAAACAAATCTAGGGCTTCTCCCTTGTGGCAGCACACGGATCTCCCAAGCTAGTGTCCTAAGAGCATTTACACTTGATTTCAGAAGCTTTGTGACCAGGACCCTCTTTTGTGTTAGATTCTAGACCTATTTATTCTGGTGCTTATACTGCTGACAAGTTCTCTGCAGATGATCACTTTAGGAGTCCATTAACTAATAGACTCTACTTATAATCAGGGCATTAAACCTGCCCCTTATGCCCCATATGTGTTAATGCAGTTTATAAAGGGATGTAATTTATAATCCAGGGTCACAAGGGCTTCAAACTTATACTAAAATTCTAACCTTTTTCCTTCACTGGGGAATAAAAATTCTAAGGAAATTCTGAGGGAAATAGGGAATGAGGGAAAGGAAGGAGAAAGATGACTGAGAGGGAAGGAAGGAGAAGGGAAAGGGAATAGAAAATAAACCATTGGGCTGGAGAGATGGCTTAGCAGTTAAGGTGCCTGCCTACCAAATCTAAGAACGACTATTCAATTTCCAGGTCCCATGTTTAGCCAGACATAAAGTGACGCAAGCACACAATGCCACACTTGCCCACAAGGGGGTGCACACATCTGGAATGTGTTCACAGTGGCTGAGAGGCTGTCGGCATGCCCATCTCTTTCTCTGCCACTTCCTCTCTCTCTCTCTTTCTCTCTCTCTCTGTGTCTCTCAAATAATACAAAAAAAATTAAAAAAGAAAAAACATTTATGGATGTTGGAACAACAAAATGGTTTATGATTAATTCAAACTACAATGGGGAAGAAAAGATAGAATTTGGAATTCAAGCTGAATGGTATGTTGGTTCTCCAGTTAATTTCCCTCCTCTAGAGAATGCAACTTGCTACCTCTGTCTATTTGAGTGATGTGGGCATGCTTGCAGGAGAAACCAGAGCTGTCCACAGGCTGGCAGTGAAGTCAGCCTGAGAACTGAACTCAAGACACATCTGTTTTACACTCTGTGGACATTTCAGCAGTTCAGAATAAATAAATCAAGCCTGTAAAGAGAAAAAAAAAAGCTAGTAAAAGAAAAATGGGTCTTCTAAAATCAAGTATTTTGTTACCTGCTTTCAAATAACAAAGTGTATTCTCTGATCCTTGTTGGTTATGGGGGTTACTTTAAAATCCAGAGGAAGGTGCAGGTGGTTATTCTAAATAAACTCCCATTTGGGTAATTAGTGGAAACACTGTCACTATTAAGAATATGCTATGCTGGGTAGACTGTGTGCATGGAATCTTGTTGATATTTTTCTTCAAAGTAGCATCACTTAAAGAAGACAAAAAATCAGCCAAGATAGTTGACTCATGTTGGCATTCAGGATAAAGTGCTGTGAGACTTAGTGCAGCCCAGTGTGCTCATCCTGGTTCTGCTAACACACACAGGCCCTTGGTAGAGACTCAACACTACCTTAACTTTGTTTGGACAAGTAACTTTGTCTCTGGGCTTTAAGCAACTTATCTGTAAAATAAAGGACAATGATGCCATGTTCTTAGGGGCTGGTAAGGATTATGGAGCATACTATATATAAAGGTTGAATGCTACTTGGTACACTAAATGCTTGAGTGTATATGAACAATTATCACTGGCATTATTATCTACACTGAAAAGGTCCTCTCATAAATAATTGCTAAATGAACACTTTGTTACTCAAAATATAAATAACAGACTTTGCTATAAAGGGTATTTCAGAGTTACCATTCCCCAGCTAACCCTCAGCAACTGTTCTGTGTTTCTGCCAAGGTCAACCAAGACTTCTCCTTTTAAGCCTATCCCCAAAGGACATGTTTCCATGTTCCTTCCAGATCATTCTTCTTCTGCAAATAAGCCCTTGTGGAAAGATAGCAATCTATTCATTTCCTGAAGGAATAAAGAATAGATGACGAGTCTTAAAAGTGCCCTCACACCTGCCTTCCCACAGCCAGCATGTGGATGTTTCTAGGACCCTCCCTGACAAGCATGGCTTTGAGACAGAGAGAAAGGTCTGACACAAGACAGACTCTAAGTAGCAATGCAATTTTTCAGGCTCTTAGTTCTTGTTGAAATAGGGCAGTCTGACAAGGTAGACTATTCCAAACCCCTGAACTAGTACAGATGAAAGTCTCAAACACACTCTTCCTCTTATCTTCTAGACACACTTATGACTACCAAGGCATGTTGAATGCAAGTAAACTTGGGCAACACCTTTCAAAACACAACCCTCCATGCAGAATATACAATGTATGCGAAGCACTGTTTTCACCTTATTACCTCTGGTTTGGCCCTGAAAGTATGAAATATGGAAGAACAACATAAAGATGAAGAAAGCAGGGAAATATTCACTTGGATAGAGTAAGAGGCTGTTCAGCCTTCTGGACTAGAACATCAAATCCAGCCCTTGCATTCTTCCCTCTCCAAAACTTTGTATTTACCATTTTAAAGTGGTAATTATCAAAGGGCCTGGTGAATGATGTGGTCAGGTCTGGGTCACAGTGGATAGGGGAATGAACTATGGATGGCACCTTAATCCTAGTTCCCTGATAACAGTCTATCAGTCTTCAACAGTGGTCCAGACATGGATAAGCTCAAGTGGATAGCAAGGCCACGGGGAAGAGGACATAGAGGAAGTGACACCCAACAATGCACAGATGAGTTGCAGAGCCATTCCATCCTTACAGGAAAGTCAGCTGCATCAGACAAACTCAAATTATAGTCATGTACACATCTTTCATGACATTTGGCATATCATAGTGCAAACTTTGCTTTTAATTGCTGAGTAGTCTCAAAAACATGCATTTTAAAATTAAACACTGGGGCTGGAGAGGCGTCTTAGTGGTTAAGGTGCTTGCCTGCAAAGCCTAAAGACCCAGGTTCAATTCTCCAGGTCCCACTAAGCCAGATGCACATGGTGGCACATGTGTCTGGAGTTTGTTTGCAGTGGCTAGAGGCCCTGGTGTACCCATTCTTTCTCTTTGCCTCTTTCCCTCACTCTCTCTCTCTCAAATAATTAAATTAAAATTAAAAAATTAAAATTAAAAATTAAAAGTAAGCACTGTCTTACTCCTATAAATCCCAAGCTCAAAATAATAAACCTAGGAAAGCTTGAAACAAAAACATTACTAAATTTTATGTGTAGTCTTCTATATTTAGAAAAATTTATACTATTTTATTAAGAAGATTATCAAATACCAGGGAAGTATTAAAAAGATTAAAAATCATCATCAGACTAATACATTTTCCTTGATCTAATCAGATTTCACAAAGAACTTGTACAATTCAATATTATTTAATGCTGTCTTCTTGAATCACCTAATGGGACCTGATGTCACAGCAAGAAACATCCTGCACTGAAGTAGGGGCTGGGTCAACACAGGTCCACATGGGCCAAGATGGGCCAATATGAGCATATCCTGACATGGGCCAACAAGAGCTTTCTAAAAGCAAGAGCAGAGCCAAAAGGAGAATAACAAGGACTTCCCAAATATTAGGTGGCAAGTTAGAAGGGGAAAGTTATTGGGGATCACATTAGCATCAGAAGTGTGTGTGGTAGGGAGGGGTGAATTATAGGAAGAGACAGGGTAAAGTACAAACATACCTCTTAAGAAATTAAGATGGAGCTGGGTGTGGTGGCGCACGCAGAGGTAGGAGGATCGCCGAGAGTTCGAGGCCACCCTGAGACTACATAGTTAATTCCAGGTCAGCCTGGACCAGAGTGAGACCCTACCTTGCAAAACCAAAAAAAAAAAAAAAAAAAAAAAAAAAGAAATTAAGATGGGTCAAATCTGAGTGAGGAAATAGGGCCTGTTTTTAGTTGGTTGAGAAAAAATGGGAAAGTTGCCATTTGGGGCATAAGCAACGTGAACAGCAGTTTGTAGAACTACACAGATTTATGGAGCCAGGGCTACATTAGCTCCTGGCCACCAACTTGCAGTGTGAGTTTAAGAAAGGGACTTACTCTTTCCCTGGGCCTTTAGCCTCCTTGTCTCGGTGAAGTACACCACTCTAAAAAGGCATGTCTATATAAAGCACAGACAAGAATGCTTACTTCATAGACTACTGTGAGAACTAATAACAGGATGTAGTTTTGGACATACAATTGGCCTATGTGTGGAAGGCATTACAAACATGACTAATAGCTACTGTTATAATTTCTACTTTATTATTTTTATGTAGATGTCAGAGGATTCTAATCCCAGCTACACCACAGATATAAAGTAGTTATTACAATGATATGTAAAGTGCCTCAGAAGGATTGTGCTCTTGGAGCATAGTATGAACTCCAGTATGGACTAAAGAAAAAGTCAAGAATCAATGCTTTAGAGAAGTAATTCATACCCATCTTTGGTTTGGTTTCCTGTGATAATTGTGTGTTTCATTACTGTTTGTTTTGTTTTACATTCTTTCTTCTTATTCCTTGTGATAGTTAATTTTGATTGTTAACTTGACAGGATTAGGATCTGGAAACAACTAAGAGACATGCCTCTGAGCAGGTCTGTGAGGGCATTTCCAGGAAGGAGCAGCTGAGGAGAATGGCACTCCCAGGGTGCATGGGTAAGAGGAAAAGCAGGGCGGCTGCTGTCTGCCAGCCTTCACGTCTTGCTGGGGCATGTTCCTTCCTACTGCCGCTGATGCCAAGCTCCAGCTTCTTTGGCCTTCTTATGTGGACTAAGGACCAGAAACGTTCTAGGAATCTTCTAGGCCCTCAATGCTAGATTGGGACTGCTGAGGCATCCAGGTGCATGGACTGGGCAGCTACCAGGTTCTGTCTCTACAGCATGCATATGACCATTATTGGCTTACCCAGTCCCTTTTATGTAAACCATTATAATATACCGATCTTATAAATTCTTTTCCTCTAGAGAAGGCTGCCTAATATAGTCCCCAAATCCATGTGGTGTGGATGAAAGCTCTCTAGATGCATTTGAAGGGAAACAGAATCCATATATACATACATACATACATACATACATACATACATACACACACACACACACACACACACATATAAATAAATATATAATCAGTTCTGTACCTCTAGAGAATCCTGCCTAATATAGACCCCAAATCCATGTGGTGTGGATGAAAGCTCTCTAGATGCATTTTTAGGGAAGTAGGATCCATATATATATCTTATCAGTTCTGTACCTCTAGAGAATCCTGACTAATATAGACCCCAAATCCATGTGGGGTGGGTGAAAGCTCTCTATAGTCAGTCTAGAGAAGCAGGTTAGAGCTTCCACCAAAGCAGATTCCATGTTCTGCTAGCCCTCTGTGTACTGCAGGAAAATGTGCCTAAAGTTTCCATTCAGGCTTTGATTCTCAGGGTAAATGAGTTTAATAATTCATTTCTGAAACATATGCTTGCATGACAACTAGTTATGTTGTTCTTTATTAGATGTATGCAAAAACAAAGATGAATCCATATAAGAGTAAGTCAGGAACACAAATAAGAAGGTGAAATAAGAAGAAAACTAAAGAAACAGTAAAATGATTAGTGCTAACCAGCAATAGGAATGGGGCATAACAGAGGGATGAACTGCTAAAAAGTAGATATTGAGGATTTTTAGGGTAGGGTCATGAATATGGAACAAGAAACAGAAGTGGAGAAATGCCCCGTCCAGCTTAAAATCAACAGTGGGTCATAGTTTAGTAAACTCTGATACAGCCACATTATGGGTTACTACATTAACAGTAAAGGAGTTTACACCTTTATCTTGAGCTAAGAAATATACAAAACAAGTATACTGCAGACCAAAGAACAAAATAGGATACACTTCCTGAAGAAGCAAACAAGAAGCACTAAATATGCATTTGTTTTTCATGATTTTGTGCCAAGAGGAGAAAGATCTGGAAGAACGTACATCAGATTATTAGCACTGCTTGTTGGATTAGGAAGGGCTGAATAAAGCATCCTTATGGGGAACATTTTCCTCTATTTACTTATTTATATCTTTAGTTGTGAAAGCCATATAACACTTTATAACTTTTCAAAGAAAGTTAGTAAGGACAAGTACTGAATGGAAAGAGATTAAAGGATTATTATGGTCTGAGGTGACAGAAAGAGTATGGATTAGAAAATGCATGGTATTCTGTTGGGGAAATTTTGAATCACTATGGAAGTGAAGAAGGGACTCTGTATCCAAGCTCAGGGCAGCTTCACAGCAGGATGTTCAGGGAGGACCCCTTTATGAAATACAGAATAGAAAAAGAGGAGCAACAAAATTGAGGTACATGATGATGAATGGTTGTTCAGCCACATAGCAGATAGGGGGTCTGGGCTTTAGAAGAATGGTTCTAATGGATAAAACTGAGTTCATACTTCACTGAAAATGGCTATGTCCGTAGAGAAGCAACAAAGGGTGGTGGAAAGATCATTGGAACAGCAGTAGGTAGCCATGGACATTGGTCACAGATATGTGGCCCCTGCACATGACTGACTGCTGCTGTGTGCATGAATGGTACCCAGCTTGTCTTAAGGAGCAATTCTCTTCTTTGATCAGTTCTGACTGACAGCTGGTATTAACTAGGTCTTTACAATAATGAGGGAATCTAGTAAATTCCCACCCTGTTGCTTTTCAGAAACAAGAAGCCCTTTCACTACATCTGAAAGCCAGCCAAAATGCATTTCCCAGAAGTGGAATGTGGGCTCAAGCCTTCGAAGTGTTAGTGGCACCTTCAAATGACAGGCAACTGTTCCTATCTATTTGTACAGACCACAGGGACCCTTATCCAAGTCTGACATATTTTGAAAGTTGGTGGGGACTTCTTGGGGATTGTGGCTAAATGCACAAAATCACTGGCTTATTCAACTTGCTAAAACTGGCCTGTGGTGGGCACATTTAAGAGAAGGCACAGCTGCCATGTCCAAGCTCCCATCAGGGAAAGGAATTAGGGAGAAAAAGGATGGAGTGGGTTGGGAAGAAACACTGTTTTAAAGACAAGAGATGGTTCCCAACTTGAAGTGAAGACATCAAAGGTGTTGTCCAAAGAGCAAAGATATATGTTGAGCAAAGAGGGGGGTCACTGTCCTCTTTGAAGCCTATGAACCCAAGTGGTGAGTCAGTGCCAGAGTGGCCTGACAGAGGGAGGAAGAAGGGCCTTGGAAAATGTAACTGCCTTCAGAGGATTGCCGCAAGCAGCAAGCTCAGATTCCGGGCACAGTCAATGCTTGATAAGTGTAGATTCATTTGAGATAGAAACCATATTTACTTAGGACAAAACAATTCACCTGGCTGCCTACTGACAGTCTTGATTTTCCATTATCTCAAAAGGGAGGCTGATCTGTCACTCGTTTTTGGTTTAGTTTAGTTAATAAATAGACATTAACTCCTTTGCAGTAAGGACCCCGATAAAAGGAACATGGGGTTAAGAGGGAAGGAGGCCACTGCTTTCCTTAGTTCTCTGACACACAAAGCAGATGTTGATCATGAGTCATCCTATCAGGTCCCTCCATCTGGCGGAAAACCTCTATATCCACAGCACTGCTTTTACTCGAGAGATACAGTTCACACTGTAACAAGAGGTTTCTTCACCTTCAACATACTTCTAAGGCTTTACACATCACAGACACCTTCCAGAATGTATTCAAGACTGTTTCCTATTTCACAAGACCATGCCGACATCACAGGAACATGCTCTCTGTACTTATAAGCAAGCATCCCACAAAGCCATCAAGTTATGTTCGTTTCTTTAACATCTCTTAACATTGTGTTTCTAATACCAGGAGAATAACTTTTTGAGTTGTCCTGAAATAGGCTCTTGTGATATACATCTGCTCAGAAATGTTTCATAATGAAGTTTACAGATGCCCATGGTTTATAACTAGCAGAGGAAGATGCACATTGTGAGGTGCATTAAATTGTGTCTAAAAAATAGCAAAGTACATGCAGGTTTTTAGCTCTGTCAACACTTTTTCTCCTGTTGTCCCACGCCTTTCACTTTCAATCACCATCCCACTCGTAAGGGGAGACTCAGACTTTCATGGGACAGTAGAGAATCCCACTGACATGGTCTCTTCTCCACTGAGCAGACAGTCTACAGGATTTTTTACTATTAATTTTTAGGTCAGTATGCAAAGTAATGGTTTAATAATGGCATTTTTATGCATATTTGTCATTATTATTATTTTTCTGTTGCTCTAACTGTTCCCATCCCCTACTCCTCTCCTTGGGCCCTTTTATCCTGTATGTCTGGTTCACTTCTGTGGTGGTTATTGAATATGGATATATGTTCCCATAGTATGAGATATTTTTAATTAAGATTGAGCTTGCTACTTAGGTTTCCAGCAGCCTGCTGGAAGAGGTGTGCCATTTGGGGTGGATCTTGAGTCCAGCTCTAAATTTTGTCAAGAGCCAGTTTGAACTCTGGATGTTTATGCTTGTTGGCATTGGATTTTCTCTCTGCTGTGGATGCATGTTGGAGTAAGCCTGAAATAAACCCTTTCCTCCTATAAACTGCTTCTGCTTGGATGTTTGCCCCAGCAATAAAAAGGTAAGTGCAATAACTTCCTTCCCCGAAATAACCCTATCCGTCTTCATATATAACCCTATTTGCTCTCCACAAACTAAGTGACCAAGAAAAACACATTAGATTAAGCCAAAGGACATTTTACTCCTTCATTTAATGTTTGTAAATGCTACTGTTTATACTACTGTTGGGGGGGAAGAAAGAAAGAAAAAAGAAACAGAGGAAAGAAAGAAAGAAAGAAGGGAGGGAGGGAGGGAGGGAGGGGGAGGAGGGAGGGAGGGGAGGGAGGGAGGGAGGGGGAGGGAGGGCACACCAGAGTATCCTTGCAGCTTCAAATGAACTCTAGACACATGTGCTACACATGTGTATCTGGCTTGATGTTGGTTCTGGGGGACTGAACCTAGGCCATCAGGCTTTCCAAGCAATTGTCTTGACAGAGGGAGCAATCTCCCCAGCTCCTGATTGACATTTTAAGGACCTCTCTGGTTATGCATGGAGAGTCAATTTAGGGGATAGTCAAAGTGGAAGCATAAAGGGGAGTTCTTATAGTAAGATGGCAGGCTTGAGCTAGAGTACAGCCAATGGTGAAAAACTGTAAAAAGTCTTTGAATTAAAGATTCTTGCAAAGATTAATTGAACATGTAGTCCAAATAAATTTAGGACACTTATTTAAGCACCTGTAGACTACATAGCTATGAGACAGGAGAAAGCTTCCATCTAAAGGCAACAGTCAAAGCACTTTGTAGTTCTTACATGATAGCATCTGGGCTTACCAGATTCTCAAGTCAATTTGTTTTGTGTGCACATTTGCACATGTGCATTTCCCCTCCCCCACCATTTTTGTTGGTTGTATATTTAGCACATCTTATTATTTAAATAATGTCAACATAAATCTTAAATTTAATTAAAACAAATTCTATAGTAAATCATTGCAAAACTTTGACATGAAGAGTTTTAAAATCTATTCATAATATGCTTGTGTAAATTTGCTCTCCTGTTTTATTAAAGGTGACACCAGAGTGGGTAATTGTCATCTGGAAGTCAGAATTCTTCATCACTCTGAATGTTAATTCTTCATTATGTGTAAATGTCCATTTCCACATGTAGATCACAAGTATA
Source organism: Orientallactaga sibirica (assembly GCA_036365145.1). Taxonomy (NCBI): domain Eukaryota; kingdom Metazoa; phylum Chordata; class Mammalia; order Rodentia; family Dipodidae; genus Orientallactaga; species Orientallactaga sibirica. Next base: position 55,350,309 of record JAEOAD010000005.1, read on the forward strand.
TCACCAAGAACCCCAATGCTTTGTTTGCTTTCTTATATTTCTGTAATCACAATTTTGATCCTAAATCAGAAACCAAATATTCATGCCTAATGAAATAATTAGATTTGAGGTCATTGAGATGCTGGGGTACTTTGTTTCTTCCTCCTAAAATTAACCAACTTGGTAAGTGATGGCTCCTACCAATGTTTGGAATCATTCTCTTGCTGGGAAGTAGCACAGTATATAGTAAGTGAAGGCATTAAAGTTAGATGGCAAGGAGAGTTTGAACCTAGGTCCATTAGTAATCACACACTTTTAACTCTGCACTTCAGTTTCCTCAACTGTAAAGTGGGCCCAATAATAACTAGGCAATCTAGGCATGTTATAAATTTGAATATGTAAAATCATGTTCTGGCATAGTATTATTTCTTAGAAGTATTAATTAGCATTCCAAGATGAAGTTTTGAATGTTTAAATTATTTGAACTTAATTTGCCCCCATATGACCTTACAAGCAGATGCAGCAAGAACCAGGCAACAAACTAGAGGCTTAAACAACAGCCATTTATTCATGGTTTCATAGGCTGAGGCAATGGATCAGGCTTGATTTCCTCTGAGGCCTCTTGCCTCAGCTTGCTATGCCTCTTTTCCTCTGTCTTGTAGTATTCTTTGGTCTGTGTGTCTCCAGACCTAACTTCCCTTTTCATTTATATAAGAATTACCTAATGACCTCATCTAACTTCATTAGCTGCTCAAACACTTCTCCAAAGGCAGTCACATTCTAAGGTACTAGAGGTTATGACTTCAACATATGAATTTGGTTTGGGGACAATTTAGTTCATAATGTTCCTCCCTTCCCCATCCAGAAATCTGTGAGAAGAAGCAAGGAACTACAGCAAAAGAACATGAACCTTAATGCCATTTAAACAAACAAACACAAACAAACAAAAATACTATTTTCCAATTTGACCTTTGGCATTTTATTTTCCCTTTGGCCTACATCGTCTTAAGCATATAAACCAAGGAGTTGGAATAGCAGGTCATTTGTCTTCTGAGCAGACTAAGTAGTTTCCCCTGATAACTTCTTGTGGGGGTGGTGGTGAAAGAGCACTGGAAAAGGGCAGAAACAAAAACCAAACATTCTATCTCTGTGGACTCACCCGAGATGAAGTCTCTAGAAAAAGATTGATTGTGTTCAATTACCTTAAAATTGTCAAATTGCTTAAAGCTCTCCCTCTGTATCAGACCATAATTTAAAATTACTTTGCTTACATAAAGAACCCCACTCTAAATTTATCAATATTACCTAATTAAGTAATCTAATGACGACTTGGGGCTCAGATTGGCTTGAGGAAAGAGTACATGGTTTTCAATAAAGTTTCCCTTGAAAGAATAAAGCGATAGAATGTTTTAAACACAAACATGCTACACACAGAAAATACAAAATTAAAAACAGCCTCCAAGTTTCTAGGTTAAGCCAGTAAGGAGAGGGGTAATAAAGACCCAGTAATTTTTCCTCTCCAGCTGTGCAGCTTTAGGTCCCAGGACACTGTGGACCTTCATAGATGTCAAGAGCTTCAACAACGCAAAAAGACAAGTAAAGGGCAGTGGTGAGGAAACAAATATGCTCATTCGAGTAGTGAAGAAAACAGAGAGAGAGTAGTTCTCCATGGGAAATGGCACCATGGTGAGGTGAATGGAATGGGGACATTATAGAAAAGACATTTGGGATTCAAATCTATAGTCAAGAGACTCATGAGCTTCATGACTTTTGGCAAGTTATACAGCCTCTCATCTTAGGGTGGCTTTTCATTAAACTTCAAATAAGAATCTGCAATTGAAAACCTATCATGTCATCTGTTACTATAAAGATCTTGGAAATGGCTAAAACATTTTTAAATGAAATTAATATAACTGGATTCCCCAAGCAATGGGATAATATATAGAGCTAGCTAAAATTATGTTATGGGAAAGCATTTAAAACATAAAAAATTGTACATATAATATATTGTGGAATGAAAAAGAAGACATAAACTAGCTTAAACAATACATGATACAATTTCAATAAACAGCACGTGTAATCATGGAGAAAAAAATCAGAGGTGTATACTCATTGGACTCCCAATGGCTATCTCTCAGTAATTTAATTGGTGCTTATGTTTATTGTCTTTACTTTGTTTCTAATTTTAGTAGGTTTTTTGTAGTAGAAACAAAACTTAGTAACTTTAAACTCTTAGTAGCACAGAATCTAGCACATAGTAGGGAAAGTCTTACTTCAATTGGGCCTCAGTTTCCTCATGTAAGGGAAACTGAACTTTTAAAAAAATAATTTATTACTTTGTTTATATTATTCTAATTTTACATTCATATTGGTGACTCCATTATCCTCCTCCCTGTCCTCCCCCCTCCAAATGGACCCTCATCAATGGGGAATGTGGGTCTTGCACTCTGGGGGTAGTCAAAAATTATGGGGGATAAGACAAGTCTCTGTGCATAATGACCCAACTTGTGGCTCTAACACTCTTTCCACTCCCTCTTCCGTGAATTTCCCTGAGCCATGTTGGGATCATTTTGGTTCTACTTCAGTGATGAGGTTTTGGAAGACTCTGTGTCTCTGGATATCTGGCTTACTAGGAGTTGGATGTTCTCTGTATTTATCTCCTTTAGCCTTTTTCTGGTGTCGTATTTACCAAGAAAGCTATACTCTTGCCCTTTCCCCACATTACTCTATGGTTTCAGCTGGGGACCTAATGAAGTGTGATAGGCTTATTCTTCCTTCAGGTTCATCTTCCATCTGAAAAAGATAAGCAAATTCTCCAACAGAGAGTGAAGTTAGTGCTAGATAGATGGAATGGCCATAGTTATTTTATAGAGAATTTTATATGTGTAGGCCCTCTTCTAGCCCACATTTGGTGGGAGCTTGATAATTGGAGAATGGGCTCATTTTCTGAACATGGTTTTGACTTATTTCCTAGTTCCAGCAATTAGTTCCATTCCACTGAGTGGATCTATTAGTCAAATTAAGAGCAGTTGGTTACCCACCATGGCTGTGTGCCACTACTGCACTTGCTTGAGCATTGCATCAGGTTGTTTCCTACTGGGTAGCTTAAACTGCGAGTTGTTTGGACAGATGTCAGTCATTTTCCCCCAGTTGCTCATGTAGCACCCTCTGGCACTGGACTAGCTAACTGTCTGGGGACTGACCGTCTTCCAGATTCTGACCAGGTCTCTCCATGTTTTGTTTCAGCCACGTATGCTGTCTTTGACAGTAGGGTCTTAACCTTTGGTGGGTCATCAAAAACTCTGACAGAAATCTGTCTTTTTTGGGAAACCTTGTAGGTCTCTCGGATGAACAGCTTATCGTGAAAGTTAACCCTGTGCTGCTACTGGGAGTTATAAGTCAGTGCCAAGGAAGGTGGAGGAAGAAAAAAGGTAATATAAAAGAGAAAGTGAGTATAGAGAGGAGAGGGGGAGAGAGAGAGGGGGGATAGGGTTAGAGCGAAACAGGAAAAGATTAAGGGTTGGTCTTCATGATGTTCTCTCCATTCCCTGTGGTTCAGGTGCTCCCTCTGTGGGCCTGCGGAAGGACCAATGTTTTAGCCTATTATTCAGCATATAGCGTTTTATAGTTCCATTTCCTTTTGGGTCCCCCCTCTTACCCTCCCTCCCACACTCTCACTCTCTCCCACCCTTACCCTCCCCCCCATCCCACCCTCCCTATTGTCTGGTCCTCAGGGTACTTATTAGGTGTGACAGCATCTCAGGTGAATTCAGGTTAGGAAAAATAAAAATATTTCTCAGATTCACACTAAGTTATGCCTCTTCAGAATCTCACTGAAGATTGATTTTAGAGGATGGAGTATGGTAGGGAATGAGAAGGCAATTCTCAGATTTTCAAGAAGCATCCCTCAATGGCATTTTTGCTAATTTGATGTAACGTGGCCCTTGGTGAGAAGAGTGAGGGACATCTCCTTGGAAAGGTGTCTGTGTAAGAATGAAAGAACAGAATGTCATAAGAAGGAAGATTGCTCTGAATAGGAAGGCTGGAAAGACTCCTATGCCAAGCAGTACTTACGAGTCCAGCCTCCACACAGAGGACGAATACCCACCTAACTGCTTTTAATATTTCTCCCATCACTCATGCCTTGTGGACTTGAGGTAAGTGTGTTAATGTTTTGTGACTTCAGAGTTATGGGAAGATCATTTTTAAAAGGCCCAGAATTTAGGATAGCACCATATGGTGAGTTTAAGAATGTGAGGTCTGAGGAAAACTTGAGTGTGAATTTTGTTATCACCACTCAAGGCTTGTGTGATTATCTTTAAACTTCCTCAGTAAAATGGGAATATTTTTATTAGAACTCTACCTGATTGAATTGCTTTGAGGATTGAGATATTAAATAAAATCAGTCAATATGAGGTGCAATAAATACAAACTCTTGTTAAACTAATTTTCCTTATATATTAACTACATTAGATGTTCCTATGGCAATGTCATACTACTAGGCACACAGTAAGTGGTCAAGAAATACTTTTGATTCGATAAAACAGATCAAAAATGCTTCTATGATATCTAATTGTATCATGAATGGACCATAATACATGTGATACTGCAGATGCTTTCTAACCAAAGGTTTAGGTCCATGAATACAAGGACCTCTTCCAATTTATCTTACCTTAAAGTGGATTTCATGCAAAGTAGCTAATGATTATTGCTACAAAGAACAGTTGTTGTTGGCATGAAAAATGCCCTCAATAGGTTTGTGTGTTTGAACCCTTGCCCCTAGCTGGTGTTACTGTTTGGGAAGGATATAGAACCTTTAGGAGGTGGACCTTCACTGGAGGAAAAGAGCTAATGGGGGTGGGCCTGGAGGTTTTAGACTCTGGTCCTACTCCCTGCCTGATCTCTGCTTCCTGTTCTGCCAAGATATAAGGGGAGACATCTCAGCTCCATATTTCTGTCACCAGGGGGCCATACCTTCTACTCCATGACTTTCAAACTGTGAGTATAAACACTTTTTAACTTGCTTTTGTCACAGCAATGAGAAAAGTAACTTACACATCTATTACAATTATAAATTACATAGTTTATACTGAGTGAGCTTGACATGATGTGCTCCAACTGACTAAAGAATGTGGTGTGGTGGTTAAATGTTACTGTCAATTTGACTAGAATTGGAATCATCTAGGAGGCACACCTGTGGGCCCGTCTGTAAGGGTGTTTCCAGAGAGGTTTAACTGAGGAGGTAAGGCATACTCTGAATGTGGGCAGTACCAACCTATGGCTAAGTAAGAGTCTGTGCTGAATAAAAAGGGGAGGGAGAAGCAAACCTGATAAGGACTGGCACTCTTTTGTGCTGCTAAGACAGGAGGAGGTGAGGGGGCTCCAGATAGGAGCTATAAGCCCCCAAAGCACAGAACTGCCTGCCATCATGGTTTCCCTGCCATGATGGACATTATGCCCTTAAACTGTGAGCTACAACTCCTCTCCTCTTAAATTGCTTCCTGTCAGGTATTTAGTCATAGCAGTGAGAAATACTAACTAATACATAAAGTTTACAATCAAATTTAGCACCAATTATAGCTCTAAAGATAATCCCAAAGAAAGACAAGAAGTAAGAGACACACAGACGTGAAAACCATCCACTTAAATGTCCAATTCTAACATGAAAGAGTAAAGGGCTTCTCTTTAGCTAATATTTCTGAGACTGAGTTTGCTGTATGCATTCCACCTGGCCTCATTGCTGCAAATCACTCTAATGACATTATAGTTTATGTACAAAATCAGAGAGAGGCTTTACTTATGATTTAAGTTGTATCCTGGTTCAAAGAGACATGGTAACAATTTTCTTTATTTGAAAAGAAGACTTAAAAGACAGTTTAAGTCTTTTTAAGTCACTTATACTAAAAGAAATGATGTGTCTGTTTGCAAATTAAGTACCCAAGTAGGACCCTGAAATAAGTGGAGAATGAGCCCAGATGCAGAATCTGGAAGGAGAGGAGGGAGGCCAGGGAAGAAAGGAGCACACATGATGGGTGGGCTCCCTGGCACCTTTGCCCAGGGCAGCCTTGGATTAAAATAACCTGCTTGTTCTGTTAAGGTGCTACTGAGATTCTCTTAGTCCAGTGATCTTACATCAGTTTGTTAGAGTCAGGCCTTATTTTTATGTCTTAAAAGTTAATATTCTAGAAAGTTGTCCATGAAAGGGTATCTGATGCTCAAGAACAAATGACTGTTCTCTCAGGTTGTTTTTCCTTTGAAATTACTCCCGCCAGTAAATGTTAAATATACCCATTCATTCAGCATTGTTTATGGGGTTCTTTTTAACCAGAGGCCTTAATATGTGCCAGCCAATGACAAGTACGAGAGCTTCAGTGGTAAATTCACATAGAAAGGATTACATTCCTAGGCCTTTGAGAGTAGGCTATTTCCATTGGATGGCAGCCATCATATTTAAAATATTGGCAAGAGCAGCCCAAAAAAGCTTAGGCATATACAGATACAGAGTTGTTTCCTGTCTGCTTATTTGTTTGACTAGTCTAGATTTGGGGCAATCGTCGCCTTTGTGCTTTTATGAATGGCAGCTTTCTCTGACAGAAACACTGCCTGTGACAGCAAATGAATCATGGCATCACTTTAATAATCCTCATTTTAATTAATAGTAAAGCTCTGGTAAGGAGGACTTATAAATCATCATTACTCCATTGCTCCTGTGCACAGTCTATTAACCAAGTCCACCCCATGGATATGAAAAAGGCTGGGATGTGAAGGGTAAAAAGCAACTGGAGCTCCCCTTATATCCAACACAGATGTTGGCTGGACCCGCTGAGCTGAAGCCAACAACTGCTGTTCTCAGTCATCTCCCCCTGCTCATGCTTCTCTCACAGGAAGGGCTTATAACTCCTCTCTGTGAACTTGGAACTGAATGAGGAAGTGTCTCACAGGGACATTTGCACTGGAAAGGACCTCAGGAATCAGAGTGCAACACTCTCATTTTATCAATACAGAATCTGAAAGGGATAGTTCAAGGTTGCCCAAAGTCACAAATAAACTAGAAGCAAGGGCAGGCCTGCATCATAAACAAGAGTGTTTCTTACTCTATTAGTTTAAGGGATGCCTCTCTTAAAAATAAAATCTTGGCTGAGGGTGTAGCTCATTGGAAGATCACTTGATTAGCATGCACAAGGTTTTGGGTTATACCCCCATCATTGGGGTTAACTATTCTTGTTAGTAATAATAATAATCTCACTACAGTTTTCGTATCTCATTGTCTAGTACTTTCAGAAGAAAAAAAAGTAAGTAAGTCATGAGAAATGTGTCTTTGAATTCCAGTGTCCCAAATATGTTTCTGGACCATTCTATCATGGGCCTCTCCCAGCTGGCTCAGAGTACTGGGTATGTCTGTGCCTGGCTGGAAGGGAAGAGGAGCCTAGCTTCTTCTATGTTTGGGAAGAGGATGTGGACAGAGAAGGGGCCTTGGGTACAGATCTGCCTGAAGCAATGCAGAAAAACAGCATCTGCTTTTTCACCCTGCACTCCTGCATGCATACTTCTGGGCAAAAGCCAGGAGGAAGCTCAGACAGCTGGCAGGAACAGAGCATGAACTGTTAGGAAGACACACACTCAGTACTTCTTCCAACCTGATGAGATACACTTAGCCAGCCCAGCCCTACTCCTTCCCCAGCTGTGAGCACAGGCCCACGTTTGTGAGTCCCAGGTGTGGACTACTGAAAGTGATGGGGAGTGAAAGTTGTCACCTTTGTCTTGAAGCTACTGCTTTGTTACCTAGGAAACTATTTCATCTCTAGAGGGAACAATCTTGGGGGCTTGCTATATACACATATGACTTTAGACAAGTTACAACATCTCTCTGATCCCTTCCCCAGAATGAAAACTTTGTAGTTGATTCATAATTGCATGTATAATGGTTGGTATGAGGTGAAATAATCTAAGTAGTTTGTGTGGAGATAATTGGGATAATCTCAATTGTGCTGAGGTACTCAATAAATGGTAGCTATTAACAATAGCTAACTGGACTTAGCTCAATCTTTCTAACCCAAGAATTCCTTACGATATAATTAACAAAAGGCATATCCTTCAAAAGAAGTCCTGGGCATTCTGTATTTCATGAAGGGACTGAGAACAAAATAACAGCCAGGTAGAGGGACTCATTTTGTGCCATCGTACTACCTTTTAGATTGGGGAAAACTGTTTCATATATTAAAACAGACATGTGTTGAATTTGATTTGGTGAAAGACAAACTTGAGGGGCTCAGGAGCTAGCTCAGTCAGTGAAGTGCTTGCCTTACAAGTATGATGACCTGCACCTGCGATCAATCCACAGAACCAATATCAAAATGACAGGTCTGGGGAGCCTGAGACAGGCACATCCCTGGGACTTGCTTGCCAGCCAGTCTAGCCTGCTTGACAAGTTTCAGGCCAGTGAGAGACCTTGGTTCAAAACAAGATGGACAACACCAGAAAAATGGCACCTGAAGTTGTCCTCTGCCTCCATACATACACACGTGTGCACATATACACGTGTGTACACACACACACACACACACACACACACACACACAAAGGGACTTCACAGAATAAGACCCTCAGATAAGCCTATTTCTGTGACTTTTCTATAGGTGTTTCCCCCTGGCCTAAGGGAAGCTGGAGCCAGAAAGCTGTAAAGACTTTTTAAAGTCTCACTAGTTCAGCTCTTCCATTAGCATTGCCTAGGAGCTGAGAACACATCCAAACTCCAGGGCCCTTTCTCACTAAAAGTGATAACTGAATCAAACAGGGGCATATTTATACCCTGAGAACACATCCCTACCATTATAAATATTTTTCAGGTTTCTATGTGCAATAAGAAGATAAAATGGGTCTATAAAATATGGCAATAGGTAGAAAAAAAGAGCCTTGTAAGACACAAAGTTTTTTTTTTTTAAATTCTTTTTCAAGTTCAGTTTTATTTTTCCCTTCACAGAGTAAAAGGGCAGAGAACACATAACTGAAAATTGAGTTATGAACAACTGCTAGGAAGGGTACTCATGATTGTGTCACTCTGGGCTGCAGCTGATTTGGATGGAAAAACAGTACAGTGCAACCGAACTTTGACTCAGAAGGGGCCAGGGTTCCATCCCAAGGTGATCTAATGGCCTCTTCAGATGGCTAGAAACAAATGACAGGCACAATTCTGCATAACACTTTGTCATAGTTGAGGCAAGTAAACAATGATTTTACATAGCCTAATTTTCATTTTTATCTTTGAAAAACTTGCATGAAAAAGTTTCCCACGTGTTCTCCTTTCCAACCAGATATTTGCCAAGTTTTCCTTTATTAGTTTCCAAATCCCAAAGTAGTTGCGATTTTATACATAAACCAGATCAGTTTCAAAATTACTACTTATTTGAGCCCACCAAATAGACCAGTGGGATGAGCAAGGGAAACGTTTATTTGAAAACTGTAGTTCTGCCACAGAGATGTTGTCAGGAAATCTAGTTCTCTGGAATTTCTCCAAGTGCCCAGCTGGCTCACTCACAGAGACTAATACTCAGAGTTCCTAATACACTTTGGGAATTTTGCTAGTATTTCAGAAAAAAGAAACCCTGGCTGGAAATAATGACATACCTGCTCACATATATACAGAAAAAATAAAAAAGATACCCCAGGTAGGGCCTGAGCTAAAGTTTCCATGCTCAGATATCTAAGACTCTTTCCATTCCTAAGCAATTATTACTTTTCTTCTGTCTTTCACTCTCAATTTCCCTTCCAAGATGCCTTATTTGGATAGTAAGTTTGGGATATCTCCCTTTTGTCTTCCAAACTCTGATTCTCCATCTCCTAATAGTTTCTCCTTATTCTCAGGTGAAACCCATTAAAGCAGTGATGCACAGATGCAGGGTGGATCAGCTTGGCTCCTTCCTCAGATTCACATCCACACTGTGTATGCATCCAGTTCATAAAACACCTTCTTAAAAAAAAAAGACAAAGAAAGAAAGAAAAGAAAAAGAGCTTCCATATGTATGTGCAGGACTCACAATCACAGCCTTTACAGCAAGATCACAGAGCTTGCGCTCCATGCTCTATGCTGAACTTACCAACAGGTATTCCTAATTATGGCTTCTAGCAATTTCCAAGGATCATGCACATAGCCCAACCTCCACAGAACAGAAATGTCTGTAATATGCTATTTACAGAAATCCATTATTAGTTGCAAAAAAAAGCTAGCTTTCTGTCATTTGTCTCCTGAAGAGAATTCAGGAGCTCTTCATCCACATGTTTCAAACACTCTCATCTGCCTGTGCTTCAGGGAGGCAGCAGCTGTACAAGGGTGACTTTGACTTTCAGTTGGATAAGTGCTGGATGTGACTTCTACCTTTTCCTCAAAACTCACCATATGACACTAGACAATTGACTTGTCCTATCTGTTTCAGTTTTCTTAATTGGGAAGTGGTTTTCTAAGGACACTAATAATAAAATTCACATAAGGTGTTTGAACCTATGTGGTAGTGGTCTTCTACTCTTGTGGTCAGATTCAAGGTGTAGTTTATACCATAGGAAAAAGATACAAAGGGAATTATCATATTTTTCTACAAGAAAAATTGATATGGTGGCTATTGCTTCAAATATTTTGGTTTTATTTTTATGTAATATAAAAAAAGCAAGAGAGTCTTCAAGATTTTAATCCACAAGATGTGAAAAATACACTAACAGTTGGATTATATTGATCCTCGGGTTAAATGAGGCAATGCTTGTAGTATACAAAATAAAATACCTGACACTAAATAACACTCAAAAGGTACAAGTTATCATTGAAAGCAATTTGCCCTGACCTATTGAACCACCCAGAATAGCCAGTATCTAGCACTGAGATTCAACAGCTTTTGTTGAGGTTGAAGAAATGATTCATTTAGATGCCCTAAGAAGGAACAATGCAGAGTTAAGGTGAGGCCTGAGCTAGACACAGGGAAACCCCAGCCAATTCCACCTGCAAAAGGATTCCTCCTTCCCTCAGGGAAACCAATAAACACCTGACAGTAAAAATGCTTTGTTTTCAGATTACCAAAAACAGGTGGAAGGAGGAAATAAAAATAAAATCAATCAATCAGTCAATCAAACAAAAAAACCCTGCTTCCAACTACAAATGTGGCAGAAGGTGGTGTCTAGGGAGCTGAGCCAGGCAGGCCCAGGAAAGACTGCCCCCTTCAGTCCTCACATAATGGTGACACTTCAGCTACTGGGTGGGGCTGCCTGACAGAAGAGAAGAGAGAGTATATAAAATTTGATTCACAGTGCAGGGTGTTAGCATTTTAAAATGAGCCAATATTGATAGTAGTGGCTATATATTATATTTACATCTTTAATCCCATTTTGGTCTAGGTAGACTGATATTCATATTTTTATGTTTACATATATTTAAGAGGGGTACCTCAACACTTGCCTATACTTAGGCAACCATATAGAAATATTTTATCCTAAGAATCCTTGTCCAGGCAAACAAACACAAAGCATGAGAAAAATCTAGAAATGGATTCCTTATCTCCAAAGACCAAGGCCAGCCCCCTGCCATGCCCCTCCTTGTCATATCCCTGATTTAACAATGACTGCTAGGTAGCCAGGCTCGAAGAAGCCACAAGCACTCTCCACTTCTGTTCCAGCCACTGGAGACACAGACAGAGCTTGCAGGTGCAGGCTGCTGTGCAGCACCACACCCCACATAGAGAAAGGAGAGTGAAGAAGAGTGGCACTGAAAAAGAAATGTATACCCTAGGGAGAGCATCCAAAGAGAAACAAAAGGGAGGCCCTTGCAAACCTGCCCAAAGATTAGGGCTCAGTCCAAATTCCTATCATTCCTATGGCAAGAGGTCAAGGCTAAATTTCTTTTTCTTTCTTTCAATGTGGCTTACATGATACCTAGAAGAATGGGTGTGGCCCTGGGTGACATGTCACAGCCCAGCCGTAGTCCATAAGAACAATTGCAGTACTTAGAAAAGATAAAAAAGAATTGGTTCTCTGCCTGTCCCAAAAAGGAGATTTGGCAAGTGCACAATAGGTGTAAATCAGGGGCATTCAGTTTACTTCCAGAGGAGAACTGTAGTTCTATCCTGTTCATTAGGGAAATAACTGAAAATTAAAGTGTGGTCCCAACCGATTTTTTTTTCATACTTTCTGTATCCCAATTCAGACAGTTGGCCTCAGAGGACACTGACACTATGAAAGCCACACAACGTTTCCTAAAGAATGGAAAGTGAATGGTGTTCGGCTGTGGTTAAAGGAGGAACCCCTTTATGCCCATAGCCTCTGCCAGGCAAAAGGAAACCTATTCATCTCAGCTCTTCCCTGGGACTAGCTGGACAGTGGAGTGGGGTGCAATTTGCAGAGTAAGGCTCAGGTGCACGAAGAAGGTCCGATGCTGCAGCGAGTCTACCCCACTTAACCACAGTGCACCAGCCACGAGAGCCATACACAGGGCATTCCCAGTATTAAGGCAAGCAAGTGCAAAGAGACTCCGGCCTACAACAAACCTTGGCAGCTCTCTAGCAATTACCAAGGTGGCAGGTAAAGCTCTGTCCTGGGTCAGCTGCAGAGCCTTCCAGGGGCCAACTATCACTTCCTTTGTTCGCCTGGCAAAGATGGAGTAGCCACCCATTACACACACACACACACACACACACACACACACACACACACACACACACCATCCTATACACTGTAGACAAAGTACAACCATATTGCTTCATGCTAAACAAGAAAATGTCCATTACTTTTGAATTTTATTTGTTTTAATGCCACATGCCCTAAGCTCTTACACTATACCGGGTATTCTGTCAGCACCTGACAAGGAATCGCAGGATAGGGCGCAGTATTTTGTCCAGAGGAGCACCCTGTTGGACCCAGTAAAGAGGTGGCTTCAGTACCTGCTGGAGGCACGTCCCTTCTCTACCCCGCCTCAGATGCACTCCCAGAGCATCGAGACCCGCCGCCAGCCGCCCGCACTCGGTCTTGCACACAATGGCAATTGGAAGCAGCGCACTCACTGCGAACTAATTCTGCCTAATTCTGCCGTAAAAACTCAGCCTTTCCCGGGCGAGGGCGGGGAACGCGATGGAAAAGGTAACCCAACTGAAGTGAAGAGGGAAAAACAAAAGTTGGTAATTCCCATTGCAGCTACATTAGCCATCAAGTCACCGGAACATAAACAGGTCCCGAAAGGACCGGGCAAGAGCGGGTGGTCAAGGCACCCCAAAGCCCCGGTTGCAGCGTGGCTCGGGGGTCAGAGCTGAAGGGCGGGAGCTAACGGAGGGGCGCGGTCGTGCTGCAGAGTGCCCCTGGGGGAAAAGTGTCATCTCTGTGTTCCCTGCCCAAAAGGATCCTTCAACAAAAAGCACACATCTACCTGCAGCAGGCAGCAGGCACGACAGCCCGAGGCGGGGTCGGGGTCTGCGGAGGGCCGTGAGCCATGTGCTCTTGGCGGTGGGCACAGGACAAATAATGCGAAGTTCACGGCTCCACTATTTCGGTTTCCTCTTTGTTTTGATTCCACTCGCCACCCCCACCCCCCAAATCCTAGGGTCGTTCGGTCAGTGTGGCGCCTGCTGCGCCGGCTAGACTGACCGCGGATCCCACGTCCCCCGGGACCCAGCCGGGGACATCGGCGGAACCCAGCCACCTCGCCCGGGCCAGCAGGAGCCGCAGAGGGTGGGCGGAAGACTCACCGTGATCCGCGGGATGTTCTTCTTGCCTTGGTAGGACATGGTGGCGGTGGCCGCACGGCTGCCTCTCCCTGCCTGCTTCTGCTGCCTGCGCCTGGCTCCGCACCGCGCCCGAGATCAGGTGGAGCGAATGGAGCTGGCCGCGGCCGCCGCCTCCTCGCCCCCGCCCCCTCCGGGCCCCCGCGGCGGGCGGCTGCCCGAGACAATGGTACGTCTCCCGGTCCCCTGTCGCCCGGGGCCCCGCCACCCGCACCCTCCTCCGTTCGCCTTCACGCCCCGGCTCAGGGATTTTTTTTGTTTTGGTTTGGTTTGTTTTGTGGTGCCAGCTGGGACCCCGTAAGACGAGAATGGCTGATCTGCGACTCCTCCCTCTTCTCTCTTATCCCTATTGATTTTCCTCCTTGCATCTGCCTCACCCACTTTTTTTTTTTCTTTTTTGCTGGTGCGAAGTGGAGCCAGCCTGCTGCAGGGCCACCAGGGGGCGCGAGGGACTTTTCGGAGCCGGGATGCAGCAGCCCCTGCGCGGGAGCAGTTGCTCTCCTGGCCTCCAGGGCCAAGCCCTTCCGAGCGTCCACGCCTCCCACCAGCCCTATACGAATTTCCCACCTTCCACAGCCTCGTTTCAGAAAGGAGAAGACACCCTACTTCCCTTCCCGAGCCCGCTTTCCTCCGCCATCCGCGGCCCACGCGTGGCGCCGCCGCCTTTGTTAGAGCCGAGGGCTGGGCGCTGCCGCTCTGCGGGTCTCTGTGAACTGCAGGCGCAGCCGCGCCGAGAGCACTGACCCACCCGGGCACACCAGGCAGCCTGGCCCAGGGGCTGGGGCCCCCGGACCGTGGAAATACAGAGTATAAAATGAAAAACACTTATTTATTACTGGCATGGGGGAGCTGTGAGGGGTGTGGTTGGTTATCTTCTCCAAATATTCAGAAAATATTTAAAATTACTCCCTGCCTGGCTTCGAATGGAAGACAGAGCGTTCGCACTGCTCTGTGGGTGAGAGGCAGTGGGAAGGCAGAAGCCCTGGCACGTACCGGGTGTGCAAGCATGAGTGTGTGAATGGCACTACTATTGCTGCTTCTGAGAGACAACTAGATGTGCTACTTACAATCTGAGTTCACTGTTGGTAGACCCAAGTTACTATAGCGAAAACCTGGCTTTTAGGCGCTGGGATATAATGTCCTTCAGCTACGTGTAAAGGCCAAATGAAATGGGAGAGGCCACTGTAGTACCCAAGAGGTGGTCAGAGGGGGAGGAGCTCTTTGCTGCTTTCTTGAAAATAATTCTGAGCATATGATTTAAATAACAACAAAAAATTGGCTGCTATGCAAAAATTATTTAATCCTTTAAAAATAATCTCCTGTTACCACCACCACCCCCTTTGTTAATCCTAACGTCCTACTAACCAGGCATTCTGTAGTTGTCACCAAGCATGACTAAATCTGTTAGGTATTCAGCATTCACATTGCTTTAAGACAGGCCTCTGACCACACTTCTGCACATCTTGCTTTTACTTTAAAGGCATACTTTTAATAGAGAAGCTATATAAAGCCTCCACAGAAAGAGGGTATTGAATACAATAACCAGGACTTTCCATAAACCTGAAATGAAATAGCCTGGTCACATAATGAAAAGGCACCCTAACCCCTTTAAACACTCCATCTTTACTGAGTTAATCCAAGCTGTTGCTTATTCATGGGTAATTTAGACTGAATGTAGTTTTCAGAGGAAAAGCTGTTGCACTTTCCACTTTATTTCTGGCCAGGAAGAAAAATGCCAGGCACAGGTCACCTTTTGGTACTCTTGCAAAACACAGGAAAGAAGAAGAAAAGAGAAAAAAGAAAAGGATTAGAGAAAGACTAGGTCAAAGACACATCCTAAGCATTTTACTTTGTTCTTAAAGCATAGATGTTGAGACCACTAGCCAAGAGTTGTGAAATCACAAAGCATTCTGGGACCAACATGCAAATGAGTAGGATTATATTTATAGCAAAGTAAAAGAATTAATTACATACTGTGAAATGCTGCATAACTCTCTTTTTTCCCCCATAGGCTTTATTGCCCCACACTTGCTGGAAAAGATCCTGAAAATTTTGCTTAAGAAGTGCAAAAATATGTATTGGGCGCTTACAACTTTAAAGAAATACCACTGCATCTTTTTTCTTCTCTTTTTAAAAATTTCATGAGTTTTCTTGCCATTCTTGCATCTGAGTTATCACCTCTGTTACTGTCATTGCAACCTAGAACACTCTTTCCTAAGCAGATTCATGCCACATTTTTGATCACTTGATGATTTTGTGTATGCCTGGCTTGATGAAACCTGTTGAGGTCAGTTTTGCAGGCAGGAGAGTTGTGCTCTATAGGAACTGTTATGTGTTCCTGGGCTCAGGCCACTGTGACAGGCCACGTACAGGAATGCATAATAACCAGCTATGTCATCATCTGAACCATACAACAGTTTTCCTGTGATATTTCCTTCAATCATCTTTCACTTTCCTGAATCAAAATGAATCTCAAAAAGAACTGGATGCAAGAAAGCCTTCCTTAGCTATTGCAGGAATAAAGAAGACAGCTATCAACTCAGGTCTCCTCTATTTCTGGCCAAGAGAACCACTGTGACTGTTTTCCAAAACAGAATGAATCTGAATGCTTTTCCTTGGATACACAGTAGTATTTGGCTTTTGGTATCTTAGGAAATTGTGAAAAAGAGAGTGGGATAGAGAAAAATCCCCAAAATCTTAGTTTTGGCCACCAACCCTGCCATATCCCTAAACATCTATACCTCCGGGTGAAGTCCCCATCCTTAATTTCTCCCCATCAATCACATTCTGAAATCTCATATCTAATATGTCAGAAAATTCTGTCAGTCCTCTCCTGTACATTTATCCAGACTCCATTCTCCTCTATGTCTGCAAAGCATCTTCCTGTCCAGCCACTGCCAGCTACCATTGGCTACGTGCACCAACCTTTTAACTGGGCTCATTTCTTTGCCACCTTTCACTATCATTTCAGTCTCACAAGATTCATCATTAGAACAGGCCGTTATTTTTCTAGATCCTAGATTTCCCAAGAAGAACAATATTATGGTACAAAATCTTAAAGGGTTTCCCTATACTGTCACTTGCTGGCCCCCTTCTCTGCCTTTTCTATCTTCATAGTATATTTTAGTACATGATATATTAATTTAATATTAGCTATTATAACTGGGGATTAGCTTTTGCCCTCACTAGTAGGCTCCTTACGGGCAGAAAATGTGTCTGCTTTATTTGGTGAATATCTCAAATAGAAATTGCTAAATAATTATTAGGTAAGTGAATCTAAAGATGTTTTGAAATGTATTTTAAGAAAGACTAAGTAGAGGGAAGAGTTCTCATGTAACTAAAGGGCCTATCATTAAAATTGAGATTATTTAACAGATATGTGTGTGTGTGGTGGTGTGCATGTGTGTGTGAGTATACATGTGTGTATATATGTGGGTACACATACATGTGTGCATTTGAGGTTCTTGTGTTTCAATTTCTCAGTCACTCCCCACCTTGTTTGTTTGTTTGTTGTTGTTGTTGTTGTTTTGATACAGAATCTCACACTGAGCTTAGAGCTCACTGATTCAGCTAGATCAGTTAGCCAGCAAGCTCTAAGGATTTTCTTGTCTCTCCCTTCCCAGTTCTGACGTTACAGGATTGTCCACTCCTGACTTTTATATGAGTGCTGGGGATCTGAATTCAGGTCTGCATGTTTGTACAGAAAGTACTTTACCCATTGAACCATCTTCCAAGTCCTACAATCTAGATTTTTAAAATGTGTTTTTGCTTCTCAATGGTTTAGGTTATGGTTTCCTGATTCTAGAGTTCAGAGCAGGTGAATTCAAGATGATAGAAAGCATTTTGCTAACATGAAAGAGCCCCAAAATTCCAAAGCAATACATCATGCAAAGAATGGCTGGGTAGAATATATTTAGTACCTGAACACTGATTAGAAGACTGTGGATTTGAAAGAAGCCAACATCAAAGCTTCCAGAGAAGATCTAAAGTTTTGTCTTCAATTAGTTATTTATAAAAAAAATACTTGATATTGAGTTTCAAGGGAAAACTATATACTACAGCCAAAAGGGTGTGATGTTTAAGGATCTAGACTTGGGAACAACAAGAATATTAGTCCATATTCCAATTTACTCATTTCCTATTTCTATGATCTTCAGCATTCCACTGCTACTTTCTGGGCCTTAGTTTCCTCATTGTTAAAGTGAAGCTCTTAATACCTGTCTCACAGTAGTTTTACAACTTGCTATTTAGTTGTGAACTAATACTAAGAGCACCTATGCCCTAGGGATCCAAATATTTAAACCAGACAAAATCTCTGCTCACTTGTAGCTTGCATGCTAGGGAAAAAGGTATGAACCCAGAACACACCACATAAAGTGTAGTATTTATAGTGGCAGTACACCTTGGAGATGTGGAAGGAAGGTGGAAGTCCTTAAAATCTACTGAGAATAAGGTGGAAGCTTACAGGAATAACCAAAGGCCTACTGAGGAGATGGTAGCTTGGACCAAATTGCCACAGTAGAACAGTAAAAACAGTCACATATTCAGTATCTTTCAAAGTAAAACCATCAGAGTTTGCTGATGGAGATGATTAAGGTTTGAGAAAGAGCATCATGGATCACTTTCAATTTTGTGGAACTCGACAAAGGTGAAGGGTGCTGCAGGACTCAGAAAATGGTACCCAAAGACTGGCACTCTGACTAGCTCCAGGCCCTATATCCAAACAGAGGTTCCTCTGACTTCATTTGCTTCTCCTCTGTTGGCATATGGAAAGCTTTCTGCAGTTTTCTCACCTGACCAGCTCTGCCAAGATAAAGACAATTGCCTTCAATATTTTTACTTAAATTTCATTAACCAGAGAAGATGAAACCCACACCACAGGAAGAAATACTAAATTCTATTAGTGTATCTGGATGTTCTTGTCACACATTTGTATATTTCAGTCCCAATAACATTACATCATCTGTTTGGTGGGCCAGACACCCAATCATTAATATTCTCCAAGCCCATTTGGTTCACCTAAAATCATATGCTATTTCTCTAAGAATAGTCTACATCCCCATCTTCCTCCTTCACTATACAATAAGCATATGAATAATATAGGGCTGGTGCATAATAATGCCACAAAATTGCCCCACACAATAAATATGTCTTTTTTCCAATAACTTTCTCAGTTTTTTCCAGTGAACCTTAGAAGGTAGAGGGGACATTCTCTATCATCTTTCATGCAATCTAGTGCACTAAGTGGGTGTAGGGAAGTTTGCAAAAGAAACAGAATTAGAGGCAAAGGCCAGAAATATGTTTGTGAACATTCCTATCAAGCATCTAAGTGAGATGTTTCACAGGAAGTTGTTGAAATGAGAAACCTCAGGGAGGAATATCTGGACTAGAGGACAGACACCTGGGAGCTACTAACTTATAGATGTCATTTAAAGCAATAGCACTTGGTGAGGTGACCCAGGAAGTGAATGCGAGGGAGTGAGATGACCATGAGGGTATGGTATTCTGAAGCAGAGAATGATTTCACTTTTTAAAATTTTGATTTATTTACTTATTAGAAACAGAGAAAGGGGGAGAGACAGAGAAAGAATGGGTGTGTCAGAGCCTGTAGCCACTGCAAACGAACTCCAGACACATGAGCCACCATGTGCATCTGGCTTACATGGGTACTGGGGAATGGAGTCTCGAACCAGGGTCCTTAGACTTCACAGACAAGTACTTAGCTGCTAAGCCATCTCTCCAGCCCCCTTTTTCATATATATATTTATTTGAGACAGAGAGAGGGAAAGAGAGAGTGAGAATGAGTGCACCAGGGCTTCTAGCCACTGCAACAAACTCCAGACACATGCACCACCATGTGCATCTGGCTTACGTGGGACATGGAGAATTGAACTGGGGTCCTTAGGCTTTGCAGGCATGTGCCTTAACCACTAAGCCATCTCTCCAGCCCTGATTTCACTTTTATTTTTATTTATTTTTTATTTTTTATTTTTGGGGAGAGACACAGAGAGAGACAGAAAGAGAGAGAGAGAGAGGGAGACAGATAAAGAATGGGCACGCCAGCAATCTCTCAGCTGCTGTGAATGAAATCCAGATGTGTGCACCCCCTTGTGGGCAAGTGCAGCATTGCGCCCTTGTGTCACTTTGCATCTGGCTAAACGTGGGACCTGGAGATTGGAACCGGGTTCTTAGGCTTAGCAGGCAGGTGCCTTAACCGCTAAGCCATCTCTCCAGCCCCCTGATTTCACTATTAAAGAAAGATCAAAGTCTTAAAATGAAAGTAGAGAATTAACTTCTCGGTGGATGAAAACATTCTCAAGGTCACAAGGACCTTGACCAGAGTAGTTACAAAATGAATTTATTTACTTAGTTTTTTATTAATTATTTACTTATTTGAGAGGAGGGTATGGGAGAGAAAGAGAATAGGCACACGAGGGCCTCCAGCCACTGCAAATGAACTCCCAGTGCATGTATCCCCTTGTGCATCTGGCTTATGTGGGTACAGAAGAATCAAACCTGGGTCCTTGGGCTTCACAGGCAAATGCTTTAACTGCCATCTCTCCAGCCCACAAAATGGACATCTTAGTAGCTATCTTACATTGTTATATGGGACATTTATTTTTGGATATGTGAAGGTGAATTACATTATTCAAGGAGGGCTGGGGATAATTCAGTACAGAGCATTTGCTAGCATGTGCAAGGCCCTAGGTTTAAGCCATAAAAGCTTATTCAAGGAATATTTCCTGAGTAGCTAATATGAGCCACAGCAGTTTTCATGTTACTGTGAGGTACAACCTCTTAGAGGTTTTTCAGGAGAACAATCAAGGAAGGAACTACAGACATCTAATTCAGACAGTTCTTCCAAAGGATTTCACTATAAATGAAAACAGGGGAATGAACGGATTCCAATTCAACAAAAATAACATATTTGGATACCAAAAGAAACATTTCATTGGTGAAGAAAGAAATGAAACAATTTCTATAGGTAAGTTCTTGAACAGATGACACAGGTGACATCTAGTGTCCAGTGGAGGGCTTGTCCTAAGCTAGGAACCTGAATGGTTCCTCCACAGTCCCTGAAATACACGGGTACTGGGACAGGTAGAGAGGCAAATTTCAGGAAGGGAGTTTATGGACCTTGTCTTCTTTTTTTCTGCCCAAGACTAAGACTGTCTAAGAGAGAAGATAGTGGATGTTATAGGAGAAAGGAGTTGGTATGAAGTCACTTTCCATCACTAGGGAAGTAAAGGTATGATTGCATGGCAACACTAAGGAGTTTCTTAACATGGTATGGATGTTCCCTCAGCCACAAACATCTTCCTGTGTGCAGGCAGGGGTAAGAAGGGTACACAATTTAACAAGAGTTTTACTAAGTGAGTGCTAAGAAGGCTGAAAGGAATTCAAAGACATCAAGGATCTAAACTGGTTAACAGAGAAGGGAAGACACAGGATAGGCGGAGTTAAGGGCAGCAAAACACACTGAAGATTAGGTAAGTCTCTTCATCTAAAGCTCTTAGAAGAAAGTAAGTTAATGACATGATAACTATTACTACCATTACTTTTAAATGTTTTGCTTATTACTTGCTAGACTCATTAGGTCAGAGATGATGCCTTATTTAACTCTATAGTCCCCAGTTCTTATATAGTGATAGGAATAGATTAGAATCAAAGGGAGTATGTAAATAAATAGGTAAAATATAGAAATACCTTTCAACTTGGTATTTATTTGAAAGATAGAGAACACAAGGGTTTTAAAATAAATGTACAGGAATACTGAAGGGACAAAAATCTTGTGCTTTTGTGAAACATAGAGGATATTGCAATGTTACATAAATAAACATGTATTCATAGGACCATCCATTAAGTCATTTGGTATATTACTTTTTGGTTTAATTCAAACAAAGGAAATCTTAGTCATTCAATTTCTGTTTTATGAAATGAAAATTAAAGTGGTGACTCACTTGCTGTTATTTGATGTTTGAATATTAACTGTAGAAATGAACTGACAAACAATCTTTCCTTTGATATACATAAGTATAAATAAATTATAGCCACAAAAACATTTCCATTGGCTGATTCCAAAATCAAACTTACACCAGCTTGGGAACAGGCATGAGGGCTTTTTTATCTTCACTAATGGACTTCTTCATTCTTTCCTTCAGTAGAAAATGACCCTGAAGATTTCTTACTTGTTCCCAAAGCTTTAATGACAACTCATTTCAAAGCCACAAGCCAAGTTCATGGACTAGGGTTGGAAATGAGGGATGGATTATCACTTAATCTCCATCTCTGCCCCAGCACAAATTAGACACACGAGTGAGTCTGCAATCATACCAATGAGAAAGATCTTGATGCTTTTGTCTAGGTATATCACAGTCTGAGTTATATAAACTTCAAAAAAGTGTTACTATTTTCCTAAAGCTGCTCTTGTGAGTCACTTTCCAGGAGAGAGTCACAAGTCTGAGCTAGGTATGTTACCTGAGGCTGGGAAGAAAGGCCCTGTGTGTCACTCCAATCTGGATGAAACCTTGGGAGCACACATTCACTGCTCCATAGCAGGAGCCTCTGTCCTTCTGAAACCACCATGCTCAGTTGAAATCTCCATGTAAAATAAAACAGGGAGGGAGAATTGGATTTTTTTGAAGAGTAGTGGGATTTGAATTTGGGACTCAATATTAATTTTCTTTCTTTCTTTTATTCATTTATATATGAAACTTTAACAAATACTACTTAATGCCTTTTTAGATGAGGATTGATGGTAGGAATCATTTCTGCCACTAGAGAGGCATTTAACCTTCAGGAACTAGATAGATGTGATTATTTTAAATGCCAAGATCATTGCGGTTGCTTGAAAAATACGGAGATTCTTAATAGATGTTTACTGTTCTGAGGAGCAAAGGGGATGGAAGTAATGCAGAAATGTATTGTGGTAGATAGAATAATGTCCTCCAATAATGTCCTCATTTTTAATTTTTAGTACTTAGTAAGATGTTACCTTATCCATGTAAAAGGGATTTTGCGATTTAAATTAAGGCTCTTGATGAGAGAGAGACAGAAAGAAGGAAAAGGAGGTAGGAGAAGAGGAAGTGAGAAAAGAAGAAGAGGAGGAAGATGAGGGGAAGAAGAAGGAAAACAAGGGCAAGAAATGACCATAAGCCAAGGAGTCTTGGTAGCCCTTTTGAGCTGATAAAGGCCAAGAAGAGAGTCTTTGCTATCAGGAGGATTGAAACCCTGTGTCACCTTAATTTTAATTCCAGAAGACACTTCTTAGATTTAAAATCCCCAGAAATGAAAGAGAATAACTGTATTGTTATCAGCTTTTAGTGGTGCCTAGAACAAGAAAGGGCTGTGCAGGGGATCAGGCTTAGATACAAACAGCCCTGCCATAATACCCAATAACTCCTATGGATTTGGAGGTAGTGGGGGTGGGAAAAGATGGTCTTGGAGGCTATAGAACTCCTAATAGGAGAATCATAGTTTATGTTTCTCTGATTCTGGGACAATAAAATTATATACTATTTGAAAATTAGATTCTTGAATGCAGTTGGTCCCTGGTAGAAATGGAAGTCTGAGCAGTCAGAGGTGACTATACAGCCATAAATTCCCATCATGAGCTAGTGTCTATCACCCCATAATACAGTCAGTTGGTCCTATCAACCATTTATTATAGACATTATTACTGATAACATTCAGCAGTGGGCATGAGAAAGGCTGAAATGCCAAAGTAAGCATGCTGAGCAGACTTACTTTCCCATGTCATTCATTAGTACATACCTGGTGCCTTACAATCAGCCAATGGAGGAGAAAACACCTGAGCATATGTGCAGTTGGCTCATCTTGGTATGTAGGGCAACTTGAAAATTGACATGTGGTAGCCCCATTTAGCAGTGGTCTGAAAGACAATGAAGAGCCAACCTCCCACAATTTTAGATTGTGTACCTGGTCATCCACTCTCTATATAAATATATATTTCAAATGCATATATTAGTATATATTATATAATATATAATATATAAGAAACAGGAGTGAGTGGACCCCTTTACCTTCACTTGAGGAAAATAAATGCTTTCCATCTGTAATTCTGGGTTACTTACTGCCTTTTCATCAAAGGAGAAATATTTCCACCAGGGGGCATAGCAAGATGACCACCAAACTACAACTTGCAGCTCCTACCTGGGGACAGCATTTTGTGCCCAGAAAATTAACAAGGCAGGGAGCCAACATTATTATAGGACCCTGACTATCAGGAGGAGGTAGGGCTGCTGGAACCCTTATGGGGACAGGTTACCTAACTTTGATGGTAAATGAACAAGCACATGAGCCACAATGTATTTGAGCCTGAGATAAGCATAATGACCAGGGATTTTAATTCCTCAAAATCAAGAGTACCAATGCCAGGTTAGCCACCTGGAGCAGAAATGATGCTAGTTAGAAGTGAGAGTCTGGAATGGTAGGTAGAGGACAACAATGGGCATTCGTGTGGATTTCAGACTAGATTTTAAAAAAGAGACTCTGAGACCCCCCCATGAGAGAATGCGGAGCTGTTGCTTCTAGAGCTCATACAAGAAGGAAGTCTGAGCAGGGTGAGACTGCTGTCTACAGCTGACACTGTGCAGCTCAGAAGTAGGCCAACCCCCAAGTGCAAAGCTACAATCCCAGTTGTTTTCCAGATTTCCTGTCTGCCTCCAGGAAGGAACTGTGGTTGCATGTATTTTTCTCTCCTATTTCCTGTCCTCAGCGACAGAAAATGCTCCTGGGCCAAGGGCCCATCAGCTTTAGACTCCCTATCTTCAAGAGAACTAGAAATGGCAGGGTCTAGTCACTAGGTTATACTGAGAAAATTCCCAAGGGAACCAGGGCCTGAGAAACAGGTATCTAACATATTGTACATTAATGATTTATCAATAAATGAGCATTTCTATGTTGACCAAGCCACCTCCTTGACACTAATTCCAAATAAGACCTTGGAATTTTTGCTTCAGGATGTCAAATGCTCACAGGGCTCTAAGCAGAGTACTTGTCCAATTTTAAATATCTAGACACTAATTATAAATGAATATCATGAACACAAGGAGCAAAACCAGAAATACTATTAGATTGTGCATATCCATTTCAAAGTATTTGCCATTGTTGTTAAGAATATTAGGGCTACTCTCACCACCGGCCAGAGAAGCTTCTCTTTGGTGGTCGATTACAAGGAGACAAAAAATTCATTAAGGTGCTGAAAATAAAAGCATGTTTAGAGAGCTCAGTGCTAACTGCGACATTCTTATTATGTTGTCCAAGCCATAGGGAACATCATAGAAGAGGGGGCAGAAAGCACTTAAGAGCCTGACAGCAGGAGAATACTTCAGGACACAATCTTCTGGACATGAAATGGCACATTCATGACCTCATAGTAGAGGTTGCCACCTTTGTAAGACCTGCTCAATATTGAGACCATCAACATTTTGACATAGATGATGGAGGAGAATGCACACACACACGAATGAGACATCAAAATAGAAGGGACTACTTGGAACAAGAAGGGGTTCAGTGGAATGGGCTGAAGAAGGGAGACAAAACAGGGTAATAAAATAATCAAATTACAGTATATTCATGTATCAAAATTCTCAGTAAAAAATTATTAAGCACTGGAATTTACAGCTGAAAAGCCTTTGAGCCTTGCTTCCCTTATCTATAAAAAAGGGTCAGTATATAGCTGAGTGGATATGCTGACACAAACATGAAGAAGCAGGTTTCAGGAAACAGAACAATGTGCTGTTGACTCACATGGATCTGATGATGTAGCAAATTATATCATAAGGTGATTAATGGAATAAGTTTTAGAGTCCTTGCAGCAGTGAATAGATAGAAAATAGATCCCTACCCTTCCTATGTCTCCTCACTGTGTCATCATATGCCCAATTAGGTCAGAGCTTTCTGGACTTGGAATACACTCTATGGAGCCACTTCCAAAACCAGACACTACTCATTACTGCATATTTTAATGTTAACAGGGCCTGTTCTTGTTACTTTATACCACAAGTAATTTATAATGACTTCCACAGCTCTCCAGGTATTTCTGACAATAGAGACAAATTATTAGTCTTTTCCTGCTCTATTTACAAAATGCTTCATTGTAGGTAAATTATAAACCATAGAAATAATTTTTCATAGTTCTTAAGATTGGAAGTCCAAAATAAAAGCACCATCAGACCTTGTGTTGGTGAGATGAGAACCCTTTCCTGACAGATGGCATCTTCCTTGTTCTTACGGCCTGGAATGCGCGCAGGGCTAGTACCCTTCAACCTCTTAGAGCAGGGCATTAGTTCCATGTCTTGCTGTACAACCCTCACTGATTAATCATTTCCCCAGAGGCTTACCTCTTAATACTACTACACTGGGTTTTAGAATTGTGCATGCAAATATTGGAGAGGCACTAATAGATGACAGCAGAGATGCCTAAAAGATGCTAGTTAGTACAATGAGGGTTCTGCGTAACAAGGGTTTTAAACCAATGGCACAATGAAAGACAACACCTATATATGTTTGACTCAAGCTCATGTCAGAGGTTCCCATTCATTTTCCAAGCAGAAATAGCTTATAAGGCTAACTTTAAGAAACCATCATAACAAGTAATTTTGTGAGTACAATGCAGTAGATCAGAAGCTTACCTTTGTTTAAAAGAGAAAGGAATGGTCAATGGATATTTATGGGTCTATATTTTCTATTTTGCTATTATAAAGTTGAGTTTCTCTTTATGTCCTCTGATTTTAAAAACAACAACAACAACAACAACAAAAAAAAACATTTTGTAATACAGATTTTTTTTTTTTTTGAGGTAAGGTCTTGCTATAGCCCAGGATGACCTGAAATTCACTATGTAATCTAAGGCTGGCCTCAAACTCACAGCAATCCTATTATCTTGGCCTCCTGAGTGCTGGGCCCAAAGCTATGCACCACCATGCTCATTATAATATTGAATTTTTTAAAATAGGACTGGAGGGCTGGAGAGATGGATTAGCAGTTATGGTGCCTGACTGCCAAGCCTAAGAACACCTGTTCGATTCTCCAGGTCCCATGTTTAGCCAGATGGAAAGTGACACAAGAGTGCAATACTGCACTTGCCCACAAGGGAGAGCATGGGTCTAGAATTCCTTCACAGCAGCTGAGAGGTGCACCCATTCTCAATCTCTCTCTTACACTCTCTCTCTAAAAAAAAAAAAAAAAAAAAAAAAAAAAAAAAAAAAAGGACTGGAGAGATGGCTTAGCAGTTAAGGCGCTTGCCTGGGAAGCCCAAGGACCCATGTTCAACTCTCCAGATCCCACATAAATCAGACACATATAGTGATACATGTATGATCTTGCAATAAGGTGGCACACATGTCTGGAATTTAATTACAGTGGCTGAAGGCCCTGGCCTGCCAATTCTCCCTCCCTCCCCCATACTCTCTCTGTTTTGCACCAAAGACAAGAAAAAAAGCAACTCTGTTGGGCTTGCCTCAAAAATATTGGTCCAAAGTATGTAAACACTTTGGCTATGAATGTTTACCACAAGAAAGTACATGTAAACGTATTGGAAAAGATCCTCTCAGATGAAGGCATTGATTGTTTGCCACAGAAAGTTCATTCAACTTGTTAACTTCCTGAAGACAACTTTACCATGACACCAAATTCTCTAACTAGTAAAGAAAGATGGTAAGAATTGATGGCCAGAGTTAATAATATTCACATAAAATTTATTTCAAGAAAAATAGATAATAAATAGCTAATTAACTTGACAACACAATGTATTTTCCATAAAAAAAAAAAAAAGCAGAAGAAGAAGAAAAGAAAGAAATACATCTGAGATAGCCAATCACCTACCACCAGGGGCAGGATGGGAGACTCCCGTCACAGCCTCAGGCTAACACTACAGCCTTGTAGCCAACCGCCCAAACTGTCTGTCTAATGCTAATAACACTCTTCTCCCCCACAGGACTCTGTATCACTCACTGGAAGCTGATGTGGGGTGGTCTCTGTAATCCCCCTGACTGAGTACCTTGGTTTTCTTCCCTAAATGGCAAGAAGCCATTTCCTGCCCTGATAGGCCAGCTTAGGGACACTGAAATACCACCATGGAGTTCAACTCTACTAGGCACACAGGCCAAAGCTTAAATTCTACTTTGAGGCTGAGTAGATGGCTCAGTCAGTAAAGTATTTGATGACCTGAGTTGAGATCCCCAGAACCCAGCAGGGGTGTGGGGCAGTTTGGGCAGTTCACCTGGGGCTTGGGAAACAGAGGCAAATGATTCCCTAGGGCAAGCTAGCTAGCTGGGCTAACACATTGGAAAACTCTGAGTTAAAGTGAGAGACCCTCCCCCACAGTCAGCAAATCAGTGGACAGGAATCAAGGAGGACACATGATATGGAGTACTGGTTTCCACACACATGTGCATGTATGCACCCCAACATATACATGTGAAGCAACACATACATTACATGAGTGTGCACACACACACACATACACATCCAAAAAATAATTCTACCTCTATCCTTAGTGACTGTGATCCTCCTCAACAAGTTCTCAACTCAGTTTTGTCCTCTCTAAAATGGGAATAATGTGGTTAAGTTGCATAATATACAAATTAATCAAAAAGGAGAGGGCTGGAGAGATGGCTTAGTGGTTAAACGCTTGCCTGTGAAGCCTAAGGACCCTGGTTTGAGGCTTGATTCTCCAGGATCCATGTAAGCCAGATGCACAAGGGGGTGCACACATCTGAAGTTCATTTGCAGTGGCTGGAGGCCCTGGCACACCCATTCTCTCTCTCTACCTGCCTATTTCTATATCTCTTGCTCTCTCAAATAAATAAATAATTTTTTTTTTAAAAAAAGGAGAAATCCTGATATTTCACAGATAGACCTAGAAACTGACTGTGGGGCAGAATTGAAACACCAAATACTCATCACTGGTTAGAATTATCAGACTTGGGAGACTTGTCACTGGTCATAGTAGTCAGACAGAGTTTGATGTTTGCCCTATTTCTTGTATTAGCTTAATTGGCTGAATGCTAGGTCCCCAGCTACTGGCAATTTGGGAACTGAAGCCTCCTGGAGGCAGTGTATTGTTGGGGGCCAGCTTATTGGGTGTTAAAGCCAGTTTCCCCTTGCCCATATGTGGCACATTTTCCTGCTGCTATTGTCCACCTGATGTTGGCCAGCAGGTGACGTCCACCCTCTGCTTATGCCATCATTTTTCCCTACCATCAAGGAGCTTCCCCTCAAGTCTGTAAGTCAAAATAAACCCTTTCCCCTCACAAGCTGCTCTTGGTTGTGTGTTTTCTGCAAGCAAACTAAAGCTGACTGCAACACTACTAATTAGCCAAATTAACTAGAACATTGCATAACATTGCTCAGGGCACAGAGTGTTACTGAGTAAGAATAATCAAAAAAGAATCCAAAGGGAGAGCCTCTTGACATTCTAGGAGTGTGCATTTTTCCACATTTTTCTAGGGAGAAAGGCCTCTAATTTTTCCTCCTAGTCTCAAAAGGCACATGGCCCTTTTTTAAAAGACCATGCATGCTTTCTAGTCTTTATCTCTAACTATCCCTTTCTCCTGAGTTTTAGACTTATGCATGGAACTACACATGGAGTGTGTCCCCTGAATACACTACACAAACATCAATTGCAACCTGTTGGACTTAATAGTGTACAAGATCACCCTTGGGAATAAAGGGCTATGATCCCAGCTTCTGCAAGTGCCCTTGGCAAGGAGCTCTCATTTACCATCCACCTGTGGACATAGCTAAAGATACCTACTGTGCCCAAGATAACATTGCCTTGCTGGGTAACTAACACCCAATACTAAATAACAAACTAAAAACCTAGCCCTCAATTCTGCCCCTTATTTTTCATTCTCCTCCCCTCTACTAATACTGACCTCAAAAACATTCCCTAGTACATCTTTTGCTTCCTAAAAAAATAACTTGGAATACTGAACAAGTCCCAAACAGATTTCAGAATCTCCTCCTGACCTCCTGCAGTATAGTGGCCCTGGTAATACCTCACCTCGCAAATCCAGAGATCCATCAATCATTATAGGTTGCCCTGCCACATCCTAAAGCTAGAGGCAGGATGGGTGTGAGAGCACACTAGAGTCCTGTTCAAAGGATCAGCAGTACTAAGTCCAGTCTCAAATGAAATAAAATTGTGCATAACACCAGGAAGAAATTGGTCAATATGAAACTAGTAACAGTTACCATTCTGAGATCCAAGACATAATGACAAGGTATTGTAGCAAAAAGGGAAAAATAATAAGGACCTAAAAATACTGTGTTTTAACATGTCTATTTTGTATTATTTATTTTATTAATCTATTGGGGCAGGAGTCGTTTGTATATGTGTTGTGAGTGTGTGTATGTATGCTATTCATGTATTGTATGTGTTTGTATGTGTCTGGGTGCACGTGTGCATGTGGGTCATATGTACAGTATGCACATGTGTGTGTAAGCAAGAGGTTGATTTTGAGGGAAGGGTCTTCCTCTATCATGCTCCATCTTATTTTGAGAGAAGGACTCTTACTGAATCTAAAGCTAACCAGTTTTGCTAAACATGCTAGCCAGACAGCCCTAAGGATATTCCTGCCTCCACTGCCCCAGCATTGGGATTTCAGATAGGTATCACTATGCCTGTTATTTCTACACAGGTGCTGGGAGTTAGAACTCAGTCTCTCATGCTTGTACGGCAAGTAGTTCAGTGACTGAGTCATATCCCAGCTTCAATTCATTGATTTTAAGCAAGTCACTCAACCTTTCCTCATCTCTTCAGTGAAAATAAATTCTTTGCTTCTAATTTCTTTGGGCTGATGATCAAATGAGATAATGGAAAGACATCTGTTTGAGAAAATGCATTTTAAAAGACTATGGGAACACCAGCTCTGAGTAGTATTTTTTCCATCGTGTTACAAGCATATCCATGACTAATACCTACTCAAAAGACTATTTACTGTTGATGCTTTCCAAGTATGACCCTACCTCTAAGTACCCCTCTGGTTTTTATATTATGTCTTTCTCCAGATGCAGGTTTCCAGGCTGATCTCATTTGTTCATTTCCTGGACATATTTCTAATCTCTCTGGCTTGCTCTGTGCTATGTCTCTTCCCCACTAGTGTCTATAGCACTGTCTTATTTACCCTCATCTGCAGATATAATTACTCTAATAGGGTTATGGCCTCCTTCCAAGCCATTTCTATCAATGCAAAATGAAATGCATCCAAAGTTGGACTGCAGCAGTATCCTGGAACTTGCAACTTATTGTTTTCCTTTCTCATTGGGCTTTGCAGGCAATTTTAAGGTTAGTTCATGGTTCAGTGAAACCTTACGAAAACTAGAATTTTTTGTCCTTTTAACTATATAGGAAAAGGACCCTGTTTCTCTTGTTTATAATAAAAAGTAAAGTAAGTTACATCATGCTAATACATGAAGCACAAGGCTTAAAGCCTCAAGGATAAATTAGTGGGCTCCTACCCAAAGATCTCTGGTCAAGTATCATTCACCTATGAGACTGCTCAGTGTGAGTCGGCCTCTGAAATCAGGAGGATCAACATTTTCCAAATAGGGCTCCAAATTCTTGGGTTTCTTTCCAGTGGAGACCTGGAGACAGCAAGATGCGCAATCTCTGATGCTCACTACAGAGAAAGCGGCTTTTCTCTGTTGTCTTTCTCAATATATTGGCTGACATTAAAATTTCTCTCTCGCTTCCATTACAGCACTTGGCAGACAATAAAGAGAATGGAGTTTGAAGAAGAAAGAGAAGGAACACAGAGAAGAATCCACGGAGAATAAAATTCAGAAATGCCTTGGATGACACTTTAAAGAGGTCAAATTTCTTTTCTGCTTTTGAATTTGGAATTTGTTTTATTTTGTTTTAGCTTTGAATTAGCTTGGCAAATGGAGTGCTAGGTTTTCTTCTTGTTTCTAAAATGTATTTTTTCATTGCTTTCTGAGTGCTTCTGACAAGGGATTTGCCTCCATTTGCAGTTAATTTGTGATTCAACTTCTAGATAGTTATATATTTAAGTTGAATAAAACCTTAATGCTTGTACTCATCTACTATATGGTATCTTCAAATCTCTGTTTCTCCCTCCCTCCCTCCCTTCCTTCTTCCTTCCCTCTCTCTCATCTTGCTGTGTAACCAAGGATGGCCTCAAACTCACAATCCTTCTGCCTCTAAATCCTAAGCACCAACATTGACATTTAGACATGTGCCATGACATCTGGCTCAAATTTCTTTTTACTAATGTTTTAAATACAAACATATTAGAAATGTTAATATCTAGTTTCTGAATAAAGCAAAGTTGAAATTATCTTAATACACTATTAGTAATACTATCCAAGAAAAAGTCTCGCAATTCCTTTTGTCTGTGATGGGGGAAGCCATTAACTTTGGACAATAGAAATACCTAGTTTTTAACAGACCCAATTATTCCCTTACTGGGCATTTACCCTAAAAGCTCCAAGCCTCAGTTCAGAGATATTTGCTCAACCATGTATATAGCTCCTCAATTCATAATAGCAAAGAGCTGGAATTAACCCAGATGTCCATCATTAGATGAATGGATAACTAAGATGTGGTATGTCTACACAATGGAATTCTACATAGCCGTAAGAAAAATGACACAATGCAATTTGAAGAAAAATGGCCAAACTTGGAACAGATCATTCTCAACAAACTCACCCGATCACAGAAAGGTAAGTGTCACATGGTCTCACTCATCTGTGCCTCCTAACCTGGATTTGCTCCAGATGCTGACACACCTAATAAACATCTCGTGAACTGGACAACAGGATAGTGGGGCAGGAGGGGAGGGTATGGGTGGGGGGGGTGACAAAAAACGGGACCCAAACGGAAATGGTACCCTAAAATCCTATACCCTGAAAGACAGACTAACAGGTCGAACATTCATCAGGTGCTTAGACATAATACCTGAATTTCAGGGGCCTGGAGAAGGTATGATGAAGACTAACCTCAATCTTTTCCTGTTTCTCTCTCTCACTCCCTTTTCTCTCTTTCTCTTTCTCTTTCACATTTCCTATATTTTTCTTCCTACTTTTCCCTTGGCACTGACCTGTAACTCCCAGTACCAGCATGTGGTTAACATCCACAATGAGCTGTTGATCAGTGAGACCTACAAGGTTTCCCAAAAGAAAACAGATTTCTGTCAGAGGACTTGATGACCCACCAAAGGTTAATGGTAAGACCTACTGCTGAAGACACCATATGCTGTTGGGATAGAACATGGAGTGACCTGGCTGGAATCTGGAACAGAGTCAGTCCCCAGACATTTAGCTTGTTTGGTGCCAGAAGGTGCTACATGAGCGACTGGGGAAAAACCACCAACATCTGTCCAAGCAACTCATGGTCAAATCTACACAGCAGCAATCAACCTGACATGATGCTCACACAAGTGCAATAGTGGCACACAGCCATGTTGGGTTACCAACTGCTCTGGATTTGGCTAACAGATCCACTCAGTGGAACAGAACCCATACCTGAAATGGGGAAACAAGTCAAAACCATATCCAAAAAGAAGCCCACTCTCCAATATCAAGGTCCCACCAATAGTGGGTTACAAGAGGGCCTATACCTATTAAATTCTCTCTAAAATAATAATGGTTATCCATATATTTTGCACTGACCTCACTCTTCGTTGGAGAATTTGCTTCTCTTTTTCAGATGGACATAGAACCTGAGGAGAGAATCAGCCCATTGTGCCTCACCAGCACACCAGCTGAAGCCATAGAGTTATTGGAGAAATGAGCAAGAGTGCTGCTTTCTCAGTGAACCTGGTATCAGCACAAGGAAACAGACACAGAGAACAAGCAAATCCTACCAAATCAGATATCCAGAGACACAGAGATTCCCATGACCTTGTCACTGAAGTAAAGTGAACCCAACATGACTCAGGGAAATTCACAGAAGAGGGGGCAGAAAGATTGTTAGAGCCATAAGTTGGGCCATTATTCACAGAGACATTGCCTCTCTCCCATAACTGATGGCTACCCCCATAAAGCAAGTCCCACAATCCCCATGGAGGGAGGACAGAGAGAAGGCTAACAATGGTACCAATGTGGCTGTATACACACTATATACATAACTAATAAAAAAAAAAAAGAAGATCAAGTTTTTTTTTTTCTTATGTACATCAAATATTTGCTGGTTTGGAACCGGGAAATTTTTCTAACTTCTTGAGATTGTTCCCTCTTCTATAAAGTGAAGATAAATAACACACTTTTCCTGTATCTGGTGGTTTAAATGTACAAAGGGCCAGTACTTACACTATCTCTGCATAGCACAGGACCATAACTGCCATCTTACCTTGCTTTCCCAAGTACACAAAGCAAAACATGTCATCTTTTTATTAATACACATGGCTCGCTCTTTCAACACTATTACCATGCAGTCTCAAAATGTGGAAAGAAATATCATGAATTTAGCAACAAGGACAATGACAATAACACTATTAAGGCAGCCTTCTAAGTACTATATATGCATCATTTTACTTATACCTCACAAGGGGAGACAATTTCACTATTCTTATTTATGGAAAAGGATTTGAAAGGTGACAATTGTTAAATGACAAGTTACTTGGTGCATGGGTCAGGATTTGAACTCACACAGCCTAACGTCAGAGTCTCACTCTGGTTAAACCAATACACTATCATCGATTCTAACACTATTTATGACTTGAAAGTAACAATAAATGGATTACATACCATGATGCATAAAAAAGCGATATATAGCTGGGCGTGGTGGCACACGCCTTTAATCCCAGCACTTGGGAGGCAGAGGTAGAAGGACTGCCGTGAGTTCAAGGCCACCCTGGGACTACATAGTTAATTCCAGGTCAGGTCAGCCTGGGCCAGAGTGAGACCCTACCTCGAAAAACCAAAAAAAAAAAAAAGCAATATATAGAATGCATGCACATGGTAAAGTCTTAATAATTATAAATTTGGTGAAAGAGACATTTTTATAATGCATTTTATAATGATCTCCTCTTGCAATAATAATGAGCACCATTATTGAGTTATACACTAAATATCATAAACTTCATTCATTTATTTTCCCAGTTTACTATTTTTTAAGGATACTCACAAAGTTGTATATGCAGCATTACAATCTATATGTAGAACATTTCATTATCTAAAGCGGCCTTTATTTTCATAGAGTAGGTTTCATTAAAAGAATATATATATATATACATATATATATATGTATGAAATCTTTCATACAATTGTGGTTTGAAAGGAAGATGATACAGTAACTCCAGTAAGTAATTTAATTTAGCTGCTCTCCATAATACTGAACAGGTACTAATCATACAACTCAGTACTTGTATCCTTGGCATTTGTCTCAGAGAAATGTAAACTTACATCCCTACAAAACTTTGTAAAGGATCATTCTTAGCAATTTTATACATCTTAGCTAAGACCTGAAAGCCAATAGTTGAATGGCTAAATAGATTCTAGCTTAGCCACACAATAGAGTAGTACTCAGCAATACAAAAGAGAGCACAGCATCAAGGACAACAACTTCAAAACAGGACTTACTGTATAATTCCATGTAAATAGCATCTTCAAAAAGACAAAAATAGCTGGGTGTGGTGGCGCACGCCTTTAATCCCAGCACTTGGGAGGCAGAGGTAGGAGGATCTCCATGAGTTCGAGGCCACCCTGAGATTATATAATGAATTGCAGATTGCAGGTCAGCCTGATCTACAGTGAGACCCTACCTCGAAAAACCAAAAAAAAAAAAAAAAAAAACAAAAATAAATTGATAGCTTCTGATGTTTCTCTTGTTGGTTTCTTTTTCTTTTTCTTTTTTTGTTTTGTTTTGTTTTTTGAGGTAGGGTCTCACTCTAGCCCAAGCTGACCTGGAATTCACTCTATATTCTCACGGCAATCCGCCTACCTCTGCCTCCCGAGTGCTGGGATTTAAGGCGTGCACCACTACACCAGGCTGATTTCTATTTTTATTTTGCTGTAGTCTGATGTAATCAAGGAATTATCTCATTGTGTGTGTGTGTGTGTGTTGTGCCTATGATGTGGTCAGTTTTAGAGAAGCTTCCATGTACTGCCAAGAAGAACATATATCTCTATCTCTTTAATGAAATATTTTATAGATATCTGTTAAATGCAGCTAATCTGTGGTAAAAGTTATCTGTAAAGTATCTTTGCTGGTTTTTAGTTTGAGGGTCCTATCAAAATATGTGAGTGGGGTATTAAAGTCTCCCACTATTATGGAAAAACAAATGAAATGCAAATACAATGGAATACCTAAAAACATCTGGACACTAGAGAGATAGCCTACCTTAGAATTAATGGGATTCCACATGGGAAAAGAGAGGAGATAAAGGAAGATTATTTGCAGAGGTCACTAAGGTTCTGACATTTCCAGAAATATTGAATATATGACTCCTCAGATATGGAAAGTAGATTGGCTCAGAGAAAGAAACACAAAAACACCTAACTCTTTACTAAAATTTTAAAACTTTAAAAAAAAAGTTAAAGGGAAGTAGTAAAACAAAAATTACTTGTAAATAAATAATAATGATTTTGAGTTCATATCAGATTTTGAGAAACCACTGCATCTTTAAAGAGATATCAAATGTACTTTTATATGATGAATTTAGTGTTGAAAATGTACTGGCAGGACATCTGTTAGAAGCTTCATGACCTAGACCAACTTATTTAATCAATCTGTTGTGTTTCTTTTATCTACAAAAAGGAAGCTCTAATAGATTATTATTAAATTTTGTGTTTTGAATGAAATGATACATACAAAATGCTTAAAACTGCCTCGGTTATAGGAAATGATAAGTGTCAGCTATTATTATTGTGGTTTATTGGGCAATCACAATGACTCAGTAGTGGAGGTTTCATTTCTATCTTCCAAGAGAATTGTATTACTTGATACTTAACACTCATCCAGAATGACAACTCCACTTTTAGAAGTAGGACTGGAATGTATATCTCTTATGTCCTAGCATTTGGAGTTCTCTTTTTAATTACTGCTCTTATAAAAATATTTTTCAGTAAAGGATTCATCCTGGGTTATGCACCACATAAGATATTCTAGATCTCCCAGAGATCAAGCAATTCCTTTGTATTTATTCATCTGTTGGAAGGAGTTCACAGATCATCACACACCACTGACTTTTTAATTTTTTGAATTTGCAGCCAGCACACATCAATGTCAGTAAGGATTGTCGTTCAGATGTGCATAACTGTATCTGTAAGGGAGGCCAGAAAATGCAGTATGTCAGTCAGAGCACACTGAGTCCCTCAACAAAATCAGAGTTTCCTTAGTAATAAAGGAGACGGCTGAGGAGACATTACAGCAGATTAAAGCACTTGCCATGAACTCTGCATCCAGTAGCTGTGGTGGGCTTCTGTAATGCCAGTGCATTTATAGCAAGAAGAGAGGCAGAGACATGGGAACTTGCTGGAAGCTGATGAAAGGAGCAGAGCAGTGAACAATGAGAAAGCCAGCCTCAAAATGAGGTGAAAGGTGACGACCTGAAAGGTGTCCTTTGACCTACATACAAAGGCCCACACTCACACACATATATACATACACACATAAAGCACACTAAATAAATGAGTGAAGGAAGACAACTCATTATTGATTAGACACATGTCACAAGATCTAAGATGTGTGATCTGAGAAGGAGGTGGCACTTCAGGGAAGAAGGCAGCCAGAACAAGAAGCTCTTCACTGCTCCCTGAGGCCCTGCTGATGTAGTCCTGGCTGACCTCTGGCCTTGACTTTGGCTAAACTTGTGCCCTCATTCTCTACAGGGTTTCAGATTCCTGAGCATGTCATACATTATTCTTTTATAGATCCTGTTGGAATCCCCTCTAGCCCCACCACTGCAGACACCAGCACACTTCCATCATCCTACCACACACACATTTTTCCAGGCTATCTCAAGTGTGCAGTGAGTTTATGAGGGTTTTTACTATCCACCCTTCACAACTCCTGATTAGGTTCTCCATCTTGCACTAAGCTCTAGGGCCCATTGTGCACACCCATATTGTAGTGTGTATACCACACTGTATTGTGAGTTTGAACTCATGCCAGCCTTCCTCTCTCCTGTTCCTCAAACTGTCAGCACTCTGAAGGAAAGGCATTTATTTTGTCAGGTTAGTTTTGATATTTGCTCAGTATCTAGTATCTAAAAATGAGTAATAAACACTTGTGAAATTCATGTTTGTAAATTTGAATTCATCAAAAATTCATATAGATATAGATAGTAATAATACCAAGATTTTACTGCATTTACAAAAAAAAAAAAAAAAGTAAGATATGCTGGATGTACAAAGTCATGGGGATTTTCTAATTTTCCTAACAACTTATACATATATTTACTATGGTCGTTTTACAGAAGAGAAAGATGCAGCTCTCAAAGTTTTCTTGCTTAAGACTTAAGACTTAAAGCTACTAACTCTTGAGCAAGGACTGGAACCCTGGAGTGGCTGCATCTACTTCATATTCGATCTCCTTAAGCTTCAGCTGTATTGCATGCTTGGTTCACAGGGCTGCCTATTCCCACAAGTTGTTCCAAGGAGACCGAGAGCTCATCACAGCTGCCTGGTAAAGTGAATCTTGTTAACTCAGAGAGGGATACTTTATCTTGTCTGAATACAGAAGAAAAAGAGAGACGAGAAAGGCGGGGGTGGGGGATTATTTTGAGAAAGAGGAAATGGGACGACAAATGCACAAACTGAGAATCCCACATCAGAGCATCCACAGATCCCATCTAAGACAGGCAATTCATCTATCAACACCATTCTGACAACCAGCTAATTAAATCTTGCTGGGAGAGGGTTCCCATCTTGACTCAGGGGCAAGTGCTGAGGCCCGAGTCTGCCCACCACATGGAGTTTAGGAAGACCAGCTTCCCAGATGGTCTGATAATCCCCTCAGCAAGCACCACACCCAAGCCTCACTGGAAAGGCAGTGGCAGCAGATTATACAGAAAGCAAGCTTTGCATAACAAAAAGTAGACTTGCATTTGGTGAGTACTTGGCATCAATCTCAAGCAGGTGAGTAGTTATTTAATCCTCCAGAAGAACTGATAGGATAGATATTATCCCCCTTTTACAGAAAGAGGACCAATGACAGCAACTGTATGTGTCATTTGCTCCTCCCCTCATTTCTGAGCTCCACATCAGTCTTCTCTGTATACTCTCTAAGCTCATTTTGCTCAGACTTTGCAATTGTATGACTCAGATTCCTTAACCACTAGCTTCCTATTAGCTTCCACAAAGAGAAGGGGGGGAAAAAAACAACAGAAACTGAAAGGCCAAAAGAAAGGGAAATAGACTTTCTTCTTTCTGTGTCCTTCTAGCATCAGCCTTGTAGCTATGTTTGTCTCCAACTATGACTTCTTTTGTAGTTGCTCCTAGTTTTGCCAGAGGCTCTGGGAAGGCCCAGGAGCAGCTGAGTTGTACTCCCTGCCCAGAAACCCACGTCACCATCCTTCAGGGCAGTCTCACCTCTGACCACTCAGTTGTGGATGTGCTGCTTCCCCATGCTATTCTGTCTGGATTAATATGTGTATAATAAATTCGCTATTAAGTACCCTGTGGCTGAAGTACCTAGTAGGTTCTCTGACTTTATAGGTGAACCTGGACTGACAGACAGATGTGGAGCACCTTATCCAAGGTCATGTAGCCTATGACCAGAATGGTCACTACTAAATCCAGGCTGTTCACAGATGTTGAAATAGGCAATTTGGCTATGTGGAGAAAGGACCACTGTCAATAAATATTTATAGAAATGAACCAGTTTAGTGTTTACTTTTATAACTATTTTTTTTTCTTTTTTTCGAGGTAGGATCTCACTCTGGCCCAGGTTGTCCTGGAATTAACTATGTAGTCTCAGGATGGCCTCAAACTCATGGTGATCCTCCTACCTCTGCCTCCCGAGTGCAGGGATTAAAGGTGTGCGCCACCATGCCTGGCTTTGTTTTTTTTTTTTTTTTTTTTTTTTAGGTAGGGTTTCACTCTAGCTCAGGCTGACTTGGAATTCACTATTTTAGCAGTCAGATTTAAGTTCGCTGAGATGAACTTCCAGACCAAGCTTACCACTCCAGAAGGCATCTTCAGTTGTAAGCACCAAGTCCATGCCCATTCCTCCAAAACAAAGGTTCCAAAAGACGAATATCCACACGGTCAGGTTCATCTCACCCCACACTCCTCGGTACCACTTTACTGTAACAGACAGCTTCAAGTTCGCTGAGATGAACTTCCAGACCAGGCATAGTTATGGAGGAAGGGATATTATTTATTGAAGCTTACAGATCCAGGGGAAGTTCCATAATGGCAGGAGAAGCGGCCTGCTCTTCACAGGACCAGGCAAGAGAGAAAAGCCAACCAGGCACACAGCACACAGAGCAAAGCTACAGCCAAAAGCCACAGCACACTTTAGGAACTCCTCTTAGGCACACTTTGCATATCTTTACAATGGAATCTCAAACCCACCATCACACCTTAATGTCCAGTGACATTGCCTCCAGCAAGGTGGCTGAGGATGCAAACTATAAACTAATAAAACACTGAATATATTGGGGGTCATATATTCAAACTACCACAACTATATAGTATCAGGATGGCCTCGAATTCAAGATGATCCTCCTACCTCTGCCTCCCAAATGTTGGGCTTAAAGGTGTGTGCCACCATGCCTATAACTGTCTTTTAATTAAAATAATGTATATCCTGCCTTTATGGCCAACATTTCTTATAATTTGGAGAGGAAATATAGACAAGGGTATAACTTTTCTCATAATACAAGCTTAATCTTGACTCGGCCATCTAATAGCTATGTGATGTTTGGCAAGTTACCAAACCAAGATGAAACTTACTTTGTTATCTATGAATTATGGTACTAGAATTAGATACCTCATGGGGTTGTTGTAATAATTTCTTTAAAATATGTGTGAAAAACTTTGTAAGTCTTGATATTGTTTTACTACTTACTGCCAAACAAGTTAGCCTGATATTATTTCATGGGTTCTGCAAGAGAAGAGACTTCTAAGGGACAAAGACTTAATCACTCAAAATGGAAGCAGGACCCATGCTTCCCCTTGGCTGGCACTGGTCTCACATGGCTCCTAAGTGAGACAAGGATGACTCACAGGGCCATCATGGATTCCTGCACACACAGTGGCTCTGTCACCAGAGAAGCACTAAGCTTAGGGATTTGTTACTTTCACGGGAAGCCAAAGCAAGTCTGCTCTGTCTAGGGAAAACATTACCTCAGCTCTCATGATTTTTCACAGAAAACATAACCATGAGCATTGTTCTACACAAAGAGCTGCCAGGGCCTCACATTTTCAGCATTACCACAAAGAATATCCAAGGGCACTCAAAGCCCATAAAGACTGCCTCTCCCATAATTGGCCAAGGATAGATAATTAATTACACCAGAAAAGATAGCTTCAACTATTAATCTCATAAAATCCAATCATGATGATATCTTCTCTATTTTGTGAATGTAGACACTGGCTCATAGTACTGAAATGACTTGTTCAAAGGTTCCATGCTTTGGGGGAAGTGATGATTGTGGGTTCATAAATCAGACATCATGATGCAGACTTCCATGCCCATTGCTGTCCATCAAGATGCCTGTTTGCAGGGAGAGGTGGCATGTATCATCGCCTCAGATACCTGCATGAGCTAGCTGTGGGGATCAGTCCTCCGATCTCCAGAACTCTTGAACCGTAGAGCCAGAGAGAACCTAAAGATAGTCTAGTTTACAAGACTTAACGGGAAGTCACTGAACAGTGTGTGCCAAGGTCTCTTCTCCCCCCTGAGTTCCTTTGGAGGCCAAGGAAGGCCTCCATTCAGGTAGCTCCACTTTTACTCAGGCTATGCATTAGATTATTTCTGATACTTTTTTAAAGGGAGGGCATGTGCTGAACAGGGTGGTGTGCACCTGCAATCCCAGCAGGCTGAAGCTGGAGGATCACTTGAGTGCATGAATTTGATACCACCCTGGATATCATAACAAAAACTCATACAGAAAGAAAGGAGTTGTTACTACTGAAAGTTCGTATTAGATTCATTCTTTTTTTGAGGTAGGATCTCGCTCTAGCTCAGGTTGCCCTGGAATTCACTATGTAGTATCAGGCTGGCGTCAAACTCACAGAGATCCTCTACCTCTGCCTCCCAAGTGCTAGGATTAAAGGCATGTGCCACCACACTCAGCTGCAGAGGTAGGAGGATCGCCGTGAGTTCAAGGCCACCCCGAGACTACATAGTTAATTCCAGGTCAGCCTGGGCCAGAGTGAGACCCTACCTCGAAAAACCAGAAAACCAAAAATAAAAAAATAAATAAATAAAAATAAAAAGAAAAAGAAACTAAGAGCCAGAAGGATAAAAGGATCGGATCATATTTACACAGTGAATAGCAGACCCACATCTCACCCTTGCTCTCCTGGATATCAGACAGACAAGTGTTTGTTGGACCAGGTTGGGGTGGCTCTCAGTGAAGGGTAAGAGCTTTTCTATAATTAGATGTCCTTCTAAAGCAAACAGTGTCAAGCCACTAACAGGAAGTCATGAACTTTGAATTGCCTGACCAAACATGACAATGAACTTCCACCATCCAAGGCAACATTATGTTCATAGTGAGAAAAGACTGGTGTCACTCGTACTCTGATAATGCCCAGTAATGAACTGGCTGGTTCATTCACTACTTAATTTCAATGTTTATTGAAGGCCTGTATATACCAGGCACTGTGCTTGCAACCAAAGATACAATTATAACAATGATGCAGTTCTAATGAGCTACTGGGACATTCTTATTCATTCCTTAAGGACGGCTGAGTCAGCCCTACGTTGGTGTGAATTAGATGCTAAAGTGATTCCCTTCAGTTTCCCCTCCCAGGCTAGTGGAAACGTGCTTAGAGAATGCAGTGGACATTTGTTCCACAGAATAATAATTATTAAACAGAGAGACATTTAGGAACACATGGGTGATCCTCACCGTGCTTTGCAAACTTGAAAAAGAGACCCTGGAAACAGTCAAGACAAAACTAAGATGTGTAGGAGATGGAGGAAGAGCAGCCCAGTTGCTCACCTGTAAAATGGAAATAAAAGCATCTTCCCCTCAGGGACACTGTACAAGCAAGATGAGGCATTCACATGAAAGGTCCATTCAGGTACACAAAGGTGGCATTATGACTTGCTTTCTGATCATACCTTCATATATACTGAACCTGACCAGGACCTTATGTCTATCTGTCTGTGGCGAATCACCTGTGAAGTCAGCAACCCACAGAGGAAGAATCCTCTGTCTTGGTCTTCTATGGCACCAGAGTTCCAACAAGTAACCTATTCCAGACACTGGCCTTAGCAAGCAGCCCCACCACAGACCACTTCATTGGGGAATTTCACCCTGTGGCAAAGACGGCACCAAAAGTAATTTTCCTCCTAAAGCAATTTCCTCCCCCACGCTCTCCTCCCTCATCAAATGATTTATGTCTCATTGAGGGCCTTTTTCTTTCATAACCCATCTGGCCTTCCTGCTTCAGCCTGCAGGGTGGGTGTGATCCTGTGTTTGCAGCCTACAGACTGTTTCTATGGAAATCATGACAACATTATAGCCATTGTGGAGACACATCACTAATGATTCAATAAGGAGATGGGATTTCATGGGGAAATTTGGAATGAATATTAACAACCTAAGTCCTTAGAGACAATGACTAGTTTGTAAGAAGTTGTTCCTGACAACAGTAACAAATAAGAAGAACATATTGTTTTGTATTAACAATATAAAGAAGCCATTTTGTGGAAGCTGAACAATACAGATAGCATTAAGCCGCCCTGAGAATGTGCTCACCGGCAACACTCTGAGATTGGAACTGAGTAAAATTTTGGATAAGGAATAAGAGAACTGAGGTGTAGAACTGAATGACTTATTGCTTCATCTCTCCACACTGTCACACAAGACCAGGCTACAACTGCATAGGATTTGCCATGGTTTATTAACTGTTCTTTCAAATCATCAGAAGAAATTGGAACACAGAACAAGCCTAAGTAGAGAAATAGACTGGTCATCATGCATTAATAGCTCCCAAATTGTAAGACAATAAAACTGCACAGCTATACCTCATTGATAGGCTTTCACTAGAATGGCTCCTTTCTTATCTGTGGCTGGCTTGCATTTATGAGTTGCTAAAATATTGCTGAGGTCCATGAAAGGTTTAATGTCTTTCTTTACTCAAATATGTTTTGATCTGATTTCTCATCTTTGTACTGCTTTTATTCGACTACAAATATTATGAAAGGCATTGATGGGAATGAGAACAATGTATAAAGAAGGAATAGAAGAAAACACAGCACCCATTACCTCTTTGCCCAGAATTATGTCATTACTAAGATTTGGCTAAGTTTCCATTTAGTTTTTTTTTTTTTTTTTTTTTTTCCGGAGCCCTTGCAGAGTTGAGCTCTGGGGTAGATAGGAAAAAGAACTCTGATCTGAAAGAAGACACTTTGTGTCATAGCTCTATCCCTCCCAATTCTTTTTTTTTTTTTTTTTTAATTTCTATTTATGTATTTGAGAGAGAGAGAGGGAGAGAAGGAGAGAGACAAAATGGACATGCCAGGGCCTCCAGCCACTGTAAATGAACTCCAGACACATGTGCCACTGTGCATCTGGCTTATGTGGGTCCTAGGGAATCGAACCTGGGTCCTCAGGCTTTCCATGCAAGTGCCTTAACTGCTAAGCCACCCCATCAGCCCAAATATCTCCAATTCTTAACTACTACTTGTAACTTGAGTAAGTAACCTAGTTCCAATAGGTGAGTATAACTATAGTTCCCTTAAAGGATTATTGTGAACATAATTTAACTAATAAATGTACAGTAGTGGGCCCATGAATGGATGAAAGACCAAATGGAGAGCCATTGATTCAAACTGAATAAATTGGAGTACTAACCCTAACTGAAATTCTGATCCAGGATAGACTTCCTGAATACACATCTTCCAAAGGGTAAGCAAGCCATCCTCCCCAAACATCACATATTCACATTCACTTAATCATGCCACATCCTGTTCATAAT
Organism: Orientallactaga sibirica; assembly: GCA_036365145.1. Taxonomy (NCBI): domain Eukaryota; kingdom Metazoa; phylum Chordata; class Mammalia; order Rodentia; family Dipodidae; genus Orientallactaga; species Orientallactaga sibirica. Next base: position 55,395,128 of record JAEOAD010000005.1, read on the forward strand.
TCCAAAAAGATTTCTTCCCATTTTACTCTCTTTTTTTGCAGCCACACGCTGTTTTTACAGCCTTCCCACCTCTCCTTTTCTTTTTTTTCCAAACTTTTTTAAAAAAAAGTTTTATTATTATTATTATTAGACAGAGAGATAGGGGGAGAGGAAGACAGAGATGGGTGTGCCAGCAGTGTGTCAGCTGCTGCGAACGAAATCCAGATGTGTGCGCCCCCTTGTGGTCAAGTGCGGCATTGCGCCCTTGCGTCACTTTGCATCTGGCTAAACGTGGGACCTGGAGGTTGGAACCGCTAGAGATTGGAACCAGTGTTCTTAGGCTTAGGAGGCAGGCGCCTTAACCCCTAAGTCATCTCTCCAGCCCCCACCTCTCCTTTTCCACATGGCCAGGAAAGCTTTATTTTCAACCTCTCCTTCCTAATCACTGACTTCCTTTATTTGTTTCTTTCCCTCTGTAATATCTAAGTTGTCCTCCTCAATCTCCCTCTTTCACCTGTCTTTGTTTTTAAACAAACCTTGCCTCACTCTATAAATTTGTATTCTCTAAATACCTTGCATTGTTCTCCTCTTCAATGTCAGATATGTATTTATTTTTTAATTTCCTCCTCTGATCTCAGGCATCCTGAAAAGGAACAAGTTTTTCTAAGAAGTTTAGATTTACTTGCTTTATCAAGTTTATTTGAGATTTATGAATCTTTTCCTTTAAAAACTGCTAAGGCTTACTCTAACACACACATACACACATGACATAAATAAGAGACATCTCATCATTTATTACAGTCTACATTTCAGTTCCCTCACACTCATTTCAAACTCCCCACCCTAAAATCTCACTGAAAAGTTTCTTAAATGTACCAGAGTTTAACTTTATGGCCCTCCCAGAGTGGTATATAGGGAAAAAATTACAGAAAGATAGATATAGTTTTTAATTCCTAACAATTTTATTTCTCTCACTCAACTATATTTTTCCTTACCATTCAATACCCTTTTATCACACAATGTTCCATTGCATTGCTTTTATTTATTACTATCTAAGTGGCAGGATACGGGAATATTACCCAAAGGAAAAGAACCCCTCCCTAGACCATTTCCAGTCCAAAAGCATTACATATTTTTCTCATTAGATATAATTTAGCTCTTTGGAAATAAGCCAAGTGGTTCTGCTCTCAATAGAGATCATGGAGAACAGCAGCCTCAGGGTCATGTGGACCTGCAGTGAGCCCTATCTCAGACATCATGCTTTGAATACTGTTTGCTCTTAGTAACTGCCTTTCAATCAGGAAGACACACCAGCAAGCCACAGAGGCCAATAAAAAGGATCACAAGGCCAGATGGTGCTATGACAACTGTGTGTGATCCCTCTCCACTTGTCTATTCCTTTGCTCTATCTCATGGCCTTTTACTTAGACCTAATGGTTGCTAATCTTTTCTTTCCCTGCTTTAGCTACTATGTCACCTTGTGGACTTGACCAAATTCTGCTTCTATATTTTGATTTTAATTCTCTCTGACAGATATGTTATATTCAATATTCATCATAGTTAAGCCAGTGGCCAAGTGCTGGCTTCCACTCAGTTTTGATGCTTAGCTCTTTCCATAGTAGAAGAGACCAGCATAGTGGCATATAGAAAGCAATATGTAGTCCTTGGGCTTCAGTGCTGTCCTTGCCCATACTTAGCTGCACGTATAATTATAGCTGTACAAAAATTATGATTATATAGCTAACCTCTCTGTTTTTAGCAAGACTTTCTTGTCATTGTGACCAAAACTCCTGAGAGAACAAGTTAAAGGAAGAAAAGATTTGTCTCCTCTCCTGGCTTTGGAAGGTTCTGCCCATGGTTGCTTTACCCCATGTGCTTGAGTAGAAAATCATGGCAAAGGAGTATGTGACAGAGGAATTTTTCACCTTATGGTAGATCGCAGCAGTGAGAAAGGAAGGGAACGTGTGTGTGTGTGTGTGTGTGTGTGTGTGTGTGTGTGTGAGAGAGAGAGAGAGAGAGAGAGAGAGAGAATATTTAAAAGACTGTGCCAGTGACCTACTTCTACTAGCTAGGCCCCATCTCCTAAGGTTTCTACAATCTCCCCAAATAGCACCACCAGCTGAGAAATATCCAATACATGAACCTGTGAGGAACATTTCATAGTCAAGCCATAATATTCTCCAATTCTGTTTTACCTCTACATTATGAGGAAGTTTGATTTTTAGAATGATCATGAGAGTTGTTATCTTACTCTGTAAATATAATGTTGAATTCAAACATAACTCTTACATGTCATATTTCTGTAAGAGAATTTAAGGAAAAAATAAAATTCTTTTTTTTTTTTTTTTTTTTTTTTTTTTTTTGGTTTTGCAAAGTAGGGTCTCACTCTGGTCCAGGCTGACCTGGAATTAACTATGTAGTCTCAGGGTGGCCTCGAACTCTTGGCGATCCTCCTACCTCTGCCTCCCGAGTAGTGGGATTAAAGGCGTGCGCCACCACACCCGGCTTTGAAAAAATAAAATTCTAAGCGTTGACAAAGAAAACTAATTTGACAAAGAAAAATCTGTTTTTTTTACTTTGACCTCTTTTTTTTTTTTTTTGGCCAACTTTTTTTTTTTTTCTGTTTTCTTCCCCTAGCTTTTGTACATGTTGACTCCAAGAATGTTACCAGGTAAATATTAGGCAAAACTTTCCACTTGTTTCTAGCAGATAGTGGGAAAAGGAATTATCTCCTCATTACAACAAGATCAGTCCTCTGAATAAAGTATTTCACCAGAGCCAGGCCTGCTGAGGTTGTATGAGGACCTCACCTTCCTGAGGAATGTGCTTTCAGAGGGCATATTCAACTCCATCCTGTTCAAATTGCCAGTGAGGGGAAAAAAAACACAGAACTCCATGACCAGCCAGCTATCTTGTCACACCTAAGAAAAAGGAAATCTTGAAAAGCACTGGTGATGTTCACAGTTAGGGGCACAGGATCACCACAAGGGCGAAGTTATCCTAAGACTATCTCCCACTGTTCAGGACTGCATGACCAAAAACCTATTTACCAGAGTTCCTCTATCCCCTATGTCACATCTGTCTTTCAATACCAAGAGACAAAACCCCCATTGTGAAGAGACTGAATAAGCATCAGAATCAGGTACAGTAGGAATGTTGGAATTACCAGAATAAGAATTTTAAAAACAGTATATACTAAAAACTTGCTAGTGGAAAAGCACAAGAACAGTTGCTTAAGATGAAAAAATGTAAGCTTTAAGTAGCAAAAAGAAATGTAACATAAATAAATGACAAAGAAACTTCAAAACTGAAAACAAGAAAGTAAAAAAACCTGAACAACAAATTGTAATAGAATTTGTGAAAACTGAAGGAGAATTTTAAAAGGTATAATGTATGCCTTTTACCAGAAAGAGAAGAAAAATATTTAATATTTTATTTATTCTTTATTTGCACAGAGAAGGGGTGGGAAATGGGCACAACAAGGCATCCTGCTATTGCAACTGAATGCCAAATGCATGCTCCACTCTGTGCATCTAGCTTCAGGTGGGTACTGGGGAATCAAACATGGACCATCAGGCCTTGCAAGAAAATGCCTTTAACTGCTGAGCAATCTGTTCAGACAAGTAACAATATTTAAAGGAATAATGACTAAGAATTTTTCCAAAACTAGTATTAGAATCCAAATATATCCAGGAAACTCAGAAAAGCAAGCAGAATATATAGATAGATATAGTAGAGAGGTATAGATAGATACATAGATATGTGATGGATGTCTATATGTTATTTTGTCTATCAACAAGTTACCTATTCTTCTGAAGCTCATAGGGAACATTCAGCAAAACAGGCCATCAAGAAACCTTCCTGGGATTAGTGATTATAGAAAGGTTGCATACCACAATGTTCAAAAGCAAATTGCTGTCCTACAAAGCAGTATTGAACACCCTGAACTTGAAATTGAAACATAATTACCAACAATTGCAGTCCAAAATGACACACCAACATATAAGCCTAAGAGAGTATGAATAAGATCTACATGAGAAAAATTGATGAAAGATGTCAAGTGGGAAGTAAATTAATAAAGATGTCCTCCATGTTCATGGAGATAAAGACTCAGTGTTGCCAACACGTCAGCTCATCCCATTCAGTGCAACTCCAATGACAATCTCAGCAAAATATTTTGCTTTTATGTTGCAAATTTATTGAGAAGTTTATATAGAAATTCAAAAGACTAAGAATTCCAACACAACATTAAAAGGCAAAACTAAAAAAAGGGCAAGATAGAAAAATGATACTACCTAACTTCAAAATTTACCATAAAGCTACAGTTTTCAAGTACTGTGATGCTGACAAAATAAAAGACACATTGATGAGGCTAAGGCATTACAAAGGAGCAAGAATACTCTTTTCAACAACGGAATATCCATGTGAAACAACGAGTATATGTGGACTTGATGTTATTCACAAAAAATCACTTCAAGTAAAATATAGGCATAATTTTAATATACTAAAACTCCAAGAAGATAACACAAGAGAAAACCTAGAGGATTTGGGATATGAAAATGATCACTTAAAAATCTTATCAAAGAAATAAGCTACAAAAGAAATAACTTGTAAGCTTGGATTCATTAAAACTAAAAATTTGCTCTTGGAAGGATATACCTGATAAAGAACTGTTCTTCAAAATATTCAAAATATACAAATAATTTTTAATATTTTATTTGTATTTATTTATTTGAGAGAGACAGAGAATGAGAATGTGTGCACCTTCAACCACTGCAAATGAACTCCAGATGCATGCTTTGCTTTGTGCATCTGGTTTACATGGATCCTGGGGAATCAAACCTAGGTCCTTTGGCTTTGCAGGCAAGCGCCTTAACTGCTAAGCCATCTCTCCAACCCACAAAGAATTTTTCATTTTATTATTTTTAATATTTTATTATTTATTTCAGAGAGAGAGATAAATAAGCAGAGAGATAGAGAGAGAATGAGTGTGCCAAGACCTCCAGACACTGTAAACGAACTCCAGATGTGTGTGCCCTCTTGTGCATCTGGCTTATGTGGGTCCTGGAGAATCGAGCCTCAAACCAGGGTTCTTAGGCTTTATAGGCAAGTGTTTAACCGCTAAGCCATCTCTCCAGCCCCAGAAAGAATTTTGTAAATCCTAACAATAAGGAAACAAAATCAAAACTGATTAAAAATGGGACATACACTTTAACAGACAGCTCTCCAAAGAAGATATGCAGATGCAGATAAGCATATGAAAAGATGTTTCACATCATATGTCATTGGAGAATTGCAAAAAACATGAGATGCCTTTACACATCTATCAGCATGTCCAGGATCCAGAACACTGACACATCAAAAACTGGTAACAATGTGCAGTGACAGAAACTCTTATCTATTGATGTTGAGATGCAAATTGGTATAGTCTGGTAGCTTCTTATAGAACTAAAACTACTTTTACCACAAGACTCATCCATTATTTTCCTTAGGATTTATGTATATGAACTGAAAATTACAACATCTGCACATGGATGCTGAACACAGCTGTATTCGAAATTCCCAAATAAGTCTCTCAGTCTTGAACTAAATAATCTGTGGCATATCCAGACAAGGAATATAATTCAGAACTTAAAAAAGAGAATTTTCAAACTATGGAATGACATGGAGGAAACTTACATGCATACAGCTAAGTGAAAGAAGCCAAGCAGGAAAAGATAAATATTGTATTAAGCCAGTTACAGCTATCTATCTGTATCCATGCATTCCCCATCAACGGACATAAAGAGTGGATTTAAGGGACTCAGTAGCCTTTTGTATCTGTGGGTGGTCCTAGAACCAATTTCCTGGGGATATTAGAGATAACCTACATCCAAAATCCTGGAAAAGGCAAAACTGAACAGTTACATGATTAACAATAACAAGAGGTCAAGAGGAAGTTGGAGATTAATAGGCAGTGAAAATATTCTATATGATACTACAATGGTAGAGAAGCATCATTATATATTTGTCCAACTCCATACAATGTACAACAGCAAGAACACATCCTACTCGAACTCTGTTCTCTAAGTGATTATGATCTTTTAATGAGGATCATCAACTATAGGAAATGCAGTACTCTTATGTGGGATACTGATGAGGAAGGCTGTTGTATAGATCTGGGGACAGGGGATATAAGAACTCTATTTTCCACTTAATTTTGCTGCAAATATTTGTGCTTTTAAAGTAGTGTTTTAGACCTTTCATGCTACTATAACAAAACTTGTTATCTTATAAGCCATAAAAATTTATGTCTAATAGTTCTGAAGGCTAAGGCTGCTAATATCAAGGCAGATTGTGTCTAGAAAAGCCTTGCTTTTTGGCTTACAGAAGGCATCTTCTTGCTCAATTGACACATAGTAAAAAGGGCAAAGTGGCTTTTAGGGACCTCTTTTATAAGGGCTAAGGAAGCTAATCCCATTCACTCATGAGAACTCCACCCTTGTGACCTAATCTACCAAAGGTCCCACCACCTAATACCACCACATAGAGGTTAGAATTTTAACAAGCAAATGGGGGAGGGGCAAACATTCAGACTCTGGAAAACAGCAGAAGTAAAAAGCAACTGAACATGGAAATACTGCCCCTTTATAGTTTTGTGTGTGTGTGTGTGTGTGTGTGTGTGTGTGTGTGTGTGTGTGTATAAAACACATGCATAAATGGGAAAAACACACCATTATGCTAATGGATCTTTCACTGGAAGATTATGAGGAAATGCAGTTTATGTTTTTTAACTCCTTACCTGTTTGTTCATTTCCTCTTTCCCTCCCTTCCTTCTTTCCTTCCTCCCCCCTTTCTCTCCCTCTTTCTTTCTTTTCTCTAGTCTTGGTATGATTCTCAAGCTGGCCCAAAGTTCTGAGATCAAGCATTTCCCTTGCCTCAGCTTCCTGAGTAGTTAGAACTTCAGGCTTGCACTACCACATACTATAGTTCATTTTTGTATCTCTAAATATTTGGTTTTCATTGTGCAAATGTATAGTTTGTGTTTAATAAATTGTGAATACATAAAGATTTCTAGGTAAAGGGTGTGTGTACTCATGACACTCTTGTCAGCCACACCTCTTTGTCTCAATCCCACACACAGTTAAAACATGACAACACTGAGTGCTAACCAGAACTATACTATGGTCTCTTCCCAAATGTCCCACCAGTCTGACCTTTTCTCTTAGAAACTGCTCAGTAGAAGACATATGTCACTAAAGAACTTAGCAATGAGCTCCTTGGTGACAAAAAACCATGAACAGTCAGGCCTTCAATTTAGAAATCATAGACTCCAAGCATTTGCCCAGTTGTTTGGAAAAACATATACTGAGGAACAAATAAATAAAAAAGCACCAGGGCTTATATTTATATCTTTTAGTCCCCTTTTTAGTCTTTTATCAAGGTAGGGTCTCATTCTAGCCCAGGCTGACCTGGACCTAACTCTGTAACCCCAGGCTTGTCTTAAACTCACGAACTCACAAGATCTTTCTACCTCAGCCTCTCAGATACTAGGATTAAAGATGTGTTCCACCATGCCCAGCCTAGCCTTTCTTTTATAGCTCATATTTTATTTACTTTATGGAAAGCTCATAAATTGCAAACATAATATCTTTGCATGGGACTTGTACATGACATATGTGTGTACATATATGTGTGTGTACATATATATATATATATATATGCACACACACACACACACACACACACATATATATATATATATGTATGTACACACACACACACACACACACATATATGGAATATCAAGAATGTTCTAAAAGGGTTTGGATCAACCTGCACAGTCAACAGAAGTTTATGAGTTAATTACTGTAGAAAGCATCTGTATCAGTCTCTTCATTTTTTAAGGAGAAAATCATCACTCAGAGATAAGGGAGGCAAGGTGCCCACACTGCTGAGCAGGTTAAAAAGTTGGGCTGGAAGCTGAGACTGCTAATACATTTTTCAGTTTTGTTTGTTTTTTTTCTAATTCTTATTGTTCATCGATGAAATAGAACTGTTTTTTAAAATGTCACGAATCCATGTAAAGACCACAGCTATATTTTAATATTACATTTTTCTAAGGCTTAATTTAGAAAGTGCTAGTACACCTAAACAGACTTTCTGCCGCCTCCAGAAAATGGAGGGCTCAGCTTACATTCATTTTCCTCAGTCAGCTTCCCATTCCTAGTAAGCTTTATCTGTGGTCTCACAGGAACATTACTGTGGGGATGCTGCCTAGCAAGAATAAATCACGAAGAGAATAAACCTCAGGAGTCACTGACAGAAATCATTTCAGACAGCACTCTGGCCATCTTACACATTACAAGAGCAGTCAGCAAACTCAGTCTCCAGGGACCATTACTCTGAGGGAACTCTGCCAATTGCAGCATTACATGGAAGACACTTTTTTTTAGTGTTCCTCAAATGCCTACTGTCAAACTAAACTGAAGTTCACAAAGGTTGCAAACACTTCAGGTTTGTGCATTGAGACAGTCCCAGATTCAAGGAAGGCCTACAATCCAGGTAAGAAGGAAGCCCTTGTTGTAGCCAACCTTCAATCTTTCTTGTCTCAGAGCAGCCTTGTAAAATTTATCGATGTTACAAGACTTGGATTCTAGAAACCTAAAATGCCATTTTCAGCAGTTGCCCATGTTGCAGGGCAATTACAAAGAACATTTTGGAAACTTAAAGCCCAGTTCAAAGAATGTAGGGGCCTCATACCTTATTTATTTCAAATTCTCTCCCTCTATACCCAAAGCCCCCACTGATTTCACAAGAGAAACATCTTGCACAAAAGAGGCCCCCATGCAAAGCAGGGAACTAACTAGAAATGACACAAGACTCCCAACAACTTTGTTATCAACAAAGCCATGTAATCTTAATGCTATTACTCAGTTTCAATGGATAACAATGTCTTTGCAGTATCATCTGCTCTTGGCAGACAGTATGTCATAATTCTCTGCCTCTTGATAACTTTTTTTTGTTTGTTTGTTTTTTGCTGCTGGGAAATCCTGCTTGCATAGAAAAGCATCTTAAGAAATAATGAAAATATTTGCTCATTATTTAAAACTGCTTTCCTATGCACTTGTCAAAAATTGCACTCCAAGACATGTATGAGCCAACCTTGGAGGACTTCAGCAATATGATTGCCTATCATGAAAAAAAAATGTAAATACATTATTTAAGGAAGTGGTTATACATAGGTCCAGAATGACAAAATTAACTCACAATGATGACTTAAATTGAGAATTGGACAGTTGGTGTACAGCTCAGAGATTTTTTTACATTTTTATTCTGTCAGACACTTTTGTTATTTCAACGGTTTTTTATAATTTATTAAATAGGTTTATTTCCCTAGCATCAAAGTATTCATGAGGTTTGTCAGAGACCAAGTATATTTTGATTTTTTTTGCATGTGTATTGTATGTGGTATGTGTGTGTAAGTTTGTGTGTCTGTATGCATGTGCATATGGAGGCCAGATGTTGACATTAGGTTCCTTTGTATATCACTCTCCACTTTATTTACTGAGGCTGTCTCTCACTTGGACCCAGAATTTACTAATTCAGCTAGCTTAGCTAACCTGCTAAACTGGTGGCCCCAGGGATCTCTTGACCCTGCCTCAGGGAGGCAGGCTTCCCCACCAACTTGCCTGGTATGAATGTTATCCACTGAGCCATCTCCCCAGCCTCCACGTATATTAATTTTATCATGGTGTTTTTCAATAATCTCTCTGGCAGCTTTGGATCAACTTGGAAGAATAAGGATACTGTAGCAATTGTCTCACAGATTGAACAACTGGACCCTAAGTAATGGGCTAGTATCAGGATAGCAGACAGTTTCTAGTGGGCCTGATGGAAGATCTGCCTTTGTATGCATTGTATTAATGTGTCAGGTGCTGACACCGGTAAGGCTGGTTGAAGTTCAAATAATGAAGCACACTTCCCCTCTGCAAACAGTTTGGACTCATGGACTTGGAATCACTCAAATGAGATTTGGAATTCTGTTGTGCTCCAGTTATGAGCAATGCATTTTGGGACTATTTAATCTCTGAATTTCAAATTCTCTGATCTCCACAGTAATTTTCTGGGGAAAAGCAATAAATAATTATATGTAATAAGTATGTGTATTTGCAATAGGCTCAAAGAAAGTGCTCAAAAGTTGTTACTTACTAGTATATCTGCATATAGCCCAAAGCTGCGGATCATAGCGCTCTATGATAGAACACAGACTCAAAATGATAGATGAGATAGGAACTGAGAAAAGGATAAATACAGAGGAAAGAATACAAAATACTATCCTTTTTAAAATATGCTTTAAATTCATTTATAGCAGCATGAAATGGGCCATCCCAACTGAACAGTAGTTTATGTGAAAGCTTGAGTGACAGACAGATCACGGTAAAATCAACATTAGGACACAGACACTCAATCATTAGGTGCAATCTTGTACTACATAAGCATATGTTGCATGTAAATCCAAAAAATTAAGCAGCCTACTCCACTTTGCCATGGCCATATCTCATCTGTAGCTCTACATTCAGTACATGAACCAAGACATTGTATTTTCAGGAGAATATTTACAAAACATAGCATAGTCTGAAAAAAAAGAAATCCCAATAGTAAAATGTTCATGCAGGAGAAAGGAGAGGAATTTAGTGATAATAAAGCTAACAAAGAAATTTAGAGGGATACAATAATTACCCGGGCTTGACAGCTTATGACTGAAATCCTAGCCCCAGGGAGGCAGAGGGCAGAAACAAGAGGATTGTTTCAAGTTTGAAGAAAACCTGGGCTACATTGTGAGTTCCTAGAAAGAGGGAGAGAAGGAGGGAGAAAGGAAGGGAAGGAGTTCAAGAGAAACATAAAGGGCCATAAAACTGAAATGCAATAACTCACGATACTTAGTACTTATTATGAACAAAGTAGCTACTGTCATCTTCATTTTCAGATGAGAATACTGAGACACATGAAGGTGAAACTGAGGCTTACATTCACATTGCCAGCAAGAGGAGACCAGCTTTTCCATTGTTAGTTCATCTCTAGCTGTGGTATAGATACTAGGTCTGGCTATCAAATATTTACAATCTGACAGATCATGGTGAGAATGTATTTCCCTAATTCCTCTGAAGTTGGATCCTTGCTTTGACCAAGGAAAGGCGAGCTTGTATCATGTTAATCACTTCAGTAAGAGAACTTAAGTGTCTTTGTGCAGCAGCATGCCATAGACTCTTCTCGTGACAGATATGTAGAGATGATTGGTCTCCAAGGGACAATCATAAACACGGCTTCCCTACTGACCTATGTGGTCAACTAGTAGGAGCAAGAAGTAAGTTGTTATTGTTCTACCAAACCACTGAGGCTTAGAGGTCATGAGTATGCTATTGCCCTTTTAGTTCAAACAGGAGAGCCCACATACTTAAAATCTTTAAAATATCTCTCAATCAAGAAATGTTTCCTTTTCTATTCTCAGAAAACATGACAAAGAATCCTCTGCAGAAACTACAGGTAGGCAGATCTGTGCTTAATTTCCAAAGAAAAGTCATCTAAAAATAGTTCCATGAAAAGTGGGCTCCCAGTGATGATAGCAGTATTTTAGCCCAGGACAGATATCATTTTGCATTTATCCAGCAAAGCGGATGGCTTAAAGTAAGGAGAAGGTTTAATGTGTGGCAAGCATTTCTCAAGCACCTCCAATGTGTATCCCTAGCACAAAGATGACTCCAAACATACAGTCCCCATGCTCAAGAAAATAACTGCCATGTATAGAACTGGATAACCCCTGTAGATTTTCTTTTTAAAAACTGTGATTCAACAAAATTAGAGATAATAACATGGCCTGAATGAAGTAGACAGCAAGCCTGAACTTACAAATGACCATGTAGCACCAGAAATTCTGCGGATGCTTAGGTTGTGTTATTATTTTTCAATTAGGAGCCCAAAGTATAGGGTTTGTGAAAGGGAGCAAATGGGAGAATTGCTGGGTTTAAAGGAAGAACATTTTGCCTTTTCTCCAGTTACCAGTCTTCAATCTTGCAAAGCAAGCATTTTGTCTGGCTTACATCAAGGGTGTTCCAACAAAAGGGATACACTGACTCACAGCAATTGTTACCGACCTTTTCCATCACTTCTCCCAGCCCTTCATGCCAGGAAGGGAACATTTCACGACTGATCAAGTTAGACCTGAAGAGAAGCAATTATCTGTCTACCCAGAGCTATTCTTCAGTTCAGAAATCAGTCAAAGCCTTTCCAAACTATCAGAAGCTTTTCCTAAAAGGGCAAGTGGGCAGGGCCTAGAGGAACCCACATTCAAACAGGGATGTGAAAATCACAATGAGTGATTACAGGGGTGCTAACATTTCTTCATAAATGGAACCTTCACACAAACTATCTTGAATGCTTGCTTTCCCTGGTGGCAAAAAGAAGTACTTAAAGTTCTTTTGTTTGTTTGTTTGTTTGTTTGTTTGTGTGCTTGTTTTAAGGGTCTTGTTCTAGCCCACACTGACGTGGAATATGTATTCTCAGGCTGGCCTAGAACTCACAGCAATCCTCCTACCACTGTCACCCAAGTGCTGATGCCCAGTGTGATTTTTTTTTTAACTACGGAAAATCCAACTGGGGAAAGATAGCTGTCCTTTCATTACCTCACTGTATTTTAATGGAAAAACAACTAGGACCAGGATAAGCATTCACTGTAATGGTTGTGAGGCAGACATTTCCATTTCAGGATATTATTCATGATGTCATTAGTGTGGAATAACATATGCGGGTAGATTTTGCAGCCATTACCTACAGAAGGGGGAGGGCCTCTGAGTACTATTGTTCCCCAGCTCAAAGCCTTCAGTTTGAACTTTAAATCCTCCAGTCTTGCACAGGCCCTAGATTCTCTAACCAATGGCTCTGATTTTCTATGAAACAAATACATAAATCATCAGGATAAGCTGGGTTTCAGTGCCATACCCTCAAATAGTCCAGTATGGCATGAGTTTCTCTAAAATACACGCAGAAGAAATTAGTGTTGACACATGTACGAACAGCAGGGGCTCTGAAGCTCATGCGACTTTAATATGCGCCCTTAATACCTTTGTCTATTTTCAAATATATAATATTCTTGCAAGAGACAGCTGGACCCCCTGAGACCCGGACTAGTGCCAAGCTATGTACACAAATACAGGCTTTACAAACACAGATGTGAAATGTCATGCTACAATAGAAGTGAGGCTCAGCGATCCGGGTGTTTAGTCTAGAGAATCTATACCCGAAAGTTTCCAGGACAGAGCTGATATTGGAAACGGAAGAGCGGAGTCCGTCCAACCTTCTACTTTCATCCAGGCCTTATGGGGAGATGACCCCACTTTCCTCGCATTAGTTTCTCTCTGCCCTGGTGACCTGGGTTGAGATTTAATCTGAGCTAGAGATAAATGTGTAGTTGGTTCCTGGGGGGTGAGGGGGTAAGGTCTGAAAATAACTGAGCCTTACCAGGCAAGCCAGCGGACACACCCACCCTGAACCAAAGATCTCGAGGCACAGTTGGGGGTGCTGGAGTCGGGAGGCAGCCTCGGGCGGGCGGGGAGGGGACCTGAGACCCTTACAGTGTGCTCCGGAAGATGCTGCAGCGCGGGGCACGTGGGGATCCTGGGCCAGCCTAAGATTCCCTTTCCTCCTCCTCGTTCCCCATCCCCTTGAAAAGTGTGCGCGAGAAAGTTGTTCCCCGGCCATGGCAGCCAAGAGTGGAGAAGGGGACGCGGCGGGCGGGCGGAGAAGAGACTGCGGCTCGCTTACCTTGTCCTTGGGACCGAGGTTTTGCAGCACCTCCTTGCCCGTGGCGCTCCGGATCTCCACCGCAGACGGCGCGGCGGGCGCGGCGGGCACGGGCTCCCTGGCGTCCCCCTCGGCCTCGGGCCGGTTCCCAGCGCCGCGCCCGCTGCCCTGGCCGCTCCGGGGCGTCTTGGCGCCCCGCTGCCCCACGCTCAGGGCATCGAAGTCCAGCGTCTTGCTCTCAAAGGCGCCCTCCACGTTGCAGAACATGCCTCCGTACTTCTGCCGCGGGACCTGGTCGGTGGTGCCGGGCCTGGCCAGGTACACGGGCAGATCGTCCTCGTGGGAGCTGTCCCAGCCCCTGCGGCCCGAAGCCATGGCTGCAGCGGGCTTCCTTCCTCTTCCCGGGAGACGCCGCCGAGGACACCGCCGGCAGCCGCGCGCCCGGCCCACCGCGACTGACTGGGGCGGGAGGAGGCGCTGAGCGTTCGCGCCAGAGGCGGCAGTGCAGCTCCGACCCAGCCCCGGGCGGCCCGCCGCCCCGCGCCCCGCGCCTCGCTCACTCTCTCCCGCCCCAGCCAGCCGCCGCAGGCCGCACCTCCCCGGGCGCCCCTGCCCCCGCGCGGCCTCACTGCCTGAGGTGCCCAGCTCAAACCCAAATCCAAATTTGGCGCGCACGCACGCACATCCACACGCACGCCGCACGCTTCCCGCTCACGCAACCGCTTCACCCTTAGGTACAATGCAAATGACTCAGAAATGTGCGCGCTGAAGAAGTAGGCTCACGGGTGCACAAATCCCGGCTTGCCCCCAAGAACTTCTGAGTTTGCCTCAAACACAGATCTTTTTGATACTGATTGACCTACGTGTGTGTTCATCTCAAAACCTAGTCCTTTCAGACTTACCCCAGACTTACAATCCTACCCTTTATACCAATCTTTAAAATGATCTCAAAATTACACTCAGTTCCAGAATCTGCTTCACAGAACTCTACCTTCACATAATCAAGTCCTTACCTAAGTTACTCATTGCATAGCCTTCCTTCCCCAAACACACGGAGACACACAAAAGGAGTGGGAGATCATCAAACTTATTTGACAATCACAAATTGACCCCCCCATAAACCCATTCTTATATATAATATCCTACACTTTACTTTTTTACTCGACCATAATTTGTCTCAGAAGCAGTTAAACTGAATTACTAACATGAATACAGCCCTAGATTTTGCCTTGCAAATTATTCTTTTTTATTTTTATTTTTATTTGCTTATTTGAGACAGAGGGAGGGAGAGGGAGAGAGAGAAAATGGGCGCCCAGGGCCTTCAGCCACTGAATACGAACTCCAGACGCACATGCATCTGGCTTACCTGGGACCTGGAAAATCAAATCCGGGTCCTTAGGCTTCTCAGGCATGCGCCTTAACATCTCTCCAGCCCCTTGCAAATTATTCTTAATGTACTGTCCATCAAACAACAAACTCCGGGCTTATACGTTACTTAGCAACTGAAGCCAATACTCACCTACCCTAAAACCTCAAACTTAGGTTCACACACAAACCTAGATTTGCCTAAAAAATGCACAAAGGAAAGCTTTTGCCCTCCATTCCATCTACAATGCACAGACACTTTACTTAAAAGTGTGCCTACTCTCATAACATTTTCCCTCACACCCACCCATATATACTCTGACTGGAATATTGCCTCCTGAACACAGAATCTACCAACTGTAGAACTCGTATTATATCTCCCTGAATCCAGAACCTCTAGTGTCCAGATTTAACTGAACCCCTTCTCTGAACTTCACTATGTATTCCACTGACAGGAATCAAGTGTCCACTCTGCTTTTCACAAAATACTGGAATAAGAGTACTAAACAAGTCATATGGGGGCCTGTCCTCACCAAGAATGTAGTCTGCACCATCCATCTAGGCCCAGTCAAAACAGGTCTCTGGCTTGTTCAGTCCACTTTTGTATACTTTGGCCTGGAGTATCTATAGGCTAGGCACACAATAGATGGTTCATA
Organism: Orientallactaga sibirica; assembly: GCA_036365145.1. Lineage (NCBI taxonomy): Eukaryota > Metazoa > Chordata > Mammalia > Rodentia > Dipodidae > Orientallactaga > Orientallactaga sibirica. The sequence continues at coordinate 55,410,907 of JAEOAD010000005.1, forward strand.
ATTCCCTTTTAATAAATAGACAACAACAACATCAAGGGACATTTATGGTTGCTATGTGCCAGTCACTGTTGAAACTGTTTTATGTATAAACTCATTTAATGTTTATAAAGCATTTGGCAGGGTTCCCTACGTACACAGTCTTTGAAGGCATTTCACTGAAGTTGATGAATCTAAACACCAATGTGGGAGCTGAATATGACTCTGGGAACTATGACACAAAGGAACTTCAGTGGCAGGCCTGTGATGGTCACAAAAGTTTGGGGAATGGAATTTAGCTTGAGGACAGATGTGTTGACACAAGTTGTGTCATGAAGAGAAAGGAACTCAACAGTCTGTGCATGATTGAAATTATTTCTTAAGGTGGCTTCCTCTGAACAACTACTAGTTTTTTTTTTTAATTTTTATTTATTTATTTATTTGAGAGAGAGAGAGATACAGAAATAGGCAGAAAGAGAGACAGAGAGAGAGAATGGGTGCGCCAGGGCCTCCAGCCACTGCAAACAAACTCCAGATGCATGCACCCCCTTGTGCATCTGGCTTACATGGGTCCTGGAGAATCGAGCCTCGAACAGGGGTCCTTAGGCTTCACAGGCAAGCGTTTAACCGCTAAGCCATCTCTCCAGCCCACAACTACTAGTTTTAAACAAATGATGATTAGTGATGAACTCGGAAGTTCATGTGAGACATTAGTAATGCAGTGTCTCCTCAGTCTGTGCTAAGGTCAGTTTCTTATCTTTTTGATTGCTATCAATGTTTTCCAGGTTTTAGGGACAACTTTGCTTTGTGCCCAGCACTGTTGCAGGTCCCTCCTCTGTGGGACACAGTTCTAGCAGTGAGAAATAAGCAAAAAATGTCAGGGCAGATAGTCATAGAGCTATGAGGGAAAGAAGATAAATAGCTAATATCTATTAAGAACTTCTGGGACTGGGAAGATGGCTTAGCAGGTAAAAGCACTTGTTGCACAAGCACAAGGCCATGAAAGGGCCTGAGACCATCTGAGTTTGATCCCCAGCACTCACATAGCATGTCTATGTATGACTGAAACCCCAATCCTATGGGGGGCAGAAACTAGAGAATCACTGGGGTTGCTGCTGGGTCAGCCAGTCTGACCCCAAAAAAATTATTATTATTATTATTATTATTATTATTATTATATTGTATTATATTATTATTAAAAAAATAAAGGAGAGGAATAGCAGAGGAAGACACACAATACTCTCCTCTGTACTATTCATGTGTGGGCACAGAACACTCACATCTGCACACACATTAAACATAAGCAACATTACATCATACATCTTATATGCATGTGTGTATGCAAAATGCAAAACAAAAGTCATGCCAGCTTTTGTGCTAAGGACACTCTTTCAGAATCTTTATTAATTTGAATGACTCTGCAGGGGTCAGGTGCTATTATTACCTCTTTTCTGAGTAAATGTCCACTTGGGATAGAGTCGTAACATGAAGCAAGACACATGCAGATTGTAAAGTTTTCTTTGAGAGAGGCCATATTCTGAATGTAGATGCACATTTGCGTGTGTTCATGTCTGTCAGAGCTGGGCATCCATGCCATCCTGAGTTGTTGCAGGTGAGCCCTTTTATTGTAGCTCTGCTTCCACACTCCTCTGTCTGATGCAATGCATATGCTTGATAATTACATTTGTTAACAAGAGTGGCATTTAAAAGTCAACTGCTGCCTATATACACATGTGTTTAATTAAGACAGCAAAGCAGCCTTTAATATAAGAGACTGAAATAAGAATGGCTAGTCTGACTTTGGTTCAGCCTCATGTGAGTGCCCTATTTCACTTATCTGTGGGTTTCATTCATACATTATGCTAAAAAGTTTATGTGTATTGACTTTACCTATAAATCTTGTATAATTCTTATTCCATTTTTTACCAGAGATGTTAAATTCCTTACTCAAAATACCAAAAATAGTACTTCAAGCTGGAATTCAAACTTGTGCTAGCTGATTCAGTGCCTGTGTTCTTAAAAATCATTCCAAGATAGAACTCTGTCATGAGGACTGGAGAAATCAGAATTGGGATGATCAGAGTGAAGTGCTGTCCAATGATGAAACCCGAGTGCCTAAGCTATTCTTCAGTAGAAGTTAAGTTTAATCAAGACCTGTACTCATATAAAAACAAATCCTGTTACTGAAGAATGTTAGCCTCATGAGGATACATGTGAGATGACAAACAAGAGCAGCAGTGGTGTGTTTACAAGCAGCAGCCTAGAACACATAGGAAGGTGACCACTCAAAACAAAGCTCAAACAGCAAACTAGTTCTACAACATAAACTTCTGAAGAGGGTTTTCAACTTGGCACACCAAATAAAATGTACATTTACTGCAATCTGTAGTAAATATCATGCCACTTCGTATTGAGATGACTTGTGCTGGAAGTCCTAGTATATCCCATTATAACTTTAGGGAAATGTATTTGGAGGCATCTCTTACTATTATCAATAGAAGGCAGAACAAGATAGAGGAATGTACCAAGAAATTTTGATATGGTGACATGTAGAATGTATTATATGTAAATTAAAGTTATACTGCATGTTTAAAAGGTAAAAATGAACCCACCATAGTATTAAAATGTTAATACTAACACTGTGGCTTTATGTTCAAAAACAAGTAGGAAAACAGATGAATTAAATCATTTACTATGACTCAATAGAATTTATTTGTTAACTTTTGAAACACAATTTTATTTTGTCATTATGAACTCATCTCTGCAATGCAGCTAGACTTAGAGAGGCATGCAGAAAATATAGAATCCAGAGAACTTCAACAGTATAGCTACATCAGTACCACACACAGCTTATTCATGTCCTATACTTTAAGCTTTGTAGAATTTTTATTTAGAAAAAATGGCACGCAGAATAATAAATCTTGGGACAGATGTTAAAAATGAATGATATTATCCATTTACCTCTATCCACCCTGTGCAGTTTCAAGGAAGGCTGCCTCTGAGTTTCAGATCATTGTTTGGTCATCAAAGTATTGATTGAAAATCTAAAAGACAGTTTTTATCAATACATATTGTACAGGATTACAACAAGCTTGCAATGTATTTTTAATAATCCTATATATGTAGAAAAATCTTCTGCATTTATGTGAATATGTACATGTGAGGAAAAGCTACAAGAATATATGTCAAATTCCTGTATCATTAGAGGGTAAGTCAATAAAATTATAGATAACTTTTAGTTTATTTCTTCATTTAGTAGTAAGTTTTTGATTTTTTTTTGGTAAGTATGATTTATTTTTATAATCATAAAGAATGTTTTTCACAAATGTGAGCCCAGGGTGGTAATATATATATAAATACATGTATTGAGCCTGGAGAAAATTGCTGATAGAGAATTATTAAACCAAACTACTATATCCCCACTCTATTAGGCAAACATATTGACTAAAATGTAAAATAGCATAAATTTAGTCTTGTTATCAATTTGTTACCTCATGCGCATCCCTCAGCAGTTGTACAGCTGAGTGGAAAAAGGGTCACTATGATGAGGATGTGAAGTGAGGGCTCACAAGAGTCCTCAAGGTAAAACCCTTTCCACCAGAGACTTAGGTAATAAGACATGACATACTCGTCATCCTGGTGGGGAGCAGTTGTGGTTTCCTTCCCAATATATGTGCTGAGCACAACTTGATTTTTAGCATTCTCAGATATTCTAAAGCCAGTTCAAACACAGAATTTCCCTTTGCCTTCAGTACGAAGGGTCTACTTTAAAATTATCACTCACCAAAATGATAAAATCACTACTCACTTCTGGTGTTCTGCTGCTCTAGGCTCTGTGGAATACACTCACAGGTGCAATCAAATCTCCCAAATGAAGATCTGTAAGTAAGGATCAGACAAGCAATTGATGTAGTAGGACAGAGACAAGACAAAACAAAAACCTACCATCCCCCAACCTTCCCTACCATGGTTAAGGTTCATAATGTTCCTGTGATTTCTACACATGAACTTATTTTATCATGCCAGTTACTTTGTCACTGACCAAAAAAATGTAACTTTATAGATTTTGTTCATTTACAAACTAGTTGCATTGATTTTTACTTTATCATATCAGCAATCTAATTAATTTGAGTCAAGTGATTTTCTTACCTTTTATTCTCAAAGTTAAAAATAGCTATGACTCCCTGTTTATCTTTCATCCCTTTCTCCCTCTCTTCCTTCCTCCCTGCATTGCCAATAAAAAATTTAAATACAGGAGGCTGAAGGTGGTTTAGAAAAGAAACTCCCATGTAATTACTGGCTAGAATTGCTTTTTAATTTTACCTTGTTTTGCTCATGTTTTTGAGTAATACGACATTATAAAGTTCAAAGAATATCGTTTCCTCTTACCATCCCCCATGAAAAAGAACTAACCTATATTAACTGCTCATATTCTTGTAAAGTAGGCTATCTGTTGAAAATTGATGCTTTCTGTGAGATTTTGGAAATTTGAAGCTTATTCTCTGTATCAAAAAAGTGATTACTGGGGCTGGAGAGGTGCTCACCCATTAAGGTGCTTACCCATAAACACTAATGACCCAAGTTTAATTTCCCAGTACCCATGTAAAGTCAGATGCACAAAGTGGCCCATGCACCTGGAGTTCACTTGCAGTGGCTAAAGACCTGGTGTGCCCATTCTCTCTCCCTCTCTCCCTACCCCTCCCCACTCATGGGAGGCTGAGGTAGGAGGATCTCTGTGAATTTGAGGCCAGCCTGAGACTAAATAGTAAATTCCATGTCGGTCTGGGCTAGAGTAAGACCTTACCTCACAAAAAAAAGGAGATTATTTAATTATTTGCTGTCAAGAGTAATCATGGTGATGTAAGGGATTCCCTTACTCTTGGAAAGCTGAGATTTTCAACAATAGCAATAGATGTTTTCCTCCTAAAATGAAATTAATCATAATTCAGGTATAAGGGCAGACAATTTTTCAACTAAAATTCTCAGACAAGATATGTGTCTTCAGAACACCAAGCCTCTTAGTCAACTGACACTGGTAGAGGCAGCCTGAAAAACCAACCATTTGTCTCTTACTGAGAATAATTTTCAAATTTTAAAGAAATGTTTGAATAACATTTTTTAAAGAAACTTTCATTCTAGTATTCCTTTGAGCATAAGTAATACTACAAAGAAAGATACTCAGATGACTGTGAAAAGAGAGGACCTTTCAGTCCAAAAAGAAGCTCAAGGCATATCCAGGCTCTGTCATAAGTAGAAAACAGGCAAGGACATAAATGACAATACTAATGATGTGGGACAAAAAAAAGGGGGGAAGTGGGGAATCATTACTTCATTGAGGATTTCATGGTTATGTATAGATTCAGACAACATAAATGCATTGGTTATGGCTTCTTACCTCAGTGCTTTTCTCTAATTTAGTTTTACTTTTCATAAATAACTCCTTGTCTGTGGGGCTTCTGGAATGCCTTATTCTTCCAGATCGGCCACACTGCAGAAAAACGGGCAGGAATTAGGATAGCATGAATGTTTCCAAGCTTCCTGAATTATTTATACTAGAAATATAAAGGAAAATACATGCATTCAATTAGTCTACTATGGTATCCACATCTTTCATGTCTTATTAAGAAATGTCATAGTGGGCCGGAGAAGATGGCTTAGTGGTTAAGACATTTGCCTGCAAAGCCAAAGGACCTTGGTTCCATTCCCCAGTGCCCACATAAGCCAGATGCACAAGGTGGCACATGCATCTGGAGTTCTTTTGCAGTGGCTGAAGGCCCTGGCACACCCATTCTTCCTCTCTGCCTCTTCCTCTCTCTCATTCTTTACCTCTTTCTCTCTCTCTCAAATAAATTATGTATGTATGTATGTATGTATGTATGTATGTATGTATGTATGTGTATACATACATACACATATATATGTATATGGTTTTTCGAGGTTGGGTCTCACTCTAGCTCAGGCTGACCTGGATCTCATTCTGTAGTCTCAAGATGGCCTCAAACTCACAGAAATCCTCCTACCTCTGCCTCCTGAGTGCTGGGATTAAAGGCATACACCACCACGCTTGGCTTGAAAAATATTTTTAAAAAGAAATTTCAGAGTATTTCTGTGTTATGTGAGATGATTGAAATCAGAAAATATGGATCACAATCCTGGATCAACTACAGGCTGAATGAATTTGGGGGAATTATTTAAATTCCCTATTTCTGTTTCTTCATCAATAGGAAACATAAACATGATGCCAGGGCAAAACCTGAGTTCTTTCATACTAGGTTCTACAAAGTATTTTTTTAGGGCTTGATCCCCAATTTCTGTGAACATAATACATATGTTGAATTAATGTTACCTTTATTTTTTATCTTTTGGTGGGAAAATTGTACATTATATATGCTAGTGGTTACTAATTGTTTAAGCATGACCAAATTTAAAGCCAAATCAAATTACCTTTAGTCTTAGGGCACTTATTAGGTATGACAGCATCTGGTGGATTCAGCTTAGGAGCCACAGATGAATGAGACCATGCAACGATTACCTTTTTGTGATTGGGTGAGCTCACTGAGACTGATCTGTCCCATGTTCGACCATTTTTCTTCAGATTTCATTGTTTCATTTTTCCTTACTGCTGTGTAGAATTCCATACTGTAGATATACCACATCTTTGTTATCCATTCATCTAATGATGGACTTCTGGGTTGATTCCAGCTCTTTGCTATTATGAATTAAGCAAATCTATGTGATCTGAGGCTTGGAGCCTTTAGGGTAAATGCCCAGCAAGGGAATAACTGGATCTGTTGGTAGGTCTATAGTCATTCCTTTCAGGAGTCTCCATATTGTTTTCCATAGTGGTTGTACTATTTTACACTCCCACCAACAGTGAAAATGTTTTCCTATTTCTCCACAGCCTCTTCAGCATTTGTTTTCATTATTTTTTTTTTTTTTTTAAATTTTTGGAGAGAGACAGAGAGAGACAGAGAGAGAGAGAGAGAGAGAGAGAGAGAGGGAGAGGGAGACAGATAGAGATGGGTGCGCCAGCAGTCTCTCAGCTGCTGTGAACGAAATCCAGATGTGTGCGCCCCCTTGTGGGCAAGTGCGACATTGTGCCCTTGTGTCACTTTGCATCTGACTAAATGTGGGACCTTGAGATAGGAACCGCTGGAGATTGGAACCAGCGTTCTTAGGCTTAGGAGGCAGGCACCTTAACCGCTAAGCCATCTCTCCAGCCACCATTAGTTTTTTTTTTTTTTTTTTTTTTTTTTTTTTTATGTTAACTATCCTTACTGGGATAAGGTAGAATTGCATAATTGTTTTAATTTTCATTTCTCTGATGATTAGGGATGTTGAACATTTTCTTAAGTGTGTGTTTGCCATTTGTATTTCTTCCTCTGAGAACTCCCTGTGCAGTTCTCTGCCCTGTTTTGTGAGTGAGTCGTTTGCCTTTTTATTGTTTATGCTTTGGAGTTCTTTGTAAATTCTAGAAATTAGGCCTCTGTAAGTTGTATATCTGGCAAAAATTTTCTCCCATTCTGGGGGTAATCTGTTGGCTTTGGTTATTGTATATTTGTCTGTGAAAAAATTTTTCACCTTCATGAGATCCCAATGGTTTAATTTCCTGAGTGGCTAGGGTTTTGTTCAGGAAGTCTTTTCCCACTTTTACCATGAAACCCACTATCATGATAGGTTCCTCCTATTTTTTCTTCCAGTAGTAGCAGAGTTTCTGGTTTAAATTGAGGTCTTTGATCCATTTGGACTTGGTTTTTGTGCATGGTGAGATGTGTAGATCGAGTTTCATTTTCCTGCATATGGTTGTCCAGTTAGTCCATCACCATTTGTTGAAGATGCTGTATTTTTTCCAGTCAACATTGGTAGGGCCTTTGTCAAATATCAAGTAGCTGTAGTTACTTGCCCCAAAGTCCAGATCCTCGATTCTGTTCCATTGGTTTATCATCCTGTTTTTATACCAGTACCATGTTGTTTTTATTACTATGGCTTTGTAGTATAGCTTAAGATCTGGTATGGTGATGCCTCCAGAGGTGTTTCTTTTGCTAAGGATATGCTTAGATATCTGAGGCCTTCTGCCTTTCCATATGAATTTTGAGATCATTTTTTTCTATCTCTGTGAAAAAAGAAGTTGGGATTTTTATTGGTATTACGTTAAATGTATATAATGCTTTTGGTAGGATTTCCATTTCCATAGTGTTAATTCTGTCTATCTGGGGCATGGGAGGTCTTTCTATTTTCACAGGTCCTCCTCAATTTCCTTCTTGAGTGCTTTTATGTTTTCATTGTATAGGTCTTTCACTTCATTGGTTGATGTTATTCCAAGGTATTTTATTTTTTTGTTTCTATTGAAAATGGGACAATGTTGCTCACTTCTTTTTTGGTATCCTTGTCTTTTGCATAAAGAAAAGCTACTGATTTCTGTGCATTGATCTTACATCCTGCTACTTTACTGATGGTGTTAACCACCTTTAAGAGTTTTGAGATGGAGGTTCTCAGTAACTTATGCATAGAATCATGTCATCTGCAAGTAGGGCTTCTTCATTTCCAATTTGTATCCCTTTGATTTCTTTCTCCTGTCTTATTGCTTGAGCTAGTACTTCAACTTCTATGTTGAAGAGCAGATGAAAGAGTGGACACCCCTGCCTTGTTCCTGATCTCAATGGGAAATCCTTCAGTCTCTTCCCATTAAGTATTACTTGGGCTTTAGGAGCCTATTCTCTCCAATGTTTTGATCATGAAGTGATGTTGTATTTTGTCAAAGGCCTTTTCTGCATCTATCAAAATGATGATAGGGTTTTTGTGTTTAAGCTTATTTATGTGGTGTATTACACTGACAGATTTCCATATGTTGAACCACCCCTGTGTTCCAGGGATGAAGCCTACTTGATCAAGGTGGATAATGCTTTTGATGTACTGTTGAATTCGGTTTGCAAGGATTTTGTTCAGGATCTTTGCATCTATGTTCATCAGGGAAATAGGCCTATCATTTTCTTTTCTTGTGACATTTCTGCCTGGTTTTGGAATTAGGGTGATACTAGCTTCATAGAAGGAGTTGGGGGACCTCTCCCTGTTCTCTGATTGTGTGGCACAGTTTGGGAAAAATTGGTTTCAGTTCTTCCATGAAGGTTTGATAGAATTCAGCTGAGAAGCCATCTGGTACTGGACTCTTCTTTTGGGGGAGGTGTTTGATTACCTCTTCAATCTCGAATGGTGTGATAAGTTTGTTCAGGAGATTAATCTTCTCTGGGTTTAGCTTTGGTAGGTAGTATGTGTCCAGGAATTCATCCATTTCCTCCATATTCCCCTGTTTTATGAAGTAAAGTTTTTTGAAATAAGTCCAGTAGGGAGGGTGGGACAGGAGGGGAGGGTAACTGTGGGAGGGAATATAAGGTTAGGAGGGAGGGTTAGTTTGGGGGGGTCACAAATAGGGACCCAAATGGAAATGGTACCATAAATCCTATACTCTGAACAACATACTAATACACTGATTCTTCAGCAGGCCTGTAGAGGGAACACCTGAACCACAGGGACCTGGATAAGACATCATGAAGACTAACCTTAATCTTTTCCTATCTCTCTCTCTCTCTCTCTCTCTCTCTCTCTCTCTCTCTCTCCCCCTCTCTTCCTCTCCTCTCTATGTTCTCTTTTCCTTTTATATAACCTATCATTTTCTTCCTTCACCTTACTTGGCACTGACTTGTAACTCCCAGTACCAGCATGGGATTAACTTTTACAATGAGCTGTTGATCAGAGAGACCTACAAGGTTTCCCAAAAAAAGACAGGTTTCTGTCAGAGTTCTTGATGACTCACCAAAGGTTAATGGTAAGACCCTACTGATGAAGACACCATATGCTGTTGGGAGGAAACATGGAGTGACCTGGTCAGAATCTGGAAGAGGGTCATTCCCCAGACAGTTAGCTTGTCTAGTACCAGAGGGTGCTACACGAGTGACAGGGGGAAAATGACCGACATCTGTTCAAACAACTTGTTGTCTAAGCTACTCAGCAGTAAACAACCTGACGTGATGCTCAAACAAGTGCAGTAGTGGCACACAGCCATGGTGAGTAACTAACTGCTCTTGATTTGGCTAATAGATCCACTCAGTGGAATGGAACTCATGGCTGGAACTGGGAAATAAGTCCAAACCATGTACAACAAATGAGCCCATTCTCCAATATCAAGCTCTCACCAGATGTGGGCTAGAAGAGGGCCTATGCATATAAAATTCTCTCTGAAATAACTATGGCCATTCCATCTATCTGGTACTAACTTCTCTCTCCATTGGAGAATTTGCTTCTCTTTTTCAGATGGATGATGATCCTGAAGGGAGGATCAGCCTATCGCACTTTACCAGGGCCCCAGCTGAAACCATAGAGTAATGGGGGTAATGGGCAAGAGTGCAGCTTTCTTTGCGAACCCGACACCAGAACACGGCTGAAGGAGATAAACACAGAGAACATTCAACTCCTACTAAGCCAGATATCCAGAGACACAGAGGCTCCCAAGATTTCATCACTGAAGTAGAACTAAAATGAACCCAACATCGTTCAGGGAAATTCACGGAAGAGTTGGTGGAAAGAGTGTTAGAGCCACAAGTTGGGTCATTATGCACAGAGACTTTGCCTCTCCCACACAACTGTTGGCTACCCCCATAATGCACGACCCACATTCCCTAATGAGGAGGGTCCCTTTGGAGGGGGGAGGTCAGGAAGGAGGCTACCTGAGGCACCAATATGAATGTAAAATTGAAATAAATTTTAAAAAATTACCTTTAGTCTGACCATAAAATCCTTACACATTTGTTGCCTGTGGGTATGCTTAGTTCAAAGTTACAGTAAAATGAAAATGTGAACTTTGTTATATAAGAATATGATAAAATATTAAGTATAGGAAAATTTTTTTACATACTGTTTTGTTACATGAGCTCATATGAAAATTTATTCAGTATTGACTATGTAATGTCTAACAGTTTATTGAATAATTCTAAATGCTGGCTGGCCACTAAAAATTGTTTTAAGATTTAAAGTACAATGTTAACTTTCAAAATTATTTATTTCCAATAAAATATCAAAGTTACCATCTATCCACATAATATACTACAAAATGATTATTTGTACCAGAGATAATTTCTTGGCTCTAAAAGTTGTATCTACAAAAATATATTTCATCTCTTTGTTATAAGTGCTAGAAGAAATTATAGTACATCTAAATGGAATGAATAATAAAATATTTTAAACCATAAATTTATTCAATATAATTAGGAGGACTTTTAATAGAAAATCTGAGGTTGCTTACCATGAAAAAGTGTTCATGGACTAATTTACCAGATAAAATTTTATCTTCGTTTTAACTTTAAAAATTAATTCTCATACCAATAGTGTTGGAGGACTTAAAAAAACAGATAGGAGCACACTGGAGAGTTGGCTTAGCATTTAAGGCACTTGCCTGCAAAGCTAAAGGACCCAAGTTCAATTACCCAGAACCCACATAAGCCAGCTGCACAAGGTAGCACATGTGTTTGGTGTTCATTTGCAGTGGCTAGAGGCACTGGTGCACCCATTCTCTCTTTCTCTCTCTCTCTCTCTATATATATATATATTTATATACCTGTCTCTCTCAAATAAACAAATGAATAATAAAAGTATTTAAAAATAGATAGGAGACACAGAATTTGTATAATATTGCAATTAAAATTGGTGGTGCCAGGCGTGGTGGTGCACACCTTTAATCCCAGCACTCGGGAGGCAGTGGTAGAAGGATCACCATGAGTTCAAGGCCACCCTGAGAATACAGAGTGAATTCCAGGTCAGCCTGGACTAGAGTGAAACCCTACCTGTAAAAATCATAAAATGAAAACAAAACAAGCAAATAAAGAAAAACTGGTGGATATAGGCCTTGGTCATTATAATTGTATAAAATGAAAATAGAGATATAATATTATCTGGATCATTTATTGTTATGGCTATACACTTTGACATTGGTTGGAAAATTTATACTTTCTTATAAATTTAATAATAAGTGATTAAAATATAGTCATAAGTCATATAATGATCATGAAGTTCACCATATGGAGTTTTACAGCTAGTAATTTTTATAACTTGATATAATTGTCTTTAATTCAGAAAAAGGCGTAAATGAAAAGTGAAAATTCCCTACTGGGAAGGCAGATATAATTTTTCTTGAAGGATAGCATTCCAAAATAATAGCATATTTGCTAGCATAAAAAGCAAAGTTTGTTTGTTCTTTCTGTATTTTCTTAATCTTTAATGATATTAAATGCTGTCCAAGAAAATCATTTGGAAATTGAAAATAAATGGAAATTATTGTAAACTATACAAAGTTTTGAATTAGCATTATTTGGCTTCTGTTTAGTCCAAAATGCTGTTCTTTTCTTGGGGGATAAGGGGAGTATTTTCTTGTTGTTTTTGTTTTCTCCTAAACCAAGGTAAATGTTGAAGAGCCACTATCCAATTCAAGTTTACTTTCCCTTAGCTACAAGGTGAAAACTCTGCTGGATGAACTGAAGGTAAAATTGAAGGTAAATCCTTTATTAGGCAAGTGGTTTGCTGCTGAGCTACATTCCCAGCTGAAAACAGTTTGCTTATTCATCAATATCATAATTATTTTCTGCCAGTCTCCAGGGAAGGTCTTAACGGATCTACAAATATAGTAGATGTGGCAAGTATTCAAATGTAATGCAGCTCAGATGGTGATACATGCTATCACAAAGGAGAACAGTTACTAAAAATCAGTAAGGCATTCAGAAAGCACATATCATTGAGGGAGGAGGAAGGGGATGTTGACACAGATGACTGAAGTCACTCTGGCAGAGTGAGAAATGTTGGCAGAATTGTGAGCACTCCTGCCGGGGCTGGAGCACATAAAACATGTAGGGTAATAATGAATCAGCCAAGGAAGAGTAGACAGGGCTCATGTCTGGGGCACCCAGAATGAAACATGGGAAATTTCCCTATTCTGTGTGGGAAGATAATGATGCACTGGGTCTCTGCAGTACTGACATTACTATAGCCACGAGTTACTTAACTACTTATTTCAGTTGTAACAAGCATTTCTGCCTCTACCCTGTTCTCACATTTCTCTAGTATTCACAATGCGTCCTGAAGTCATATTCTGTAACTCAGTACTTCAGTGCTTTTGCCAATACAATTTCACCTGACATGGGTAAATACTACCAGATTTTGGCAATACATCTCTAGTCAGCGGGCTGGGAGAGTTAAGGAAATGTTACAGTGTTAAGTCCCAATGTATTTAGAAGTAGGCTTAAACTCAGGAGGTAAAATTTCACCAGGAAACAGGAAAATTTCTAATACAGGCTGCATAAGATGGGAGCTTGGACTGCATGTGAAAAACAACTGGAAAACCATGATAAAGATCAGTAGTGGAGCTGTAATCTTAGAGCTGTGTGTGACTCATGGGTTGTTGAGTGAATTTCTGTTTTCCTAAGGAGGGTTGGGGTGGAGTAAAATATAAAATATTAAATTAATGTATTTACATGGCAAGTAAAGCTTTACTTCTCCTTGCATGAAAGTATATTAGATTTATACTCTTGTCTAACAATTACTACAAATTTAGCAGCAAAAAATTAACAACAAAATTTATTAACTGCTTTCATGTGTCAGAAATTTCTGTACAAGTAGGGTAGGTCCCCTGCTTAAAGTGCCAACAAGGTGAAGTCAAGAGATCTCATCTGAGTCCTGGGGTCATCTTTCCATCCTTTTATTATTCTTTTTTTCTTGATTTTTCAAGGTAGAGTCTTGCATTAGCCCAGACCTGGAATTCACTACATAGTCTCTGAGTGGCCTTGAATTCATAGCAATCTTCCTACCTCTACCTCCCAAGCGCTGAGATTAAAGGCCTGTACCACCAGGCCTGGCTCCAGAATCCAGTTCTTTCAGTGGCCAAGTATGTCTGCCATTTTCTGATGGACTCTCAACAAGACACACCTCAGCTTCCACAGGTCACCCTCACATATTTGCCATGTGAGCACTTCATAGGTAGTTCATAAAATGGCAGTTTTATATTTCAAGGAGAATCTTTGATTTCTCTGATTCATTCAGGCCCACTCATGATAATTTTTCTAGCTTAAACTCAAATTATTAAGGCCCTTAGTTACAACTGTTCACATCCCTCAGAGTAGTACCTAGATTAGTATTTTAGTACATAAGTGGGACTTCTGCTAGCTGCAAACACACATGCCAGCAACTCCAATAGGTGAGGAGTGCTTTTATTCCATGGGGAAAGTTGTTGAAAACTGGGTCAGATGGGCCAGTTCTTGTGTGTCTAGACAACCTCCTATGAAGCACAACACTTAGCAGTAGACAACTCATTAAGCATAAAATGTTTACTGCTTATGATGATGAGGTGGCTGAATAAATATAGATATGACCATAAGATTCAGAATGGCATAAGGAGATAATTACAAATATGCAAAAGACTGTATAGGCAGTACTTGGTAATATACAATAAAACATATATTGAATTAAACATAATAACTTTTTAAAAATAAATTGTGGGTAATGAGAAAATCACATTAATGAGCCACAAGATGTTAGTTTTGTGCAGCATCAATTACTAACACCGTGCTCTCAGCAACTTCAGCCCTAATCCTAATCACTCTGCAATGAGACAGTAAACCCATTCCACAAAGTTGCTATAAGGATGAAGCAAGTTTGTATATGAATCAAATGACAATAGCTATAAAAGTATATATAATTTTAAATTTTGTATGAACATATTGGAAGAATGTTTTAGGCAATATATTCCTAAATTACCAGTTTGGTAGACAGAGCAAGAACAGAGGCAAACTCTTACCCCATTTGGTCACAGTAGATGATTCCCTCAGCTGGGCAGCCTTGATCTGCTGTATTGGTCCTTCCTTGAGCTCTTGCTGGTCTTAGAAATTCATGTAATGGGGCTGAGAAATGACCTGCTCTTGAAGCCTAGAGAATTTAACCTATATGTGGCTGGCTAATCTCCCCGTTCTCTCTTTGTAGGAGATGCTCTTGGGGTGTGAATTGAAAGAGAAGTTTCTTCATTCCCTATATATTTTTAAAGGGGATAGGGGAGTGCATAGAGGCAGATTTAGAGATCATCTCATTTATACATGTGAAAGTGTACTGCTAATCCAAAAGCACCTCTGTGCTTCCACTCTGGCTGGCTGGACATTGGCCATAGTGACAGCCAACTACAACCCCTGGGCCAAAGCCAGTTTTTCTGTAGCACACAAAATAAGAGTATTTCCTATTTTTTGACTTTTGTTTTCAGTAGTTTCTTTCTTTCTTTCTTTCTTTCTTTCTTTCTTTCTTTCTTTCTTTCTTTCTTTCTTTATGAGAGGGAGAGAGAGAGACAAACACACACACACACAGGGGGTGGGGAGAGAGAGAATAGGCATATGAGGGCCTCTAGCCACTGCAAACAAACTCCAGATACATGTACCACCTTGTGCATCTGGATTACATGGTTACTGGGGAATCAATTCTGAGTCCATAGGCTTCATAGGGAAATGCCTTAACCACTAAACCATTACTCCAACCCTTTTGTTTGTTTTTTTGAGGTGTGGTCTGGCTCTAGCCCAGGTTGTCTTGGAATTCACTATGTAGTCTCAGGGTAGCCTCAAACTCACAGTGATCCTCCTACCTCTGCCTCTCAAGTGCTAGGATTAAAGGTGTGCACCACCAGACCTGCCTGTTTCTTATTTTTAAATAGCTGACAAAATAAAACAAATCATAGCTTGAAAATTATACAATTTAAATTTCAATGCACACAAATAAAATGTATTGTAACACAGTAATGTTCATTTTCTTATATTGCCTTGACTGATTTTGTATGCAAATTCAGAGCTGCATAATTGCAATAAAGACCACATGCTACCTGATACTGAAAATAGGTGATATCTGACCCTTTACAATAAAAGTCTGCCGACCCTTGGTCTATTGTAGGCAGGGTGTGGTGGTACAGTGAGTTCTCATATCCACCACTTCTAAGAGTTCTTATTGGTGCAGAAATTCTGGTGGACAGTTTGACAATGGACAAAGTTGGGACTCTCAACATAGTCACAAAATCTGCATGGAACAATGCATCTTTCAGGCAACTCTGCCACAAGTGGTTTTGAAGTCACATTCTGAAATGTAGGGTTCTCTGTTCTTTAACATGAGGCCATCTGTCATCAACCCTTTTGGAAGGTTACTGTTGGTGTTTCCTACGTGGAGATGATTCTCAGGTCTCACTCCTCTAGCCTGTGTAGGTGAAACTCTTCAGTAGGAGCTGTTCTTTCAGTACCACATCATCAGAACCTCTTAATGCAGTTCACACACCTGAAGGCAGTAACACAATTCAACTCTTCAGTACTCTCAGTATACCCTATTTAAATGCAATGGCCTTATAGTGACTGATAGACATTTTTTTGAACTTCCTTTGAAGAGTGTGTTTTGATTCTTTTGGATGAGGGAAGCCAACAACTTATAATTTCAGTCAAGAAAGGGATGTTCTATACCTAGTTCTTAAGATGAAGGATTTTGTCTTGGCTTTATTGCATTTGACAAAAACATTTGCTTTAATTTTAACATTAAATCCAAAGGTTGAAACCATGTTCCATGCATTAAGGACAGAAAATCTAGCATGACATAAAGCAATAAATTAATTCCTGTTTCTAAATGTGACATAGATGCCTAATGCTTCTATATTTGTCAAATGAAAAATCTTGAAAATAGCTCCAGTAAATTAATAAATGAATAAGAAAATAGAAAATTACTGACTGGGTGAAACAGCTTTATATATCCTTATCATTTTGTTTGCAAACACCTTTGTTTCCACTTTATATATGCAAGGATTTGAGAGCACAAACTGATGACTCAATGTTGATGGCAGAAACTGAAGTTAACAACATAATAAAAGATATTTCCAATGAATCTACTCTATGTGGTCATTTGCCTTGGCCATCTGATACAACAATGATGGTAGTATTGGAACTCACAATATCATGGGAGAAACTAAGACACTGATTATTTATTACATAGATTAAAATATAGCCATCAGGTATGGTGGCACATGCCTTTAGTCCCAGCACTTGGGATGCAGAGGTAGGAGGATTGTTGTGAGTTCGAGGCCACCATGAGACGACATAGTGAATTCCAGGTCAATCTGGGCTAGAGTGAAACCTTACCTTGAAAAACCAAAATTAAAAACATAGAGGAAATATAGCTTGTTGAATGCATGAAAAGGATGAATCAGACATAAGATACATCTTTAAAGGATAAGAAAAACTGAGATGCAAAAAATGAGTAGAGAGGAGAGTATCATTAAAGAAGCACATTTCTGGAGAAAAGATTATATGCAAAAATCAGAGGAAACAGATAGATTGGCTGGTTGCTAACATCAAATAATTTCCTATGAGCAGGGGATGGGGAAGCTAAAAATGTGAAGAATAGTTAGTAGATATGGTGTATGTATCTAAGTACATAGACATAATTTTGAATATGCAAAATATTTTGTTGATTTAAAAGTAAAAATATAGGGCTGAGGATGATGTAGCTCAAAGTTAGACCACTTACCTAGCATTTATCCTTGAGGTCGTGTGGGTTTGAGTCTCTATACCATGAAAACAAACAATAGTTAAGAAGTTTAGAAGAGGTGAATTCAAAAAAAATAAGGTAAAGATAAAATACTTAATGTCTGGCAATTTCTCAGCAAATGTTAGCCGCTTTTAATAACATAAATGTTAAGTATAGGATTTCTGAGATGGCATTCCATAATTTCTCTTTAACTTGGTTAGAATAAAGAGGAGAGTCTGGGTAAGACTTAGTTTATCATTTCAGTGAAGTAGGAATTTGATACAATGACTTAGAACCAAACCGACTTGGTTTCAAATCCAGATAAATGATAAATGTTTGCCCATGAGCAAGATTTTTAATCTTACTAAGCCTGTTTCCTTGTCTGTTAAATGGAGATAATAATGCCTCATTTTCAGAGCTTTGCGAGGGTTAAATGCAATAATAGATGTGAAATAAACAATCAACATAAATTGACTGGCTCAGGAAAAGCACACAAACATGGTTACTTGTATTAGTACAAAAGGTGACAGTGGAAATGTGGCTGAGATAGAGGGACACTCACACAAGAGGCATGGCAATGAGGACAATTGTCTCAGCTGGATGTGAATTCATCCTGTAGGTCTGGGTGTGCTTGAAAAGAAGAATAATCACATGGATGAATTAGCATCTGATCAAGATGGCCTGACCTTCTGTATTGGTTCTAGTCAGGAAATCTGAGTGTGTGTAGAATGTGAATTTTCTGCTTACTGTAAACTAATTATTATTATTTACTCAGAAAAGAGGAAAAGGGGCTTGGTCAGAACTAATCATCTAAAAAGCCAAGTTATTTTAAATTCATTACATTTGAATATGGTAATGAGACATTTGTCACTTTTATAACTCTTTGTGGTGGAGGTGGTAGATTGTAGGATGGAAAAGGATTAACATGTAAATTTTGGCATGTACCCTTCTTGTTCTTTTCCATATTTATTTATGCTTAACATAATATTTCATGCATATACTTATTTTATGGCTAGGAATCTAGTCTTTGAGTCTGGAGTGATTTATAAAAAGACTATGTTGTTCTTAATGAAATCATATTTCTAACTCTAATGGTTCTCAGGTTAGAATTAGTTCAAATTTTTAAAATTAGTGACACACTAAAGATTTTTATTGAGGTTTTCATAGTTGTACAATTCCTATATAGGAAATTTCTTGTTCAAAACAATCACTTTTAAAATACTTGCTAAATAAATAATTTTTAAAAATTTAAATATGGATGCATTGTCTACTGAGGAAACAAAGTGGACAATAGGTAGATATTTTTAAGCCTTTTATCAACTTTCTTCAATTCAGAACATTTCAGAAATAGGTTAAAAGCGGGGAGAATATACACATGCCACGTTGGGGGTGGGGGAAGGAATGTTTTCCCCCTGACCTTTGTGGTGGTTGCTGACAGCCTCACTGTGGTAGATTTTCAGTCTCATCAGAGAATAAGCCCCTCCAAACATTGTAAATAACCAGAACATTTTTCCAACACTTGAATGAACTTGGTTCACATCACTTAACCAGTCGACCTTGGAGGGTAATTTCTCTAAAGAGAGGAAGAACCAATTTTGCTTTATTTTTCATGTCACTTAACAAAGGAGAATTTTGCCAAGTAGTCCCCTTTGTTTTCATGGGAAATTGCCATGATCATGTCAGTGCACTCCCTGGAATCACTCTTCCTCCCCGCAGGACATTCACTCATATCCAGTGCTGGGCTGGGAGGAGATACAGACAAAGGGTGAGTCAAAACCAGCATTCTTCACTTGTGTGTCCCCATTGCCCACTGAGTGGGAGACATGATTGAATTGGCTCCTTTGTCAGTCCTCCAAAGTGGTGAGTTTTCAATCTGGAAACATTTTATCCTTTCATGTAGCTAAGAAAAAGCCCTCAAGTGATTTTATTAAGATGTATAAACTTCATAAATTTGCCTTTTTTAACCTCTAAGAGTTTGTAAATTCATAATTAAGACTCGAGACATTATATAAAAAACAAAATATGTTTTTCATATTTTACCTATAGACCATGGCACCCTGTAGAAAAAAAAAAGACAATTTGTAAATGAAATAATACATCAAAATCTTTTTTTTAAATTACATGATATCAACAAAATGGAAGCAGTGAAAGCAAAAAAAATAGACAAAACAAAACAAAACAAAACCTTTCTACTTAAGAAAAGAGAAAAAGAAAGAAAAAATAAACGCTGTAAACATGACAATTATTTCCGTGAGATGGCAGCCGCTGTCCTGTGAGTGCAGTTCACAAACCTCAGTGTATGTAGATAACAATGCTCCTCCCAATGGGGGCTCCTGGGAACAGTCTCACATTCCTTTTCCTACCTACTACCTTTTTTTTTTAATCCTTGTTTTGCTTATCCTTGTTTTGCTTTCTTTTTTTCTTTTTCTTTTCTTTTTTTTTTGAGATAGGGTCTCACTCTGGTGTCCTCGAACTAATGGCGATCCTCCTACCTCTGCCTCCCAAGTGCTGAGATTAAAGGCATGTGCTGCCAGGCCTGGATTTGCTTTTCATCTTCCAGACATCTAATCAAATAGGAAATATCAAATAGGAGATTTTATATCACCCTGCCAAAAACATAGGTGAGAAAATGTGTGGTCATATAGGAACACAAAATGTTCCAGAAAATACTTTAACAGGAATTGACTAGAAAGGGATATTGAATGTATACTTGGAGACTGGGTTGCCAAAACCAGAAATATACCTAATAATTAATTGCCCCTCAGTACAAATTAGGGAGGGGGTTTGTAAGAAAGGATATAAGAATGAGGTTGGGAGTAGGGAGAATGGTGTCTAAACAAGATGGGAATAGGACTCATGGCCAAACAAAAGGCCTTGCTTTAGAAATGTCAGGGATAACATTTTAGTGCTGTATTTACAAAGTGGAACAATATTACAGAAAAAATCTTAAATGAATTTGATTTTATTTCTTTTCATAACTTCAAATTATCCTAAATAATTGTAATTGTAATGATTGGTATAAAGGTTTTTGGGTTTTTTGTTTGTTTGTTTGTTTTTGTTTTTTCCAGGCAGGGTCTGGCTGTAGCCCAGGCTGACCTGTAATTCACTATGTAATTTCAGGATGGCCTTGAACTCATGGTGATCCTCATGTGACACCATGCCCAACTTGACTGGTAAAGTTTTGCTTTCTGCCTGTAACCTGCTAAGAGTACCATAAGGCATATATGTCTTTCTTCACTTTATATTTTATATATATTATAACAGCTTATACTCTTTTATCCCTTCAACCCTGCTCTCGTTACCTTGAGGACTCTCTTCAGTGGGGTTATGGCGTTCACTCTGGGGTCACGAAGGCCTCTATCAGAACCTATAGGGTATTTCTACCCACTCTTTGGCTCTCACAGTCTTTCTGCCCCATTTTCAGCAATGTTCCCTGATCCAAGGAAGACCTGTTAGCAGTCCAATTTAGTGCTGAGTTCTCTGTAGCCTCTGGATTTCTGCTTTGGTAGGTTTTGATTGCTGACTATGTGTGCGACCATAGCCCTATCAGGCTAGCAGTAAGAGCAGTATTTCCATCACAGCTTCCTCTGCAATTTCTCCTGGGCCCTGGCAGATGTGGTAGAGGCAGCATGTCTCATGACAGGCAGGTAGCTATCTTCTTGTCTTATGGATAGATCTTGGTTCTCTGTTTTCGCTGCCATCTGTGAAATAAAGCAGATTTCCCATCCAAGAATGAGAGCAGCTTGGGTTAAATGGGGTATGCAAAGTTATTTGAGAATTTTTTTGGTATCCAAGCCAACTCTTGCTTTGATCTTGATAATTTCTTTCTTTCTGTTACTTTTGAGCTGGGACAATTCTTGTCTTTTCAGTGTTTTCAAATACTTATTTATTTGAGATCTCTCTATTTTTTTTAATACAGGCATTTAGTGCTATGAACATCCCTCTTAGAACTATCTTCATTGTGTCCCATAAGTTTTTGTATGTTGTGTTTTCATTATCATTCAGTTCAATAAATTTGTTGATTTGCTTTCAGATTTCTTGGACAACCCCATTCATTGTTTAAAAGAGAGTTGTTCATTCTCCAGAAGTTGGTGTGCTTTCTTTTATTACTGTTGTTGATTTCTAATTTTAATGCATTGTGGTTGGATAGGGAATTGTGTCATTTTTTTCTGAATTTGTGGAGATAGGCTGTGTGCCCAAATATATGGTCTATTATGTAGAAATTACCATAAGCAGCTGAGTAGAATGTGTATTCAGTAGAATTAAGGTGGAATGTTCTGTAGAAGTCCATTTGGTGTATGTTTAGCTTCATTGTTTCTATTTACTTTCTGTTTAGAGAATTTGTATACTGGTGATAGTGGGATATTAAAGTCTGCTATTATTATTGCATTGGGATTTATATCTATTTTATGGTCTAATAAGCTTTGCTTTATAAAATTAGGTACCCCTGTGTTTGATGCATATAAGTTAATGATGGTAATATGTTCTTGTTGACTTGTTCCTTTAATAAGTATGAAATGGCCTTCTTTATCTCTTTTGATTACTTTTGATTTAAAGTCTATTTTGTCAGAAATCAGTACAGTCACTCCTGTTTGTTTCTTGTTTCCATTTTCTTGGAATATCTTTTGCTATCCTTTCACCCTAAGGTGGAGTGTATTTTTAATTGTAAAATGGTTTTCTTGTAAACATCAAATGGATGGATACAGCTTTCTGATCCAGCCTGTTAACTTGTGTATTTTGAATGGGGAGCTGAGTCCATTAATATTAAGTTATATAATAGTGAGGTAGTAGTATCTCTGTTGTGTTGAAGGTTTTGTGGAATTTGGTATTTCCTTGGTCTTTGCATGCTTTTATGTCTATTCTGCTTTTGATTATTTCTTTTTCTCTCCTCATGTGAATGTTGATTCATTTTTCTGAGTGTGGAGTTTTCCATGCAGTATTCTCTATAGAGCTGGCTTGGTGTTCATGTAATCATAAAACTGGTTTATGTTGTGAAAGGTTTTCTTTCACCATCTATTATGAGAAATAATTTTGCTGGGTATACTAGTTTAGGTTGGCAGCCATGGTCTTTTAGCTTTTCAAACACTCTGTTCCAAGCTCTTCTGGTTTTAAGAATTTACATCGAAAGATATGAGGTAATTCTGGTGCACTTACCTCTATATGTAACAAGATTTTTTTTCTCTTACAGGTTGTAGTACTCTCCTTGTTTTCTGTGTTTAGTGTTTTGATTATTATATGACATGGAGAATCTCTTCTCTGGTCCTGTCTAACTGGTGTTCTGTGGCCCTCCAATACATGGATTGGTCCTCTGTTATAAGGTTGGGAAATTTTCTTCAATAATTTTTTGAAGATATTCTCTATGTCTTTGGCCTTTATTTGTTCCCCTTTTATACATAAGCTCTGAATATTTGGTCTTTTTAAGGTGTCTCAAGTTTCCCTCATATTCTCTTTGCACATTTTTTTAAACTTGCAATGTTTTTGGAGTTCTGATCTATTTCTTCTGTCTTGTCCTTGAGTTCCAAAATTCTGTCCTACATGTGGTCAATTCTGCTGGGGAGGCTTTCTTGGGAGCTTTTTAAGAGGTTTATTACATTTATGTTTTCTGTTATAATTTTCTACAGCATTTCTATCTCTTGCTTGAATTCTGTTTTCATTTTTTCATTTGACCTCTTTATTGTCTCTTGGAGTTCATTCCTGCATTTGGATATGTCCTCATTCAACTTTCCTATTGACCTATGAACTCATTTATTTGTTGATTCTCTTCAATTCCTTTAGCCTTCTGATGGTCTCTTTTTGAGTGGCTTCAATTTCATTAAGCCATCTGTTGTGGTCATTTCCCCATTGCTTGGATGAACATCAAATTTAGGCACACTTTATGGAAGAAAAGTATTTATTTCAACAAATCCAGAGGGAAGTTCAATTAGTGGTGGAAGAAACTGTTTCCATACAACCAAGTGAGAGAAACAACCAAACAGTCCATGAAATCCAAAAGCAACAAGCATAAATGGGCAGCAAGCAGCAGGAACCCCACCTGGGCTCAGACTGCTCTCTTACACCTTTGGACAGGAATTCATATCCAGCCCCAGTGACATTCTAGGGCTGGATTCCAGGATCCACCCCCTAGTGACACCTCCTCCAGCCAAGCAGCTGGAGATCCAAGTTACAAGTTTTAATAAACACCTGAGTCTATGGGGGCATATATTCAAACTACCACAACATCCATGGGGAACTGTTTCCTGATTTTCTTTGGTTTCCTTCAACCACAGATTGAGTTATTCTGGCTGATTATCTTCTATTTCCTTCATCCATCCTTTGAGTTATTTTTGTTGCATTTCGTCCACTTCATTGAGCCATCCTTTGACTTGAAATTTGATTATTTTGCCAATTTTATTCTATTTCCTTCAGCCATTGGAGTGCTTGTTTGATTAATCGTTGTCGAGTTTGTTCCCATTTAATCAGACATTTGTTCATCGTCTCATTAAGTTTATTTAAAATGCTTGTCAAGATTTCATTTTGGGCTTCTATGCTTGGGTTTTGCTTAAGCTTTTATTGGTGACTTCCATTGTGGGACTAGGTCATATTGGTGGGGTTTCTTTTGCTTGGTGTCATGTGCTTTTTGCTTTGTATTGGGGTGTGCCCTTCTAGAGATCAGTGGTCTCACTGAGGATGCAGCAAAAGCAGCTCTTGTATAGCCTAGTTGGGCAGACTAGTCTAAATTGATCATGGTGAATGTGGGATTGAAGTCTACCCACTGGGTTGGGGTGGTTCTTTTGAGCCTGAATAGGGTCTACATTGGTAAGACCATGTGAGATCTACCTTGCCTCGTGTTCAAGCTGGTCACTGTTCTTTCTGTCCTCTTGGCTGTCTGGCTGTCTGGAGTGAGATCAGCTCCAAGGTTCTCCTGGGGGCTGGAGTTGGTACATAATTGCCCTTTGCTTCAGCCCTTCTTTATATAATTTCTTGGGGGGTAGGAGGTCTTGAAAGGTAGTTGTAAGAAGTAGAATCCAAGTTGGTCAGCTGTTCTCTGCTGACCTTCCCCTGGCTTGTTCCCTCCCAGGCATCTAGTCCTGGCACAACCCCAAGGCTCAGCCCCATCTCACAATGGCATCACAGCCCTGCTTGCCACTGATCTACCACTTTTTTGTTCCCTCCCAGGCAGTCTCTCTGGACTGGTGTCTAGTCCTAGTGCATAAGCCTACACTCAGGCAAATTTCACAATGTCTCACAGCCCTGTTTTCCTCTGACTTGCCTGGTTTTGTTCCCTCCCAGACAGATGCCCTGGAATGGCATCTAGCCATGGTGCTCAGCACAGGTTCACAGTGGTGTAGAGCCCTGCTCCCCTCTAATCTTCCTCTATTTTTGTTCCTCCAAGGGTGTTCTGTTTTTTTTTTTTTTCTCCCCAGCAGACACCCTGGAATGGTGTGTAGCCCTTGTGCACAAATCCAACACTACTCAGTTTTACAATAGTGTGCAGCTCTTCTATCCACTGCCCTTCTGCTGGTGCTGGTTTGTTTTCTCCCAGAATGGCATCTTGCACTGAGGTGTAAGTTGTTGAGTTACTGAGTTCTTCTTATAAGTCATATATAACTTCATTTAATTCTTTCAAAACCCTATAAAAATGAGCACTATTCCCTCCTTAGAGACAAAAAGGTTCCTGCTATGAAGGGGAAGGTCTGGATTGTAGCCATTGATACATCTTTAATCTATAGTTGGAATAACACTGTACCAGTTCCTGTCATTCTTTTGGATCTGTTTCCTGGTCTATAAAGGTAAAGGGTTGAATTTGATCAGTGGTTCCCAATGAACGTATTTCCATTAACAGTTATGATGTCATATTGTCTCAAAAGAATTTAAACAAACAAGTGAAACTATATTGGGAAAATTATGGGTAAGGTAATGTGGACATTGCACCAATACAAAAAAAAATCATTAAGTTAATAAAACTACTGAAATTTGGCAAATGCTACTAGACACATCCAGCTGTGACCTGTTTGTCATTAATGAGGGTAGCTGGTACACTGGCTGTAAGCACCATTATTTTGGAAGGCCATATCAAGTCCACATTTATTTCACTTATGACATTGATATTTTTAGTAATGTTGCTTATATGACAATCATTTGCTAAGTCTTATGTTTATGACAGTTCTTGCAAAACAAAATGAGAAAGTTCAGGAAGACATTATGACCTGTCTTGGGGTTAGCTGACTCAGGAAGAGTTTTCTGATGATGGGATTTAGTAAGATTTAGTAGTTGAAGAAGACTTCTTCTTTCTGCAAGTGGCTTCTGCAGGACTTAAGGCTTAAATTAATTATTTTGTTTGTCTGGGGACAAAATATGTGGCTGGAAGATAGAGAAGGAAGGGAATCTCCAACACCAAGTTCTGGCTGAATACATGTACCTCTCACTCTCTGTACCACAATAAATGCTCTTCTTATTTTATTTAAGCTACAAAGGCTCTACAGAATGAGTGTCTTTATTACAGATAGGAACTAATGCTCCAAATTAAAATATCTTGCCTGTGATTATGGAAATAGTAAGTGAGAAAGAAAAATAGCTTGGATTTGATCCCAATCAGTTTGCCCTGAGATCCAATATGTAAGCCATGACATAAAACTTCTAGATGACTATACACCAGGAATCTCAGCTTTGACAAAATATCTCTATCCTTTGATTTTCCTCTGCATGGCTGGGATGACAAGCTGACTTAGTGACAGATTGCTCCTGGAGCCCAGTTAGTAAGGCTGTTTTTAAAGATAATAATGTCCTGGTCAGCATAGCCCAAACTATGAAGAACTTTAGTCAAGTTTCTTATTATAGATGAATGTCAAAATATTTGTTACAAAATCCTAACATTTAGAAGATCCCTATAAATTCCTTCTCTTCAACTGAGTTGAGATAGGTAAAACTAACAATGTTTTATTTTCATTGGGAAATTAATGTAAACTTGCTTAAGACAAGAATTGAAAAATATTTGGTCAGTCTTTACCTCACACTATGATCTGATTCACACAGGGCAAAAAGTTATCCTCTGCATTTATATGAGGTTTGCTTAATGTTGTGCAACTGCTCATAACTCAGTGTGTGCTCATTGGAACAATCACTGTAACAATAACAAACATAACTTATCCCATTGTTAACGCTCAAGGGTTTCTTATTTCTTCCTCCCAAATGCATTGTATTGATCAAAGGGTGAAGATAGTGACACAATCCCAGAGTGATGCCCATTCAGTTGTAGTTCAACAAATGGAATGAGTGATACAAACATGTTAATTATCTCCTGAATTTGGGGAAAAGGCCTTTGTGTGTTAATTTTTAGGTTTATAATCTCACTATTGCATTGAAAATTTGAAGGTCATGAATAATGAAGCCAATGTTATCCATCATTGTTGGGTTTTAGACCTAAATTTTGAATAAAATGGTTTTTTTGCATTGTTTTGTGCACATATATATGTAGTGTGCATATGTGTACATGGTGTGCATAGTGTTGGCACATGAGTGTGTGTAGGTGTGTGTTCACATGTGTGCTCATGTGGTCAAAGGAGAATGCTGAGTGTTTGTTCTCAGGAATACTGTTCACCTATTTTTTGAGGCAGGGTCTCTGGCCTGAAGCTCACCAACTAGGCTAGATAAATGGCCAATGAGCCCCAGGTGCCCTCTAATCACCACCTCCCCAGTGCTGGAACTACTTTCCAGGCAAGTTCTTTATCAAGTGGGCTATCTTCCTCATCCCTTAGGGGCATTTTTAGGGAGGAATCATAATAACTCAGAAATCTGTGTCAGTTACTTTTCAGTTACTGAGACAAAAAAAAACAAAAAAAAAAAAACTGGACCATAAACAGCTTATGAAAGGAGAAAGGCTGAGTTTGGTTTACAGTTCCAGAGGCTTTCCCTTCCATTATGATAGGGATAACATGGCAGAAGCTGAAAGTAGTATCACATTGTCATACCAGCAGGGAGAAAGTAGAGAACAATAGTGAGCAGGTGACACACTTCTTCCAGAAAAGTCCTATCTCTTAGAGGTAGGACAACTTTCCAGAATAGTACCACCAGCTGAAAATTAAATATTCAAACACATTAGTCTATGCTGTCATTTTGCATTCAAACCACCACAAAACCTTATTTTATTCTCTTAAATAAAATGCTCATTGGTAAAAGAAAACTTTACAGAAGTTATATTGAAAAATCTATGTGTATTTTTCCCCGAGTATGAATATTTGATGGTTCCAGTGCTCCTCAGCAATGACTTATACACTTCAAAGGTATTCACTTTATTTCTGTATGTTTGTACCATTACTAAGGGATTCAACTATATGCCCTGGTTAAGAATTTAAAGAACAGTCAAGTGTTGGTGGCATACTCCTTTTGTCACTATACTTGGAGACTGATGTAGAAGAAGCACTTTGAGTTTGAGGCCAGCATGGGGTTACAGAGTGAATTCCAGATCAGCTTGGGCTAGAGTGAGACCCTGCCTTAAAACAAAAGAAGCAAAAAGAATCTAAAGAAAATGATTTAGATGATCAAGTATGTTAGTTGTCCCGACTGGGGAAATTTCTGGAATGAAATTTCTTTTAGTTTGCAAATCAGAACACACATTGGCAAACCAGAATGATTAGTCATTCTTACATGGTGCCTTTTCACTTTTTTTTAAAAACAAACTTCATCCCTTCCTGAGCCAATGTGCTGAAATCCCAGACATCCATTATTTTGAAAGTTTTTTAAGTTGTTTCATGTTATCACCTGGCATAAGTAGCTCCTAAATATAAATACTGCTATTGGCCTCAAACATAAAATGCAGCAGATATAATAGTTTCTTTTTAGAATTTTTGAAAGATCTCTAAACTTGTACTGTATTGAAAAGGCAAGTGAAAATGATATGCTTGAGAAGACAGTAAGCTACAGTCTTCTAATTTCACAATTGGTATATCTTTTTGTCCAAAATGCTAGGAATTGGAACATCGGCTACCTCTGTGGCTTTGAGAAATTTGGCAACCATATTTAGATTGGATGATCTTTCTGCCACTTTCTACTACTAGTAGATAGGAGATGAAAAATACGGCACAACCTCCTTTATGCTTAGATTCCTCAAATAAAATGCTGCTTCCTCTTGCTTCTTATTTTAGGATCATGTTTTGTTTTTTTAAACAAACAAACAAACAAACAAAAATGAATTTCATAGTGTTCTATTATAAAATAATTCATACTTATTGTAAAACTTTGGAAAATAAAGAAAAATACTCAAAATACTATTTTCTCCCTGACCTAAACAGTCTTAATAGTCTTTTAAAAATATTTATGTATTTAAGACAAAGAGAGGGAGACAGAGAGAGAGGAAGAGTGAGAATGGGTGTGCCAGAGCCTCTAGCCACTGCAAATAAACTTCAAATGCATGTGCCACCATGTGCATCTGGCTTACATGGGACCTGGAAAATTGAACCAGGGTCCTTAGGCTGCACAGGCATGCGTCTTAACCACTAAGCCATTCCTCCAGGACAATCTTAATATTCTAATGCACTTCTTTTCTTCATGATTTCCATGCATCTTAAAATATATAACTATGATTATATCCATGCTATATTATAACATTATATTTTTGTCTTCCTGTTAAACAAACAATTGCAACAATAGCATGTTTCTATGTCATGATAAACCATAAATAATTCTTTTAATGGATGTGGTAGTTCTAATGGTTGTCCCTCAATAGAGTTGGATATTTTATTAAAGCTTGTAACTTGGATTTCCAGCCACCTGGCTGGAAGAGGTGTCACTGGTGGAGGATACTGGGGTCAAGACTAAAGGTGTGCAGAGAAGCCTGAGCCCTGCCTGGGTCCCTGCTGCTGAGTGTTTGGTTGTGACTTTCTGTTGGGATCTGCAAAAGGGGGTCAGCTTCTTCCACTACCAATGGAACTTCCACTGGATCTGTATTTATTCAAATGAATCCCTTCCTCCTATAAACTATGCCTGCTTTAGTGGTTCATTCCAGCCGTGTGGAGCTGTCTACCACAGAAGCTGGTATTATGGGTTGGGGTTCTTACTTCAAGATGAATCTGACCTTGTAGATTTTAGTCTTTTTGAACTTTTGTGCTAGAGAAATAGGATAGAACTTGATAATTATCACTGAAAACACCTTCCACCTTGGCAGTAAGCCAAATTTTATGGACTATTCCTGTGAGAGTTTGAAAATGCTAAATGAAGAGAGACTTGTATTTAGAGGCTTTGTTTATGAACTTTAAAAGAGGGAAAAAAGACCACAGAGAATTTTGTTGGAACTGGGATGGCTTAAGCACTGGCTGTGTTCTTCTGCCTAAGGCCCAAGAGTTTGATTAAGGTTGAATTTTAAAATCAACTCATGTTCCTGGTGGAAGATACAGAACTTAGAAGTATAAGATTTAAAATTGGAAAAATTCATACAAGTTTAAATTAATGACGCAGAAACTGGTTTTAGTATACTAAAACTGCTATTGTTACAGCTATTACCGCCATTCAGTATTTTTCAACTACTTTACATTGAAACAACAGAAAAGATGCCTGAAAATACTAAATGGTAGAAATATAAACTCTTTTGAAACGAGATAACTGAAAGGAAGGAACCCACTCTTCAAGGTCAAGATTTATTTCCTCCTCCATAAATTTACAACATGGCTGTGTCCTGAACACCTGATATTTGTTTCAGAGGCATGAAAAATGTATGGAGTGGGTCATGAACTACACATGGTTCCAGGAGCCACTGCTGAGATGTGGCATCTGAGGCAGGGTGTGATGCCCTGATATCAAGACCAATGAAGTTATTAGAAGATAGACTATGGTTTGCATGGAAACCCAATAACGTTTTGGATTTACCAAGACTGGGAAAAAGCTACTGTGGAGTGCTGTTGGCTCAGTATGGAAGGTTTCCCTGGCTACTCAGCCGAGCTAGAGGACCAGAATTGGAAAACCCAGGGACTCATCACTAGTCACTGGTTATAGATATTGGACTTGAACTGCAGATGTTTGATGTTTGCCTTATGGTTATTGATTTTACATTGGTCCAGTCTTTCTTTGTTATGCCTTATAGCAATGGAAATGTTTACTCTGTGCCATTATATGTTGAAAGTATGTAACTTGTTTTGATTTTACAGGATTCAAAATTATTAGACAATCTTAAATATCAGATGAGACTTGGAACTTTGGAATAACCTTAAGTTGGTAAATATTATGGGGACCTATGAAATTGGACTGAATAAAATTTACAATGTGAGATGGTTATGAGTTTATTGGGCGCCAGGAACAGAATGTGGTGCTTTGAATGTATGTCCTCTAATAGACTCAGATGTTTTATTAAAGCTTTTAACTTGGATTTCTAGCTTCTTGGCTGGAAGAGTTGTCACTGGGGGCAGATCCTGGGGTCCAACCTATAGGTATGAAGAGTGCTCTAAGCTCTGCCTGGGTCCCTTCTGATGGCGATTTGGTGGTGTCTCTGCTTGAATCTGTGAAAGGGAGACAGCTTATTCTGCCATCAATGGAACTTCCACTGGATCTGTATTTTTCAAATATATCTCTTCCTCCCATACACTGTATCTAGTTTGGATGTTCATTTAAGCAGTGTGTAGCTGTCTATAACATAGCTAAACAATGTTTAAGGAAGATGAGTAATATTCACTCAATGAAAATCTTAAATAACTATCAAGAGCAGTGTCTTACAAATATTAATAGATCACTAAGAGATGGATACTCCAAAATAAGTCTAAAGAAGCATCACACTACCCTGAGATTTCACATACTATGTCTTTTCTAGGGTTAAATGATGAAGCTTTTCTATAACATTTGATTTCTTTTGTAATATTTTGTAGGCATTACTTTTAATTCATGTGTAGACTAACCTTTAATAATATTTTTAAAATATCACCCATAATTCCACTGCTTTAATATAGGCACTCCAAATTGTATATGTGTATAGAGTAGTATAGAGGTATCATAACACAATATACATAACTTTGCATTCTTGTTTCTTTTTATTTGAGGCAAGCCAAACAGACTGGCCTTTTTTTTTTTAATGTTAGAAAGTGAACAAACAAGTGAGAGGGAGAGATAAAAGGAAAGAATTGGTGTGCCAGGGCTTCCAGCCACTGCAATCAAACTCCAGAAGTGTGCGGCCCCTTGTGAACATATGACCTTGCACTCTTGTGTCACTTTGTGCATCTGGCTTATGTGGGATCTGGAGAGTTGAACATGAGTCCTTAGGCTTCATAGGCAAGCACCTTAACTGCTAAGCCATCTCTCCAGCCCACATTTTTGTTTTTTAATGTTACATTATCACCATCTTGCCATGTTATTTCCTAGTCTTTGTAATTATTCCTCTTCATATTTGCATGATATGCACCAGCTAGTTTCTGTGGTGTAGCAGACAGCTTCAGGTTCGCTGAGATGAACTTCCAGACCAGGCACAGTTATGGAGGAAGGGATATTATTTATTGAAGCTTACAGATCCAGGGGAAGTTCCATAAGGGCAGGAGAAGGGGCCTGCTCTCACAGGGCCAAGCAGAGAGAGCAAAGCCCCAGCCACACAGCACACAGAGCAAAACTACAGCCAAAAGAGTCACACAGCACACTTCAGGAACTCCTGCTAGGCACACTTTGCATATCTTTACAATGGAATCTCAAACCAACCACCAACACCTTAAGACCAGCCCCAGTGACACTGCCTCTAGCAAGGTGATTGCAGATGCAAACTATAAACTAATAAAACACTGAATATATTGGGGGCCATGTATTCAAACTACTATATGTGGTGATACAATTCCTTTGGACTAGAAAGGGAAAATAATTTTATAAAGTGATTGGTAAAATTAGCATACTCTAAAGCGGCTTTTCTCTCTCTCTCCCCTCCATCTGCAGGGTTTTTCTGTGTCATTCAGACTGGCCTTGAACTCATTCTTTTGCCCAGGCTGGTTACTATGATCCTCCTGTCCCAGTCTAATCCTCAGTACTAGAATTTTAGGAATGAGCTGCCATGCCTGTTTTCATAAAGCAGAAATTTTCTTTTCTTTTTATTTCTGTTCTGTTCTTTTTTCTTTCTCCTCCTCCTCCTTCTTCTTCTTTTTCTTCTGAGGTAGGGTCTCACTCTAGCTCAGGCTGACCTGGAATTGACTATGTAGTTTCAGGGGGGCCTTGAACTCATGGCAAACCTCCCACCTCTGCCTTCTGAGTACTGGGATTAAAGGCATGTGCCACCAGGCCCAGCTATTTTTAATTTCTTATAATTTCACTCATACATATATTTTTTTTTTTTCTTAATCCCTCATTATATTCTTGGCCCCTTCTTACTCCCAGCAAAACCCTTTGTATTCCCAAGCCATTGCCTTTATGCTATCTCTCTCTCTCTCTCTCTCTCTCTCTCTCTGTGTCCCACTGAGTTAATTAAAGTAGTGTTGCCAAATTGACATTGTTGGTGTACTGCAAAGGTTACCATGGTAATGGGGATGAATAAAGAAATCTGGGACCACTCAATCTCCTCTCAGTCAAAATACTTCTTTCTTCTGAAAATAGAACTGCTTGATCTAAGAAAAGAATAAGACTTATAGTATTAAATAATACATCTTCGTGATAGAATATGTCCAAATAAAAAAATTAGATATTATGATGTTATCTAACTCATTGGGGTGGGGTAAAGATCAAGAAAATTGTATATATATATATATATATATATATATATATATATATATATATTAGTGTTAAAGTATACAATACTACTAAAACACTGTCAGAACCTAACTGCTATATGTTGAATAAATAGAATATAGAATACTGGAAGAAATACCATTTATTCAATAAATCTAGCATGTATTCCTGTGAACTTTAAACCAAGAAGAACAACAAAAGTTAGAGACAGGTCTGCCAAGGGCAGCAATAACCCCAAACCAAAAACAAACAAACAAACAAAACAAAACCTATATCTAGGCTTAGAGGTAAAATAAAATTACCAAGACTGATGAATGGACCCCATACCTATTGGACTTAAAGCAACTCAAATTCTCCAAGTCTCTGTTTTCTTACCTGTCAAAAAGTATTAATAATATTAACAATATCATTGAGTTCTTATAATCAGTAAATGAAGAAATCCCTGTATAGAACTTAGTCTATGACTTCACAATCCTAAATCTTCAGTAATAGTTAAAGATTAACCAAGATACAATGAATTATTGAGTACCTACATGTGCATATGTGTGTTTATGTGTGTGTGGCCACACCTACAACTTGTTTCATTTTTTTCAAAGTGTCATATACATTACATATGGTTTCCAGATGTCCCAGATGGAATGGAACTTTAGTTTCAGTTTTCAAATGGGCAGAAAAAGGGAAAAAAATTCAAGTTACTACATATCATAGAACCAAGATGATTTTCATAGTTGTAGGCAGAGTTTGGAAATGCTGCTGAGTATGGGAAACACACTTCCATAGGAGTTGGTAATATAGATTCCTGGTCCAAGTTTTGTCCCAAATCTTGTTATATAACTTTGAATCATCTTCTCTCTAAAATATAGTGGTTGAACAATAAACAGCCTCAAACATCTCCTGATGTCTGTAATTCTTCTGGGGCAATAGGATCAGTGCCAATTTCAGGACCTTTGGGGCAAAGGTCAAAGTTTTGTGGGTCAGAAAATATTCCAGTCTTCAGAGCAGCATACAATTACAATAAAGATTTCCACTTGGAGATCAGTTTCAGTGACTCTATCTTTCTATGGGAAAGGAAGTATTCAACAAAAATAATTTGAATTTGATGGATAAATTTCCTTCAGTACATGAAATGGTGTTGTTTTTGTCCCCCTAAAAATATTTTATCTGGATATTGGATAGTTGGAATCCATGTATTTGGCTTAATCACTCCTTGTCTGTGAAATAAAATGAACTTCCACCCTCCTTCAACATTGTCTTTGGCCTTCAGAAAAAGAGAATAAATATTTTTGGTCAGTATTAAAGTAGAATTAGAGAACGTTTGCCTTATTTAGTCATAGTCTGGCTGAATCATTCCCACTGATATTGTTTGGAATGAAAACTAGACCAGATGTTCACTTTAGTGAACTACAGAGATTAACTGTAAGTCCTGCCATATTATCTTGAAGGGTAGGTATAGTCATCTCCAAAGAATTTCCTGGTGGTGGACACATAGGTCACTGATTGCAGTTATTGCTCACATAGTATTAAACATGCCTAATGTCCCAAGCCCTCCTCTAGGAACTTCACATGTAGTAATTCATTTAGTCACTCAATATTCCTTGCAGGGAGGTACTACTATTATCATTATTTCATGAATGAAGTCACTCAATGCCAGAGAGGTTAAACAGTTGTTCTATGGTCACTC
The DNA here is from genome assembly GCA_036365145.1 of Orientallactaga sibirica. Taxonomy (NCBI): domain Eukaryota; kingdom Metazoa; phylum Chordata; class Mammalia; order Rodentia; family Dipodidae; genus Orientallactaga; species Orientallactaga sibirica. Next base: position 55,445,789 of record JAEOAD010000005.1, read on the forward strand.
ACAGAGTAAGTTTAAGGGCAGGATTAAGGATTAGAACTGCAACCCTTTTGTTCCTGCTTTCAAGTTATGTGATGATACTCATTCTCCCTATACAAACCCTTGTTTCTGAGCTAAGACATCATTAAAGTTAAAAATATTTGTCTCATAATTATTTTATGTCAGTGAAAAGGAGTTTGAAATATCCTGAGAAGGAAAAATAATATTTAATGATCTGGGGAGAAGGGAAGATGCTAACTTTGGAGAAAACATTTATATATGTACTGGATGAGAGATCTTGTGTGTTATCAAAAACATGCCTGTTGTTTATTCACCTTTTAAAATGACTTGGGAAATGTGAGAAGACCTGGGATTTAGATCTTAACTTCTTGTTTGCATGAGATAGCTGGGATGTTTTTTGTTATGATCAAAGCCAAGTGGATAATATTTGTTAAGGCTTCCTGGTTGACTTTAGAAAGAAGCAAAGCATAACTATTGGATTTTCCTCATTTACAATGGAATCCCAGTTATTTCTTTGTTGTGCAGGTTTGGTGGAATTATTATACTGCTTCACACTGACATTCTGAGCTTAACTTAATGCTCAGAGATCCATTATCTTTTGTTACCACTTGCTCTCAAACAATATAAAGACAGCATATCACTTATGCTTTCCATTTAGGTTTTAATACAACACAGCATGAAGTTTTTTTTAAAATTGGTGCCAATTCTGGATGGGAAGATTTGTGGATGAATCCTCTGAAATTTGTGACTAAAATCTCCAAATATATTTTAAAGTTATAATTCCACAATAGACTTAATCTTTCATGGTTTATCTTTGTTTTTATAAAAAGCTTAAAAATAATAAATATATATTTAACTTAGCATATTTAATTTGTCTTCCGTGGAGGTTTCCACTCTATATGCATACAAGAGCATTTTTTCTATATAACTGAAGGAGGATAGGAGAAAGCTAGTTTCTTTCAGCCAATTTCAGTTAGAAATTGAGGCCCAGAGAGAACCAGCAGATGCCTCCAAACATGCCACCTCACCCTGGCACAAAAATGGAATTCATGTGTGATGAAGACTGATGTACAGTGTCCCTGATGCACACAGTCTAGCTTTACCTAGGTGGACTGACCCAGGTGGGCTGGATCTGGGATCTGCCCTCCATTTCTACAAACCAATCTGGTCTTCCACCTGCATATAAAGGCTGCTGTCTTCTTCCTGTCACTAGTGCCACCTGCTCTGCCCCACTTAGTTCAAGTCCACTCTGCTTTTCTGCCTTTGCCTGCCATCTTCACTAGAGCCACAGGAACACACTTGAGTTTGGCTTCCTCCTCACCAGCCTGGCTGAGTTGATGGGGAGTATAAAACCGTTTCTTGGTCTGAGGGAACTCTTTACTTGCCTCTGCTTTATAGTTTGGGATAACTTCTCACTTTGATTACATGCATGATTTTCCTCTGGGCTCCTAATCTACCACGTATTTCCCTTACTTCCCAGATCTACCATGTGGGTGCTTTTCACTAACTCTAGGTGTGCCACCTGTAATTTCCTCAAACTGGGAGTAACCAGGAGTGTAACCCTCTTCATTACTCATTTCTCCTCTGAGTTTCTCAGTCTCTGCTTTAATATTTTTCCTCTTATTCTTCCTTGAGCCTCACCATTTGTCCTCTTAATTTCCCTCCATAGGAAAGCACATAGCAGATGCCATGTGTGTTCCTTCTAAATCTCCTTACTCACGCTCCTAAATTCTATCCTCCACATGCTTGCAGCTTTATTCTAGTCTCTCTTTAAAAGCCTCAGTTTCTCTTAAATCACATCCTTGTGATCAGATGAATCTGTTTTTGGAATGTAATGACAGACTACCAGCTTCCACCAACCCAAAGGCTAAGTCATTAGATAACATCTGAATCTCAAAGCAGAAAATTTCCCCACTTTACTGTAACCAGCCCAACTGATGTTTGGCTTATGAATCTTGTTCTATAGCTATTAAACCTTAATTAAATTGTTAATATGCTGGAATATGGAATTTGGGGTAACCTAAATCTGTTTTCCTGGCCTATGGTCACTCATATGTGGATCTAGCATAAATTATTTCTTATCCCCTTTGAAGTGTGTTTTTCATTGACAAAGCATTACAATATGATCTGATAGCAAGTCACTTTAATGATGGAATGAGAATGATCACAAGAGAGATGGCTTTGGCACAAATATAAATATTGTGCTCATCACAAGCAACCAAAGAATAGGAACTCAAGACTCAAATTTCGATCAGCTAGAATACAGTCTGAGAATAGAAGAAGCCATCTGTATTGTGCTTCTTATTAAACAGAGAAATTCACTTTTTTTTAGATTTTCAGCATATATTAGTTATGTATAATAATGGGTTTCATTATGTCATTTTCATACATATATACACTATACTTTGATTTTAGTCACCCCATCCATTAACATCTCTTGTCCCTCTCCCACTGCTATTTATCCCCTTCCTCTTCCTGAATAGTGAATGTTCCCTTCTACTCTCATATGTTTTATTTTTCCAGTCAACAATGAGTTTAATTAGAGTTATTTCCATTTGTATGGGCCAGTAGTTATTTGCAGGAACATGAGTAACTCATTAGTGGCAACACTACTGAAAAAAAAAAAATCTTTCTCTTCCTAAAAAGAGGATTTCTGTCTCTAATCAACTAGAAATTAAGTTTACTTTTTTTCTACCATTAAAATATTATATGTGTTAGCTAGGTGGGATAGGGCAAACCTGTAATCCCAGCACTGTGGAGGAAGAGGTAGGAGGACCTCTGAGTTCCAGGCCAGCCTGAGACTACATAGTGCAGGTAAGCCTGGGCTAGAGTGAGACCCTACCTCAAAAAACAACAAAAAATGTCTTCAGTCCTGGATCTCCTGCTCCAGAGGATGTGCACATGGAGCAAGTAGGCCAGATCTCCCTGTTCTCCACCTCCCTTCACTGGTCCTGTTGGTTCCCCTGCTGTTGGCTTGGGGCAGCCTGGAAACTGTGAGCTTGTTGCAGAAACAGACCCCTTGCTCCACCATCCTAATTGAAGGGCCCCTAGGTCCCCCAATTCCTGGATCACCTGCTCCGGAGGCGTGGAAAGGTAGTGAGAGCCACAGCCAAAGCCACAGAGGAATTGGGGAAACCAGCCAGAGTGCTACTTCATGCTGTTCCTGATAACCAGCACCAGGGTGTAGGAGACAAACCCTGAGGATACTCAACACCTACCAAAGCAGAGATCCAGAGGCTCCTAAGAGCTCATCACTGAAGAAAAACTCACCCACCATGGCTCAGAGAATTTTGTGGAAGAGGGGGCACAAAGATTGTAAGAGCCACATGCCCAGAGTCATTCCCTCTCACCCCCCAAAATAACTGACTGCTGCTCTCACAATGCAGCCCACAACCCCATAGGGAATACCTGTAATCTGACTGAGGAAGGTCTCCAAAAGAATGAGGGCAGGGATGAGGGAAAAGTGGGTACCAAGACATGATGTATCCATATGAAATATCTTGTTAGTAAAATAAATAAAGAAAAGAAAAATTATATGTGATCCAAAAATAAAGCATAAAAAGTAGAAAGTCTACCTAGCTCTTACCATGTTCACACTACTTACATTTTGACACACTTCCACTTATTTATGACTATGTTCATTGTATACAGGTTATATTCATCATTTAGCTAAATATTAAGATGTGGAAATTTTGTGTGTGGAAACATAAATTTTCATGGCTGACCTAGTGGTCCTCTTAGTGGACCCTCAAAGTTCTTTCATTCACAAGTAACAGATGTATTTTCAACTTTACTATTCTAATAATAATAATTAAAAAAAGAATTTTAGTTGTCAGCGCCCACCTGCATTGCTGTGAATCAAAGCCAAGGCCTTGTGCATGCTAAGCAAGTGGCCTGTCTTTGAACTACATCTCAATTACTCTTCACCTTTATGCTTAAACATTTTCTTTCTTAGGATTACTTCTTTGGGTTAGCTTCCCCCAGGTGGAGTCACTGCTCAACAATGTATACTGAAGTTTATCATAAGAAAGCATATTGTATTAACTTATGCTAACTTCCTGCAATTACTTGCTTATAACACACTATTAACTGGTTAGTCCAATTGTTAAAAGGACATTGGAAAGCACAAAGTCATTGTCTCTTGAAAGGATTTCAGTTTTCTGGGGCATTAATCAAAACTTTTGAATTGCTCTTCTGTGTCTTGAACCCTGTTTGACATGTATTGCTGAAATGTACCCAAATCCTCCTAAGGTTTGCTTTGATCTTTGACTCTTTCCACTAGTTGACTTCCCTCTTAGCACCCCATTCTCCTGCCCCTCTCCTGGTGGGAGTATGCTTGGTGGTTCTTTTTGCTTGTTCATAGCACCATTGGAACCACTCAGATTGTGCCACCAGTGATCTTAAATTTTGAAAATCTAATAAACAATTCAGAATTTTTTACTTACTCTTAGAGACATCTGGCCCAGTAATGTACTCAATCTTCTATGCTGCATTCTTCACTTGGCTTCTAGAACCTAGTTACATTGAGGGATAATAGAGAAAAGCAAAATCTATTTGTAATATTGATAGAGAAGGTGAGATTTAATGCAGGATCTTGATGACATCAAAGAAAAAAGAGCTAAACATCTAGAGAGTTCACACAGTCAGACAACTCAGGGGCCAAAAATAGTGGATACATAGCACTAACCTAGGCTTGAGGACCTGGCAAGAAAAGGGTATAGAAGATCCAGGGGCTGGGGTAACTTAGCAGAAGCTAGAATCATGCAGTTTGTCTGGTAAAAGCTAGAATCAGGCAAGAAATAGCCTCTACTTCAGGCAGTTAGGAAAGAGAAACCTCTGTTTTCTTTCTCTCCTCTCCAATTTCCTGTCTTGGAGCTCAGCAAACTAATCCCAGCTGGAAACCAGCTTACATGGAACTCTTAGACAAGCAGTCTGAAGGTACCCAGCCCACTCAGTACTGACCAGAAGGGGAGGAGGACAGGGAATGAAGATCTACAGGACCACATCTGCCTTTTTGGCTACTTTACTGATTAGTCCATTCCTCTCTGTGTTTCCATTGCTCTTCTTACCAACCTCTTCATGGTGAAGTATTCCAAAATTCAGTCCTTCACCCTCATCTATTCTGGTTAAACATGGCCCCTTAATTACCTCCTCCCCCAATCCTAAATTGTTTAGAACAATTTATTTCTACTTCTTGTGATTTTGTGGGCTGATTTTTGTTAGCTAAGCGGTTCTCTCTTGGGAATCTATGATCTATGGTAAGGTTTGGGGTAAACACTACAGTGTCAATTAGATGCCAATTAAGGAATTGTTTTAGTTACTTTTCTCATTAGTATGTCCAAAACACAAGACATAAACAACTTATAGGAGGAAATGTTTACTTTTGTTCATGGTTTTAGAGAGCACAGCCCCTCATGGTAGAACAGGACCAGTCAGTCATGGCAGACCAGAAACCTGAGAAAAGGCAATGCTGATGGTGCTCTCCTGGCTTTCCTCTTTTTGTCCTTTATCTTATGAAGTCCTCAGCTCATGGGAAGGCACCACCCACATTCAGTGTTGGTCTTTCTCCTTGGTTAATCTTCCCTGGAAATGTTCTTATAGATTCATATATAAAAGTGTGTCTTAATTCCTTAATCATGTTAAATCCAATCAACTTAACAATGAAAATTAACTATCGCAAGAACTGTGGATGTTGTCTTAGTTGCTGAGAATATGACTGGAAAATTATACCTGGCTAGCAGTCTCTTTCAGGAAATGCCTCAATGTGGCATGAAACTTTTTTTCTCATCTATTCATTCTAAATAGGGTACAGACAAGAAATCAAAGCATGATTGCACCAAAACCCATTTGGTGAATTAATGAGTTTATTGGGGTTATTTGCAGAGCAGGAGCACTGGTGACTCAAGGATAGTTAAATCTCTGAAAACCCCATATCCTAATATAGGTGATGACTCATGGATGCTACATGTCTCTAGCTGACTATATGACTTGTAGGCAGCTTGGCTGGTTGGAGTATGTCCCATTAATAAGTTGTTCATCCTTTATATATCCTTAGGCAGGATTCTTGAGACCTTTAAAGTTTAGAAAATTGCTACATAGCACTGGTCAGAGTCTGTCTTTCAACAATGGCTTACTGTTCCATAACTTTGGGGAGTTGTCTTATGACCTTATAAGTTTCAGATCTCCCAGACTTGATGACTTCCTATCTCCCTACTCTCTCAATATTTCCATTTGGAGGAACTTGCTATGCAGCACTCAGCTGCTAAGGATTGCCTTTAAAAAGGTTTCCCACCTTTCCCAGGGTGGTTCACATCCAATGACTGATGGATATAGAGATATGAAGCATAGCCATCTCATCTCCACTTGGGAAACTCTAAAGAATAGCCCTGTCTCTGGAGAGATAAGAACCCTTTAAGTTGGCTCAAGGTCTGACAAAATTTCATAGCAGCTCATCTCCTACCCTTGCCTCCTTCTTTCCCTACTCTTCTCTCTTACAAGTATTGATCTCCAAATCACTATTTAATGAGCCTCATCCGTTTCAGAATGTGCTAGTTGAGAAACCCAAGCTGTAACACAGTTATATTCCATCAGTGTTTGAGTCTACTGTCTTTCTAGTGGATGGACTGAGCAGGCCATTACTGTGGTTCACTCACATGGCTACCAGGTGATGCTCACGGCCAATGGAAGTACCATTTGGTGTCTAGACATATCTTCCCCATGTGTCTTCTCTTAGAAATGTTGCGGGTTCTAAGAGGGAGATTTCCAAGAGTAAATATTGAAGAGGCCAAGATACATTGCCACTTTGAAGAATGCCACTTGTATCAGTCAAGCGAGCCACAAAGACTAACCTGGATTCAAACAGAGGAGTATCATACTCCCCTCTCTGTGTAAAGAACAATAGGCATATGCTAAAGGAAAAGAAGTGGGTAGAAATGATTTGTATGTTTTCTCCCTCTTATTCTGCTTTCCCCGTTCACTGAAACTGCTTTTGTGATGGCCATTGTTTAATCCAATGACCTATTTTCAGCTGTAATCTTCCTTGACCTCGTAGCAGGATCTCTTACCTACTTAATAATCTGTTGACTCCCCAGTTTATATTTTCCCTCTCCTCCCTCACCAAACCCAGATTTCTGTGTCCAATTACCTTATCATCTCTAACTCAGATGTCAAGTTGAATTACTCCTTTCCCACTGAAACCTCCTATGGCATTCTCTATTCATTTGTTAGTAATGCTCCTCATGAAATTGCTTAGATCAATTTAAAACCACTATTGATTCCTTCTTTCTTATCTAACTCAACAGAAAATCTTGTGAGGTCCATCTTCAAAACATGTCATGAATCTAACAACTTTTTACCACTTTCTGCTTCCACCTTGGTCTGAGCAGCTATCTTATTCCACCTGGATTACCTTAAAAGCCTCCTAATTCAACTTCCTTCCTTGACTCTTATCCCATTATAGTCTTTTGAGATTTCTCTTTCTATAGTGGTCCTTTGAAGATTGTCAGATAATGTAATACCTCAGCTAAAAACCCTGCAGTGGCTTCATATTTCACTCCAAATAAGTCGAACCTGTGGAGCCTTTATAAATGATCACCAAGATCTACATATCAATGTCATTTTGCTTACAACCTCTCCTCAAACCACTCTATCCTTATGTGTCATGCATATTCATATATTAGGGTCTTTGTACTCTGCTTGGAATGCTTTTTTTATATTATTCTAATTTTACATTCATGTTGGTGACTCCGGTAGCCTCCTTCTTGTCATCCCCACTCCGAAGGGACCCTCATCATTGGAGAATGTGGGTCGTGCATTATGGGGGTAGTCAACAGTTATGGGGGATAGGTAAAGTCCTGTGCATAATGACCCACCTTGTGACTCTAACACTCTTTCCGCCCCCTCTTCTGCAAATTTCCCTGAGCTACGTGGGATCATTTTAGTTCTACTTCAGTGATGAGGTCTTGGGAGCCTCTGTGTCTCTGGATATCTGGCTTAGTAGGAGTTGGATGTTCTCTGTATTTATCTCCTTCAGCCTTATTCTGGTGTCGGGTTCACCAAGAATGCTTTTACTGAAGATTTTCTGATGGCTCACCTCATCTTCTTTATGAAAGTGTTTTCTAGCCATCCTTCTCCTCATGAGAACTCTGTTAACTATCTCATTTAAAGTTTCATCTTAATGAAGCCTTCTCTGGTCTTCCTATTTAACATCAGACCATTCCCTCTCCCATTCCCCTCTTTATCTTTTTCCACAGTACTTAGTAACTTGTCTAGGAATTTAAAGCATTTTATATGTGTTTTTCTAGAGACTATACAGATTTCATCCATTTTTAAAACTATAAGCTCAGTGTCATAGATAACACCATATTAATAATAAAGATCCCATAAATGTTTGTTGAATTTGTTTATGGAATGCATAAATTTACATGGTAAAGTATAGCTAGAACTAACAACTTTTACTATAAATTCACATGTATGCATTTTATGTCAGTGCTCCGTCCAGTGTATCATGGCTACAAATTCTCCTATGCATATTTTATAATATGCTGTTCAATAGCATCTTGCAGGAAGAATATCATGAAAAAGAGCAGAAATGCACACACTGATATATATCATCATTTATGCAAAGCATAGGAGCATACTGCCACACATAGTCCTTGGTATCCATATGTAGACACTGAAGTTGATTGAGAGTGAGGGTGAGTATTTTACATGCTCTTAGCTCTTAGAGGTCACCTGGCCTCATTGAGACTAGAGCAAGTTTACTGGAGAGCTGATCTCCCCACCCAAGTCATTATGTTGACATATTCTTCAGCAGCTATGAAACTATCCGAGGACTGATCTTACTCTGTAATATAGTATATGTCTTACACTGTGAGAGGGAACATCATTAAGATTGTAATATTCTAGTTCTTTCCCTGGGAAGTCTTTGCACAGGTATATTTACTTTGTCATAATTTTGTAACCTATGCACTTTTGATGAGTGCCTTATTACATCTTAGTGCAAAGTTGTTTGTTGGTTTTATAAAGCTGTCTCTTGATATGTTAGCCCTTGCTAGATCCAAAGTAGTAAGTAGTATTTCCCTGTTGATAACATGCCAAAGTTTTTTTTTTTTTTTTTTTTTTTTTTTTTTTTTTTTTTTTTTGGTTTTCCAAGGTAGGGTCTCACTCTAGCTCAGGCTGACCTGGAATTCTCTATGTAATGTCAGGGTGGCCTCAGACTCATGGTGATTCAGCTACCTCTGCCTCCTGAGTGCTGGGATTAAAGGCATGTGCCACCACACCTGTCCATCTCAAGTGTTTTCTTTATTATTGTTCAGAGATGAAACTATAGGAAAAAAAAAAAAACTCTGGCTTTACCACAAAATGGCTTAAAAACAGTGATTTTTTTTAAAACAACTCCACAACTAAACCACTCTGTAAAATGGAATACCCTGAGCTAACTGACAAAGAAAATAAATATTCTACTTACTAATTAACCTACCATATGGCCCAATAGGGAAATAACTTGGAAGAGGGGCACTGAATTGTTTCTTGCAAGGTTAGAGGTAATAATCTCTTAATTGGATATTACTTTGGCTTTTCCATCTATAAAACATGGTTTTTTTTTGTCTATCTTTGTTTTCATATATCTAAGAAATTATGTTCATTGTTTACTATGGGATTAGTATTACATTCTGAGGTAAACGAATTTGTATTGCTTCATAAACTGTCAGCTTGTAAATTAAACAAAAAAAAAACTTTACCTCACTTAACTTAAAGTAATGGATCAATAAATCTGTAAAAGATGCTTTCTAAAAAAAAAACATGGTTCTGAGGAAAAGATGATGGTGATTTTTAGATGAAAATGATTAATGATGCTGTGGTAGAAATATAGGTTTAATCTGAAATCAGAAATCAGCTACAAGTTGATCATGAACACACATGGAGTACAGGTACCAAGATGAAAATGGTTTTTACTTTTCTTCCTGAATCATGTTTTGCAGAAGGCTTCTCTTCTATAGTTTCTTTTATTGCCCCATTGCTTCTCAATCCACTCATCAACTCAAGGCTATGGGAATTCTAACACTGCCTGGAAGAATGGGATTGGATCCTTTAAAGACTTTCTCAGGAGTAAGATTAGGATGGATGTGTAACATGAAGAGATAAGGTATACCTTTCTCTGATTCAATGGGCCACTTCTCAGATAATTGTGTTAAAAAAAAACAATTAAATAATGAGCTAAAAGATATACTCTTTACCAGTACTAAGAATAATAAAAGTGAACAGAGAAGGGGATGCTTGCCAAGAAAGGGAGATACAAGGCACTTCTTCATGGTGATATAGTAGTCACTTAGGTACAGAAGTTAGGTTCAACAAAGCAGCCACTTCAAAAAATCTCTGTTAAGCTATTGCTTTTGACTCAAATCCCAGTTTAGTAGATGTTTGATTTATGTCTACTTCTTAGATCTTCTTTATATCAGTTTTTCAATGAAAAAAAAAAAAACAGAAATAAGCTGGATTGCATGAAATAATGTGTGCAGACCACTTAGCACAACAAAAGCACAGGGGGCATTTACAATGAATAAGAGCTGTTTTTACATTATTGACACCTTCGCAGGGTTGACCAACTTAGTGTAACAAGTGAAGAGAGAGTCCACATAAGTAAGAGAGTCATGATGACTAAAGAAGTTACTGATAATGGTTTCGTAGTGCTCCACTTTCTTCTTGGACTTGTTCTTGCTTATTTGTAGGTCTGCTAGAGGCATTTAGGAACTTTCCTGCTAGCTGAATACACAAATGGTGGGAGGAAGAGTGGTTCTGGACTATTCCTAGAACTTCCTAGAACATCCTGAAGATGACACTGAACTTCCTGATCATTCTGCCTCCAATTTTTGAGTTCTGGCATTATAGGAATAAGTGACCATACTCAGTTTTTGGCTGTGTTGTGATCAGACCCAAAGCTTTATATTATGCTAGGGCAAGCACTTTAGCTACTGAACTACATCCTTAGTGCCAAACTAAATATTTGAATAATTCTGCCCATTGCAAAGAAGGATATGACTATTTATATTAGGAAAGAGATTTTGTTCATAGTCTGAGGACCCTAAGGGCTGCATAGAGATTTCTGGAAAGAATGATCTACCCTACTTCCTCTTTGATAGGCTTGAAGCAGCAAGTATCTGCACAAGATTTTATCCGTTCCGGCCTGCTTCACAAATATTTGGAAGCATGCTGGCATTAGTAAATCATAAAAATATTTATTCACTTGTTTTTCACCTATTTTATAGGTAGGTACTGCATAACAAATGAAACAATAGAGATTGAATGTCTGGCCTCATGAAATTTGCAGTTGAGAGAGAGAGAAAGAGAGAGATGAAAATAGCAAATACATGATAAATATATGAGTCATAAGCAGTGATCAAGATGAGGCCTTTTATGGAAGCTCTGGTTATTAAATTGATCAAATGACATCACTAAATGTGAAAATGACCAGATGACTGACTTGAATGCTTTCTATATCATGACTCACAAATTGTTATCTTTTCTGCAAGGATTTTACTCAAATGTGTTATGGTTTAAATGTACCTCATAGGCTCTTGTGTTTAAATATTTGTTGAATAGCTAGTGTTACTGTTTTGGAGGTTATAGAGCCTTTGAGACATGAAGCCTAGTCTTTAAAGGCTATATCTGCCTTTGGTTTGAGTCTAGCTCACTGGTCTCCATATGCCACCCTGTGAAGAAGTGGCAGTTGCAAGATCCTGCTACTTCTGGAACATACTTTCTCCACCATGATGTACTGAAATTCCATGAAACTGTGAGCCCAAATCAATCCTTCCTCCTTTTAATTTGTTTCTATCTGGTATTCTATCACAGTGATAAGAAAGGTCACTAAGGTAATTTCGATATTTACTCTAAAATAACCAGACAAAGAAAAAAAGAATAAAAATTGCTACTATTAGTTGGGCATGGTGGCACATGCCTTTAATCCCAGCACTTGGGAGGCAGAGGTAGGAGGATCGCCATGAGTTCAAGGCCACCCTGAGACTACATAGTTAATTCCAGGTCAGCCTGGGCTGGAGTGAGACCCTACCTCAAAAAAACAAAAACAAAAAAAAAAAAATTGCTACTATGCAGAACAATGGAAATGTGAGGCATAATAAACCTCTTAAAATAGCCATTTTAGTTAAAACCTAGGAGCAACTCTGAATGGAATTATTGGCTTGTGGAAACCAACAATAGTAGGTGGTTTAGTTGTGTAGTTACTTTAATAAAATGCTTCTGTTTTTTAAAGTCATTTTGTGGTAAGCCTAGAGTTGTTTTTGTCTTTAGTTTCATCTCTGAACAATAATAAAGACAAAAACTTGGGATGTTGTCAACAGGGAAAAAATACTGCTTTGGATCTAGCAAGGGCTAACTTACCAAGAGTTAGCTTTATGAAACCAATATATGACTTTGTACTGAGATGTAAGAAGGCACTAATCAAAAGTGCATAGGTTACAAAATTATGACAAAGTAAATACACCTGTGCAAAGACTTCCCAGAGAAAGAACTAGAATATTACAGTCCTAATGATGTGCCCTCCTAATTATTACCCCTGATTCTCTCAGGTCATTGCTACTCTGAAGGGAAACCCTGTATACATCTCACTATCTAGTATTCAACTCTTTGCTTATAAATGTATGAGTATTGTATACAAATGAGGCATATAGTCGTACTTCATGTCTGGTTTCTTTTTATCAATGTAATTTTAATGAAATTTGCATAACTGGAGATCATCATTCATTCACTCTATGGTTTGCTATTGAATGAACTCATTCATTCAATAGAATTTGTTCATCCATTCTACTCTGTTTTATTTATTTATTCATTTATCCTATTTTTGACAAGAATTTAGGTTGCTTTCATCTTGAGGATATTAAAATTAATGCTCTGTTGAACTTAACTTATAATGAGATTTTAGTTGTCAAATATATGAATTTCTGTTTCAGTCTTAGGTTGCTATAGGTCCAATGCTAATATCTAAAGTTGCAGTTTTACAACATGACTGGGTTATTCAGGTTTTTGTTACTGTAACAAATACTTGAGATAATCAATTCATGTTGTTTTATGACTTCTTCCTGTTATTTTCATTTTTTTGTTTTTATTCTTTTTTGTGGGATGGGTGAAGCTTATAGTGTATTTTCATGATTTTCTTAAGCTATGTGACATGAATTTATGGAAACTATTCCATACTGTAGCAGACAGCTTCAGGTTCGCTGAGATGAACTTCCAGACCGGGCACAGTTATGGAGGAAGGGATATTATTTATTGAAGCTTACAGATCCAGGGGAAGTTCCATAATGGCAAGAGAAGCGGCCTGCTCTCCTAGGCCAGGCACAGAGAGCAAAAGCCAACCAGCCACCACAGCACACAGAGCAAAACTACAGCCAAAAGGTCACACAGCACACTTCAGGAACTCCTGCTAGGCACATTTGCATATCTTTACAATGGAATCTCAAACCCACCATTAACACCTTAAGACTGGCCCCCAGTGACATTGCCTCTAGCAAGGTGATTGCAGATGCAAACTATAACTAGTCAAACACTGAATATATTGGGGGACATATATTCAAACTACCACATTCCGCCCCTGGCCCCCAATATATTTAGCTCCTGGCCCCCAATAGATTTATAACTATCACACATTGTAAATTGTACTCAGTCCAATTTCAAAGGTTCTCACAGTGTTGACCAACTTAAGATAGTGAGTCCTGTAAAATCAAACAAGTTAAACACTTTCAACATGTAAAGGCACAGAGTAAACATTTTAACTGTATAAGGAATAGCAAGGAGAGACTAGAACAATGAAAATTCAACCACCATCAGCCGTCATCAAACTTCTGCAGTTCAAGTTCAATATAACCAGAGACTAACAGTCTCCAGGTTTTCCGATCCCACCCCTCCAGCTGGGCAGAGTTGCCAGGAAAAAAACTTTCATCCCATGCCAACACTGCACTCCATGGTAGCCCTTTTGCACAGTCCTGGTATATCCAAAACATCTTCAGGTCTCCATGCAAACCACGGTCCATCTTCCAAAAGGCTCTTCCAGCCTATTCCTCAGGGACTTCATGACCTGCCTTCATGCTGCATCTCAGTAGCGGCTCCTGGAACCGTGTGCAACTCATGACCACTCCATGCATTTTTCATGCTTCCAAAACTAATACCAGGTGTGCAGGACACAGCCATATTCTTAATCCAGGGACAAAATAAATCATAGCCTTGAAAAGCAGGTTCCTTCTCCAGTCAGCTCTTTCCAAGAATTTGCATTTTTAACAGTCTTTCCTCAGGCATCCTCTCCATTGTTTTAATGTAAATCAAGTCAGGCCACCTTTCTTCCACCTTCCTTAAGATTGCTAATGCGTTGACCAGTCTCAATGCCTCTACTTTTAACTTGCTTGAGGTTTTCCAACTTAAAATCTTAAAATCTCAGTCCGATATCTTTAGCCAAGCACATCAGTCCATTACAAATTTAACCTTGATCAAACACTCTGGGCCTGGATAGCAGAACGTAGCCATCCCTTATGCCAGTAGCCCAGTTCCAACAAAGTCCTCTGAAGTCTTTTCTTCCCCTTAGAAAGCTCATAAACCAAGCCTCGAAGTTCAATACTGTCTGCACTTAGCATTCTCAAACTCTCATCAGAATAGTCCATAAAACTTGGCTTACCACTCCAGAAGGCATCTTCAGTTGCAAACACCAAGTCCATGCCCATTCCTCCAAAACAAAAGTTCCAAAAGACGGATATCCACACAGTCAGGTTCATCTCACCCCACACTCCTCGGTACCACTTTACTGTTGCAGACAGCTTCAGGTTCGCTGAGATGAACTTCCAGATCGGGCACAGTTATGGAGGAAGGGATATTATTTATTGAAGCTTACAGATCCAGGGGAAGTTCCATAATGGCAAGAGAAGTGGCCTGCTTTCCAAGGCCAGGCAGAGAGAGCAAAAGCCAACCAGCCACCACAGCACACAGAGCAAAACTACAGCCAAAAGGTCACACAGCACACTTCAGGAACTCCTGCTAGGCACATTTGCATATCTTTACAATGGAATCTCAAACCCACCATTAACACCTTAAGACTGGCCCCCAGTGACATTGCCTCTAGCAAGGTGATTGCAGATGCAAAGTATAACTAGTCAAACACTGAATATATTGGGGGACATATATTCAAACTACCACACATACTATAACAAAGCCAATGATGTAAAAATTAACATAATGCTTTCACATGCTTAAAACCCTACCATCAGCTGACCACTGAGCAAACAATTGCCACTGTCTGATTTCTCTATAAGTCTTTACATGTTGCTATCTTCTTTCACTCTTCTTTCTTCTTAGTAATTTCATATTGCCTAGATATATTCAACTTACATTTATGAATTAAAATGTATCTTCACCACCCTTAGAACTTGCCAAAAACCTTTTTAAAGTTTTTAATTTTATTATGTAGAACTATTTAAGTTTTTTTTGGTTCTAATTCCTTGTCCTTTCAATTTTGTGTGCCATCTGTTTTCCCAATGTTACAATCAGAGTGTTTAGCTGACCTTATCAGATTCTCAGCCTTTGCCTACTTCAGATTATTATATTTTGAAGTGGAAGTAAACATGTATAAATTCAATGGAAATATTTGGCATGGCAAGCAGAGCACAAAATACATAGCTGCTCAAATACAGAAGACACTTTCTTGGTCACATCCAAACAAAGTTTCTACTTAATAATAAAAAATTAAAATAATTCCTGAGTGACAGGTTATTCCCTTAGAAGATGTAAACACCAGGCTCCTCTCTTTCTGCTGCTCAGTTGGCTACATCAAGCAACACCTATTTCCTGTGTATCTTAGCATCGCACTGAAGAACGCAGCAAGAGTATGAGGGTGACAGCTGAATGATTCTGATCAAGCAGCTGCACCTAAGCATAGTGCAGGATGCGAAGTGTCTTCTGGCTCTGGGCCCATGAAGAAGAGGAAATGGGTCTGGTGAGCAGCTGGCAGCCTTTCTCAAGGGGCAACATGAAGCTCTCTGCTATGAATTGAAGCTCTCTGCTATGAATTAGGCCTCTCTCCCATCCCCTCCTATGAGCAAACAATCAAACCAAAGGCAATTGTTTTTATTTTGAAGACAGTTTAGTAAATATTTCTGCTGAAACACAGAACAGGAAGCGTGCATATGAGATAGGTAGTGGGAGGCTCTTGTTGCAATGCAGCCAGGAGGGGATGAGAAGCAGGAGGTCAAAAGATGAAATGGAAAGAGGAAAGCAGTCTACCTTAATCTATAGCCCTAGAGTATTATTTTACATTAATAATGTTTTCTACCTATAATCTCTTTATTCTCAAAGCACTCAATAAAAAACTATAGTTTGCAGTTGTTTCCTGTGAGTAAAAGTAGGAAAAATGTGATTTCACAAATGGAGTTTGGAAGAGGGTGATGTTGCGGTACCTATGAATTCTGAACAAGAATCTCTCTCTCTCTCTCTCTCTCTCTCTCTCTCTGTGTGTGTGTGTGTTGTGTTAGAGGAGATTCTGTGTTTCATTTCCCATTTTCTTCTTTCTTGTCTTTGTTCTTTGCTGAGAAAACTGGCTGGACCAGTCAAGGAGAGTTTTATGAGATAGAGTTGACATTTTCCCATGATATACTATTTCTATTTGAAGGATATTAGATAAGTAGTAAACTGTATTAAGCTACTCTTTTTGTCCTTAACTGGTGGAAAATTTTTTCAGATAGTCATTCTATTCTTGTTTTTATCCTTTGATGGTATCTGTGGAAAACTCTGGTTTTCTGTATCATGGACAGCATATGGTTTACCTACTGACATTTACTCTTGTTCAGTGTTATAGTTACCTTCACTTTGCTGGGACAAAACACTTGACTAGAAGCAGTTTATGGGAAGAAAGGATTTATTTCAGCTTGCAGTCTCAAGGGGAAGTTTCATCATGGGAGGAAGAGGCATGGAACTAGCAGGAAGGTGGCTCACCTCACCACATAGCAGCAGGGGGTAGTCACGGTGAGCTAACTGGTGAACATCCAATAGATCTGCACTAATGAACTTCAAGGTCCAACCCTAAACACACACCTCCTTCACCAAGGTTCCAAATCCTAAACAGCTACCAGCTGGGACCAAGCATTCATAACACTCAATGCTATGGGTAGCATTTTATATTCAAATCATCACATCCACATTATTAGAGACAGAGATCTTAAGTATAAGGGAAGAGTACATCACTTTCAAATTTTGGATACTGAGATTTCAATCTCACTCAATTTGCTAACTATAAAGGTAGGGAAAATAAATATTGAAGGCTTGTTTCCCAAATGGTAATAGTATTGAGAAGTGATTTGATCATGGTGATTTGCTAATCAATGGATTAATCCTGCAGTGAACTCATTACTGAATGGACTATTAGGAAACAGGGCCTCTTTTAATGAAGTTACTAGGGGAAAACCTCTGGAAGGCATATATTGTCCCATATTTCTGTGTCTTCTACTCTCCTCTCCTGTCTTCTCTTTGTGTCTGTCTCTGTCTCTGTGTCTTTCCCTCTATTTCTCTCTACTTTTTGCAAGCACCGTGAGGTGATTAGCCTTCTCTGCTCCATACTCTACCCACCATGATATTACATCTCTTGACTCAGGAGACCATTGACTGACACCATGAGCCAAAAATGAACATTTCCTGCTTTAAATTGATACTCTTAGGTATTTTGTCACAGTGATGACAAGTGTCTAACAGGTAATTCACTAATTTTAAACTGCATGCTTATGAGCACAGATATACTGATGGGTAGTAATAAGGATATTAACATCAAGTGTTTCTTCACCCACTCATACTCTTATCTGGAAAATATTCCTTATTAAATGAAATAATATCTTAGAGTAACATCTGTATAGCGAAGAGAGAATGGTTGGTTATGTTGGAATAAGAAGTTACAGTAAGCATATATTTTGTTTTAAAATTAATTAGCAAAGAAGGTAAATGTTAATTAAGGGAAAAAAATGAAGTCAGAATCATAGTGGCTTTGACACTGAATAGTAATATACTAGTAGACATCCCATTTAACCTCTCTGGGCCTAGTTTTTAAATATATAAAGTGGGAATGATAATAATTATAATACTAACAATAATCTCTCAGGTTGTTTGGATTGTTAAATGAGCTACTGGACACAAAATAATTAGTGCATTATGAGCACAAAGTTGCTTATTCTGTAAGGGGAGAGATACCCTATCTGATAATTCATAATCAAATTTAAGTCATCTGTTAATACTTAACATCTGCATATGAATATATAATACTCATATAATATCCTGAAGTACAGGCATATACAGACTTTTATCTCTGAATACAAAAACAGTTCATGTGCATATTCATATACCCTCAGCTTAAAAGCTTTTTATTCAGTAAGAATTAAAATAGATCTAATTAACAATCTTGCTGTTAAACTTGATTTTTCCCACTTAGCATTTCTTGGCATTTATTCTAAGTCTGTTATAAAGATCTATTTTAAGCTTCTATTTGGGATTTCAGTGTATAAGTGTGTCTTTAATTTAACAAATCCTTTATTGAAGACTATGTGAGTTATTTTAAATTTTTATTCTTCTATACAAAAAAAAAATGCTGTATATACCACTGAAATAATCAATAGTATGAAATGAATCAAGAGCCAAAGACACAATCCTTGTAAGAGTCATTTGCCATCATTATAAGAGTATAGAACTTGAGACTCAAAGACTACATGACTTGTTCAAGCCAATCAGTACTGAAATGAGACAGCCCAAGTTCCCTACATATCAGGACAGTAAGTGCCTATGGTAGGGGTAGGGTTCTGGTAGAGACACTGGGTTTAGAAGAAAACATATTTTATCTCATACACTAAGAAACAGTCCTCAGATGTGTGTGACTCATCCTGGACTACAGAGGGGCAGAATTCTGAGCATCTCTGTGGAATGAAACACCTTATCCCTGGGAGGCTGAGACCTATGGGCCTGACTGAATCCAATGACTCAAGTTGTTTAGAAACTATTCCATTTTATTTCCTTCTGGAAAATGAGATTTATCCCTAAGACTGATGGTTTCTGTCCCCATTGGCAGCAAAATGAGAAGAGCTTGTGGGAAGTATTTAGTATATTCACTATGACATTTATCTAAATATAGTCTTTGTATTGGTCTGCCAGGTTCCCTGATTTTCCACATTAATTCAGTCTTTTCCAAATCAGAGGCTTTTTGCCAAATGTGTTTATTCATAAGAGTGCTCACTAGGTCTTTATAAACACAGGTACATATCATATTCATTTTTAGAAAGGATGAGAAGGAAATGGAACAGCATATTTCATTTTGATGAGAAGAAAGGAATTTAAACTTTGGGACATAGTAAATATGGATAGTGAAAAACCCTACTTGCCTTCTTGCCTCACTAAAAGCATTGTCAAATAGCAGAGTAATATACCAAATTTACTGGGATAGACTTGAACTGTCATAGAATTCACCCATTTAAAACAAACAATTCAACTGTTTTTAATACATTAATAATGTTTGCAACCACTCTCAGTGCAAATTGTGAAATTTTTCATCACCAGCTGTTAGGTTTGTGGCTAGACATCTATAATAAAGCAATTGGAAAAAAATACAGATTTATTTACTACGAGTTTACACATGACATGGAGGGGCTTTATGAAGGAAGAAACCAATTATGTTAGCTACTTGTTTCATCACTGTGACAGAGTACCTGACAAAGGCTACTTAAGAGAAGTGTTTTTTTTTTTTTTTTTTGAGGGACTCACAATTTGGAAGGATATTGTCCATTATGGAGGGGAAGGTATGGTGGCAGGTGACAGAAGGGCATAGCTGGGATGTCTCATCTCCTCACATCTGGCAAAACAGGAGGCAAGAAGAAGACTATAAAACCCCAAAGTGACCTACTTCCTCCAGTGATGCTCCATCTCCTAACCATTCTACAACCTCCCAAAACAACGTTGCCAGCTGGGGACCAGATGTTCAAGCACAAGAGCCTACCAGAATCACTCTCTTTACAAACCCTAACACCTGTGTATATTTTTTGCTTAGAATTGAACAATTGTAGAAACACATGACTTGGCAAAGGAAACATGAACGAATGATAATATGCTGGGAGGAACTTAGTGAGCCCTGGCTGTTAGGTGTGTTCTGTTTCTGTCTGTAATGATAAGGGTGTTCCGTTCTTCCAGTTAGAGGGCAGGCACATCTGGTCTGTGGGTCTTATGACCTGCGTCAGAGGAGTGGGAATTTGACTATTTTAAGTTCCTCACTATATGGTGTTTGTCTTATTTACCTTAGAATAGTGTTTTCAAGGCTCATCCATGTAACATGGATCAGAATTTGTGTCCTCTTTAAGGCTAAATAATATTACACTGTTTGTATATCTATAATTTGTTTGTCTGGTCATCTGTGGATACATTCTTGAATGTTTTCTGCTTTGGTGATTAATGCTATGAACATAGTATATTTGAATTTTTTTCAATTATTTAATCATTTTGGATATATACCCAGAAAAAGAATTGCTGGATTACATAATAATTTTAAGTTTAATGTTTTGAAGCACCATTACATAGGGTTATATGCCAGTCCTCAATGAACAGGAGTTCAAATTTATCTGTGGTTTGGTGTCATAATGAAGAAAACAGGAAAATCCAGCTTTCTGAAGTTCTCATCCTGTATTTTCTTCTAAGTGCTAAGTGTTTCATAATGTGTGATCTTATATTTAGATTTTTTTGTCAGGATCAAAACATTTCTACTTGTATTTATTGAATAACCTATAATTCACATGACATTTATGGAAAATGCACATAAAGTTTCTAGACACAAATGAGGTTAATGCATTTTGGTAGTATATTCTAGAAGAATTAAAGGAGATTGATAAGAAAGAAAGCATATTATGGCATACCAGGATTATCAATAAAATCTATGTGGTATCACATTTGAAGTAATTAAATGTTTACTTCGAATCAGACTATATTTTGAACTCATCTTGAAGACAGTGTACAATGACTTTTAGAGTCTCATTAACCAAAATGTAACATGCATGCTTCCCCCCCCAGAATTCTTCAGTGCTAGTGATGGAACCCAGGCTGATCCATTTTGAGTTAATTTTTACATATGGTATAAGGTAAAAGTCTAACTTCAATCTTTTGTATGTGGATATTTTCCAACACCATTCACTGGAAACAATTCAAAATTGTAAAGGAGAAATGCAAGTTCTTAAAGGAGAAGTTACTTGGAGTTCTTGTGCTGCAGAGCTCATGACAAGATCTTATTTACAGGTTGTTTATTTGGGAGGTGAACTCAGGAGGCAAGAGTGAGAAAAGGACAGAAATATCAGGAACAATAAAGATTCAATATAGCTGGGCATGGTGACGTGCACCTTTAATCCCAGAACTCAGGAGAGAGAGGCAGAAGGATCACTGTGAGTTCAAGGACAGCCTGGGGCCACAGAGTGAGTTCTAGGTCAGCTTGGGCCACAGTGAAACCCTACCTCATAAAAACAAAACAAAGAAACTAAACAATAACAAAGTACCAGTGTAAAGAGTACTGGGAAGAGTGCTTCATGCTTCTATGTGTGACAGAGGCCCGGTTTTGTCAGGAGACCTGAGATCTATCTAAAATGTCTCCCAAATGGCCAGCTGAAGAGCATGATTACAAGGACGTTCATAATGATTCTGCTCTCCCTGGTTAAGGGTTATTTCTGTGTTATCTCAGTGCTCTCGCTATTCCGAAAGGTTCATGTGTGATGGAGAAAGCTATTATGTGTGGCACTCATCTGGGAACTCTGGCAAGAATGGGTTAGCTGCAAAACACTGTCTTCAACAGCTCACACATAATGGGAGGTGAAAAGAGTGATGTAGATTCTCAAAGGCACCTGCTATAATTAGGAACCAAAAGATAAATATGGTCTGCTTCAAAACTTAGCAGAGGACTGACCATGGGACCAAACTTATGCCTGTGGGAAATTATAACGATGAGAAGCAAAACATCAATGTCATAGATATACTTTTATTGAGCACCTCTGACATACAAGCAGGTGTGTCAGCAAGTTATAAACATGAGCCGGACTTCTTAAAGGAGCTACAATTTCATATTGAGGATACAACAATTGCATACAGTGCTCCTTTAAAAGAAAGGGAAGTAGAAAGGGGATGTAGTTCAGTGACAAATCACTTGATTGCATACATGAGGTCTGGGGTTGAAGATCCAGTATCACACACACAAAAAAAGGAGAAAGAAATGAAGAATGAAAGAAGTGACCAATACTATAGAGATATGTAGATCTTCTGAAGCAGAGTCCATGACAAGACCTTTTTACAGATTGTTTATTTGGGAGGTGATCTCAGGAGGAAAGTGAGGAAGGGGACAATATCAGTAAAGGAAGAGAACTTTCCTAGTAGCGAGTGACAAAAACTTAACCAGAGAACACAGATTCATTCTAAAGCTACTTTTATTGATTGTGTTGTGTGCGTGCCAGGCCTATATCTAGATGCTTGGGTTTCTGTGGTGAATGAGTCAGAAATAATCTTAAACTTTACACACTAATGAGAAGAAACGGACAAAATAAGTTATCAAATGACTAAGCAAGATAATGTTAAACACTGTTGAGTGATACTAAAAAGCACAAGTAGACAATTTAATAACATGACTAAGAGGAGTGTGTTTGGCAGTAATCAATACATTCTTTAAGAAAAACATGTTTAAACAGAAACCCGAAGGACAAGGATAAAATGTCGATCACATAAAATCAGAGAAAACTTGAAAGTGGAAAGGCCAGAAGCAGGGAAGGACTATTTGTGTTTCAGGGATGGAGAAAGGGCTAGGGACTCTACAGAGTAGACAGAGGGCTGGGAGAAATCACATCTGATTGCTGGACATAGGCCAGATTACTCAGGAGCTAGCAGGCGTGGTCATGTCTTTGGACTTGATCTTCATGACAGGAAAGTCAATAGAGCATCCTCTGCAGAGGAGTGACTTAGTGAGAGCTACATGCATGAGGACCATTCTGACCAAGTAGCACAGGGCAGAAGTCCACCTCCCAGTTTTACGGCTTGTGCAGGTATCATCCAAGTGGCCCTAGAGATGACTTGGATCCAGGTTGGTGGCCATAGCGACAGAAAGAAGAGGAAGGCTAGAATTCCATGTTGGAGGTGGGTTTGAAGGTTACTTCGGGAGTATGGAGTTGAGAGCTGGGAGACAGCGACAGACATGTCAAAGTCAAATAGGAATGTGTCTTAAAAGGAAACTAAACTTCTTGGATGAAGCTTAAGGAAGGACTGACGAATAATAATGAAATAACAGTGAATAACTGACTTTGAAAGTGATCAAGAAAAACTTTTTGAACTCATTCAAAGTAATGGGATGTAATTCAATAGGGGACAATGGGTAATTGTTAGTGATTTTAAGTGAAGAGTGATAGGAATCAGCTGTGTTCCCAGGTCTAGCTCATAGATCTAAAAACAATCATCACAACAAACACAGCAGTGTGTGTGTGGGGGGGGGCGCAGAATGAGAGTTATTTGGACAGCAAAGGCAGCAACTTGCTCTTCAGAGGTGAATTTACTTCTCTGTTTATTGGCGTTGCTGTGGTAATGTTCAAAAGCCAGCCAGGAGGAAAGAGAACAGTCGACTGCCTCTGCACTTAATAATCTGATTTTATGTAAGACATCAGAAAAGAATGCAATAACTCAGACCTTTGCTGGGAGCATTAAAAGAAACCAGACAAGGCTGAGCTCACATACTCCTTGGCCACACCAGTCCCCTCCTTGGACACAAGCTTCAGGCCCAGCTTCCTTGGCACTATGTAGCCTCGCCTTTGAAGGAACTCATACTGCATTCTGCCCTCTCTCTTCCTTTTGCTACTTCAAACCAGAATATTGCAAATATCCCACAAAGTAAAATGAAACCGCAGGGAAGCAGGAAAGGAATTTTGCCTATAAAAAGGAGGTTGCAGAGGGAGACTTGCTTCATTGCCAGATGGAAACTCTTCCCTCCTGGAGTCCAGTGGATGTGGCCCTGAGCAAACATGCTGCAGAAATGGCAGTTTTTATTTAGATTTGGGTTTTTCCACTTTCTTTTATGAATATAGTGCTTGGATTTTGGTGATCAAGGTATTTTCTCTAATTACAAATATTTTTTCCTGTTGTTTAGGATTAAGCTAATGAATTTTTCTTTGTGTTTGTGTGGTTTCTGATGGGATTTTTGATGGGATTAATAGAAAATAAACAGAAATCTTTCATCACTCTGAATTCTAAACTGTGAAGCCCCTGGGTCTTTACTAACATCTTCATCCAGTCTTTCTTTAATTTTGGACCTCATCTATGTGACATACACTGTAAGAGATGTACATGGTCTCTTCCTTAACTACAACAATGATAAAGGTGGACAGTCCAGTAGTTTTTAACTGTTAGTATGTGCAAGCTATTTAATGATCTCTACTACATGCATTACCCTCCTTAAAAGTCTGGAAACTAGGACTGGAGAGACATCTCCGTGGTTAAAGAGTTTGTCTGCAAAGCCTAATGACCTTTGGTTCAATTCCCCAGTACCCACATAAAGCCAGATACATAAAGTGGCACATGAAATTGGAGGTTGTTTGCAGTGGCTGGATGCCCTGGTACACCCATTCCTCTCTCTCTCTCTCTCTGTGTGTGTGTGTGTGTGTCTCACTCACTCTCTCTCTGTTTGAAAACAAATAAATAAAAATATTGAGATGTCAGCATCTGGCATGGAGGCTTACCACTTATTATGGTGTTGAGTGATGTAATCTGAAGAGTAACAAGGAAAGCCATCAACATTCTAAAATACCAGAGACTAGGCTGTTTGTTTCTCAGATTTACCAGTAAGGTAAGAAGTAAGCCACTGCTACCTATACTTTAATGCCTTGACCCAAATGTATCTAAAATAATTTTTGGTGATGCCAGATGTGGAGGCAGATGTGATAAACCAAGCTACTGGAATATAGAGGCAGAAGGATCATGAGTTTGGGGCTAGCCTGGGCTACCTGATAAGACCTTGTCTCAAAAGAGGAAGGTCTAAGATTGTGGCTAAGTGGTAGAATATTTGCATAGCAAGTGAAAGACCCTGTGTTTAATCCCTAGCACGTCAAAACAAAATCAACTTTGGGGGCTGGGAATATAATTCAGAGGTAGAACCTTTGCTTTAACATGTGGTAAGCATAGTTTAATCCCCAACACCATAAGAAATAAATATTATGTGTACGAAATAGCTGCATGTCCTCTTAGGCTTTCAGATTCCCAGCATGGACACTCTACTTCACATGTTGCTTTTGTATAACCCTAGCTCAACAATGATCAGATGAGTCTTATTCATCAGGTTTTTTTTAAACTTTTTATTTTATCTTTTTTTTTTTTTTGGAGAGAGACACAGAGAGAGACAGAGAGAGAGAGAGAGAGAGGAGGAGAGGGAGGAACACAGAGATGGGCGCGCGAGCAGTGTCTCAGCTGCTGCGAACGAAATCCAGATGTGAGCGCCCCCTTGTGGCCAAGTGAGGCATTGCGCCCTCGTGTCACTTTGCATCTGGCTAAACGTGGAACCTGGAGATTGGAACCGCTGGAGATTGGAACCAGTGTTCTTAGGGTTAGGAGGCAGGCGCCTTATCCCCTAAGCCATCTCTCCAGCCCTATTCATCAGTTTTTAACTGTTAATGCACTCATGTTGGGCTCATTAGGGTGTTGCCAAATTCTTGCAAATATTGATCCTTTTGTTTGATATGCATGAGCTTTCCTTTCCCCTAAACATTAGAAGGTTTCAAGGATCTTGCAAAGTCTGTTAAATTTAATTTCATAACCTTGACAACTTTGCACTTAATAGATACGAGCTTCCTTCTTCTATTCATTACAATCTCATAAAATCACAGAATGGCCATTTTAACCATTTTCTGATTTTACAAGTTAGATACACTTAAGTCAACAAACAATCCTGAGAATAAAATACTAATGAATTCAATCAAATGTAACCCAGAATATTTTTAAAAACGAAATGTATGGGGCTGGAGAGATGGCTTAGCAGTTAAGCACTTGCTTGTGAGGCCTAAGGACCCCAGTACAAGGCTCAATTCCCCAGGACCTATGTAAGCCAGATGCACAAGATGGTGCATGCATCTGGAATTTGTTTGCACTGGCTGGAGGCCCTGCTGTACCCATTTTTTTTTCTCTCTCTCTCCCTCTCTCTCTCTCTGCCTCTCTTTCTCTCTGTCTGTCGCTCTCAAATAAATAAATAAAAAGAAACAAAAAAATGTATTCACACTATCTTTTGGTAGTTATTTTCCAATAGTAAAAACATAAATAAGATTTCTGCTTGTATGCTGTCTTCTACACTAACACACAAGGTGATTATCTTTAGAAATACATACATGGCAAGCAGTAGGAAGCCCATTTGTAACAGGACTACTGAAAAGGAATATATGGACATTTTTAAAGTGCTTATTTTAAACTTCGTTCCTCTCTGTGTCCCAGAGTAATGTATGAAGGAATTCTTGAACTGCAAAATAGATTCAAACTGTGTGTGGTGGAGAAGAACTGAGTAGTGTCCATTGGCTTAGTGAAGAACAAATTGTGACAAAGTGGATTCCTTCAGAACTATTAACCCCTCAATTTAAGTGTCACTTATGGGGGCTTTCCTTAGAACTTGGATCAGGTTTTGTCCCCTGACATAACTACACTCTAGCTTCTAGTCTCAGCATTCAAGACAAATGTAACTTAAAAAAAATTGTGTGATACTTTGTCTAATAAACACCTTTATAATTAGAACATAAGATTCATGAGATGGATATTATTTACTTATGCTGCTGGGACCAAAATAGAAACAACCTAATGGAGAAACAATTTATTTTTGATTTTTCTTTCAGAGAGATTTCAGTCCATCATAGTCAGGAAGGTAGTGACAGTAGGAACTTATACTGACAGCTGTTCACATGGCAGCAGGCAAGAAATAGGAAGAATTGGACACAAACCAGGAGTGGCTATAATCATCAGAGGCTGGTCTGCTCTAGTGACCTACTTCTGTCAACAGGGCCTTAACTCCTGATGAGTCCATAGCCTTCAAAAGAGTGCCACAAGCTTGGGTAGGAACATTTGAAACATAGGCTCTGGTGATGGTTTCCGCTTCAAATAATTACAAAAGATATCTATCTTTTTCTTTTCTTTTGAGATAGGGCCTCACTTTAGCCCAGGCTGACCTAGAACTTTCTCTGTAGCCCCAGGTTGGCCTTGAACTCGTGGTGCTCCTCCTACCTCAGCTTCTCAAGTGTCAGGCTTAAAGTCATGCATCACCATGCCTGGTTCCTTTTTGCTTTTGAAATTGTATGTGTGTGTGTGTGTGTGTGTGTGTGTGTGTGTGTGTTATGTGTGCATGTATGGATGTACACACAGATGGTAGAGGACAACTTCCAGGTGTTACACCCTCTCCTTCCACTTTCTTGCTTTGCCACTGTATGTACCAGATGAGCTGGCATGCAAGCTTCTGAATTTTTCTGGCTCTGCCTCTCATTGCCATAGGTGTGATGGATCACAGATGTGCACTTCACTTGTATCTGATGTTATGTGGGTGCTGGGAAGGATTGAACTTGGTTGGTAGGTGCCTTTAACCCCTCAGCAATCTCTCCAGCCCTAACTTTTTCAGTTTTTAAAATATTTTTTATTTTATTATTTTTTATTGACTTCTTTAATTATAGACAATATCCCATGTTATTTCCCTCTCTCCCCCACTTTCCACTTTGAAACTTCACTCTCCATCATATCCCCTCCCCCTCTCAATCAGTCTCTCTTTTCAGTTTGATGTTAGGATCTTTTCCTCCTATTATGATGGTCTTATGTAGGAAGTGTCAGGCACTGTGAGGTCATGGATATCCAGGCCATTTTGTGTCTGGAGGAGCGTTGTTGTAAGGAGTCCTACTCTTCCTTTGGCTCTTACATTCTTTCCGCCCACTCTTCCGCAATGGACCCTGAGCTTTGGAAGGTAGGTTTGAGATGTTTCAGTGCTGAGCACTCCTCTGTCACTTCTTCTCAGCACCATGGTGCCTTCTGAAGGTTGCCACCATCTGAAAAGAGAAGCTTCTCTAATGAAAAGTGAGAGTAGCATTGATATATGGGTGTGGACATTAAGAGAAGTGCTTACTGGCAGTTTTGTGAGCATAGTATCTACATTTAGTGAGACACCAGCAAACATTACACCCTTAGGGCTCATGACTACCCCTGTCATACAATTTTCAGTATCAGGGCTGTGTTCCCTCCCATGGAGCGGGCCCCCAGTCCAATTAGAGAGCAGTTAGTTTCTCTCATAACAGACATGCCACTATTGCACCCCTAACTTTTTCAGTTTTAAATAGAACCTAAATATTTATTTCAATGCCATATATATATGAAATTCAATTGTTGGCTATAACAATCAAGGGCCTGGGAAATAATCTACTTAAAATGATGGTTAAGTAAGAAGGTTAATTCACTGGAAATCATCTAGATGAATGGTTTCTAAAATTTTGATGTCTAGTAAAGGCCATTTGTGATAGTGGCAGTACTTTTATTCCCTACTCACTGACAGAATATAGGAGGCTGCTAAGCCCATGTGAAATCAGTCATGCTTTTATTAGACTTTGTATCTTGTGCTTGCTAAGTAAAGGAGGTTTTATATATGACACATGATTCTCTTCACCAGAAGGCAATGCCACAGACAGGGATACACACTTGGTACTTCCTTGGGTACTAGGTGATTGTCACCCACAGTCTGGACCTAAGCCAAGTGATATTAAAAATAACTTATTTCTAAAGTTCTAAACTTTATATATTCAGTGTTTGCCAAGAAGATGAATAAGTTCCAGCATCTAATAATTAGTACAAAATATCCCTAAAGTCTCAGTAATGCCCTTTTGCCTTCAACATTACATAATACAGTGGTAGCATATGCTGCTGGGATGCATAAACAAACTGATAAGGATGAGGTGGGAGAGAAGAAGTAACGTCTCTCACCTCCACCTAGTTTCTTCCTAGACTCTACTCTCACAGTGGCCAAATGCAGTAGATACCATTGATAAGGAAGTCTGGATGATTTAAATGCACCAACAGCTCAAGGTGCAGAGTGGCTCAGAGAAGGGCAGAGACGATTTAGAGGAGCACCTGAGGAGTAAGCAGTAAACAGGAAAACTTACATTTGTGCACTTGATGCTTCTCACAGACCTCCTTAAATCCTCCAAGCAGAAGACTGGGAAGCTAAGAATGGGATAAAATAGGGAAAAGGCTAACAAGTCAATTACCCAAAGTCACACAGCTAATGAGAGGTAGAACCAGATCTCTCTTTCCGCACTCTGAGCCTCTGTATCATCTGTGTTGTGAGCACACTCCCTTCTCTCCACAGTTCCCAAACTCAGGGCATTGTTGTACCTAGAGGTTATTTGTGCTGTGGCTCAACATTGTGGGTGGTTTGTATTTTGTTTCTTTTCTGTTTATTTAGGGTTTTGCCTCTGTTTATAAAATATTCTCTCTCCCTGTTTTTGTATTTTGTTGTTACAGTGCCCAGAATATTTCAGATCCTCATTGTAGATGAGTTATGGTCAACAAGACATCTGATTATTCACATTGTAGCAGAGGAAAGCAGGCTCTTTTAAATTTACACAGGGCTGTCCCTGGGCCAGAGGAATGAGTCCCTCCCTGGCAAGGGGAGGAGTGGTTGAGGAGGCCTGTGAGCAAGCTGCTTTGGAACTGGGGAAAATCTCAGTGGTGACATTCTACTGGGATCTTTTATCCCCATCTGCAGCTTTCCTCTGTATTAACTTTCCCAACCCTTACTGGCGGGATTATTTAAAACAACAACAACTAACTTTCCTTAAAGGAAATTAAAAGAAAGGTGAGATACATAGAAAGAGGCAAAATTCCCTATCATTTCATCACAAAAGAGAACAGTTCCAACAAAATCCTTCTAGTCATTATTTTCTGCATGGATACATATGACACTATGTATGACATATGAAAATTATATGCAAATTTTACTTTAAGTGTGCTCAGTCCATATACATGGCTCTGTAGCTTTCTGTTTGTCTCCAAAGTGTCTAACCACAAATGTCTTAGATTTCATATGGACTTCTCAGCTAGTTTAAAGAGGAAGGAAGGCAGAGAGAAATTGTTGCTAGAGATGCACCACCTCCAGCTGGAAGACACACTGTGGTGGAATGCCAGCTTCTCATACTAGAATGTGTACTTGAATCATTGGTGGGGGGAGGGGTCCTGTTACCATACAGCCTGTGTTTCAGGAGGTCTAGGTCAAGATTTGTGACTGCAGCCTCATATGCTCCTTAGGGCTGCAGATATTGCTGGTATGTGACCCACACTTTGTGGAACACACAGGTGACTGCTGTGTTGACAGAACTCTAGCAGAGGAGTTCAAATTTTAAGCATGTGGTTTAGGTAAATTTTTGAACCTCTTAGCCTTAGTTCTCTCATATATGAAGAAAGGGTTATAAAAATCTGAAAACATTTAGCACAAAACATGAATTTATTATACATGTATTGAAATGTAGTCATGATAGAAGAATTCTCTTATCTCATATCTCTTTTCACCCCACCAAAAAATAAAGTATGCCATCAAAACAAAAATAAATATCTATGAAAAATGGCTGCATGCTTAAAGAAACTTGAAGGTTCTGAATTTGGAATGATAAATTAATGTATTTTCCCTTTTAAAACACAATATTGAAAAAAAAAACCACTAAAACTCAAACTTCCAGGATCCAATAGAAGTCTCTTTATGGCACAACAACCTGAGGGATGATTCATTATTTTTATATAAATATACTAGTATATCAAGTATATGTTCAAACTCACTTTTCTTTTTTAAAAAATTTTGTGTGTTTGTTTCAATGTGTGTGTGTGTGTGTGTGTGTGTGTGTGTGTGTAAGGACACATGTGACTCTGGATATATGAGTGCCATGGCCCATGTGTATGTCTGAAGAAAACTTTGGTGCTGAACCTTACCTCATACCTGCTTGAAGTAGGCTCTTTCTTGGTTCACGCTGTAACACAAGGCCCACTGGAAATTCTCCTGTCACTTTGTCACTTCTTACCACAGGTATACTGGGATTACAAATCCTAGATGGTCTAGCATCTAGCTTTAAGTGCATTCTGGGGAACCACAGTCAGACCCTCATACTTGTACACAAGTACTTTATCCACTTAGCTATCTCCCTAGTTCCTACTTCTTAATTTTTTTTCCTTTTTAATATTTTTTTCTGCTTTCATGCCAGAAAAGTTCTCTTTCTCACGTGTTCCTTTTCATACCTCCTCCTATCTTGCTGGCTTTAACTTCTTTTCCTTCCTAGATAATCCTGTGGGATGTTTCCATGTTTCTCTTCATATGATGATCTTGGCTCTATACTTTGTATATTTGTATGCATTACTTCATTCAACAGAAAGGCTCTTTTCCAGGAATCTGGATCTTGTGTTTTTCACAAGTGCTTACCATTAGATTTTTTTTAAAAAATCCTAAAATCAGAAGAGAGGAGTCTTTCTTTTTCAATTAAGAATTTCAAGCTACTTTGCTTTTGCAATCCCTGATGATATTTTTAATTATAAAAATTTCAGTAACAAAAAAAATATATGAACAGACCATGAGTTGCTGAGCCTAGCTTCCATTCCAAAACCAGTGTGCGCATCAGGAACAAGCTTGCCTCCCCAGATTGGGAGCTGCCTGAGACAAAGATAGTGGTCTAGTTTTGGGAGACAGAAATGCAAAGCTGAGCCTGTCTGGTGCCTACATGTGTCTTAGGAACTTCTTTGTTTAAAAATGAAAGAAGTAATTTGAAGGGAAGTTTGATTCTGTCCTCCTGTGACTATGTTCTGAAGGCCTCCTATTTAGACCAAAATTCCCCTATTATGTTCTTTGGAAGAACCCACATGGGTGGGTTCAGTCTGGGATAGTTCTAGCAAAGGAAAAGATGAACTAAAATAGTTTAATTAATTGGTTGAACCAGGCTCAAATCAACTACGCTCACATGATCAGATATTTAACGAACAAATGCTGTCCATCATTTGAAGTTTTTTTTAAATTATTGTTTTTTATTGACTTTTATACTTACATACAAAAACCCACGTGATATTTCCCTCCCCTCCCCCCATTCCACTTTAGAACTCAAGTCTCCATCATATCCCCTCCCTCTCTCCATTAGTCTCTCTTTTAATTTGATGTCATCATCTTTTTCTTCTATTTTGAGGGTTTTGTGAAGGTATTGCTAGGCACTGCAAGGTCATGGATATCGAGGCCAGTTTCTGTCTGGGCAGTTGCATTGTAAGAAGTCGTACCCTTCCTTTGGCTCTTCCATTCTATCCGCCCCTCTTCCGCAATGGTCCCTGAGCCTTGTAGGGTGTGACAGAGGTGTTTCAGTGCTGGGCACTCCTCCATCCCTTCTTCTCAGCACTATGTTGCCTTTTGGGTCATCCCAGTGGTCATCACCATCTGAAAAGAGAAGCTTCTCTAACCGGAAGTGAGAGTAGCGTTAAGATGTGAATATGAACATTAAGTATAGTGCTTTCAGGGCAGCTTGGTGGGAATAATATATACATTTAGTCAGATAAGAGCAGGCTTATACCCCTAAGGCTCATGACCTCACCTACCATAGACTTTTACTTAGGTTTTTCAGTACCAGGTATGTATTCCCTCCCATAGAGAGGGCCTTTAGTCCAATTATGGAGCAGTTGGTTACTCTAAGAGTAGACATGCCACTATTGCACCCGTTCAGTCATTGGGCCTGTCTGGCCAAACTTGAATATTCAGCGTCCACTGTTTTCACTGTTGATGGCTTCTGTCTCCCATACGCTGCATGCAATGCAGCTTTTCCAGCTTTCAGTTGGCTGGTCTACAGGGAGAAGGTTTTCTGCTCCACACCAGCTTGCTTTCTCAGTGACCATGCTTCTCAGGCATGAGATGTCTTCAGCAATAGGGTCTTACTATCTGTTTCTCTAGGGAAACCAAGGGCTTTGGCAAAAGCCTTTAATGTTTTGGAGGCTACCGGGACCTCCTTGGCCAACAACTCACTGGAAGGTATCCCATCCTAGGTACTGAAAATTTTCTAGTAACAGTCTACAGCATCTAGATGTGCCCTTATTCAAAAAAGTAATTTTACATATGTCTTATTCATAATATCTTGAGTTTATATTGACCCTCCCCCTGCCCTTCTTGTATGCATTCTCTTCCCATGGCCTCGCTTAGGCCATTCCCCTCCCTGAAATCAGTTCTTCTGCTTACATATATGCATTACCATATACTTAAGTCCTTCCCTTTCTTCCCTCCCTTATAGCCTTTTACCAGCTTACTGGTTTCTGGTACCTATTTTTGGTTCCAGTTCACACACAAGTCTATACATTGGTAGATAGGATCCACATATGAGAGAGAACATGTGTAAATATTTTATTCAATTATTTTTTTGAGAGAGAGAGAACGAGAATGGGCACTCCAGGGCCTCTACACACTGCAGAAGAACTCCAGATGCATGCACCACCTTGTGCATCTGACTTATGTGGAAACTGGGGAACTGAGCCAGGGTCCTTAGGCTTTGCAGGCAAGTGCCTAAACCACTAAGCAATCTCTCTAGCACTCATATGAAGCTTTTAGGCAGCTGTATCTTTTTCCTCAGTTGCAATCCTTATTTATTCCTTTGGAGCTTCTTAAGAAGACAGCAAACCCAACCTACCACCATGGGATGGGGAGAGGATGCATGGCTTCTTTACAGGTGGAAGAGCTGGTATGGTCGAGTAGTATTAATTAATTAATTAATTAATTATCAGATATGAACATATTCATATGTAAACAACACAAGTTGGTACCATCCTTTCCCTCCTCCATGTCCCTTCTCTGAAGAGGCCTATCTCATTGGGAGTGCAGGTCAACACCATGGGGATTGTGGGTCATGCATTATGGAGGCAGCAGTCAGTTATGAGGGAGAGGCAATATCTCTGTGAAGATGTCCCAGCTTGTGGCTCTAACAATCTTTCCGCCCCCCCCCCAAGCTATGTTGAGTGCATTTTAAGTCTACTTCAGTGATGGGCTCTTAGGAGACTCTGGATCTCTAGTTTGGTAGGTGTAAGGTGTCCTCAGTGTCTATCTCCTTCACCCTTGTGTTGATATAAGATTCACTAAGAAAACAGCACTCTGGCTCATTTCCCCAATTCCTCTGTGGTTTCAGATGGGATTTGGGTGGAGTGTACTGGGTTGTTTATCTCCTCAGGTCAAGCCTCTATTTGAAAAAGAGAAGCAGATTCTCTAATGGTTCCAGATATGGTTTCATTTCCACTAAGTGGATCTGTTAGCCTTTCCACTGAGTGGATCTGTTAGCCAATCCAAGAGCAGTTGGTTACCTACTATGGTTGTGTGCCACTATTGCACTTGTGTGAGCATCACATCAGGTTGTTTGCTTCTGAGCCACTTAGACTTTGAGTTGTTTGGACAGATGCTGATCACTATACTGTGCTCCCCCTAAGGTCCTCTTGAGGTTTCCACCTTTTAGTCTAACTCCCAGGATATAGGATTCTATGGTACCAATTTGAGTTCAGTTTTGTGTCCCCCTATACCCTTTCCCTTCCTCCAAGCCCTACACTTCCTATTGCCCAAGCCTCTAGATGCTACTCAGGTATTTCAGCAACTCAGGCTGCTCCAGGTTAGAAATTACAGATGAGTGAGACCATGTGACGATTGTCTTTCTGTGATTGTGTGAGTTCACTTAAAACGATCTGTTCCAAGTTCAACCATTTTTCTACACATTTCACTGTGTCATTTTTTTTCTAACTGCTGAGTAGAATTCCATCATGTAGATATACTACATCTTGGTTATCTATTCATCCAGTGATGGACACCTGGGTTGATTCCAGTTCTTAGCTATGATGAATTGAGCAGCTATAAACATGGGTGAGCAAATATCTCTGAACTGAGATGTGGAGCTTTTAGGATAATGCTCAGTAAGAGAATGACAGGGTCTGTTGGTAACTATATTCTTCCTTTACAGGAGTCTTCATATTGATTTCCATAGTGGTTGTACCAGCTTACATTCCCACCAGCAGTGAATGAGTGTTCCTATTTCTCCACATCCTCACCAATATTTGTTTTCATTTGATATTTTAATGTTTGCTATCCTTACTGGAGTAAGGCGGAATCTCATAGTTGTTTTAGTTTGCATTTCTCTAGTGGTTAGGATTGTTGAACATTTTCTTAAGTGTGTGTTAGCCATTTGTAATTCTTCTCTAAGAACTCTCTATTCAGTTCTCTGCCCCACTTTTGGAGTGGGTTATTTCATTTTTTATTGTTTAGTTTTTGAGTTCTTTGTAGATTCTAGATATTAGCCTTCTGTCAATGGTATAGCTGACAAAGATTTTCTCCCATTTAGTGGGTAATCTATTGGATCTGCTTATGGTATGTTTGTCTGTGCAAAAGCTTTTAGCTTCATGAGATCCCATTGATTAAGTGCTTATTTAATTTCTTGGGCTACTGGGTTTTGTTCAGGAAGTCTTTTCCCAGTCATATATCATGGGGAGTCCCCCTATGTTTTCTTATAGTAAATGAAGAGTTTCAGGTCTTATGTTGAGGTCTTTAATTCATTTGGACTTGAGTTTTGTTCATGGCAAAATGAGTGGGTCTAATTTCATTTTTCTATATATGGTCATCCAATTGTCCAGCACCATCTGTTGAAGATGCTGTCTTTTTTCCAGTCTAAATTTTTGGGAACTTTATCAAAGATCAAGCATCTGTAGTTACTTGACCTAAGGTATCGGTCTTCAATTCTGTTCCACTGATCTATGTTTCTGTTTTTATTCCAGTATCATGCTGTTTTTGTCACTATGGCTTTATAATATAGTTTTAGATCGGGTATGGTGATACAGCCAGAGGTGTATTTTTTGCTGAGGATATGTTTGTATATCTGAGGCCTTATGCCCTTCCATATGAATTTTGAGATCATTTTTTCAATCTCTGTGAAGAATGATGCTGGTATTTTTATTGGTATTGCATTAAGTCTGAATATTGCTTTTGGTTGAATTGCCATTTTCACAATATTAATTCTACCTATCCAGGAGCAAGGGAGGTCTTTCCATCTTCTGGAGTCCTCCTTGATTTCTTTCTTGAGTATTTTTTATCTTTCAATTATATAGGTCTTTCACATCCTTGGTTATTGTTATTCCCAGGCATTTAAAATTTTTGTTGCTATTGAAAATGGGACAGCCTCATTGATTTCTTTCTCTGTATATTTGTCCTTTGCATATAGAAAAGCTTCTGATTTTTGTGCATTGATTTTGTATCCTGCAACTTTGCTGAAGGGATTTATCACCTTTAGAAATTTTGAGATGGAGACTTTCAGGTCACTTATATATAGGATCATGTCATATGCACATAAGGCTAATTTGACTTCTTACATTCCATTTTGGATTCCTTTTATTTCTTTTTCCTGTTTTATTGTTTGAACTAGTACTTCTAGTACTATGTTAAAGAGCAACGGTGAGAGTGGGCACCCCTGTCTTGTTCCCAATCTCAGTGGGAACTCCTTGAGTTTTCCCCATTAAGTATTATTTGGGCTTTAGGAGCTTTATATAGTCTTTATAGTGTTGAGATTAAAACTCTCCATACCTATTCCTATTCTTTCCCAGTGGTTTTTTTATTTTTTATTTTTTTGGTTTTTTGAGGTAGGGTTTCACTCTAGTCCAGGCTGACCTGGAATTCACTCTGCCTTCTCAGGGTGGCCTTGAACTCATGGTGATCCTCCTACCTCTGCCTCCCGAGTACTGGGATTAAGGCGTGCACCACCACGCCCGGCCTTCCCAGTGTTTTGATCATGAAGTGGTGTTGTATTTTGTCAAAAACTTTCTCTGCATCAATTGAAATGATCATGTGGTTCTTAGGGTTAAGTTTATTTACATGGTGTTACAGTAGTTTGAATATATGGTCCCCAATATATTCAGTGTTTTATTAGTTTGTTGTTTGTATCTGCATCCACCTGGCTGGAGGCAATGTCACTGGGCAGATCTAAAGGTGTGGTGGTGGGTGTGGTACTTTGAATATATGGCCCTCAATATATTCAGTGTTTTATTAGTTATAGTTTTCATCTGCAATCACCTTGCTAGAGGCAATGTCACTGGGGGCAGATCTTAAGGTGTGGTGGTGGGTTTGAGATTCCATTGTAAAGATATGCAAAGTGTGACTAGTAGGAGTTCCTGAAGTATGCTGTGGCTTTTGGCTGTAGTTTTGCTCTGTGTGCTGTGTGCCTGGTTGGATTTTTTTCTCTCTCTTGCCTGGTCCTGTGAGAGCAGGCCCCTTCTCCTGCCATTGTGGAACTTCCCATGGATTTGTAAATTTCAATAAATAATATCCCTTCCTCCACAACTGTGCCTGGTCTGGAAGTTCATCTCAGCAAAACTGAAGCTGTCTGCTACAGTGGGTTTGAGATTTCAATCTAAAGATGTATAAACTGTGCCTAGCTGGAGTTCATGAGGTGTGCAGTGCTGTTTGGCTTTTGGTTTTGACTTTTTCTCTTTGTGTTTGGTCCTGTGAAAGCAGGCCAGCTTCTTCTGTCATTATGGAACTTCCCCTGGATCTGTAAGCCTCAATAAATTCCTTCCTCCATAACTGTGCCTGGTCTGGAAGTTCATCTCAGAGAACCTGAAGCTGTCTGCTACACATGGTATATTATGTTGACCATTTTCCATATGTCTAACCATCCCTGCATCCCTGGGAAGAAGCCTACTTGATCAAGGTGGATAATGCTTTTTATGTGTTGTTGAATTTGGTTTGCAAAGATTTTGTTTAGGATCTTTGCATGTAAGTTCATTAGGGATATAAACCTATAGTTTTCTTGTTGCATCTCTGTTTAGTTTCTGTATTAGGGTGATGCTAGCATCATAAAAGGAGTCTGGGAGGATTCCCTGGTCTCCAATTATGTGAAATAGTTTGAGAAAAAATGGTTTCAGTTCTTCAATAAAGGTATGATAGAATTCAGCTGAGAAGCTATCTAGTCCTGGACTTTTCTTTTGGGGGAGGTTTTTGATTAACTTTTCAATCTCCATGGATGTTATAGGTTTGATTAGGAGATTAATGTGCTCTGAGTTTAATTTTGGTAAGTGTCTAGGAATTGATCCATTTCTTCCAGATTATTCAATTTGGTGGAGTAAATATTTTGGAAGTATGCTCTGATGATTCTTCCAATTTCATTGATGTCTGTTGTGATCTCCTCGTTTTCATTTCTGATTTTGTTAATTTGAGACTTCTCCTTTTTTTCCTGACCAAATTGGCCAGGTGTTTGTCAATTTTATTTATTTTTCCAAAGAACCAGCTTTTCGTTTCATCAATTTTTAAAAATTGTTTTTATTTATTTATTTTTATTTTTTAATTTATTTTTTATTGAAAACTTCTATACTTACAGACAGTAAACCATTATATTCCCCTCTCCTCCCCCATTCCCCTTCAGAGCTCCACAAAAGATGATGACATCAAATTGCTTTATTTGGTTTCCAATTCATTAATTTCTACTATATCTTGATTATTTCTTTCCATCTGCAGCTCTTTTGGTTGGATTCTTGTTTTTCCATTGCCTTTAGGTGGACAGTCATGTTATTATTGTGAGATAGCTCTGTCTTTGTAAAGAAGGCATTTAGGGCTATGAATTTTCCCCTTAGGACTTCCTTCATTGTGTCCCATATGTTTTGGTAGGTTGTGTTTTCATTATCATTCAATTCTAGAATTTTACAACTTTTTAAAAATTTCTTCCATGAACCATTCATTGTTTAAAAGTGTGTTGTTTAGTCTCCAGGAGCTGGTGTTCTTGGTGTCTCTTGTTAATTTCTAGCTTTAAAGCATAGTGATCTGACATGATGGAGGAAGTTACTTCAGTTTTCCTGACTTTATGAAGGCAGGCTTTATGGCCTAATATATGGTCCATTTTGGAGATGGTTCCACAGGCTGCTGAGAAGCATGTGTATTCTGTAGAGATGAGGTGGAAAGTTCTGTAGATGTCTTTTAGGTCTAGTTGATCTATCACGTTGTTGAGCTCTATTATTTTCCTGTTGATTTTCTGCTTGGATGATCTTTCTGTTGATGATTAGTGGAGTAGTGAAGTCTCCAACTATGATGGTGTTGTGTTTATTTCTGTTTTATTGTCAAGTAGATTTTGTTTTATAAACTGCGGTGCATCTGTGTTTAGTGCATATATATTTATGATTGTGATGGGGTCATGTTGGGTCATTCCTTTGATGAGTAAGAAGTGGCCTTCCTTGTCCTTTTTGATTACTCTTGGTTTGAAGTCTATTTTATCAGATATTAATATAGCAACACCCACTTGTTTTTTATTGCCATTTGCTTGGAATATCATTTTCTGACTTTTCACCTTGAGGAGGTGTCTATCTTTAGTGGTGAGATGGGTTTCTTGAAGACAGCAGACAGAAGCATCCTGTGTCTTTTGATGGGTGAGTTAAGAACATTAATATTAAGGTTATTACTGTGAGGTTTTAATTAATCCCTGCAGTGATGAGGTGTTTTGTGCTTTCTTGTGTTTTGTATTGTTTTGAGCCTGGTCTATTTTGGTTATTGTGATCTTCTTCTTGCTGGCTCTTGAGATTGGTTGTTTGACTGTTCTGTGTGGAGTATTCCCTTAAGTATTCTCTGTAGATTTGGCTTTGTATTCATGTAATCATAGAATTGACTTTTTTCATGGAAAATTTTCCTTTCACCATCTATTATGAGGGATACTTTTGTTGGGCACAGTAGCTTGGGTTGGAAGCCATAGTTTTTTAGACTTTGTAATGTTCCATTCCAGGCCTTTCTGGCTTTCAGGGTTTCCATTGAGAAATCTGACATAATTCTTTGTAGGTTGTGAATTGTTTCTCTTTTGCTTCCTTTAACACTGTCTCTTTGTTTTTGTTGTTATGAGGTTTTTTTAAGTGTTTTATAGATTTATTTTATGCTTAGTGGTTTTGGAGGGTAATAAACAAAGGTACATTTTCCAAGTGTCTCTTGGGGACGTCTGGGAATGAGTGGAAGTGTGTTGATGTAGCAGGACAGCTAAACTCTTCAGATTCTTCTTTCTGCAGCACCAACACATTTCTATGATTTCAAAGCTGATGTTGCAGGTTTCTTCACAGTTCTATTGTCTTTCAAGACCAACAACTTTGTACATACAATACATGAATTTTGGACAACTGAACCAATTTGGTGAAAGTGTGCCCAGGGATTCCCCTATGGAAATGACCCTACATATGAAATTCTCCATGCAATGTGAAAACAGACCTACTAAAACCCACTTAAAAATTCCTGGCTAAGAAGCTTTGTGGGGAGGAGGAATCTGAAGTCCGAGGTCAGTTAAGGCGCTTGTTGTTATGAGTTTTAGCTGTGATGTGTCTTGGAGAGTTTCTTCTTTGGTCCTGTCTGTTTGGCGTTCTGTGGGCTTCTTGTATCTGGATGGGCCTCTCCTCTCTTTTGAGAGATTCAGAATTTTTCTTCAATAATTTTGTTGAACATGTTCTCTATGCCTCTGGCCTGGATTTCCTCTCCTTCTGGTATACCCATGATCCAGATGTTTGGTTGTTTTAGGGTATCCCACAGTTCCCTCATATTCTGTTCACTTGATTTTTTGAACTTAGCAAAGTTTTGGCCTCCCGATCAATTTCTTCTGCCTTGTCTTCCAGGTTAGAGGTTTTGTCTTCCACATGAGTAACTCTGTTAGTAAGCGGTTCTAGAAAGATATTTAATATTTCGATTTGATTTTTGTTTTCTGTTGTGTTATTTTGCATCATGTCCATATCTTTTTTGAGATATGATTTTAATTCAAGTTCTTATTTTCTTGATGCTTCCTGGAAATCATTCTTGCATTTGATCAAGTCTTCATTAAGCTTAATCAACTGGTTGTTGAGATCTTCCATTTCTTGACTCATCTTCAATTTATTCATATATCTTTTGAGGGTTCTAATGTTTTCTTTGATCAAGTTAAGCCTTCTGTCAAAATCTGAAAGCTCTATGAGAAAATTCTGTTCAATTTCATTGATATGATTGTTGGTTCTTTGATGGTTTGCTTCAAGTTTAGCATTTTTTTTTATCAGGGTCTCATTGGTTGTTGTGTTTTCATTTGGGGAATGAATTTCTTTTTTAATGTATAATTTTATTATTGACAACTTCTATACTTAAAGAAAATAAACCATGAAAATTCCCTCACCTCCCCTACTTTCCCCTTCACAACTCTATTCTCCATCATATCCCCTCCCTCTCTCTGTTAGTCTCTCTTTTATTTTGATGCCATCATCTTTTTCGCCTATAAAGAGGGTCTTGTGAAGGTATTGCTAGGCACTGCAAGGTTATGGATATCAAGGCAAATTTCTATATGGATAGTTGCATTGCAAGCAGTCATATCCTTCCTTTGGCTCTTGCATTCTTTCTGCCACCTCTTCCACAATGGACCCTGAGCCTTGGAGGGTGTGAATGATGTATCAGTGCTGGACACTCCTCCATCACTTCTTCTCAGCACTATGTTGCCTTTTAGGCCACTTTTAGGCCATCCCAGTGGCCAATGCCATCTGAACAGAGAAACTTCTCTAACCAAAAGTGAGAATAGCATTAATATATGAATATGACCATTAAGTGTAGTGCTTACAGGGCAATTTGGTGAGCATAATATATGCATTTAACCAGACAAGAGAAAGCTTTATACTCCTAAGGCTCATGACTTCTTGCCATAGGCTATTGATTAGGTTTTCAGTACCAGGAATGTATTCCCTCCCATAAAGTGGACCTCTAGTCTAATTAGAGAGCAATTGGTTTCCCTAAGACATGCCTGTATTGCACCCATTTGGTCATTTGGCCTGTCTTACCAAACTTGAGGCTTCTGGTGTCAACTGTTTTCACTGCTGATGACTTCTGTCTCCCACAGGGCTACAGGCAGTGCAGCTTTTTCAAGCTTACAGTTGGCTGGTCTACAGGGAGAAGGTTTTCTGCTCAGCCCCAGCTTGATTGCTCAGTGACCTTGCCACCCAGGCATGTGAAGTCTTCAGCAATAGGGTATTGTCATCTATTACTTGTGAGAAACCCAGGGCCTTGGCAATAGCCTGTAATTTTTTGGAGGCAACAGGGACCTCCCTGGCCAACAACTAACTGGAATGTATCCCATCCCTGGCACTGAAAATTTTCTAGTAACAATCTATGGCTTCTGGATGTAGCAGAACCGTGAAGAGCACAGGGTGTTAGCACACAGCTGGCCTGGAAGATATTTCTGGTGTACTTTGGAGACTAACAAGCTAGTTAGGAACCAGAACGAGGAGAA
This sequence comes from Orientallactaga sibirica, assembly GCA_036365145.1. NCBI lineage: Eukaryota > Metazoa > Chordata > Mammalia > Rodentia > Dipodidae > Orientallactaga > Orientallactaga sibirica. Next base: position 55,488,094 of record JAEOAD010000005.1, read on the forward strand.
AACATGTCATGAATTAAGAGGATAGCATTCTGGGCTCATTTGTTAACTCCTTTCTACTTTACAAAGAAGCTCCTCCTCCTACTGCCCACACCTTATAGGAATGGCCACCATTTATTAAGCATTTGCTGTCTGGGAAGTGCTATCTCTCAGGTGTGCAGGCCTTTAATCAACCAGCAGCTTTTTTTGTTTTGTTTTGTTTGTTTGGTTTTTTGTTATCTACCATTTGTACCTCTTCTTGGCTACACACTGGATGGGTTGAATAAATACACCTGACAACATGGAGAATAGACTTTGCTATCTGGGTTACAGTACTCTTACCCATAGAAGCATGGACCTAACAGCCAGTCTCTCTGTCTGTTGAAAGTGACCATTCAGTGATCATTCCTCAATGAGCACTTCTGAATTCTCCCAACTTAATTTCCTTTGCTGGCAGCCTGGGCAGTGTGTTTGTACCATGTGTAAATTACAACATCAGACTTCATGCTGCACCATAGGTAGTTGTGGATTTAAGTACATGGTAAGCAGCAACTACTATATTAAATGGTTTTGTTTGTTTTTCTGTGGTGCTGGGAATGGGATAGGTTTTGTGCATTGCCAGGTTAGTACTATCCTATGCAGTTACATTCTCAGGTGTGTGTGTGTGTGTGTGTGTGTGTGTGTGTGTGTGTGTGTGTGTGTGTGATGTGGTATATGTATAAGGCAGGGAAGAAGTGAGTTCTCAACTTGAGCAAGAGTGGAAGTAGGAAGAGAACAATACATTGCCCATGGTTGTGATCCTGGGGATGCTAAGGTTCCAATGATGAGTAGTTCTTCCATTCACAAAGCCCTTTGGTGAAGCAAATCATGTAATCTGTATAAAACCTGCAGATGTTATGAGTCAGTCCTCAAAAGTCTAACTAATGATACCAAAGGTCTTGTTTGTGATTCATGTATGCTTCTGCCATTCCAAAATATGCACCCCCCAAACCAGTCTCTATCCAAGGCAGCAACAGAAAGGGTGTATCACTGAGTCTGCTGCTCTGATAATGACTGAGTAGTTGCTGGGCCAGGGCATCCCACTTTGTTCACTTACTCATTTATTTTTTTAAAAAAAGGAGGTCTTGCCTGCCAACTTCATTATTCCTTATAACTAAGGAATCTTGGGACTCCTGTTCAAACTTCAGTGTGGAGAAATCTGACTCAGTGAACCATGCCATGATCACATCAAGGCAGGTTTGCTTTACTTGGTTACTCCCTCTCCCCCACCCTTAGCTGAGCAGAGTTGAATGAGGTGCTCTTGGCAACCTCATCCTGTCTATTATGTTCTGATCATTATTTAAGCAGATAGTATTCACCAGGGGCCAGTTGGAGGAGGTTTTTTAATCAGTCAACTGGCCCAAACTTCCCCTTTCACAAGTCTTTTGTGTTCCCTGAAGATCCCTCAAGTGTGTAGCAGCTCACAAAGGCAAGAGAAGCACACAGCCTTTGTATGGACAGGGACATCTAGTCTGTTCCCTCTGTTCTCTGCAGACATCTTGATCTTTGCCAGAAAAAAGTAAATGTTGATGAAACACCAAACATGATTTTAAGGCACTAAGGTGGAAGAAGGGCAAAAGGTTATATGAAAGTTTTTCCAAGGTCACAGATGGGGGTAGGTGGCGGGGGGTTAGTGCTGAAAGCTGAGAAGGATTAGGTGATGAAAGATGCTGGCTCTCTCAACCTGGTACTTGAGTTCCAACTGTTTACGTGGCCATGAAAGCATGCCTTAAGTCAGCAAGAATTAGATCCTTTATCTGTAAATGGAGACAATAATTATGGCTATTTCACCACATTGACTTGAGAGTTAAATGAAAGATGGCATTTTCTGTACTTATTAGCCCATTTTGAGTTTTTATCATATTTTTCTTTTGTAATTATAGCTGAAGAGAAGTGGCCTTGAATACTAGAAAGGAGAGAAAAGATAGAATGCTTCAGGCACAAGTCTAAGGGAGCTGGGATTGAGGGAATAAATAACAAATCTATAATTTTTCTTTTTGCTTTAGGATACAAAGTTAGTGAAAGAAACTCCCACATCTCAAAGACTTAAGTAAACTATCCTAGTTAATACACTGATGCTTGAACATTTCCCAAACTACTGCCCATAGAATAACAGTCTAGGAATTTTTTTTTTTTTTTTTTTTTGGTTTTTCGAGGTAGGGTCTCACTCTGACCCAGGCTGACCTGGAATTAACTATTTTCAGGGTTTGAACTCACGGCAATCCTCCTACCTTTGCCTCCCAAGTGCTGGGATTAACCCTGTTTATTAAAAAAGAGAGAGAGAGACTTTCTTATCAAATAAATTTAAAAACTCAGAATATGTGGAAATTCATAATGGCCATTAGGACAAATAATTTGAGCAGTTCGCCATGAAAATAAGACAATCCATTGTGAATCAAATACATTGGCATATAAAGAACTTTTTAGTTGTCCTCTTTGCCGCTACTGCTGTTATTATTCAGAGACATGCAAATATCAATAGTTTTAAAGACACAGAGCTTCTGTGCTAGAAGCTCTGACTGTCCCTGAGAATGGAGCTGGCTGTAAACTGACTTAGCCATGTCTGCTGTGGTGTATATGTCTAGAGTTTGTTTGCAGTGGCTGGAGGCCCTGGTGCTCCCATTCTCTCTCTTTCCCTCTCTCTGCCTCTTTCTCTCTCTCTCTCAAATAAACAAATAAATAAATATAAATTATATTTTTAAAATGCAATACGTAGGTCAAAACATCATTATAGTAAACTAACAGTCATGTTTTAGATATGCCAGTATCTACCTCTGTAGACATTTGCTCTACTATAGTGCTAGCTAACCCTAGCTCTGTAACATCTCTTTTTAAATATTGTATTTACTTATGTGTGTGTGAGAGAGAGGGAGGGAGAGAAAGAAGATAGATAGATAGATAGATAGATAGATAGATAGATGATAGATAGTAGATAGAGAGAGAAAATGGGCATTCCAGGCCCTCTAGTCACTGCAAATGAACTCGAGGCACATGCACCATCTGGCTTTACATGGGCAGTGTGGAGTAAAACCTGTGCTGTTAGGCTTTGTAGGTGTAATAGCTGCTATGCATCACTGGGATGAACTTGCAAACCTGGCACAGTTATGAAGAAAGGGAATTTATTTGAAGCTTACAGATATGAGGGGAAGTTCCATAATGACAGAAGAAGCTGGCCCACTTTCACAAGTACTCATCAAGAGAAGAAAGAAAAATTACCACCACCAAAAGCAAACAAGCACACTCCAGGAACTCCCAGCAAACCTCCAACATTTTGCATATCTTTAGAGTGGAATTCCAGGTCCACCCTCACACCTTAAGGCTGCACCCTACCATCCACTCCCTATGGCACCAAGTTATAAGCTTTAATAAAACTGAATTGGATTCTTTCTATTTCTGTGAAGAATGCCATTGGAATTTTAATAGGGATTGCATTAAATGTGTAGATTGCTTTTGGTAAGGTTGACATTTTCACAATATTGATTCTTCTAATCTAAGAACATGGGATGTCTTTCCATTTCCTTGTGTCTTCTGCAATTTCTTGCTTGAGTTTTTTAAAGTTCTCACTGTAGAGATCCTTCACTTTCTTAGTTAGGATTATTCCAAGGTACTTTATTTATTTATTTTTGAGGCAATTCTGAATGGGAGAGATGCCCTGATTTCATCTTCTGTATGTTTGTTGTCAGTATATAGGAAATCTACTGATTTCTGTGTGTTTATTTTGTATCCTGCTATGTTGCCAAAAGTGTTTATCAGCTTACTGGTAGAGTCTCTAGAGTCCTTTATGTATAGAATCATATCATCTGCAAATAATGATCATTTGATCTCTTCTTTTCCATTTTGTATCCCTTTTATGCATGTCTTTTGCCTTATTTCTATAGCTAGCACTTCCAGTACTGTCAAACACAGGCAGGGCCCCAGGTGAAAGTTGGCCTAGGCTATCAGACATGACTAGGGTCCCCAGGCTATGGAGAGGTCATAGCAGCCTGGACCCTGGGCAAATTCCTGATACTGGGAACTGGCAGGAGTAAGGCCCCTACCCCCTATCAGGGGTCGCAGTGAGCCTGACCCCCCAGGCAAATCTTGGGCCACAAGACTGGCAGAAGGAGGGCTTCTCCCCCCTCCCATCCCAGGGTGCCGGAACTTCCTGATAAGACTTAGGCTGACAACCCTATGACCTTAGGCCAGTTACCTAGGAAACTCTTTATACAGTATCAGCCAACAGCCTTTACATAGCCCCATTACCCAACAACTCATACCCTACCTCTTTCTGCCACTACGTAGATCACCAGACCCTCTCCTTATGTGCTGGAATGAATGTCCCTATATGCCAACTAGGCATTGGCAAACAACCTTTGAACCCACAAATCCCCTTGAGACCCTCTTCTCACTCTCTCTCTCAACTGCTTATAAAAACCTAGTTCCTTGTTGAATAAACAAGAGCTGTTCTCTGAAGCTGTCTCCTGGGTGTTTCTTCCTGTCACATTCACAGCCACTCAAGACCCTGCTCTGCCTTTGCCTGGATGCCCCTGGGACACTGAAGTGCCATGGCCCCAGGATGACCAGGAACCACATCTGGTGCCTGAACAGGGACATTCCAAGATGCACTGGGGGTAAGTGAGTGCTCCCCAGAGGGACAATCCTTGTCTAGGGAGATGTTGGCACCCTGTGGCCCATGCCTCCATGTTTTGAGAGCTGGAAGCATCTTTCCTTTTTCTCCTTTACTTTTGGTTTGCGCCATCATGAGGGATCAAGTATGGTAAATGAGCAACTGGCGTCTGTTGGCTGAGGCTACTCTTCGGCATTGACTAAAGGCTCCTACCCTGCTGCCTGAACCCCAACAGCCCACCCAGGCATTGGCAACAACCCCCTATTTCTCTTGAAAATAAAAACCAGTAATGTATTGACCATTAAAATGCCCTCACCAGACTCTTAAACTTGCGGACAGGCTTGCATCTGGACCTTTGGGAATCCCCCCACCCCAGTGCTATTAAACCCTAGGGAACATTGTCCTCTGGTCTTGGCATTTCCACTCTTTTTCTGTAATGGGCACTATTGCCTCCCACCAAAAGGAATCACAGATTCATGGATTAAGGGTTCCCCTGAATGGTAGGGGGATTAAGCTCTCCCAGAGAGAGGCTATCTCCTTCTGGGAAGAAGTCCTCCAGATTGCTCCCTGGGTGATTTCTGGGGATCCATGTGACAAAGACACATGGACCTGCATATCTTATTTAGCCAGGAGATGGGAGGTTCAGGAAAGAAAAAATTTCAAATGTCTAATTTATACTGGGGCAGATAAGACAATTCTAAAGTGATCTGAAGTTCCTCACAACTGGGCATTAGTTCCTGGGCCTCAATTAATGGGGATAGGCTGTCCTCCATGGGCATATGTTACTAAGGAAGTCTTTAAGTGGAAGGACCCAGACAGAACTACAGTTCTCATCCGACCCCTAGTGGCCAATGTAACAACAAATCTTTTAGGGAGGGACATCCTTGAGGCCCTAGATGTAGTTATTGCCAGTAATAGAAAGGGAGAATGCCTTGAGATGGAAGACTATGAGAGATATATTTGCTGGTGTCACCCCAATCCTAAAGGCCACTGTTAAGTATGAAAACTCCCTGCCTAGAATGGTTCATCGATGAGTCCATCTGGGTTGAACAGTGGCCTCTGCCAAGGGAGAAACTTGAAATCTTATATCAGTTAGTAACACAAATCCAACTTAGTCACATCACCCCTCGCAGAGCCTATGGAACACTCCTGTGTTTGTAATTCATAAGGGCTCAGGAGGGTGGAGGTTACTACAAGATCTTAGGGCCATCAATAAAGCCATGCTCATTTGGAGCACCCATCAAAGAGGACTGCCCCTTGTGTCAGCCATTCCAGCCAACACCCCCTCCTTGCTATTGGTATTAAGGATTGTTTCTTTTTGTCCCCTGCATCCCTGAAACCAACAATGCTTTGTGTTCTCAGTCTCCTCCATCAATAATGCAGGACTTGCCAAACCCTTTGTGTGGATGGTTCTGCCCCAAGGTATGGCTAATAGCCCTACTATATGCCAAGAAGCTGTTGCTATGGCATTAAAGCCACATTTAGATCAAGGCCTTAATATCTATCATTACATGGATGACATCCTAGTATGGAAAGACTCCTCCACCTCACTAGCTGAGCTAAGGGATCAATTAATACCTTTCCTCACTGAGGCAGGCTTCAAAATTGCCCCAAATAAAGTCCAACTTATCCCACCTATAACTTTCCTGGGGACAGAACTTTCCCTCACCTCTGCCTGGCCTCTTAAACCCATACTCTCCTTTCCCCAGAAGCTCACATTGGCCTCACTTCAGAGCTTTCTGGGGAACCTCAATTGGCTCCAGCCCTGCTTTCCTGTCCCCACCAGTGATTTACAACCATTATTTGACATGTTAAAAGATGACAAAGATCTATCCTCCCCCTGCCTCCTAAGCCCAGAGGCAAAACAGGCATTAATCAAGATTAATAACATATTTTCTGATATGGCAATTGCCTGGTACTCACCAGACAAGCCAATTCAGCTTATGATATTTAACTCCTCCCCAACCATCATGGGAGCATTATACCAACACCAAGAAGTCCTGGTATGGCTCCACACTTCCATTGGTGGTACCCCACGCATATTAACACAGATTGATGCCCTCACAGCCATGATCAAAACCGGGCAATACCGGGCTCTCCAAACCTTGGGCAAAGAGCCTGACACTTTCATAAACCCCTTCTCCTTCGCTGATATATACAACAGCTATTCAGGAACCACTCCCAATTTGCAATCATCCTAATAGGCTTCCCTGGTCAAATTGACAATCACTACCCTAATGAAAAATGGATTCCTGCAATACCCTTTTTAAAATGGCTCCCATCCCACCTCTTTTCAAGAAAACCAATCCCCGGAGTGCCTCCCTCCCATTTTTACAGATGGGGGGAAAGAGGGTAACAGCTGTAGTTCTCTCCCACCCAGGGGATCAACCTCCCACCATCATTTTAAAGGAACTTCTTGACAGAACCCCACAATATAAGGAACTGTATGCCATCTATCTGGCACTCCTAGAGGAAGAAGACCTCTTTAATCTCTTTTTAGATAGCCTTTATGGTGTTAATTTACTCCCCTGGCTTGCTCACTCACATATCCGACTAGATGAAAACCCTCTTTCACCGCTGTTGATAAAAGTCTCCAACTTATTTTCAAAAGAAGAGCCCCCCCCGTTTGTACAACACATAAGGTCTCACAGCCCCTTATCTGCCCCCCTCACCAAGGGAAACGTGTTAGCAGACCAGGCAGCCTCCTATGGAGACCCAACAGACATCTTCTTGGCCACCCTTGAGGAAGCAGAAAAATTTCATTCTAACATCCACGTGAACCTTAAGGGATTACAATCATGCTTCCCTCTGATTCCCCAAAATCAACTCCAATGTATACTAAAAACCTGCCAGTCCTGTGCCTCACTAGTAACAACACCTGCCCTTCCTATGATGGGAACTAACCCCCAAGGTCTTAAGGCCAATGCCCTTTGGCAGATTGACGTCATTCATATTCCCCAATTTGGGAAAGTGTGGGAGGTGAGGGAATTATCATGGTTTATTGTCTGTAAGTATAGTCATTGTCAATTAAAAAAAAACTAAAAAAATATTAAATTTGTTGCAGTTAAGACATTTGCTTGCAAAGCCAAACAATCCATATTTGATTCTCCAGTACCCACATAAAGCCAGATGCACAAGGTGGTGTACACATCTGGAGGTCATTTGCAGCAATTAGAGGCCCAGGTGCACTCATTCTCTCTCTCTTTCTCTCTTTAGTGCCCTCTCTCTTTCTCTCTCTTAAATAAATAAATAAAAATAAAATATTAAAAAAAACAAACTCCTGAATTGATTGAGAGACATCCTTTCAACAGCAGGCAAGTACCTTAACCTCTGAGCCATCTCTCTGTAACATCTGTAACATCTCTTTCAGCAGCATTTCTTAGCTTATTTCTCTATAACTTGAGAAAAGTCTGTTTCTGATCTTTATGAAAAGAAACATTATGCTTTCATTTCTATATACATATTCATATATGGGACTACATTTTATGAGTCTGTAGTATAAGAAAAATAATGTTACTTTTAATCAAATTTAGACAGTGAGTAAACAAGTTACCTTTTCTTGATGTTTTTGTATTAAAACTTCCTTTCTTTTATGAAGTGTCTTTGCAAGGTTTCTCATGGTTCCCCCTAGCATGTGTTCATGTGTTTGTGTACACACACACACACACACACACACACACACACACACACACACAGTATTTTACAAGTAAGAAAAATCTCAGAGTACTGGATAATGAGTTGATGATGTAGAAACACTCACCTAGGGTATGAATCAATGTTCCTGTAAATTTTGCTTTTTTTCCTTGATACTGATTAGCATTTGGTTTGCAATTATTAGCCTAGCAGATAGGGAAAGGGAGGGAGAGGCAGATTAAGAGGCAAGGAGCAGGAAGATCCTTCTTCAGATGTGACTATTTTGGGACCAGGTCCTCTCAAACAGTAGTGTTTGTGAGTGGCTGCCATAGAGATGCCATTGGTGCCTGTGGGATAGAGGAATGTCAGTTGTCACTAGGACATCAACCTTACAGCTCTGATGTTAGGACTCTACCATTGTACATGGCAGCAGCCAGTAAAGTTGAAGACATACATTTTGTTGTTCAGATTTCTCTGATCAGATCACAAAATCAAATCTTACTGCCCTCTTGTTAAGCAATGTTTGCTATTTACTGTGTCTTTCCTCTCTCCTATTTGTGCTAATTACAATAGATTTATTCCTTAATGATATATATAATTGGGTTTCATGCTGAGTACTTTAAATGTTTTATTATTTCATTTAGTCCCCACAACAGTTTAGTATGATAGGCATTATTGTCACTTCAATTTCCACCAGTGAGGATGGCTTTATGCCATGCAAATGCCAATTATCAAAGAGTCAACTTAGCTGTGTTCAAGCCCAGATGTCTCAAAGGTCATGGCATTGAGTGCTGATGTAGAAGTCTTTCAGCAGAACACTAGTGGAAACATGAAGGACAAGCACTTTGGAAATATATGGACCTTGATTGTTTCTGATGCTGTGTGTTATTTGCAACAGTGGCATAACTGCTAAACTTTCATGGTTGTTGTTATGTTTAGATAACATTATGGAGCCTGAACATCAGAACATAGTAAGCTTTTATAAAATGATGACTGTCAGTAACACATCAACAACACCTGGACTGTGTTGTGTTTGTATGAAATTTTGTAGGAAATGACAAAACACAATATTAAGTGAAGGAATGCATTCGGGAGGTGGGCTCAGCATCAGATGGCAGGTTGACAGGTTGTAATGAGAGGAATAAAAACATCTGGGTTCTGATGTGGCAAGACCTTCCTTGTAAAGTCCATCCTAGCCTGGTGGGACTAGACAGGCTTAAAGAGTCAGGGTCCTAGTCTTTGTCTGGCTGTCAAGATTGGACTTTGTCCTGTTCTTGCTAGGGAAGGATATGACCAAGTGATGAATGAGTCCCATGCGGTAAGATCCCATAAAGAAGTGTGTAAAGAAGAGAAGCTGATCCTGGCTCCTTAAGGAAGCCCTCCACCCTGCTCTCTGGCTCAAGTTGAGAAGTGGATTTGGTTTTCTTGTTTCATTGGCCCCAAATCACTTCTTCACAATGGTTCAACATCTGAAAGATTGGGATCCTTTTGGCAGCTACTGACATGTTCTGAACCACAAGGTTTGAGCTTACACCAGGGAGGGAAGCAGCTGCCCTATGGAGTAAAAGATCAGCTTTTATATGTGTAGAGAGACCTGAAGGGTAAATAGCAGTGGGAAGAAAGGGAGCCATGCTTATGTAGTGTAGTCTTTCCTTTAGATTGGGGATCTGTGGCCATAGTTTGAATGCCTCCAGAAATTACAATGTAGAAATTCATTAAATATTTAGAAGCTGGCAAAATGTAGTGGTGAGTCATGTTTATTGTTTTGTGCATGCATTTTCACTGTAGACAATGCACTAAGTAATTTTAACTTCACAAGATGATTATTCACTTCTTTTGGCCCACCTCCCAGGAACCACTTCCTCTAGCAAAGCTCCACATCCTAAAGGTCCACTACCCTCCCAAACAAGTGTCACCAGCTAGGCACCCAGTGTTCAAACACATGGAGGACACTTCAAATTCAAAGCACAACAGGTTTGTTGTCTGTGAGAAGTGAGGAGCCATGGCATTAACTGTAATGGATTTTGTTTCTTGTACATTGATACATGACTTCTATGTTGATAGTTTAGATAACAGTCACAGAGTGCCCACTAGTTGTATTGTCTTCTCTCTCTCTCTCTCTTTATGTGTGTAGAGAGTCCATTGCATAGTTCACCCAGTTTTACACAGTAGCTATACCTTACCTCAGTATATTACAGTTTCAAACCAGGATTAATATTGGCACAAGATGCATGTAGTTCCTTGTCATTTGGTACATGTGTATTGTAAACACTTCTCAGGCTAACAAGACATAAATGTGTTCCATCACCACAGAGATTGCCCTCATGTTACCCCTTTATTGTCATACTCATCTTCCCCTCACTACCATAGCCCTTGAACCAAATAATTTGTTCTGAATCTTGACAGTTTTGACATTTTGAGGCTGTTATATCCATGAAATTCTATAGTAGGTGATCCTCTGAGATTGGCCCTTTTCATTCAGTGTGATTTCCTTGAGACTGCATGTACCAATCAATTGTTCAGCAACTTTTTGTTGCTGAGAAGTATTCTTTCTTCTTTTTTTTTTTTTAAATATTTTATTATTTATTTATTTGAGAGAGAGAGATACAGAAATAGGCAGGTAGAGAGAGAGAGAGAATGGGTGTGCCAGGGCCTCCAGCCACTGCAAACAAACTCCAGATGCATGCACCCCCTTGTGCATCTGGCTTACGTGGGTCCTGGAGAATCGAGCCTCAAACCGGGGTCCTTAGGCTTCACAGGCAAGCGTTTAACCGCTAAGCCATCCCTCCAGCCCCCTTCTTTTTTAAGAAGAGAGAGACAGAGAGAGAGAGTGGGCATGCCAGGGCCTCTCAGCCACTCTGAATGAACTCCAGATATGTGCGCCCCCTTGTGCACATATGTGACATTGCGTGCTTGTGTCACTTGCATCTGGCTAAACATGGGACCTGGAGATTCGAACAGGCCTTCTTAGGCTTAGCAGGCAGCCTTGCTGAGAAGTATTCTATTGTACATTGAACCACAGTTTAGTCAAGCACTTGCCTCTTAAAAGTGCAACGTTTCAGTCATGGAGATTACAAATGAAGCTACTGGGAACATCCATATACAAATATGTTTATATATAGATGATCATACTCTGGAGTACATATCCAAGAGTGTGCTTGCTTTGTTGTTAGGGAAGTATATTTTCATTGAAGAAAGTAGGACCATAAATTGTGTAATTCAATTTACATAAATTTTCTTTCTTTTAGGAAAGTGCTACACTTTTCTAGAAGGCATTACATTGTGCATGTCAGTAATCTATTAGAGACCCAGTTACTCCACCTCCTCACCAACACTTGGTTCTCTCTTTTTGTTCTCATTATTTTAATAGGTATGCAATTATATCTAATCCATAGCCTTAATTTGTATTCTCATCAGCAATATTGCCATATCTGAATAGTTTTCTTGAGATATAATTCACATACCACACAACTTGCACCTTTATAGCTCATAATTCATTTGCTGACTATAGTTGTAGAGTAGAACAGTTTTTGTCATAACATATTAGGACATTTTCATTCCCTCAAAATGATAAACCTTAACTCTCAGACATTATCCTCCAAACTAAACCACCCCACCCTATCCCTAGGCTGGCTTATTTAATATCTCTAAATATTTATCTCTTCTTGCCTTTTAATATAAATGTAACTATTCAATATGTAGTTCCTTGTAAGTCCTTTTAGCACTAAGCAATCTCTCCAGCCCCTTGCCCATTTTTCAATGTGATCCTTTCCTTTTTTTACTTTTGAGTGTTATGCATTCTTAAGATAGTCTACCTACATGCCTGTTTTCACATATATGACTTTTCAAAATTTAACCTATATTGTGGATTGCTTTTCAGCTTTTTGGTAGTATTTTTTGAACTACAAAAGTATTTAATTTTGTTATACGCATTTTTTTCTGTTGTTCGGTGATATATCTAAGGAATTATTATTTCAACCAAAATTATGAAGAAGTTTTTTCTTCTAAGAGTTTTACAGTTTTTGCTCTTACATTTAGGTTGATGATACACATTGAATGAATGTGTGTAAGTTTTAGGTGAGCATGCCAATTTTTCTTTATATGGAGATTCTTATACCTCCAGCTGTTCCAAAGCCCCTTGTGGAAGACTCTCCCAACTCTGTCTTGTCACTTGTCAAAATTCAATGACTCCATGCCATACCTTTTGGTTATCTTACTTTTCTTTTTTTTTTTTTTTTTTTTTTTTTAAGACAGGCTGACCTGGAATTCACTATGTAGTCTCAGGCTAGCTGCCAACTAACAGTGATCCTCAAACATTTGCCTCACAATTGCTTGGATTAAAGTTGTGTGCCACCATGCCAAGGCTGCAGCTTTTCTATCTTAAATCTCCAGTTTCTGAGGACTGAACTTTCAAAGGATAAGGCAAGGCTTGATCTAAAGCCTCAGTTAAATGACTTTCAATGTGTGCTGAGCCAAGTGTCTTTTATGTCATAAGGGAGATGCAGATACTTTGGAAAGTAAGTTTGGACATGGAAGAGAGAAAAGAGTTCATTAGCCTTTTATAATTGAGGGGAGAAGAGGGGCAGGTAGAAGAGCATCCCAAAAGTAATCTTTCCTTCTTTTCTGCAGAACTTTTAATTATTGTTTGACTTTTTTTTTTTTTTTTTTGGAGAGAGACAGAGAGGAAGACAGAGAGAGAGAGAGAGGGAGAGGAAGACAGATAGAGATGGGTGCACCAGCAGCGTCTCAGCTGCTGCCAATGAAATCCAGATGCATGCGCCCCCTTGTGGTCAAGTGAGGCATTGCGCCCTTGCGTCACTTTGCATCTGGCTAAACGTGGGACCTGGAGATTGGAACCACTGGAGATTGGAACCAGTGTTCTTAGACTTAGGAGGCAGGCGCCTTAACTGCTAAGCCATCTCTCCAGCCCTGTTTGATTTTTTGTGTGGCCTTCCTCTGTATATCAGAGAATATAATACACTATCATTCCAGGTAACAAATGCAGGATTTATTATTTGATAAACATGAATGAGTACCCCAGATCTTTTACTTTCTACCTATTAAATGTTTTTGAGCATGAGTTTCCTCCTTTGCAAAATTAGGTAATAAAAGTGTTCATCTTTAAGGATCATAAAGGGTATTAGATGTACAAACAGAGCATTTGTCACATGACATATTAACATTAGTGGCTATTTTTTTCCATGTCCAAAACCAGAAGTTATCTGTCTTAAGTTCTATTTCTTTGAATTCTGTTTTGTGAGATGAAATTAAACTGCTAATATGATTTTTCACTGGCTTGGACACAGGTCTTGCTATGTAACCCAGGCTGGCTTGATCTTGCAGCACTAATATGATTATTTTTTCTTTTTAAACAGGTCCTTACTATTCTCTCAGTAGATTCAGGATATTACCATTTTTGTGAAAGGATAGAATATTTCAGTGTCTACTTTAATTTCCATGATATATCAGAAGGTGTCATGAATTATATTTCCTGCAGGAGGGTTTTCAGGGTCCTAAATTCATAGTTGGCTTCTGTTAGCATGTGATGAGAAAGGACAAAAATAAAAATACAAATAAAAAGGTAGCCTATAAGATCCCTTGGCTTTCTAGTTGCCCTCTGTGACTGTGAACAAGTGGCTTGCCTAATGTGAGACTCACTTCACTGCTCTTAAAATGAACTAAAACATCAGCAGAGTTGCTACTATAGTTAACATAAGTAAGAACTGCAATGACTCTTAATATTTTCAAATTTGTTACATTTGTATTGCATTTTATTGAAATAAGTGTAAAGTACAATATATGATAAAATATTTTTGTTAACTTTCATGTCGTATTTTATTAATGCTACCCTACTCATAATCTCAAGATAAAGCTCAAACCAGAACTGCAAGATCAAAAACATACATTATGAAATTAAGCATGGAGTGAAATATGAAAAGTCTAGCTTTTTATAAAAGTTCTGAGACATTTTGAAGAGTTAATGTTCAGAATTTTGCATCCTATTCTGAAATTTCCCTGGCCTGATTCTTGGGCTCCTTCCCTTCTCAGTGGCATAATTTCTGAGAATAGGAAATACATGAATTGAACTTATAATTTGAGAAGCCTTGATTTTAAGGTCAAGGAAATGGTCACACAGGCTGAGCCTGGTTGTGCAAGAAACCTGACATGCCAATGTGCGTCTATGTGTGCTCTGGGTTTGAGAGTGTGAATGGCATAAGAAAACTTTGTCGAAGTTTACTGATTATTATAGTTTATCACCATGTTCTATTAGGTTCAAGTGCAATTATATTACCTACATGTACATTTTCATTTGCTTGCCTTTTAGAATAAAATGTGTCATGGTATTCAGTTTTCCTAAAAATAATCTGACTTTCCAAACTTTTTTATCATGTATTTACACAGAAGTATATCCACTATGATGTCTGCATCAAAATAAGCATGATTATGACTCTGTGATGTGATTTTTGGGTAAATTTTCTTTTCTTTTCATATTTTCCTATGTTGTTTGAGAATTTTGTTCCTTTATCTGAGAACCTCTTTTTTTTTTGTTTTTTACAAAAATATGGATTGCTTCATGAATTTGTGCGTTATCCTTGCACAGGGATCATGCTAATCTTCTCTGCATCATTCCAATTTTAGTATATGTGCTGACAAAGTAAGCACATTTGAGAGTCTCTTATCCCTACCTTCCTCCTTTCTGTTTTTCTTTACAACTTCTTATCTTAAAATAATTATGTCTTACAATAAATTGGAAATATCTTAGCATGTCATGTGCATTTCACTTATCGTCTCCCTTTACTAACAACTTAGCTAATGATAGGCTGAGGTGCAACACAGAGGCAGTCATGATTCAGTCTCCACTCAGTGTGATGGGACTTCATCTGCACTGCGTCCCCAGTCAGGTCTGATATGAGTGGGATGGTGGGAAGCACATAGGCAAATACATGCTTCTTTCGAAAAGTCCCACCATCTATCACCCATTTGGTAGCAAACTGCTAGAACCTATCCTCATCTTTTCCCACCTTCAGGAGATGAGTGCAGGATTTGGCTGGTCCTGGCTCTGGCAGCCAGTTCTGCAGTATTGAGGAACTCTGTCATTGTTAGTTTGAAACAGCCAGAGTGGAATAATTGCCTCTGATGAATCTGCAGAGTATAAAACAAAGCTTGTCTCCCTTCCTAGGGCCCTTTTAGCAGCACGTTTCTGTTTGTGTAGCTTTTGCATTTTGCCTTTGGTAATCCCAGTGCATAGACCTTTTCTCACCTGGCTCTGGCAGTAAATCCTCATTTTCTAGTGGAACATCAGTTCTCTTTATTGTTCATCACACTTCTTTTTCTCTAGGCTTATGAACTAAGACACCTAATTGTGTAATAACAAAGCATGTTTCTCTGTTAATGGACTCTAATACTTTCTCAATGACCTTTTTAGAAATAATTCATTTCCATTTTCCCCATGGAATTTCTGGAATATCAATATATATGAAAGTTTGAGGGCTGGAGAGATGGCTTAGTGGTTAAGCACTTGCCTGTGAAGCCTAAGGACCCCAGTTTGAGGCTCGATTCTCCAATACCCACATAAGCCAGATGCACATGGTAGCATATGCATTTGGAGTTCGTTTGCAGTGGCTAGAGGCCCTGACACACCCATTCTCTCTCTCTCTCTCTCTCTCTCCCTTTTCTGTCTCTAAATAAATAAATAAAAATAAAAATAATCTTTAAAAAAGCATTAAAAAAAGAAAGTTTGAAAGAACATTTCAAGGTGTGTGTGTGTGTGTGTGTGTGTGTGTGTGTGTGTGTGTGTGTAATTAGGACTGGAGAAAGTTGGGTGGAAGCCTTTCATCCCTTTGTAGTTCCTACCAAGTGTGTAGCTGTTGATCTCCCCTCTGCATTTCCCCTCTAAATTCCATCCCATTCTCTTTACATTTCTGGGACTCACTGAGTACTTTCTACTGAGGCAGATGGTAAAATTTTTAAAGAGGACATTGGTTTGAACTTTGAATACAAAGCACAGGTACGGGCATGCCTGCTACATTGTGGTTATTCAATAAATATTTGTTAAAACATGATCAAATAATAAAATGAATGAAGAAATTTTAGGGGTGTTTCCTGGTCAAAAAACGTTCTTTCTGTGATTTACATAAATGAAAAATTTAAATAATGCTCAGTAGTGCCCTAGTCAGAGGTGGTCTAAAGCAGTATTTCTTTTGCAGCGCCTCTAGTGGTGATAGCAGGAACTGCAAGGGCTGTTGCACAGCAGTGACTGCTTCTTTCTTTCAGTGCCTGTCAAGGTATTTTGCCTGGTTTTTGCCCAGCCCTTGTTTGGTCCTCTTGTACCACAGATCTACCTAGCCTGGAATACAGGCTTTTGCTCCATGTGTCGATATTTTTTTAGGGGTGGGAATTGAATCGAGGGCTTTGTAATGCTCTGCATGCACTGGGCCCTGAGCTGCTTGGTTGCTTACACAAACTACGACTTTTCTATTTAACATGGGATTGCTCTTATTTAAGACATTTTATCTGGTATTGATAGAGAGTACCAGAAGTCAGGGAAGAATCACGAGGGCAGGAATGTCTGGGGTGAGCTGCTTTCTGTTGTACTCCTGCCCTTTAACACTTGGTGCTCTTATATTATCTTTCTGCCCTAGTCTATATTACACCTTTTTAACTATTAACACTATGGCTGGTTGATCCTTACTACACACCAACCACATTAATTTCTTTTGTACTGAACCAGTTGCAGCTTATTTAATTCTCATTAGCAGGTCAATAAAATAAGTAATATCATTATTCCATGTTATATATAAGGAAGAGGGTTAAGGGTGGTTAAGTTACTCAGTGAATGACACCTTCTAGGTGGCATAGGTAGGGCTGGTACCTTGTTTGTCAGACTCCTATACAAACCACCCTTTGAAACAGAGTCGAGAGAAAAATCAGAAAGAGCAGAGGTCAACATAAGTGGACCTCTGCTTTATTTACATCTGTAATTAAAATGAAATGGGAGTATGTGGCTTGCTTGGGCTGTGCTTTCCTATAGCAGCCCCTGCCTAACTTGGAAAATGCTAGCGTGGAGAAGCCAGAATGCTTTGTTTGTTTCAGCAGGACATAAAATGCCATCATTCTTAGGAATGGTGGGCTAATGGAATAAAAGTCGATGTTTTAATTAAAGGCTATTGCCAAGGCCCTTGGTTTCCTTTGAGAAACAGATGGTAAGACCCTCTTGCTGAAGACATCTCTTGCCTGAGAGGCAAGGTCACTGAGAAAGCAAGCTGGTGCTGAGCAGAAAACCTTCTCCCTGCAGACCAGCCAAATGAAAGCTGGAAAAAGCTGCACTGCATGCAGCCATATGGGAGACAGAAGTCATCAGCAGTGAAAACACCGGACACTGGAAAATTCAAGTTTGGCCATAAAGGCCCAATGACTGAACGAGTGCAATAGTGGCATGTCTGCTCTTGGGGTAACAAACTGCTCCATAATTGGACTGAAGGCCCTCTCTATGGGAGGGAATACATGCCTGGTACTGAAAAAACTAAGCAAAAGTTTATGTCAGGGGAGGTCATGAGCCCTAGGGGTATAAAGCCTGCTCTTGTCTGGCTAAATGTATATATCATTCCCACCAAGATGCCCTGAAAGCACTACACTTAATGTTCATATTCACATATTAATGCTACTCTCACTTCTGGTTAGAGAAGCTTCTCTTTTCAGATGGCGATGACCACTGGGATGACCTAAAAGGCAACTTAGTGCTGAGAAGAAGGAATGGAGGAGTGCCCAGCACTGAAACATCTCTATCACACCTTCCAAGGCTCAGGACCCATTGCGGAAGAGGCGGCGGAAAGAATGTAAGAGCCAAAGGAAGGGTATGACTCCTTACAATGCAATTGTCCAGACAGAAATTGGCCTTGATATCCATGACCTTGCAGTGCCTAGCAATACCTTCACAAGACCCTCATAATAGAAGAAAAAGATGATGACATCAAAGTAAAAGAGAGACTAATGGAGAGAGGGAGGGGATATGTCGGAGATTGGAGTTCTAAATGGGAGTGGTGGGAGGGGAGGGAAATATCATGCGTTTTTTGTATGTAAGTCTAGAAGTTGTCAATAAAAATTTAAAAGGGCTGGAGAGATGGCTCAGTCGTTAAGGCACCTGCCTGCTAAGCCTAAGCACACCAGTTCCAATCTCCAGGTCCCATGTTTAGCCAGATGCAAAGTGACACAAGGGCGCAATACTGCACTTGCCCACAAAAGGGCGCATGCATTGGTAGTTTGTTCACAGTGGCTGAGAGGCTGCTGGTGCACCCATTCTCTCTCTGTCTCCCTCTCCTTGTCTCTCTCTGTGTCTCTCTCAAACAAACTTTTTTTAAAAGTCAATGTTTTATAAGAACAGCAAGAAATTATTGCTGTTTCTCATTCTTGTGCCTCTTGGGAGGTAAACATTTTTAAAGGATCAAGCCCTACTTTTTTTCCCTTTAAAAATACCTTTTGGAAAACATAGTATGTTTTTCTAGAGGCATTTTAAACAAAATAGTTCTATTTAAAAAATCATAGTAAGAAAATCTCTAGACAAATGACACATTTTCCCTGTCTGTGACCTTGGGAAAACAGAAGTGAAGGCTTCAAGAGTGAATCTAGTGACCTGCTCTGACCCTTTCTGTCTGGATCTTTGTCAGGATGGACTATTTGGAGACTGGGTAATTGATCACCAGGTTCTCTACCAGTCTTTGTGTTTGCAAATGAATTTGTTGCCCAAGTGAAGACAGCAACCCAACCTCCCAAAATAAAATCTGTAAACTTAGATGGGGAAAAGCCATTCCAGAGGACTGGACAAGACCAGGCTTATTTTGAGGCTATTATTTTTTAAAAATATATTTTATTTATTTATTTGAGAGAGGGAAAGAGGGGGAGAGAAAGAGAGAGAGAGGAGAAAGAAAGAAAGAAACAAAAAAGAAAGAAAGAAAGAAAGAAAGAAAGAAAGAAAGAAAGAAAGAAAGAAAGGGCGCTCTAGGGCCTCCAGCCACTGCAAATGAACTCCTCTGCATCTGGCTTACATGGGTCCTGGAGAATCGAACTGGAGACATCTCTCCAGCCCCAGAGGCTATTATTTTTATGAGATGTAGAAAAGAAATATGCAGAAGGAACACAATGTAACTTAGCCTTGGATTTTCCTTGTGCTCACATTTCTTTTGGACTTTTGCACCAATGCTCCCCTCCTGTGGTCAGCCAGTAGAATACAAAGGAATACACAACTAAGTGGGGTGGGGTATGGTGAAGTGAAGAGGCAGTGTAGTCTTTTATCTGCATGTTTTTGGAAGCTTTTGTTTAACAGAAAAGCAAAACTCAAAACAAAAAAAAAAAGCAAGGAGAGAGAAAGAAGAAAGAAAGAAAGAAAGAAAGAAAGAAAGAAAGAAAGAAAGAAAGAAAGAAAGAGAGAAGAGAAAGAGAGGAAGGAAGGGATGGAGGGAGGGAGAGAGGGAAAGAAAGCGAGTAGGGAAAGGGGAAGGGAGGAGAGAGACCAAAAGATATAAGACAGAAACAAACCAAGCAAAAACCCAGGAACAAGAGACTTTTCAATAAAAATGTCTTGGTTTAGCTATTTCTACAGTCATGGAGCTTTCTTTGATTATCCAAACAATACATGAATCCTCCTTGTATAGTCTAATAAACAAGAACAACAGAATGAGAAAAATTTACTGAGACTTTGTGCTCTGTACAAGGACCTATACTTCGGATATTAAGGAATTAAAGCTTAAAAATACTTTAGATTTAAATAGTGAATTAGGTGAAAGTGTACAGAACAAATAACTTTATTTGGCAAAGTGAATCAGGTAAACAGAGAATACTTTAGGGGAACAAAGGCGCGCGCGCACACACACACACACACACACACACATATGGTCTTATGTGTCTATAAAAAAATCTAGGACAGACAGGTGAGAGAAAACATATCTAAGTCTTGAATAAACTGAGGCTAACTGAGTCTTCAACTATAAGATTTATATAGATAAGGAGCGAATTCTTGGCTATAAAGAGCATAAGGCAAAATCTAGAGCATAAATTTGACCAGAAGCCTGTATAGTTACCAGCTCTTCCAAACCTGGCAAGGTTTCCCACATTGGATTGCCAGTTTTTTGAGGACAGAACCATAGGAACCAAGCCATAGAATTTGGCCTACAGGAGATGGTTGGGTAACAAACACTGATTACCTTGCTGTGCCTAGGTTCTAGATGCCACCAAATGTGGGCTAGAAGAGAGCCAATGCATATAAAATTCCCTCCAAAACATATATGGTTATCCCTTCTATCTAGTACTAACTTCTCTCTCCGTTGGAGAATTTGCTTATCTTTTTTCAGGTGGACAATGAACCTGAAGGGAGGATCAGCTAACCATACCTCACCAGCTGAAACCATAGAACAACGCAGGGGAAGGGCAAGAATACAGCGCTCAAGGCGATCACAACACCAGAAAAAGGCTGAAGGAGATAAACACAGAGAACATTCAACTCCAACTAAGCCAGATATCCAGAGACACAGAGGCTCCCAAAACCTCATCAAGGAAGCAGAACTAAAATGACCCCAATGTGGCTCAGGGAAACTCGCTGAAGAGGGGGCAGAAAGATTGTTAGAGTCACAAGTTGGGGCATTATGCACAGAGACTGGGGCCTATCCACCAGAACTCTTGAGTAAACTCACAATGCATGACCCACATTCCCCATTGATGAGGGTCCCTTTGAAAGTGGGAGGACGGGGAGGAGGACAATGGAAACAATACTATGAATGTAAAATCAGAATAATATAAATAAAAAATATATATTTAAAAAAATAAAAAAAATAAAAATAAAAAAATTCTAAAGTGGCTAGATGAAAGAAATGTGTAGAATAAGGATGGAAAATAGCTGACAAGATTGTCTCCAAATTGTGCTCAGAAAAGGGATTCTAATGACCATGGGCTTTTCCTATGGGGGTAAATCCTGCCTTGGCCTCTAGTTCTAGAACTGTGAAAAGAGAAGCCATGCATTTCCTACCTTACAGTAGAGTTTCTTCCCTTATTTTATGCTGATGGTCCTAATTAGTGTCATTCTGCTTTTTAAAATGTGCAAGAGTTTGGCTATAAAAAAGTACAAAAGAAAACCCCAGAAAATCATCTTATATACAAGGTATATTTTTTAAAAATGCAACGTTTTATTTTTATAGAAACTAAAACACCAGAGTTCATTGATTCCTATATTAAATACATAAATTAAAAAATAACCATCCATAAAACTTTACATACAATGAATGGATTCCAACCTCTGTGGTGATACACACAGCACATGTACATGTCCAGTGAACTTCAGAGGATCTTGTGCTAGAATCCAACCAGATTCTAGCTTTCGTCAAGAACCAAGTACTGACAAAGCATGTGGAGTCATGCTTGAGAGAGGGAAGAACCCCACCTGGTGCAGCTGGCTGTGAGGAAACCTGGGGAAATCAACCCCACATCTCCCCACTACATTAACACACTAGGAGATTATGATTCAAACATATTACCTCTAGACTTGAGAGCCCAAAGAATTAGATCCTAAAGGGCAGATCATGCACACGCTGTTTTAGTTTATAACATATTGACTGTTGACTGATATTAAAACTGTAAATTGTGCTGGAATTTCAGTTGCTCTTCTGGAAACAAAAACTGCTAATTTATGGGACTGGGTAATTGAAAATTCACAAAAACCAAGAGTGGTGATGAATAAATGGGGGATCAGAGGCAGCAAAGGAGGGGTGAGCACAGATACCAGATTCTAAACAACAGCATGAATTGCCCAGCAGATTCATACAAACATCTTTCTTAAATCCTCCAACCGGTGAGTACTCACACCATCACACTGTGTACAGAATATGTATGTGCAAACATGTATAGTGCATATGTATAAATGTTTGGACTTTGATTTACCTCACTGTAGGAAAAAATTAGTAAATAAGGACAATAGGCACATTTTGTGAGATGTTTGATTGCTGTTATTAAAGGATATAGGATCTGCCTCTGGTTTAGAAAATTGCATCGTTTACTCTTTAGTAAGTTTTTAGAGTTTTCATGGTAGGCAAAATGAACTCAAAGTTGTTTGTCTACACCATTTTTACCCTATATAGCATTGCATATAACAAAAATGGAAATATGAGCATGAGTATAAAGACCTCATTGTAAAAACCAAAAAAAGGAAACCCTACAATGTATCTCTGGAATCATTGTATCTCTGGTAAATGGAATATGAACCATTATAATTCACTTTGTCACAATGTCTATTTAGTAATTCCAGACTGTTTTGACAACAGAAGATTTATTGAGGAAGGCTTAAACAGTTCAGTTAAAGACAGGACATGAATGTGAAACTGCCTTGCCCACTTCTGAAATGGAGTGCTAAAATTTAGACTTAAACAGTCCTTATGAGGACCAGTCTCACTCTTACATTATGTAAAAACCTCCTGCCAATATGCCTTAAATCCAGTCTCAAAACGGTATTCTATATGGAATGACCAAGGGAGTCTAACCTTGTGTCTTATTTTCCCTCCTCTAAAACATGGTATTATACTAAAGTGTAGCTTGGGTCCATCCGGGAAGTATTGTGTCATGACATAAACAGTCATCTAAGATCTACTTTTATCAGTGCTCTTTCAAATACTATATTGAATTTTTATTCAATATAATAGATAAATATAAATCACTAAAGTGATCAAATTAAATCACCCCAAGCTATTATTCAATTAACAGAATAAGGGTCCAAGCCTAGCATGCTTGAGAGTCAGGAGTCAATCTCTAGCACCAAAATAAAAAAAAAAAAAAAAAAGGTGAGAGGGGAGAAAGAGAAGAAAGGAAATAAGGAGATAAAGGAAGAAAAGAGCAGTTAAATTGTCAGAACCAATATAACCCCCAAACAATCACTGATTCATATAATTCTTATTTTGGTGCCTGTGTGTGTGTTTATATTCATTCCACGTTACTCTGACAGATCAAAAGAATACAATTAAGTATTTTAAAAATAAAGTATGCTGTCCATATAGTTTTGTGTAACATAACATGGATGGTTCCATTATTTAAATATGAGCATATAACCACAATTTTTTTTTTTTGGTTTTCACGAACACACAGGCATGTTAGAAAGGTAAATCTCATTTATAAAGAATGAGCTTATTAATTACATTGAAATATGAACACATCAATTACACAATGGGCTTATAGAAAAGGTTAACAATAAATAAACAGAAAGGAACAAATTTGTGAGAAAGTAATTTAAGTGCAAAAACAATCAAACAGGTTGAAATAAAATATTGTCGTCTAGCTATTTTGGCAAACTTTGTTTCTTCTATTACAAATGTGGCCCCTTCTTTCCCCAGTGATTACCCATAGAGAAAGCATACTACCTGCATGAGCAGCTGCTTCTGGGTTGAAGAGCACACACACACACAAAAAAAAAATATTTTCTTTCACTCTTAAAACTTTGCCTTTAGCAATAAGTTCATTGATATAAAATAAGTTAAAAGGGATGTGACTTTGCCAACTTATTTTATCATCTCCTGCAATGAAAGTTGGGTAACTTTTTAAAAAGAGATTAGTGACAATGCTTCCTTAGTTTGGTTGTCATATAGAGTCTGTCCATTACTTCTCTTTCAAGCAAAATTTTCAAACTGAATTTTTCTATCCTGAATTGTGGCTTTTGTTCCTCTTAAATTGCTTTAGTTATTGTCCAAGAATATGAATACTTTGCTAGAAAAAATTAAGTAAATGAACCAGGATTGTTTTGACACCTGTGAGTTCAAATGTGTCAGAAGAATAAATGTATGGAATTAAAGTACAGAATGGGAATCATCTTTTTTTTTTTCTTTTTCTATAAAGAAACAAAGCCACAGTACACTGATAGAAGGGAAGCACTCCTTTAGATATGGTCTATTTCCATGGATCCTTGAGAGACACATTCAATTTTCCCAGTGTTATAAATATGGAAATGGGTAACAGAGAAATGTATCTATCAAAATACTTAACTTTTCAGTAATATTAATTTTGAGGATCATGTCATGATCAAGACTTATTAAAGATGTCCCAATTTAGTTTGCAATCTATAGAAAATTGCTTGGTATTTTGGATGTTAAATAGAGTGTCCACTTTCACATTTTCCCTAATTCCATCCATGCTCCTTAATCATCCCAGCTATTGTTACTCTCACATGATTTGGTATGGGTTTGATGCAATGCAATGAATAGCAGAGAAGTAGATAGGGCACATGACCACGGCACACTGTTTTGAAAATATTTCTAATAATTTAGGAATAGTTTTCTGATGTAAACATAACCTGAGGATTTCTTAGTGGGGAAGGACAGGAGGAGGAAGGCGTGCTGGAATAGATGGAGTATGGATTGACTCTGATGGGTCCTGGAATGCCAAGTGAAAGAGAAGTTAAAGAGAAACTGTCCTTTATGCTCTCCCATATTTATGATTGTGAGTTGGGTGGCATATATTGTAAAAGTACCCTGTTTTATATTAACTGCACAAAAAGCCTGCTAGTCATATTTGATCTGGAACTTACCTCCGTTGAGCAAAGGCTCCAGTAGTATAGCTCCATTACGTTCCCTTCAGGACAGATCACCTACCTTCCTGAGGGAAATAAGTAGGTTTGTTAGGTGTTCTCAGTTCTCTCCAAGCCTAGTTTCATGGTTGGCTCTCCTGTGATGACAGTAGAGTGGAATTTGACAGTGTGCATATGCAATCAGGAGAGCTAGTAGATGCTTACCAAAGAAATGGCGTACTTGTTTGTCTTGATCAATACTATGAGACAATCTACTTGACCATAGATACTAGACGTCTTGGTTTTGACTCCCTCAATCTTTATTGCTTATAATGTCCCAGGTAGCTTGGTGGGAAAGCTTCAGTGACACAACGCTAAAGTGTAGCCAAACTGAAGCACTATTTTATTACACAAAGGAATATTTTCCTTAACAGTACAAGAAAGTCAAATAATACAGCATTTATAATAATTACAAAGCACTTTGTGCTACTTTAAGCACCTCTTGTTCCCAAATTGCAAATAAAATCTTATGACAAAGCATTTAACCCCCATTTTGCAGATGAGGAAACTGAGGCACAGAGAGGTTAAGTGACTGGGCCAAATACCTGGGTCAGCAGTAAATAGTAGAAGAAATGGGACCCTAGCATTCTTATTTTTCTTAAAGATTCTTCAGCTATTGTGCTGGCTTTGAAAATGCCAGTGTTAAAACTAAAGGAGTACTGAATTCACATGTGGAAAGACTAGTGTAGCATTTCATAGAGTTTCTGGCTCCCTATACACATTCTTTATACATAGGAATTATAATCCCAGGAATAAAACCTTGAAAATTTGAAAAATTGAGGTTGTCTTGTTATGTACAGAAAATGAGGTGTAAAATTAGTTTTTTTTTTTTTTTTTTAGGAACGTGTATTTACTTCCAGAGCTGAATATAAGACTCAGTAATAGATAACTTAGGAAAAAGATCAGTCTTCTCTTGCCTCTGGTAGAAAATCACCTCATCAGTAACATTAGGGCACCTCTAGATTTAAAAAAAAAAAGTATCTTGTTGCTGTCAGCGGTCTTAGAAAAAAATGTTTATCCTCAGTGACAAGAGGTAAGATTACTTTAGGTATGTCAGGATGCTCTTAATATGCATATCTCTGTAGCAAACTCAACTGTTGGTAGAAATTTATCATATCACCTCTATGATGTTTTTACCCAAGTCATACAGCATATGCATCTGTAGGCAATTTTAAACTGAAAATCAGGACTATGGAAATTGGAGGATTCAGAGGTTCTCTCTGGCCCTTGTTCCCTAACAGCGTTAGCATTCTGAGTCAGGGAGTTTGTGAGTTCGAGCATTATCTTCTTCATTTTCAATATGAATAACATCAGTCCCTTCTCAGAGGAGAAATGCAGATGTGGAAGAACAAGGAAGCATCAAATCTGCATTGTTTTTCCTGATGTTTCACTAGCTGGAACCACTGGATCCACTTTCATCTGTGGAATGCATCCCACTAGCTCCATCTTTCAGAGAGACAAAGCAGAGAGTGCTTTTCTTCCAGTCACACTGCAGATGTCTGTGTTCCTGAGTTTAAAACAATCATAAAGATACAAAAGCAAATTCCTGTAGTAAGAAACCAGACTTTTAAAAGGAAACATTTTATTGTAAATAGCTCCTTATAGGTATTCCTTTCGCTTCATTTCCCACCCACCCTCATTTTTTCTTTTGTTTGTTTTGATTTTTTTTAAATGATGTTTATTTTCAGGAATAGTGTTTCCATGGGGTGTGGTGTTACATTAAAATGACCCCCTGCACAGCAGGAGTTGAATGTTTCATTGTAACTTTGGTTCCATGCCCAAGACACATCTTTGCTTGATCTGCTGAGACTTGTTTTGTTGTTAATTTTTGTTTTCTTTACACAATATATGTTTATAGTTCTCTTCTTCTGGATTGACATACATATGTTTCATTAAATGCAGCATATATTGTAGATTTTCAACAGGGTCACTTTGAACTGTCAAGTAAGAAACCTTGAATAATGGCTTTGAAGTACACAGTCTTGGTGACAGGGTAGTTCTGAATTTCTGATCTCCCTTGCACTGGTGTAAACAATTCTGCCATCGTTGAAGGTTTAGAGGCATTTGCCTTTCTGGGGTATGATCCATATTTTCGAGTTTCCTGTAAAATAGAGAAAAAAAAAAACTTCACTAATCATCATTTTGGTGAACAGCCTACAAAGAAAACTGCAAAGGCAAGTTTGGTTTTGAAACACTACAGGAAGCAGGCAGTTTCTTTGGCAAGGCACAGAGCTAGGGAAAAAGAGTCCTTCATCCTATATTCTCATCCAAGGTGGTGAAAAGGGTGACCCCACTTCCTTCTTCTTCTTGGCCTAAGTGAAGTTTTTTTCCACCATTGGTCATTTGGCTGCTTGGTGGTCTTCTGAGACCTGTACAGTGCTAGATGCATCATATACCAACCAGCACCTTCATCTTCATTTAAGCTGACCAGTCATGGACTCTGGATGGGCAGGCTTCCTTCATTTGACAAAAGTCCTGTGGGAATGAACTAGGAGAATAAAGTATGGGAATGAACTATGGAAAAGAACTGTGGGAATATTTTTATGGACCTTACAAAGAACTTTTTTTGAGATTATTGTTGTGAGATGTTAAAATTCCTTACTTGTAACTTGCCCTAAAGTTAATCCTACAACTATATAATCCACCCACTTAAGGAAATTTGGTTTCCTCTACCTTGGTGTACCTTTGCCCTGAACAACATGGATAACCAATATTGGTTAGCAATGCTCAGAGATACTGACTGACCTAAAGCTATGCTCTGCCCAATTTCCACAGTGATCCTGATTGGACTCTCAACTCAGAGCAAGCATACATGTGTAAGAAGTGCTGACCATAGTGTTGAAGACAATGAGGTCAGTAACTAAAGGCAACAGGTAGGCTAAATGTAATTGCATTTGTGATCACAGTGTATGTGTTCTGGATCAGCAGAGTCCAACAGGTCATAATCCCTTCCTTTAACAATCGTTAAAAGGTTATCCGAAATTGAAAGCTCCTTACCCTTTGCTCATACAATGTACTGCTTGCTCACCTGTACCTGTTTTTTGTCTGTTCAATAAAAGGGCCAATAAGTACCTGTATACAGGGGGCTTACTAATGCTTAACTAAACTTCTCTTCAGTTTCTTTTTTCCTCAGACTGCTTCTAGAGGCAGCCAGGCCACACCTGGGCTAGGTTTACCAGTTCTCCCACTTCTCAGGCTCTGCTCCTAGAACAGTTTGACTACCTATGGGTAGGAAAATTCCAGAGGTTAGTCTGCTCTAAATTCATGTTTGTACCCACAAATAGAACAAAGTACAGCTCTAACTGGAATGGCAGATTTTCTAGCACTGGAATCCCCTCCTCCCAGAAAAATCTGTTCTGCTTTATTTACATCTTAGTTTAAAATAAACTTTATTTTTGAATTACAATTTCCTGCCTTTTACTTTAACTGGCAGATATAATGAACTCAGCACCCCTAAACAGTATTGGTTTAAACCCTGGTGTTAAAAAACCAAAACAGGGCTGGAGAGATGGCTTAGCAATTAAGGCGCTTGCCTGCAAAGCCAAAAGACCTCAGTTCAGTTCCCCAGGACCCACATAAGCCAGAGGCACAAGGTGGCGCATACGTCTGGAGTTTGTTTGCAGTGGCTGTAGGCCCTGGTGTGCCCATTCTCCTTCTCTCTCTCTCGCTCAAATAAATAAAAATAAAATATATTCTTAAAGAAAAACAAAACAAAAATAAAGTGAAAGTGTACTTTTAAAACAAAGATGAAACTATTTTTTATTCTTTTCTACGCCTTTGAGATAAATGCTTTTGTGCAAGTTACATATCTCTGAGTTTAGTTATTTTAATTTGGACAAAGAAAACAGAAGTACTTATCTCAAGGTTATAAAGGAAATAAACAGTCCTTATCTCATTGTAAGTGACCTAAAATATTAGCTATGATCACTACAGCCTTATTCTCTGGGGTTTTCCAAGGTGATGCCTTAAAAGAGTTGAATAACTGCACCAAACATCAATTTCAGATGTTATGTTTAACAGTAATTCTGGCTATGAACTATGTCTTTCTTTAACTTGCTTCTTCATTTTTGTTAACTTTATTAACTTTATTTGTCTTTGAATGTGTGTGGGGGAAGGGGACACACACATGCTATAGTCAGAGCAACCTTGGGGTGTTTCTCTTCTTTTTTCACCCTTTTGAGACAGCATCTCTCTTGCTGCTGCTGGGGAGCTTCCAGATCCTCCTGGCTCTACCTCCCATTGTCATAAGTACATTTGGTTTATAGATTACAGGCACATTTATTATTCAAATACAAACTTCCCTCTGTCTTTCTTCTGTTTTTTTTTTTGTTTTTTTTTGAGAGACAGAGAGAGAGAGAGAGAAAGAGAGAGGAAGAGACTGGCATTGGCATTGGCATTGGTGTGTAGGGCCTCTAGCCACTGCAATTGAATTCCAGACGCGTGCACTACCTGTACGCATGTGCAAACTTGTGCTTGTGTCACCTTGTACGTCTGACTCACATGAGATTTGAAGAGTCGAGCATGGGTCCTTAGGCTTCACAGGCAAGTGCCTTAACTGCTAAGCCATCTCTCCAGCCCTTCCCTCTGTGTTTCTGAGCAGAGAATTAGAGAGGAATGACAGGGCAGAGATGGGAGCAGAAGTACAGTTATCTTTGTGGGCATGCTTCAACAGAGGGCTGCTTTCCTAGCAAAAAAAAAGCTATGCTTTGTATAATCACCGATAGGAGCCAGAACAGCAAAGGAAAAGGATGGGTCTCAGACAAGTTGCACACAGTGCATTTGGCATGTTTAGCATGACCTTCTGAGTAACATACATGTCTTCTAGGATGACTGTTTTTTGGACCCCTGTCCAAGGAAAGACATCAAGATCTGGTCATTTATGGCCAGTGAAACAGCCACAAGGACTATCACTAGAGTCAAGAGGCAGGATCCTTTCCATTTGCTTTTTCCTCGCCTCCAGAATGGCTGAGACTTGAAGAGAACAGGAAGGTCACAAGGTCCCCTTGGAGCCTGACCGCAAACCTGCTCCTTCCCTGGGGATATGGCATATGACTAAGGTGGGATAGGGAAAGAAAGCTTATACCAATTCTTTCACTGAATTTATGCAGGAATTTCAAGAATTAGAACTGACTAAATTGAACAGTAGAGGAACTCTAATTTAGGGTTTAGTGAGACAAAACTGGAGAGGAGCATTCAGTTAACATTTACATTCTACAGGCAGGAGAGCCTCAAATGAACACAATATTCTCTATTCCCTGGCAAAGAAGATAATTGATCTGAATCTATATAAAGACTTTGTAAATATAATGTTTGTGCCTATATACATTAAATAAATATATTCCACAAAAAGACTTTGACTTGCAAGCTTTCAATTTATATATTACCACAAACTGTAGCCAAGATTCTGTGTCAAAGTGTACATATATCATTTTTTCTGGCGTTTTATTTATTTTAGTTTCCTTATATGACAGCAAGCCTTGCATTCACAAACCTCCTACTTCCACTTCCCGAATGTTGGGATTATAGCTATATACCACCATGCTAGCCTATCATTTCTGCCTATCATATAAAGAGTAAATAAATTATCATTGTTGGAGTTAGTACATTTTGGCCTTAAAACCAATTAGTCTATAAGCAATCTCCTAGAATGCTCCATTCCCATAAATTAAGCAGTTTCTGTGAAGGGAGCTATTATTTCTAAAGGTAAGGCAGATTTATTCAAATTAGTGTTTTAAATAATTGAAATTATCCAGAATCACAGTATGGTTCACAAGGGATTATTGTAAACAACTTGCTTACTAGTGCTGACCTGTTTCCTTCTCCTTAGAACACCAGTTCCAGTTATGATTTCTGAAATGTCATTACATGCTGTCAAGCTCTGAGGCAATGGGTACAGCCTGCCACTTCATACTTGTAACCAAAGTATCTGAAAGGGCTCCACTGCATGCCATCAGTGATCCTAAAAGGCATCTCTCATGACTTTCATTCTTTCAACCTTCATATGCAAACTATTATATGACATTCAATAAAAAACAACTATTAGTACTCCCTCAAGTTTATGGAGGAGGACACTAACACTTCAGATTGTTAAGAGCTGCCCTATGAGAATTCTGGTGGGGAGCATATGGTAAGATGTGAAACCTAGCTGAAACCAGAGGACAGGTACTTCCTTAATTTTCTGCAGAGGTGGGAAAGACAAATGGATATTGATCATTTACAATAGTGCCAGAAGTGTGGTGTAGGCAGAGGGGTGCATATCTTGGAGGCACAAGTCAGCACAGAATGCTTGGTATATCATAGGAACTTGGATTTTAATGAGCTTTTCTATGAGCCAAATTCTATCCAGTATTTTTACTTATGTAATATAGTTACAATACTATAATATGAAACAATATGATATACCATAGAAAAATTGTGGGTCCTATTACATGTTAATATAAACTTTTGGTGCTATGGACTGAACCCAAGACCTTGCTCATACTTAGCACATATTCTACCAGTGACTACATTAGGAATTTCCCATTTAGAGAG
The DNA here is from genome assembly GCA_036365145.1 of Orientallactaga sibirica. Lineage (NCBI taxonomy): Eukaryota > Metazoa > Chordata > Mammalia > Rodentia > Dipodidae > Orientallactaga > Orientallactaga sibirica. The sequence goes on from JAEOAD010000005.1 coordinate 55,519,467, forward strand.
TGCTATCATTAGAATGCCACCATCTCTCCTCACCTAGGTAGAAACGTAATCATCAATGCAACTATATAAGGACATGGGGCCCGTAGGAGGTGATGCTCTCATGAACTGGATTAGTGTCTTATAAAATGGCTAAAGGAAATTAACTGGGCTCTTTTACCCTTCTGTCTCTTCTCCTGATGACACAATGTCTTTTACAGAGGATGCAGTATGGTGCTGTCTTGGATATCTATCACCAGGCACAGCTCACCAAAGACCTAATGTAGGACTCCCCAGCTTTCAGAAATGTGAAAAATCTTTAATATTTACAAATCACCTAGTCTCAGCTGCTCCTCTATAGCAGCACTAGCAACAAAACAGGAAAACAGAATAGTCTAATAGTTTATATTGTGAAAGATTGTTATTAGTAGTAAATAAAGCTATAGCTATGAGATTCTTTTTCCTTTTTGCCAGTACTGGGGATTGAACCCAGGGACATGTGCATAATAGAAGAAATGAATTCATTTTAAATTATTTATTGTTCATTTAAAAATTTTTATTTCCCACTTTGCATTTTCATATATGAATATGATATATTTTGATCCTACTTCCTCCAATTACCCTCTCTATCTTCTCCCCTCCCATTAATACACTTCTTCTTCCTCTTAATCCACATCCGACTTCCAGATTTTATTTTCAGTCCATTGAGTTAAACTAGAGCTGCTTACATGATCACAGGTAGAAAACTATTTACTGTGGAATGGGAAACTTACCAGTGGCTACACCACTGATGAACCTGACTTGCCATCTCCCAGCAACAATTCCACAGGAAATGCATTATTTAAAACTGTAAAGCAAGATATCCTCTTATCATAATAGCATCAGTATTTTTGGAAGGTAGTTACTGGTTGTTTACTATGTGCTCAACACTATTAAGGAATTTAGGATATTCATATTTTTAGGAAACTAACAGAGAATTAAGGAGTAAGTAATAAAAATATATCCAGGGGGCTAGAGAGATGGCTTAGCAGTCAAGGCGCCGGCCTGTTAAGCCTAAGAACCCGGTTCCAATCTCCAGGTCCCATGTTTAGCCAGATGCAAAGTGACGCAAGGGCACAATGCCGCATTTCCCCACAGGGGGGCGCACACATCTGGATTTCATTAACAGCAGCTGAGAGACTGCTGGCACACCCATTCTCTATCCGTCTCCCTCTCCCTCTCTATCTCTCTCTGTCTCTCTCTGTCTCTCTCTCTCTCTCTATATATATATATATATAGATAGATAGATAGATAGATAGATAGATAGATAGATAGACAGACAGACAGATAGATAGATAGATAGATAGATAGATAGATGATAGATAGATAGATAGATGATAGGTAGAGAGACAAACAGATGATAGATGATAGATAGATAGATTAGATAAATAGATAGATTGATAGATAGATAGATAGATAGATAGATATCCAGGGACTGAGGAGATTGCTCAGTGGTTACAAGTGCTTGCACTTAAGCACAAGGACCTGATTCCACTGGAGATAGCCAAGTTCAACTCTGCAAAACTCATAAAAGACTAGGCATGGCTACACATGTCTGTAACCCAGTCTGAGGGGGTTGGAGACTAGAGAACCACAGGGGCTTGCTGATTGACTGCAGTTTGGGGTTGAGAAGGAAATCTCGTCTCCAAGGAAATATGCCGAAGAGAGATAAAGAAGAGTACCAACACTTCTCTTCTGGCTTCTGCATGCACACGCACAACATACAAGTCTGCACACACAAGTTTGTGTACACACCAGACATACACATGCAAATGAAAAAAAAATCAGATGGATGCATGTAACATTTGTCTAGGAGGGAAACCGAAGATGACTTCACCAAGGCAGTCACAACCCATCTGAGATCTAAGGGGTGAGTGAGTAGAGTGGGAGGGAAGGGAGGGAAGGTGTTCTGTACCTACGGCAACTGAGCAAATACTGTGGCAGACTGGAGGTAATGTGGCTCATCAAGGGAACCAGAGCAACAAGAACTCTGAGACACTATGTATAATGAGAATGATTGATCATTCAGGGCTTTGCTCTGTCTGGCTGCTGTGTTCAGGGTATTGATGAGTGAAATGCTTAACTCATTTAATAGGCTAGTCCAGCTGTGGAGGAGGGGAGGGTGGATTTGTCTATATACTCTTTGCTTTGTGAATTAATTATTTAAATTAGTCTCCAAGTGATATAATAACAAACAAATCATGTATATTTGTGTATATATACGTAAGCACGCACCCTGCATATGCTAAGTGCATTGCCACTGAGCCAAACCTTCAGTCTGGACATGTTATATCACCTTGATATTATATTACTATATTATGATGTTTCTCCACACCTATTTACATATCAATTTATTCTATCATTCACCTTTCCTTCAGCTTGGCTATCAGTTTAGTATGGTCTCAGTACCAAGTATGCATAAGGCATTATTAGAGAACTTAAATTATAAGCTGTGCTCTATGCTTATTGAGTCCATTTGGTGAGACAGACAAGGAAGCAATATAAAGCTGGAGAAAGGCTGATGGGACCATTTACTGAGAAAAGAGTGATTATACACAATGAAGTGGTTCATCTTAAAGACTTTCTTTACCAATATAATATTTAGAAGCAAAATGGTTCTTATTTAAGCATTAAACATAGTATATATTTGAATATGGTCATTTCTTCTCAATAAATCAATTACAAAACATTAGTGGGAAGGGGGTTGAAAGCATAATTGTAATGAAAAGCAAATGTTTGCATTATTTGTAACTAGTCATCTGTGGCTATTTTATTTTTATTTATTTATTTACCAGAGAGAGAGAGAAAGAGAGAGAGAGAGAGAGAGAGAGAGAGTGAGCGAGAGCAGGCCAGGACCTCCAGTCCCCACAAATGAACTCCAGACACATGTGCCACCTTGTGCATCTGGTTTACATGGGTTCTGGGGAATCGAACCTGAGTCCTTAGGCTTCATAGCAAGCATCTTAACTGCTAAGCCGTCTCTCCAGCCTTGTGACTATTTTTATAACACAATATTTAATTCTTAAAAGTTATTTTGAATCCACCCCCCCCCAATAACTGACTACTGCTCCCACAATGCATAAACTACAACCCCATGGGGAATACCTGTAACCCTACTGAGGAGCATCCCCAGTGGAATGGGGACAGGGATGAAGGAAAAGAGGGTATCAGCACATCATATATTCATATGAAACATCTTGATAATAATAATAAAAAACATTAAAAAGTTCTTTTGCATCAGCACAATAATATAGCATTATATACTTTTTACCTTTTCTATGTCATTACTCAGGAAGTAAACATATGAGCAATCAAATTCAACAATTTATAGATAAATTTAGAGAAGTGTGAATAAAACTGAGGCAGGTCAGAGTATGTGGGTAATGAATTAAGGTCACTTGTTCCCTGGACTTCTAAAAACAAGTGATCAAATATAATTTTTTGTTTGGATTTAGGGCATATATTACATGGAAAGGATGTAGATTATAATTTCACACTTGTAAAAATCAGTAATATGGATTGGAGAGATGGCTAAGTGGTTAAAGCAGACTATCATTCCATAGGTAGCATAAGAATGCTGCTGACAATCTCATATACATTAAACAAATTGCCTGTCATTATACAGCTAGGCAATGGCAGAATTAAACTACATTTGACATCAAAACGATATATTTGAAATCAACCATTTTTCTTGAATATATTTTCCTCTGGCCAGGTTCACTATTATCTTCATGTGTTATATTATCATCACTTTAGTTTTTAATTTAATAGAAGACTATTAAGTATAAATTAGCTACTTTGGAGGAAGAACAAATCAAATCCAACAGATTCCTCAAGAGTTACATAAAATGGGAAATGTAGAGATGAGCACAGTGCAATTTCAAGAGCCTACACTAAACAGTACCACACACACAGTAGAAGGTACTCTGCCAACATGTCTAAATGTACTCATGGTTCAAAACACAGGCGAGATACCCTTTATGATCTGGTGGATAAAAGTGGACTCTGTAGTGTCTTGGAAGAAATACTAGCCCTGACATTTGTAGCTGTATGGTTGTCAAAGGTCACATGCTGCCACTTCTCCAACTTTGAAATTGGAAGGATAGCAATAGCTACCTCAGAGTGGGTTTGGTGAGTCCTGGATGTCCTATTGTTTAGATGCATGCCTACTGTATAATAGCATTAATCATTACTTATGTTGAAACCTCCTCATGTTCCAGTTAGTAGTTATGAGATTTTCTTTTGTTCCCCTAAATTACCATGGAATACTTTCCTCTTTATTTTATTCACTCTATTTATTTTAGGGAGGGGCTATTTTCTGACATTGGCAATTTTTAAATTATTTATTTATCTATTAGGGGGGAACGAAAGGGCACATAGAAAAAGAGCATGTGCACACCAGGGCCTGCAGCCACTGCAAACGAACTCCAGACACATGTGCCACCTTGTGTGTCTGGCTAATGCGGGTACTAGGGAGTCAAACCTTGGCCCTTAGGCTTCGCAAACAAGCACCTTAACCATTAAGCCATCTCTCCAGCCCCAAATGTCAATCTTGATGTCTCCTAGAGATTCTCCTTACCCCTACCAACTGCTGCTTCTTCCTTCACCTGATAAGGCCCTGTTTGCTTTGTATGAAGCAAGGATACAACCAGACAAAGGGTAGTTTGCAGACTGAAAAGAACATCTTGTGGAAGAAGAAATAAAGCCAGGAGGTATGTTGTAATAGGACATAAACTTTATGGCCATTTCTGCTTAACTTTCACTTGATAAGGTCACACTGATGGCCTTTCATTTGTTTCACAAGGGGCAACAGAGTTAACACCAATGCAAAGAATGGATGGCTGTCTTCTAGTTTTGAGCTTACATATTACTAATATGAAGTCTAGAAGGAAATTTCATAATGTAACTTCATAGGAGAATCAAAGGTGACATGAGCCATGATAAGTGGACTCAGAATGGCAGCCAGCCTTCCCCCTTTGAAAACAACAGTATTGGAAGTTGTGGTTTTCACAGCTCACTAGATTATCAGAATTACCTGCTGTGCTTGTTAAGTACAGAATCATCCTTGTCTTCATCACTTCCACTTTCTATCAGCTCTGTCTCTAGTGATCTGATTCATGAACTCTGTGGGAGTATCTTGTAATATATTACTTTTTTCTTCCTAAAATCTCCCTTATTTTTAAAACAAGAGTAAAGTTCACTTAGTAGCCTGCTTTCCTGAGTTCTGGTGAAGAGTGACATGGGAGGAGTTGAGACAGTAGTAATTATTGGCTTGTCAAAATCTTAGAATCACCATTTCAAGCTTGAAGTAGAATTAAAGGTACAGTGATACTTAATGACTCTGCAGATATAGAAGAACTTCCGGTGTGGTGGGAAGTTGCAACGTAAGCACTATGACCCAGACATTGTGACTTATCAAAATAATGTAATTAACAGGAAAAACCCTTTCTCATCACACTCCACAGCCTTTATTATTTTCATAGTCAGCCATACCCAGTGAATCTGTTTCTTACATTATGGCAACCAAACCAATTGTGTTTTAAAAATAATCAAAACCATGGCATAATGACTATCAATAGCATCCTCCAAATCAAATCCCTCTTAGAAGCATATTGTGAAAATTAAATGGAATCTTACCTTTGAGAGGCACCTTGACATCAAGGCCATAGAATAAAGGCAAGAGAGAAGAACAAGAATAGAAACAGAAACTGCAGAAGAAAAAGAAGATCATGTGAATCTGAACTTCAATTAAGGTCATTCAGGTAATACAAAACCTCAGGTTCTCCACACTGCTCTCAAGTCTTCCCACTTCTTATATGCACAGATAACCCTTTGTTTAAAAACATCCACACCTTTCTTTCATCTACTGGCAAATAATGCTACTAACATTAATGAATATGGTTTAGAATTATAAAGGTTTTTTATAAATAATTTAATTAACTTCTTAATTTTACAGATGAAAAACAAAGAACACTAAACCAGTAGTTTAGTTTCACACCACTGAATGACGGTGAGGGCTAGAGCTTAGATATCTTGATTTGTACTCCATTATATACATTATCTCTGCCTTTCCCATGTGGGAGTCCATTTCAAAAATAGAAAATGTGATTAGAACAATATACTGACTATGCTAGTATTGCTTTGTTAATGTGATAGGGTTTTGGACCCAGATACACCAAGGAGAACATTAATAGATACTGTAAGTATATGATTAATTGTCCGTAGTGAAACATTTGTGAGAGAAAAATGAGACACTTAGAAATGACATTGCAGCAAATGGTCTAAAGTGGATGTATCCTAGGCAGGTTAAAATGCTTGGTCCTCCTATTGTTATGAAAGGAATTCCTACATCAGTGGCATTCCAGATAATGAATGAATGATACTCAGCTGTCCTGCCTCTGAGATATATATCTCCATACTTGATTTAAGTGGTCTGAGCGTTTCTTCACAGAAAACTTCAACTAGAAAAGCAGACAATTTAGAGGAACAAGTATGTTTGTGAAGTAGCATAATATAAGCAGCTATGCGTTAATTATACAGTGTCACATGGCAGAAAATTTTCTAAAATGCTGACTTCCTTGGTAGTTTACTTTTATGTTATCTCACTAGGATTATCCTATTGGATGGAGCATGTTTGAATAAGGATCATGGATGGCATCATCACATTATGCATGCTATTTGCCTATATCCATTATTGCTGCTCTTACAAGGTTCTTTTGTCACTATGACAAAATTCTACAAAAATGTTCTACATATGCTGAAAGGCATGTTTCAGTGACTATTTTATTCTTTGATCCAGTGATTTATTATCTGCATGAGAAGAGGGGTCTTGACATCTGCTGTGTCTGCCTCATGGAAGGAATAGTTGTGAGAAGTAAGGGAGATGGTAAACATGGCAAACTGCTATGTGGAGTTAAGGCTATTTGGCTGGGTTTGCTCTTATCTGATTTATAGTAAGTGTTTGCATGGAAATGAACAACACTGGGATATGTTTGTACCTTGGGGAGTTGTTCAAGAACCCCAAGAAAAAGGATATAGAGTATATTTGACATAAATTACCTTTACGTAAAATAACTAGCCTAGAGGGAAAGTGGGAATGAGGTCAAGTGAATAAGACATCCAGCATAAATCTCAACTTTCATTCTGCTCTCCAATCAGAATTCAATTGGCTAACTGTTGAAGTAGTTTAATTTACTATTGCATGGGCAATATTTAGCACTTTCTACTAAAAGAGCCTCATGTTCTATTAATCTGAAAAGCATACTAATTTTTTTATCTTAAATATCTAGGAAGTTAAAAACTATAAATTTTATTGTGAAAACTTCACATTAAATTCTACTAATGAACATAGCCTTAATTCCCTAAGCCCTCCAATTTCCATAATATCTATTTGTAGATGTGCTAGGGTGGTGAGTGTAATAGATATATTCTCCCCTTTGAAACCTCAGTTGAATGGGGTCTGAATAGGATCACAAGGTGTCTGGGCAGAATTGCTTCAACTGTATCATACTCTCTGAGCCAGACTGAGGGAGGGGAGTTCATGAATGAGCAGAGAGCATGACCCAGACTTGGGACTCAAAAATGCAAGATGTAGAAGACATGAAGCATCTCCTTCAACAAGCAGGGAAGCTTCTGTGGGTCTTTCTGCCAATCTCTGGGAGTTAAACTTAGTTTCTGGTTCATTGTACTTAACATTTACTCATTCCTTCCTGCAGAGCTATGTAATACACTTCTGAAATGAAGAAAATTCAAATACAAAATTTTATAGAGGCTATGTATTTTAGCGGTGGAAAATTTCAAAGTAACCCTATTAATTTGATAAATTTTCTTAGTGTTTCCTAATCTTTACCTATAACCTCTTTCCTCAAACAACCCATAAAAACTCAGTACAAGGGATATCATTCTAATTGTCTAATAGGTTGAGCCACAGAAGGTGTAGTCATCTACCCAAGGTGATATCAGTACCTGGAGACCCACTTGTCTAAGCATCTGTGTGCCTGGTAATCTGGCCCCACATCCCACCTACTCCCTCTGACCTCACATGTCTGGATCAGGATAAAAGTAGTTAAGGCTGAACTAAATTCTAGCCATAGTCTCAGGGATGGCAGGTGGCTTGCCATTTTCTTCTTGCATGCCCATGGAAGATGCTGATTTGCAGTTGTATCCTTTTCAACACAGGTTCAAGTAGCTACTTCTAGTCAATGAGACCGGAACCCCAAAGAAAACCTCTCTGCTGCCTCATGTGTACTCCCCAGCAGGATGACCCTGGTTCACCAGGAAGCACAGTTCTTGCCTGAGCCAGCTCTCTTGTACTTACACACACAACCATGTCAATGCCCTCCTTAGGACAGGCAGATAGCCTTCCCCGAGTATTGACACTCTTGGAAGAGGCAGCTTCTTTCTCCAGCCACTGGGGGCAGTGACAGGTGGGTTCAGTTAATAGTCTGTCACTGAGGTGAAACTGCAGCCCAAGGCTAACAGGAATTTTACGAATAATAACGGTAAAGGATTTTAAAACGGAACTAAAATGTTTCTAAAAGGAAGAGAAAATGGAGTAACTAAACTCTGAAGAAAGTCTTGGAAATGAAGACGAGGAGTAATGAGCAGAGAAAAATACAGAAGGGAATAAAACCAGCACAGAGGGCAAAACTAAGATCACTGATGGCTCGGCCTCTCCCAGAACCCTGGGGCCTGACTGAAGGTGGGCACCACCTTCACTGTACTTGCACCTCCCTGTACCAGTCCACAACCACCAAGAAGAGAAAGCATTGCAGGCAAAATCAACATTGCTTTCTGGTTAAACTCAGAATAAAGTAGATATCAAATGGAACACATACCTTTTCTTCTAAGTCCTTTATTTGCCTTTTCTGGATGTCTGTTTTATCTTCTAGGTCACGGATTCGCTGAAGACAATGGTAGAAAGAAAAGAAGCATTGGTAGGTGTCATGTTGCACAGGCAAACTACTCACCAGACAACAACCCAACACTTTCTACATAACAGATGATTCTACAGGAACATTAACATTAGTCCTAGCAGGTAGAAATACACAATGCATTCTTTCATATCTACAAGGGGGCTGTGTGTTTCAAAATTAACCACTCATGTTGGAAAATCATTATTAGTAATAGTTTAAAAACAAACAAAAAACAAAAACAAACAAAACACTGGTTTTGGTTTGGATCTTAAATATCTTCCAAAAGGCCACATCCTGAAGGCTTAAGCTTCAGCCCAAGGGGCTGCTGGGGGGAGGGGGAATTTTCAGGGGTGGAGCTTTATGGAAGGATTTAGGTTGTCAGGGTTTTGCTTTTGGAAGGAATACTGTAATCTCTTTGCCTTCCACTGCCACGGGGGTGGGGGTGCAGCTTTACTCCATCACACCTCCCTGCCATGATACTCTGCCTCTCTGTACAGAAGCCCGAGCCAAGCCATCATGCACTGAAACCAGAGCAAAAGGAACCTGTTCCTTCATTAAATTGATTTTATATTTAGAATTTTGTCACAGTTGTAGAGAACTGACTAACCACTTCACCCATCCCTACAAAGGCCTTCCCCAAATGAGGTGTGTGGAGATTTGGGTATGAGATTAGCTTTGTCCAGTGGTGTGTGAGTTGGTGTGAGATGTGGGAATGCAGTATCCTTATAAAGAGAGCAGTATGTCCCAACTACTGAGCAAGAAATGAACTTTGCTGTAAACCTTTCAGATTGATATTTTTGGTTGTTTATTAGCATAGCAAAAATAAATAAATAAAAAAGGCCAAAGGTGACTTGTATAAACAACCCTGTTGTTTTTTACTAGCCTTTATTTTCTGCCTCATTTCCACTCTATTTCAGGGTAAAATTTCCTCACAAACCATGACTGTCAAATTCTCAAAATACAGAGTGGAGATTATACCTCAACATACCTTCTCAGAAGGGAACTGATTAACAGGGAGGGAGGGAGAAAACAATCATGAATACAAGGAAAGCGATGGGACTGTTTGAAGTTACCTTATACTATGTAAAACTACATCCACTAATTTAAGCAGATTGGGTGTCAGCATTACAAAGACAGTTGTTTGCAAGTGAAATAAGTCTTCACAGTTACAGTTGGCAATTTATGCTTATGCACATTGCCACACATAGCAAGCTTGTTATTTAATGCCACTGCTCTGGAACCAAAGCTGGAAGCCAATGTGTGATAACATAGAGTGAGGATTTTATAATGCAGTGTGGTGAGGACAGAGGGAGCTGGAAGAAAGTGTACTACAACTTGGAAATTGGGTCTCCTCCAACTGGAGGTGATCTTGCCTTTTCTCCAGGAAGGGGATGTCTAGAAATGTCTGGCTATTTTCTTTAAAGTAAATTGGTATGCTTACTTTAAAATGTATAAATTCATGTAACTCTCACCAGTACCTAATTGTGCCCACATTCTTATTGCTGCAGTTATGGGAGGAGGTGTTCTATGAGCATCTAACAGGAAGAAGCCAGGGGTGTTATGACCATGTACAAGACAGCCTAAACAATAACAAACAACGTGTTCAAAATAGTTCAGTAATGCTCAGACGAGAAAGGCTCTGATGTTGGTGCAAGAGTGGCTGGTGTGTTTTTGTTAGAGTCATCATGATTGACAATGAAATTCTATGACAATGAGTGCTGGAGAAGATGTTGAGGGAGGGTGGCATGCTGATGGCATGTATACATGTATGAAGTGTGGTGATGAAGCTTCAGTGGTGCTGCCTGTGCTCTAAGGCTACATAGCAAAAGAATACATGTGTTAGGCATTTCCACCTTGAGTATGCGCACAGTTCTTTTTCATGTCTCTTGGATACAGAGGCAAATATTATACTCAGAACGCCATGAATGCATGAGTTGATTGAAGCACTTATTCAGCCAGCAGCTCTGGGTTTGCTGTCACTTTCTGACATGTTCATGACTGTGATGGATGTCATAGAGAATACAGGTAAGATGTGTTATTTCCTGGTCTCAAAGAACTAAAAGATCCAGATGAGATGAAAAGTGAAAGACAATAATAAGTAGAAAAGGTAAAGAATGACAAAATCATGAATAGCTTCATCATCAAACTCCAATTCATGGTATACCTCATTTTTGCTAAATAAATCCTTGATTCCATAGTGTATAATGTAGTCTTGATTTCTTCTTCCCTTCCATCCCCTTGCCATCTAACCCAGCAGGAAACCTTGTCAGGCTTCAAATGGAACCTTTTAGTATCTCTCTCTCTTTTTAAATCTCTATTGCTGTCAACTCACTGTCATTCTAATCAGGGCCAGTGAGATAGCTTACTGCCAGCTTTTCCTGTCTTCAGCCCATCCTACATCAATTTATATAGCCAACATGCACTCAAAATATGAAGTGGCAGCCAGAGCACTTGCCTAACACTCACGTTACTTAGTTCCATCTTAGCACCATAGTAAAGAAAAAATAGTAAAATGATCACACCCTGAGTCTCAGTGGAGGAGGAAAGGGAAAGAAAGGTCAGCTGAATTAGTAAGCCCCATAGCTACAGAGATGGCTGAGCAGGTGAGGAAGGTTCTTGCCAGGTTTGATTCCCCAGTACCCACGTAAAGCAGATGCAAAGTGGTGTATGCATCTGGAGTTTGTTTGAAGTGGCTTGAGACTGTGGCATGCCCATTCTCCTTTTTCTGTCTGTCTTTTCTGTGTCTCTCTCTGCTTGCAAATAAAAACAAATAAAATACAAACAAACCCCAAGTTCTGACAAGGCTCAGCATAGTCTTATGTCCACAGCATCACTTCATGTCAACCAAAACATGATTCTGTCCACCCCTGCCATACTGGGCTTTCCTCGGATCTATAAATATTCTAAACTGATTCCTACCCTGGGACCTAGCCTCTGTTATCTTTGTTTTCTGCAACATTGTGATGAGACCTTTGTGTGACTGGTTCCTTGGGTTTCAAGTATCTTCAGAGAGGCCTGCCTGAGCAGCTGACTTATCCTACTTCACAGCTTTACACATATATACACACTGTGTAAACTTCTTCACAACAGTGATTGCCACTCTTGTAAATTGCCTGTGCCATTGTATCTGTGCTTTGACTTTGTCCCTTACCATCTGTGAGATTAGAATAGTCACCTTTTGCCTTCATTCACTGTTGCATTCCCAGAACCTGTACATAGAAGCACTCAATATATAACTTGACAGTGTTAGAAGTGCTGGGTTTTTTCAAGGAGTGTTTACCCCATTTTGCTCATCAGGGAGAGGATTCTGAAAGAGCTGGATACTTAATTAGAATTAGAAAAAATGGGAAAGTTTGAATGTTTAAAGGGAATTTTAGGATGAAAAATTATACAAACTGTGGCTTGGCAGTAGAATAGAATTGTCAAATGGCACCATGAGTTTATCAGGACTGGAGAAGAAAGTATGAGCTATAGTTCATTGGAGCCAGGACTTGGGAGAGGGGCAGCCAGCTCACGAAGGACCTTAAGAGACCTTAACTTACTTATTAGGAATTGACATGCCTTTGAATCAGGAACTCTGGAGCCTTTGCACAAGAAGGCATCAGGAAAGAGGGTGAGAACTGGTTTAACATGTGTGATGAACTAAAGGCAAGAAAATGAGAAGACCCCAAATCAGGTCCCAATGACACCCTAAATACTTTATGTTAATCATCTTTGTCTTCATCTGTGTATCTAGAGGAAGGCACTGTCTATGATGAATTCATTATGGCTAGCACAGTGTCTAGCACCAGGAGCTACATCTACATGTTTGAGTAAATGCATAAATGATGCAGTCAAGCTAGCAACTGATAGTCATTGGTATAATGAAAGATTTATTTATTTATTTTGTTTTTTGTTTTTTCTAGGTAGGGTCTCAGTCTAGCTCAGACTGACCTGGATTTCACTATGCAGTCTCAGGGTGGCCTTGAACTCACAGAAATCCTCCTACCTCTGCCTTCAGAGTGCTGGGATTAAAGACGTGCGCTACCATGCCTGACATAATGAAAGATTGTTAACATGCCAGTGGCAGCAAATGTGGCTTCAGTAACATTTTAGGAGAATGCCAGTTGGATGAGATGTTCCCTGAATTATTGGAGGGAAAGGGCAGAGAAGACATTAGTGTTTCTAGCCTGAGTAATATGTGATCAGATCATTCTCCTGATCAAAGCAGGAAGATGGGGAGAGGAGAGGCTATCAATGCAAGTTTGAATTCATTCTGAAGCATCTAAGCAAATACATGGTTAGTGACAGGCTTTAGAATTCAGATGTCATAATTGTCTCATACACATCCTGGCCAGGGTTTTCTGGAATAACTCTTTTACTAACTCTTAATAAATAACTCTTTAAAAAGGAAAATAAAGAGGAGGTGATAACTGGAAAGAGCACAGCTAGTGAACCTTGTTTGAGAGATGGGAAGTTTCTGGGAATTTACTGAGGTGCACAAACACAAGATCAGTGCAGGCTGAGTCAACAGAACAAGTGTAATTCTTTCAACAGTGACATACCTTAGCTAACTGGTTAAAAATACATTTAAACTGGGATGACAACTTTTACCCTAAGGAAATTTAGACAACTATTAGCCCATTTTAAGAATAAATGTATCTGTTGCTCTATGACATCATCTGCAATTCATCACATATTAAATGAAGTATAGCAAAAGAAATGTGTGCAGAGGATTTTATTCCTTGATAGAAGGAAAGAAAAACATATGAACTACCACAAAGATGCAAAAGAGTCTATTGTCAAAGGCTTTCATTAGGGCAGGAGAGATGGCTCAGCAATTATGGCACTCTCCTGCAAAGATTCCCCGGTACCCATGTAAAGCCAGATGCAAAAAGTGGCACATATATCTGGAGCTTGTTTGCAGCAGCAGGAGGCCCTGATGTACCCATTCTCTCTGTCTGTCTCTCTTCTATTTCTCTGCTTGCAAATAAATAACACAAATTTTAAAAATAAAACTTTTCATGAGTCAAATTCCAAACCTCTGTGAAGACTGAGGCTCCACAAAAGAAATATGCATGTATTTAGTGTCTTTGAATTCACTAATAATGGGAAAACACAAATCTCCTGGCTGTATCTGAAGCATGCTGTCAGGTTTCCATTTCTTTCTGCTGTCACAAGATAACTTCAATTATCCCCTCCCTTAACCTTCAAGGCCATGTCATTCTTACCTCCTCCACTTGGACTTTATGCCAGTTGCTTGTTTCAAAACTGAATATTGAATTCTATAGTGAGGCAATTTCAATTTGGGAATTATTGTATCTGCTTTGTGAACAGGATTCTACCATTCTCATGTGAAACTATATCCTAAACAAACAATTGCAAAAAGTTCTGGCTAGAAATTAAGACTTGATGCATTTTGTGTGTGTGTGTCTTTCTGGTCAAGATGAATTATGTTTGTCATTAGTAACTTATTTATGCTCAATATGACAGTACTCTGGAGTGGTTAGCAAACAGATCTTGGGTGAGACATTCCTGTGACATAATCCTGAATCTACTCCTTATTATCTGTGTCATCTTGAGTAAATCAGGAAGAGCTTACTCTTACCTCCAAAGTTGGTATAATAAGAACACTTACCTCACAGGGCTATTGAGAAGATTCAATGAATGAAATGATATAAGTACAGCCCTTACTTTGCTAAGTTCCTGACAGAGCAAAGGCTAGGTAGTTTATACCAGCTTCCAGGGTTTGTCATTGCTGTTTATTCTTCTTGGAATAAAGAGAAAGGCCCTTTGGTCTCTTTTATCCTGTTCAGATCCCTGCATTGGACCAAGTTAGAGACTGGAACACGTAAAGGAGACCATACCCTGCTTCACTGCACAGAGGAGTGGTTCCAAGAGATCCAAAGTTTAGTTTATGACAATTCATTCTAAAAATAGATAGTGGTGTGTAATGCCTATTTTCTCAAGATTGAGTTTAATTACAAACCTGTCATTTTATATTGAAAGATGGTGGGAAACAATGGTTATTCATTTCCATCTCTGCCAGACTCCGGGGCTGCTCCATCAAGTGCTTAGTACTCAGTCCTACTTGCTCAGCACTAATCTACACAGATTCAGGGGCTTGGTCCTCACCTGATGGGCTTGCTGTAAGAGCTCCATTCTCTCCTGGAGAATCTGACAGTCATACTCTCTGCTCTTCCTCAGCATTTGCCGCCGTAACTTTTCTACTGCCGTCCTCAGCTCCTCTTGCTGTTTTTCACTTAACAATTCACCAAACTTGATAACAGTTTCTTGCTGCAGGGCATTGTACAAAGTAGCTTCTAGTTCCTGGATTCTCTGGCAAATAAAATTAGAAAAGTCTAACACTGGGACTGAGCACTTAAGCGTGGCATGGGATGTATGTGAGTGCATGTATATGATATGTACATGGTTGTTGTTCCAGTCTCATAGGACCTTAATTTCAAAGTGTCTTCCACCTAATTCACCTCTCAAATTCCCTTTTGGAGCTCTCATAAATATTACTCAGAAAATGCATGAACTATTATGCATGGGAAATTTTTTTTCACTTTTGAATTCTTGATCATTAGACATTTCTTATTTTTAGGAAGCCCTGTATTATAAGAACTGTACCTTGTTTTCTTGGGTGGCTGAGAGTAAGTTTGCTCTCCCTGCAACTTGACATCCCTGTAGCTGTTTGAAAGCATCTGTCATAGTGGCCATAGTGTTAGGAGAAAAAGTGGTACAAGTTGTAACAAAACACTTGAAATTGGAGATAGGCATCAAGCATCAACTGCTACCATTAGGTTTTATAACAATTCTTTGTATTTATACATGTCTTCTGGTTCCCATGTTTGTCCTTGAAATAAAAATTGGGGAATATGAAAAAAATAGTCTATTATCTTGGAGTTGGCCTTTTTGTTTACTATGCTGAGACTAATGGTTTCTTGTGTTTCTCTTTGTGTCCTTTGATAGATGGATGATTTGCTCTCTCATATTTCAGTGTGTGTGTGTGTGTGTGTGTGTGTGTGTGTGTGGCATGCATGTGTGTGGACACAAGTGGGTATGTGTGTATGTGTGCATGCATGATTATGTGTTGGTGTTTAATACACATGTTAGATACAGTAGTCTAAATCTGTAAACTTATGCCTTGTTATTTTGATAGGAATGAGTAGGCATGTCCTGCTAGGGAATATTTTCCTACTTTCTGTCCTGGACTAAGTACACCTCATATTTTTAAAGTTAAATGTGGGTTTCTTCAGAGGATTCAATAGTTTCTTTCAGGAGCCACATAAACACCTACCTTAAGTTTATTATCTACAGGTAGGTGATACAGGTAGGTTGGCTACAAAGATGAAGGGGTAAAAGGTGATCGTGGGGGGGATTAACTACTCTTTTAAATTCTACACTTAGTGACTAATTCTTATTCTTATGTTTACCCAGTAAACAACACTGAGATCTTTTACTCATTGTGGAAGGGAAAGATTAATTTATCTTCATTATGAGCAGGAGTTGAGCGCTCTATTCTTTTCCCAAAGTGACTTGGGCTACCTCTACAAAAACATCATAAAAATCTCTGTTAACCCTTCCTGAACTACTCAAGTTAGGTCCTTGTCTTTTCATGTTTCACTATAAATTATGAGAGGAGGGCACAACAGGAAAACAAATATGAGTTGCAGTCCAATATTAAGAATTTTGTAATATGAATTATGTAGGAGGGAAGGGATCACAAAAGATCCTTAGTAAGCATAATCTATGGGCAAAAAACCCAGTACATTTACCACTTTGACTCCACTCACTGTGATACCTTATAGAGAGATTAAGGTCACAGTTTCTAAAGTCACACCAACACAATCCACTTCTACAAATCTGGGCAGAATTTTTATACTGTAGCCTTGTTTTCCTCATATCAAGCTAGGAATAATAATATTATCTTTGATTCATAGTTTTATTTTAAGAAATAAATAAATTAAAATAGGCATAACAAACATTAAAAACATTATTACTCTATCACTAGATTCCCAAATGGTGATACTTGATTTAATAAAATTCACCTTGTCATCTAACATATAATTCATCTAAATATTAACAACATACTCTTTATTTTTTAAAAGTGAAGTATAATTATCTAAATATAAAAAATATCATAGCAGCATCTAATTATGACTTTGTCCTAAAACTGAACTAGAAACAATCAATCACATACATGCTATGACAAATTAAATAAAATGCCTTAATTACATAGTACATAGTTGTAAAGATTGGGAGTGTGTATCACTTATTGTACCTACCATATATGCTTGGTCAAGAGCTTGTTTTCTGTAGTCTAGTTCTTCTTCCAGATAGCCTTTTATTTTGCAGAATTGTTCCTATAAGAGAAGGTCATATTGATAAATATAAAGATGCAGCTTAGTTAGCTAGAAAGTGATACACAAATTACATTGATTAATGCTCTCTCTAGCTTCTATATAAGACAAATCACTGGTATTTGTAGAACCATAAATTTATGTCTGCTAAGGAAATAGTTTCACTTTAGTTTCACATAGGCAATGGTGAAGATCAGTAGGAAGAAACACAAAGGACATAATGAAGAATTCATATGGAATGCTGGTTTGGAGCCTGGATGCTGTGTGCATTCATGCTGCTGACGCAGGACCCTTGCTCTGCCTTCCTGATTGAATGGCTCCTGGGTCCTCAACTCCTGGAGCCCCTGCTGAGGAGGAGGGAGGGTATATACACAGAGTAGTCCAGAGCTCCAGGTTTGTTCCCCACCTTCCAGTTCCCTGGTCCCCATACCCCTGCTGCTTGCTTGGGACCTGTGTGCTTGCTGTGGAATCAGGCCTTTTGCTCTGGCTTCCTGGTTGATCAGCCTCTGAGTCCCCAAATCCCTGTTCTCCTGAGCCACAGGGTGAATAAGTGATTATGGGAGTTGTCCTCTTGCCCTTGGATCCCCAGCTTCTTGGCTCCTGGTTCCCCAACTCCTGGTTCTCCTGTACTGAAGAATGTGCACAAGTGTAGTAAGTAAGCCTAAGTTCCCATTCCCCACCTCCCAGTTCCCCAGGTACCTTTGATGTACTGCTGTCTCCACAATCTATGCATCTGTGGTTATAACCCCATTTTACTCCAATCTGGTTCACATTTAAAACAGAACACTAACTGAACATCCTACAAGGACAAATGATTGCTTTCTTCCCAATAAAATAAGACTTTAACCCTGAGATGGGTAGACCATAACCTAAAAACCAATGAAAGTCAGAAAATTGAGAGATCTCCACCAAGGATGCCTAGTCCCACAATGGAAGCCTCCAATGAAAGAGAAGACAGAAATTGAATCACAAAATGAAAACACAACAAGCTATGTGACCCTGATCAATAGTATTGCTGATCTAGAAGTAAAGGATCAAACAACCAGCAATTGCATAAATGAAATTGAGCAGAATTGTCTCTTACAACACTCATATTTTGTCACTAGGTTTAACCTAATTGAAGAATACTAGAGAAGCTTCAAAATGGAGATAAATGAATTGAAGGTGAGTCAACAAATAGAAGAACTCAATAACCAGCTTACTAAGACCAGCTTATGAAGACATGATCAAAGGCAAGAATAAATTCCTGGAAGCATTAAGAAAATCAGACCTCAAACTGAATTTGCACTTCAAAAAAGAGATGGACATGATGCACAAAAACACCACAGAAAACAAAAATCAAATAGAGCCTTTAAAATCCTCTCTAGGCAGAAGAAACTGATCAGGAGTACAAAAACATGGCTAAGTTCAAAAAATCATGCAAACAGAATATAAGGGAACTGTGGGATATCCTAAAATACCAAATATCCAGATCATGGGTACAATAAGGGGAAGAAATCCAGGCCAGAGGCATAGAAAACATATTCAATAAAATTATTGAAGAACATTTTCCCAGTCTCTCAAAAGAGAGGCCCATTCAGATACAAGAAGCTCACAGAACACCAAACAGACAGGACCAAAGAAGAAACTCTCCAAGATACATCACAGTTAAAACTCTTAACCGCGCTAAAGGCAGGAAGAGAAAAACTACTCACTTCATATCAAGGCAATCCCATCAGAATTATCTCAGATTTCTCAATGAAAACCCTAAAAGACAGAAGGGCCTGGAATGGAACACTTCAAAGTCTAAAAATTTATGGTTTCCAACTCAAACTACTGCACCCAGTGAAAGTATCCCTTATAATTGATGAAGAAAGGAAAATTTTCCACCTTTTCATGAAAAAAAGTTAGCCCAAGATTATATGAACACAAAGCCAAACCTACAGAGAATGCTTCTGGGAATAATCCACACAGAAGAGTCAAACAGCCAATCTCAAGAGCCAACATGAAGATCACAATAACTGAAACTAGAGCAGGGTCAAAAAAGTACAAAAACAAGAAAGCAGCAAACCCCACAAAGCACTCCATCATGGCAGGAATTAAATCAAACTTAACGATTATAACCTTAAATTTTGAAGGTCTTAACTCACCCATCAAAAGACACAAGGTAAAGGGTGGATCAGAAAAATGGACCCTTCTATGTGCTGCCTTCAAGAAACACTCCTCAACACTAAAAACAGATACCACCTCAGGGTGAAAGGATGGAAAATCATATTCCAAGGAAATGGAAATAAGAAGGAAGCATGTGTTGCTATATAAATATCTGATAAAATACACTTCAAACCAAAAGTAATCAAAAAGGAGAAAGAAGGCCATCTCTTACTCATCAAAGGAATGACCCAACTGTAGGACATCACAATCAGAAATCTATATGCCCCAAACACAGGGGTACCACAGTTTTTAAAACAAAACCTACTGGAAAACAATACAGAAATAAACACCAACACCATCATAGTCAGCGAATTCAATGCTCCACTATCATCAATGGACAGATCATCCAAGCAGAAAACCAACAGGGAAGTAATAGAGCTCAAGAACACTGAACACCAACTAGAAATAATGGACATATACAGAACATTTAAACTAAATTCTTCAGAATATACTTTCTTCTCAGCAGCCCATGGAACCTTCTTCAAAATAGATGATAGTATTAGACCATAAAGCATGCCTCCATAAATTCAGGAAAATTGAAGTAACTTTTTGCATCATTATCAGATTGCAATGCTTTAAAGCTAGACATTAACAAGAGATATATCAGGAACTCGACCAGTTCCTGGAGACTGAACATCACACTTTACAATAATGAATGGGTTGTGAAAGAAATCGAAAAAGCAATTGTAAAATTTCTAGAATTGAATGATAATGAAAACACCTCCTACTAAAATTTATGGGACATAATGAAAGCAGTCCTAAGGGGAAAATTCATAGTGCTAAGTGCCTTCATTACAAGATGGATAATAACCTAAAGGCATTGGAAGAGAAAGAGAAAGAAATAATCAAGATCAAAGCAGAAATTAATGAATTAGAAACTAAGAAAACAGTAAAATTGATGAAATAAAGAACTGGTTCTTTGAAAAAATAAAGATCGATAAACCCTTGGCCAATTTCATCAAACAAATAAAAGAGAAGTCTTAAATTAACAAAATCAGAAAAGAAAAAGACAAAATCACAAGAGACATCAAGGAAATTGGAATAATCATTAGGATAGACTTCCAAAACTTCAACTCCACACAATTGGATAGTCTGGAAGAAATGGATGAATTCCTAGACACATACCACCTACCAAAACTAAACTCACAGCAGATTAATCTCCTAAAGAAACCTATCACAGTAATTAAAATTTAAAAAGTAATCAAAAACTCCCCCCATAAAAAAGTCCAGAGATGGCTTCTTGGCTAGATTCTATCAAACCTTCATTGACAAAATGATATTAATTTTTCTCAAACTGTTTCACATAATTGGAGAAGAGGGAATCCCCCCAACCACTTTTATGAGGTTAGCATCATCTTAGTATCAAAACTGGACAGATATACTAAAAGAAAACTATAGGCCTATATCCCTGATGAACTTAGATGAAAAGATCCTGAAAAAAATCCTCACAAAGAGAATTCAACAACGCATCAGAAGTATTGTTCACCTGGACCAAGCAGTGATACAGGGATGGTTCAACATATGGAAATCCGTCAACATAATACAGTACATAAATAGGATTAATCACAAGAACCATATGATCATTTCAGTAGATGCAGAAAAGGCCTTTGGCAAAAGAACAACATCACTGCATGATCAAAATGCTGGAAAGAATAAGCATGGATGGTTTATATCTCAACACAATAAAAACAATATACAAAGAACCTAAAGCCAAAATACTTAATTGGGACTCAAGGAGTTTCCATTGAGATTGGGAACAAGACAGGGGTGCCCACTCTCACCACTGCTCTTTAACATAGTACTAGAAATCCTAGCCAAAGCAGTAAGACAGGAGAAGAAATAAGAGGGATACAAATTGGACAGGAAGAAGTCAAGCTATCCCTATTTGCAAATGACATGATCCTATACATATGTGACCCAAATGTCTCTGTCTCAAAACTTCTAAAGGTGATTAATTCCTTTAGCAAAGTGGCAGGATAAAAAATCAACAGACAAAAATCTGTAGCCTTTCTATATGCAAAGGACAAATACACAGAGAAAGAAATCAGTGAGGCTGTCCCATTTTCAATAGCAACTACAAAATTTAATATCTTGGAATAAAACTAACCAAGGGTGTCTATTAAACTCTCCTTAAGTTAATAACTCTTATCCAATTTAACCTATGCTTACTTCACTCTTCATTGGAGACTCTGTTTTTCTTTTTTGGAAGGTAGCAAGACATGAGGAGATAAACCATCACTCACATCTCAGTCAAAGCCCTGGCAAAAACATAGAGGAAGTGGGGAGACGAGCAAGAGTGATGCTTCCATGGTGAGCCTGACAATCAGTACCAGGGTTGAAGGAGACAGATGCTGAGGATAGTCAACACATATCGAAGCATAAATCCAGAGGCTCTTAATAGCTTATCACTGAAGTAGACTTAAAACACATCCACTATGGCTCAGGAAATTTTGCAGAAGAGGGGGCAGAAAGACTGGAAGAGCCATAGGTTTCAATGTCATACCCAGAGGCATTGTCACCCCCTAATAACTGACTGGTGCTTCCACAATGCATAACCAACAACCCCATGAGAAATATGAGTAAACCCACTGAGAAGAGCCCCCTGTAGAATGGGGGCAGGGAGGAGGGAAAAGAAGATAGCAACACATGATGTACCCATACAATGTATATTTTTAATTTACAAAAAAGTTTAAAAAATTACATATGTAGGGTATGGATAGACTTTTTATTTCTGCTATCCCCTATAAAATATAGTATAACAATTACATAGCATCACATTGTAAATGAGTATTGTAGGACATCTAGAGATGATTTAAAGAATACGATAAAATGTGTGCAGGCTATACACAAAGTCAAAGTCATGCCCTTTTATGTAAGGGGCTAGAGCATCCCTGGATTTTGGTATCTGCAGGGGTCCTGGAACCATTTCCCTGAGAATTTGAAGGATAACTGTATATTGTTCAAGTGCATTTTTCTAAGAATGTTATGAAATGTAGCATGGCAACATTATATAATGAGCAAATTTTACCAGTTTAAATTTATCTGTGCACAAGCAGTCAACATAAAGGCAAGCAATAATTTAAAGAGCTGGGGTGATCCTGCCTACTCTTACACTTGATAAGTAGGCATCTGCCCTTGTCACATTATTAATGTGAGCTGGGAGTGATAAATCTAAAGCTTCCTCATTTGTACTCAGTTCCAGTATACCCTTCATATGTAACTATCTTGCCATTAGCAGTTTTAACACAGTCCCCACTGTAGGTCAATACTTTCTTTTGGAGCGGAAGGAGCAAAGATGTCTTGCCACACTGGGAGAAACCCAGTTGGGCTAACTTCCGAGAGCATATGTGCAGTAACCTTGCTGAGAATTTCCTGGGATTTTAGTAGTGTCTGGTACAGGATGACTGTTTCACTGGTATCTGGGAACTCGATATCTGTGAAGAACCTGTATTGCTACATTCCCTGACTGTAGAGCCAAACCTCTCAGTAAAATGTGATTTCTGTATATTAAAATGATTTATAAAAAGCAATGTGCTATAAAAATACAGACAAAACTGTTCTTATTACAGAGTCCTCTGAGTAGTCTACTACACATGTTTTATTAATAATGATAATATAAGTGAAGATTAGCTAAAAATTCTATATATTGCAGAAGTTAATAATCAATTCTTACAGTTGGATGTTTAATTTTTATGTACTATATTATAATACACATAACATAATTACACATTAATAATTTTAAGTATATGGTAGTATGAACTATATTTATGACATTTTGTAATCAGAATTCAAAAGTTTTCTACCATACAAAACAGAAACAATCATCATTTTTAACAACTTTAGTGTTTCTTCCTCTCAATCCCTGGAAACTCCTGTCTACTTTTACTTCTTATAAGTTGTACTACTAAGGGCTGGAGAGATGGCTTAGTGGTTAAGGATATAAGTTGTACTACTGTAGTGCCTTACATGATAGGAATTATGTAGTGTTTCTATTTTTAAGGTAGATTATTTTGCTTAATATAATCATAGCTCATTCATGAGGCGAATTGAGGCTTTCTTGGAATGACAAATGCAATTAATACGGAAGGAACAAAATGAGGTGGACATTTCAGGTTGGAGAGATTCCATGCCTAATAGACTTCCAAACTATTTTTTAAATATATTTATTTATTTATTTATTTATTTAACAAACACAAAGAGAGGTAGAGAGAGAGAGAGAGAATATATGGGTGTGTTGGGGCCTCTAGCTACTGCAAATGAACTTGACACATGTGCCACTTTGTGCATCTGGTTTTACGTAGTTACTAGGGAGCAAACTCAGGTCCTTAGGCACTGAAGCAAGAATCTTAACTGCTGAACCACCTCTCTAGCCCCTGAAAGATACATATTTTGTTTTTCACCCGTCACTGGACATTTTAGCTATTTCCCTACTTTGGCTTTTGTGAATAATGTCATTATAAAACATGAGTACAAATAACTTCTACTCACTGCTTTCAATTATTTAATGTATTATATAACAGAATATACATATAGTGAGACATATATATTCTTTGGAAGTAAAACTGCTGGGTTATGTGATAATTGTACTAAATTTTTGAATTGATCACCATCCTGCTGCCCAGAGCTGCTAGACTTTTTCATATTCTTAGAAGTGCTCAGGCTTATAGCCTTTCTACTTCTTGCCAACACTTGTTTTTTCTTTTTTTTTAATTTTACTTTTTGGTTTTTTTTTTTTTTTTTTTTTTTTTAATCTGAGAGTAGTCATCCTATTGGATGTGAAATAATTTGGGGATTTTAAAAATCAGATTATACCTACAATCTCTGTAATTTTTACTAGGTGATTAATTACTTATGGTAGAAAATTATTAGCCTAAGAGAGAAAACACAAGAAAATACCCAATTCAATTTTGTTTGTGTAGTTTTGGAAATAGTGCCAAAGTACAATACACTTTATGAATAGAGTACAGCTTGAAATTGTGAAATCCTTCTACAAAGTTTGTTCCACAATCTCTTTGCAAATTAATAGGAAAGTTATAAACTTTTATCAGTGTCAAATAAAGCTGGCTTAGGCAACTGTCAAATTCCATTTAATGTATAAATGCCTGTTTTAATGTTGTGATATCTCCTTTCTGTACTCACCATGTCACTCTCCAGTTCCATCATTTTTTGGTGCAGGGCAGCCTCTGCTCCTTCGATCTGTTGGATCCACTAGAGAATTGGAAGATAAAATGTGTGTCATGGTGGCTTGCTGTGGTATGTAATTTGGGATTGTTCACTAACATGCTCGGTTTCCTCCCTGTGTCACAGGAAGCAGATTGAGGACTTCCATGAAAACTGAAGGCATTTTATCTTCTATAGTTCAGACACAAGGCCACCATCTTGCATGCATCATTTACTCAACAAAGGCACTCACTGGTATCTACCATGTATCAAGTACTAGGGCTACAATATTGAACAAGACCAAAAAGAATTTTGTAGTCAAGGAAGGATTTCTTGTAATCAACAGTTGCACTGTTGTCTGAAGAGTAAGGATTGTTTGGGGAAAAAAATGAGAAGAGGTTCTAAGGGACATGATGTCTAACTGCTTAAGGTTGGATAGTGTATAAAGAGTAAATTTAAATTTGGGGCATATGCAAATTATTTGAGCAAAGTATTGAAGAATTATTTTAAGTCATTATTTTGAGTGATATAACTCTGTTATTTGACCTACAGAATTTCCTTATTTCAGATTAAAGAAAACTGGTTACTGATGCTGGTTTCATTTAATGTTTTAAAAAAGACTGTTATGCCTTTCAGAATTGACAAAGCATCCTGAGGCATATATACAGTATAAAATTTTAATTTTACCCAACCATGCACACACAACTCTGTTATATGTTAATTCTTTGTTTGTTTTTACTTATTTGCATATGTGTGTGTGTGTGGGTACACCAGGGTCTCTTGCTACTGCAAACAAACACCCATCTGGCTTTATGTTGGTGCTGAGGAATTGAACCCTGGCTGGTAGGGTTTGAAAGTAAGTGCCTTTAAGCTCTGAGCCATCTCCCCAACCTGTGGTTTTTTTTTTTTTTTTTTTTTTTAAACAGAGTCTCACTATGTTAGCTTAGTTGAACTGGAATTTATTTTGTAGAGCAGGCTGGCCTTGAACTTGCAGTTCTCTCTACCTCTCTACCTCCCAAGTTCTGGGGTTACAGGTGTATACCACCATGTCTGGTGACTGATTCTTGAGGCATTCAGAACACAACTAGGAATTTGGCTTCTCCATTTTGCTTTCTTTTCCTGCTTGCCATTTACCAGGTTTAAACACTGGGGGGCAAGAGCACACTATTATTGCTTTTCTCCTGACAGTCTGGTTGGCTCTGTCGGAGTCTGTAGGATGCCATCCATCACCAAGCTACTGAATCAGTGGGAAACAAAAGGTATACACACACCAAGCAGATGTCTGACAAGAGCAACCTGCAGTTTTACCACCTCTTAAAATGACCCTTCTTTATTGGCTTCCCAGATTGCCAGGAGAGTCTAAATAATGTAATTCAGGAGGTTTCATTTTTTAAGAATGTAAAAATTATCTACTTATCCCAAGTTGGTATATAGACTTTACTTCAGTACATTCTCATTTAGCTTTGTTGGCTGCATTACATATTAAATAATGCAAAATCAGGTATAAAGGGATCATTTTTTACATCCTGATTTTTAGTTATTTAAGTTGAATGTCAGATTCATTTATTACCTTCTCTGCTAGGGAGAGCACAGTGCTGGCTTGAATGATGGCCACTTGTTCCTCATTTCTTAAGTTCTGTGAAGAAATAAAAATAATAGCAAAGCAATAAGAGGAAAACATTCATGACATTGACACTATAGAAAACAACTGTGCCTTAAAACGTGCTGCAGACTCTAGAAGCATGCAGCACTTGCACCTGGAATCTCTGGCAAACTTCTGTTTCAGTAATCCCTAACAAAGTGTCAATTAAATTATATTTCCTAAGACTCCGTGTAACTGTGAGCACACTTCATTATAGCCATGTTATGAGAAAACCAGAAACCAAATAACAGAACAAATAGTCTCTTCATAGCAGTTCTGATGTGATTTCAATTGGTTTTGCTCTCTTTGAAAATATTTCAAGGAGAAAACATTGACTTTTTTAACCAGGTGAAACACTGAAGGGTCTTGCCTCTGAAGTAATAGCCCTTGGCCTTCTCTGGAGGGAGTTGAAAAAGAAAAGGGATTACAGTCTTCTGCTTCATATTTATGGGGCTGCCATTTAGAAGCATCTGCAACTGCCTGACTTATTAATTTTGCACTGGGTGCCTGTGAGCAAGTCAGATGGTAATTAGCTTTGATCACTATAAATGTGGTTAGTATTCATACCTGAAACCTTCCCATGAAACTACCCCAGTTCCATCTCTTCAGCTCTTTTCCATAGACCCTTGTTCAGTAAATAGTATCGCTCTCTAGGGAGCTTTGTGTTTAGCTGAATATGATGTCTCATATTATTTTAATTTTGTAAATATTTTATTTATTTATTTTTAAGAGAGAGAGTATGGGCACACCAGGGCCTCCTGTCACCACAAATGAACTCTAGCCACATGTGCCATGGTGTGCATCTGGCTTTACGATGGAATTGGGGAATCAAGCCTAGGATGGCAGGCTTCAGTAGAAAGCACCTTTAAACTCTGAGCCATATCCCCAGCCCCATTCACATTCTATTTTATATAAGATCTACTCACAAGCCTTTGTTATATCTGTTTAAGCAAATCCATATTTTGCCATTCTTAGTGAAAGCACAACTTACCCCGTTATCACCCAGGATGTCAAGCTGCTTTATGAGATCAGGGATGTTCACGTCCTACAAAACCAAGATGCAGTCAAGTGAGACACACATGTGGCCTCTCCCTCTGCCAGGGCTGCAACACTTACTTAGAGAAGCTATTTGGGGACCTATACTTCCACTGGCTATTTTCCACCAGGCACATCTGGTTTCAGTTTCCACTCCGCTTCTTATAAACTGTGAACTTTGAATGATACTTAACACTTCATTCTCCATTTTCTTAGCTACAAAATGGAGGCAATAATACCTACTGCATGGGCTGATGTAGCTGATAAAGCGTGTCTGTGTATATCAGTTGAACAGAAAGTAAAGTCTTGGAGGTGGGTATAAACGTTTTTTCTTGTAATTGCCAATTTTTAAAATTGGTTCCAATTATATGACAGATTTCAGGCGTGAAGAAGAGTAATATAAAGATCAACTAATTTCTTTCTAATTAAAGAAATTAGAGGAATTCTGGTTTGGTTCAATTTTGTGTAGGAAACAAAAGTACTGTTTTGTGTGTGTTTTCCTCTAATGATTAACATACTTTCATTCTTTAGGAAATAGCTTATTTGCATGCTAGCCACGGAGTCTTCTTGAAGCAGCTGGACTCCATTTGAAATGGTTCTCTTCAGTATAAGAGTGCATCCTTTTTTTTTTTTTTTTGCTTTAGTCCCCAACTGTTGGACAAGTTCTTCAATGGTTCATGTGCAGACAGATCTGCCACCATTAGTCTTGCCCCCTGCCTCTACATCCTCCTTCAAGTTCTCCTGCCCTTAGCAAACTTCCTGTTTTAGCTGTCTGCCTTGTGGACTTCAAGTTCCTGCACTGGCTTAAAGACTTCACATAGCCAAGTAAGCAAGCCTCTCAGCCATATGGACACTAAAGTGCAGGGAGTAGGCCTCATGTTTTAGGTGAGCACTCCCCCTGTGCCCAATTGGTTAGGAGGAAAGACTGTTGCCAGTCTTGTCTGGAGGAGAAGCAAAAAGACTAGGCCCTCTCTAAGATGGTTCACCTGCCCTCTCCTTGCCAGGCCCACCTGCCCTCTCCCTGAAGAGGGACTATGCTCCCCACACTTATTGCATTTGCCAGTGCTCCTAGCCCAGGCCCTTGTGGAGACGGTCAGATCAGTGAATGTTCCCCAACAGCCCAATCAGTCTCCACGGCTAGGCCCTCAGCCCGAATTCCACCTAACTGGGATTCAGGGCAACTTGAAGCTGGTCGCATTCTCCTGCCCACCTGCCTAGCCACACTTGTCCTGAGTAGGGACGACTAGAGTAGGCCTTTGTTATGCTGGTTGCATACCCCAATGCTCCCAGCTCAATCTCCTGTGGAGACTGCCCTTGCCCACAGAGTAAGCTGTTCAGCTTCCAGTGCTCCCAGCTCAGATGGCTGGATAGATTGCCAGCTCAAACCTGTCCTGATCAAAGCTGAACAGGCCACTCAGCACAGGCCCTACTAGAGCTCATGTACTGTGTTCTCAGCAAGACCAAACTATTATCTACAAATGGGCGAAGCCCAAAGCAAAATAAGTAGCACAAGAAACCAAGGCAAGATATCCCCACCAAGAACGTCTAGTTCCATGGTTGAAGTTCCCAAGAACTCAAAAATTTAATTATGATAAGCATATACAAAAAACTTAATGAAGTCATGAATAAACAGTTGGAAGGAATGGAAGAGAATGAACAAAATGAACTCAATCAATAGCAGAATGAATTCAAAGAGGACACGTTCAAATGCTTGAATGAATTCCAGGAGAGTACAGTCAGATAAACGCAATGAGAAAACCAAACAAAGAAAGGAAAATGTAACACAAAGAGACAGAGATGCTGAGAGAAAACCCAAGGGAAATCAAAATTGAAATAACTCCAGCCAAAGGCTCCCAAGAAAGCAGCACCAACAGAAGAGATCATGTGGAGCACAGACTGTCAGGGCTTGAGAACAAGACACAGGAAATAGACTGGGAGGTCAAAATCAATGACAAGCGCCCCCCCCCCCCAAAAAAAAAAGTATGACCAGAACATGAGGGAAATGTGAGACTTAAAAAGGCAAAACATTTTTATCATGGGTCTATAAAAAAGGTAAGAGCTATAGCCCAAGGACATAGAGTATATCTTCAATAAAATTATAGAAAAAAATTCCAAATCTTACAAAAGAGAGGCCAAACCAGGTAAAAAGGCATACAAAACACTGATTAAAGAGGACCAGAGATCAAATTTATCATGTCACATTATGGATAAAACACTAAATGTAGAAAACAAAACAAACAAGGCTGTAAGAGAGAAACAACATGTCACTTACAAAGATGGTGGTGAATACAGGGGAGACACAAGATCCATTAGAATGACAAGAAAAGAAAGCCAAATGCCTTGTGCAAGAAGAAGCATTTGTACTGCACCAGTCAGAGCCAGGGAAACATTGCAGAGGAAGTGGCAGATTAAATATGAGTGCTGTTCTCAGGCTAGCCTGAGAATTTCCTCTAGGGAGATGCTGGTAGACCCTGAGAATACTCAAAACTCATCAAAGCAGAAAATTAGGGGCCACCAAGAGTGCAACACTATAATATGCCCTGTAAGGCTCAGAGAATATTGAAGAAGAGGCTCACAAAGATGTAAGAGATACAGGATAGGAAAGTGCACTGGGAGGCATTGTCCCCTCCGCAGGGATTGACTGGTGCATTCATGACGCCCTCTGAGAAGTGGCCTCAGTTGATTGGGGACAGGGAAGTGGGTACATAAGAGGAACCCTGTGGAAATATGACCAATCTGCAATATGTTCATATTTTAAAATTCCCAACAAAAATTATCTATAAAGCACACTTAGGAAAAATGCATAGACAATTGCTTTTCATTTAAATAAAACAAAACAAAAATAGCTATAATTTACACATGCGTATGAGGCCTAGGTAGATCAGAATTTACACTCTATGAAGGTGATTTAGATGGAACATGAAGGAGCACAACTTTACTACCAAATTTCTTTCCCACTTTTATTGGCTCATTAATACAAATGCCTCCTGTTGCTCATTTTGCCAGTGGAAATGGAGCGTCTAACTCTCCATCAAGGGAAGAAAGAGGGTGACTGAAGCAGCTATAGTAGGCAGCTCAGAGTGAGTACAGGAAGAGTCACGAGGAAGATAAAGAGGGAGCAGAAGTAAGAGGAGATACCCGAGCTCTACCTTGGGAAGAGATGTTCACAATTTATTTCCTTCCTTTTTTGGTTTTTTGAGGTAGGGTCTTCCTCTAGCCCAGGCTGACCTGGCACTCACTCTATGTTCCAGGCTGGCCTTGAACTCACAGCAATTTTCCTACCTCTGCCTCCCCAGTGCTGGGATTAAAGTCGTACACTACCAAACCTGATTGATATTCAAAATATGTTTCATTGCATTGAAAGACAACATATTTTGGGGGGAACACGACCACCTCATTTCAACCTTAATATTTATATTCCACTATCACTAAAGAACAATTACATTTTATCTAGTAAAAATCTATAAACCCTAAGCTGTTCCTTAAGGGAAAAATGCTTCCTAAATTAAGGACACCAAAAAAAGATAATGAACAACATGACTTCTAAAGTATCATTTGACTCTAACATTCCCTTCTAATGAATTCCACAGCACCTAGAAAGTCATAACAAGGGATTCAGAAAATATGTTTTCATTTGAGAAACTTAAAACATGCTTCTTTCATATTTCCCTTAGATAATTGATGCTAATTATCCCAATACACATTTTGACACTAGATTTTTTTAGTGTTACTCTGATCTAAGTGATGTTAAATGCCTGTTTTTATTATGATTTATAGATCTGTTATACATTTATTTTATGTTCTATTGGCTGTCTAATAGATGTGACTGTTTCACAATACATGCAGTTTATATCAAAATGATGTCCAGTGATTGAAAGACAACAGTCATGAGCAACCTTCCCTGTTAATTCCCTGTTTTTCCAATTTCTATGAGCACATAAGGTTCAATGTCCACTTACCTTCACACCTTCTTTCATACAATAGATCTGTAGAGCACTCACACCATCAGAGAATGGGTGGATTTGTAGATTAAATGGAGGAGATCTTCTCTCTCTTTCCTTGGAATAAAGGAAAGGATATATGAAAAATTTTAGAAAGCAACAATTAATTAGACACCAAACTCACTGTTTCTTCATACTGCTTTAGCAGCTTAACCATGTCATTTGACAAAAATAAATAAATAAATAAATAAATAACTCACAATGTATATACTTAAATTGAATGGAAAAGAACTACCTAGTCAAATAAGAAGTACAGGACTAAATTTATGGATGGTGTCATCCATCCTTGAATTGTTTTTGATCAGGGAAATATGGAAAGTAGAGCTGTAGTTTAATAATGAGTATGTAGAGCTCTCTGATATCACATGGAGTTTGATTTATGAGCAAGATATAGTAACTGTGGAAGATGACTTCATGTCATTGAAGCATACCAACTGCTAACTTTTTCTCCCAGACTAATCTGAAATAAATCAAGAAGTTGCTAAAAAAGAACAGATAATTCAAACAAGAATTTACTTTCTACTCTTACCTATCATCTAGACCTTAAGTAATAGTTTGAAGGACACAATCAAAATCTGACTTGATATATATTTTATTTAGGAATAAATCCCCAAGACAAACACATGAAGTTTGGGATGAATGACCTAGGTATGTTCTAAAACAAGTCACCATGCTTCTTATTTAGATTTATTTAACATAAATACATTATGGAATAAAGTGTTATTAAAATATAAACCTGGGCCAGAGAGATGGCTTAGCAGTTAATGCACACTCCTCTTAAGCCTAAGGACCCAGTTTCGATTCCCCAGTACTCATGTAAGCCAGATGCACAAGGTGGTACATGCATCTGAAGTTTGTTTGCAATGGCTAGAGACCCAAGTATGCCCATTCTCTTTCTTTCTGCCTTTCTTAAATAAATACAAATCTTTTAAGATTTCAAGCCCAACTATAAAATATTTTATGTAATACATTTTTAATAATTCTTGAAGTAACATTTCATTGACTTAAATTCTACAGAAGGGGATGGAGAGATAGTTCAACAGTTAAATGCACTTTCTTGCAAAGTCTAATGGCCCAGGTTAAATTCTCCAGTAAAGCCAGATGCACAAAGTGGTACATGCATCTGGAGTTCATTTGCAGTGGCAGGAAGGCCATGGTGCACTTATATTTATTCTCTCTGCCTGCCTTTTTCTGTCTTTTACAAACAAAGTAAGACAAACATAATTATTTAAAAGTCAATGGAAGATGGACATTACTTAAAAGCAATGGAATAATGATGAGATTTGAATCTATTATTCCAATTATTTGAAAATCATTCATCTGATTTGATTGTAAAGAACTGTCTCTGAGTGGAAAGTTCCAAGTTACTGCAAGGTTTTACCTCTTTCCAGTCACAAGGCTCTGAAGGCCCTGGCACATCCATTATTTCTCTCTCTGATCTGCCTCTTTCTCTCTATCTTCCTCAATAAAATAAAATAAAAATTAAACAAAAAAGGAGAAAAATGATGAGGTTCAAATGAGAGTAAGGATCTGAAATTCTTTTTTTTTTTTTATTATTATTTATTTATTTGAGAGCAACAGACAGAGAAAGAGGCAGATAGATAGAGAAAGAATGGACATGCCAGGGCCTCCAGCCACTTAAACGAACACCAGATGCATGCGCCACTTTGTGCATCTGGTTTATGTGGGTCCTGGGGAATCAAGCCCCAGACCAGGGTCTTTAGGCTTCACAGGCAAGTGCTTAACCACTAAGCCATCTCTCCAGGTCGGATCTGAAGTTTTTAATTCAAACCCTGAACTTAGAAGTGCTTAGTCCATGTCATAATTACTTTTATCATCACCATTGTCTTACTTCTAGTTCTAGGTTTCGAAACTCCAGCAGCTCATTCTGGTCTCTGGCATCCTGCAGTTCCTGTTGTAGCCGGTGATTTTCTGCTTCCTGTTTTTCGATCTATAAAAGCAAATCCTGAAGTTAGGTGAGCATTACAACAAGCAACTTTGCAAAGTGAGTAAGGATAACCTTCCTTATAGATAAAATTGAGTCTATAATAAAGAAACCTTAGAAAGTATATCACCACCTGATTCTCTACTATTAAATGTTTCACTGCTACCTCTGCACACTCACAAATGAATACAAACATGAACACATATACACATTCACACACATGCACACACAGATACACACACTGGAAGCTAACAACTTTGGTCCACTTTATAAACTATTATGGGAGATTTCTCTGTCCTATCTCCATCTGAAAAAGGCTTCCTTATCTTCTTTTTAACAAAGAAGCACCAACACTTCTTTAAGTGTCAAGCCCTAAGATTTGTATGAGCTTCTCTTGTCCACTCATTCAAAAAATGACATCTTTCTTGTTTACCCAATAGATTTTTCCTTTTTCTCCTCCTTTCTTTCCCCTCCCTCCCTCCTTTCTTTCCTCATTCCCTTCCTCCTTCCCTCCCTTTCTTCCTTTTTATGTGGTCCAGACAGAGTTCAAGCTCTATGGCTCTAGTAACCCCTGCTTCAGCTAAGCAGTTGGGAATCTAGGAACACACCACCACACTATGTTCCTACAGGACTTCCTGGTAGGACCTTCAGTATAACTTGGTAGAGCCTAGGTTGAAGCCAGCTGCTGCCCCTGCAGGCAGGGTCCATGTATCTGTCATTAGCTGTGTGGGTGGACATTATGCACAGTAACTGTTTTAAAGTTTTGACTTAGAAATACATGCACAAGGGCTTTATTTTAAATCATAGGATGAATATTAATTTCCCAAACATATAAAGTTAAATACCCATTTTTTGTCACTTTGTTTTCCACTTCTCAGCTCAAAAATCCTCTTTTAGACCAAAGAAATCAAGACTGAAGGAAATCAGGCAGGATATATACTGGGCATCATTGTTTTATGAGAAAATAATAAAATGAGACACTACTGCACATTTCAGAGAGTAATGACAAAAATGAAGTTGTGAGAAGTTATGTGACATTTATTAACATAAACAACCCAATGTTTCTTTTTTCATGATAAATATTTATAATTGAATTATTACAGTTTTGATTTTTTTTTTTTTAGAATCTGGCTCAAATTATAAAGACCATCCTTCTAAAATCTTGTATTGCATCTGTATTGGTATGTTTAGGAGGACTGCTAGTTCTAGTGACTAGTGATGCAAACAGACATATTGTTCATAGATTTCAATTCACAGCATGGAACTGAAGTTAACACAATTTCTTTCTTCCATTTTTTTCCTCACCACCTGCAATACCGGAAACTGAAGACAAGGCTTTATGCATGGTAGGCAAATGCTCTACCTCTGATCAACTATTCCCAGCCTTCTTTTGACTTTTATTTTGAAACAGGGTCTAAGTTGCCCAGCTTGGTCTTATGAATCATTGTTTTCCTGCCTCAGCCTCCTGAGTAGGTAGAATTACAGTTCTATGCCACCAGGCCCAGCTAACAAAACTCCTTTATAGGAGCCCTTAACCTTGATGAGAACCCAAGCCCTTGATATTGGATTAAGACCAGGTGTACCATCCTTGCCAGACTAGAGGGGAGGGAGCTACACTGTGTTTCTGCCTTGTCAGACTGACATGGGCATCGTGATTATTTTTTAAATTTTATTTTATTTATTTATTTATATTTTTTTAGAGAGAGACACAGAGACAGACAGACAGGGAGAGGAAGACAGATAGAGAATGGGCGTGCCAGCAGTCCTTCAGCTTCTGTGAACAAAAATCCGATGCGTGCGCCCCCTTGTGGGCAAGTGTGGCATTGCACCCTTGCGTCACTTTGCATCTGGCTAAACGTGGGACCTGGAGATTGGAACCACTGGAGATTGGAACCAGCGTTCTTAGGCTTAGGAGGCAGGCACCTTAACCAGTAAGCCATCTCTCTAGCCCCGTGATTATTTTTTATTACTTGTCAAGAATAGAAAAATTTACTGAAAATAACCCTAAAATTATTTCTATATAATTTTCAACTGAACTGAAGAATTATTTTACTTGCCCTGATGGACTTTCAAACTGTTCCTGTCCAGTATAAGATGAATTCTTAACCTTTCATTAGACTAAATGTAAATAACAAAGGAAAATTACTTTTGATCTTAAAATATTCAAAAATCAAAGGCCAATGTTTAGATAATCAAAATTAATCAGATCCATTGGGCATTTAAATCTTTAATTTCTCGCTTTGTTGAGCAATTTCCTAGACATGCTGTTTTATGCTTCTAATGCATCTAAAAATAAATCCTTTCCTTAAAAAAAAAAGAGGGCTGGAGGGATGGTTTAATGGTTAACGTGTTTTCCTGCAAAACCAAAGGACCCAGGTTCGATTTCCCAGGACCCACGTTAGCCAGATGCACAAGGGGGCACACATGTCTGGAATTCATTTCAGTGGTGGAGGCCCTGATGTGCTCATTCTCTCTCTCTCCCTCTCCCCCCACCCCCAGTTAAAGAAATAAATAAAATAAAATATTTTTTTTTAAAAGGAAGAGAAAATAAATAGCCAAGTTTAGTAAGTGACTAAAACACAGCATGGTCTTGGAGTGAAATTCTGTCACTTCCTAACACCAAATAATATGTGTAGTGGGTTTTCTTGTAGATGAAAATCACATAGGATGCATGCATATACATACACACATATATATGCATAAATAATATACATATATGTATGTATATATTGTTAACAAATTGGTGAGGAACAGGGGCAACATCCTTACAAGTCTGTACAACACGTAGTGGGGAGCCATGCATGCATTCACTTAATTCATGGCGATGGTGGTAATGGGAATGCAGTTGAGCATGTAGCGGAGGACAGAGCAGTGCCACAAAAGCCTCCCCTCCCAGGCCCCTGTGCCACTCCTGAGAGCACCCCCTGCTGCTCCTGGATCATCATTTTCTCCTCTGCCCCACTAGGGTGGTGAGCCCCACATACCTTTTCTAAAAGCTCCTGGTTTCTCTTAATGAAAAGTTGTTTATCTTCTACCCAGTGTGAATCCTGTTTGACAAAGAATATTGCGCAGTCAGCATTTCAGAGTGCCACCAAAGAGCATGTGTCCTCAAACCACTTGGCTAGAGCTGAGTTCTTGTCACTGGTAGTGGTAAATGACACCCACCCCTGCCAGCTCCTTTTTCAAAGATTCCAAGGCCAAAGTTGCCAGGAAATAAACCCCCTTTTAATTGTTACTCACTCCCTCTATCTTTCCCAGTGTGAATAATCCAGGACCAGCCTTCTGGGGACTCAGAGGTGACCACACAGGCAATAAGTGAAACAGGTCAGAATGCACACAGGCTCAATACATATGGATGGAAAACATTAAAATGTAGAACCATAATGTAGCACAGAGGAAGATAATGCAGCTGGACGAGGGGACTTTATGACAACTCTAAGCATTTGTATTGGGCTTCTCTTCCTCTGGCCTTCTTTCTCTTGCCCAATTTCATTTATTGCTGTAGCCAGGTTTGAACTGGGGCCAGAATAACACTAGAGACAGAAATAGTTTACATTCTGACACAGTTTGAGAGAGGTCACTGTGGAGAGCCAAGCCAAGTCCTGGATGCAGCCCATGCAAGGGATGACCCAGAGAAAGGTGAGGATGGACCATCTCCCTCAGCAGAAGGGCTAGACACCAAGTGCCTACCTGGCCTTTCTGAGCCAGAGTTGCTTCCAGATCTTCGATTTTGGCTTTATACCTTAGCACCTCTGCTTGGAGCTGTTCTTGAGCCTGGAGAGATCAAAATTACAGAATTCAACAAGTAAAATGGTTATTATACAGTTGTCTTTCTCATATATTCCTCTACTTGTACTCAACAAGTATGAAAAATAGAAAGGGTTTTCTAAGAGAAAAGTTTCTAAGCTACCTTTATTATGTAACATAATGTAAATTCCTGCATAACAATCATAGTGTCTTCACTATCATCAGGTTAATTAGTATTCAAAATTTTTAGTTAGCCATCAAAAACTCCCACCACATTGTGACTCTTTTAAAAATTTATTTTTTTATTTTTATTCTTTTTTGGAGAGAGAGACAGAGAGGGAGAGAGAGAGAGAGAGAGGAAGACAGAGATGGGCACGCCAGCAGTGTCTCAGCTGCTGAGAACGAAATCCAGATGCATGCGCCCCCTTGTGGTCAAGTGTGGCATTGCGCCCTTGTGTCACTTTGCATCTGGCTAAACGTGGGACCTGGAGATTGGAACCAGCGTTTTTAGGCTTAGGAGGTAGGCACCTTAACCCCTAAGCCATCTCTCCAGCCCTTACACATTGTGACTCTTAATTGCTACTTATCAGCCGATAGTCCATCTCTTACCTGTGGGAATATCCTTTCTCCTCCTCTTCCTCCTCCTCCTTCTTCTCTCCCTCTCTCTTTGTGCATGTTGGCATGTATGTGGCACACTGCACATGTGTACATACATGTGTGGAGGTCCTAGGTTGTCTTCAACTGTCTTTCTCTTCACTTTCCACCTTACTTACTGAGGCAGGGTCTCTCTTAGAGCTTGCCCATTCAACTAGCCTTACTAACCATCTTGTCCCAGAGGATCCCTTGTCTCTTCTTCCTGAGTGCTGTGATTACAGGTTATCCACCACTCCCAACTGGCATGTGTAAGTGTTCAAGGTCTGAGCTCAGGTTGTCATGCTTGCACAGCAAGTGCTTTATCCTCTGAGCCATCTCCCCAGCCCCCACTCTCTTGACTTGAATGAGTTCCTTCTCTTAAAAAATGTTCATTTTGCTGCTCCAAATTCTATCCATTCTTTCAGCGCCAACTTTGTATTATGCATCTAAATCATGCTTGTCTGTCTAGTCCGAGTCAAAGTTTTCCAACTCAAAGAATTTACATAACTTTAGATAATGAAGGCAGTTTAGAAAGATACTACTATACAAGAAATCCCCCACCTCTTATACTTGTTGGGTACAAGATGAAAAGCATGAGAGTAAGACAAACATGTACATGCTACCATACATATTTCAGCATATATGTATATGCTACCACTTAAAGTGAATGGTTGTCATTTCCAGTGCATTGTAGATCCTTCAGGAAGAGTGCGATAAAACCACTGGATGCCATTCTTCCTCATGCAAATGTCTGTAAGGTGCGTGTATCATGGTAGATGTGACCCCGAGGTTAGGAAGCTAAGTTCAGGTCTTAGCTTTGTGACCATAGGCAAACAATTTAACTTCATCAAGCACATGTAGCTTCTAAGCTATTATTGCTTCTGTAAATGAGAGAAAACCACAGTATCTAATCTACAGCACTGTTTGATATATTTACAACACTGAGAGCACAGAAAGCACTAAATTCATTAATTGATTCTGTTCTTCCTCCCTCCCTTGATTCTTTAGAAGAGTTATGAATGTGTGTTAATAAATACCAGAAAGAACATTTGGCCCAGTAAGATTTGAACTGAATCCAAGTTTTGCCATTTTACTAGCTGTGTGACCTTGGACATGCAAATAATTTCTCTGTGCCTTGGGGAGGGGGGCTGTCATGAACAGTCAAGGACATACTGTCTCTAAAAATCCTAGGTAAGCCATAAATGTATTGTGTACTTATTAACTAAGAAAAGAAGCTGGTTAAATATTAATTCTAAAAGGCAAAAATTCTTTTTCAAGGCAAAGACCTAAAAAAGAACTGTTTTATCAAATTAATTATTAACTAGCTGTAGAAATACAAGTTTTCAAATAATAAAGATAAGAAATATACATTCAACTTCATCTCTGCTAGTTTTAATGCATTTACACCCAAGGCTTATTGATAAAGTTGAAACCAACAGATAAAAGAAGTGCACAGGGAAATCCATCCCACTGATATATACTTTGAGCTGTATATGTATATTTTACATATATGTGGAGAGAGTCACATATATAGATAGAGATATTGAGAGAGAGAGAGATAGTAAAAAAGTTCATTGTACCAAACGTCAGAAAAAAATGGATCTAAATAACCCATGAACAATTTTTAAGGAAGAACTTCCACTTTGCATAGGTTTCCATTAAACTAATCAAAAATACAAGCCATATCAACTTCTCTTAATGGAGGTCAGTGACAACAAATTCTCGAGTCCCTCCTTTTTAGACCACCATGTAAGTCTGAGCATGCTGCAGTCTCATATCCCAGATGTATGGTTCATCAAAGTTTGATATTAAAAATTAACACTCCCCAAATTAATAATGCTTATTTAATTTAACCTGTGCTGACTTTACTCTCCATTGGAGAATCTGTTTTTCTTTTTCAGAAAGTAGCAACACCTGAGGAGATAAACTCCCTTTGTATCTCAGTCAAAAGGCTCAAGAGAAACCACAGTTGGGGAGCTGAGCAAGAGTGCTGCTTCCATGGTGAGCCTGACAAACATCACCAGGGGGAAGGGGACAGACACTGAGGATCCGCAACACTTACCAAAGCAGAAAGGCAGAGGCTCCTAAGAGCTCATCACTAAGTACACTTAAAACATACCCACCAAGACTCAGGGATTTGGGGGCAAGTGGGGGGCAAAAGATTGTAAGAGCCATAGATAGGGACGTCATACCCAGAGACAGTGCCCCCCCCCTCAATAACTGACTGCTGCTCCCACAATGCACAACCCACAACCCCATGGGAAATACCAACAACCCTACTGAGGAAGGTGCCCAGTGGAATGGGGAAGGGAGGAGGGAAAATGGTACCAACAAATGATGTATACATAAAAAATCTGTTCTTAATGAAAAAGAATATTGCATTAAAAATTAACACTCAGAGAGGACTCCTTAGTTAGACAAAATTAAATTAAAATATCTCTCCCCCATGCATGCATGCGTGCATACACACACACACACACACACACACACACACACACACACACACACACAGGAGTTTATATTAACTT
Source organism: Orientallactaga sibirica (assembly GCA_036365145.1). NCBI lineage: Eukaryota > Metazoa > Chordata > Mammalia > Rodentia > Dipodidae > Orientallactaga > Orientallactaga sibirica. Next base: position 55,559,623 of record JAEOAD010000005.1, read on the forward strand.
AGAAAAGCTGAAGACCAGGTTAATTTAATGAGGAAAGAATGCAAAACAGAATGCCCCCAGACTATAGAGTAGTGGAACGATACAGACATTTGAATGATTATGACGGCTGCTTTATGTCCTTTATGGACAACCACTTCTAGTGAGGAAGCTACAGAGCTACTGACATTTTTATGTTCATGATACTTTTATGCTTCAAGCTACTTCAGAGCACTTGTGCAGGTAGACACTGACCTTGGCTTCCCGTTCAGCATCAATGGTGCCTCCAGTCTGCTCCTGGAGGAGAGCATATGCTCTTTGGAGGGCCTGGTATTCTTTTGTTAGTTGCCGAAACCGCAGTTCAGATTCCTCAGCGGCTAGACTCTTGGAATGAAAACAAAAGCCAAAAAGTCATTGTGAAATGTTCAGGTCCTGTGTTCAGTGTGAATAGTAGTATTTCCCAATTGTTGAAAACAAAAACTTTGTGTTCTATTTGATTATATTTGTAATTCTAAGTTATATCTTTAAGGACATAAACACAGTGATGAATTCAAGAAATATAGTACATAATTATGTAAATAATCATTTTTAGAAAACAAGCAGTTACTTAATTTTGTATTTACTATTATTTCACATTTGGGCTCAGATGTCAATCAATTTTAGAACCCCATGAGAAGTCATGTCAGATTTTAAAATCTAAATTTTAGGAAAGAATTCTCAGAGCTTTACTTTTACTATCATTTCTTTCAACACATTCATACGCACAAAGAAATTTTAAATTAGCATTTATAACTTAATCCTAAATAAATTATGAAAACCTTTCTTTTCTTTTTTCTTGTTTTCAGCATTGGGCCTTAGACTTCAGAGCTTAGCACAATTATCACCTGGATTTTTGTCAAAAATGTGTATTGAAGGGCTAAGGATGTAGCTCACTTGGCAGACCATAAAGCTCTGGGCTCAGTCTCCAGAAACCACATGGTAGCCTGTAACCCCAGCACTCAGGAGGTGAAGGAAGGAGGATCTTCAGGAGTTCAAGGTCATTCTTGGCCATATAGTGAATTTGAGGCCATCCTGGACTATCTTAACAACAACAAAAATAATAAATAAAAAAAATGTGAATTGAACTGTTTCACTCTCCAGATCTTGAGTCAGAAGTTATAATTTTGGTCTGGGAATGTTTATTGTGACTGGACCCCTTAGAGCATTCTGATGAAGGTGGACCATAAAGGATGCTTTGCTAAGCAGTACTTTCAACTCTATCTAGAAGCCTACTGAGTTTGCTCTTTGGTTCATATCTTTCCCAAAGGAAGGATTTCAAAGACAAGTTATAAAGACCAAGTTATAAAGCTGAACTGTAGAGAAACTTCTAGAACGGTACCATGACATGTTGATGCTATTTTTCAAGAGATATGAGAGTCAACTGGGGTCACAAGTTCAGTCAGTATTATGAGATCACTTTGTGTTTTTTCTTCCATAAAAGGAAGACTTGGTGACAATATCACACAAGACTAGAGAAAAGAAAAGCTTACTTCATCTAGGTCATCATCAGGAGTAGCAGGTGTCCTGTCTGTCCTAAATGAGGCCATGGACGATGTCTCTGAATCCATGGAATCCTCATCATAGCCAATAAATGGGTCTAAAACAGGCCTCTAAAAAGAAGGAATATGTTCATTTACCAACATGAAAGTGTGGAAAGCTCTCCTGTCTAGACTTCATTAACATGCATATGGATAAACACAGAAGACAAGGCGTCTTCAGTTCTTTGATGAAATTAAAACATTAGATATGAGAACAACCCTCCCTGACATGTTTCTCTCCTATTATTTCATTTGACTCATTCAAAGAAAATCCATTCATTAATTCTTCCAAAAACCACCATAACTTCACTTATATAGCATTTAATATCATAATGAGTGAACATATTTACTATTTCTAGTATTTAAAATATGTGAAAGAGGCTTTGAAAACACAGGGATCCATGTGAAGGAGCTCATCAGATCAGAGCTTTTGTCATCCCTTCCACATCAAAATCCAGTGACATACTTGACATGAACAAACATCAAAATTAGACAAATAGACAAACTTAATGAGACTTCCTTTTATTTATAAGAGGCTATAATGTATTGGTGAGTTGAGAGTGTCATTATCAGTAATATTGGCCAAGTCACTAATGCAAACATATAAAGCAAGTGAAGCACAGGTATCATTAATATTATTCAATAAGATATCAATCATCAGTGGCTTTTTCATATTTTTAGAGTGTAACTTACCAACCTGTCAGATATGGCTTTCCACATTAAACCCAGTGACTTCTCTATTCGGAGTAAGTTATACTAAAACAATTTCTTTTCAAGTTAAAATCTGTAACAATACACAGCCATTTTCAGACTCTGATGAATGTGAGTAGATTTCTAGCAAATAAAGCTCATTGTTTTTCTGCCATTTAGGAGCATATGCTTTATTGTGTTTTGCAGGAAGGTCCCTTAGCAAGCCTCTATGCTCTGGTTCTTTGTGGTAGGAGCCTGATAACCCACTTTCCTCATTACCTTGATTGGCTTGGAACTTCTTCTATGCTTTCTCCTTCTGAGGAGCTTTTCTCGGTCCTAGAAGACAGACAAGGAATTTTCAGATCCACCACAGTACACATTTCCCTGCACTTTTGTTTTAATTTGTTTTATATTCAAAGGCAGTGTCGTTTTCCCCTAGAGGCATTGCATATTTTTATCTAAGGTTTGATTTTATTTTGAAACTTTTGCATATGTTATGTGAATATTTTCAAAGTGTGAATATTATCTTTTCTTGAATTTTTAAGTGGCTTGGAGAGCTTCACAAACAGGAATTGTGCTGTGTTCCTCATTTTATACTTGAAAAACAAATAGCACTGGAAATAGTTATATTCCCTCAAAGCACAATTCTTTTGCTTTCAAAGCCCAAAGTTACTTTGAATCTGTTGAGAAAATATTATTTCAAGTAAAAAATTTAAAATATAGATTTATTGCTTATACTTCATCATTTGTAAGGCACAGAACAATTTCTCCTGACTATTTTAGGACCCTGTTTGGATCTTGCAGCTTATGGGAATAACAGATGGAAAAGAATGTCTAGTTGGTTGAAATCATATAGTGCTTCTGTTTTGTTTTATTTATTTTGGGGAGGATGGTTATGATTTTCTGGGAAACTCAATGAATACCAACATATAGTGATCAACCTCTTGATTTTTTTTTTTTTTGGAGAGAGACACAGAGGGAGAGAGAGAAAGAGGGAGAGGAGGACAGATAGAGATGGGCGCACCAGCAGCCTCTCAGCTGCTGCGAACGAAATCCCGATGTGTGCGCCCCCTTGTGGTCAAGTGCGGCATTACGCCCTTGCGTCACTGCATCTGGCTAAACGTGGGACCTGGAGATTGGAACTGCAGGAGATTGGAACCAGTGTTCTTCTTAGGCTTAGGAGGCAGGTGCCTTAACCCCTAAGCCATCTCTCCAGCCCTGATTCATTTTTGATGTGGATATAATTTTTGGAGAAATTGAGGGATTTATTTTTTAAGCAGCTTATATTATTAATGCACATAAACTATATGGAAATTGTCCCTGATCAACATGCCTAAACAGTCCAAAATCCTATAGGAAATTTGCAGTTTAATGTCAGAATGGAAGGCAGGTACAGTCTTGGATTGGTGAACATGTGAGATTTGTGACTTACTAACCTGTAGGAATGAAACAAGTGGCCCGGGCTTCATACCCTACTTATGAAATAATATGATTTGAAAACAGTAGCATTTAGACATTAAAAAAAAATGACTATGTAAGCAAAAAGTATTCTGATCCTACAACCTCAGTATAGTTGAGACTTGTAAAATTTTATGTACTACTTCGATTACCCTCTTAACCAAGTGTGTATACATTATAATCTATACTCAATTTTGAAACATTTTAAAAACTATATAATTATGTGGCTGGATAAATTGCTTAGTGGTTAAGGTCTGAAAAGCCAAAGGACTCAGATTCAGTCCCCCAGGACTCACCTGAGCCATATGCACAAGGTAGCACATGCATCTGGAGTTCATTTCTAGTGGCTAGCATCCTGGTGCACCCATTCTGTCTCTCTGTCTGCCTCCTTCTGTATGTATCTCTATCTTTCAAATAAATAACTAAAAATTAAAAAGTAGTTTTAAAAATAAATAATTACAGACAGAAATTAGTCTTTTTCTCTCTCATCAGTAGTTAATCATCTTGTTCTGATACTCTGGAGACTAATGCCTAACAACCCTCTGCTCTCATCACTAATTCTCAAATCCACCTTGGATTGGTTTTGAAGTATCACCTTCAGAATAAAGGTAGAGAGTCAAAGAAAAAACCAAAAGGCATGGGTATCTCTAAGTCCATAATGCTGCTTGTGAGGACCTCAGACAGATGTACATGGAACAACAATAATTACCTAGTCAGCAGTTACTAAGTATGTGTCAATCAAAAATCTGTGCTAGAATTTCAACATTATTGCAGAATTATGGTTCTGTGGATTTATTCTTGAAACCTTTATTGAACTGGATCTATGTAGTAGACAGTGATTGGGTATTGGAAACTAGAAGTGTATGGTCCTGTTATTGTAGGCAAAATTAGCCTCAGGATCTTGATATTGGGAGACAATTATAAGACACATCTATTTACCCTTTGTCCCTATACAACAGTGCATTTGAAAACTCCTCTAATGTGCTTTGTAGCCATTATCTGTGTTGTCAAACTAGCTGATGAACAAGTTTCAGTGGAAGCTATAAAGCAGTTCAATAGCATAAAATATTTTTTGGAATGGTCTCCTGTACATAATCACATACTGAATGTATGAATGTGGGCTTTGGGGTTAATCCAAAACTATTAAATGCTTCCACTGTTTCCAGGTTTGCTGGCTACTTATCCTTGGGGCCATCTTACAGGTTATGGATGGATTTGGACCTACCCTTGTGAGCTCATCAATAATGTTCTGTTGCTCTATGACCTGAAGCTTTAGAAACTCTGTCTCTTGTTCTTCATTGGCTTGGTCAAGGTCATTCAGAGATTTTAATTTCTTCAGGGGTGGGTGAGATGTTATTTTTTCTCTCTAGATTGAAAAAAGAAAATAAAGATGGGAACTTTAAAAATACCAAACTTCAGTTATTAATATAAAGTACTTGCAGAGATAGGGTTCCAGCTAAATCTGAATAGTGCCCCCACTTGAACACACACTTTCATATATGCCAATGAAAACCCTCAAGCACATTTTATCTGCCATAATATGTTGAAGTCCTCATGCATTTTTCTGAAAATTCCTATGGCTGTTGGAAGTCCTTTAAGGAGTACATTAGCATATCAGTTACCCATACATAACACAAGTGGTGCTATTGATTTCCTATGCAATGTCTGACCTCTCTTCCAGGACTGTAGAGGGCATGCTAATACAATCTTGGAAGGAAATTTCTGTGGCCGAGGCATCACATTGAGAATTGCTTCAGCATCTACAAGCTTTTGAAGAGCCTGCAGATTCCTGGAAGCAGTCCTCCAGGTCTGCAAAATTAAAAAGTCCATACAACTCAGAGGCAGCACCCTTCTCTTTCTTTGTTCCTTAAAGCTTGCTTCCTTCATAAGAGAAAATCCAAATGGCATGAGGTATTCTAGAAATATCTCAGAGAAGAAACAAATAATCCAGCTGGTACAGTGAAGGAATGAAGTGGAGCTACAGTTTTGCCGTTTGTGATACACACCATTTCGGAATTCTCCTTGGTAATGGCTTTTAGTTTCTCTTCCATGCGTTGTAAAGACACCATCAATTCGTCATTTCTCTTGGCGAGGCACTTGTTCCTCTCCAGGAGAGGTTTACACTGTTTTTCAGTTTCCCGCACCCGTTTTAACTAGGAAGAAATAAGTTAGAATGTACTTGTTGTATTTAGGGAGAGGTAGGCATGGGGTCAATGGGAAACAGAGCAAAAACACCCCTGCAATCTCCTTTGTCTATTTCACTGTGTTCTCAAGACAAACCACTGACTTTGGAGACCTCCATTTAACATCAATTATTTTCTTTACACTTCCCTTCAGCGGTTTTTCTTCTCTCTCTCTCTCTCTCTCTCTCTGTGTGTGTGTGTGTGTGTGTGTGTGTGTGTGTTGTGTGTGTAAAGACAAGGTCTTGCTATGTAGCCCTGGCCAGCCTAGAACTCACTATATAGACCAGACTGGTCTATGCCTAGCTCCCTAGTGCTGAAATTAAAGCTGTGATCCACCACCCCCAGCTCTAATGGCTTTTTCACCACAGTGGTCTTCCTAACTTTTATCAATCTGTTTCCTTAACACAGGAGGTGCAGGGTCAGGATATGGTCAAGAAGAGCAATAATCCTTCTAGTTCCCTTTTGCTTCCCTGCTGCCACTCTCCCTTCCACTTACTCTTCTATGTTCAATCCCACTCTAAGCCAGGAATGACCTCTCATTGGCTCAAAGAGATACAGGAGCTCATTCAGACTACACAGTTACTAAGGAGTGCAACCGGAACCCAAATCCAAGCTTAAATTGTCTCCAAAATCCCTTCAAAGGTCTTGCTGAAATCTCCTGATCCTCACTAAGGCAGTTTAGGTACTTTTTTTTTTTTTTTTGGTAGGGGCATTGTTTAGGAGGACTTCTGCCCTCTGCCCAGCTGTGGGTAGTACCAACCTGCTAACTTTCACAACTAAAAGCATCCCTGTATATTGACCAAATTGCCTCAAGTTTAAAACCACTAATCTAAATCAAAGAAGGTTGTCTTGATTTAAATGTTAATAGTAACCCCCTTCAAAGCCTCCTGTTTGAATGATGTATTTTATGGCCAACCTATTTATACAAAATGCATTTTCATATTAAATTTCTCATGAGTACATTATTCATAGAAATGATTTTGAGGGCTGGAGAGATGGCTTAGAGGTTAAGGTACCTGCCTCCTAAGCCTAAGAACGCTGGTTCCAATCTCCAGTGGTTCCAATCTCCAGGTCCCACGTTTAGCCAGATGCAAAGTGACGCAAGGGCGCAATGCTGCACTTGACCACAAGAGGGCACACACATTTGGATTTCGTTCACAGCAGCTGAGAGGCTGCTGGCATGCCCATCTCTATCTGTCTTCCTCTCCCTCTCTCTCTGTCTCTATCTCTCTCAAAAAAAAAAAAAGAAATGATTTTGAATATGAATATCTATTGGGGAGGAGCTATGAACACCAAGAAAGGGGACAGGTGCATCAGAAATATCTAAGAAGATTAAAAATATTCATCCCTACTAATATTGTGGAAAGTATCATTTGAGGAGATACTGAAGGACAGAAAGCTGCTTATGAATGTTTGAAGCAAACTCCTTTTATGATTCTTAGCACTCCTCCAACTCCAACCTATCTAATCTCAATTTAAAACTCCCATCTTTTTGTCAAAGGCCAATATTGAATTATGTTTCATAAAGAAGTTGCTGTAATTCTACTTTTTAGCTTTGGTGTCTGAATCATTAATATTAAATATTGAATACATATGAAGACAAATTATTCTGCTGGATTTATTATTTCAACTTTCAACTCTTCTGGGGGCCACTTATGTGTGTGTGTTTTGAATATTTAGGTCTGCTTAATGCAGCTATTCATAGAAAATGCAAGTAAGCACAAAGAAGGAATTATCTATAATTCTAACAAAGCATGTATCTTTCATCACAGTTCCATGACACCCAAAATGTTACATATTAAGACATACCTTACTATATAACAAAGATTGAAGTTAAAAGTATGTGTACTTGTATATATGTTAGTGTATGGGCATATATCTAGTTGCAAATACATCTACGTGGAAGATAGTCCACTAAGCACAGACTTATGGTGGGCAGAGTGGCAGACAGTTGGATCAGCTTATTAGAGCCCTATACTGAGACCAAGGTCATGTATATATAGTTACAGAAGCATGTATGTATGAATATATAAGCAAGATTCATACAAAGTGTGTGTATACACACACACACACACACACACACACACACATATATTCAAGTAATACAAGATGTTATATCAAGGAAAGAAAATATTTCATGGTAATCAAAGAGTCAATATACCAAACAACAAATATTAATGTATAAACATATTTAAAGCAAAATTGACAGAACTAAGAAGAAATACACATAAAATATGTAGACAAGAAAAAGTTGACAAAAATATCAGAAGGATACAGAAAATTTTAAATTGGACTTAACAAAGTAGAACCAAGCTATAAGTAATAATAAGTATGGAGTGCATCTTCTTTTCATGTGAACATGGAACATCTCTAAAATTGATCATAAGCTGAAGTAATAAAGAAAATCTCAATAAATGTCAAAGAAATGAAATATCACTAACTACAGTAAAATTGAAGAATTGATACCAAATAACAAAAAAAAAATCTCCAAATGTTTGGAAATTAAGCCATACACTTCTAAGTATCACTTCTGAATCAAAGAAGAAATGGAATGACACTTTTGGAAAAAAATTGAATGAAATAGCAACACATTATAGCATATCAAAATTTGGAATGAGGACTGGAAAGATGGCTTAGCAATTAAGGTGCTTGCCTGCAAAGCCAAAGGACCCAAGTTTGATTCCCCAGAACCCACATAAAGCCAGATGCAGCTGGATGCACAAGGTGGCACATGTGTGTGGAGTTCCTTTGCAGTGGCTAGAGGCCTTGGTGTGCCCATGCTCTCTTTTCTTTCTGCTTCTTTCTTTTCTTTTTTTTAAATGTTTATTTATTTATTTATTAGAGACAGAGAGAGGGAGAGAGAGACAGGGAGAATGGGCACACCAAGGCTTCTAGCCACTGCAAACGAACTCCAGGCGCATGTGCCACCATGTGCATCAGGCTTACATGGGACCTGGAGAATCGAACCGGGGTCCTTAGGCTTCGCAGGCATGTGCCTTAACTGCTAAGCCATCTCTCCAGCCCTCTGCTTCTTTCTTTCTCAAATAAATAAATATATGTATGCATTCATACATACATACATACATACATACATACATACATACATACATACATACCTACATACTTTTACTAAGTTGGTATAAGAGTAAAGCCAAGTCTAGAGAAATTATTGCCTAAAATAAATAGATTTTAAAAGGAGAGGGAGGGTTGGAGAGATGGCTTAGTGGTTAAGGCTCTTGCTTCTGAAGCCTAAGGACCCATGCCTGACTCTCCAGATCCCACATAAGCCAGACACAAGGTGATGCACGTGCACAAGGTAACATATCACACATGCACACAAGGTGGCACATGTGCCTAGAATTCAATTGCAATTGCTGGAGTCCTTAGCCCTACAAATCTCTCTCTGTAGCTCTATCTCTCATAAAAAATTACCCAAAAGAAACCCCAAAACAAAACACAAACAAAAAGTAACAGGAAAATAACTTTTATATCAATAAGTCCATTAAAATGTAAAAATCTTAAACCACAGAACAGAATATTAAAAATATATTATTTTAAATATCCAAAATACTAATACTAATCTCCCAGCAAACATAAAAGAAAAAGAACAAAAGGCTAAATGCAAATCCTAAAGGAAGTCCAAAATGCCAGCAGAGATTTTAGAACTAACTTAACTCTTGAGAATTAATAAATATCCCCCTCAATATTAAAATTAAAATCAAAATAAGAATATACCTTATGTCTACCAAAATGGCTAAACTTAATTATCTATGCATGTTGGTAAAGAAATAGAGAAAATACAACCTTTGCACATCAGAGCTCAGAGGAGGAAGTCCTATTACAGCAACTTTAGTAAACAGCTGATCACCTGCATGTAGCTGCCTCATTCCTAACACCTTGACTGTTCTAAGGAACCCTGTAAATATCCCTGAAAACAGAATAGGCACATAGTCCTCGGCTAAGTGAATGGTATAGGCTAAGGAAAGAGAAGCTGCTCCACATCTGAAAATACTGAGCGAAGAAAGCCAGACAGAAAAGCATAAATATTATATGATTCTCTTGAAAAGTTCAAATGGTGATAGACACCTGTAGTGACAGAAGCCAGAACAGTGTCATCTTCAGTGGGGGATAAATGGGAGGGACCCTTAGACTAGGAGATCCTGATACCCTGGTAGCCCGCCACCTTTCTCCTGGACTATAGCTGGGTGGGCTTTCTTTACTGCATCATATTCTTATTAGTTGTGCATTTTTTCTTATAATATGCTTCTGTAACATAATATGTATCATTATACCATAACAGTTAGCAGAAAATATATAAAAATAGTTTGAGTACAACTTACCAATTCATTTCGTTCATCTCCCAGCAAGGTATTCCTATCTTCTAATTTTCTGATAGTGGCATTCAATTCAGCTATTCTCTTTTGATTTCTTCGCAAATCCTATACATGAAAATTAAATGGGTATCTCTTCTGTAATGATTTTCACAAAGTCTTAAAATGACATTCGAGAAAGTCACAGGCTCACTCAGTACTCCTTATATGGCTCATGAAGTTACAGATAAGTGTTCTTTTATTCAGAGAAGAGTACATATTTACTTTTCTAACTCCCAAGATTCACCATTTGGGTTAAAGATCAAACCTGGTTCAAATAAAAAAAAATGATTTCTATATGGCAGATAGTCCCTCAAACCCAGACTCATGGTGGGGGGAATGGCAGAAGGCTGAATCAGCTTATCAGAGCCCTGCACTGAGATCAAAGTTACGTTGTGATCGCATGAGGTTCAAGGAACATCCCAATGTCCTGGATGCACACTCTCAGCATAGCACAGACAGTGGTAGCAGGGGACATCTTATGAGACTGACATGGGGCTTTGTGAATTGTGTCATACTCCCAGAGAAATAGGTCGGTGTGAAGACAAGAACAGTACCTTCATGTAATAAAGATAGGAAGTTCGTAGGGTAGTCTAGAATAAAATATTTTAAACAGCGCAACTGGCAAAATCATCCTGAATCATTTCATAGACAGCAGCTATGGCAATCCTATGCTGCATGACTGCTATTTTCATGATCACAGGCATATCATGTTTCATATAGATAGGGCTTTACTGTTGATGTGTTACATCCCTAGAATCACAATATCTTAGGATTCAGCAGAATGGGCAAAATTCAGGCAGCTCCTAACTCATTCCTGGCCTTGTGGCTAATGTCAAGTACTCAATAGCTAATATGTATTGAATGCTAACTATAGCAGGGACTGCACTCAAAATTGTTTATATCTTGTCTTCTAAGCCTTAAATCAGCCCTACAGAAAATGCCAAGGCCTCCATTTTACAGATAAGGATACTCATAGTGAAGTGCTTTGCTGAAAGCCAGTCAGTTAATGACAGATGCAGAATTTAATCCAATGGGTCTGGCTCAAAAGCCCAGTTTCTTGATAATTATGGCATATTCCACATAGATATTAGCAAGAGACAATCTGATACTGGTATACTTCCCACCACCACCCATCCATGAATTATTCATTACTTTTCTCTAAGTATACTTTGTAACTCAGGTCTGTGGCTGAATAAAACATTTTCATCTTCTGGGGAGCTAAATCATCTGAAAGATGCGATAGCAACCTATATATAAGATAATTTTCCTGTATATCTGAAAATAATTTCTCATATAAAATAATGAAAATCCAGTGAGGTAGTAACTTCAATCACACTAGAAGCTTTCATGCTATGGGTATAAAATGGCTCTGTGTTTTATACAGGTATACATTTCAATCTTTGTAGATGATAACTCACATTTTCAATTTCTAACCCAATTGTTCACACAAGGGAAAATTATGAGCCATGATGAGAGGCAAAATATTTTCATTTCATGTACAATTCTTATAATAGACTCAAGTTTGAGTAGGTATTGTATGGCTAGAAGAATTCTACAAAGGTTCTAAAGAGACTTGTAATATTCATGTGATTTGCTAATGCATTCAGTGCAGACCACTTTGTTGTTAAGAGTCTAGAAAACCCTGTTCCCAAGACACTAGCTGGTTTTATAGTAGGAGGAAAAATTGATTTCTTTGTAGTTGTAGAAAGTTTTGAAAGAGCTTAAGTGAAAAGTAAAGCTTGGTATCTAAATAAAAGATGGCGCCAGAGTTGTTAACTTAAGCTTGAAGTGACTTACAGGGCTGCTGCAGTGTTCAGAGCCATCGCCAGCCCTTCCTGGGATCTCTCTCTTAGGACTGCTCATGTTACACTCAGCCTCCTTCACCAGGAAGAGCTGTTCATCCAAAGCCTCCTTCTGCAGTTGGAGTTTCTGGACATAGCCTGTCTGAGTCTCCAGCTCTTTTTCCAGGGAAAAGATGATTCTGTCCTTGGCTTTGATTTCATCCATCTGAATTAAATGAGATCCCAGACATTTTATTAAATGATGTTTTAAAGAATTTTACATTTATTAAGGTACAAATAAATACCTTCTTTCTGCTGATTGATAGAGAAAAAATAGTTATGGATATGACAAGTATAATGAAGTCATCAATAAGATGAAGTAACATTATGTAATAAGAGGCTACTCAAGGTTAGTTATATTTTAATCTCTAATATATCCTGTAGGCATGTTTTCCTTCAATATATTGTTTGAAATGGTCTGTGCTGATTTGGAAATAATAACCTAAATGGATCATTATTTCATTTATCCCATCCTAAATATAGTACAGTGTTTCTCAAAATATTTTTTTGTTTGTTTGTTTGTTACGCTGCCTCTTTAGGGAGTAAGCATTTGATTTCAGTACAAATTGTAATAATTGATACTATCAGCTGGTTATTTGGAACTCAAAAACTTCCTCTCGTTTCATTTCAATCTATGTGAATATTGAAAATGGAGCTAAGGAAGTCCACTGAACACAAACACCAGGCTGTTTCCCTATTCCTAAAAGTCTTTCTTTATATTTGACAGTTCACTCTGTGTTCATCCTTGCTGTGCTCTGTAGACCAGGAAGAAAACAGAAGCATTTGGGACAGAACTTGTGTTGCATAGTCATGTATCTTTCACATATAAATGCATGGCTTTTGACTCTGACATATGATTAAATTTTAGGTCAACTTTGGGAGGGCACTGGAGCCAAGTCCCCATGATTTTTCTCATAAATTATGAGTGATGAAAAAGTGTCCTGTTGGTTAGGGAGAAAATATCATTAGTAGTTTCTAAGTGCATAAAGAGTCCAGTGCTATTCTTAGCTGAGTCCACATTCATTTTTCAGACTGGTCATGTGAAGAATTACTTACAGTTAAACACAGCTCTTGATCTGCATGCACCTGGTTGGTTCTGAAACCTTCTACTCAACAAGATTTGGAAGGAAACCAGCCTTTTACCACTTATTCAATTATCCTTATGCTCACCGTGAATGTAAATGAAATCTACTATCTTTCCCATACTGGAAGCACTATAGTCAGGACATTATGAACCTTATCCCACATTATAATAAAGTCTCATTCTATAAGTTAAGTGATGACCAAGAATCTAAAAGGTTGAATGCTTGGTTATTATCACCTGTCTGTCTTGTGATTTGTGAAGCCTGGTCTTTAACTGGGCAATCTCATTCCAGAGTATACCTGTAGGCACTATACTGTACTGGCTACAAGATTATCAATATTTCCCCCAGTCCTTCCCAAATGGGGTCGTGTGGAACAGCTAGTGAAGACGCTCTACTATAGAGAAGTATTCAGATTCTGGTCGCAGAATACTGAAAATCAAACAAAGCCCAACTTCTTACAAGAGAAGTGATATGTTCCAAAATTCTCTGGGAATGTTTTTCTGAAAAGAACAGCTCTGTTTTTATCCCTTCAATTCCCAAAGTGGATCTGGGGATGAAGGTAGGGATAAATAAGTGATACAATGAAGACAAGCACGTATGTATTACTGGAACAGTCTCCATAGTCCTCTGTTTGTACCCACACTGTGAACTACTCTTCTACTGGTTGAGATATGACAATGATATTAAGAAGGAATTCATACCTACTGCAGCAAAGTGCTTGAAAAATGTCATGGAAAATATTTTTATTAACTTGTAGATTTGACAGATAAAGGCTAACAAAACTATTTAAGTCAAAGCTTTCCTTTCATTTGCCTACCTGCACTCGCCATGGTTTGGTCTTGATGCTTTCTTCATCAGCCACGGTCATTTCAGAAACCAAAGGCAGGGCAGAGACCAGTATTTCTGCACTGCATTTTGGCCATTATTGTCAAACAGTATAGTAGAATGAATTGCAAGCAAAAAAATCCAGAAATTTTGACAAAAGCAGCATTTTACAGTTACACTGCATTATAATACTAAGAAAATCACATATGTTTAACTTTTAAAAACGTTCTATGGTAACCATTTTTAACTTAAAGTGGAAATCCTAGCGTTATCATCAAATGAACAAAAATGGAATTCTTAGAAAATAATTACTTAGAATTGGCAAAGACAAGAGGGAAAGAATGTTCTTTCCTCAAAAACTACTATGTTTAGAGAAGTATAAAGATGATGGTTAATTTAACAAGATGTGACCAAGTTCTAGTGAATCTTAAACTTCTGAGTATTGATATATATAATTTCTTCTTTAAGAACTTAAACAAGGTTAACTTAGGATATCATATACCTTTTAGAAAACAGTTACAGTTGTTTTATATTTTAGTATTGTAAGAGAACTAAGCCAGGAAATTTGTAAACAGCAAACAAGCCACTTATGAATAAAATCCAATTAAGAAAATCATGATGGCTCCTGTAACAAATATCCCCTGCTTATTTGGGGGAAAAGATCTACTTTTCAAATGACTAGGGATTTTATACCTCTGTGTTTTACTTTTGGGAGGGGGAAAAGACTGATGAATCACTCAGGATGTTTTCATCTCTGACATTTTCTGTCTGTCTGTCTGTCTGTCTGTCTGTCTTTCTGTCTTGCTGTCTGTCGTCTTTCTGTCTGTCTGTCGTCTGTCTGTCTTTCTGTCTGTCTGTCTTTCTTTCTTTCATTAAAAACATATTTTGTATCGATGCATCATGTGTTGGTACCATCTTTTCCCACTTCCCTGCCACCATTCTTCTGGGGACCCACCACAGTAGGGTTGCTGGTATTCTCCTTGGGTTTGTGGGTTAGGGTTGTGAGAGCAACAGTCAGGAAAGTCATTCCCTATATCCTATGAATTACCCAATGGAATCTTATAAATGGAAAGCCCACTGAAGCATGCTGATTTGAACCAGTTTGTAAACTACAATATTCTTATAAGCTATTCAAGAAACAAGTCACTGCATGCTCTTCGTCTCTGTGGGCTTGGAGAATCCAGCTAGGGTGCTTCCAAAATCTCTTACCAAATGTAATTCTTACTTCTATCAAACTACTTAGTTATCTATCTTTTATTTTGGGTAAACCACTGGGCAAAAACATGAGTATTGTTTATAATGTACAGAAACAGACACACCTCAATCAACAAATCCCATTGAACTCTGAACCTGAAAGATCAAATTTCTGCCCTGCCCTGATGGGACTACTAACCAGCCTTCGAATGTCCCGTTCTGACTCCCACTTGATCTTTGAGATGGCTTCCTGGTGGGACTGATGCTCACTCCTTAGGTCCCCAGCCTTGATTTTATCTGCTTGGATCATATTGCTCAGGGCCTCATCCACCTGCTTCTTGGCCGTTTTCAGGTCCGTAATTTCCTGCAAAAGCTTCAGGCGCTCTGCATCAAACAGTTTCCGGGCCTCCTCCCGGGCCTCAATGGTGAGCGCTGTCCTTACTTTGTCACTGCTGCCATCGCGGAGAGCACACAGAGCAGACTTGAGTCTCTGGATCTCCCCATCCCGCACCTTCACTGTCCTTGACATTTCTTGTTCATGCTGCTTGATGAGATTTTCCCTCACGGCCTGTAGCTCCTTCATTTTCTCCTCATGGAGCTTGGCTTTCAGTTCTGTCACCAGGACTGTGTGCTTGCGCTGCTCCAGCTCGCGGATCCTCTTTGTTTCTTGAGTCTTCTCTCTTTCAAGCTTTGATACCTAAATGCAAAGAGGTGAAAGCATAAAAAGATATGAGCCTGAGAGAAAAGGTGTGCTCCTGGGCAGGGTCTGCATCTTAGGCTGCTGTGATCTGTTAATTCCTGATCTCTTTTCAAAAATCCCAGGACTCTGTGCACTCAGAGGAAAAGGAACTACAGGCCTTAAAACTATGGATATGGTTTGTAAAAGGAGAAAATACCTAAGAAGTTTATATTCGTATGTTCAAATGCTTGGTGTTCTAGGGTCTTCTTATTGCATGCGTGGTTCATAGATAAGCAGCTCTGCCTTCACCCAGAAGCTTGTTAGAAATGCAGAATCCTGGGCTCCCTTCCAAGCCTATGAATCAGAATATGCATTTTAAACAAGCCTACAGACAATTGGCATACACATTAAAACTGGGAAGTGTTTCTGACGTGGGTATGCCCTTGGTGGGGAAGAGTTCGATGCAGGTCACCTGCAGACTGCACAGCTCTAGCTGGGCTCCAATTGACAAATGTGGACATCTCTAAATAATTCAAATTTTGACACTGTGACCAGGCAAACAAATAAGTATCTAAAATAATGTAAGATGTTTCTCTCTCCATTTTTTTTTTTTTTTTTTTTTGCAGGAGGCAAGCTGCTGATAATGGAGAATGTGAAAATATAGTTATAACAGCCACAATTTCAGCTTTCTTAGTATAGCAGCCTAGTTCCATTTCCCAACTTAATACCCACACAAATACACACTAGTGAGCCAAACACACAAGAAAACAAAACATCTGAAACCCTGCAGTTTGACTTTAGGGGCTATTATTTCTCCACATTCCACGAGAGGTTTTGCATCCTGCTCTACCTCCCACTCTTATCATTTGACCTTGCTGTCCCCACCAGCCAACACTCCAAGTAACTTGACAGGCATTTCTCCTAACCTTTTTGCCTTTCAATAATTCTGTTTGATGGCCAGAAAGCTACAAAGGTGGTATAGTGGAAGGCTTAAGGGAAGGGGATCATAGATAAGTAAGTAGAGAGCAGAAATATTGGGGAGTGTAAATGTTTAAGTGGGCTGAGGGGAGGTGGGTGAAGGGCAGGAGGGAGTGGAAAGAGGGTTAATTAAAACTAAAGAGGTTGTAAATAATTTGTATAGAGATGATCTTTGTTAGCTAATTAGAAAATATACATGCTTTGAAAAACAGAGTGATGGTATAAATACTGTGGCCAGAAGTCATAGGCTGTCACACAAAAATCTCAGTGCCAGGATTGGGATACCTCAGCTGTTTAGCAAGATGTCTGATGTCCTCAAAACACGTTATTGTCAAGACTCTTGGTTTCCCACCAGAACTAGATTGTAAGGTCCTAGTACCAATGATACCACATGCTTGGCTTGCAGGACGTGGAAAAATCAAACTAGAACTGATCTGAAAGCCGCTTTTCTGCTGACTAGTGGGCATAGTTCAAAAAGCACTATGCCACCTGCTGAAGGAAAAAAGTCCTCAGTGGCTTTACCTAGTAATGGACCCTGCAAGCTGCATAACTGGATTCCAAGGGAAGATGTGCCCACTAGTACAATAGGTACATGTCTGTTGGGGAGGTAACCAACTTCTCTCTAACTTGATTTGAGGCCCACTCCATGGGATGAAATTCATACCTTATATTGAAAGCCTAATCAAAAGTCTATGGCTGGGAGGATCTCCCTAAGGTAGAACTTACTACTGTTGTTTATTTACATACCTATATTATGCCTGTCCAATTGCCCTCTAAATACTTTCATTTATGCATATATCTATATACACATACATCTATATTTATTTATATATTAGTGCTGCTCTTACTTTTGGTTGCAGAAATATCTCTTTACAGATTGCTGGGTGCTTCAAGACTCACCAAAGTGCTGAGAAAAAGTGACAGTTGAGTGTTTAGCCCTTAATGAGACATCTCTATCATACCACCCCATGGCTCAGAAACTGTAGCAGAAGGGGTGACCACAGGATGGGGAGCAGTGGTTTGGAATTCTATTTCCCAGACCTTGTATTCATGCTCTCACTGTAGCTGTCATTATCTTCACAACACCTGCATAATGTTGGGCCCACCAACAGGTTGTTGTATATGATGTTGTATATGATGGAGGTGGGCAAAAATCAATCAATCAATCAATCAATCAATAAAAGACATCAATTGGGTCTGGAGAGATGGCTTAGTAAGTAAGGCACTTGCCTATGAAGCCTAAGGACCCAGGTTCAATTCCCCAATACCCATGTAAGCCAGATGCACCAGGTGGTGCATGCATCTGGAGTTTGTTTGCATTGGCTGGTACACCCTTATTCTCTCTCTCTCAATCAAATAAATAAAATATTAAAACAAGACATCAATATAGAAGAGGGAGTATTAGGGAACATGGGGTTTAACGGAGGGGAGTGGAAGAGGGGAGAGACAAAGGAGAGTGGTGGGAGAAGTTACGCAAATTTTTACAAAGATTAAAAAAATTAGAAACTAAGCAATTTTTTAAAAAAAAAAACCTTAAAATACCTAAATTAATTTCTATTATGATTGAGTATTAAATTCATTCAAGGCTTCTTGGCAGCTAAACAGAAAATAAGAGGGAAAAATCTGTTTGAAATGAGATGTTGAATTTTGTCACATTTCTAATGCTAATGTGGATCTTCTAGAAGGATTGTACTGCCTTAATGTGACTGAGTCAGTTGCTGATTTTGTGGACTGGAGTGGGACAAGACACCTTTTTCTAATCCAGCCCTGCTGTGTCCTCCACTTAGCAGATCTTGTCTTGATTGTAACACACACACACACACACACACACACACACACGCACACAACATATTTGAAAAGAAGAAAATCAGGGAACCCCAGGAATATTAGCTAGTTGAGTAATATTGAGTCTGCCGTTTCAAAAGCTGGAAGGTTTGCTAAAACAGTTGAAAACTTTTCCAATTGCAAATGTTCTTGAGTCAAAGTCCCCCTTGAAATCACTGTGATTATAAAGTGTCTGAGATTTTACTTACCTCAATAGTTTACCCAGCTTTAGCTATAACAATATTTTCTAAGTCAAGTAGCATTTTAGGAATATTTTACCTTTAAAGACACAGTGATTATTCTCATGATAGTTCTTTTGTAAAGTTCAGAGCCCAGGAGGACATGGTGAAAACAGCAAACAGCCATGTTCAAAAGCCTATCCTCTGATTTCTCCTCAGATCAGACTCAGTTCCTCCCTGGAGACCGCTCTAATGCTCTACCCTGCACTGTACAGCATGGTGACCACTGGCTGAATTGAGCCCTTAGAATATTGGATTTTGAAACTTTACCATGAAATGAAGGTAGTAAAATTTCCCCTTAATCATTTTCATAAAGATTACATACTGAAATTATGTTCTCAGTGTGGTTGTCATTATCTGCACAAGACCTGCATAATATTGGGCCCACCATGTTGTACATGAGGGAGGAGGGCAGACCTCCTGACTGCCATGAAATGAGCAACTTCCAACCACTGCTCCCTTCTGCTGTGATATTCTGTCTTGCCACTGGCAAAGAACAACAGAGCCAGGCAACCATGGACTATGAGCCAAAATAAAGCTTTCCTCCTTTAAAAAAAGTAAAATAAAAACAATAGAAAGACATCAATTGGGGCTGGAGAGATGGCTTAGCAATTAGATGAATAGTTAAATAAATAACATTAGGAAAATTCATTCTTTATTCCTTTTAAAATCTGTGGCCATGAAAAATAAAACATCACATAAATGGCATGTACTTGTAGTTCATACTGAATTTCTTTTGGCTAGTGTTGTTCTAGAGCTCTTTGAGATTCGTTTAGACACCATACTCTTCTCCATGCTGCTGGTCTTAGTTCTTAGAAAGCCTAGTTCTGGCATTACTTATAAGCCTTCTCATAAACTGTCAAGGCTCCTCTATACCTCAGAATATAATCCCAGTGCTTCAGCCTTACCATTCAGATGTAATCCTAATGCTTCAGCCTTGCCATTCATCTTTCACTGACATTGGTTTAGACTCACTCCTATCTCCTCTTCCCGTCTCCACACCTGCCCCTCCAGGCCCAAGGGACTATGCTATTTTCTGTACATGGGGCTATTTGGTACTATGTACACAGAGTTACTTCTCCCTGACCAGCCTTTCCCTCAGCAATCTGCCTGGTGTACCCAGCTATTATCCTCTCTTGTCATGCAATCCTGTTTTCCCAGGACACAGCTCAGTTCTACACTTTATCTTCTTAGCACACTTTAGTGATACATCCTTACTGGCCCTTTGCATATTTTCCTTTAGGTTATATGAGGATTCTTTTTCTTTTTCTTTTTGTGATTGCCTGTCTTCAACACCACCCTCGTATCCTTTGCCCCAGATTGAAAACTTCTAGAAAGCTACTGCTCTATACCCCTTGATTCCCAGCACAACACATTTGTGGAATTAAACATATGCAAACATCCTTTCCTGATGAGCTCCCTAATCAGAGGCAAGAATAATAAAGCTTGTCATACAGTTTAGAGAACATAAGTGAGCCATAGTCACTAAAGTGCCCCACCTTCACCTGCACATCACATAGGATGTGTCTAATCAATCCACTGGGTGCTTCAGTAGGGGCCACCTAGACCTCACTCTCAGTCTGTCTTTCCAGAGTGAATGGAAGAGGGCATCTTCCAGACCTGGGGCACCCGGAGCTCAAAGGCCAGATCTATCATTCTCTGCTTTTAGGAATACGCATGTCTTGGAAACCAGCCATTCCCATTTGTTCACACACTACTTAAGGCCATTGGGTATTTCAGGACACAATGGATTGAGCATTTTCACAGACAGTCTAACACATTGTGCCTGAAACACTTACCATCTTCCCTTTATAAGAAAATTTGTTAGCACCTGTTCTAGATAATGCATTTATTTTTAGGGGAAGGACCTTTTTTTTTTTTAACTGCTTTAGAAACCCAGTTTACCTTCCATATAAGACACTGGGAATGTGACTTCAGAATCTTAGTCCTCTTCACTTTCAACAGGATATATTTACCCTAGACATTTAGAAAAGTGCCACGATTACAGGGCTGTTGACTAACCAATTATGAAGTGAAGCTAACAATTCTCAGAATAATTTTTTTTTAAAAATGTGAAAATGGACAAAATAGACATTCTGGGTTTATAGTTTATTCTATCATCTATTTCTAAGAAACTTGCTTGAAAAATACCTGCAATAGTCATTTATAGGGTTATATTTTAAAACTACATGGAGAAATAATTTGAAACATAAGGCATTTAAACATATAAGATAATGTTATTAATAGATTTAATAAATAATCCACCTGAAATTATTCATATCAAATTCTGCCATTTCCCCCAAACTATAAACCATAATATATTTTTCTGTGAAGAAAGGAAGGGAGAGAATGAAAACACCTGACAATATAGATGTATGGAAAATATATTTCAAAAGGAAGAGAGATAAAGTAAAGAAAAAAAACCCTGACAATATAGATGTATGGAAATTATATTTTGCTGGGTGTGGTGGTATACACTTTTAATCACAGCACTGGGATGGCAAAAGGAGGTTCACTGTGAGTTTGAGACCAGCCTGAGACTACATAGTGACTTCCAGGTCAGCCTGGGCTAGAGTGAGACCCTACTTTGAAAAAAAAAAAGAAAGAAAAAAAGAAAGAAAGAAAGAGAGAAAGAAGAAAAATACATTTCAACCCGAAGTAAAAAACTAATATAATCAAATACTAGCTGTCTTATCACTTAAGAGAATTCACAAATCAGTCAATTCTAGGGAATTTAGTAACATTGTACATTTCTTAGGTCCACTTGTTTTAGTTATTGTGAAAACTGCCATTATCTGCAGGATTCCTTAACATGACTATTTTCCCCTTAACATGGGGAAAATGCTTCATTTTGGAGGAGAGCCAAAGTCTGTGACTGAAATTTTGAGGAATTAAGAGGAAATAACACTTTTGTAGTGAAGTCTTTTTCTGAAAATTATTTATGGTACAGACTGACAATAAATCTAAACCATACCATAAATCTCAAGATAACTATACAAAGAGATGAACAAGCTATGTCTTTTCTGTTTTAAAAATTTTTTATTTACTTAACAGGGAGATGAAAGGAGGGAGATAAGAGAGAGAATAGGTGAACCAGGGCCTCCTGACACTGCAAACAAACTCATGTTGGGGAATCAAACCCAGCCATCAATATTTACAAACTATTTTTGAGCAGAAATGAAAATGTGAAAATGATAATGTTTTTAGAATGGAGGGAATTATTTAGTGGAGAAAATACAATTTTGATTAGGAGGATTGTTTGATGGGATAATTTCAGCTCACTCAAATACTAGCTAGCATTTACTAAGGACTTACTATAAGTTAGCACCTTTCTAAACAAGCTTTATCCTTACAAGTACATTTAACCTCCAGTGAAGCTCTGTGATGTCTGTAATATTTGCTTCACCAGAATTTTGGGTGAGAAAACTGAGGAACAATCACAACATAGTACAATAGATAAAGAAGGCTTACTGAAGACCATGTGAGCAGGAACTAAGTGTGGTTCAGGGTCCAGGTCTCCCTGTTCTCAAACTTTGAGCAAAGTGTTTTACCTCTGTTAGCCTCAGTTTTCTTATTTCAATGTTAGAGTTGGTGATTGTCTCATACGGTTGTGGTGAGAACTGAATGTATCAAAAGCCTTTTGGAGTCAGACATGGTAGTTCATATTTTTAATAACAGCATTCAGGAGGTTGAGGTAGGAGGATCAGATGAATGTGAGTTCGAGGCCAGCCTGGGCTACAGAAATGTTGGGCCTTGCTAGTAACAGGCTGGACCTGTGAGGAGGCTGGCCTGAACTATTGGACATGGCCAGGGACCCTGGGCTGTGTTGCACCTGGCCTTCTGTCAGGAAGTCCCTGGAGACGGTAATGGCCTTCCCTATGTTGTAGGGTATAGTAAGCTGTCATCGCCCAGAGTGGGCAGAACTGGCAAGGTGCTCCCCCCAGACCCCAAAAGGCTCTGACCATTCCATAAGTCAGACTTTGCCCCCTACAGTTCCTGACCTGTGGCTAGCTGCCCAAGAGACCCTCATATGGCTAAAGTCACGTAGCCTTCTCACCCCCCACAGTTTTGAAGTCACAGCCTTCTGTTAATCTCCTCTTCCGCCCTTCTCCCTACCTTCCCTTATCCTTCCCCCATAGCTTTGAAGTTACTAGTCCTTCCTCTATCTAGATAACAGCCCATAAAGTATGCATCCGATTGCCATATAGTCTGTACGTGCCGTCTCAACCTTCCCCAAGTGTTTATAAACCCACCCCCCCTTTTGAATAAACGAGTACTGTCCACCAGACGGTCTCCAGGGTGCTCATTGCCCGGTCGCGTGTCCACCGTCGCACTCACCCGCCCAGCCAGAAATGACCCTGCTGCTCTCTCCCTCGCCCGGGACATCGGTGGCCAACGACCCCGGGGGAACGGGAACAGCACGAGACCCCACAGCTCGAGACCCACACAGAGAGAGTTCTAAGTCATCCTGGGCTACAGTGAAATCCTACTTGGAAAACAACAACCACAAAAACAAGCCCTTTGGAAAGGCTGGAGTACAAGAGAGATGAGTAACTCTTAAGAAACAGTAGACTCTATATGTTAATTTTGTTAATTATTTCTTTACACAGTAATATATTCTGTCATTACGTCAAAGCACCATTATACATGTAAGTACCCAAAATATAATGACTTACACTACTATGTATATCATAAGAATATTAAAACTGTAATGAATATTTCTAAATAGAAATAATAGAAATAAAGGCCCAGAGATAAAACTTGGTTTTGGAAGACACTTGGAGGAGTATGACATTGCGTAGCAGAAGGCAAGGAATAGGCTTTGAAGGATGAGCTACTCTTGTACTTACCGTCCCTTGGTCTGGACAAAACACCAACTACAAGCAGTTAATGGGAGGAAAGAGCTTATTTTGGCTGTTCTCCAAGGGGATGCTTCATGATGGCAGGGAAAAGATAGGAGAGTGAAGCTGGGCATCACATCTTGCCACAGCAAGAGTGAGCTGAGCTCTGACAAGTAGGAAGCTGGGCTACAACACAACCCAAGCCCACCCCCAGTACCACATCTCTTCCAATAACGCTTTACCTCCCCAACTACCACCAGCTGGAGACCAACCATTCAAAGCACATGAGGCTTAGGGACACTTACAACTCAAAGCACTTGTGGTGGTTTGATTCAGATGTGCCCCCAAACTTAGGTGTTCTGAATGCTAAGTCCCCAGCTGATGGCAATTTTGGAATTAAAGCCTCCTGGAGGCAGTGTATTGTTGGGGGTGGGCTTATGAGTGTTAATAGCCAACTTTCTCTTGCCAGTGTTTGGCATACTCTCCTGTTGTCCACTGATGTGGGACAGGAGGTGATGTCCACCCTCTGCTCATGACATATTTTTTCCCCTGCCGTACTCTTGAGTCTGAACGTCAAAATAAACCCTTTTTTCCCAACAAGCTGGTCTTGGTCAGGTGTTTTTTTCCCAGCAATGACTACCTGACTGCAACAGTGAAATTAATACCAAAGCAGTGGGCTTATTGCTGCTACAAACCTGACTGGGTGGCTTTGTACTTCTGGAACTGTTTTACAAGAAGATGTGGACAAATTTGAAACCATAGCCTAAGAGACCCCTTGCAGTGCTGTAAGTACGGTGTGATGAACCACTCTGGTGAGAGTTTGAAAGACCTGAATACAGTAAGAACTATGGACTGCGAGGTTTGTTTTATGAAGGTGAGAAGGTGCTTTACTTGGACTGGGTTAGAAGCAGTTTGTGTGGAGCGTGCTGTTAAACCCATGTCCTAAGAACTTGTGCAGGGTTGCATTGTATAGAAATGGACTAGTATGAGCAGAGGGATATGCCACAGAAATGAAATCTCTTATACCCGTTCAGCTGCAATTGTTTGAGAGATTACAGCCATTGACCTGCATTGGAACAAGAGGGAGAATGCAGTATTTTGAAGGGGCCTGAATACTGAAGGAGTCTCTTGTTCTCTAAAGTCTGCTTTATTCGCCCTGGATTAACAAATTGGTAGCCCACTTGGTATTACGGAGTATAGCAAATGCAGGAAAGAGAGGGCCATTGAATTTGCAACCCAGTTTTGTTTTGTGGAAATGGCCATGGGCAGTGTGAAGCAGGCTTGTTGAATGACCTGCATGGAGACCCAATAGAGGCATGTGGATGAACCATGGGTTGTAATGGAGACCCAATGGAAATGCCAGGACTATGAGATAGATTCCAAGGAGAGCTGCTGGCACTGAATAAAGTTTTCCAACACTGTGAATAGCCTAGTTGGAGGGCAGAATTGGAACTCCAGAGACTTGTCACTGGTTAGAATTATCAGACTTGGAGACTTGTCACTGGCTAGAGTTGTTGGACTTGGAGCTATAGAGTTTGATGTTTGTCTACTTAAATATTGTACTGGTAGAATGTTTCTTTGCTATGCCCAATACTATCTTTTGCAGTGTTAATGCTTATTCTGTGCCTTTTTTTGTTGTTGTTATTATGCCTCAGTTAAAAGACCTTGGACTATGAGGATATTTGAACATCATTAGGATTGATAAAACTATAAACTATCAGTTTATGGGGGCCAGGGGCGAAATATGGTGGTTTGATTCAGGTGTCCCCCATAAACTTAGGTGTTCTGAATGCTAGGTTCTTCAGTGATGGCAATTAGGTAATTGAAGCCTCCTGGAGGCAATGCATTGTTGGGGGCAGGCTTATGGGTGTTATAGCCAGCTTCCCCTTGACAGTGTTTGGCACACTTTCCTGTTGCTATTG
This sequence comes from Orientallactaga sibirica, assembly GCA_036365145.1. Classification (NCBI taxonomy): domain Eukaryota; kingdom Metazoa; phylum Chordata; class Mammalia; order Rodentia; family Dipodidae; genus Orientallactaga; species Orientallactaga sibirica. The sequence goes on from JAEOAD010000005.1 coordinate 55,585,308, forward strand.
TCTACTTGATGATGGTAAAGAAGTAATGACCACCCTCTTTTCATGCCATCATTTTCTCCTGCCATCATGGAGCTTCTCCTTGAGTCTGTAAGCCAAAATAAACGTTTTTTTCCCAAAAGCTGCTCTTGGTCAGGTGATTTCTGCCAGCAATGCAAACCTGACTGCATTACAACTACAGCTACCAAATCCTTTTGCTTTAGAGATTCTATGAAGAAAAATTATCATCTGGAAAATATAATCCTGCTGGGAAAAGTTAGAATATTACAACAGGAGAATTCATGACAGCATTATTCAGACCTGACACTTTGCTCTTCTCTTCTGTTGTAATTCCAGTTTAGCTCTTAGAAATGCCAGTGCAAACCAAGATAAAGATGGAGGTGAGCTAAGCTTTCTTGTGATCTTAGAGGTCTAGAATGAAAAACGACCTGAGTCAAAGGACTGAAAGGTTATCAAAGCAAGCCAAGTTAATAGAAGCTTAGCTTGGATTATCTGCTTTGGATGTACTTTGAGAGTAAATTCACAGTAAGTTGAAGGGGCTTTTCCTAGGAGCCAAAGTGCTTTCAAACAGAGTGAGGAGTGGAAAGCTATTCAAGCAAGCAGGCTGCCTATAAGGGAAGTCTTACACAAACTGGGGGAGCAAAGGGCTCCTTCCTTCTTGCCACTCCCTCCCTTCCTCTTCCCTCCTTCACTTTCTCCTTCCCTTCCTCCCCAAACCTTTTCTCCCTCCCCCTTCTTTCCTTCCTAATTTCTTCTCTTCAGAAACTTATGCTTCCTGAAAACAGAAACAAAAGGGAAAGATTTCAAGAAATACCACATACCAGATTTGGGCCTTGAACCCAGTGGCTGGGAACATGAGGACAGAGAAGGTTGGTGGGTTTTCTAATAGTGCCTGGTGGAGTGGGGAGGGGAGACAGAGGGCATGGAAGCCAGCCATTCAAGTGTTGTTTCGATCTTCACTATTTTAGATAGGAAGAAAATGCTCATTTGGCTTCTGTACTTCTGTCACCGGCAGCACAGAGTAATGCAATTTGAACCTGATTTTCTTCCTCAGATCTGTAACCGCAGGTTGCCTTTGTCTCAGGCTTGCTATGATGACTGTGTCAAAATGCATTGCAGTCAGAGGGGCTGCTCCTGTCCAGTTCCTCCCAGTGCCTCAGCCTTCTGCCTGCAGCCCCACCTCAGTGCCCCACTCTCTGCTCTTGTCCCACCATCCATTCTGCCACTGTGCTCACATACTGCTTACTGAAACTGGTGTCCATCTCTGAGGGGAACTGCACCCTCCTGGGGACTCCAATGACTTGATGTCTCCTCTCACAGCAATCCCTCATGTTCATACCCCCTGAGTAAAGGACTATGGCCTCAGGGTGTCCACAGAAAAGAAAAAAAAAACAGAAAATGGCAAGGTTTAACGGATCAGAGGGCTGGCATGAGGAAAAGACAGACCCGAGGAGAAATTCTTCCTTTAATTCAAGCCTAAGTTTCCCATCTATATAACAATTATAACTAGTGATAGCACAGGGGTGCCAGGAAAATATTTTAAAAGAATAATATAACTTCACTCATGAAGTAATTTTGAGCACTTCCTGTTAGTTAGTTAGATTTTTCATCAATAAAATGGAAATAGCAACAATGCCCAAGAGAGGTAAATATACTTCCCATGCATGACACAAACTGATCACTCAAATATGTATCCTCTCAGATACTCTTATAGGAGCTCAGATTGTTCCACTTGATAGATGAGGGATGGAAAACACTTCAAAACCTACTCAGGGTCGCTCAGGGTCCTTCTAGCAAAACTGGCATTAGGACAGGATGAAATATGCTTGTGGGAGGTATGAGGAATAGTAAACATTTGGTAAGTTGTAGCTATTTATATTACCAGCCAAAGCACTTATGACTAACTTTGCTCTCTGCATGCTGGCCATTCTTGTAAGTGCAGTGGGATTATTTGTCTTGCTGGGAAAATGAGTAATCGCCCATGGGCCCACAGGTTTCCACTTTTTATTCCATTCCCAGTAGCTGAATTGCCATTTTATCATCATGGCCTCAGGACCAAAGTGTAAATTCCCATCTTGGCTTTGAGTGTGTTTCCTCTCCCGAAGCCTGTTCCTTTGAAAACACAATCGTATTTGTCTCTAATGAAACTGCTTTATGATGGTGTTGCCCTCCACGTTCCCTTTGCTCTGTGACAGCAGCAACTGACAGGCAGGGGGGCTTTGCTCTCCAGGCTAGCTTCTGTTCTGGATTGTAATTAACTGCCAGGGAAATGGAGAAAGACCGGGGTAGTCAGGAAAGGACACGAGAAGGCTGTGTTCTCATGCAAGAGGCCTGTTGAGAGTGCCTCGTCAGAGGAATGGGGGATTATATCTATTTTGATGGCTTAGACATCAGGTTAGGCCCTGGAGGGATGAGCAGCCTTATGCATGCTCTAGTGATACTCATTTTAAACGACTTGAATGTGTGGAACATTGCATTGGTGGCGGACCTCAAGGCTTGTGCTCCTTTAGATCCTAGTGTGTTTGTTTTCTGCCAAACATTCCTTTGAATGTCATCTGTCATTTTGTCTTTACTAAAAGTAAAGGACCCTACCTCCCTTTAAATGTTACATTGCTCTAGGGAAAACTAGAATGAATGAACCATATATTTGTAGGTGGTAAGGGAGGAGTGCCTCTTACAGCAGGGTGATTGCCAGCCTGGAGGCTGGAGGCTCCTCCATTTGGATCACCTGTTCTGAACACCAGTCCTGTTCCTCACCCTGCCTACTGCATCCAGAGGCTTGGCTTGGGGCTTGGGATTCCCAACCCCTTCTCACTCCCCAGGCTATTCTCGTGCTCAGTGATTCATAAAAGACACAGACATGCAGAAACACATGCAGGTATCGGAATTTCAGATAGTGACACTGAGACACTCACATATGTTTCCAAGAAAAGAGAAAGTTAAATGGTGCCTGGGAATTCTGACTGTCAATTTAATGCCTTTTTAAAATATGAGAGCATGTTTCTTTTTGCTTCATGAAAACTAAGAAATTTTCTTGGTAAAGTTTAATTGCAATTCATTTATCCAAGGCCAACCTTAGCTGAAATAGGAATAACCTTTGATTAATCCAAAGCTCATTTAGTAATGGTGCTGCAATGAGGGAACTAGGTTGAGGATAAATAAATAAATAAATCTTGATATTGAGGCAAAGGAAAAAGGTGGGGAAAAAATGGAATAAGGATATTTGCTATTTGGTGAGTTACTAGTTTCTGATGGAAAATGTTTCCTTACTATAGTAAAAATTGTCTAAATGAAGCAGTTTTATGCAAATATGGTTGTCTCTAGGTTGCAAAAAAACCCCCAAATTTTTATATTGGCCCTTTTTAAAATTTATCTTTTTGAGACAGAGAGAGAATGAGAATGGGTACACAGGGCCTTCAGCCACTGCCAACGAACTCCAGATGCACATGCCCCCTTGTGTGCATGTGCGGCTTTGCATGCATGCATTACTGCATCTGGCTTAAGTGGGACCTGGAAATTTGAACATGAGCTCTTAAGCTTTGCAGGCAAGCACTTTGACCAGTAAGTCATCTCTCCAGCCCTGTACTGGCCATTTTCAAGTGCATTCCTGTCCATGGCTCTGCTTGGTAGTGTCTGCTACTGTATGCCATCACATCATGGATGTTGTGGTATGAAGTGATGATTTTTTTTTTAATTTAGCAACTAACTCAAGTACAGAGACTATTAGAATACTAATATTATCTAAGGAAAATAAATTAATAATGATTTTTGAGTTTACTCTAATTCAGATATCTCTCAAAGAACTTGCTAACAGTATTCTGACTTAATCCTCATAAGTACTTTATGAATTGTTACAGCCCTATGGCATAGCAATAATATTTTAATGGTGAAGAAACAAAAGCATAAATAATAAACCACCTTTCATTCAGTCAACAAACACATTCTGTACTTTTAACACCTGAATATTATTTAGGCTTTAGAGCTGTCTTTGCTTTCACAGACATTATACTTAGGTAGGAAAAGATAAGCATAAATAGATAATTACATTGCTATGAACTATATCAAGATAATGTAGTGGGAGGTGAGTCAAAGTAAAGGTTGGAAAACAGCCTCTGTGGTAGTAGGGAAATTTTTTTAAAAATTTATTTACTTAGTTGAGAAAGGAGAGAGAGAGCGGGAGAGAATGGGTACATCAGGGCCTCCTGCCACTGCAAATGAACTCCAGACACATGTGCCACTTTGAGAATCTGGCTCTACATGGGCACTGGGGAATGGAACCAGGCTGTCAAGCTTTACACGAACTGCCAAAACATCTCTCCAGCAGTGGAAAATCTTTTGACTGAAAAGGAGTTATGAAGCTTCCAAAAGGTGTTAAACAGTGGAGTGATCTGATATGACATATTTATGAAAAAGTGATCTGTGGACTGGAGAGATGGCTCAGCACTTAAGGAGCTTGTGTGTAAAGCCTGACCAAGTACCTATGTGAACTGGATGCCCAGAGCAGCACATGGAGATCTGAAGTTTGCAGTGGCTGGAGGCCCTGGTGAGCCCATTCTCTCCCCCTCTCTCTCTCTGCCCAGGGGTGGAGGCCCATGCTTTTAATCCCCGCATTCAGGAGGCCAAGGTAGCAGTGTCACTGTGAGTTTTAGGCCATTCTGAGACTACATAGTAAATTCCAGGTCAGCCTGGGCTACAGTGAGATCCTACATCAAAAAACCAAGAAAAAAAAAGTGCTTTTCATTTGCCGGCAGATTAATCTACAAAGGGTTAGGGTGGAACTACTAAGTATTGAGAGGTAATGGGGCTACTATGTAGTCTCCATTTTCCTGAACCAGATTTCTTAGGGAACAAAGGTCCTCCCAGTGAGCATGTTCACCTCATTTGTGTAATCTGTGCTGTGGTTCCTTTAGCCACATACAAAATAATATGTTCACAGAGATTGTTACCTTCAGGCAAACTGCAGGAAACACTAGGGTGGGCCATTAGGCAGTAATGTATGTAGACTGGGGCTGCTTTCAAGGCCACAGCCACGGGGAGTCCCCACTCACCTTGGACTTCTCTTGATGTAGTTCTATCTGAATGTCTGTGAGCTTGGTCCTGAGGTCTTCATTAGCAGCTTGAAGGGCAACAATTAGTGCCTCGGGCTTCTCGCCCTTATTTCGCCCTTTCTTGGACATTGTTCCTTTCTGAATGGAGTCTTTTGGTTTCCAGTGCTTTCAAATGGGTACTGCCATGTTACTGTTTCTTATCCTGGAGTGTGATGGATCAGCATCTACTGCATGGTGCTCCTTGGTAAGGTCTCCTCAACTGCTGCCCTGGAAGCCCTGAGAAGAGGCAAAAACAACAGTGACTCTTTGGTAAATACCTGGGCTCCGTGTCAGTCCATCCTCTCTCAGACCATGTGGCCTGCAAAAGTCTCTTCCTGAGGATCTCTACATGTAGAACGTCCTCTGCTCTTTGCAGTGAACTTACACTGATTTCTCCCAAGGCTTCAGCCAATTGAACAATACCTTGCTCAAAACCCTTCACCTGCAAGCATGCTTTTCCCATTGCAGAGAGCTATTTGTTTTGCACTGCCCACTTTTCTGTCTTTACTCCATTTTAGTCATTGATACACTAACCATTTTTTAAAAGTTTAAAAGGAAGTCACATATATGGCTATCTCCTTGTGCTCAGACCTCCAACTTCAATATGTTGCTGAAAATGATAGATAATAGATAGAAGACTTAGAACTCCCAACTTCCAAAGCAACCTTCAGATGCAATGCAAATCCAATCAAAATTCTAATACCGTTCTTCACAGAAATAGAGAAAAGTCTTAAAATTCACATGGAAGCACAAAAGGTCCCAGGTACCCAAAGAAATCCTGAGTAAAAATAATGTTATAGGTATTATGACATGTGATTTCAAGTTATTACAGAGATGTAGTAACAAAAATGTATGATAGGGGCTGGAGAAATGGCTTAGCAGTTAAGGCATTTGCCTGCGAAGCCAAGGATCCTGGTTCAATTCTCCAGGACCCACGTAAGCCAGATGCACAAGGGGCACATGCATCTGGAGTTCGTTTGCAGTGGCTAGAGGCCCTGGCGTGCCCATTCTCTCTCTGTCTGCCCCCTTCTATCTCTCTCTCTTTCTCTGTTTGCAAATAAATAAATTTTTTTTAAAAAATGTGTGATATTGTCACAAAAGCAGATGTAGGTCACTGAAATAGGAACAAGATCTAGATTTAAACCTTCACATTTACAGCCACTTAATGTTTGAAAAAAATGCCAAAAATCCACATGGGAGAGAAAACAGTTTCATTAACAAATGGCTATGGGGAAATTGGACATCCACATTTAGAAGATTGATCCTAATATCTCACCTCTCACAAAAATCAACTCTAAAGGAATCAGAGATATTAATGTAGGACCTGAACTCTGAAATTACTAGAGGAAAATGTAAAGAAAATATTTCAAAATACAGGTATAGGCAAGGACTTTTTTAACACTCCAGTCTCTCAGAGAATGGGGTCAACAATTGCTAAATAGGATTTCATAAATCATATTGTACAAAAAAGCAAACAGTAGTTAATAAGCTGAAAAGGCAGCCTATAGAATGGGAAAAGTTGCTGGCTATATATCTGAAAGATGATTGGCAGCAAGAATATACAAACATCTAAAGGACTCCACCAATACATGGGTGAATGAAATAAACAGTTCCCAAAAGATGAAATACAATTTGCCAATAAACATATGAAAATGTGTTCAACTTCACTAGTCATCAGTGCAATGCAAAGTAAAGCCACTTGGAGATTCAATCTTATCCTAGTCAGCATGCAATCATTAAGAAAACAAATAAAAACAAATGCTCATGAGGACATGGACCTAAAGCAACTCTTATGTACTGTTAATGGGTGTGTAACTACTCCATTTACTATGGAAATCTGTATGGAAGTTTCTGAAAAACCTAACAATAAATCATTCATAAGACCTTGGATATTTACCCAAAGGACCTTAAGTCAACCTTTTTCAGATACATGCACATCAAAGTATATTGCAGCAGTATTCACAATAGCTGAGTCACAGAACCAACCTAGAGTCCCAACAAGAGAGGAATGGATAGGGCACTGGGATACATTCATGACACAATGGAAGTTATAAATTTATTTTTAACTATTATTATCTTTAACAACATATTTAGTATGGATACACCATGTGTTGGTACCCTCTTTTCCTCATCTCTGCCCCCATTCAGCTGGGGATCCTCCTTCCTCCTTAGTGAGGTTGCAGGTATTCCTCATGGGGTTGTGGTTTATGTGTTGTGGGAGCAGCAGTTATTGGGGGGGGGGAATGCCTCTGGGCATGGTGTCTCAACCTGTGGCTCTTACAGTCTTTCTGCCCCTCTTCTGCCAAATTTCCTGAGCCGTGGTGGGTGAGTTTTAAATCTACTTCAGTGATGAGCTCTTAGGAGCCTCTGGATCTCTGCTTTGGTAAGTGTTGAGTATCCTCAGGGTCTGTCTCCTTCAGCCTGGTGCTGATTATCAGGTTCAGCATGGAAGCAGCACTCTTGCTTGTCTCCCCAATTCCTCTGTGGTTTCAGCTGTGGCTTGGCTGAAGTGCAAGGGGTAGTTTATCTCCTCTGGTCTTGCTACCTTCTGAAAAAGAAGAACATATTCTCCAACAGAGAGTGAAGTCAGTATAGTTTAAATGGGATAAGCATTATTAATTTAGGAAGAATTTGAAGTTTGTAACCCCTCTTTTAGCTAAAGACCAGTGAGAACTTGACACTGGAAAGCATAATCTTTGTCTCCATAGAATTCTGATCTGGTTCCCAATTCCAGATATGGGTTCCTTTACACTAAGCAGATCTCTTAGCCAATCAGAAAGCTATTGGTTACCCACCAAGCTGTGTGACACTACTGCACTGGTGTGTACATCCTGTCGGGGTATTTGCTTCTGAGTAGCTTAGACCTCTGGTTGCTCAGACTGTTGTTGGCCACTTTCTCCCAGTAGCTCATGTAGCAATTTCCAGCACTATATGAGCTAATTGTCTGGGGACTGGCTCTCTTCTGGATTCCAGCCAGGTCTCTCCATGCTCTGTGTCAGCAGCATATCATGTCTTCAGCAATAAAGTCTTACCTTTTTGCCTCAGGTGGGTAATCAAGTGCTTTGACAAAAACCTGTCTTGATTTGGGGACCTTGTAGGTCTCTCCGATCAACAGTTCATTGTGGGTAGCAATGGATTTCTGGTACTGGGAGTTACAGGCCAGAGACAAAAAAAAAAAAAAAAAAGTTTTTTAAGCTTAGGCTTCATCCCACCCTGTCCAGGGCCCTTCTTTTCAGGTGCACCCCCTTACTCCTTTTGAGGGCTGTATCTTTTAGTCTATCTCTAAGGATAAAGGTTTCTATGGTAACAGTTCATTTTGGATTTAGTTTTGCATTTGTTTTCCTCCACCCTCCCCTTCCCCTCCCCCCATATCCTTCCATCCCTATTGTCTGGGCCTTGAGTAGTTTATCAGGTATGTCAGCAACTCCAGCTGGCCCAGGTTGGGAACCACAGATAGGTAACACCATGTAGCGTGTGTCTTTTTGTGATTGTATGAGTTTGCTGAGTATGATCTGTTCCAACTTTGTCCATTTTTTTTCTACAGATTTCATTGTATCATTTTTTTTTCTTATTGCTGAGTAGAATTCTATTATGTAAATGTACCACAACTTCTTACTTCTTTATCCATTCATCCAATGAAGAACACGTGGGTTGATTCTAGTTCTTAGCTATAATGTATTGAGCAGATATAGTAGGTTGTTTGATTTCTTTATTGCTTAGTTTTAAGTTCTTTGTAGATTCTATATTATGCTTCTGTCAATGGTATAGCTGGTGAAGATTTTCTCCCATTCAGTGGGTAATCTATTGGCTCTGCTTATGGTATATTTCTCTGTGCAAAAGCTTTTAGCTTCATGAGAGCCCATTGGTTGAGTGATTGTTTAATTTCCTGGGTTACTGAGGTTTTGTTCAGGAAGTCTTTCCTACTCCTATATTGTGGACAGTTCCTCCTATTTTTTTTTCTTCTAGGAAAAGAGTTTCAGGTCTTATATTGAGGTCTTTAATCCATTTGGACTTGATTTTGGGGTATAATGAGATGAGTGGGTCTAGTTTCATTGTCCTACCTGTGGTTATCCAAATTTGTCCAGCACCATTTGGTGAAGGAAAATGCTGGCTTTTCTCCAATTTACATTATCGGCACCTTTGTCAAAGATCTAGTAGCTGTAGTTACTTGACCTAAGGTGTGGGTCTTCAATTTCCTTTGGTCTATGTTTCTATGTTGTTATGCCAGTACCATGCTGTTTTTGTTACTAGGGAATTTTAAAAAAATTAGTTTTTGAATATTTTCATCTACTTATTATAGAGAAAGTGTATATGAGCATGCCAGGGTCTCTTGACACTACAAACTCCAGACACATGTGCCACTTTATGTACATGGCTTTACGTGGGTACTGGGGAATCATACCCAGGCTGTGATGCTTTGCAAATGAGCACCCTTAATTGCTGAGCCCTCTCTCCAGCCTCAATTTTTTAGCTGTAAAGAATAAAGTCACACAATTTGCAAAAATGTTGGCTACAACTGATGATAATCATGTTAAATGAATTAAGCCAAAAGAAATACTTCTTTTCTCTCATTTATGGTTCCTATATTTTATGTAGATACATATAATCATGTGTGTATATGTGTCATGGAAGCAGAAGTAAAACAGTGTAGGGGACGAAAGATACTAATGAGAGGGAGAGAAGAAAGGGAAGAGAGGGGGTATGTGAAGGAATATGCTCAGCATGCAATCTGTACATGTAAAAATACTAAAAGGGGAAAAAGTGGGGGGAGAGAGGGAATTACCATGGGTTATTGTCTACAATTATGGAAGTTCTCAATAAAAAATAAGGGCTGGAGAGATGGCTTGGCTGTTAGGCCATCTGCCTGCCAAGCCTAAGAACCCTGGTTCCAATCTCTAGGTCCCACGTTTAACCAGATGCAAGAAGTGATGCAAGGGCACAATGCCATGCTTGCTCACAAGGGGGCTGACACATCTGGAGTTTGTTCACAGCAGCTAAGAGGCCACTGGTGCATCCATTCTCTCTCTCTCTCTCTCTCTCTCTCTGCTTCTCTTTCTCTCTCAAAAAAAAAAAATAAAGAAATAAATAAAAAAAGAAACAAGAACTTAAAGATCAGTTTTTTAAAAGAATTTTATTTATTTGCAAGCATAGAGGAGAGAGAAAGAGAATGGGCCTGCCAGTGCCTCTAGCTGCTGCAAATGAACTCCAGATGCATACACCACTTTGTGCATCTGGCTTTATTTGGGTACTGGAGAACTGAACTCAGGCTGTTAGGCTTTATAGGCAAGCACCTTAACCACTGAGTCATCTCTGCAGCCCAAGATCAGAGTTTTGCAATCATTTTCCAGTAAGCAATGGTAGTTGAAGTTCCTTGACAGGTGAGCACCCTAACAAGGCAGTGTGTAGACACAGTTATTTCTTCTGATGGCAGAAGAGAGACAAGAATAGAAGCACAGCATGGAGACAAGATGCTACTGCATTTGTCCAGTTGAAAGATGATGAAGGCCTCGCCAGAATGGTAACATGGAGAAAGGGAAGCATGTCTTAGTTTATAAGTCCTTACATACTTCAGAGAAACAAAGAGAAAGGAAAAGAAAACTATGAATCTAAAGTGTTCACATCATTGGGAAAAACAAAATAGTATCTGAAGGTTTCCCATGCAGTCTTTGAAAAAAGTTGGGGGGCATGATACTGGGGTGTTTCAGATCAGAACTAAAGGAACTCCCACTGATCACCCATATGTTCTGGCAGCTGCTTCTCTCTTAAGACCCTGGTATTTCGCTTCAAGGACTGGGTTCCTGGGCTGTGTGGCACCCTTCGCAAGCACTATCACTGTTTCCTTTGGGGTATCCCTGGGGTTATGAGGATAGGAAGAGGTTATGGGCAAGAATGAGTGAGCCTGTCTATAGCACTCATGAAAGAGTCCACCACATTGCATCCTGTGCAGATGAAAGATATGGCTTTCTGGATTATTTTTTGCATCCTTATTACTAAAATGCAGGTTTGGAAGGGGACACTAAGAAGCCATCTTTCTCTGTGTTTAAATAAGACAGTAGTTAAGTCCAAGTAGGTACTGTATGAGAATGTTCACAAATGCATGTTTAACAGTTTCTCTTCCTTTGGATGCTTTTTAAAATTGCTGCTCCCTGGACTTCTCTAGATGGTGCACACTGGCCTCAACATGACTCCTAATTTATATCCACAGCTGTAAACATTCTCCCAAAAGTCCAACTCAGGTGTAAATTCCCTGCTTGCTGACCAAATCCACCTCAGTATCCGATTTGTTTCTCAAATCTAGCAGAACTAAGTACACATCTTTATAACCGATCCCTCCTCAGTTTCCTGTATTATTAGGTGACCCCATCACTTGCCCAGTGTTTCCAGACAAGCTTCTTAGCCATCCTTGTACTTTATACCTTCATGTGTCTGGCTCTCTAGAAAGCCCTATCTGCTTTACCTGTAGAGTAAAATTGTTCTTTAGTCAGCATCTGTCAACCCCCTAAAGTGCTGTTGGAAGAAAGGAAAAAGGAAGCTGTGGAAAAGCTTCTTAAGTGTTTCACTGTGGTTTCACAGTCCGTCATGGCTGCCTAATGTTCTTGAATAAAGAATGAGCTTCTCTAAATAGACATATGGAATGGCAGAATAAAGAGCTTGAGTAGAAACCTGGGGTCACAGACTTTCCTAATGTATTTTTAAAGGGCTATGACTGAGAGAAGATACCTGAAAACAGATATCAGAAGTTCTTGCATGATAATAATATTAATGAAATAAAACAGCCAAATATGACAAACTGATTACTATGCAACTGCTATTACATAAGGGCTTTGCATACTTCTTTCATTTAAACCTCACAGATGTTTCAGGAAATATCATTCACAGAAAGTTTAAGTAACTTTCCAAAGCTGACTGACTTGATATACAGTGAGACTCAAATTCATTACAGGCAGTATGAAATTGGACTCCAGTTTTCTTCTCCTGCGCTACACTGTCTCACATTGTATTTTTTTTTTTTTTTTTTGGAGACACAAAGAGAGACAGAGAGAGAGGGAGAGGGAGACAGACAGAGATGGGCGCGCCAGCAGTCTCTCAGCTGCTGTGAATGAAATCCAGATGCATGTGCCCCCTTGTGGTCAAGTGCGGCATTGCACCCTCGCACCACTTTGCATCTGGCTAAATGTGGGACCTGGAGATTGGAACCACTGGAGATTGGAACCAGCATTCTTAGGTGTAGGAGGCAGGCACCTTAACCGCTAAGCCATCTCTCCAGCCCTCACATTGTATTTTATAAGATAACTTTCTGTGTTTTGAAAGATGAATAATGAAGGAGGGGAAGCTTGGAGGTTAGACTGTTCCAATGGTCCCTATAAGAGGACCCTGAGGCAATGAAGAAGGAGGTGGAAACCTTAGCAATGGATGGATAGCTGTGTCCTCTTTTCTAAACATTTTTACTGGTTTCCACATTTTCTCACCCATTATGGATAACTCTTTGGACTTCCTTGCAGCCAAAATGTGCAAAGCATGTGTATAATTTTGGTTTTTCAGCTATAACTAAAGAATACAGTACTATATGCCTCACTATACACTTTTAGTTGGGAAGTCCCATAAAGGCTAAGGAAAAAGAGAAAGTGAAAAAATTAGATGCAGTCCACAAGAGAAAAAAAAATTGACAAGGGAAATAACTGATAGAGTCAGTTTATGGATACCTAAAGAGGGACACTGCAGGATGATGGCCCTGGACTCTCCTCTGGCAGTGGAGAATTCTATCCCAGGACCCAATATCTATCAGTGATCATTCACTATGATCCAGTCAATTCTCCTAGCCCTAGGAAACCATTAACCTACTTTTTGTCTCCATATATGTGGGCTTTCCAAATATTTTGTATAAACAGAATCATACATGTATTTCTACTCCTGGCAATCCTCTTTTTCTGTTAGACATGATGATTCAAGGTTCATCTAAGTTTTTGCACATATCAAGTCTTCATTTGTTTCTCTGCTGAATTCCATTGTGTGGATAATCTGCATTTTTCTTAGTATACTCATTAACTATGAATAATTGTGCTAACTTTGTGTGAGTTAGCTCAGGCTTCAATAGAAACTGCTCCAGGAAGAGGGATGCCATCCCTTTGAGGAGTGGTTCTGGGAAAAGGAGACCACTTGGAGGTGTCAAACACACTGGTGGGGTGCTTTGGGATCACCACAGAGACCTTGTGATGGATAATATCTGATTTAGCAGACTATTAGAGGACAGAATAGGAGCAATCTTTGGGGAGCTTTACAACAATAAGAACAACAACAAATACAAAATACAAAGAAAAGTTGAAGGGACTTTAGGTGACCCCTAGGTTATCTTACATTAGCTGCATGATCTGGCAGTGGTATGGCCTGACTATGTTATTGATGTGATTATACCCTGCCTTTCTGATTTGACACCATCTTTAGTCAAGCACCTTCTATAACTACAGAGGCAGAACTTTTCTGTTACCACATAGGGAGTTAATCCTGGTCTGGTGGCATAGGCTGGTAATTCTAATACCTGGAAGCCCAAGGAAGGAGTATTGCAAATTCAAGGCCTTTCTGGGCTATAGAGCAAGTTGAAGGCAGCAAGGCTTGTTTCAATATAGGAAGTAGAGAGATAGCTAGAGATAGAGTTCAGCACACAGAGTGTTTATTGAGCACACACAAGATCCTAGAGTCAATCTACAGTATTGAAAAAACAAAAAAGACATGCAGCCTCTAAGGAAGTTCTGCATTTGAAGGAACCCTTGCTTGAGAGCAAACCTGAAGTCAGGAATACATTATTAGTTGCACTAATAATGCATTAGAATTACAGGCTAGATTTTCTCACTTAGCATTGGTTGAGGAGGACATTCAGTGAGGTGTTTTAGCACAGAGCTCCCCACATCTGTCTTCACGTCATGACTTCAATGATCAGGAACTCTTCTCAAGGTTGTGATGCAGGGTTACCTTGTGGTTCTGATCACAGGCACTATTCAGAACTTCTGTTTAAGACTATGGGCTACAGAGCCAGACATACATGAGTTTGTTCAGTTTTGTTCTATTTTCTTCTTGTGCTGAGGATTGAATTTAGGATCTTGAGTACACTAGACAAGCAGTCCACCACTGAGTTATATTCCCAGTCCCCAAACCTGAGTTTGAATCCCATCTCTACATTTAGAAGCTATATAATCTAGAACAAGCCATTGGATTTTCTAGGCCTCAATATTTTTTGTCCTCTGAAAATGAGATAAAAGGAACAGAGACATATAATATCTATGGTACTGGACTATGTGCCAATTAAATGAAAAAACCAATGCTCTTATTTGACTCTCAGCACATGAGAACTAACTAATTAAAGAGTTTTCTACTTCTTTTAGCCAAAGTAGAGGAAATAAATAAGGCTATAAGCACTTTGCTCATGATGCTTAAATAGGGTAAAAATATTGGGAAAAACTGCAAAAATAATTGAAGTTTCATTTTCTTATTTTGGGGTTTTTCAAGATAGGGCCTTGCTCTAGCCCAGGCTGACCTGGTATTCACAATGTAGTTCCAGGCTGGCCTTGAACCCACAGCGATTTTCCTACCTCTGTCCCCTGATTAAAGGCTTGCATCACCATGAGAGAGAGAGACAGAGACAGAGACAGAGAAAGACAGAGAATATATGGATGCACCAGGGCTTCTAGCCACTGCAAATGAACTCCAGGTGCATGTACCACTTTGTGCATCTGGCTTTGACATGGGTGCTGGGGAATCAAACTCTCGTCATTAAGGTTTACGGGCAAGCATCCTAACCACTGAACCATCTTCCCAGCCTTCTAACACTTTTTAAAGCCCTTCTTAATCTTACTTTTCCATAGATTTATTTAGGCACTGGCTAAACATGCAAACAAACAAATAACTTTGAGTGAGAAAAACCACTAACAGATGACATAAACAAGGTTCCTTCCTGAAAAGTCTCTCCAGAGAACATAGGTAAGACAATGCATTTTAAATTATCTTGAAGTCACCTAATCCCAGGAATATCTTCATATCATCTACTGCTTAGGGAAACTCAGAATCTATTACTTAAAATGAAATCTCCAGGTTTAAAATTCCCCAAACAGAATTATTTTTTCCTAACTGGAAAATTTTTATGTATTTATGGTGTTTTGAAAATTATATACATTATAAGATGCTTAACTATAAACATGTATGCCTCAATACCTTGTTGTGATGAGAACACTTAAATCTACTCCTTCAGCAATTTTCAAATATATAACACATTGTTATCAGCTATTTTCACCATGTTCTGCATTGCCAGATCTTACTCCTCCAGTCTAACCAAAATTTCATATTTTAAAATAAATTTTTAGAAATTTTATTATTTATTTATATGTATGCATGTGTGTTCATATATTTGGGTGTCAGTATATAAGTGTGGGCTTACATGTTGCCACAACACACATGTGAAAGTCAGAGGACAATTTTGGGGTCAGCCTTCAGCCTGTCTACCTCATTTAAGTCAGGGTTTCTTTCTCTGGATTCTTGTTCTGTTGTCTTGGCTGCCCTTGCCACAGTCAGCATCAGTTTGCTGGGATTATAAAACCCTGCTGTAGTATCTGTACTTTTTTATGTGGGGTGGGAATTGAACTGGGATATTCCAGCTTGGGAAGCAAGTCATTTATTTATTCACTGGGGCATACCCCCAGCCCTAAATTTGTATCTTTTGACCAATATCTCCCACGTCCCTGTTTCAGTCTCTGGCACTACCATTTTACTCTCTGCTGCTATGCATTCAACTTTTTCTTTTTCTTTTCTTTTTGTTTTTTTGGAGAGAGAGAGAGAGAGACAGAGAGAGACAGAGAGAGAGGGAGAGGAAGACAGATAGAGATGGGTGTGCCAGCAGCCTCTCAGCTACTGCAAATGAAATCCTGATGCATGCGCCCCCTTGTGGTCAAGTGCAGCATTGCACCCTTGCATCACTTTGCATCTGGCTAAACGTGGGACCTGGAGATTGGAACTGCTGGAGATTGGAACCAGCATTCTTAGGCTTAGGAGGCATCTCTCCAGCCCTCAAATTTTTTTTTTTTTTTTTGAGAGAGAGAGAGAGAGAGAGTCAGAAAGAATGGGTGTGCCAGCGCCCTCTCAGCCTCTGTGAACAAACTCCAGATATGTGCACCCCCTTGTGCGCATGTGCGACATTGCATGCTTGCATCACTTTTATGTCTGGCTAAATGTGGGACCTAGAGACTTGAACGGCATTTGTAGGCTTCACAGGCAGGCGCCTTAACCATTAAGCCATCTCTCCAGCCCTCAACTTTTTATATTTCTCATATAAGTGATATCATGCAGTACTTATCATTCTTTGCCAGGTTTATTTCACTTAACATAATGTCCTCCAGATTTATTCATGTTCTTGCAAATGAAATGTATTCATTTAAAAAGATTTAATAGTATTATATTTTGTGTATATATCTCTTTTTAATATCAATTATCAACTGACAGACAGTTAAGGTTGATTCCACATATTGGCTTTTGAGAATAATATAATTATTGTTTTCAATGATACACTCTTTAAGACCACAATCAAGAAATTTGAAATATGTATTGAAAACTTTCTAAGATTTAAATATGATGAAAGTATGCTATTGACCTTACATTATAATTGTAGTTGCATAGTTTATCCAAAAAGTTAAATATATCCCAGAAGCCCTGTTTTAATTTCCAACTATATTTTTAAATTAATAAATTCATCACAAATTTTAACATTATCTTTGCATAGAGGGCATAACAATCTTCTTGGTATTGTTCAGATTTAACATATAAGTTGCCTAAACATGAACCAACTACATTTCCTACTGGTTCTCATATCCTTAAATACCACACAGTTCTTTGTCAGATGTGGCACATATTTTGCCAATAAAATATGATCACCATTTGCTGAGCTTGGCATTTTACTAACGGTAAAAAGCATACAGGGGTCTGGAGAAATGGCTTAGCAAATTAAGGCAATTGCCTACAAAACTGAAGGACCCAGGTTCGATTCTCAAGGACCCATGTAAGCCTGATGCACAAGGTGGTGCATGTGTCTGGAGCTTGTTTGCAGTGTCCAGAGGGCCTGCTACACTCATTCTCTCTGCCTGCTTTTCTCTCTCTCTCTCAAATAAATATAAATAAAACATTGTTAGAAAAAGAATACAGAGCTGGACGACAAGTCTTAGAAGTTAAGGCACTTACCTGCAATGCCTAAAAAGCCATGTTTGACTCTCCAGGTCCCAAATAAGACAGACATACAACGTGATGCTAGTGTTCAAGTTCACACATGTGCACAAGGTATTACATATGTCTGGAATTGGATTACAGTGGCTGAAGGCCCTGCTGTGCTAATTCTGTCTCTCTATCCCTTGCTCTCACTCTCTTGTTTAAAAAAGGTTAGTCTGTTGGGCTTGCCTCAAAAAAAAAAAAAGCATAAATATCACTCCTATCTTTAGAGGTGTCATATCTATAAGCAGAAACACATGTTTGTGATAAGAAGTCCTAATGGATAAGTGATCAGAGCTATTAAAGTAACTCTGGGTGGACTGAGAAGGTGTGAAGACTTTGTACAATAGCTGGTTATGGTAGCAGACCCTCCATGATACCTCCCTTTACTCAGTGACACACAGTGTGCAGAGCACTAATTCATCAAGCCAATCAAATTAAGCCATTATGATATTTATTTTTAGATTGAGAATAAAAGAGGTTAATCTGTAAAATATTACACAACTATGAAGTGGAATAGCTGTCACTCAAATACACATTTGTCAATCTCTGAAGCTTCTTAGCTATAGTAATTCTTAAAGAGAGAGCAAAATTCAGATGTATAGCTGGCGAAGATTTTCTTCCATTATATAGGCAATCTATCAACTCTGTTGATTGCTTATCTGCAAAATCTTTGACAGAGGCTTACTAACTATAATGTACAAAGAACTCAAAAAAACTGAATAAAAAAATCAAGCAACACACTAAAAAATGAAGCAGGGAACTGAGCATAAAATTCTCAAAGGAAGAACTACAAATGGCCAATAAACATCTAAAGAGTTTTTCAACATCTGTAGTCATCAGGGACATGTCTATATTATTCCAATTTGAATGACAATCATCAAAAAAGCAAATGACAACAAATGCTGGTGAGGGTGGGGAAAAGAGGAACCCCTCATTCACCACTGGCGGGAGGGCAAACTTGTACAGCCATTATGGGAATCAGTATGGAGACTCCTCAAAAAGCTGAATATATATCTACCTTTAGATCAAGATATGCCACTCCCTGGCATATCCCCCAAAGACTCTAGTCTTTACCACAGAGACACTTGCTCAACCATGTTCGTCACTATTCACAATAGTTAGGACCTGGAATCAGGCCAGATGCCCATCATATGATGATGAATGGATAATGAAGATGTGGCACATATACAATAGAATTCTACTCAGAGGTAAGGAAAAATGAACTAATAAAAATTTCAGGAAAATGGATGGACCTGGAAACAAATCATACTAAGCTAGGTCACACAGGCTCAGAAAGATAAATGCTACATGTTCTCTCTCAAAGGTAGTTTGAACTTGGAACAGCTTGGTTTGATTTTAAGTGATAGGAAGCATCAGCAACATTGACAAGGAACTATAATGAAGCTAGGAAGATACGGAAATAGGGAAGAAGGGCAGGAATTACTTGGCAAGCAAGTCAAGGAACTATAGAATATAGGGAATGGAAGGGTCTAGGGGGCATAGGAAGAAGGGAGTATGGGAGAGTACACAAAGCTAATGACAGCATGATCCAGTACCACAGGAACCTTCCTCCCAGATAGCAAACTGAAGGATATAACTGTTAATAAGGGGGTGAGGATCACCTGGGCATAAGAGCCCTGTAGAGAGTAAGAGCTTTACTCTAAAATCATGGGTCCTGGTTGGTGAATCTCAGTTCCAGAACTGGGTTACTCCCCACAGTGAGCTGTTGCTTGGGGAGACCCATTAGCCCCCAAAACAATGTAGGCTACTGCTACAGCACTTGGTTACCCACCATAACTAAATGGTAAAACATTATTGTCAAAGATGTCACAAGCCACAGACAGTATATCACAAGATCATGCTGGAACCTTTAAGCTAGCCAACTCCCTGCTGCCTATTCCTCATGGTGCTGGAAAGTGCTGTGTGAGCTGCTGGGAGGTAATGGCTACCAACTGTGTGAACAAGCAACAGACTCTGAAAGCTATGAAATCAACTTGCCAGATAAGATGTACACAACTGTGTTCACATCTTGCAATAGTGGCACATAGCCTATGCAGGTAATCAATGGTCCTCTGACTGGATATGAGGCCTACTCAATAGGAGAGAACTCATACCTGGTATTGAGAACTAAGTCAAAATCCCATGGAGAAGAAGGCTATGTCCTCCAGAGAGAAACTTTGACTGGCCTTTGGCCAAGAAGAATGTCTATACCCATCCAAAAGTCTCTTAAGTGACTAGGCTCATTCCCATTAATCTAAGCTGCACACAGTCTTGGTTGGAGAATTTTCTTTGTTTTACAGAAAGCTATGAAAACCAGGAACCAAGATCCATCAATATGCAGAGTGCTTAAAGCAAGAGCACTCACCTCTATCACACCTAGGTGCCAGGACCCATGAGACACTACAAAGGAAGTAGGGTCTGCATTGACAAGATCAGTATTCCCTGGGGCCTTGGCTTTGTGACTGCTTCTGCCTCAAACTAAAAGCTGAATAAAGCTATTATTAATGTCAGTTTTTCCAATAAAACTTTGCCACTGAGTTATGATTTGAAACACTGTTTTATAAAATAGCCCAAGTTCACATATATAATGCCAAATGCTTCAACAGTTTCCATAATAAATATTTGGAAATGTACATTCTAACAAAGCTTTGACAACTTGTCTAAACCCCTTGCTTTTCAAAAGATAATTATTTATTTTTTTATTTTTTGGAGAAAGAGACAGAGAGGGAGAGGAAGACAGAGAATGGGCATGCCAGCAGCCTCTCAGCCGCTGCAAATGAACTCCAGATGGGTGTGCCCCTCTTGTGGGAAAGTGCAGCATTGTGTCCTTGCGCCACTTTGCATCTGACTAAATGTGGGACTTGGAGATTGGAACTGACGTTCTTAGGCTTAGCGGGCAGATGCCCTAACCACTAAGCCATCTCTCCAGCCCCAAAAGATAATTTTAGTGAGATGCTGTTAGTGCATGCATGTATACATTGCATTTGCATATTTTATTCCTGCTAGCATGCAGAGATTCCACTCCTTAAACCCTTCCTTATGAAGGAAAAACATTTCACTTTATGTTTATAGGTTTGGTACAGAAATTTGATATAAAGGAGAAAGAAGTGCTGTTTAAACTGGCCTAACTCCGGAAATGTAAGGGTGTGCCTGTGGGGGGGGAAGTCTTCTAATCTATTACATCTATGTTAGGTGTTGACTTTCAGCAAAAGCTATTAGACTTGTGTGTCTCCTTATGTTTGTTTGTGTCGCTTTACTTTCTCTAAATGGCCCTCTTTATCACATAATAAAAATATCAAATATTATTATGAATTTTTAATATTTAATTTTATCAACACAAAAGAGTCCTATATAGATGTAACCCAAAATTAGTACTTCAGATTGTTTTGTAGATGTCATGTTTAAAATTTCATATTAGAAACATGCTTTCAGCACAAATACAAGAGCATCTAACTTCTTCACATGTATTGTCAGTCATGATGGGTGGAAGTGATGTCTACTTAGGAACTGAATTCCCAAGCAGTTGGCATGCAGCCACTACAGATCCTTGAATTTAATGATACTGTTAAAATAGCACTTACCACTTCAATTAACTTGTTCATTCATTAATTTACAAATATTTATGTAGTACCAGGTATAAGACATATGTGTCCGTGCTAAGTAAGCAAACAAGATTCCTATGTTGTCCAGAGAAGGAGTCAATAGTTTAATTATGGGAGATAATTACTCAAATTATAGAATATGGTAATTATAGCCATATAGCTTTGTCAGGAAAGATTCCTTAGAAAAACTGATATACAATAAAATTCTATAGAATGTGAAGGAATCAGACACCAAATGGTTAGGATGGGAAAGAATGTACTAGGCAGGATTACTGAATGTGAAAGTCTAAAGGTAAAAAAGAATATAAAAGATGCTTAGAGCCAAACACTAGCAATAGTTTCATGAGTTCATCAATAAACAGAATGAGAGGAGCTTGGAGAAGCAAGAAGTGACCAAAGGGCAGGGTGGATAGACTACTGTCAGAGGATTTGATATGGAAGAGGGCCTCATTGAAATTTTGATTTTAATGATAATCCTCCAGCATTGGAGGAAAAAGTGGACTACAGGGGTAAAGCATAAATTAGAAAGCACATGCCTATCAGCCACTTACAATATGATAATTCTTTATTTACATATATTTTGGTTTTGCAGTACTAGAAATCAAATGCAGGAGCTTGTTAATGCTTGACAAATGCTCTACCCCTGAGCTGTTTCCCACCCATATTGAACTACAGTGACTCTTTAGTAAGTGACTGACTCCCACTCAAGAGTAAAACTGAGTTTTGTTCATGATTGTACACAAAGAATCTGTCAACAACAAATATCACAAAATTCAAATTAATTAACATGAATGCCTATCCAAGGAAAACACTGAGACAAAGAACACATGTCATAGTTTCTGCAAAGATCGCTCTGATAGGATTTTTTTTTTTTTTAATGGGAAATTTCTTTTATTTTGTAGGAGTCCTTGAATAGCTTTTGTGATTTTAGGCAAAAGTTACCACTCAATACAAGAGTTAATTAAACGATTAAACTCAATGAAATTTATTTACACCACATACTGAGAGTTTCTTGCCTTCTCTTGCTCTCTCTTTCTTAGTAGTTTTTGTTTGTTTTTTTTGTTTGTTTGTTTGTTTGTTTGTTTTTCAAGGTAGGGTCTCACTCTAGCACAGGCTGACCTGGAATTCACTATGTAGTCTCAGGGTGGCCTCGAACTCATAGAGATTCTCCTACCTTTGCCTCTTGAGTACTGGAATTAAAGTGTGTGCCACCACACCCAGATCTTTCTTGGTTTTTCTTTCTTTCTTTTGGTTATATTTAGTTATGAGTTTTTTGAAATAATGAGACCACTTGCCTAGCCCTGGATGGCCTGGAACGCCCAGTCCTTCTGCCTTGGCTACTGATTGCTGAGAAGGAATATAGGAATGAACCACCTCGTGCAGCCAGATAACAAGCTCTCTTAATTGGGTCTGCTACCTACTATCACAGTCCCAAGCTCAAGTTACTTCTAGCCTTTGGGTTCATTTTGCATCAGATTCTTCAGGCTAGGTTTAGAAGGTTTCTCAGGAATGAATTTAGTCTCAGGAGGAAAGTTAAATCTCATGTGACCAATATTCTTATTATATTGTTTTATTATATATATATTATATTATATTTTTATATAATATTTTGCAGCCATCCTGAAATAACAAGTATCAACTATTGGACCTGATGGAGAAGGTGTAAACATAGCAGGAAATAGTTATATGTTCAAGGTCAGATAGTAAGAGGAATGCTTCATCAGAGCCTCTGCTTATAAAACAGGCATTTCTTGCATTAAAAATATAAGCTTGTATGAACAAAAAACTCTTGATTATTGGGGGAAGAAGTTTTTATAGAACTATATTTATATAGTTTTATAGAACTATATTTATAACTGACAGTACATTCTATTTTAAGTGCAAGTGAACTATAGATAACTTCTCCTGTTGTTTCCTTGGTGACTATTTTCAAAGACCTTGAATTTGAAAGAGAAAACTATCATAAAGACACTTTTGTAAAGTATCAAATTTGTGCAGAAATTTCTATATATAGAAGTGAATAATGTATGTCTGCTATTTTAAAAAAACAATGATTTTGATGTAAAGTATACTGATTAATATTAATTAGACAAAAGAATAAACAGCTTTGGATATACATGTGAAATAAACTCTATCTATCATCTATCTTTGGCTTTACATAGTCTTATTATAAGATATTACATTTAATTTTCTATACTCTAAGAATAATTGGCTATTAAACTTTTTCTTTTTTTTCATTTATTTTATTTTTATTATTATTTTTTTTGGTTTTGCAAGGTAGGATCTCACTCTGGTCCAGGCTGACCTGGAATTAACTATGTAGTCTCAGGGTGGCCTCGAACTCTCAGCGATCCTCCTACCTCTGCCTCCTGAGTGCTGGGATTAAAGGCGTGCACCACCATGCCCGGCAAAGGAAAAATCTTTATTTTTTTTAAGGCAGGCCCAACATACTGGCCTTCTTTTTATGTGAGAAAGTGAGAGAGAAAGAGATAGACAGAAAGAGAAAGAGAATTGGTGTGTCAGGGCTTCTAGCCACTGTGACCAAATTCCAGCTGCATGCACCATCTTATGCACATGTGCAACCTTGTGCTTGTGTCACCTTGTGCATCTGGCTTATGTGGGACTTGGAGAGTTGAACATGGGCCCTTAGGCTTCACAAGCAAGCTCCTTAACCACCAAGCCATCTCTCCAACCCCAAATTTTTCTTTTATGACATGACATAGTAATAAACTACACAGAAGTATCAATCATTTTTTTAAATTAGGATAATGTTTTGAGTCAATTTCTCCAAGCTAATATTTTATCTAATTGATAACATTTTTAAGTTTAGTTGTAATTATCCTAACCCCATGAGCCATATACCACAGGACAGGCATTTCAAATAACAAATCAACTAATATCTCTTATATGTAATTATATGCAAAATATGTTATATGTGGTCTTGTCATAATATATCTTTCTCTTATTATTTATTATTTTTATTTACTTATTAAAGTTTATATAGCTCATTTGAAATTAATTTACAAACAGTTAATATAAATAAATTTCAACATAATATGATCTAATATGTTTAATAAGAAGTGAATAGGACATGTATATGCACATTTAAAGATAAATTGTTTTATTTTTAATGCTAGAGAATGAGAGATCATAATAAAAACTGAGGCTTTTCCTGTCCATCTCAAAGATGTCTATAATAAGTATTGTATTGCTTCTATATGGGGAAGAAACAATGTTTCTAAGGAAAAAAATAAAACACAGAATTGGGTGAGGAAAGTAGAGCTAAGGGAAGATACCCAACTGAAGTCAGGCATAGGCCAGAACACAGCTTTGACACGGCATCAGAAGAGTGGGAATGACTTAGCAGAGAGCCTGTGCCTCAACCTGAAACAGCAGTTGCCAGTCAGAAGAATCCTCCTTCCACAAAGGGGCTCACTTGGAGTCAAACATCTGTATGGACACTGCCCCTTCTCATGAACTACACAGCCATGAGGTTAACTGGACTAGAGCTTGGACAGTTAACATTTTGGAAATCATGGGGTACTGTTGTCTACCAATCTTTCCATTCTTAAGGAAGCATTCCTGCCTACCACCTCTTCCCACAGCAATGAATTGGACTTCCTATGATACTAACTTTTCTACAAGAAGCAGGGATTTTGCAGATCTCTCCACCTATTTATTTCCAGTAGCATAGGGCCTCATAGCAGTTACTTAAAAAACAAAATGTTTCTTGAATAGACGAATGGAGCCAAAATGAAAGTGCCATTGGCAAGAAGAAGGAACTCCTTGAACTCACAAAATTGCACTGCTGTCCCTCCTAAATATGGATTATTGAAGGATGGGGAATAATTCATCATTGTGTAAATTATAGTCTCACTTTGTTAAATTCTGTAGTATATTAATAATATGTGAGTACTTAGAAAATATAGGCATACAATTTCAAATTTTAGTAATTTATATCTGAGAAATACATTTTCCACTGAAATATCATTTGCTAGCACAGAACCTAGGAATACCACTTTCTTATTTTCAGTTTTAACCTATATCTATAGAAAGCATTGTCAGGAAGCCAAAGAAAGCCTCAAGGGCTCTGTTTCATCCATGTCCCGGATCTCAGAAGGCTCAAAAGGCAGAAATTTATCCTTGGGTAGCCACCAATTTTTGAGTTTCCAAAGCTCTAGAGTCCTAGCCTATAATACTCTCCACCATAATAGCCTTGGTAACGATAATTACTACTCTGCTTGCTGACTCACCTCATACTGTGACAGATGAATGTCACTCCTGCTGCTGGTCATCATCGCCATGATTATTGATGGTTTGCTACTGCTGGTCACTGTGCAGAGCTAATGACATGCATTAGATCTTCAGTGCTCTGAGCAGGGTGTCAGAAGTCATCCTGTCAGCCCTGAGTACATGACTTATGAATTCACTCTACAACTCCTCCCCATGGGGGGACCAACCTGTAAATAATGAACTGCAGTCTGCAACTGTAAGGAGGGCTATAAGGAGGTGGCCCTGCACTTGGCCTTGCAGCACACAGAGAAGGACATCCACTCCCTGGGGATGGCCATGCTGAGTCAGGGAAGATGACAAAAGATTAACCATGTGGTCAGAGGAATAAGGCAGAACTGAGTAAAATTAGATGAGATCTGGTAAGAATTAGGGATGGATCAAAATATTGACTGATTAGGATATGGGAAAGAGGAAGGGAGAACCTTGCAAGAGCTTATTTTTATGTCTGATACCAAGTTTATCTATATTATGACACCTCCAGTGAGACATTTAATTTTGGAGAAGATAGTTCCATTTTATTTATATTTATATTATTTAATTATAATTCTATTTCAGGTCAATGGTATAGTCCTATAGTAAAGTTTATGCTTAGCATATGTAATTCTCTGTATTTGATGCCCAGCACCAAAGAATTCTATAATAATTTTATTGATATCTATACACATTTCTCTCATTTTACTTTTTATTTCATTTTAGGGTTTTTTGTTTTGAGAGAGTCTCACTCTGTAGCCCATGCTGGCCTAGAATTCACTATGTAGCCCACGCTGACCTCAAACTAGTGGCACTCCTCCTGCTATATCCTCCCAAGTACTAGGATTGCAAGATGAGCACCACGGCCTGCTAGGACACACGTCTTGCACAGAGCACTGGGAATGTTTATACATGTGTGTGTGTATATATAGATAGATGATAGATAGATAGATAATAGATAGATAGATAGATAGTCACTGTAGTAATTTTCTGAGGACCATCACACATAGTATTTACCTTTGCACAGACATGTCATTGGAACCAATTTATGAGGTATACTAGTCCCATTTTTCAAAAGAAGAAAGTAAAACTTCTGAATTTGGTCAACAGCATATAGACCATATGTATGTGAACATTCCACTGATTAAATTTATATGTCTTGAGGGCTTTAGCATTACAAATATTTAACTCATGACTGTACATCACTCATTCTAGTATTGCTCACATGAGGCTTGAGTGCTTAGGGTGTTTCAGTTAAAAATCCCACTTTTATTGGCACTTAGCACCTAGCAGTTGATATTTTTCCTTGAGTAAATAGGGTACAAATAGGTAGTGCATCACTCCTATAAACAGTATGCACTCTTAAATGATCACATGGGACAGATGCTCACAGGAGGTGGGGTTGGATACCTAAACCTAGGGCTCTGGTGGAAGGGTTCTGATACTGTTGCAGTGGTGGCAGATACAGGGTGGTGATAAAATAAACAATATTGTGTATGATCAAAAGATTCCCTTAATCTTTTCAGATGGGGTAACAAATGGCTTAGCAAAGATAAGTTTGATTAAGCTTCTGCAGAGAGCAATGGAACAGGGGCTTAATATAAAATATTTCCTGTAGAGCCCATGCTCTTTATTACTGCAGAACTTCCCTCATAGGACGGTGCTGAATGTTACAGAGAATAATGCAGGTGAAGGCTTTAGCATGGTATGTGTTAAGTAAATGCTCCATTAACTCTATTGAACTCAGTGTGTTTATGAAATAGGTACTGA
Source organism: Orientallactaga sibirica (assembly GCA_036365145.1). Lineage (NCBI taxonomy): Eukaryota > Metazoa > Chordata > Mammalia > Rodentia > Dipodidae > Orientallactaga > Orientallactaga sibirica. Next base: position 55,612,270 of record JAEOAD010000005.1, read on the forward strand.
ACACTTCACAGCTGCCAAACACTGTTCCTGGAATGGAAGAGAGAGAGGGAAACAAAAATCAATCCATCAACTATGGATAGCCAATCATCGGTTTATGGAAACAAAGTATTTGTTGGGTGAACACTCAATAAGTATACATGTATGCATGCATATATATGCTTATGCACACAGAGAGACATACATGCCATGTAGAATCTGATAAAGTAGTTTAGGAAAAATTACCTCCAGCACAGCAGAAGAGAGACTCTTTAAGAAGAAGTAGGGGACTAGAATAAAAGGTGATGGGAGACAAGGGGCAATGTGTGATGAGGATTGTCAAATAACATTATATACATGTATTAAAATATTGAATTAATTTGTATAAATACAAGCCAATAAAAAGAAATCATCCTACACAAGGCAGAGGTGCATTGTATAGGCAGGGGTATGACTTTAGACCTAAAGTAATGCTATTGGGGTGCATTACAAAGCAGGAAGAAAACGAGTGATCCATGGGAAGACCTCAGGGGAAATCACTGCAGAGGAGACAGGAAGCTCTACAGTGGGCAGAGGTGTTAAGTCATGGGAACAGCAAGGAGGAAGGGAGTCTAGAGGAAGGTGAGGGAGCCAGGCCATCAGCCAAGTTGAAGGCAGGTATCACCCGGAGGGCAGTACACACAGGTCATGTATGCTTTGCAGGCCCTGTTCCACTAACTGTGGCTTCTACCCAGAGAGGGCAGGGAGACCCTGGAGAGCTTGAGAGCAGTGTCCTGATCTGATGGCATCTCACTCAGACTGCTCTGGTAAGAGTAGACAAGAATTAGCAGGAAGGTGGATACAAGTAGTTTGGTTTACAGGCTCCTGCAAAAAATCCAGCATAGAGATGGTGTAGTTGTGGCTTAGGCCAGAGAGTAAGGCATGGCAAGCTGATGAGAACCCCTTTAGGTTGCTCATGTAGACCAAGCTGATATACACAGCCACATACATCTGGCTGCAGTATTAAACTATATACTGTTTGCCCCTAAAACTTTCTGAGCTCTCATACTATGCAAGATATTGTACCACATACCTGTAGTTTAAAATGTAAGGGGATGGTTCCTGCCCTCTGAGAGTGGCCCTCTGTGAAGAGGACAATAGGGTCATATTTTGTCTATATATGGAGGCAGAATATGACCAAAGAACACTCCTTCAATGAATATTTGAGTTGATAAACAGTTCTGGATGCTGGAGGGTCATATTTAAACAGAACACACAAAATTCATGCCCACATGGACTTTATATTATATAGAGTAAAACAAATATTAATAAGCAAGATACATAAATTCTACAGCATACAAAAAGGTAATAATGAAAAATTTATTGATTATCAAAATATGCTCAAATAACATTGTAAGAGTTGATATATATATAAAAGACAGGCTTGGGCTGGAGAGATGGCTTAGTGGTTAAGGCGCCTGCCTGCCAAGCCGAAGAACACCCATTTGATTCTCCAGATCCCACGTTTAGCCAGATGCAAAAAGTGACACAAGGGTACAATGCCTCACTTACCCACAAGGGGGGCAAACATATCTGGAGTTCGTTAACAGCAGCTGAGAGGCTGCTGGCGTGCCCATTCTCTCTGTGCCTCAAATAAATAAATAAATAAATAATAATAAATAAATAAATAAATAATAAAAGCTTTATAAAGTCTACAAATTACTGTGTAATAACTTAAAAAAAGTGTGTGAACCAGTCTACATAAATCAATAGGTGGGTTGCATTTCAAAGCATATTATTGAACATAAAAGCAAAATGATGAGTGAAATTCAAAGTATGGTATTACTGATATAAGTAAAACAATAAATGATATATACACATATATGTACAAACATACATGCATGTTTCTATGGGTACATGTGTGGGAAATATACTAGATAGACTTCGTTCAGGGATTAAAATTTTCCCCATGCTTCATGCCCACAGCTTTCTAAGGAATGTGGCTCCATTCCTCTTCTGTTCCCTTGCAGTGAATCCAAGCATCATTCTGCCCAGCTTAGTGGCCACTGACAGATACACCTCGGCCACACCCCTCATGTCTACAACTCTGACATAAGTGTATTTGGAGATGCTTCTGGAAATGGGGAGTAGGGTGAGTAGAGCCCTCATTAGCCCTCTTTCTCCTTTGCTTCACTTGTCACCTACTCCCCTCAGCCTTCCTAAGAGCAGTTATTGTGATAAACTACTCATGCTAATATGGCTTGGATACATGAGTTTTATTGTACGAAGGAGTTTAGAAAATAGAAGCAGGGCTTTGGGAGATGGCTCAACAGCTAAAGGTGCTGCTTGTGAAGTATGATGGCCCAAAGTTCAATTTCCCAGTACCCACGTAAACTCAGATGCACAAAGTAGTGCTTGCATCTGATGTTTGCAGTGGCAAGAGACCCTGGTGCACGTTTTCATTTATCATCCTTCCCATCTCTGTCTCCTCTCTGCTTGCAAATAAATAATGAAAGTAATTTTTAAAAAAAGAAAATATAAGTAATGCTCGAGGGCTGGAGAGATTGCTCAGTAGTTAAGACAATTGTCAGTGAAGCCTAAGGACCTAGGTTTGATTCCCCGGAACCCAAGTAAGGCAGGTACACAAAATGGTGCATGCATCTGGAGTTCATTTGCAGTGGCTAGAGGCCCTGATGTGCCCATTCTCTCCCTCTCCCCCCTCCCTCCCCTCTTTCTCTCTCAAATAAATAAAATACAAAACAAGTTTTTGAAAAGAGAAGGAATGCATGAGGCTGTATGAAATGCATGAAAGAAGCACCATTACCCATAAACCAGCATATATATACAGTCAGTTATGAAAATGATTCCTAAAAACTCTCCCACATTCTGCAAAATGCACAGACTAAATGCTAGTTGTTATTAACCTTCTTGCATCCTCCATGGTGTATAAAAACTGGGAACATTATTAGTAATTCTCCCTCTCCCAGATCAAGCTACTGTTATCACTGTGCACTTTTTTGATGAACTGCAAAGTTTGAAAGACCAAGGAGTTTTGGTTCTTGTCACATTTTCCCTCCTACTTCAAGTTTACAAAGTACTGGACCTTGCATTAGCTCATTTAATACTCACAATGGCACCCTGGGGTAGAAACTACTCTCCTCAGTTTTTATATGTGATAATTAGGGCTCAGACTTTTGTGGACTCAAACTGTCAAAAACTGGAATTTAATGCAGCTAGCTTCTTGAAACCCTATGTGCATGCACTGCAACCCAAGCTTTGGTTCTGAAGGAGGCTTTACCTCAGGGAATTTCCATACAGGGTTGTTGCTTTTCCTCAGAACTCAGGGACTTGTGAAGAGGCTGGTCAATCAGTGACCAGTAGGCAGTTGAGTTAATGAAGATTTCCAGGTTTTTTTTTTTTTTTTTTTTTGGTTTTGCAAGGTAGGGTCTCACTCTGGTCCAGGCTGACCTGGAATTAACTATGTAGTCTCAGGGTGGCCTCGAACTCTCGGTGATCCTCCTACCTCTGCCTCCCGAGTGCTGGGATTAAAGGTCCAGTTTTTTTGATGTCTATACCCCCTAGGAGGGAAGTCTGTGCATGGGGGCCTCCCTGTGAGTCTCTTGCTCCTGTGTTTCCCTTGGCAGTATTTGTTTGTCTCACATCCTTTATAGGATGAGAGGATGAGGCTGCCCATCTTGCCACAAGGAATTTTGCAAAGAATCTTTTTTTTTTTTTTTTTTTTTTTAATTCTAGGACTACAATTCAAATGTAACTGATTCAAAGAATCTACTGTAGGTACATTTGTGACCCTCAAATTGTGTTCAAGTTCCAGCTTCCTAGGAAAGCCACCTTATATAAATGGGGGGGGGCTGCTTACCTAATTAGGGTAAGGTAAGGTCATACAGGATTAGGGTGGGCCCTAATCAAATGATAACTTTTTTATGTGGGGGGGAAGGTGGCTTAGGTTGTCCAGGCTATCCCAGAATTCACTATGTATTCTCAGAGTGGCCTTGAACTCACAGGGATCCTCCTACTTCTGCCTCCTGAATACTGGGATTAAAGGTGAGCACCACTACACCCAGCTGACTAACTTTTTAAGAGGAGAGAATTTCTCCTTTGCAAGTATATGTGTGTGCTTGTGTGTTTGCATGCTGAACATGACTGTGATTACATGTGTGGACAGATGTTAAGGACAGTGGTTGACATCAAGTGTCTACCTTGATAACTCTCTTATTTATTTAGTTAGGCAAGTTCTTTCTCATGAACCCGGAACCATCTTGATACAGAGATCTCCTGTTTCTGCCTCCCAAGAGCTGAAATTACAGTGCTACCACACCTGACCAGCATTTACATGGGTGTAAATGGCCTTCCTGCTTGTACAGCAAGTGCTTTATCCACTGAATGATCACCCAACCCACAGAGGGAAATTCTGACACAAGCACACAGACATAATACAGGAAAAAATGCTGTGTAAAGAAGATGATATTGAAGTGATTCATTTACAATCCAAGGAACAGATTTTTGTCCACAAAGAACCAATGTTCCTGGTACATTCTAGAGGTGTGAGATAATGCATTTCTATAATGAAGGCATGTTGTTCAGGGCAAGTTTTCATAGAATCAACTCTATCACAGCTTGTTACCAGATGTTTGGTTTTCTGATTAATAATATTTGTTTCCCTCACTAAAACAGAAACCTGTCAAAAGCTGGGGAAGGACTGGGAGAGTGAGTAGCACAAAAACAGTGTAGTAGTTAATATTTTTAAACAAAAGAAAGAATTGAGACATGAATGACAAGAAGAGTGTAATGCTTTTAATTTTGGTCTGGGGACACAAGGAAGGGTTCATCTGAACACAAAACAAAGATTCCTCTGTAAAACCACACTTAGATAAGTTAGGTTCAAAATTTTTGTCTTTCCAGAAGTCTTTATGTGATGGTAACATTGACAAGAATGTCAATCAACACCAATACCGAAGACAGACACTAAAACTGTGAAATAGGAAACAAATCAGTTCTATAAGTTAGAGAAGTGGAGGTGTTCCTTTATTTTTTCTGTATTATAAAGACCTCAGGAACTTCCAGTTAAGAGACCAGATTAGAAGTCACTTCTGTGTGACCCAGTGTTAAACAAGAGTCACCATAAAAGACTGAAGACCTATTCCTGTAAAGGAAAGAGCTGAAGAGAGATGAAATAAGCTGTGGTGGGATTGTCTCCCCAATGATACCTCCAAGCCATTTCCCAGCTGTACAATACTGCTGGGTCTGTGGTTGCTGCCAGGAGTTGCTCTCCAATCTTGGAAATGGTTGCTGCAAGAGCACTAGAGCAGCCATCTTGGAAGAAGAGAATTCTGGTTAAAAGTAGACTTTCCTTATAGAAATCACTCTCATTGCTATGGTCACATTGATTAACTTGTTTGAATTACTGCAATAAGCAGCTTTCCCCCCACCCTAACAGTGGTGCAAGACAATCCGGAGAAACCACATCATCCCTCCCCTGAAAAATCAACAAAGACAATACCTTTAACTTCATTTTATTTCTTATTATTTTATATTTATAATCTATTTTAATTATTCAATTGCTGTGCTTTAGTTTATATCTGCCTTTTCTTACTCTACACATATCCTACAATAGGTTCTCTTCATTTCACATACCTCTAACCCATATATTTTCTTTCTCATTCATAATTTTCTTTCCTTTCTCCCCTTTTCCCATTCTCTTTTCATTTCACTGTTTAATTATAGATACCCTTTGCTCTAAAAAAAAAATCCTGGAACTTCATGTTCCACAATAAGTATGCAGTACTCTGGTATCACTGTCGCTAAACCTTATCAGGGATTCAAGTGAAGTACATAAATGTCTCCTACTCATGTTCACATTGGGGCTTCAGTCAGGTCAGTGAATCCGTTACTATAGTCAGCATCTCCCCTAGATAGCAGTGAGGGAACATAAATCAGAGTGAGGACAACTCACCAGCCAGAGTCACAGAAATAAATAAAACAGTGGAGAAAGAAGAAACATAAAAACTGGAGAACCTGTTCATTCCAACAGAAATGCAAGACAAAGAAACAAAATATATGAGATAGCAGTACACTACAGTACTTGCACAAACTCATAACTTCTCAGAATCGGAAACACAGATAATGAAGTAGATGAGATGTTAGAAAATATTCAAGAGTCCTGCTTTAAAAAGACCACATAGAGAGTTCAAAGAAGCAGGTGGATAAAGTAAGGGAATTATATTGGAGCTTTAATAAGAAAGTAGGGAAAGTGGATGAAACATTAATTTGGAGAAATTTAAAAGTTTCCATAGAAGAAAATGTCATCCAGGAAACTGAACATTGAAAAATAACCAAATAGAAATGCTGAAAATGAGATTCCATCCAACAAATACAGTGGAATACACTACTGACCCACAAGACCAAACAGAAGAATGAATTTCAGGAATAGAAGACAAAGTTAAGATGGTAACACATTCAGTCATACCTAAAGAAAAACAGGTAATGAGCATAACCAAAACTTTTGAGGTCACTGGGTTTTGGTTCAAAACATAAAACCTTAGAATCCCTGTGGTAGAAGAAGGAGCTGATATAAAATGCTAATGGATTAAAAAACTCATCCAGGATCAGAGAGATGTCTTAGTTAAGGTGCTTGCCTGTGAAGCCTAAGGACCCAGATTTGATTCCCCAGGACCCTCATAAGCCAGATTCACAAGGTGGCACATCTATCTGGAGTTTGTTTGCAGTGGCTGGAGGTCCTGGTGCACCCATTCTATCTATCTGTCCTCCATCTCTCCCCAGTAAATAAATAAATAAATAATTCATCCAATAACATTATAGCAGAAAAGTTCCCAAGTATACATAAAGAAATGGACATCCAAACACAAGAGTCATTTAGAATCCCAAATATACATGACCAGAAAGGAACCATTCTATAACTTACAAACAAGATGTCAGGCATAGTGGTCAAGCACTTGCGTGCAAAACCTAAGGACCCAGGTTTGATCCTCCAGGTCCCACATAAGCCAGATAAACATGGTGACACATTTGTTTGAAGATCATTTGCGGTGGCTAGAGGCCCTGCCTGCCCATTCTCTCTCTCCCTCTGTCTTTCTCTCACTCTCTCTGTCTATAATAAATAAATAAATAAAAATTTAAAAAATAAAATAACAAAAGGAAAAAAGCTTTTTTTTTTTTTTTTAAAGCAGGGGGCTGGGCTGAGTAGTTGAAGTCACTTCCTTTCAAAACTTCTCAGCCTGGGTTCCATTCCTAAGCCACTCACATAAGCCAGGTTCAAAGAGTGCTGTATGGCACAAAGCAGGCCTGGCCCTAGCCAGACCACATGGCAAAAGAAACCAGGAAGTGGCTTCTGTGAACATGGCGTTCTGCGTAGGCCTAGCGTGACAACAGCTACAGTCCCATGCTCACGAGAAACCTGCTACGAGATGACCTGTCCAGAAACAGGCTGTCATTGGTCACAAAAAGGAACCACCCCATACAATGATTGGTGAGCCAAACCCCTTAAAACCCCCTGCTCTTCCTTGAATAAATGAGTTTGCGGCAGCTCGCCCTCTGCTGTTTCAACCCAACTCCTGGAGTCTGTGTCATGACTCCGCGCCTCTCACCCCCTACTTGGCAGAGACCCTGCCGGCCCTCCTGGGCTGGCCCTAGGGGGGACCCCAACATCTGGCGCCCAAACAGGGACCCTCTGCCCCCTTGGTGTTGGCGAGATGCCCCCTCCTTGATTGTTGGCGAGTAGCCCCCTTCTTGATCATCCGGTGAGTAGGCCCCTTGCTGTTCCATGTGCTGATGGCTGCCTGAGGGTGAGCAGGCAGCCCCCTCCTTCCCCCCTTTTCCTTTTTTTCATCCTTTTCCCTGGTAGGAAGGCACACATTGCCACACGGTCCCAAAGCCCATGTTGGCCCCTCCAATCTCGGTTCATCCTGGCGAAATCACATAAGGGTTTGACCCACCCGATTTCGGAACCAAGGCAGGCCTTTGGCTGAGCCTCCCCGGAGACACCGTGTGGGCATACGGCCATGGAGTAATGACCCACAGAAGTCCCCCACTAAGCATAAGACAAGTGGGTCCTAAGCATTCTATCCGAATGTCTCAGCTGGCCCTGGCAATAAATGTTGTGGTTTGCATGCTTATCCTTTGGGCTATCATTTTTGATCAGGGTTATTATTTTCTCAGTCTCCTTGATTCAGGAGTGTCCCAGTCTAGCCCCCCCTCAAACACCACCACGCCATAATGGGTAATCTCCCTCCCCACCAGAGGATGCCACAATTGCAGGCTCTTAAGGCCCTCCTCCTGCACCCTGGCTTAAAAGTGAAACAAAAGGACTTCCATGGCTTTTGGGACAAAACTTTTATTTTAGCCCCATGGATTAGCCCAATTCTCCTTGCCATAATCGCCAGCCTTAAAGGCTCCTCTGTGGAGGAAGTCATTTCTACCCATAACAAAAGCTGTAAGAAAAATCTGAAACTGGCTTTTAAAATTTCTTCCCTCCCAAGACCGCCACCCAAACTGCCACCAGCCTGCTGCCTTTTCAGCCCGCAACCGCCACCTGTGGCAGTCACGCTCACAACCACCCCTCCCCCTCTTTACCCTTGGAAGGACCTCTGCCCGATCCATTGTGGACACACCCAGGCAGCTGCCAGTTTGCTAACACACACCATTGCCCCACCCTTCACTGCCTTCCTGTTAACATAGGGCCGGAGGCAACAGGCAGGCCTTGGTACCCCAACCCCCTCTCTGATCTGGCTCTCATCCACAAGGCAGCCCAGGAATCTGGCATTGACTCTTTCTTTGAACAGGTCCTTTTACATACAATGGGCCATCCACCTTCAGACTTATTGAGCACATTCAATCACTCACTGGTCTGCCTGACTTTATTGCTGATGGGAATTTGCAGGTCGACAAATTTATTGCTGTCTCCTCCTTGCCACCTTTAGAACAAGCTAGATGTTTACACCAAAGTTTCCATCTATCCCCCACTAATCTATAAACCCTATACCCTGAGCTCTTGCTTAGCCAATGTAAACATTTAACCCGTACCTGTAAGGCATGTGGCCCCCTAGCCCCTTTGGGCCCCCTACAGCCTCAAGGAGTCAATCCTAGAGGCCTTACCCCAAATTCTATCTGGAAGATGGATGTTACCCATATAACTTCCTTTGGTAACCTCAAATATGTCCATGTCATTGTGGACACATACTCTAAGCTTACTTTTGCTATTGCTCTCTCAGGGGAAAAGGCTTCCCATGTCATTAAGGTGACAAAAACCACTATGTTGGTCATGGACATACCCTGGTCAATTAAAACTGATAATGGCCCTGTATATACATCTGCCCAATTCACATCTTTCATGGAATCTTGAGGAATAAAACACTGCCTTGGGATCCCCTACAACCCACAAGGACAAGCCATCATGGAGTGAACTAATTGGACCCTAAATGAACTATTTATAAAACAAAGTTTTAACGCAGGGCTGAGGGTATGCTTGTGTCTTTCCAGAAACTTCACAGATCCCAATCTGGATCCCTGCCAGAAACATCCATCCAGCCACTGACTCAGGGATCGACCTTGATGAAGAGGATGATGCCAAACCCCTCAGTCTGGATATGGGACTGTAAACTTATTCCCCCCTTTTCTCCTTTTATCTCCTTTTCTCCCTACTACCACTTCCCAGAAACCATTTTGTACGATTCTTCTTAGGCCATACTTGTTTGGTCCGGTGGGCCTAGATTCCCATGCTTTTCCTAGACTTTATTTTAGCCACTCTATTTTTCTGCATTCCCCCCTTCCAGCAAGTACTTCTCCTTAGCCATACCATTGCCTTTTTTGATGATTAATGCATCTTATGGTAATGCTACCCTCCAACCAGCCATAAATTCCTTTACAACTCCTTTGATTACATTGATCTGCTACCATTAAGGACACTCAGTGCTACTAATTATGATGCTAAGGGTGAGCTCACGACAGTCACCCAACAACCTGTCCTACCCCAGTCTTTTTCAGGCTCTACAGTTGACTCTAGCATGCTGGGACCATTCACACGCCACAGAGCCACCACCACTTGGCCTTCCCATGCCTCCTAGGTGACAGCCACACCCCTCGGGTTTTCTCACCAGATTGGCAGGTTAGTCAATGACAGGTAAGACCCCAGGAAATGGGGCAACCTAAGACAGGCACTGTCACATATGACGATCCCTTGGGGCCTGGGGTCAACAATGGTTTGGCAAAGAACCATTCCTCCGAGGGTCACCAATAATAAAACACCCCTCAGGTTTTCTCACCAGATCAGTGGGTAGTCAATGATGTGTAAGACTCCATGAGATGAGGCAACCTAAGACAGGCACTGTTGCATGTGATGATCCCTTGGGGCCTGAGTTCAACAATGGCTTGGCAAAGAACCATGCCTCCCAGGTTGCCAATAATAAAAACAAAAGGAGGATATGTATGGCACAATGCAGGCCTGGCCCTAGCTAGACCACATGGCAAAAGAAACCAGGAAATAGCTTCTGTGAACATGGTGTTCTGTGCAGGCCTGGCATGACAACCCTTACAGTCCCATGCTCACAAGAAACCTGCTATGAGATGACCTGTCCAGAAATAGGCTGTCATTGGTCACAAAAAGGGGACCACCCCATACAATGATTGGCCAGCCAAGCTCCTTAAAACCCCCTGCACTTCCTTGAATAAATGAGTTTGTGGCAGCTCTCTCTCTGTTGCTTCCACCCAACTCCCGGAGTCTGTGTTGTGACTCTGTGCCTCTCACCCCCTATTTGGCAGAGACCCTGCATCCCTCCTGGGCTGGCCCTAAGGGGGCCCCAACAGAGTGCCACACATTTCTGGTGTTCATTTGAAGTGGCAAGAAGCCCTAGAGCTCCCATTCACACAAACTGATACGTGCAAATAAATAAACAGCACAAAGCAAAGAAAAAATTAAAGTTGTAAGGAAAAACAGAAAGTCATTGGCAAAGGAAGAAACATCAAAATAATACCAGATCTCTCATCAATAACCCTAAGAACCAGGAAACCATGGGAAAAATACATTCCAAACTCTGAAAATGAATATCTCCCAACCAAGGTTTCTATGCTCATCAAAGTTACCTCTTAAAAATAATGGAGGGCTGGAGAGATGGCTTAGCAGTTAAGGCGCCTGCCTCCTAAGCCTAAGAATGCCTGTTCCAATCTCCAGGTCCCACGTTTAGCCAGATGCAAAGTGATACAAGGGCGCGATACCACACTTGACCGCAAGGGGGCACAAGCATCTGGATTTCGTTCACAGCAGCTGAGAGGCTGCTGGCGCACCCATCTCTATCTGTCTCCCTCTCTCTCTCTCTCTCTCTCTCTCTCTCTCTCTCTCTCTCTGTGTGTGTGTATGTGTGTGTGTGTCTCTCTCTCTCCAAAAAAAAGGGTGGGGAGACTTCCTATTGGTCATGTATGAGAAAAACAGCCACAGGAGCTGTTGGCAAAATGTTGGGAGCATGAGAGATAATGAAACTCCATAGAATGTAAAAGAGACAGAAAGAAACAAACTAGGTTCTCTGGGATATTACAAAGTCCCTGGAAGCCCTGCCTTTCTAATCAATAACTTATTATTAAATTAGCTTTGAGACTTCTTGGTAAGATGGCAGATTAGAAGATACTTAGAGAAGGAGGACTTGGGCTGTTGCACCACTGTGCCAGGTTGTTCTCAGCATCTTCACTCTCTCTGACCAACTTTAGCTGTGCACATCTGTGACCTTTTCCTAACATTAGTGCCCAGCTTAGGTGTGGGCTACAGTGCACCACAGCTGTCCAGTCATCCAGGGTTAACTGTTACCACCAGTGTATTTCTCACAGGAATAGAACTGAGAGATTCAGAGAGAGAAGGTTCAGGCTCTTGAAAAGCAAACACAAAAAGTGGACAGGACCAGGGAAAATGAAAGAGTGAATAGCAGAAGAGTAGCCAGGGACCTGAACCTGAGCAGGGAACAAAGAGAAATCTACCTCAACCCTTTCCACCTGCTCCTTATTTCTGCACAGGTAAGCTACACAAGCTCGGCAGAAGTGTGCTGTGGGAACCAAGCACAGTATTCTGATGCCATCAAAAGTACTCAAATGGGCAGGCCATTGATATCCTTTTAGTACCTGTGTCACTGGTAACCCTACTTTTGGAAAATTCGATCTCTAATACCGTGGGGCAAAACTATAACTTGCTGGCAGACATGAGACACAGTCAGAAGGATTCTGGCCAGGGACATCTGGCAGGTAGTAATTTATTGCTCACAGAAGTCCTTCTCATCTGGAAGGGGCATGTTAACATTTCTGAAAATTACTGAGATAACTAATCAACCCCCATCCCATGGAGACTGACACAAATGACAATCCAAGGGATGGAAGAAATCCTATAATCACAAAGAAAAAGAAATACTGACCGAGGGCACAATACTAGTTCAATTACTGCTTATTTTTAAACTTTTAGGTGTTTAACTTTTTTCTAAATTTTAAAGTTTTTAATCATTAGTTTTAATTTTGTAATATAGTTGTTATGCTGGTATGTTTTAACTTCTATGACACTAGGGGGTAAAAAACCCTTTCATGACTAACCCTTCTTTTTCTACTGTTTGTTTTTTTAATGTTAGCTATCCTTACTGGGATAAGGTAGAATCTCATAGTTGTTTTAATTTGCATTTCCCTGATGATTAGGGATGCTGAACATTTTCTTAAGTGTGTGTTTGCCATTTGTATTTTTTCCTCTGAGAACTCCCTGTGCAGTACTCTGCCCACTTTGTGAATGGTGGTTGTTTGACAATTTATTGTTTAGGCTTTGGAGTTCTTTGTAAATTCTAGAAATTAGGACTCTGTAAGTTGTATAGCTGGCAAAAATTTTCTCGCATTCTGTAGGTAATCTGTTGGCTTTGGTAATTGTATATTTGTCTGTGAAAAATTCATGAGATATAAAACATCCATGCCTAGTCTCTCCAATGTTTTGATCATGAAAGTGATGTTGTATTTTGTCAAAGGCCTTTTCTGCATCTATTGAAATGATCTGTATGTTGAACCACCCTGTGTTCCTAGGATCAATCCTACTTCACCCAGGTGTATAATACTTTTGATGTGTTGTTGAATTCAGCTTGCAAGGATTTCGTTCAGGATCTTTGCGTCTAACTTCATCAGGGAAATAGCACTGTAGTTTTCTTTTCTTGTCCTTGTAAACACACCTCACCTGGCGCAGAAGGAAAGGCAATCCTTTTAGGGTTCTTTAGGGCACATTAGGGTCTGGGAGGGCACTGAGTACCAAAACAGGGAATCCTCAGATTCCCATGCTCTTGGGGAACCACCAGGCCCCCCACCCTCTGTGCACACAGGTAGCCCCCCCAACCCTCCTCGTCAGTGGGTAGACATGCCCACTGGGTCCCCACACCAATCCACCCCCCCACACTCCACGTGGGCAGGAAGATCCTTCCACAGGGTCCCCATGCCACCTTGCCCCCACCCTCTGTGCTGGCAGGTAGCCCCACCCAACAGGTCCCCACACCACCCAGACAGCCATCCTCTGTGCTGGTGGGTAGCACCACCCACCATGAACCAGGGTGGAAAGAAATATGGAGACTCCTGAAAGGATGACTATAGACCTACCAACAGATCAGGTTATTCCTTTACTGGGCATTTACACTAAAAGCTCCATACTTCAATTCAGAGAGATTTGCTCATCCATGTTTATAACTGCTCAATTCATAATAGCTAAACACTGGAATCAACCCAGATGTCCATCATTAGGTGAATGGATAACAAAGATGTGGTATATCTAACTATGGAATTCTACACAGCAGTAAGGAAAAATGAAACAATGAAATTTGAAGAAAAATGGATGAACATGGAACAGATCATTCTCAGTGAGCTCACCCAATCACAAAAAGATAATCGTTGCATGGTCTCATTCATCTGTGGCTCCTAACCTGAATCTGCCCAAGATGCTGTCATACCTAATAAGCACCCTGAGGACCAGACAATAGGGAGGGTGGGACAAGAGGGGAGAGTAAGGGTGGGAGGGAGCATAAGGGTGGAAGGAAGGGTTAGGGTGGGGGGACACAAATAAGGACCCAAATAGAAATGGTACCATAAAATCCTATACTCTGAACAACAGGCTAAACCATTGGTCCTTCAGCAGACACTTAGAGGGAACACCTGAACCACAGGGACCTGGAGAGGACATCATGAAGACTAACCTTAATCTTTTCCTGTTTCTTTCTCTCTCTTTCTCTCTCTCCCTCTCCTCGCTATGCTCTCTTTCCCTTTTATATTACCTATCTTTTTCTTCCTTCACCTTACTTGGCTCTGACTTATAACTCCCAGTACCAGCATGGTGTTAACTTTCACAATGAGCTGTTGATCAGAGAGACCTAAAAGGTTCCCCACCCCAAAAAAAAGACAGGTTTCTGTCAGAGTTCTTGATGACTCATCAAAGGTTAATGGTAAGACCCTACTGTTGAAGACACCATATGCTGTTGGGACGAAACATGGAGTGCCTGGTCAGAATCTGGAAGAGGGTCAGTCCCCACACAGTTAGCTGGTCTAGTGCCAGAGGCAGTTGCATGAGTGACTGGGGGAAAATAACTGACATCTGTCCAAATAACTTGCAGTCCAAGCTACTCAGCAGTAAACAACCAAACATGATGCTCAAACAAGTGTAATAGTGGCCACACAGCAATGGTGGGTAACCAACTGCTCTTGATTTGGCTAATAGATCCACTCAGTGGAATGGAACTCATAGCTGGAACTGGGAAATAAGTCAAAACCATGTGCAAAAAATGAGCCCATTCTGCAATATCAAGCTCCCACCAAAAGTGGACTAGAATAGGGCCTACACATACAAAATTCTCTCTAAAATAACTATGGCCAGTCTATCTATCTGGTACTAACCTCTCTCCATTGGAGAATTTGCTTCTCTTTTTCAGATGGATGACAAATCTGAAGGGAGGATCAGCCTATTGCACCTTACCAGGGCCCCAGCTGAAACCATAGAGTAATGGCAGAAATGGGCAAGAGTGAAGTTTTCTTGGTGAACCCAACACCAGAACAAGGCTGAAGGAGATAAACACAAAGAACATTCAACTCCTACTAAGCCAGATATCCAAAGACACAGAGGCTCCCAAGACCTCATGAACCCAACGTGGCTCAGAGAAATTCACAGAAGAGGGGGTGGAAAGCATGTTAGAGCCACAAGTTGGGTCATTATTCACAGAGACTTTGCCCCTCCCCCATAACTGTTGGCTACCCCCATAATGCACGACCCACA
The DNA here is from genome assembly GCA_036365145.1 of Orientallactaga sibirica. Classification (NCBI taxonomy): domain Eukaryota; kingdom Metazoa; phylum Chordata; class Mammalia; order Rodentia; family Dipodidae; genus Orientallactaga; species Orientallactaga sibirica. The sequence goes on from JAEOAD010000005.1 coordinate 55,627,511, forward strand.
TTTCCCAATGAAGAGGGTTTCTTCAGAGGGGGGAGGTCAGGGAGGAGGCTGCGAAGGCACCAACATGAATGTAAAATTAAAATAAATAAAAAAGAGAGTGTTGAAAGAGAACATAAAATGGGTAGGAGCCAAACAAATATGACATGAAAGCAGATGGAGATTGGTGGTGGTAGAGCAAGGGGAACAGAGAAGTTTGGAGGGGGAGGGTACTGAGGAAGCAAAACAATAAGAAAAAATGAAAGTGCTATAATGAAACCTATCACTTTGTTACTTTAAAAAATTACAAAGCATAGCAGTAATTAATGCCATCAATTTGTTTAAAATATAAAATTATATGTAAATTTTATTTGATGGAAATTATAAAAGTTGTATATTTTCCTATACTTAAAGACAGCTATTAATCAACATAGTCAAATATTTAAATATCTTAAAAATTACTGGACTCAAAATCCAGATTTAAAGACTGTATGACATATTAACTCCCTTTGTACAGGCAATTGTTTGACTTACTAGGCTAATACATGGGAGCACATGTAGAAGTTACTGCCACATGATAGAACTAAATACAAATTAGCTACCATCATATATATTATATTTCACAAGAACACACACACACACACACACACACACACACACACACCACATCAAGGCAGATGTTTGATAGTAGATAAGACCATGGTGAGTAGTCACTGACATCATCTTTACCTGTCTGTCATAACTAGTACTTAGAAATCCCTCTTCTTTCTCATCTTTAATAACCCAGAAGTCATGAATAAAATTGTTGGGTGAAATTTTGGGCTAAGAATGGGAAATAAAGTTTTCAAACTATTCTTAATAATTAAAAATAGTGAAAAATTAATTAATATTTTAATTTGGCAACAGCATAGGGATATGAACTACAAGGTCAAAATCATATTTAAAAATGCCTCCTTACCTCCTACTTCCATTCGTTTTAAGTCATTAGTTTTTTTTTTTTTTTTTTTTGTAATAATTTGTCAAGGTCAAGTTTTGTACTTTATTTCCAATCCTATCAAGCCAATATTTCAAAGGATGGTTAAAATCTCAGGTTAAGTGAAAGGTTTCAATACTCACAATTACAAACAATTTGGATGTTACATTTCTGATCAAGCAAGCTGTGATTTGAAAATGAAATCCATTATGCACATTTATGGGGTTTGCCCTTTCCCAAAGAAATGCCTTCTAAAAACATCTCAAACAGTTGTATATAAAGGGATTTTATGGCCAATTAATACATCTGAATTGAAGGTCACAAAAGCAAGGAGAGAGCTTATTCTTCCTCTGTCCACATTATGATCACTCTCTTCTAATCTCAGGTTAATGAGGAATTTTCTGCTGTAAGTCACTACTTCCAAGACTAGAGAAATTGCCTTAATGTTCTATTTTAGCTGGAGAGGACAATGTTAATTTCTGGAGGCAAGGCCAAATTGTTCCCTTGCCACATGCTTACCGTCTAATCTGTGTGGTAAATTTTGATATAACATACATATCACGCACAACTAAAATGAGACTACACTGACTCTTCAATGGTCCCTCAACACTAAAGTCTTTATGCCAGGTTGGGTCTTCCCCAGCTATAGAGGCTCTGCAGAAAATAAGCCATGCCAACAAGATCCCTCTTGGTCCCATAATTGTCTAGTGAAATTGATGGGCTGTGCTTGTCAAAGCTGCTGTTTGCCATTCTTCTTTCCTTCCTGCCTGCCTCCCTCCAGGTGGCTGGCAAGTTCCATCTGCAGCCTTTATGGCCTGACATGTAATTTTGCCTCATTATGCTTCCCTGAAAGTGTGTTGGTGTTTTCTCCTTCTGAAACTACATGTTCCTCCTTCTGTTCTTATCTCTTAAATCTATTGGTATTTTTGAATCACTCTTACTTGGTTTTGAAGAGTCAGAGTTCATCTTTGAGAAATACACAGAGGGAAAAAAAGAAACAAGTATGAACTGAAGAAAACATTGGCAACTAAATTGTTTCTCAGCACATAAACTGTATTGCACATTTCTTGTCCTTCTGACCAAAATATGCATAAATGTCATATTTTGATAAAAGCACAGAATAATAAGGGCACATGTAAACGAGACATTTTTTTCATATGTGACCATTTTTATACAGAACTCCACTCTCCTCATTGGTAAATTTCAGCAAGCAATGTTGATTAATGATCAAGCTAGACGTGGTAAGGATTAATGCCCAGGATGCCTATGGAATAATTATTGGCAGGTTACATTACAGCTGCCAGTGATCCAACTAAATTCAGTGCTCTTTAACAAAAGCTTAAAGAAAGAAAAACCTGTTTGGCAGTTGAAAGGATGAGAAAGAAAAATAAAATGATACCAAATTGCCTGGCTCTGTTCCAAGTGCACGTTACAAGGCAGAGAAGATTCAAGGATGTAAGCTTTCTTTTCTTGGACTGAAGATAGATGTAGTTAATGATGGACATTGAATTAATGGTTAGAATAAGGCTCAGTGGTTTGCAGAATAATGAAGAATTAAGAATTTTCTCAAATATCTTACCTGCCTTTAAAATGTTCACCTAAAATCACTTAACAACAATAGCAAAATTCAGTAACAGACTAAGAATAGTTTCAGGGCTGGAGGGATGGCTTAGGGGTTAAGGCGTTTGCCTACAAAGTCAAATGACCCAGGTTCGATTCCCCAGAACCCACATTAGCCAGATACACAAGGTGGTGCATGCATGTGGAGTTCGTTTGCAGTGGCTGGAGGACCAGGCATGCCCATTCTTTCTCTCTCTATCTGCCTTTTTATCTGTCTGTCTGTCACTCTCAAATAAATTTTAAAAAATTTAAAAAATTTTAAAAAGAAGTTTCAGTAATATAAACAAAAACCTATTTTTCTCATTGCTGTGACCAAAACCTGACATGACCCACTTATGAGCTTTTCACTCTTTGTCAGAGATTAGGAAGGGATATAGTCCATCCTGATGGGGAAGGCATGGTACTGTGAGGCACCTGGTCTCATTTTACCTATAGTCAGGAAGCAGAGAAAAGTGAACGCTGGCACTCAGTGTACTTTCTCCTTTTATACAATCTAGAATTCCAGCCCACGGGATGGCATCACTCACATTCAGGTTGGGTCTTCCCTTTTCAGTTGTACCTTTCTGGAAACAATCTATAAACACATTCAGATGTGTGTTTACATAATAATTCTAAATCTAGTCAAGCTGACAATTCATATTAGACATTACACATGGCTTTATCCTGGGTATCAATCAAAATGTGATGATTGCTGAACACTAGATACAGGAAACCAAACCCAATATTTCTTTCAAAGTGGAGATTACTTTTCATGAGCAGCCTGAATAAAACTGGGTTCCCAAAAAGAGAGAGCTGAAAATACATGTACTATATAAGGGTGCCAAAACATGTTGTCTATTTCAAACTTTCTGATGTGGATAAAATTATCTCCTGACATGGGAACTACAAGTAGTCCTAACATTTTCAGTGAACAGAGAGCTCAAATCCATTTGGAAAATAGAGAACTCAAAAAATTCCTCCATATAATGTTCTAAGGAAGAAAATTTACTGAGGGGAGAGGACCTGACAGAAAAATCAGATTCACAAAGATACTGATAAGGAAATCATTATGCATAGAATAATTTTTATTAGAAATATAAAATTATTAAAAATGAAATAAAGAGGACTGGAGAAATGACTTAGCAGTTAAGGCACTTGCCTGCAAAGCCTAATGACACAGGTTCAATTCCTTACCCACATAAGGCCAGATACACAAAGTGGCACCTGGAGTCTATTTGCAGCAGCTGAAAGTCCTGGTGTGTCCATTCTCTCTGTCTGTGCCTCTATTTTTCTCTGCTTACAAATAAATTTTTAGAAAAATGAAACAAACATTGAAAATATAAGCAATGAAGTAGGGGCTATAAAAATAAAGTGAACCTTAAAGCAGAAAAGACAAATAATTATAAATAAAGGTGCATAATATTCACCAGATTAGATCCTGATGAAGAGATAGTGAACTGGAAGATAAATTTGAAGAAATTACTCAATACTATCACTTAAAATACAGAGATTTAAAACTTAACATAAGTGGTTAAAACAAATAGGAATCAGATTGAGAAAGTATCACTCACACACACATACACATACGACACTGGGTGAAAACAAATGGTCAAGCTGGGCAGAAGGAATACTTGAGGTGATAGGATCAAGTTTAGAATTCAGTATTTACGGGGAAAATTGAGCTGGGTTTTTCAGTCTCCCCACTTTTCACTGCTTAAATCTCTGACCAAAGCCAATCCCAGATTCAGCCCCTATCCAGAGCCAAGAATGAGTAGATATCCAGTGGAAAAAGCAACTGTAGATCTTCAGACAATTTCTGGATGCTTACTGTCTTTCTGTGATTTTAATCCCCTGTTCTTGCTTCTGTTTTTTTTTTTTTTTCCCAGCCATTTAATATGAATGTTTAGAAGCACATATGGCTTCTTTAATTGTTAACTGCTTTCAGCAGGAGCAAGAAACTGTCATGAACTACTTCATTTTAGTAGGAGATGAAAAATTAGCAGGCACTTTACCTTTGATATTGGGGCATGAGCAATTGGTTGGCGTATTTATGAAGGGTCACTGTGGCTGAAGAAAACTGAGGAAGAAGGTGGTATCTCTGAGTTAGAATTTGATAAAAATTAAAAGTTTTAAAACCATAAGGGCAAAACATAGTAAGGTCCCAATATCATGAAGGGGAAAGAATTAAATGAAATAAATAATATATTATTCTTGATGAAGGGAAGAGGGATTTTTTTTAGAATTAAAATGAAGGAAGAAGTTCCAACTTAAAGACCAAAGGATTAGTTAATTCATTCACCATCAGAACCTTGTGTTCAGTTGAGTTGGCAGTGGCATAGAATTTTAAGGATGAAGCGAATTCTGTTTCCTCACTGAGGTAGTTTGAATGAATGCCCCCATAGACTAAGGTCTTCTTGTCACTTAGGTCTCCAAACGCCTGGCTGGAGGAGGTGTTACTGGGGGAAGATCTAGCCCTAATGTATGTTTTGGGCCTGGATCTGGATTTCAGCCCAAGTAAGAGAGCAGTGTGAGCTCTGGTGGGGTCTCTGCTGCTTCTTGCTTTTTTTTTTTTTTTTTTTTTTTTTTTTTTTAATTTGCCCACTGGTGGTGTTCTCACTCTGCTTGGATTTATAAATAGGAGCCAGCTCTTCTGCCAAGATGGGACTTTCCTTGGATCTGTAAGCTTGAAATAAATCCCTTCCTCCCCAAAACTGTTTGGGTTGGATGTTCATCCAAGTGTGGAACTGTGTACTTCACTAACCTTAACTTCAAGGTTAGAGCAGATAACATGAAAGGCAGCTACTGCTTGAAGAGCACTATGTCTCCTTGTTAATAAAAGTGAGGGTTTCAATCAAATTAAGAATGATGCTACTGTGGTCTGATTGTTATTATTCCTCCAAATTCATATGCTGAAACCTAACACTGCCCCTCACTGATGGGACCTGGAACCTTTGAGAGGTGATCAGGTAATGAGTACTCCACCCTCATGTATTCCACTAGCGATGCAAAATTCCTTAGGAGCTTTTTACCTCTTCTGCCATGTGACAAGAAGAACAGGCTCTCACAAGACACATGAAGTACTGGTGTCTTCATCTTGGACTTACTTCCCAATCTTCAGAACTGTGTGCCAATAAAGGCAGTGTTCATAAGTTACCCAGTCAAATATATGTAGGTATAGCAGTCTAAATGAACTAGGATACTAATAAAGGAAAACAGAAAAATGATAGACAGCTTTTTATAGGTAGTCAGCCAGGGACAAAGGCCCAAAGATTCCATCTTGGCTTCCCCAGCAGAACTAAAATTGGTGTCTAGTTCAGTCCCATCCAAGATGGCTATAAGCAATACTCCCCAGTAGGAACTTCCTGCTTCTTCCTCAGCTCCACACACCTAGGTGGGCTGGCCTCTCCTGAGTCAGCCCCTGAACCCATGAGGTCTTAGCTTCTCCTGGGTCAGGCCCATGTATCAATAAATACAGATCTCTCCTTACACATATGAGTCTGATAACACGGCTCATGCTAATTAAATGTCTGATTATTTAAAGGAGCCTAAGCATATGGGTATGCCCTTGCTTGTTTCTGTGATTTTTCTGAACATCAGTGTGTAAGTTTGTCTCCCACCTTCCCTGCCTGGCTGCTGGCGGTGGTGGGGGGGACTTCCTTCACCTTGGGTACTTTCCTGCTTGCCTCCTACAAGTGTCCTGCTTTGAGGTGCTTTCTCACTTTGTACATGTATGATTTTTCTCTGATTTCTGAGTCCTTCACTATTTCTTAATACTCTCTGGGCTTTTTCTTACATGTGTTGGTTTATGTACCTCCTCTAGAGCCCATTTGCTCCCAGAGATTTCTCTATGATGGAGATTCTATCTGTCTCCACACTTCCTTTCCAGCTGAGCAAGGAGAGGAATTCTTCTTTGGAATGAGTCTTTCAGCTAGCCTCCTCTTTGGATCTTAATTCCACCTACAATAAACCTTGTAAGTCATTATTTCTCCCCATATAAACTTAATAATTCATAATTTACCCTTCTCAAAGTTTGCTTTCACAATTTTAATTTATTTATTGTTCTTTTAGTTTTTTGCGTTAGGGTCTTGCTCTAGTCCAAGCTGACCTAGAATTCACTATGTATTCTCAGGCTGGCCTCAAAGCCATGACAATCCTCCTACCTCTGCCTCTTGAATGCATAGATTAAAGGCATGTGCCAACTTGCCCATGGTGAAGTTTTTGCTAAAGCTGATGAGTCCTTGTTCTGTATCTGTTAGAGTCTGCTTTGTCAATACAAGTAAAGAAGTGACATAGGGTGGACTCCAAAGCCAGGGGCAGAGACTGTGAGCAAGCAAGATACAAATGGATAAACCAAACATGTTTGACTTTGTACAGCTCTATCTCTGTACTCAACAGATACTCAAGATTCAAATTTATAGGAGATAATACATTCCCTTACCTGTTTATTGCAGGTGTCAGTTTGAGTTTGTAGTGTCTTCCTTTACAAACTTTGAAGTGAATGGGGTTTGTCACAAGACATCAAAACAACCAAACAAACATATAACAACTCCTACAATAGTCCTAGAAAGAGAATTTCAGTCTTACAAACCTCAGAGATAGAAACTGTCTGACCCTGAAAGTTCTTTTATTCTGATGCTAACATCCAAGTCTACAATTTCTTCTCCAAGAACAGATGACACTTACTTTTCTCTTTCACTGGAATCTTTCATTGCTAGGACCTTTGCTATGAAGAAGCAAGTGGAGTCTCCAACACTAGCAATGAACAAATATGAGACGCTAATCACCAAGGTCGAATGACTTACTCTCCCAAAAGACTTAATCATCCATTGGCAATCAATCAACTTCAGCAAGGAGTCCTTTTGCTAATTAATCTACCCTGTTATGACTCAACACTGAAGTCTGGCAGAAGGTTTGCTTCCTCTACTTTTAATATTTTAGGCTGTCAACCATTTGTGTTTGATACTATTGCTTATTCTGCTTTGGAATAAAGGCAGTGGGGTGGAGTTAGAAGTCCATCCCAAGAAGCAGCACTTTCTACCACTGCATGTGAAAGCAGCCAGAGGCCTGCTGGAGCTGTGCTTGTTCACTTTTGGGAAAATGCTGCATTTGTTCATTACAGTGAGACAGAGAAAGCACTAACAACATAACAGAGTGTCAGTGACAAAGTACAGACAAACTTCTGCATAAACATCAGGTCCAGTGATCTTATTTCATCTTTTGCAATGGCCAAAATGTGCAAGAAAAACTTGGGAACATGCTCATTGGTGTTGCAAGATAGACCATTCTTTACTCATTTTTATTTTTAAAAAATATTTTTATTAGTCAAGATGACTTCTACCTAACCACGCTTCAGCTCCCAGGGTAATACCAGGAAAGATCTGTGGGGTTCCAGGGTCAGCAGGTCCTAGTAGACCCTTAGTGGGAGGGCACAGAGGAGCACAAGTTTGCATGCTCTTGTGTAGCCCACTAGTCCCCCAGTCCCTTCAAGCACCCTTCCCAGCTGCCATGCCCCAGAGCAGGTTCTCTGCTGTGCTACCTATGCACTCTGCAGATTGGGGCCAAGCACCTCTTACCTTTCCTCCCAACACCCGGGTCTCTTCCCTCCCTCCCATGCCTTTCTACCATTCCTCCTCTCTATTCCACCCACTGGGTCCCTGCCCCACCACGCCACTGGGTCCATGCCATCCCCTTTCCCCAACCTGTCACCTGCCTCTGGGACTGCGCTGTCTCAGCTCCCTGCCCCACTGCCACCAGATCTGCACTGTCCCCTTTCTCCCCCACACCACCTGCCTCTGGGACTGCACCATGCCCTCTTTCTGCCCCTCCACCTACCACCAGGACACTACAGTCCCCTTTCTCTGCACCACACCCAGTTCCATGCCATCCCCTCTCCCCACCTTGCTACCTGCCTATGGGACCGCTCTATCTCCCATCTCTTCTCCCTGACACCAGATCTTTGGGTCTCTAACTGGGCAGCACTGACTCTTCCCACCTCAGGAGACAGACCCAATGCCATCAAAATCCTAATCTAGTCAAACGTAAAATCACTGGAGACACTTCAAGGGTAAACTACAGGTTCCTCCTGAATTAAACAAGATTCCCACACTGTGATGGCAAACCATAGCACCAAAGGAACAACACAAAACATCAAATGGAGGGAACTTTAACAAGGTTGCCTAGTCCCACAATAGAAGTCTCTAACCAAAGCAGAAGAGACAACAGGATCAGAACCCCAAAATGAAGACACAAGATATGTAACCCTAACCAAGCAATTGGCAGAACTTGCATAAAATCAACAAAAGCCCCAAAACTGTGTGAATGCTGTTGTTTTTAGGTGGGACCTAGTAGAAAAAAAAAACAAACTCAAAACAGAGAGACTTCAAAAGAGAATTAAGTGCTCTGAAGGAGAGCCAAAAAATAGAAGGCATTGATAATAAGCCAACTAAGCTCAACGAAGACATAAATAAATGCAAGGATGAATGCCAAGAAGCATTAAGAAAATCAAAAAATGACCAGAAAAGGGAACCTGGCAGAGGGACGGATACTATACAGAAAAAGACAATAGAAAATACAAACCAAATTGAGCAATTGTAAACCTCTCTAGAAGCCATCAAGAACAGAGTCAGTCATGTGGAGGACAGGACCTCAGAACTGGAAGACAAGACAGAAAAAACATGTTGTGAGTCCAAAAACTTGAATAAGTTCAAAAATTTTTGTGAACAAATCACGAGGGAACTGTGGAATACCTTTAAAGATCCCAACATTTGGATCATAGGTAGACCAGAAGAGGAAGAAATTTAGACCAAAAGCTTGGAGAACTTATTCAATAAAATTATTGAAGAAAACTTTTCCACCCTCTCAAAATAGAGTTCAATCAAGATTCAAGAAGCTAACAGAACTCCAAACAGACTGGATCAAAGGAGAAACTCTCAAAGATATATTATCTTTAAGACTTTAAACAATGAAAACAAAGAGAAAGTCCTAAAAGAAGCAAGAGAGAAACAACACATTACATATGAAGATAACCCCATCAGAATTACCTCATATTTCTCAATGGAGACCCTGAAAGGCAGAAGGGCCTGGACTGGAACACAACAAAGTCTAAGAAACTATGGCTTCCAACCCAAACTACTATACCCAGCAAAAGTATCCATAATAATAGATGGTGAAAGGAAAACTTTCCACAATAACAGTCAGCTCTACAACTATATGAACACAAAGCCAAACCTACAGAGAGTACTTCAGGGAATTCGCCACACTGAAGAGTAAAACAACCAAGCTCATGAGCCTACAATAAGCAGACCATAATATCCAAACCAAGACAAGGCTCAAGAATGTATAAAGTCCAAGAAAACACCAAACCCCATAGAGCCCCACAATATGGCAGGGATTAAATCAAGCCTCACAGTGATTACTTTAAACATTAATGGGCTTAATTCACCTATCAAGAGACACAAGTTAACAGGGTGAATCAGAAAAATGGACCCCTTAATCTGCTGTATTCGAGAAACCTACCTCATCACTAAAGACAGACACCTCCTCAGGGTGAAAGGGTGGAAAATGATATTACAAGTGAACAGAAATAAACAAGCAGGCATTGCTATACTAATATCAAATGAAATAAACTTCAAACCAAAATAATAAAAAAAGACAAATAAGGCCACTTCTTACTCATCAAGGGAATGACCCAACAAGAGGATATCACAATCATCAATATATTTGCACCAAACACAGGCACACTGCAATTCATAAAACAAAACAGGAAGAAGAAATAAAAGGGATACAACTTGGAAAGGCAGAAATCAAGTTAGCCCTATTTGCAGATGACATGGTCCTATACATAAGTGACCTGAGAGTCCCCACCTCAAAACTCCTAAAGGTGATTAATTCCTTCAGCAAAATAGCAGAATACAAAATCAATGCACAAAAATCAGTAGCCTTATCTATATGTAAAGGACAAAAGTACAGAGAAAGAAATTAGAAACATTGTCCCATTTTCAATAGCAACAAAAACTAGAATATGTTGGAATAACACTAGTCAAGGATGTGAAAGACATATCATGGAAACATCAAAAAAAGAAATCGAGAAGGACTTGACAAGATGGAAAGACATCCCATGCTCCTTAGGTATTAATATTGTGAAAATGGCAATCTTACCAAAAGTAATATACATATTTAATGTGATGCCAATAAAAATCCCAGCATCATTCTTCACAGAGATAGAATAAATGATCTAAACTTCATATGGAATGGCAGCAGGCCTTGGAAATCCAAGCATATACTCAGCAAAAGAAACACCTCTTGAGCCATTACCATACCTGATCATAAAGCTATATTACAAAGCCACAGTAACAAAAACAGCATGGTACTGGCATAAAAACAGGAATATAGGCCAGTGAAACAGAATTGAGGATCCAGACTTTAGGTCATGTAACAATAGCCACTTGATCTTTGACAAAGGCTCTAATAACATAGACTGGAGAAAAGAGAGCATCTTCAAAAAATGGTGCTGGACAAACTGGATACCCATATGCAGAAAAATGAAACTGGACCCACACATCTTGCAATACACAAAAATCAAGTCCAAACGAATCAAAGACCTCAATATAAGACCTGAAACTCTTGTACTACTGGAAGAAAGAAATAGGATGAAATCTCCATGATATAGGAGTGGAGAACATCTTCCTGAACAAAACCCCAGTAGCTCAGGAACTTAAACAATCACTCAACCAATGCATCTCATGAACCTGGAAAGTTTTTGCACAGACAAACATACTATAAGCAGAGCCACTATATTACCCACAGAATGGGAGAAAATTTTTGCTGGCTATTCAACTGACAGATGCCTAATTTCTAGAATCTACAAAGAACTCAAAAACCTAAACAATAAAAAAATCAAATCACCCACTCACACAATGGTGCAGAGAACTGAATAGGGAGTTCTCAAGTGGAAGAAACACAAATTGCAAACACACACTTAAGACAATGTGCAACATCCCTTAATCATCAGGGAAATGCAAATTAAAACAACTATGAGACTCTATCTTACCCCAGTTAGTATATCAAACATTAAAAAAAAAATCAAATGAAAACAAATGTTTGCAAGGATGTGGAGAAATAGGAATACTCTTTCACTGTTGGTGGGAATGTAAATGTTTAAAACCACTATGGAAATCAATATAGAGAATCCTATAAAGGCTGAATATAGAGTTACCAACAGACCCAGTTATTCCCTTACTGGGCATTTACTCTAAAAGCTCTGCACTTCAGTTCAGCTATATTTGCTCAACCATGTTTATAGCTGCTCAATTTATAATAGCTAAGAACTGGAATCAACCTAGGTGCCCATCATTGGATGAATGGATAACCGAGATGTGGTATATCTATATGATATAATTCTACTCAGTAGTAAGAAAAAATGACACAATGATATTTGTAGGAAAATGGTTGAACTTGGAATAGATCTTAATCAGTGAACTCACACAATCATAGAAAGACAACCATTGCATGAACTCATTTGCAGTTTCTAACCTGGATCAGCCTGAGTTCCTGGCATACCTGATGGGTGTCTTGAGGCTTGGACAATATGGAGGGTAAGGCTTGAGGGGAACAGAAGGAGAGAGGAACCCAAAACTGAACCCAAATGGAACTGGTTCCATAGAATCCTTTATCCTGGAAGATAGACTAAAAGTTTGAACCCTCAACAGGACCTTAGGGGGAGCACCTGAATCAAAGGGCTGTGGAGAGGTGAGATGAAACCTAAGCATAAATTTCTCCTATTTCCTTTTTCTAGTTTCTTTCTTTTTCTTCTTTCTTTTCCCTTGGTGCTGGCCTGTAACTTCCAGTACCAGGATGCGGTTAACACCCACAATATGCTGTTGATGAGAGAGAACTACAAGGTTTCCCAAAAAAAGGCAGACTTTATGTCAGAGTACTTGATTACTCACCAGAGGTTAATGGTAAGATCCTACTGCTGAAGACAGTATATGCTGTCAGTATGGACCATGGAGAGACCTGGCTGGAATCTGGAAGTGAGCCAGTCCCCAGACAGTTAGCCCATCTAATCCTAGAAGGCACTACATGAGTTACTGGGGGAAAGAGGCAAACATCTGTCTGAGCAACTTTAGGTCTAAGCTACTCAGAAGCAACCAAACTGATGTGATGCTTACAGAAGTGCAATAGTGGCACACAGCCATCATGGGTAACCAATTGCTCTTGGATTAGCTAACAGATCTACTCAGTGAAAAGGAACCCATAGCTAGAACTGGGAAAAAAAATCAGTCATACCCAGATAATGAGTTTGCTTTCCAATATCAAGCTCCCACTAACCTTGGACTACAAGAGGGTTTACACCCACTAAATCTCTCTAAACTAAAAATCGTTATCCCATTTAACCTGCGCTGACTTCACTCTCCATTGGAGACTCTTCTTTTCTTTTGCAGATGGAAGCAGGACCTAACGAGAGAAATGACCCATCACATTTCACCAGGGTCCCAGCTGAAACTACAGAGGAATTGGGGAAATGAGCAAAAGTGCTGCTTTCTTTGTGAACCATCAGGTTCAGCACAAGAGTGAAGGAGATAGACACTGAGGACACTCAACACCTACCAAACCAGAGATCTGGAGACTGACTCCTAAGAGCCCATCACTGAAGTAGACGTAAAATGCACTTAACATGTGTAGCAGACAGCTTCAGGTTTGCTGAGATGAACTTCCAGACCAGGCACAGTTATGGAGTAAGGGATATTATTTATTGAACCTTACAGATCCAGGGGAAGTTCCATAATGGCAGAAGAAGCTGGCCTGCCTTCATAGAGCCAAGCAGAGAGAGAAAAGCCACCAGCCACACAGCAGCACACAGAGCAAAGCTACAGCCAAAAGCCACAGCACACTTCAGGAACTCCAACTGGGCACACTTTGCATATCTTTACAATGGAAGCTCAAACCATCACCACACCTTAAGAACCACCCCCAGTGACATTGCCTCCAGCAAGGTGGTTGCAGATGCAAACTATAAATTAATAAAACACTGAATATATTGGGGGACATATATTCAAACTACCACAACATGGCTCAGGGAACTTTGCATTAGAGGGGGTGGAAAGATTGTTAGAGCCACAAGTTGGGCCATTATGCACAAAGACATTGCCTCTTTCCCATAACTGATGACTGCTCCCACAATGTATTGCCCACAATCCCCATGGGGATGACCTGCATTCCCAATGAGGAGGGTCCCTTTGGAGGGGAGGCAGAGATAAAGGAAAGGATGGTACTAACATGTGCTGTTTACATTTTAAGTATGTCCATAACAATACAAATAAAATACTAAAAAATATATAAATTAACTCTATAAATCAATAAAATAATAAAAATGAAAACAAAACAAAAAACTTTTTATTTATTTGCACGTGTGTTTGTGTGTGTGTGTGTTTATGTAGGCTGTGTCCCCTTGCTGCTGCATACATACTCAAACAAATTCACCACTTTTGTGTTTGCCTTTACATGAGTTTTGGGTAACTGAATAGGAGCCAGCAGCTTTGTAAGCAAGTGCTTTTATTGCTGAGCTGTCTCCCCAGCCTCAAAAATTCTTTACTCTTAATGTTAATTGTCCTTTATTTCTTGGCTCCAGTTAATGCCTTTTCATCAGATAAACCCATTATAATTGTGTGAAAAACTTTTATTGGTCAAACTGATTTTGAAATGCAAAATTTAATAAGTCATTTGTCTTCTGCACCTTAAGCAGTAGATTCCTGGAGTTGGCAGGTAATTCCAGAGCACACAATTCAGAGACAGTGTTAACCAGTTAAGTAAAGAAAATGTTAGCAGTACTATGTGATCCTTGGTAAACCCTGGACTCTTTGAGCATCACCTTTGAGATCTGCAAAGTGAGGGAACTGGACTAAGTGAGATTTATGGTCAATGCGAGAGAAGAAATGTTGCAAGCTGCTGTCCTCATGCTGAAGTGCAGGGCTGGGAACTGCTCTCAGATGAATACAGAGCATGGGAAGAGCAGGGACTTAAGGTTATAGGAAAAAACAACTTGAAATTTGCCCTTAAAAACTCATCATTCAAATTAAAGATGATTCAAAACTATCTTTGCATGCTTTCACCCAGATTTTAAAAAGAATTAAATTATTTTTAAAATAGTTAATTTTTGTTGTTGTTGTTGTTTTGTTTTTCAAGGTAGGGTCTCACTCTGGCCCAGGCTGACCTAGAATTAACTATGTAGTCTCAGGGTGGCCTTGAACTCACGGCAATCCTCCTACCTCTGCCTCCCAAGTGGTGGGATTAAAGGTGTGCGCCACCACACTCGGCTCTAAAATAGTTAATGTTTAAAAAACAGATATTTTTTTTGAGAGAGACACAGAGAGAGAGAGAGAGAGAGAGGGAGAGAGAGGAAGACAGATAGAGATGGGCGCGCCAGCAGCATCTCAGCTGCTGTGAAAGAAATCCAGATGAGTGCACCCCCTTGTGGTCATGTGCGGCATTGCACCCTTGCGTCACTTTGTATCTGTCTAAATGTGGGACTTGGAGATTGGAACCGCTGGAGATTGGAACTGGCGTTCTTTAGGCTTAGGAGGTAGGCTCCTTAACCACTAAGCCATCTCTCCAGCCCAATGACAGATTTTTTAAAAAAATTTTAAAAGACATGTAAATGCAGGTTTGGTACAGATGTAAAGAAACACTCATATTTTGGGTGGAGTGTAAACCCTCCCACTTTATGCAGAGAAATCTGGCAACATACTTCACAATTGGAAATGCATACACTCTTGATTTACATATCCTGCTTCTAGGAATTTATGCTGTAGGTATACCTGCACATGTGGGAAATTAGATATATTATTTTCAAGGAGAGAGAGATAGAAGACAGAGAGAATGAGTGCATTAGAGCCTCCAGGCACTGCAAGTGGACTCCAACGACATGTACCACTTTGTGCATCTGACTTTACATGGACACTGTGAAATTAAGCTCAGGTTATTTGGTTTTGCAGACAAGCGCCTTAACCACTGAGCAATTTCTCCAGCTCAGGGAAATAATTTTTAATAAGGATTACCTGACCATTACAGTAGTTTCTAGTAATTTCTAGGAGAAAAACATCAGAAACATCTGAAATATTATATCCTTAATGGAATATTTATATTTTTTATTTATTTTCATTTTTTTGGTTTTTTTTCGAGATAGGGTCTCACTCTAGCTCAAGCTGACCTGGAATTCAGTATGGAGTCTCAGGGTGGCCTCGAACTCATGGTGATCCTCCTACCTCTGCCTCTGGAGTGCTAGGATTAAAGGCGTGCGCCACCACGCCCAGCTCTTAATGGAATATTTCTAATTGGGTGTCTGTGGCTATGAAGAAAGTATTAAAAATGTAATATGCAAGCTAGAGAGGAAAATCTCAAAACATGGTAAGAATGTCTCTTGTAGAAGTAAATGACCTTGCCTACATGGTTCAAAAAAGGCTGAGAAAGGACTCTAGCTTCTCCTCCACCTATGAGTCCTGCAAGTGCATGTCTGCAGAGGTGACCAATGACTTTATTCGGTTGACACTGGGAAGGGAGGGGCATAGCGAACCAGGCTGAGACATGGCATTAATGGTTTCTTCCTCTGTCTTGTCCTGTTCCCTAAGCTTGACTCCTTGCGATGCTTCGGTTAACATCTGTCACACATATTCACACTCTATTTTTAATACAATTTATGGTCACCTTGCGTAAGACAGCTATTTTTAAATATTTTATGGTTACTACTTTTCTACATCAAGCTGCATTCTGTACTTGCTATGGAGGAAGATCCATTTGTGTCTTTTAGCACCACGCTGCATTAATAGCTGTTTCAGAATGACAGGATCCCCCTAACCAAGTCTTTTACCCAAGTTTTATGATTCTAAGGCTCACAGAAATGTGATTTATAGGTGCCAAAGTTTTCTAAGCATGGGCAGATATCACCATCTCTCTGGTGAAATATCTTGTTCCAAAGTTGACAGACATTTATTTTCTGTTGTGTAACACCCTTTCAAAATGTTTGACTAACTATAGATACAAGGTATAATGAAGGATTTAAAAAAAAAAAAAACAGTAGTGAGCTCATGACTCACATGAAAATCAGGTCAGTAACAACAAGTAAAAAGTATTTGGGGCTGGAGTGATGACCTAGCAAGGCACTTGCCCATGAAGCCTAAGGACTCATGTTCAACTCTCCAGGTCCCATGTAAGCCAGATGCACAGTGACAAAAGCCAAGGTCACACATGTGTACAAGGGGTCACACAAGTCTGGAGTTCAATTGCACTGGATGGAGGCCCTGACATGCCAATTCTCTTCCACTTCTCTCTCTCTTTCACTCTCATATAAAAAAGAAGGCAGTCTTTTGGGTTTGCCTGGAAAAAAAAAAAAAGTATTTGTATGAGCTGGAGAGATGGTTTAGCAGTTCTTGAAAAGTCAGTCTCAGTTTTTTTTAATTGAATCTGCAAAACTAATAAAAATTATTATATGACATGTATTTTAATATAGTTTTGAACTAAATCTACCATAGAATTGAAATTTTCAGAATAGTTTGGAGTATAAAAGTAATAAAAATTTAGCCATAATTTGAAGAGAAGGGCCTGATTTAAAATATTGACTCTCAGAAGTATATACTAAGCCAAAAAGTATGAAAATATCTTCTCCATCCAGATACAGATGGTGAAATTCCAAATGCCTAAGAATCAAGTGATGATGTAAAAATAGTGTCAAATTTAAAATGATACAGCAAATAAAAATTAAAAATGAAAAGAAGTTGAAAAGAAGTGTGAACAGAAGGAAACTGTATTTCCCTTAGCACTGGGTTTCAGGAATTATCTCTAAAGCCTGGAAGAGAGTCTATGTAACCTGAAGACAGTCCACCATGTAAATTCTGAGATTGGGGTGGAAATCTTTATTGTTAACAAGCTCCCAGATAATTCTGGTGAACATCAGATTTCATGACATTGACTTAACTGCTAGTTGTGGAGCCAAACAGGTTGGAATTGTGAATATCTGCATTTCTGTTTTAATTAGTACTAGTTGAAATATCAAACTACAGAATAAATTGTTTTTTATTTATTTTTTATTTATTTATTTGAGAGTGACAGAGAGAGAGAAAAAGAGAGAGAATGGGTGCACCATGTGTCCAGCCACTGCAAACAAACTCAGATGCATGCACCATCTTGTGCATCTGGCTTACATGGGTACTGGGGAATTGAGCCTCAAACCGGGATCCTTAGGCTTCACAGGCAAGCATTTAACCACTAAGCCATCTCCCCAGCCCCAGAATAATTTTTTTTTTAACAATGCTGTATTCCATTGCATTTTTAAAGCAGGAACTTTCCCCATCATGTTTTAATGTTCCTGAAATTGAAATACTTTATCCCACGTATGTCTTTCTTTTCCTGAAAAGATGTTTGTAATCCAGTTACAAAATAAATGATTTGTGTCTCACTCAAGGAAATGCATTAGTGAGTGATCTCAATGTTCTGGAACATTAGGCCATTTGTGGTGTGGATTTGTGGGTAAATCTGTGGACTTCTGAAACCACTGAGAAGCTGAGGTTCCCTTTGGCGTGTGCCAGGGCATTTGCTCAACATGGCAAGCTGGCCCTATCGGTAAAAACCATGACTCCTCTGAATGGAGACACAGCCATCATTGCCTCAACTCTTATGCAAATGTTCCTTGAAGCTAGTCTATGGTTAGAGCTGGTGATAAGAACAGGGTCAGCTTTTAGTCTAAAGTGGTATTTTGATGGGCTGGAGAGATGACTTAATGATTAAGATTTGATTACCCAGGACCCATATAAAATCAGATGCACAAGGTGATGCATGTATCTGGAGTTCCTTTACAGTGGCTAGAGGTCCTTGTGTGTCCATTCTCTCTCTCTGTCTCTCTCTCTGTCTCTCTGTCTCTCTCTCTCTCTCTCTCTGCCTCTTTATCAAATAAATAAATAAATTTTTAAAGGAGGTATTTTAAGTTAATCAAGGAGGTGAACTAGCAGTTAATAAGAACCTTTAATGGAGTGAACTATACAGTTTGGATTTAAGGAGTATCCAGTTTTCAAGTAATAAATTTTGTAATTTTATTGTAAAAAAAATAATTTACATTTGAACACTTGAGACTCATATCTGCTGAAAACATTATGGATGTACATTATATGATTCCTGTAGTGCTTGGGTGAATTGTGTGTGTAATCATACATGCATATTTACTATTAAAGTATCTGTGTAAACATCTACACACATATATACATATAATATATATCTACAACTCCAAATATACATGATCACATGATCTATAAAACACCTCTGTAAATATGTATACTTACTAATACATATTAGTATATGTTTCAAGATTTTTATCGATATGATTAAATATTTCACATATTAATGACTTACTCTGATGTCAGTAAAAGAAAACTGAGGTAAAAATATTCTTATCTTTCTTTTGCTATTCTGTTTGTAATGTTTTGTTAAGTTCCTATCAATTTTAAAAGCCGTATCTCATTCATCTATGTCCATGCATCATTCTTCTATTAGGCTAGAAATTACTTAAATGGAATGATGTCCTGCTGGTTTTTGCAGACTTCAGTGCCTAATAGAGTGATCTACATTTAAGACAGACTTAATGAAATCCAGAGGAATGCTAAATGAACAAATGAGTTAGAAGACATTAGAGCCATTACAAGTTCTTATGTGAATGATTTTCTTCAACTTGGGCCAATCATATCCTTTCCGTGGAAGCCAGTTCATTCATCCATATAATTATTCTGTGGGTTTAAGTATTCTTTAGGGAATTTAGAGAATTTTGCTTCTCACATAACAAATTAAAATATTTTGTGTATTTTATATTGCAGAGATACCTATATTATGCTGTGTATGGAATTTTATCACATCTTCCTTCAAATATACTAGCTACCAAAAAAATAAAAGGCAGTAGTTAGAAAGAAGGAGTTTAGTGTAAAGGATATGGAAAAAGGAGGAAAAAGAAAACAAAAGGAGGGGGTTATCATCAAAATACATCATGTACGTGTAATGAAAATTGTCAATCAGATGTTTAAAAATAGTCTGTGAAGAGGGAGATTATGGAACAATTTCAATTTATCCAATATGTAGTACTGTATCTTTGCATTTAAAAAAATTTATTGAGAACCTCCATATATAGACAATATACCATGATCACAAACTCCTCACACCACCTTCCCTTCCCCCCTCGAAAATTCTCCCTCAACAGAATCCTTTCTTTTCAACTAGTCTCTCTTCTATTTTCCCCCTCCTATTATGCAGGTCTTGTGCAGGTAGCATTAGCCACTGTGAGGTCATGACTACCACAAGTTTAAGTCTAGAAGACAGTTGCAAAGCACTCCTCCCTTTCTTTCACTCTTATGTTCTTTATGCCACTTTTCCTGAAGTCATCCCTGAGCCTTGGAAGGTGTGATAGAGATGTTACCCTGTCATTTCTTCTACAATGTTTAGTAAATTTTTTAAAATTTATTTATTTATTGAGAGAGAGAGAGAGAGAGAATGGGCATACCAGGGCCTCCAGTCACTGCAAATGAACTCTATATTCATCCACCACCTTGTGCATCTGGCTTACTTGTGTCCTGGGGAATTGAACTTTGGTCCTTAGGCTTTGTAGGCAAGTGCCTTAACCACTAAGACATCTTTTCAGTCCAATAAATAATATTGCAAATATAGAAAATAATAAAATTATATGAAAAAAAGAGTTCAGTAATACTGAAAATCAAAAGTGATAAATTTTATATCAAAGTGTCAGGGACAAGAAAAATTTAAAGTAAGTGTAAAAATCCAAAGTTCAAAAATGTAGTCTGGGAAAATACTAGCTGGGTGACCTTCTGAAAAATTAACCTCTGAGCTTCCATTTCCTGGTCTATAAAATAGAGGAAATAGGAGCTGGAGAGATGGCTTATCCATGAAGATGCTTGCCTGCAAAGCCAAAGGACCACAGTTCAATTCTCCAGGACTCACATAAGCCAGATGCACAAGGGGAAGCATGCATCTGGAGTTTGATTGCAGTGGCTGGATGCCCTGGTGCACCCATTCTCTCTCTCTGCCTCTTTGTCTCTCTCAAATAAATAAATATAACAGACTTTAAAAAACCCAAAACAAAGATATTTAAAAAATAAATAAATGGACTCCTGGTCAAGATGATGTTGGCCTAACCACACCACACCTCATGAGGAAGGAAAGGCAAGGCATTTATGGTTAAGTGGGGTTTTTAACAGTCTACAGATTCTGGTAGGCTTCCAGTGGGTGGGCACAGAGGAGCAAAGTAGGGAATCTGCTGATTGCATGCTCTTGGGTAGCCTACCAGTTCCCCAGTCCCCTCAAGCATCCAGCAGAGCCGCACTCCCAGCTACAGGTTCCACCTGCACTAACCGCAGGCTTAGTGGACCCAGGCCAGCAGGCTAGCCTATGCAGGAAAATGAAACTTGACCCACACATCTCACCATGCACAAAAATCAAATCCAAATGGATCAAAGCC
This sequence comes from Orientallactaga sibirica, assembly GCA_036365145.1. Taxonomy (NCBI): domain Eukaryota; kingdom Metazoa; phylum Chordata; class Mammalia; order Rodentia; family Dipodidae; genus Orientallactaga; species Orientallactaga sibirica. The sequence continues at coordinate 55,648,561 of JAEOAD010000005.1, forward strand.
CTCAATATAAGACCAGAAATTCTGCTATGACTGGAAGAAAAAATAGGAGGAACTTTCCATGATATAAGAGTGGGAAATGAATTCCTGAACAAAATCCTAGTAGCTCAGGAAATTAAACAATCACTCAACATTGCAGTCTCATGAAGTTGAAAAGTTTTTGCACAGACAAACATACAATAAGCAAAGCCAATAGATTACCCACAGAATGCGAGAAAATTTTTGCCAGCTATACAACTGACAGAGGCCTAATTTCTAGAATTTATAAAGAACTCAGAAACCTAAACAATAAAAAGTCAAACAACTCAATCACAAAATAGGGCAGAGAACTGTACAGGGACTTCTCAGAGGAAGAAAGACAAATTGCAGACACACACTTAAAATGTTCAACATTCCTAATTATCAGGGATATGCAAATTAAAATAACTATGAGATTCCACCTTACCCCAATAAGGATGGAAAACATTTAAAAATCTAATGAAAACAAATGCTGCTGACAAACAACCTGATGTGATGCTCACACAAGTGCAATAGTGGCACACAGCCATGCAGGGTAACCAGCTGCTCTTGATTTGGTTAACAGATATGCTCAGTGGAACGGAACCTATAGCTGGAACTGAGAAACAAGTCAGAACCATATCGAAAAACAAGCTCGCTCTCCAATATCAAGCTCCCACCAATCGTGGGCTACAAGAGGGCCTTACACCTACGAAATTCTCTCTGAAATATAATATGGTTATCGTATTTATCTGGTGCTGACCTCTCTCTCCATTGGAGATCTTGTTTCTCTTTTTCAGATGGATGCAGAACCTGAGGAGAGAATCAGCCCATCTCACTTCACCAGGGGCCCAGCTGAAACCATAGAGTAATGGGGGAAATGAGGAAGAGTTTTGCTTTCTTGTTGAACCTGGTACCAACACAAGGGTGAAGGAGATAGACACAGAGAACACTCAACTCCTACCAAACCAGATATCCAGAGACACAGAAGCTCCCTAGACCTCATGACTGAAGTAAACCTAAAACGATCCCAACATGGCTCAGGGAAATTCGCAGAAGAGGGGGTGGAAAGATTGTTAAAGCCACAAGTTGAGACATTATGCACAGAGACATTGCCTCCTCCCCATAACTGGTGGCTACCCCCACAATACACAACCCACATTCCCCAAGGAAAAGAGTCCTTTCAGAGGGGGACAGGAGAGGAAGGAGGTTAAAGATGGTATCAGCATGACTGTATACACACTATCTACAAAACTCAAAAAAGAAATAAATAAATAAAGGAGATAATACCCATGCTTTCTCTTTCTCAGGCTGCTGTGCAGACCATTAATATGATATATGTGAAAGCCACTAATATAGTGCTACTCAAATGGAGGCACAGTTTTATTCCTCCATACCAATGTATTCAACTATATATTATTATGGCAACATGAATTCTGAACTTGCCAAGGCTCTGCTAAAAAGAAACATAAAATAAAATGATAGAAGTGATGGAAAACAGCTCTGAAAACATAATTACATTATGCAAATGTACAGTAATATTATTTTATATCTTGATGCAGATTTTTGAAACCATTTATGGGATGCATTCCAAGTAATAAAGACTACAGGTAATGAAAAAATGTATCTGAATTCAGGAATAAATAAACCTTGATGCTAAATTTTTTGTTTGTTTTCAAGTCAGGGTCTCTGTAGCCCAGGATGACCTGAAACCCACTCTTTAGTTCCAAGCCAGCCTTGAACTCACAGTGATCCTCCTACCTCAACTTCCTGAATGCTAAGAATAAAGGTGTGTGTGACCATGCCCAGCTCTCCCTTAGGATATTTTGTATTCAAGAAAAATGTCATTTGTTCTTAAATATTTCTGAACATTATTCACTAATGTTGAAAAGGTAAAGTGTTAAATAACAATTAGGAGTAGCAGAGACATGAATTAGACCTACTTTGAAAAATAATTTTTTTCTTAATTTTCATGTGGATTTTTACAACATGGGCTCAATGACAAAAATGAATATAATGGTTAGGGCCAAGAAGTTAGATACTTGTGCTTGTGAAATACCCATTAAGTACAGAACCTGTAGTTGCTTAGTGATAGACTAAGGTAGATTCCAGTACATAGCAGTGGTTATAAAATTAATATGTACTCAAGTATTAGTTTCTTCAATAAGAATTTATTTTGCATTGACATATTGCATGGAAATAAGGACTTGGTAGTGAATAAAAGAAATATATTTATTCCCTCTGAGACATTTATTGAATGTTAAAGATCATTGGGTAAGGTTGTATATTGGTAAAATACAGACATTTAAGGGAGACAGATATTTATGGAATTTGGAGAATATCCAATTTCTGAAGCATCAGTTTGCTTCATAATAGTGTTATTACTGAACTCTTGAATCTATGAGAAAATCAAATGAACAATGAGTGTGAATCATCATCTATGCATATGTGTGTGTGTGTTTCAAGGTAGGGTCTCACTCTGGCTCAGGCTGATCTGAAATTCACTACATAGTCTTAGGGTGTCCTTGAACTCCTGATGATCCTTCTACCTCTGCCTCCCGAGTTCTGGGATTAAAGGCATGTGCCACCAAAGGGTAGATTTTATGGTGTTAGTACATATGCTACTAACAACTATATAACTTTATACTAGCTTTGTAGTTTATGCCACATTAGAGTATTCTGCTAGGAACTTTTTTATTCATAACTTAGAACCAGAACATTTATTTCACATTGCAAATAGAGCTCTGTTTTCTTATCTGAAGCTTCCACATTCTGACTCTTGGCTTCATGCCCTGTGTTCAGGTTCACACCCACACCAGATGCATGCTGACAGAGTTTCCATGGGCTCTGGACTCTCCTTGCTTGCACTGCTCTCACACACCAAAGTCATGTTTCTTAGTTTTTCCAGGAAATAGCTGCCAGTATCACTTGATAAAGATTCCCCCGTATGCCTTGGCCCCAAGGGAATGAACTTAGCCCATTTCTATTTGTGATGAATGAGTTTATGCTCTCTGGGTTTCAGTCCCCACCCCCATTTCTTGTCCATTGTCATAAATTCCTGTTTCTGATTTTTAAGGTAATTTTGGGATGAAAATAAAAATATTTTTTGCATAGACACCCTTCTAAACTTATATGCAATCCACTGAAACAGATGAGAGTCCCACTTCTCACAGGGGGCAGGGGGAGGGGGCTGCAGTGCTGGTGCCTTTGCTCATTATGACATTGCTTTGCCAGCACCAGTTAGTGGATGGAGGAGGAGGCTACACTTAAAGTCAGGAATTGGATGTTTCGCTCAGTTGCTCCCTCATCCATCTTAATTTAGACAATATAGCCACACAGTTCCTAGCACACACCCCTTTCATGCTGATGGAAATAATGGATATGTCTATGAATGTTCAAAGAAAAAAATGGTTGGATGCACATTTTCTTTCAAAGACAGACACATCCCATTCTCCTTCCCAAGTAAAAGCCTAAGCAATAACCCTGTCAAGAACTAAACACTGAAATAATTTTTTTTTGTTATACTGAGTACATAAATCCAAGAGGTTATACTTAAGCAGGATCCCTTTAAGAAATATAGCTAATGTTTCAAAAATATCTTTGTGGGAAAGGGAGTAGTGAGAGTAAAGAGAGCAATCAAACTATCAGGCTCTGAAAATAAATAGCATCATGAATATTAATAATGTATTGTATAAATCCAAGTTTATACATTTTGCATTTATTTTTCTAGCAAGAAATTATATAATACAGCTAACTTCTCAGACTTTTTACATAAGGTATTTCTAATAAATAACAGAAATATTCAAACAAACTAACATCCACTCTGCAATTGTTATTGTTTGTGAGGCTTTTATATGAGTCGATTTACTTAAAATAATGCAAAAGAACACACAGGCAATCCCCTTTTTATATGAGGAAATGAACTGTAGGAAAAATGGTAGAAATTTTCATTACATAGGGGATTCAACTTACTGGCAGACTGGATGATCCTGGTCAATCCTCCCCAATAAAGATATTTTAAAAGGCTAAGAGGGAAAGGTTTGCAATTTTAAAAAGGATTAAAGAGCAATCGAGATCATGAGGAATTGCCAGGTTGAGGTCTGGGGGACATCTGGAGCTCTTAGCCAAGAACCAAAGCTTTTAGGTATTCCAGCCTTTGCTGGTATTTGTTGATCCAGGAGAGACACCTAAGAGGCTGACATAAGGATACACACACACACACACACACACACACACACACACACACACACACAGGAAAAGAGAGACAAAAGAATGGGAATGGGCACACCAGGGCCTCTAGCCACTGCAAATGAACTCCAGATGCACATGCCACTATGTGCATCTGGTTTATGGGGTACTAGGGAACATAGCCAGTATCCTTAGGCTTCGCAGGCACATGCCTTAACTAAGTCTTCTCTCCAGCCCCTGACATGAGGTTTTTGTTGTTGTTGTTTGTTTGTTTGTTTCAAGATAGAGTCTTACTGTTGCTCAGGCTGGCCTGGTAGCCACTATGTAGTCTCAGGGTGGCCTCAAACTCACCATGATCCTCCTACCTCTCCTTCTGGAGTGCTGGGATTAAAAGCACACACCACCATGCCTGGCATGAGTTTTTGATACACTAATGGGATGTCAGATGGGGAGAGACAGGACCCAGATTAATTGCTTTGGCTTTAGGATAGGAAATCAGAATGCCAAACTCTACAGGCAATGACAAAGCAAAAGCAAATAGGTAGCCTAACTAAAATTAGTGAGCCCAGGATAAATATCAGGGCCCAAACTCAGATGAAAATAGTTTAGACTTCAATTTGCCTCAAGACAAGAAACTGTCTAGGGGTTATGGGTGGCTCAAAATGATCCCTACTGTTAACAACGTATGCTCAGTATACAAAGGTAACCACACAGTAAAAAGACAGTATAAATGGGTATCGGCAGAACCAAGAAGCTCAAGAAGACTAGCCATTTCAAAGCTCCTCTATCCTGAACTTCCTGAACTTAAAGACATGACAGCTAATCTGGCAGACAGCTTACTGGGGGAAAGGTGTTTTTTTTGCTATGCAAGCTTGAAGCCCTGAATTCAGATCCCCATAGGCCATGTAAAAAGCAAGATTTTGTAGCGAGTGTCTGTAATCCAGCGCTTGTAGGCATAGATGGGAGGCAGAAACAGGAAGTATACCAAGAAGCTCATGGGCCATCTAGCCTGGACAAGCAGTGAACCACACAGAGACCTTGACTCGTCTGCCTCAAAGCAAGGTGGAGGACAAGGGCCACCACCCAAGATTGTCTTTTAACCTCCACACGTGCACCAAGGTAAAATCAGTCCCCCACTTTCTATCTCTTTCTCTCTCTCCTCTCTCTCTCTCTCTCTCTCACACACACACACACACACACACACACACACACACACGTGCGTGCACACCTTCTGGGGAAATGCTAAATGGTTAAAGCCACTTACTCTACAAATCAGATGAGTGGTTTGATCCTCAGTACCCATGTAAATCCAGACTCAAAGTGGTGCATGCACCTGTAATCCTAAATGGGCCCTTGGCAATGCGAAACAAAGTCAGGAGAATCAAAGAGCTCATATGCCAGCTAGTCTTGCCTTCCCAGAGACAAAACAAACAGGAGACAAAAACAAGGAGCAAGAAGAGGACCATCATCCTCAGTGGTCCTCTGACCTCCACATACATGTTATAGCACACACAAATCCATATATAATACACAACACACACACACACACGAGAGAATAAATAGCAGCCAAATTTATGAAATCAATAGGTAAGTTCATTAGAAATTTAAAAGAGAATAAAAAGCTGGGAATAAAAGGTCAAAGCATGGGGAACCCCAAAATGGTAAAAGATAGGAGATCAAGAAAATAAAGAGATATAGCATGAATATTTGTCCTGTGTTCACCATGGTCACATGGGGAACTAAGAGAGTAAGGCCACAGCAATGTTTAAAGAGACAGTGGCTAAATTTGTTCTGTAATAGATGAAACACACCAAGCCGCAAGAGTCAAGTCTAGTAAATACCAGCAGGAATAAAAGATAGGGAGGGAATAAAATCTCATGTGCTGTCAGAGGAAAATAGATGGCAAGGTCACAACTGTACAATAGTGAACTGACAGCTGACTTTTTCAAAGCAACCTTAGAAACACAAGTGAGTGGGACAGCATTCCCAGTATGTTGAGAAATAGTAACTGCCAAATTAGAGCCTGTATACACTGAGAGAACCCTGCAAGAATGAAACAGCAGGCAATGTGCCTGGGATCAATTCCCAGCACTGAAAAGAAAATGAGGGTAAACCAAAGAAATTTTAGATGAATAGTAAGCAAACATATAAAGGGTGCTTCAGGCACAAGGAGAATGCTAAAAGAAGAAATAAGGTCAGGAAAAGGTGACAAATCTCTGGGCACATTGTAAATAAATATTAGTTGAGAATATTAATTTTCTTATGACAACATATAATTATAATGGAAAACCAACTGCATATAATTCTACAATTAAAGAAGAGTAAATATGGAGCTAGAGAGAGGGCTCAGAGGTTAAGGCACTTGCCTGGAAAGCAAAAGGACCCAGGTTCGACACCCCAGTACCCATGTAAAGTCAAATACACTAAGTGGCACATGCTTCTGAAGTTCCTTTGCAGTGGCTGGAGGCCTTGGTGCATCCATTCTCTCTCTCTTTCTCACAAATAAATAAATATTTAAAAGAGAAGAGTAAATATGATTTAAGGACTAGGAAGAAGATAAATGTGTACAGTAAGGTATGGATTTTGATAAGTTATAATGTGAGAATTCATTCCAAAATATAGCCTATGATTTCTAAACTAAAATAAGGAAGAAATTGAATAATTAAATTGGTTTCTGTCAGCCCAAAAAAGTTAAGAAAGAAAAATAGTGAGTATAGAACTGTTCTGGCAAACATAAAAAATAAAATGAGGTAACAGGCAAATCCAAACGTTAGTAATTTATTGAACATGGATTAGTTAAATATGCCAAGTAAAAGATAAAGATAAGTACACATGGAAGAAGCCGGAGGAGACAAAATAGTGAAAGTTATTTACTGACAAGACTATATTACATAAATGTATAAAATAACTTAAAATTATAAATTTGTGTGCATAGCAAAAATTTATATTTGATAACATAAAAACAAAATCTAAATAAACTTGTAGTAGATGCACTAACAGAAAAACCACATTTTACTAGATATAAATGGAGTAACTTCATAATAATGAAATTCAATTTCCCTTAGAAAAATAAATCAGTTTTAAATTTGTATCTACTTTTGTAGCCTCAGAAAACAGAAAGCAAAAGTCAACCAAATTATACAGTGGAATGGCCATATGCATAGTCATAGTAGAAACATAAAAGAAAATTATTCTGTATCAGATGGTCCCTTGAAGATATCCCGTGTGAGTGTGATTTTTAAATCCTATTTCTTCCCACATTAGTTTTGGGAGGAAATGAATATCTTCCTTGTCTTTCCCCCTAATGCTGGGAATTCCTTAGAAGCATTTACCCTGAAGATGACAAATGTTTCAAGAAATTATAGGGTACCACACTTTTAAATTTTTCATTTATCATTGCTACTTATCTTGGGTTTTCACAAATAATTTAAAATACAAAGAAAAATGGTAGTTAACATTTTAAAGCCAGTGAACTAGCTTTGTGGCTATAGCTCAGATTGGTGGCAAATAGATGATAGATAAATAGATATGATGCAGAAGGTCCCTGACAGATTTTCCCTCACTATTCATTTTTAAAATCAACTGGTACTTCCTGTACCAAATGGAAAATCCTGCACTTATTGATTTTTTATTGTCTTTATACATTTTGACCATGAAGATTATTCTCCATGATTTCTTTAGTAACTACATTCCTGACCTTTTATACTAAAGAACTCCAGAATATCAGAACCTGAAGTTTCAAGGTTCTTCCTCTTATCAATTATTTGGATTGCTAGGGTGAAATGTATTTAACCCAGTATTTTTAAGTGTATGACCATTCCATCAAAGCACAGCCAATGAAAAGGTAACATGGAATCATTAGATGTGAGATGAACAAGAAACTGAGTCATCTGCAGATGGAAGTTTGAAGTCTTGCCCACAAAAAATGAGATTATCTATAATTAACTGTTCTCATGATACAAAAAAAAAAAAAAAAAAAGCTTAAAAACTTAAAGGTAGAAACTAGTTAGTTATGGTTTATTCTCATTTGCACCCCATTTCTTTTGTGCCCTCTGCAGTTCTGTTTCACATTGTTCTAGAGAGATTACACTAGCCTTAACAATCTCAGGTAGTTTGAAAGTTTCAGCAAAACAATTTGAGGAAAAGAAACAAGAATTATATGAGCTTAATTAGGTCTTTAAATTTTGAAAAATTTAACCATGCATTATTGGCACTTTATTTTGATTAAAGGAAATATTGAGAATTTTAGTTTATAACCAATAAATTTTACATTTCACTGGGACTGGTTTTCCTGTTACTTGCAATATATACCCTGTTCATCTCATTTTAATATCAGACTAGAGAGGAAAGAACACCACCCTCTTGTATATTTACTTACAGGGAACCCAGATACTTGTGCATTTGTGTAAATACATAGTTTACATGGATTTAGTATCCCAGCATCTTGTACACACATATAAAGTAGCATATAATACTGTGATTTTTAAAACACCTATATTCTAACTTGTATAAATCTTTAAGAAAAGAAATAGATTTATTTCCTGTACTTTGTTTTAAAAAAGGCTTTATCTTAAAAACAAACAAACAAACAAAACCCTAGAATTCAACTCCACAAATCAGCAGCCTCCCACATGTGTTAACTGGAAGTTTTTCAAACTATCAGAGAGATCATAGAGCATAACTCTTCTAAAAATAAAAACACATTCATACGATTGAAACAAACTATTCAAACAGAATAAACAAAGAGTTTAATACATTGTACATTCCAGCTGGTGTGTTCTGTGGCAATTTTTTCTTTGAGTTATTAACATTAATTTGGACTTATACCATGGTATGAAGAAGTTTTCAAAGAAAGAGCTTTTCTTTCATTGCTGCATGCCTAAGTACAGGCATTTTTTTTCAAAACAGGTAATTTCTGCTCAAATATATGAAAAGCTGGAACTTTTTAATATTCACAAGATAATTCTCTTTATTCCATGCTGTGGAGTTATTTTTAGCAAACACCTTCTGTCTATGTCCCATTCATTATGCAGTCTGCATAAACCACCAGGAGATAGCAAAGGAAGGAATTCCATAGCTTAAAACACATCCACTCTGTCTCGTCCATCAGCTATCTTTGAGGAGTTGTCTCTGCAATATCACAGGGAAAAAAAAAAAAAATATATTGAAAAAATACAAGTAGGGCTGGAGAGATGGCTTAGCAGTTAAGGCGCTTGCTTGCTTGCAAAGCCAAAGGACCTTGGTTCGATTCCCCAGGACCCACGTAAGCCAGGAGGGCACATGCATCTGGAGTTTGTTTGCAGTGGCTGGAAGCCCTGGTGTGCCCATTCTCTCTCTCTCTCTCAAATAAATAAAAAAAAATTAAAAATACCAGTAATGTAAATCCCCAAAGGAAAGATGTGTAACATATCTGGAAATAGATTGTAATAAAATTACCAAGTACTTTCTCACCATCTGGGAAAGCATTTTTACATTGACAAAGGGTTTTCAATCAAATTCAATTCAATATCCAAAAGATGCCATTCATCATGAAGAATATTCAGTCATGCAGACGCTTAAGTTAAGACTTATTTTCTGCCAATAATATGGCAAGACAATAGGCCACAAAGATAAGAAGCTAAATAAATAAATTTTTCTCTTCTTACTAAATTACTTTTTGAATGCTTAATATTTGCCAAGCATTGAGCAAGGTCTTGATGAATCTAGGCACTGATTTCAGAGTTCTTACAATACCAGGCACTCTCCTTTTAACTTCCCATATGCCATATGCTCACAAATGATGGCCATGGAACCATGCCATCACACATTTTCTAGCACTATTATTTTTGTCATCATCTCCCTTGTTTATTATAGCTGCAACTTGATATGATGAACAAGGTGTTGTTAGCAATCTCTTTTTATGCCTTCCTTGTTTTGTTGAACAACAATAAAAAGTCTCTGGTATGCTGAGCATTCACTAAACACAGCATTGGGTTAAGTGTTTAAAGATATTGTCCCTAAAAAACTATCAGAATTCTTTATCAGGTAGGGGTTATTATTAATTTAAGTAGAAGAAATTCAGGGTCAGAGTGATTTAATAAAGTACATGACCCTGGCCATGTCTTTTTTTATTTTTTATTTATTTATAAAGCCTTGCCTGCCTCATTTTCTCACTTCTTGTGAATAAAAAGAAAGGATACAGGAGGCAACAATTTGAAAATTCAAAACAAGATGCTCTGGTGGCATCAATATAAACATGCATTAGCAGGGCTTAACAGTATTACAGTTTTGAAAGGTTAAGGAAATCTTACATGCTGTCAAGTTAAAAGCTGTGTTCTATGGAATATTTATTTCCCTAAAAAGTCCTTAAAAAGCAGAGAAAACATTAAGACTGAAAGAAGATACAGCAGAGAGTCTTGGTTAAGGGAGCAGACATGAGGTCAGCTAAGCCTGTTTTTAAATGAGCTTGTCTATCTCACTATCTGCAGGACCATAGAGATTATTATATCTAAACCACACTTTTCTATCAACAAAATAGGAATGGTAACAGTTATTTGAAAAGATGCTTGGGAAAATTAATTTAAACTAATGTAGGCTACATGTATAGCATTGTGCCTTACAAAAGAACATGTACCAGAAATGGTCTCTGTGGTCTGATGGACTAATTGGCTAATTGATGATTTAACAATTTTTTTTTTTTTTGGTAGTGCTTGGATCTAAGCAAGAGCCTTGCACATGCTAGGTAACACTCTTTCACCTGAACTCCCTTTCAAGCCGAGTATTTGGTTTATATTTACTGCAGGCTAAGCCTGAGTGATTTGAAGCTAGTTTAGTTTAATCCAGATGGTACCACATTGGGTGTGGTGGCACACACCATTAATCCTAACACTCAGGAGGCAGAGGTAGGAGGATCACTGTGAGTTTCAGGCCAGCCTGAGACTACATAGTGAATTCCAGGTCAGCTTGGGCTAGAGCAAGACCCTACTTTAAAAAAAAATAAAATGAATGTACTAAGATTAGCAGTGTTTAGCAATGATAATTATTCTTCCTTTGGTTCAATCTATGGACTTTTAAAAACTAGCTTTAGCAAAAAGCCCCACAAAATGAGTTTAGCAAAAAAGCATCACCCTTGATCTCTATGGCCTCCAATCTCCTTCAGATGATGCCTGATCACTTTGACATGCCCTGAACTAAAGAGGCCTGTTGGGTGCGTTTTAGCCAGATTTCCCCTCCCACCTCCCCAAGGTTTCCTTTAATTAATTAATGTATTTATTTAGTAGTTTTATAGCCACTAACCTCCTTTCAGTCCCTTGCCAAGTTTTTCTGAGTTGATCCACATATTTGAAATTGCAGAAATGATAAATGTGCATCTCATGAAGGTTCCAAACAAAGTTACCATGTATTATCAAGTACCACTGAATAAGGTTTTCCTTATCAGATTAGAGGTGAAGTTGGTACTGAAGAAAATGAATGGGCAAGAAATGAGGATGAGCATCAGAGAATGGACGCACAAAAGTACTATGGTGAGGGAACAGTGCCAGCTTGGGTGGCCTCAATCAATCAATGAGACCTTTGAGCTCTCATTTGGCATAAGAGGCACTGCCTTGAATATTTAGAAAATTATTAAATATGTATTAAAATTATTATACACTTAGAATGTAAAATCATATATTGTTAATAGAAATATCATTATTAAATTATGAAAGAACTCCTTTGGTAGCTGCGAGATAGTTTAGACTTGTGATTAAAGCAATTTTATTATTCCAGTTCACTCAGGAGAGATGGCTTCTCATGAGCTGCTGTGAAGTAACCATTAGAAATGTTTTAGAAGTGACCAATTCTGGACAATGAACTGTCTGTATTCTCTACTTCTAAAGCCTTTTGAACACAAGGAAAGTATCTAGGGGTATTCTGGTTGAGGCTTTCGTAGAAGGTAAAAAGTAGTGCTTTTTGAAAGCCTTTAAATCCACAGTCATGTTTACATACACACACACCCCTACCACACACACACACACACACACACACACACACACACACAGCCCAGGATCTAGAGTCCCAGTGAGCACAGCCACAACCTCTTCTTCCTTTTATCTGCATTATTTTCCTCCAAGCTATTCGCAACAATAGTTTTGAAAAATAGGTCACCTAGACATCAAAACTATTTCATTTCAAGCCATCTAGGGCTCAAGATGGCTTTGCAGTGAGCTTTTTCCTGGTACTATGGCAGGAACCTGACATAACACACTGATTCACATATTTCCCAGTATCGCAGCATTGTTCTGGGTGTTTGATATTCAGGAGATGGACCACACATTTGAGCCTCAGGGAAATGAAAGACTTGGCATTTCAATTAGAGTCAGTGTCTTGCACGTACAAAGCATCGCTACAGAAAATCTTGGAACATAATGGATTATGTGGGTTTTGTAAACTAAGTATTGCTGAGCAGTTGAAAATGAACTTCTGTTCTCTGTGTGTAATCTCTCCTCTATCTTTGAGTTTTTTTTTTTTTTTCTTCTCAGAAAGGTGGCTAATTTGGTACATATCCAAATCCCCTTTATGTTTCTAGTCCATGGTTAGTGAATTGTTCTCAGCACATTTAATTGATTCTGCATAAAGCTTTGATTAAATGGCATCTAAAAGGGGAGGTTCTATGACTCTATGTATTTTACATAAAGCCCAAAGCAACTATAGAAATGATAAGTGCTTTCATTTCCTGTCATTGCCATTTTTGTGTCCTTGCTTTCACCCAATTTTATTGAAGTAATTTTTACTGCTCATGGTTGGGGAGGGGAGGATCCCTGAATTCTCACAGCAGCTAATTATCAATGAAGACAATAGAAATGGCTCCATCTCTTGTGAAAAACTAGTGTGTTAGGATTTACATACAGCTATGTCTTCCTTTTTGCTTTAGTGGTAGGGGAAAACACAGGCTTGCTACTTCATTTCAGATAATAATAACAAGAGAAGATACTGATAGCAGTAATACCAGTAACAACTCTGCGTAGAACATTTGCCAGGACATTATCTGCCTCATGTCGCTAATCCTCACAAAATCTCAATGAAGTGAGTTTTGATACTCCCACCAAGCTTGAGGACTAAGTCCAGAGAAATTCAGCAGCTGACTCATGTCACTGTACCTGCCACACAGCCCATACTTTTTCCTGAGCTCAGGCTTGAAATGCAGCTCATGCTCTGATGTTTGCAAATATGAAGTTCTGATGTACCTGATACCATGCTACCACTTGATTTTATATTACATTATGTTAGAATTCTTCCTTCTTGACCTGCAAAGGGCATGTCTAAGATGAAGGTCTTAGTAATGCTTATAGAATTTTAAACTGAGAAGAAACTGGCTGTGCAAATGATCTTGTAATTAAATCATGGCTTTTTTTAATTATTAAGTATAAAGAGGGTATCAGTTACTTCATTTCTAGTGATGCACAGAATAATTGACAGGAAGAAAGATGTTACCAAATAATGCTTACTAAATAAATATGGATAAAAATTATAAAAATACACAACTCCTGATAACATTGTTCACTTTAGATGTGAGAGTAGCTCAGAGAAAGACAAACTGAAATGGGCTGCTTTCATCTAAGCTGTGCTGTGGCCTCCAAGGGAGGGGAGAACAAAGCAGAATGCCTATCAGTAATATGCGTGCTACACTGCACTATGCCCAACACTTCCTCTTGTGCTGTCATTTATTCTTATACTCCCAAGGTCATTTTGATTTCCTATTAATTCTGTTTTCTATTTTGTTTGCTTACTTGTTTGTGTTTATTGGAGACAGGGTCCCATGTATCCCAGGTAGACCTTGAACTCCTACATAGCTGAGAATAACCTGGAACTCCTGATCGTCTTGCCTGCACTTGCCAAGTGCTAGGACTGCAGGCATACAATAATGACGTCTGGCTCCCATTTATTCTCAATAATCTTTCCACCTTTCCATTTACCACTGCTGTTTCAGCCTCTTTGTAGTAAAGTTATTGACAAAATTAACTGCTTTCCAAGCAGAACAATAGATATTGATTTTGGGGTAAGATTTACTAACTATATCAAGATTATAACAAACTACTAATAAACTGTCTTCTGTTTCTAATGGATATTTGCACAGAGTCTGATTTATTCTCTTGTGGTAAAGAGAGTGCTAAAGGGGAGGGATCCTTGTGGCTGTTTGTACAAGAAGAAAGTGTTACACTCCAAAAAGCAGAGCTAATGCCTTCTCTAGCAGATGACATGCAGATACCCTGAGAAGGATGTACCTGTGTGTGAGCGTGCGTGCGTGCGTGCGTGTGTGCGCATGTGCTGGGATGGGACCCTGAAGAAAGGCCTCTTCAAGAGACTTGCCAGGCAAATGTCACTTTTTAGTGTATTTTCTCCTGCCAAGCCCCTGCTTGAGCACTGACTCTGACAATAATGAGATCTTGGACAAATTACTGCATTTGCCTTAGCCCTTTAGCTGAAAAGAAAGTGGGTAATGTGAATCTCAAATCCAACAACTTCAAGAATATCAGAGTGATTTTCATACAGTACATTTTAAATATTCATATTATTAAAGGCACCATCTTTCAAAAGTTTCCAATACAATGATTAATGATCTCTTGATGATTTCTTTTAAAGTTAACCATTAGCTATCTCATTATTCTTTTCATAAACAGTACATTATGCTTTTTAGTTGTTATACATTCTCCCAAATATTCCTACTGGTAGATTCCATTTCTAGAAAATATTAAAGTCAGAAGATAGAGGTGAAGTTAATATTAATTTGGAAGTCTGGGTTTTGATTGCTCTATAGCTTTGGGAACCAGTTCCTTTATGCTCTGAGCAGGTTACACAAGGCATATCTATAAAACAATGCTCTAAAGGGGGCTCACGCATCTGGATTTCATTCACAGCAGTTGAGAGACTGCTGGCGCCCCCATCTCTGTCTCCCTCTCCCTCTCTGTCTATCTCTCTCTCTAAAAATAAATAAAAAATAATAAAAAAATATAGTAAATTGCTTATCTATAATTCTCAAGAGATGTGTTTTCTAATCTACTTAATTTCTTAATTAGAATTATTTTATTTCAAACATTGTTAAAACCATTCTGGGAATATGAATTAATTTGATTTAAAGAAAATTATCTATAAGATGTGGGGTTTGTGGTTTGTAAAGTTCATTTAATCAAAACTCTGGATATTTTAGATTTCTGATGTTTATTTTTTATATTTTATTTATTACTTATTTGAAAGCAGAGAGACAGAAAGAGAGAGAGAATGTGTGCCATTGCAAACAAGTTCCAGACATATCCATCATTTTGTACATCTTGGCTTTACATGGATACTGGAGAATCAAAACCAAGCCATCAGGCTTTGCAAGCAAGTGACTTTAATGATTGAGCAATCTATCCAGGCCTGATTTTTTAAAAATATACAAATTACACACAAGCTGAATATTATCAATATTGAGGATATTCATGTAACTTGTAGCAATTTAGGGAATTTAACATTGATCTTCAAATGTATCTGCTGAGTACTGCCATGTCCCAGTTGAGTTCCCCAAGTAAGGGAGAAAAGACCCAACTAGAAGAGACATTGAGCCAGAAAATAAGAATGCCTTCATGCAAATATCTATACATGCTTTATAAGATCACATAAGTGCATATGCTTCTCTCTTACCAAACCAATGAAGATTCATCCTTTAAGGAAAGATGCTTACTGACTACCTTGATGTTAGTCCCAGCAATCTCCATTTAAGAACATTAATTTGGACATAAATCCAGAATACTTCCAGAAACATTTACTGTAATAATACAGGTATTTTCTTTTTAAGTAGTTTTTAGTTGCAATACAGAGAAGTAGGTATTCTGGCATTTTCAAATATAATTTGTTTTTGTTAATTCTCATTCTTCCCTTAGGTCCTCAATCCCACTTTCTCCCTTTAATTCCCCTTCCTTCTAGTTTCCTTCCCTTTCTATTTTTTTTTTTTAATTTTGTGGTGCTAAGAATTGAACATATGGCCTTGGGCATGCTAGGTAAGAGCCCAACTAGTGAGCTATATCCCTAACCCACCATTGGAGATGTTAAATGTGTGATTTAGTATTGTCTGATGTGACAGAATGAAATTACTTCCCACTCTAATGTCAAAGCACCTCCCAGTAAAATTAAGTACAGAGGGCTGGAGAGATGGCTCAGCAGTTATGGTTTTGCCTGCAAGTCTTAACGACCTGAGTTTGTTTTCCCAGTGCCCACATAAAGCCAGATGCATAGTGGTGCATGCATCTGGAGTTCATCTCCAGTGGCTGGAGGCCCTAGCACGCCTATCCTCTCCCTCTCTCTCTCTGCTTGCAAATAAACAGAAAATTTAAAAAATAAGTATAGAACTGAAGCATCTGATTATCAGATTATCATGACTATTTGCTTCTCTGTGCCCTATTCCAGCCTTGCTGGAATTCTGTTCTTGCAATGTTATAAATCAGGACTATAAATTTTAAAAGGCTGTAAATTTGTTTGCTTTTTTAGATTAAGATATTCAAGTATTTTTTTTTCTGACAGAGAAATAGAGAAATGGAAAGAAAAATCTTCACTAATACATGACACTGAGATTTTAACTCCCTTCTCATGGAGAAGGCAAGGACATAAAGTACACACTGAAGTCCCTAGAGATTGGAAATGATGCACTGAACAGGATTCTACTATGTCTCCAACTTTTACCACCTCCAAGGTATAAATTCTTCCCAAGACTGAAGTGAGATGTGGTGGTGCACAGCTGTAATTACAGCTACCAGGGAGGTTGTGGCAGAAGGATTGCAAGCTCAAGGCTTGTTTGAGCTATACAGCAAGTTCAAGATCAGTCTGGGCAACTTAGCAAGCCCCTGCTTCAAATTGAAGTTTAAAAGGGGGGAGGGGGATATAGGTCAGTGATACAGTGCTAGCCTAGCATGTGCAAGGTCCTGGATTCAACTCATTGTACCACAAAAGTATGTAATTAACCCAATTGACATATATCTTGCTCTGACTATTGGGGTTTTTTGTATTTTTTATGAGGGTGGATGATTGGCACACCAGGGCCTCCAGCCACTGCAGTTGAATTACAGATGTGTGTGCCATCTTGTACGCGTGAGCAACCTTGCACTCTTACATCATCTCATGTCTCTGGCTTACAAGGGATCTGGAAAGTTGAACATGGGTCCTTAGGCTTCACAGGCAAGTTCCTTAACTACTAAGTCATCTTTTAGGCCTGCTCTGTATCTTTATCTACTTAAAGTATAGGGTTGTTTCTAGAAACTGCTGGTTAATTGTGAGATTATACTCATTAAACATATTCTTTTCTCGATTGGAAGATAATAATCTTGTTAAAGGTAGTCAATATTTCTTTATTTCTGATTTAACACTAACTTTTGAGCAACCTATCTATATCTAAATAATAAATTTACTATTACTAATTTGGAAAGTAAGAAAGAAATAATTAACTATTAAATCTCCCACAACTTGATTATTTTATGAATGCAGTGTGGTATTCTCCAAGTTAGTTGGTAATTTGCCTCTCATTTCAGATTAAAAGAACTTTTGTGATTTCTGCATTAGGGGTGTATTTACATATTCTGAAATATGTAATATATTAATGTTACTTACAACCACCCCATTGTGCCACAGAACATCAGAACTATTCATCCTGTCAAACAACACTATTGCACCCTGTATCAATCTCTCCACCCCTCACATTATTCTCCCCAGTGCTGCTCAGCACTATTCTGTTAGCATTCCTCTTGGTGAAGTTGGGTGACACCAGTGTCCAAGCTAAGTCAGTATGTGTTATTTAATGCATGTATATAGGTACACCTTTTGTTTTTGAAAAATGCTCCAATAGTTTTACATAGTATTGCCTTAAGACAACAGAAATTTAAGAAAATTACATGTATGGAAATTCAGTGTAAAAGTCAGGCAGGCAATTTACCTGGCACTGAACACTACTTGAGAACATTAAGTTTTTGGTATTAAGTACATTTGTGAGTATTAAACTGATTACTAAATGCTTGGGCTTTGAAGTGAAGCAAGGTGAGGATCAAATACTGCTTCTGCCACTTAACTGTAAGGTTAAACTAATTACTTATCCAGGTTTGGAGCTTCACA
Organism: Orientallactaga sibirica; assembly: GCA_036365145.1. Classification (NCBI taxonomy): domain Eukaryota; kingdom Metazoa; phylum Chordata; class Mammalia; order Rodentia; family Dipodidae; genus Orientallactaga; species Orientallactaga sibirica. The sequence goes on from JAEOAD010000005.1 coordinate 55,666,834, forward strand.
CTAGAAAAAGTGTGGTAAGAGTATCCCATGATTGAGATTTCATGAAATTTAAGATGGTCAAGCATAAAAAGGTGTGTTTGTTTAACTAGTATAAGAAAAGCTGATGATCAAAGGGAGACAATAGACCAAAACAGACATGTTCAGAACCACTTCCATGGCCTTTAGAAACTTTATCCCAGATCTTTACAATGGACAGGACACACAATGCTTGAGAGTGAAAAGGGGAGGGAGGCGGCTTTTTTTTTTTTTTTTTTTTTTGATTATTGAGGAAATATGTTTTGAAAAACGGTATGCCACACCTGCTCCTTAACTCTCCCCAAGGAGGCACAGTGACATTGCACCTGTTCCCAATCAGCAGCTGGAAGGGACACTAGGACACTCCATGAGTCTGTTGTAGTTTCCTCCCAAGCAATGACAGAAGGATGAGGGGTGGTTTTGCCCAACTCTTGAGAGCATCAGTGCTGTTAACCTCAGAAAGCCCCACTCAGAAATCCTCATTAGAAGAGTCATCTTTGAAGATTATCTCTGCTGTGGATACATAAGTCTCCAAGGAGAAGGAAGCACCTGGCCCTCAGGAAGCAGGGTCAGCTGAAGTGACACTTTTTCTGTCCCAAATGCCCTGTCAATGTTCAGTGTTCCAACTTCAGAGAGTAAGAAAGTTAAGGAAAATACAAGGAGAAGCACACTTCCCCAAGCTAGTTGAGAGCTGTGATCATCCTCTGTGACCTGACAGCCTAATCGCTACACCAAGACCAGGACTGAAAGCGACTAGAGGACTTGCTAGACCATAGAAGTTATAACTCCAGCACATTTTCCATCCAGAGCAAGACTGCATTTAGTGTGCACATTTGAATGAAAAGAAAAAGGAAAACTAAGAGTATTTAGATTCATTTTTTCATGTGCTATAATAACTCAATGTGTGTGTGTTTGTGTGTGTGTGTGTGTGTAAAAGGCTCTTTGACTTCTTAATTAACTGGCATATTTTGTTTGCTCGATACCAGCCCTTCATCCAGGCAATCTTATGGGCCATTTTTTCAGAGTTTCACTGTAAACCTGACAAGATGGGGTTATCTATGTGCCCAAGAAGTCGGGAGTGCTCCCCTGAATGTTCTATGAGAAGTGGGAACATAGATAGCACTAAGCCCTGAGATCTAATGTCTACTTACAGAATGAGAACACAAGCCACACTAACCACAGTGTAAAGAAGAAATAAGGACTAATTGCCACTAGAGACATCACAAGCTGTGTTTGTTACCAGCACACTGTGAAGCCAGACAAGACATTGCTGGCGATCTGAGAGCTGTGACAGAGGTCTGGGTAACAGTCTGAGATCCTTGTCCAGGCTCGTATCTAGAAGCTGTCCTGATGACCCCTCCCCTCAGGGCCAGGGTCTTCCCTATGAATTCTTCACAGGCCTGCCTTTCCATGAGCTTTAGGAAAACTTAGAAGTTGTAGGAATTGGACACAGTTATCCTAAAATCTTCATTTTGATGTGCTCACTACTGCAAGATCAGTCTGCAACCACGACCAGAAATTAACAGAATGACTGGCACATAGAATACTCTGGATAAATGATAGGGAGGGAAAAGTCCTCTGATGGTTACTGCTGCTATCTAAAAACAAAACTTCACAGCTGGGCATGGTAGTGCATGCTTTTAATCCCAGCCCTTTGGAGGCAGAGGTAGGAAAATCACAGTGAGTTCAAGGCCACCCTGAGACTTGAGACTACATACTGAATTCCAGATGAGCCTGGGCTACAGTGAAACTATACCTCAAAAAATGGAAAAAAAAAAAAATAAAACCCCCAATAAAGAAAACCTCACATACAAGCTTGTGAGAGGGAACATTATATCCCAAATGAGCTTTAGATTTCTTACATGGGGCTGCATTTTAATATGCTCATAAATCACTGGAGCTGGAAAACCCAGTATGAGTGCTGACCTAGCAGTATCTTAGACACCAGCTCCTGGTTAACACTAAAGGATTAACTTGCTAGCTACATTATCTTAGGATGCCACTTCATGAGAAAAAAACAACAACAACAAACAACAACAAAAAACAAAAACAAAGAAACAAACAACTTTTTCCTTACTAAGTACTTTAGTTTTTATCCAAATACAAATTTAAAACATCCACATAAAATATGTTTAAATAATTCCAATGATGACCATGTTACTAAAATACATATATACTTTCAACAATCTAAGTTTTGTCACTTCTGGATATGGCATATCAAAACAATATTTTTCTTTCTTTTTCTATTTGTTTTGGTTGAGACAGGGTCTAGGTACAGCCAAAGCTATCCATGAGCTCACCGTGTAGCCAAGTCTAACTGAAAATAACAGCAAATTTTGGTTTTCATTGCATCTCTGCCTCCCAAGAAGTGGGATTACAGGTGTGCATGCATGCCCCAAAGTGTTACTTTTGTGAGGCAGGGTCTCATTCTAGCCCAGGTTGACCAGGAACTCACTCCATAGGCCTTAAACTACCTTGGCATGCATCACCACACCCAGTATGATCATGAGTGTCTATTCTCTTAAATTATATTTCTTTTTTTCTTTTTAAAGTATTTTTATTTATTTATTTACAATCAGAGAGAAATAGACAGAGTAGAAGCAGAGAGATATAGAGAGAATGGGTGTGTCAGGGCCCCCAGCCATTGCAAACTGATTCAGAAGCTGACTGTTCCTACACTAGTATGTTAGAAACAAATTCATTATTGAAATGTGAGTATTAATGCATTAGAAAAATGCCCAATTCAATGCTCAGTAAAATCTTATTTTGAAGATTTGGCCTATAGCATTGAAAACCTGAAACAGGACTAAACTTCATTCATTGTCAGGAATTTCACACACTGTTTTCCTACCTTGTATTGTTGTGCTTTCTTCCTATAATAAACCCTTGAAATAATGACTACGATCAGTTATTGGCACTGAATGTGACAGGTAAATGAGTTGCTATGTTAGTCCTCCACACACTGTGAGTCCTTACATGGATGCTGAGGGAAGCATGCTTCCACAGTTGGCTCTAATAAAGAAACAGACTTTCAAGGTTGCCTGACCTGTTCTGCATCACACAGCTTGCCCTGGGGAGATAGTGTCCATCTACCTGAGGTACTTTCAAGCCCACTAAGCAAACCTTACATTATCCACTCAATTGGAAGTAACTTTGATGAGAAAGCCTCGCTAACCTGCTAAACATAGACTTGCTGAGTGTACTTGAATAACAGGACTTGAAGGGTTGGATGTAGAGTAATTCTTTATTTTAATTAAATCTGTATATAGTTCACAATACAATGCAGACATTAAACTTTGACCTCAAGGGAAACTTAAGGCCCTGGAACCTTTCCATCTCATCTGTGAAATAATGAGATGAGGCTGAGACTGGGCAAGGCCAAAACTTGGATAAATACTTATCTTCTTTTTAATTTCTCAATTATCAGAGAAAATCATTCTTAGAGAGCCTACTGGTCCTATAGACCCATGCTGCTCTGGGATTTTGGTTGTGGTTGTTTCTTCTTTCTTTGGTTGTTTGTGGGGCTGGAGGTCAAACCTAGGGCCTCACCTGTGCTAGCCCAGAACTCTGCCAATGCGCTGTATCCTCAACCAGACTACTCTGTTTACTAGAGAATGTTGCATAGTGTCTACTGTTCTAATGAGTAGGGGTATGTGCTGCCCATTTATTCTTTGTGGGTTAAGGAATTACATTTGAATTGGCTCTGGTTTCCTTGTGAAGTCTCTGAAGCTACCAGAAAGCCCTTGAAACTCTTAGCTTTTTAATGAAATTCTTGTTTCCTTTCCAAAGTCTCAGTCTTGAAAAACTGAATTGGAACTTGTGTGCTCTATGGAAGTTGGCAATGGTTCAAGTTTAATCACACACCTGAATCCAAATCCCTTCCCTGTAGCATCTGGCTTGGCTTAACTCCTACCTCCCTGGCCCTATTTTTAAAGGCAAATTTGCTCATTCCTTTCTCTAACACCAAAAGGCAATAAATGAACCAACACAACAAACCATCCTGTTTTCAAAAGCTACCTGGAAGTCTAGCAAATGTTTTCCCAGTTATGTCTGGTAAGAGGAAAAAGTCTTCTTGACTCATCATGTCATGGTTCACGATAACAGGAACAATGTATCTATAATAACCACCAGTTTCCAACTTGATCTCATTAAGAATATACCCAGGTTCTCATACGATTACTGGACTTTGATATAAACAAATGCATTACCAAAGATATTAACAAATGTATTACCAAGTGACACCCAAGACACTTTCATTTTGGAGACCTATCTGATTTTTAAAATTATTTATTTATTTGCAAACAGAGAGAGATAGAGAGAAGAGACAGACACAGAGAGAGAATGAGTGTGCCAGGGCCTGTAGCCGCTGGAAACAAACTCCAGATACATGTGACACTTTATGCATCTGGTTTTACATAGATAGTGGGGAACCAAACCTAGGTCGTTAGGTTTTTTTTTTTTAATTTTTATTTCTGATTTTTTAAAATTTATTCATTTTTTATTGACAACTTCTATATTTATATACAAAAAAACCATGATATTTCCCTCCCCCTATTCTCCTTCAGAACTCCATTATATTCCCTCCCTCTCTCCATTGGTTTCTCTTTTAATTTGATGTCATCATCTTTTTCTTCTATAATGAGGGTCTTGTGAAGGTATTGCTAGGCACTGCGAGGTCATGGATATCGAGGCCAATTTCTGTCTGGACAGTTGCATTGTAAGGAGTGGTACCCTTCCTTTGGCTCTTACATTCTTTCTGCCCCCTCTTCCACAATGGACCCTGAGCCTTGGAGGGTAAGCTCTGAGCCATCTCTCCAGCTCTGCAACTATATATTAAAAATAAAAAAATTTGCTGGGCATGGTGGCACACGTCTTTAATCCCAGCATTCGGGAGGCAAAGGTAGGAGGATCACCATGATTTCGAGGCCACCCTGAGATTACATACTGAATTCCAGGTTAGCCTGGGCTAGAGTGAGACCCTACCTTGAAAAACCGAAAAATGAAAAAAAAAACAAAAATAAAAATAAAAAATTCTAAACTATTCCCTAATGTTCTTAGACTTTGTCAAGCTATTAAAGTCATGATGCTACTTTGAAGCAAAAGTTGCAAAACAATATAAGTATGAATATGCCTGTCACCTAAATATAAGTATGCATGTGCTCTTTACCCAAAAATCACTCTTACAATATAAAATTCTTAAGTGGTACAAAACATTAAAGATTTCAAATGGCTGATGGATGTCCCTAAGGCCTGACAGCATTTCTATAATTATATTATATACTGGTCATTATGTGGACATAGCATCTAAGTTTAAATGTGGGATCTTTAGAAATGTGATCTACCCTCACTCCTATGTAAGCAGCTTTTTATTTATTTTATTTTATTTTTTATTTTCAAGGTCCTGTCTCACTAGCCCCTGGAATCACTATGTATTCTCAGGGTAGCCTCCAACTCACAGCAACCCTCCTACCTCTGCCTCCCAAGTGCTGGGATAAAAGGTGTGTACCACCATGCCTAGCTAAGCTTCTTCTTCTCTTTTTAAATTTTAAAATATAAGCTGCTTCTAAAGTAGCAAATATTATGAGAAAATATCACTAAAAATACCTTGTAAAGGAAGATTGACATTAACACCAAAGATCTGAAGACTTGACAGCCCATTGGCAAAATGTCAACCAGTACAGAATATGAAGATGAAACTACTTTAAATGATTCCTCAACATTCTGGTTACATTGGATTTTTCTTGGTGACACACTCCTCGCTTTATTAACAAAGAATGCTACAAGGACTTAACCTCTACTGTCTGTGGTGAAGTTAGCCCACCTGGACCAGCTGCAGGACCAGGACTTCATCCTTTCTTTTCAGTGCCTGTGCTTGATGTTTGTGACCTTTGATCCTCTCCCCTCTATGGTTATTGACTTACAGCTGATACTAAAACTATGAATAATAAACTCTACTAAGATCTGTACTTTTAAATTTTCCGGGAACTTAAAGAAACAACTTCACTGGCTGTATCTTCTAAAAGACACAACAGCTTTGGGGACATATTATCATTAATCAAGTATAGTGCCTGACTTTGATAAATTTATTGTTGTATGTTTGCTTGTTCACAGACTCTCTGAGCCTCAGATTATTCTTAAAGTTGTGTATAGAATTTTGATGAGGATTAATATACTTACATAGTATAACAGAAATTGATAACAAACTTTATACGAATACAATTTGAGGAGGTGGAGAGATGAGTTCAAAGTTAAAGACACTTGTTTGCGAAGTATGGTGGCCTAGGCTCAGTTCCCCATGACCCATGTAAGGCTGGTACACAAAGTGGCACATGTATCTGGAATTCATTGACAGCATCAAGAGGCCCTGGCACACCTATTCTCTCTCTCTGTTTCTGTCTCTGTGCCTCTGTATTTCTCTCTCCTTGCAAATAAATAAAAATGTTTTTAAAAAGAATATAATTTATATGTAATTATATGCACTAATATAGGTTTCTGAATTTTTGGCATTTTAAAATTATTAGTTACATTTAAGATAGATGGAGCTTTAGAAATATGAATTCTGGGGAGCTGATATCAAATTTTGGAATGGTGAGCATACAGGATCCTAGCTGAGAAAACATCAAATATATACAATTAGAAAAACTGTACCAGAATTGCACAGAAGAAATGGGCTCATTCATGTATAGCAGTGTTTGTCCAAGATTCAAGGCCTTTTACTCAGACAAATCTCGTCGAAGTATACCCTCTCCTAGAAATAACATGGCGAGGACTGAGGATATGTAGATCAGTGGTAGAGCACTTGACTAGCATGCATGAGGCCCCAAATTTCACCTCTCGTACTGACAACAACCAAAACAGTCAAACCTGGTGGCATGAACAGAAAACAGGGACTAAGCTAACACAAAAGAATCCAATCAGATGGATGTTGACTGGAACCAGCTGCTCTGCTAGGACTTTAGGTTCTCATGTATTTTGTAAATGAGGCTCTCATATATAAATACATGAATGCTTGTAAATATAGTAAATGTAGAAATAATATTTAGACAAAATAAAATACATTTATACATTATAAAATACTTTATAAGTGTGTCATCTATAATAGATCCTGAAACTTGTGAAATACTAAAGACACATCAGCATGCTCCATTACTGGAGAATTAAATATTGTCCCATCAAAACATCAGTTTTGTCACTATTTTCTTCCATATTTGCACAGGTGACTTTATTCATTCATTCATATAAAATGCTCTTTGTTTTTCTAAAATTTCCATAAGCATGCATTGAAAGCATTACTGCCATCACATACGTTTTTATAATTGGTGACTTGGTAGTATAATGAGTTGTTTTATCATAGATTGTATAGTGATTACTACAACTTTGAGCAGTTAAACCTTTTACTCTGATAATACAATGTGACATCTGCAAATTGGCCAGTATCCATTAGTATCCATCTAGGCAGAAGATGGCATTTTTCCCCCTCGTGGTCTTCAGCAGGATGAGCCATGCACACAGAAAAGGTGATCCCATGCCTAGTGGGTTCATAGGACATGAAAAAGGCTCCATGTAAGTATAAATGCCTTCTCATTGTTGGTAGAACACATGCCTACATTTTGTATCCATCAGAGTTATTAGGAGCTCTTTTAAAGTGTGGTAGTGGGGCTGGAGAGATTGCTCAGTGGTTAAGGCACTTGACTGTGAAGCCTAAGGACCCAAGTTTGATTCCCCAGTACCCACATAAGCTAGATGCAAAAAGTGGTCCATGCATCTGGAGTTCATATGCAGTGGCTGGAGGCCCTGATGCACCCATTCTCCCTGTCTACCTTTCTCTCAAATAAAATTAAAAAAAAAAAAAAAAACAACTTTAAACTTTGGTAGTAGAACCAGAAAAGGTTGATCATACAGCACACAGAAACAGACTGCTCTTCACCCCCAGCAGGGAGAAAAGCTGTATAGAGCCACATCTAAACATCCACAAAAGAAAAACAAAATGCTTTAAAGCTTCACCTCAATCAGCAGCCACATTTTCTGTTCCTAGGGTAAGTTAAACAAATGAAGGAACAAAAACCACTGGACACAGCTGGATTAAAAACATAAAGATCTAGCACTGACAACTGGGAGTTATCAAAGATGAACAGAAAGAGTTTTCCTTTCTGCTTGATGCCATCTCATGGCCATTGGGTCTGTCGTGGTTGTTCATCGCACATGCCAGAATTAGGAGCTTTTTACTGTCCTCCTCTTGCAGTCTCTGAGTCCTGCCTGCTCCTTAAGGTGCCATTGATGTTTCTGCCTTGGAGCATCTCCTTCTTCAAGTCAGTCTGTGACTTCTTACCAGATCCCTTACTTACCTTTGGTTTAAACCACACCAAAGATTAACCCCAGCCTATGTTTTAGAGGCCTGTAGTCCCAGACTATTTCCTGCAATATTCCAACCAAAGGAAATTCTTACTATTCTCCATCAATGCCCTAGACTTCCCACTTCTGAATCTGCTCTGTATAATGCTACAAGCAAGCATTCTCTTCAGGCCTGGGTTTGTCTAGCTATTTACTTGTGGCAGTGTATTTTTCCAATGTCCAACTACATGCTGCCTCTTCCAAGGGGGCATTTGCCCATCCTCTTTTATTTATAGCAATACTTGGAAGCATTTACTGAATGCTAACACTTTCCTGAGCTCTTTGCTAAAGGTTTTGTGGATTTAACAAGCATGTGAGAAAAGTATGCCATAGTATAAAAGAACACACAATGCCAGTGTTCAAATCTTGGTTCTGCTGCTTACTGGCTTAGAGGAACTTGGACTTTTAGTTTGTGTTCTTCATTGTCTTCCATGAGTGGGGATATGACAGCTAACACCTAATAAAGCTAATAGCTAGGGCCTAATCAAGTTACTACAAGGAGTATATGAAATGATACCACATATCCCATGAAGAGCTCTTGACACACTGTAATTATAAATACTTAACACTATCACACCTCACAGAATCCCACAAGGTAGATGGCATCATTATTCCCATTTAAGAGATGGAGAAACTAAGATTTAGAAAAGTTGAAAACACATTCAAAGGTATACAGCTAACATATGACATATAAAGTTTTCAGTTCTAAACTTCAGATCATGCTTCTGTAATGTGAATGGACACACTGTGGTCTTCTATTTTGATTTAGTGATTTTCCTAAAGCTTGAACAGTAGTAGTTGCTAACATTGAATTTTTACTGTGTGCTATACACAGTACTCAACACTACTCATATATTATTCCATTTAATTCTTAAAACAGCCTCAGCAAGCAGGGCCCATCTTCATATTCATTTAATAAAGGCAGAAAATGTGTTTTAGTGAGACCTGTTTAATCACTCTTGGTTGAGACAATAGGCTTAAGGTTTTGCTTTTCTTTTTTGTTTACCTTTTCTTTTCTTTTTCTTTTGAAGTAGGGTCTCACTGTAGCCAGCCTGACCTGGAATTCACTATGTTGTCCCAGACTATCCTCGAACTCACAGTGATCCTCTTACCTCTGCCTCCTGAGTGCTGAGACTAAAGGCATGTGCCACCACACCCAGTAAGTTCAATTTTTCTATGGATAACTAATAAAGAAAATGTTCACATTAAGTAACAATGACTTTGAGCTGACAGCAGGCCCGAAGTTTTTACTCGTTTTTTGTTTGATTGTTCAACTTCCCACCTATAAATATAATAAAAATATTCAGGATTGTTGGTGGGAGTTAATAAAAATATTCATGAAAATAATTTTGAATTATGACTCATTCTTGGTAATATTTACTTAAAAATTAAAACATTATTTTTAAGTCAAGTAATAAAAAAAATATCAAATTCAAATAACTGTCCTCTATATCTAAGATCTTCTTTAGGTACAACACATACTATGAAATAATCTTAAGTGATGATGAGAGAAAAGAAAATGTCCTGAAAGGGCCAAGTGTGTGGAAATTGCGGGAAGGCAGGAGGACATTCTGTGGTAAGCAGCTTCCTCTTAACTCAAGGGACTCAATCCTCAGTGGATGCCTTTGTGTCATCTTCTAAACAGACACTTTGATTTGAAAGGAAAGACAAAGTCTTTTCTCTTAAAAGCCATCTGGACTGTTCTCTGGAAATGCAAGCATTGCTTTTATAACTGGTCTGCCAGGGCTGCTGTGATGCAATGCCATACTGCACGGCTTCAGCAGCAATGTATTTCCTCACAGTTCTGAAAGCTGAAAGTACAAAATCAACATGATGATGGGGTGGTTTCTAGTGAAGACTCACAGGCTGACAGATGGCAGCTTTCTCTTTACATCCCCACATGGCCCATTCTGACTGATGTGGCTTCCTCTCCTTATAAAAACACCATCCTATCAGATGTCCATACAAAAAACACACTTCTCACCTCAAAGGGAATAAGAGGTAATTTACCAGTGATCCGTGGCCCAGGAACATGGATTCAGGTTACCCTGACATTGGATCTTTGGGTTTTCATACTCCAGACAAAAGGAAAATCAATGACACACTAAATACCTGTCTTCATCTCTTCCTCAAGTGCCTCCTTCTAGACACCAAGCATGGGTGAAAGCCTCGCCGGAACAGACCAGCCATGTAGCCACAAATACTTAATGCTTTTCCCTCTGAAATTCAAATTCTTTTACAATCCTATCTTCTTAGGCAATTCACATTTGTGATTTTTGGTTAAGGAGATTAGAATAAAACCTGACAACTGAGGTTTCCTAGGCCTTTGAGGGCTTTAGGCTTGAACTGATGCTCCGGTTTGTTTATATTGACTTAGAGTACTTACTAATTCCACTTTCCAAAGAGCACTTTTTGAGGCCCATTCTGTGCCTGACACCAAGTGAGGCACAGAAACAGTAGTTTCTGACTTTGCCCTCAGTTTATGACTATGTAAACACAGATCACCACACAAAATTAACCAAATTAACAACGCGGAAATTTATGAGGAAGCTAACCAAAGCAAAGAGCTAAAGGTACATTTTAAATTGTTGCTGGGAGGGAGACTGAGTTGTGCTAAGGAATTCTTCTTGGGGTGGCACGTGTCAAGAAGGGAACATCCATGCTAAAATGGGCTGGAGAATTCAGGGTACTGAGGACAAAGTCCCCGTGGGAGGAATGACCTTGGTTTGCCTGAGTATCAGGATGCAGGATGGAGTAGTTGGGCAGAAAAGGGCACTAGATCACACAGCTATGCACACCATGGTCAGGAAACCTGGGGATATAGTCTTTCTTCTCTTTTCTTTCTTCTTTCCTTCCTTCCTTCTTTCCTTCCTTTTTTCCTTCCTTTCTCCCTTCCTCTCTATTTCTCTCTCTCTTTCTTTCTTTCTTCCTTCCTTTCTTTTTCTTTTGTTTTCCTTTTTAGAGAAAGCATCTCATGTAGCCCAGATGGCCTTCAAATTCCCTATATGGCCAGTGATGACCTTGAACTTCTTGTCTTCCTGCCTGTAATTCCCAAGTTCTGGAATTAAAGACATGCAGCAACCACTATGCTTAGTTTTCCCATTTCTGGGGATTGATTGAACCAAGGACCTCAGGGATGCTAGGCAAGCACTCTACCAAATGTGCCACATTCCCAGCCCAGGAGAAGATATTTTTAGTGCACTCAGAAACCCTGTAAGGATCTAAGTGCATGGCATGACCTTTTTCCATCTTTATGTGTGTTTTGTCAATTATGTTTGACTGGGACATTTAAGGATTATCTGTAGTTGTTTTGGTGCTATGGGGGACATTTCAATGGAGTGAAAGAGACAGACATCAACCAAACCTAAAATATTTACCATCTAACAACCTTTTGTAGATAAAATGCACTGAATGGAAGTAGAGCAGCAACCAGGAGGCTGGTGAGTAGTTACCAGATGGAGAGATGGTTGGGGGTTGGACCAGTGCAGTTCGTAGCAACACAGATATGGGGAGATGCACAGATCTAGGACATACTTTGCAAGAAGAGATGACAGAATTTGCTGATCAGTTAAATATAGGGGAGAACAGGGAAGAGGACCAAGGCAAAATATACAAAATATTTCTGCCTAGAACAACTGAGTGGATAACAAGGCCGTCTGTTGGGATGGAGAGTTCTGAGAAGGAGCAGAGTTCTTATAAGGATACGAATGAGGAACTGCTAGAGAATGTTTGATTCAAATCATCTTTTTATATAGCCTTTCCATGTTTCTTTCCTTAGTGCAGTGCAATGATCTGAAGAACAGTGACCCAAGGACTGCTTTTAACCTCCTTGCTTCATAACACAAACTAAAACCATGTTTCAGTTCCTATAACTTCTCTGAAGGCAAGTTCCATACCTGTACTCCTCAATATTCTATTTCCATGTTTAGCCCAGTACCTAGCATATAGTATTTTCTTATAAATAAATATTGGTTTTGAAGCAAGTAATTAACCAACATCTATAGGGAACTTATGGCATCAGGTCCTAGGCATGACACTTCACTTAAATTGTATTAGTTCATCAAAAGTCCCTCGTGCTGGTTGCTGTCATGACACTAATGAACAGAGCTGGGAATTTACACCTAGAGGAAGGAATCAAATGTTAACTGGCAGGGTCAAGTCAGGAGGTACGAGTGAGTGTCCTCCTTTAGTGAGCAGTTGCTTCCTACAACCATATGCACTGCTCTTCGTGACTAAGGTACTACAGTATTGCCAGTTCTAGCTTAGCAAAGTAGAAGTTCTAACTTCTGTTTATTTTATAACTATGAAGTATCTCAACTATAAAAGAATAAAAAATGTCCGAGAGCAAGGATCGTAGAACCCAGTCCTGAAAGTCTTTTCTCGTATTTTTTTGCACCAGCCATCTCAATCATGCTGAATATTATTAGTAAGTTTAGTGTTGTCATATAAATTATTATTTTTAATTTTTTTATTTGCACTTGTCTGCACCACACACAAACGCGTGCGCACGCACACACACACACACACACACACACACACACACACACGGGTCTCTTTTAAATATATATATATATATATTTATTATTTATTTGCAGAGAGAGAGAATGGGCACACCAGGGCCTCCTGCCACAGCAAACGAACTCCAGATGCATGTACCACTTTGTGCATCTGTCTTTACGTGGGTACCAGGGAATTAAACTCAGACCATCAGGCTTTGCAAGCAAGGGTCTTAATCACTGAGCCATCTCTCTAGCCCCACACCTGGGTCTCTTGCCACTGCACAAAGAATGCCAAATGTTTGGGCCACTTTTTGTATCTTCCTATATGTGGGTGGCTGTGGTCCACAGGCTTTGATAGTAAGCACTTTTATGTCTGAGCCATCTCCCCAGACCCTACGATATATAAATTATATTAGTAAATTGTTGTGTATTCTTTAAGCTTCCTAAAACCTGACTCTGGGAATGGGTTAGCACCCCTGGCTTCCAATCTCAAAGTATGTTTATCTCAAAGGACTTGTGAGATCCCTTATCCTGGGGCAGGTTGAATGCTTCACCCTGTGAACCAGGAGAAAGGAGAACAACAAACAGCTCAAATATCAAAACATTTGCACCCTTCAGAACAGCTGGACACTAAACCGTTTCCCAGACCATCTGGTGCGACCGCCCCAGTCTGAAGATTTGAGCAGAGGTCACTGTTCACTCCATGGAATAAAAATGCCTATGGTGTGAATGGCTAACTAGAAGTCTCACTGGAGATGGTGTGCTGGAAGCCCTCAACTAGGAATTCAGCTGACTGTGTCAGTGGGGCTTCTCCACTCATTTCCGCTGGATATGGTGAATGTTCAACTTCAGGTTCTGTTTTTATGTGTTGTTGTTATCCTCAGGCAGGCTTCCAGTCATTTCTGCTAGATTTTGGGAGAGCTTCTTTTGATGTGTTGATTATCTGCTAATTGGCGATTGTTCTTCCCTTTTCAACGTGGCTATTGCGGTTACTTCTGCTGGATGCTGCAAGGGCCTGGCTTCTCATTCTCTTGGTTTTCTGCTACTTGCCATTTCTTCTTTTACTTTTGCTTGCTGTATACTTAATAAACTCACTCATTCAAAACTGAAAACATGGCTATCATCAATCATTTCTTCCAGACAGGCAGATGTGTTACACTGCCCTGTAATGCTTAGTCAAATATATTATTTGTTGAAGGAATTTCTTAATGAATAAATATTGTACTAGGCATTGGCTTTTCATATCTAGAACACTGTAGACATTCTCCAAGGCTGAATATCTTCCTAATGACTGCAATGAAGCATCAAATCATTGTCTGAGTGGCTCATGACTTCCTTTTGTTCTCCTACCCCAGTGATGCCACCATGCTGATGTTACTGTGCCACAAAGACATGCAGATTGGGAGCTAAAGATGTAGAATGTCCCTCCAACTTTATTTTTGTTTCATGAAATTCAACTCTGGTCACTAAATTGGGATTTTGAAGAATAGATATTGTATACTGAAAATAATTCCATAAAAATAAGAGATTAGCAAACACTACCACTGGCTATTATTTATTTTAGTTTTCAAAACAACCTCTAAATAGTATAATGAATAAAGAAATTGAGTATTTAAGATTTCTAACAAGTTGAATTTGGTGAACAATTACTAAATGCTTATTATATGCCACATTCTGTGCTGTGTCCCAGCATAAGATGTGAACAAGCCATAACCCCTGCCCACTAGCTAGCACTTGCTGTCCAGTGAAAGAAATGACCCATAAAAGTAATATATTGAGACACATACTATAACAGACAGATTACAGCATGAGCTAGGAGCTCGGGTAATGGAATGATTAATAATGACTTCATGGGCAGAGCTGGGTGAAGTCTAGCTCAAGGAAAGTGACATTGGAAAGGCTGGTCTCTTTTTAAGGATGGATAGTGCTACTTCATATTTCAGGGACATGAAGAAGTACATTCTGAATGACACAAGCAACAGATTCAAAGTTTGCCCCAAATAAAGTTAATTAACTTATATATAAAACACATTCCTTACATCACAAGTTAAGCTCATTTTAAAATCCTACTTACTGGATAAGAAACCAAAGGTCAGAAAAGAAAAAAATAAAATAAAATAAAATAAAATAAAAGCCTAAGCCTCACAGTGATTTGTTGGCAAAATTTATACTCTCTTCCAGGCTGAACGACCTGATATATGAAGCTGCTGTTTTAAACACTGAACTCTTTTGTCAGCAGCACATGTAGCATATGAACACACAATATTTTGGTTTGAGGTTAAGGGTCTGGAGCATCATGAGTAGAAGAGAGATTAAATGGAGTGTGTTGGCGATAAATGTATAGGTAGAGAGCAGCCACGTTCTAACACAGACAAGCATCCCTTACTTGAAATATGTAGGACCAAAAGTGCTTTTGGTTCTGGATATTTCTTTTTCAAATTATATCTTGGGGGAGGGAACCATGTGTGTAAACATAAAGTTCATTTCTATTTTACACACAACTTATATACACAGTTTGAACGTAAATTGATAGAATATTTTCAATTCACTTGTGTTTTAACTGTAACTCATACATTAAGTCAGATGTAGAAATGTTCACTTGTGGGATTATGTTGGTACTGAGAAAGTTTTGGATTTTGTAGTATTTGGGAGTTGGGGTTTTTGAATTGGGGTTGCTCAATTTATATAAGCCTTACAAAGTAAACTCTGTCCAGCTTTTATAATGTCAGAGTAGGAGCTTTATTTAATATGCAGCAAGGGCTCATGAGTGTAAGAATCAGAGTAACTAGATCAAGAATTTGCTCATTAGATAATTCCGAAAGCTTTGATAAAACTAAATGCTAATAAATCTATTAGGAAATTACTGAAATAAACAAGGCCAAAACTGATCATAGTGAAAACAAGGATATTGGTGGTAAGAACAAAAAAGGATACACAAAAAGCTGCATGTGATGTGGGCCTGAAATCTTAGCACTCAGGACATAAAGACAGAGGATCGCTGCAAGTTCAAGGCAAGCCTGGTCTACACACAGTGAAATACACACATAAACACACACACGCACACGCACACACATGCAAACACACACACACACACACACACACACACACACACACACACGAAATAGAAAATGCAAAAGGAAGGATAAATACAATGGATAACATCAGGGATTCTTGCTTGAATAACTGGGTAAGTATTGACATCAAATTCAGAATATAAACAGGTTCACAGCCAAGCATGGTCGTGCACTTGAGAGGCAGAGGTAGGTGGATCTCTGTGAGTTTGAGACCATCCTGAGTCTACATAGTGAATTCCTGGTCAGCCTGGGCTAGATAGTAAGAGCCTACCTCCAAAAACAAACCAAAACAAAAAAACCAACAATAACAACAACAATAAAAAAGCAGGGCTCCTGAATGTTCAAATAGGTAAGTCAAGATAAAATTAAAACACAGAGACATAGATTTTTGGACCACAAGAGAAGGAAACCATTCCATTATATCAGACCTCGCTGAGATGAACTTCCAAACCAGGCACAGTTATGGAGGAAGGGATATTTATTGAAGCTGACAGATCCAGGGGACATTCCATAATGGCAGAAGAAGCCGGCCCCACTTCCACAGGTCCAAACACACAAAGAAAAACCCCAAGCAAACTCCAGCACCACAAACTACCACACTTCAGGGACACCAGGCAGAACTCAGGCACTTTGCATATCTTTTTTTGTTTTTCGAGGTAGGTCTCCCTGTAGCCCAGGATGACTGGAATTCACTCTGTACTCTCAGGATGGCCTTGAACTCATGATGATCTTCCTACCTTTGCCTGGAGTGCTGGGATTAAAGGCATGCACCTCCATGCCCAGTGTACTTTGCATATCTTCAGACTGATATGCACCACCATATCTTAGGGCTGGACCTTAAAATCCACCCAGTAACACCTCCTCCAGCGAGGTGGCTGCAGATATAAATAACAAACTTTAATAAATCCCTGAATACATTGGGGGCCACCCATTTAAACTACCATAATCATCTATATACCCAAGGAAAGTGAGAAGAATGAGAAGAGATAAAGACCCAAGATGCAACAGCAGCAACCATAATAGATAAACATGGATGATAACAATGATGGCTAAACTGGTACTAGATAGTGGACAGTCCTCCCAATGATTCCCAAATAGCTTCATTAATTGGTACACACACACACACACACACACACACACACACACACACACAATTTTCACAATGAGTCCATCCACAAGTATTTAATGCATTATTAATACCAGTGAATGAGAAACAGGAGCAAGGTAGCTTTTTATAGGCAGTCAGCCAGGGACAAGCCCCAAAAACATGCCACCTAGGCTGCCCTGGCATAACTGGAACTCTTATCTGATCTAGTCTCATCCAAGATGGCACAAGCAATTCCTCAACAGCAGTGCTCCCTGCTTACTTTTTTGTCAACTCAACACACCTGAGGTTGGCCCTGAGTCAGCCCTCTGAGCCCATGAGCCAATAAGGTCTCTCTCTTACACACTTGAGTCTGATGGCAAGATCCATCATAATTGGATATATGAGCCATAAAAGGACTTGCCACATGTGTGTGAGCTTCCTATCCCATCTTGTCCTGTGGAGTTCACCTGAACACCAGAGTGTAAGAAGTGAGGCAGGCGGGGATGGGCAACTCTTCCTTGCCTGGGTTTTGTCTTGCTTGCTTCTTACATGCATTTTGTTTTTTGATGCTTTCTCAGTTTGTTACATGTATGATTTCCCACTAAACTCTGGGCCCTTTACTATCTAATCTCTTTGGCTATCTTGGCTATATTCTCTGATAACTGGATTCTCCTGGCTCCTGCTTTGGGAAGGTCCTCCCTTTCCCAGCCTTCCTGGGAAGAGGGAAAAGAATTTCTTCTCCTTTGGAAACTTTCCTGTCCTGGCTCTGGGTGCTTTCCTGCTCCACTACATGTGCAATCTTTTTTAAGCCTTGAATCCTTCACTATCTAATTTCTTGATTTTCCTCTATGTGAAGGTGAAGGGCTGGAGATCTTATACTTTGCTCCCCACCTAAGTGTATGCCTGAATCTTTTGGCCTGGACTCTCATGTTTTGCCTCGTGTGTGTGCATGTGTGTGTGTGTGTGTGTGTGTGTGTGTGTGTGTGTGTGTGTGTGTTTATAGGCTTCTACCCTGGGGAGATTTATCTCTATGGAAGAGACATTTTCCATTTGCCATCCCACTTTCCAGACAGGCAAGGAGGGGAAGGAGGCTTGAGTCTTTTTAGCTTTCTCTTGGATAGAAAGTCCCTCTAAATAAACCTCATAATTCATAATTCATCCTCCTTGGAGTCCGTTTTCTCAATTCTTTGTTAAAATGAGTAAGAACTAAAAGTTGGGGTTCACAAGCTTGAGTACCCCTGAACTCTAAAGTCTTGAGTTACTAGGGAAAACTGAATTCACAATGATAATCCATAATGAAAACTGAAATACATTAATTTAATCGGCGTATGTGCATAACCTGTGTGCTAATGAAAATGACATGGAATCTTGTATGGATATTCATATACACATCTACATAAGGGTCTGATGAAAAGATTAGTGAAAAGGGAAGGAGCCAATGTGTATATTTAAATTAATTTTTATCAAAAGGATCATTTACTGCAGTTGCTATTTGATTATAATGAAGGAAATGAAACTATATTGGTTTGATAGAATGACTTTTCAAAATGTTTTATATTTTCAGAGACTTGAATATCAGGGAGAATTCTGTCATAGACAATTTTTTTAAATGTATTTATTTATTTGAGAGAGAGGGAGAGAGAGAGAGAATGGGCCCACCAGGGCCTACAGCCACTGCAAACAAGTTCCAGATGCATGCACTGCATTGTACATGTGGCTTTATGTGGGTACTGGGGAATCAAACTTGGGTCATTAGGTTTTGCAGGCAAATGCCTTAACCACTAAGCAATCTCTCCAGCCCAATAGACAATCTTTATGCATGTCGGTGTTAGGACAAAAATAATTTAAGGCAATAAAAATCAATAACAACTATAAGCAGGGTGGTCCTGACCTAGCCCCTTGCCCTGGTATACCCACAGATTAGGACAGCCTAGCTATTAGCCTAGGACCTCCACATACTTTATCTTTGGAGCTATTCAAAGGGGCTTTGTTCAGGAAAAGTTCTCATGCCTATAAGACATTGAACAGAAAAGAACTTGCTCATCAAGAGATGTTGTTTCTGCTTTTTTGTTTATGGAATTGAAAGAGCTTTACAAACCAGGTTTAGTTAATTTAATTAAGACAGTTTGTGGGAAGTCTGCCCAACTCAACAGACTGAGACAGGTAAAAGAAGAAGAGACTGGATGGAGGAAAGGAAGGGAGGAGGGCCCTCTATTGTTTATTGCCCAGTGAAGAGCAGTGCTCAACCCACTTGTTCTCTGACAGGACTGCCTTCAGCATGCACTCTACCCTTCCTATGTGGTAGCCATCATCTCTAGATTTGCCCTCTATTAAAAAAGTAAGAAACAGTGAATGAAACAACAAAGTTCAGAGAGTCAAAGGTGAAGGGAGGAAAGCAGAAAAAAAAAAAAAAAAACAGGTGATTTCAGAACACTGTACTTTGTGTTTTCCAAAGCTGCTAGTTATTGCCACATTTTTTTTTTTATTATTTTTGGAGAGAGACATAGAGAGAGACAGACTGAGAGGGAGAGGAGAGAAATAGAGAATGGGCGCACCAGCAGTCTCTCAGCTGCTATGAATGAAATCCAGATGCGTGCGCCCCCTTGTGGGCAAGTGCGGCATTGTGCCCTTGCGTCACTTTACATCTGGCTAAACGTGGGACCTGGAGATTGGAACCGGGTTCTTAGGTTTAGCAGGCAGGCGCCTTAACTGCTAAGCCATCTCTCCAGCCCTATTGCCACATTTTTAATAATAAGTGCTCAATAAATGCTCAGGAGGTTTCTTCTTCCTCCTTGCACATAATTTCTACTATTTGCTATTTGATTGAAGGAAACTGGATTTTCTCAAGTAAGAGTTTTTGGATCATGAAAGAATTAATCTACATATACTTAGAGGCTGAGAGACAAGGCAACACAGTGCTGGTCAATATCTGTTCACATGGTCTGTGTCACAACTATACCTGAAACCATTCTACTCACTGAAAATATCACTTCTTAAAAATCAAGAATCTAGAAACCAAAAGTGCCCCTGGAACAAACCATGCATATTTTCCCTAACCCTTTCCACTAGTGATGTGAACAAATGAGAGAAAGGGAAGTGAGTGCCTTGGCTCTTTACCTTGGAAGCAGAACAAAGACTGTTGTGGCACTAGGAGACATCTTGGAATATTTCTGCACGCACAGGATTGAAGCTAATCCTGATACATACAAATTTGCAGAAAATATTTGAGAAGCTACAGCTTTCATGAGATGAGACACAAATCAATTAGGACTGAGAGTGAGACTCTGCCCCTAGGGCTAGACCTAGTTATGCACTCTCCACACCCTGGCTTCTCCTTTAGGAAGTGAGTGATCATAATACCTAGGATAATTCTTAAGGAATTTGTGGTATTAAAGTGACATAACTCATGTGGACAGTTAGCACTGTGCCAGGCACATAATAAGAATTCAAGGGCTGGAGAGATAGCTCAGTGGTTAAGGCGCCTGCCTCCTAAGCCTAAGAACACTGGTTCCAATCTCCAGGTCCCACGTTTAGCCAGATGCAAACTGATGCAAGGGTGCAATGCCGCACTTGACCACAAGGGGGTGCACGCATCTGGATTTTGTTTGCCACAGTTGAGAGGCTGCTGGCGCTCCCATCTCTATCTCTCTTCCTCTCCCTCTCTGTCTCTCTCTGTGAATCTCTCCAAAAAAGAAAAAAGAAGAAGAAGAAGAATTCAATTACTTTAAGCTTGTAGCACTTTCTTAGACTCCTGGGGGCAAGATAAGATAGCCTTGTATCTGTATTACAATCATTTTTTTTAATGTTTATTTTTTTGCAAGCAGAGAGAGATAGAGAGGAGAGAGAGAGACTAATACACAGTGAATGAGCATGCCAGGGCCTCCAGCCACTGCAAACTCCAGATGCATGCACCACTTTGTGCATCTGGCTTTACATGGGTACTGGGGAATTGAACCTGGGTCCTGAGGCTTTGCAGGCAAGCATCTTTATTGCTGAGCCATCTCTCCAGACCCTACAATGATTTTTGATAAATATATGATGGAAAAGTTTATATACCTGGAATTTATTTCAACCTGTAGGTCTTGATTATTTGGACTGTATTAAAAGTATAACTATTGACTAAGTTGGTTTTTAAGCTCAAAATATGACCCTTAATTTTTTATTCAAGCAGAAACTGTACCATGTTCTTTTTAACATAAAAGAAAAAATTTATCTCTTAAAAATTATTTATCATAGAATGTAGGTCACAAACAGCTTTATAAAGTTTCAGAAAATGGGCTGGAGAGATGGCTTAGCGGTCAAGGCGCCTGCCTCCTAAGCCGAAGAATGCTGGTTCCAATCTCCAGTGGTTCCAATCTCCAGGTCCCACGTTTAGCCAAGATGCAGTGACGCAAGGGCGCAATGCCACACTTGACCACAAGGGGGTGCACGCATCTCTATCTGTTTTCCTCTCCCTCTCTCTCTGTCTCTCTCCAAAAAAAATTTTTTTTAAGTTTCAGAAAATAATAAAGGTCTTTGACATTTATTTTCCCCAATTAAAATGCTACATACCAATAATGAGAGCAGAAAAAATGTCACCCACTGGCTTCCAATTTTGCAACATCATTGAAATAGCTTTGGAAAAGTTCATGGCAATGTAGCAATTAAATGATTTAAATAATCTCTGTTGGTAATGGAAGCCTTAGTAATTGCTACAATGCAAATGAAAGCTCATTTAAAGAGAGGCAAAAATAACTTCTTTGAAAGCACAAGTTTAATGTGAGATAGAGAACTGGAACCAAAAATCGGTAGCAGAAGCCAGTAAGCTAGTAAAAGGCTATAAGCGAGGGAGGAGAGGGAAGGACTTAAGTGGATGGTATTGTATATAAGTAAATAGAAGTCATCAGCGGTGAAAACAGTGGACACTGGAAAATTCAAGTTTGGCCAGACAGGCCCAATGACCGAAGGGGTGCAAAAGTGGCATATCTGCTCTTGAGGACCAACTGCTCCCTAACTGGACTGCAGGCCCTCTCTATGATAAGGAATACATACCAGGTACTGAAAAAACTAATCAAAAGTCTATGGCAGGGGAAGTCATGAGCCTTAAGGGTATAAAGCCTGCTCTTGTCTGGCTAGATGTATATATTATTCCCTGAAAGTACTACACTTAATGTTCATATTCACATATTAATGCTACTCTTACTTCTGGTTAGAGAAGCTTCTGTTTTCCACTGGGATGACCCAAAAGGCAACATAGTGCTGAGAAGAAGGGGCAGAGGAGTGTCCAACACTGAAACATCTCTGTCATTACCTCCAAGGCTCAGGGTCCATTGTGGAAGAGGGGGCAGAAAGAATGTAAGAGCCAAAGGAAGGGTACCACTCCTTACAATGCAACTATCCAGACAGAAATGGGCCTCAATATCCATGACCTTGCATTGCCTAGCAATACCTTCGCAAGACCCTCATAATAGGAGAAAAAGATGATGACATCAAATTAAAAGAGAGACTAATGGAGAGAGGGAGGGGATATGACAGAGAATAGAGTTCTAAAAGGGAATGGGGGAGGGGAGGGAAATATGATGGTTTATTTTCTGTAAGTATAGAAGTTGTCAATAAAAAAAATTTTAAAAAAGAAATCCAAATGTCCATTAATCATTTAAGGAGATGTTCAACATTTTGAGCCACCAGATAAATACAAGTCAATTTGACGGAGATTTCATCTCACTCTAGTCATGATAGCATTCATGAAAAAAATCAAATGACAACAAATGCTGCTGAGGTTGTGAGGAAAGGGGAACCCTTACCCACTGCTCTCTGACTATTTAGATACATTGAGGCCATCAAATTGCCTTATAAATGTATATGTTTACATAGTTAGTCAATGACAATTAATACTGAGGAGACCGAAGACCCACCAAGATGAGGAGAAAGTCCAATACTTAGTACTGCATGCTTCATCTCTGCACTTTGGTGGATAGCAGACTCCTGAGGTCATCCTCCTAGCTTTCAGGGGGTCCCTTTGTTATTGAGTCCTGACAGGGCCTCTTCTATGTGTACTCATCTGTGATATTTCTTCTTGAAATATCATAGTCACCCTACCATTATGACCTCATTGAACCTTAATGACTTCCCTAAGGCCCCATTTTCAAATGCAGTCACAACAGGAGCTAGAGCCTTGACATATGTATTTTATGGGGGCACAATTCAATTAATAACAGGTTATGTCCCGACTTCTCATAATATAAATAATATTGATGACAAATCTTAAAGTGACTTTTATCCAATTATTTCTCTAGGACAGAATCCTAATAGGACAATTCTTATACCAAAGGATACATCATTTTAGGCCTTTTGATATGAATTATCAAGTTCATTTTCAAATTCTAATGTAAGAATTTTCCTTTTGAACTACTCTCAGTAGAATATGAAAATGAGAACACATCTATTTTGTCTGTGTGCAAGCATGTTCATGTGTTCATGTGCATGTATGGAGGCCAAAAGACAAACTCAGGTGTTGCTCAGGAATGCCGTCATTCTCTCTCTCTCTCTCTCTCTCTCTGTGTGTGTGTGTGTGTGTGTGTGTGTGTACAATTCTCTAAGCCAGAACTACACCTTAGTAGAGGCTACCACCACTTAACTGTACCTGACTAGAGGAAAGTTTCAAGACTCCACAGCAGCCAGTTTGCTTCTGAGTTCTATCTGAATTCTAAAGAGCAAAGGAGAACTCTGAATAAAGCAGAGACTCACTTGGATGAGGTGTTTTCTTTACATCTTTGTTGTCTGTATTCTAAGTTATTTTCTTCTAGCAACATTGCATTAATGGAAAAAACCCAGTTGATTCCAGTGAAAAACAGAAAAGCACAGAAGCTGGGAGAGATATGCAGTTTAATTTTGGAAGGTTGTTCTCTTTCTTTCATGCCAACACAATTGAAGGCAAAACTATTCCTACTCAGCATTCTTTCTCTAACGTATTCCCTTCTGCTATCTCCTGCTGGCATAGGGTTACTCTATATCCTAGAGGCACTGCAGGAAATTGAACACAAAATCATGGTTTCTTTCTGTCATTTCATTTGTGATGGAATTTAGTGTCTCCACAATTGGGAAGTAATTTTAATTTAGTAGACAGAAATCTCAAATTGAAATAAAGTCTTTTTTTTTTATTATTTTAAAGAATGGTGAGAACTAAACACAATTCCAGGGACAGATGAGAAGTTTAATGTATTAAACAGTTTGAGGCTTAATATAGTTTTAGTGAGTGAAAGACTACCATAGGGAAGACAAAAAGGGAAGACAGCATGGCATGAACAGACAAGGCTACTGAAAAGCAAACAATCAACAATTAGTTGTGATTCTGTCAGGTATGGTGGTAGATGGCAAACAAAGACAGGGCCTGCCTGAGCCCTATCACTGGTCAGGTCAATACCTCACCAGCCAGAGCCCCCCGCGCCACTGCTGGTCAGGTCCCACTGGACCTGCCTGAGCCCCATCGCAGGTCTGGTCCCTCTCTCACTGGCCAGAGCCCCAACATTGCTCAGGTGCCTCCCCAGACTTCCTGAGCCCCATCACAAGTCAGGTGCCACCATCCCTCCCTCACGGCAGATCAGGGATCCAGGGTACTAGGCCAGTGTGCCCACAGTACCCTTCCTGAGCCCAAATAGGGCAGTTGCAGTCCCCTTCCCTTCCCACCTTGGACAGGAAACCCAGGCCAGCAGGCCAGTATCCCCCACCCCAGCCTATCAGAACTCCAGGGGCCACCACCGTGACACTCACCACTGCACCCCACCCACCTCAGCTAACATTTCACACCCTAGGCTTTCTGAACCATTGTGATGGGCAGGCCACAGCGAAAAAGGAATAGCATGAAAAACCAGATACAAGTAAATCCAGCTAGACTATCCAGTCCCACAATGGATGTCTTGAATCAAATCATAGAAGAGTCAATAGAATGAGAACCCCAAAATGAAGAGACAAGCTATGCAACCCTGGCCAAGCACATAGCACAACTCTCAGAAACTCAACAAAGAGCCAATAATTGTATGAATGTTATCCTTGCTAGATGAGACCTAATAGAAAAAGAACCAGGAAGTGTTCCAAAGACAGTTAAATGAGCTGAAGGAGAGTGAAAAGAAAGAGGTCCTCAATAACCAGCTGGCTAAGTTCAATGAAGACATAAAAAAAATGCAAGGATGAACTCCAAAAAGCATTAAGAAAATCAGAAAATGACATAAAAAGGGAACTCGACAGAAGAATGGAAACTATACAAAAAAAAAAAAAAAAAAAAACAGTAGAAAGCCGGGTGTGGTGGCGCACGCCTTTAATCCCAGCACTCGGGAGGCAGAGGTAAGAGGATCTCCCAGAGTTCAAGGCCACCCTGAGACTACATAGTTAATTCCAGGTCAGCCTGGACCAGAGTGAGACCCTACCTCAAAAAAAAAAAAAAAAAAAGTAGAAAATATGAACCAAATTGAACAAACTCAAACTCTATAGAAGCTCTTAAGAATAGAGTCAGCCAAGTAGAGGACAGAAACTCAGAACTGGAAGACAAAACAGAATAAACAGTTTGTGAGTCTAAAAATTTCAACAAGTTCAAAAATTTCTGTGAATAGAACATGAGAGAAATGTGGGATAACCTTAAGCGTCAAACATTAGGATCACACAGACCAAAGGAACAGAAAGCTTATTCAACAAAATAATAAGAAAACTTTCCCACTCTTTAAAAAAAAAAAAAAAATCCCATTAAGTTGCAAGAAGCTAGCAGAAATCCAAACAGACTGGACCAAAGGAGAAATTCTCCAAGACACAGTATCTTTAAGACTCTAAATATCAAGCACAAAGAGAAAATCCTAAAAGCAGCCAGAGAAAAACAACACATTACATATAAAGGAAACCCCATCAGAATTACCTCAGACTTCTTAATGGAAATCCTAAAAGCCAGAAGGGCTTGGAATGGAACACTGCAAACTCTAAGAACCTATGGCTTCCAACCCCAACTACTCTACCCAGCAAAAGTATCCCTCATAATAGATGGTGAAAGAAAAACTTTCCACAATAAAACTCATCTTTACAACTATATGAACACAAAGCCAAACCTACAGAGAAGGATTCAGGGAATTCTTCACACAGAAGAATCAAATAACCAATCTCAAGTGCCCCCCCCCAAAAAAACAAGAAAGAAAAGAACCCACAAAGACCAAAAAAACACCAAACCACATAATCCACCACAATATGGCAGGTATTAAAGCAAACCTCACAGTTATTTCCCAGAATATTAATGGCCTTAATTCACCCATCAAAACTAGACCCCTCAATCTGCTATCTTCAAAGAAACCCACCTCACCACTAAAGACAGACACCTCCTCAGGGTGAAAGGGTGTAAAATGATATTCCAAGCAAACACAAATAAGAAAAAAAGCAGGCATAGCTATACTTATATTGGATAAAATAGACTTCAAACCAAAAGTAACCAAAAAAGACAAAGAAGGCCACTTCTTACCTATGAAGGGAATGATCCAACAAGAGGATATCACAATCATCAACATTTACACACCAAACATAGGAGCACCACAATATATAAAGCAAAAATTACTTGGCAACAAAACAGAAATAACCACCAACATCATCATAGTCTGGACTTCAATACTCCACTATCAACAATAAATAGATAGATCATCCAAACAGGAAATTAATAGAGAAGTAGAGAGCTCAACATCACCATAGAGCAACTAGACCTAACAGACATGTACAGAACATTCCACCCAAAATCTACAGATTACACATTCTTCTCAGCAGCCCATGGAACCTTCTCTAAAATAGATCATGTACTGGGCCACAAAGCCTGCCTCCATATTTTCAAGAAAATTGATATAATTTCCTTCATGATATCAGACCACAATGCTGTAATGCTAGAAATTACGACAAAAAGTATGCCAGGAATCCCTCCAGCTCCTGGAAACAGAACAACACACTTTTAAGCAATAAATGGGTTGTGGATGAAATAAAAAATGAAATTGCAAAGTTTCTAGAATTCAATGACAATGAGAACACATTCATACCAAAACTTATGGGACACAATGAAAGCAGTCCTTAGGGGAAAAATCATAGCACTAAATGACCTCATAACAAAAACAGAGAGATTCCAAATCAATAACCTAACCAACCACCTAAAGGCACTGGAAAAACAAGAAGCAGCCAACCCAAAAAGCTTCAGATGGAAAGAAATAATTAAGATCAGAGCAGAAATTAATGAATTGGAAACTAAGAGGACAATTAGGAAAATTGATGAAACAAAGAGCTGGTTCTTTGAAAAAATTAACAAGATTGATACACCCCTGGCCAATCTGATCAAGCAAAAAAGAGAAATGCTTCAAATTAACAAAATTAGAAATGAAAAAGGAGAGACCACAACAGACACGAGTGAAATAGGGAGAATTATAAGGACTTATTTCAAAAACCACAAAACAGGAGAATATGGAGGAAATGGATGAATTCCTAGACACATACAACCTACCAAAGCTAAGTCCAGAGCAGATGAATCTCCTAAACAGACCCATCACACCCTCCAAGACTGAAGAGGTAATCAAACACCTCCCCAAAAAGAAGAGTCCAGGACCAGATGGTTTCTCAGCTGAATTCTATCAAACCTTCATGGAAGAACTGAAACCAATTTTTCTCAAACTATGCCACACAATCAGAGAAAAGGGAGAGATCCCCAACTCCTTCTATGAAGCTAGTATCACCCTAATTCCAAAAGCAGACAGAGATGCCACAAGAAAGGAAAATTATAGGCCCATTTCCCGATGAATATAGACGCAAAGATCCTGAACAAAATCCTTGCAAACAGAATTCAACAGTACATCAAAAGCATTATCCACCTTGATCAAGTAGGCTTTATCACTGGAACATAGGGGTGGTTCAACACACGGAAATTTGTCAATGTAAAACACCACATAAACAAGCTTAAACACCAAAACCACATAATCATTTTGATAGATGCAGAAAAGGCCTTTGACAAAATACAACATCACTTCATGATCAAAACATTGGAGAGAATAGGCATGGACAGCCCATATCTCAACATAATAAAGGCTATATATAAAGCTCCTAAAGCTCAGGTAATTCTTAATGGGGAGAGACTAAAAGAATTCCTATTGAGATCAGGAACAAAGCAAGGGTGTCCACTCTCACCTCTGCTCTTCAACATAGTGCTAGAAGTATTAGCTCAAGCAATAAGACAGGAGAAAGAAATCAAAGGGATACCAATTGGAAAGGAAGAAGTTAAGTTAGCCCTATTTGCAGATGACATGATTCTATACATAAGTGACTTGAGAACCTCCACCTCAAAACTCTTAAAGGTGATTAGCACCTTCAGCAAAGTAGCAGGATATAAGATCAATGCACAGAAACCAGTAGCCTTTCTGTATGCAAAAGACTAAGATAACAAAAAGAAATAACTAACATTGTCCCATTTTCAATAGCAACAAAGAAAATAAATACGTTGGAATAACATTAACCAAGGAAGTGAAAGACCTATACAATGAAAACATAAAAACACTCAAGAAAGAAATTGAGGAGGTCCTATGAAAATGGAAAGACCTCCCATGCTCCTGGATTGGTAGAATTAACATTGTGAAAATGGCAATCTTACCAAAAGCACTATATAGATTCAATGCAATGCTGATAAAAATCCCAACTTCTTTCTTCACTGAGATAGAAAAAACTATCTCAAAATTCACATGGAAAGGCAGAAGGCCTTGGATATCCAAGCATATCCTCAGCAAAAGAAACACCTCTGGAGGCATCACCATACCTAGTCTAAAGCTATACTACAAAGCCATAGTAATAGAAACAACATGGTACTGGCATAAAGACAGGAATATAAACCAATGGAACAAAATAGAAGACCCGGACTTTGGGTCAAGTAACTACAGCTACTTGATATTTGACAAAGGCCCTACCAATGCAGAATGGAAAAAAGACAGCATCTTCAACAAATGGTGCTGGACAAACTGGACAACCATATGTAGGAAAATGAAACTCGATCCACACAACTCACCATGCACAAAAATCAAGTCCAAATGGATCACAGACCTTAATATAAAACCAGAAACTCTGCTACTACTGGAAGAAAAAACAGGAGGAAACTTCCACTACATAGGAGTGGGAAAAGACTTCCTGAACAAAACCCCAGTAGCTCAGGAAATTAAACAATCACTCAAGCATTGGGATCTCATGAAGCTGAAAAGCTTTTTCACTGACAAATATACTATAACCAAAGCCAGCAGATTACCCACAGAATGGGAGAAAATTTTCACCAGCTATACAACTGACAGAGGCCTAATTTCTAGAATCTACAAAGAACTCCAAAGCCTAAACAATAAATCATCAAACAACCCACTCACAAAATGGGGCAGAGAGCTGTACAGGGAGTTCTCAGAGGAAGAAATACAAATAGGAAACCACATTTAAGAAAATGTTCAACATCCCTAATTATCAGGGAAATGCAAATTAAAACAACTATGAGATTCCACCTTACCCCAGTAAGGATGGCAAACATTAAAAAAAAGAAGAAAACAATGAAAACAAATGCTGGCAAGGCTGTGGAGAAATAGGAACAAGCTTTCACTGGTGGTGGGAAGGTAAAATGCTTCAACCATTATGGAAAGCTACATGGGGACTCCTGAAAAGGATGACCATAGACCTACCAACAGATCCAGTTATTCCCTTACTGGGCATTTACCCCAAAGGCTCCAAGCCTCAGATCAGAGACATTTGCTCAACCATGTATATAGCTGCTCAATTTATAATAGCAAAGAGCTGGAATCAACCCAGATGTCCATCATTAGATAAATGGATAACTAAGATGTGGTATATCTATACTATGGAATTCTATGTAGCAATAAGGAAAGATGAAATAATGAAATTTGAAAAAAATGGTCAAACATGGAACAGATCATCCTCAGTGAGCTCACCCAATCACGAAAAGATAATCATCGCATGGTCTCGTTTGTCTGTCGCTCCTAACCTGAATCCACCTGAGATGCTGCCAAACCTAATAAGCACTCTGAGGATCAGACAATAGAGAGGGTGGGATGGAGGGAGGGTAATGGTGGGAGGGAGCACGAGGGTGGGAGGGAGGACAAGGGTGGGAGGGAGGACAAGGGTGGGGGGATACAAATAGGGACCCAAAAGGAAATGATACTATAAAACCCTTTGTTCTGAACAACAGGCTAAAACACTGATCCTTCAGCAGGCCCACAGAGGGAACACCTGAACCACAGGAACCTGGAGAGAACATCATGAAGACCAACCTTAATCTTTTCCTGCTTTTCTCTCTCTTCTCTCACCCTCTCTCTCTTTCCATCTCCTCTCTCTACTCACTTTCTCTTTTATACTATCTATCTTTTTCTCCCTCACCTTCCTAGGTGCTGACTTATAACTCCCAGTACCAGCACGAGATTAATTTTCACAATGAGCTGTTGATCTGAGACACCTACAAGGTTTCCCAAAAAAGACAGATTTCCATCAGAGTTCTTGATGAGCCACCAAAGGTTAATGGTAAGACCCTACTGTCTAAGATAGCATATGTGTATGAGACCAAACATGGAGAGACTTGGCCAGAATCTGGAAGAGGGTCAGACCCCAGACAGTTAGCTAGTCTAGTGCCAGAGGGTGCTACACATGCAACTGGGGAAAATGGCCAACATCTGTCCAAACAACTCACAATCTAAGCTACCCAGCAGGAAACAACCTGACGTAATGCTCAAACAAGTGCAGTAGTGGCACACAGCCATGGTGGTAACCACCTGCTCTTGATTTGGCTAATAGATCCACTCAGCGGAATGGAACTCATTTCTGGAACTGGGAAATAAGTCAAAACCATGTACAAAAAATGAGCACAGTCTCCAAGATCAAGATACCACTAAATGTGGGCTAGAAGAGAGCCAACACATGTAAAATTCCCTCCAAGATATCAATGGCCATCCCATCTATCTAGTACTATCTTCTCTCTCCATTGGAAAATTTGCTTATCTTTTTCAGATGGACAATGAACCTGAAGGGAGGATCAGCCAATCACACCTCACCAGGGCCCCAGCTGAAACCATAGAGTTATGTGCTGGAAGGACAAGAGTGCAGTGTTCTTGGGGAACAAGATAGTAATAAAAGGCTGAAGGAGATAAACACAGAGAACATCCAACTCCTACTAAGCCAGATATCCAGAGACACAGAGGCTCCCAAAACCTCATCACTGAAGTAGAACTAAAATGACCCCAATGTGGCTCAGGGAAATTTGCAGAAGAGGGGGAGGAAAGAATGTTAGAGCCACAAGTTGGGGCATTATTCACAGAGACTTGTCCTATCCCCCATAACTCTTGACTGCCCCCACAATGCATGACCCACATTCCCCACTGATGAGGGTTCCTTTGGAAGAGGGAGGACAGGGAGGAGGATAATGGAGTCACCTTTATGAATGCAAAATTAGAATAATATACATTTACAGATAAATTATTTTAAAAAGGATTTTTTTAAGTCAATTGTGGTGATACATGACTTTAATCCCAGCACTCAGGAGGCAAATGAAAGAGAATGGTCATGAGTTTGAGGCCAGTCTGAGACTACATAGTGAATTACAGGTCAGCCTGGACTAGAGCAAGACCCTACCTCAACTACATCGCTACCCCGCAAAAAAAGAGTTGGTTGTGAGGCAGACAAGCATACATACAGTTTAGGTGTCCAGGACTCCACTTGACTTAGACAACACTTTCTTTTCTAAAAGGGCACCACATCTAGCAACCACATCTGTTGGAACCTGGGCTGCCTGCCTGCAATGGGCTACATGTACATCCCTATACAAATAATGAACTATGTTTCTCTTCCCCTTAACAGACATCATTTATGGTAAGTTCCTATTCAAATATGTTCTTAGGTCTGAACAGCAGGGGCCAGCCATCCAGCCTGAATGAGTTTGAAATGCATGCACTGGAAAACTGTGTCTTCTAATGAACTTTTAGGGGAGAAACCCCTATCTACCATCATATCCCCATGTATAATTGTTCTACAAATGATTAGAATGAGATGTATCATGGAGAAGAACATATCCAATAGACGATAATGTTCTATAACCCAAATCTTTCAATCTAATTAAAAGACCTTCTCTACTAACTGGTTCATTCACCCATAACAATCTTATGAAGCTCAGCCAGACCATGTCTTGGAGCCCTTGCATACTTTCCACTCCAGTGGTCTGCTGACCCTCCTGGCTGTGTATTTCAAACGTTTACTCTTACTTTGTTCTTAACATGGTATCTTTCATCTTCATTATTTGTATGTGCTTTTCTTCAACTCTTTCAGTAAGCCAAGAACCTGGAAACACCCAGACAGAAGCCACAGGTAATAGTTGTATTTAATTCTAGTACAAGTAAATCTCTATTACAAGACAGAAAATTAAATAAAATTATTAGTGAGCTGCGCAACATCATACTGGAATGGAAAACATTAGAAGTCCTGAGACAGACACTTCTGATTTTAACTAGTTGAGTGATGTGAGGGCAGAACACATCCCCTTGTATTTCAGTCCCCTCTTATAATTTATTAGGATACAGAGGGGTCAGGCTTCAATGCATCATATCAAAAAAGCATAGTAGAGTATGTGGCACACAAGATTCACTCCTTAGATGGACTTCCATCCAGGTCTAGGAAGAGAATTGTATATTCTTCAAGTGTTTTTCAATCTATATGCTCTAGTAAGAAGAGCTGAAACAAGAAGAACACTTATGCACTGAACAGTATGGTAATGTCATGAGTATGACAATAACTCAGATACTACTCTGCCAGGGAAAGATTCTCCTAATTACATGGTCACAAATACTGGTATCTGAGATAAGCACTTTTTTCTTTCAGTCTAAGGGTAGCCTCCAACACATGGTGATCCATGTACCTCTGTCTACCAAGTGCATAGATTAAAGGCATTTGCCACCATGCCCGGCAGGGATAAGCATCTTCATAAGAGAAGTTAGTCTAGAAAAGAAGGGACTGAAAGAGGGTAAAGTGGGAGGGCAGAATGCTTAAGGAAGACACAAAAATGGTCCAGATATTGAATGATGCAAAAGAAATAAGTAAAACTCCTCAACTCGTCTTGAATTTATGGAAAAAGCAGTAATAGAAACATAAAAAACTAGCTGCAATGACTAAGGATTATAGTAAGTGCTGAATAAATACTAGTACATGACAATAATGGGTTATCAGAATTTATTCAGGAAATTAACAAGATCTGTGAACACAAAACAATTGCTCATCTTTTCAAAAACAAAAATAAGAAATGACCCCAATATTAATTTGCATGCCATTTGTAAGGGGAACATCAAGAAAGCTCTGTTCTTTTCTACTTAAAGTGATGATGTAATTTCTTTGGCTCACTAAGCCTAATTCTGTGGCTTTTCCTTCAGGGTCATCATAGCTTTAATCCCAGCAGGACAGTGCTACTAGTCCTCATCTGTCTTGTCTAAATACAAGAGCTTTAACTTCCTGCATATATGTGTAAATAATACTTTTTTAAAATTCACATTGACATGAAAAACAAGAGAACAAAAAGTAGTATTTGTAGTAATATTTAGATTGTCAACTTAGGTAAAGTTACCTGTAAGGGATTATCTCTAGTAGGTTAATTGAGGTGGGAAAGATCCACTTTAAGTGTGGGTAGCACCATTTCATGGGCTGAGGTTTTGGATTGTTTAAATAGGAGAGAGCTGACTGATTCCCAGCATTCATCACCCTCTACTTCCTTACTGCGGGCTAACTGTGACCAGCTCTGCTTCAAGCGCCTGTGTCCATGTCTTCCTTACCATGCTGGGCCAGAACTTAGAACTGTAAGGTGAGATAAACCCTTCCTTCCTTAAAATAATTTGTTAGGTATTTTGTCCCAGAAAAAAGAATATAACTAATACAACATTCAACTCAATGTTGAAATATATATGAGGCTTATCATGCACTACCAATATCTATCAATCAGGAACTTCCTAAAATGTCCACTTAAAGCCAACCTTAAAAGTTCTTTTTAGTTTCTTTGTTACTTTTTTTTTTTTTTTGGTAATCTTTTAGTTTCTTCAATGTTTAGTAATATATGTTCATTAGAAAAAATAAAACCATAGAAAACAAAATTCAACTATATGTCCACTACCTGAATACTTCTTATATTTTTTATATTTTCCTTAAGCATGTCTTATCTTTGCATATAAAAACATATTTTAAATAAGCCTTGTGTTTTCAAATCTACATTTGCACTCAAGTTATTCTAACCATCATTGCATGCCACTGATATTTTTAATGTGATATTTAACAAAATGTTTACCACATTTGCTTTTGTGTGTTTTCACTACATTTCTACACTATATGCCAGCAAGCTAATATAATTCTATGAAGTTTTTCAATTTCTGTAGCTACATATTACAAACACAGTGGGTAAATTAACATGTCTCTTGAGCCATCTGTAATCCCCCAGTCCTCCTTGGGTTCTATTCCTTACAATTGCATTTCCCTTTTCTCCCTCCCAGCTCAATTACCTCAAGGAGATTTTAGGCTAATAGGAGAAAACTATTATCCCCATAAATAATCACAATCACCATCACTGGTAAATAACAGGGAAAATAAAATGAGTATGGATTTCAGAGGATTTATTCAATCAGCCGGCAAATGCCCACACAACTGAAATAAAAGAATAAGGAGATTCACTACTTAATTTTCAACCTTTTGTTTCTCTAAAACTGAGGTTATAATAAAAAGAGATGCTTTCTATTATTTCTTTCTTTATACAATTGAAGAATTAAAAATCAAGAATGGGCAGGAGGTCTGTTCATGTCACCCAGTTAGCTCGTAGCTAAATAAACACTGAAGCCAGGGCCTTAGAATCCCAGTTTTGTGTCTTTGCACTGTGTCATACTGATGCCTAGGCAGTGGCTTCAAGAAAAGAATGGTTGTCAAGTCAAGAGTGTCTGGTTATAAGAAATAGTCTTTAGCCTCTGTATGACAGCAATACTTTTCCTGTGAAAGGAAAGAAGAAACCATCTATCTTCTCAGTTAATGTTTTCTTGCAGGCAGAGCCACATTCATACTTTGATTAAAATATCAGGCATATGGCTAAGCTGGCTTCCAACCTAGCCCTAAAAAAGGAAAGCTAGGAGGTGACTTTCTCATTGAGCAAGCATAAGGAATTTTCAGGGTAGAGAATGCTTCTGCCTTAGGGCTCCTGTTACCTTAGGTTCATGAGCTTGAGTGAAACAAATACTTAAATATAATCTCCTGTACCCTTTTAAGTAAGCCTGAAAAAGATCAGTATTTCTGCCAGTCTGTCATTTACCCTGCACTTGGATATCACATTGTGGATGCTATATCTTGGCTGAAGCAGAGAAAAAGTAAACTCCCGTCCTTGATGCATTTGGCTGATTAATTAACCTGGCAACATTCCACCATGCATTCATTTCTGAATGTATTGTTTGGGTTTAATAACCCTTTTGCTAAAGTCAGTGGCAATTTCCACCACCCCACCCCCCCCCATACACACACAAAGTAAAAGACAAAAATTACTATTTTAAGCCCGGCGTGGTGGCGCACGCCTTTAATCCCAGCACTGGGGAGGCAGAGGTAGGAGGATCACCATGAGTTCGAGGCCACCCTGAGACTACATAGTGAATTTCAGGTCAGCCTGGACCAGAGTGAGACCCTACCTCGAAAAACAAACAAACAAACAAAAAATTACTATTTTATTACCATTTACAATGACAAAGAATGTGTAGAAAATGTGACAGGCAGTCACAGAACCATAAACAGAAATTGATAGTTTGAAGAGCCCTTGAAGATGGTCTAACTCAAGACTTTCTTTTTACTTAAATGTAAATAAGGAGTTTAAAGAGTTTGTGATAGTTTTGTGGGTTTTGGTGATACTTAATGAAAGAGAGAGAGAGAGAAGATTATTTAACTCTGAGTTTGGGGTGATGATTACAACTCAAATAGGAGAAAACAGCAAGATGAAGGCAAGAGTCAGGATCAATATTCTTATTAAATACTCAGTGACCTTTCCCCCTTGGGTTTACTTTACATCCTTCTTAGCTTTGTGGTTTGAGTTTTGTGTATTAAATTAAAGGTAAAAATAATGGGAGTCCCTTTCCTATAACTGGAATTGATGAATCTAACATATTTTCCAGTTCTTACCAAGCATATGCTCTTGTTAGATTCACATGCAAGTAAAGAGTCACATGGGGGCGGGGAGAACTTAAAAGCCATTCATAATGTTCCTTTTAGGACTTAAAATCATTCCTTATTTCAGGCTTACAATCTACTATAGCCAAGTGATAAACCTTTGTAAATGCAGAAATTCAGAACACAGCAATTCACTGGTGCTGCCAAGTGCTCTCTTTAGTGATGTTTTTACTTAACTCAAATGTCATACTCTGCATTGTTTCCTGAATCAGAGTTGTGGCTTGGTTCTGTGTAGTTGTAGTATTTTTTGTGAACTTTAAGCAAGGCAAGTTACACTGGATCTCAGTTGAGCAAATGGGACCTTCATGAATTTACTCTTCTCTGTGTCCATGGGCCTGGGCGATTGCTACTCACTAGCATTTCTGGTATAGGGTTTCCTGCTCTGTAACTCATCTGCAGATGTCCCTGGATTCTGACAAAGACAGTGTGCTTCTTAATTTTAGTATCTAACTGCTTGCTGCACTTTATTTTTTAATTATTTATTCATTTGTGAGCAGAGAGAGAAAGAGAGACAGGGAGAGCTAGAGCATGGGCATGCCAAGCCTGCTGTTGCAAATGAACTCAGGTCACATATGCCACTTTGTGCACCTATCTTTATATGGGTACTGGGGAATTGAACTTGGCCTAATAGGCTTAGCAAGCAAATACCTTTAACTGTAGAGCCATCTCCCCAGTCATATTGCTGTACTTTTAAAGTGGAGTCTGATTCATCTTTGTCAGCTCCTCATTCACTACTTAGTGCACACATGCACTGACTTAGAACATGTCATTAGGTGTCAAAATTGTTTATAAACAATTACCATCCTTTTCTATGTAATTGGACCACAGAAGTAGAGAACACACATTTGGATTTGGTTTAAAGAATATTTTAAAATTCTATTTTAGTTCAAGCATGTTCAAATAAGTATTTATCTGGTTCATAATTAAACAGATATACCCAGTGATTGGGTGATATCATGGAAGAAAATACATAATGTTCAATCAGTAATTCATGTTTAAATTGAAACATTTGAGTTACTTGCTTCACTATTGATATTGCCTTCGTCAGATAATATTAACATCTACTATACAATGTACTGCATTCCAATGTGTGATGTAGGCACTATAGAATAATTCAAACTCCCATTTTTATCTCTTACCTTCAAGGAGACTTGGGGTAATGACAAATATTAAGGTATTAATTTTTGGTTGATACCTTGTCCCTTCATGGCTGAATGAGAACACAATTCACTGGCCATGTTTATAATATTTTATTATTAGGATTTTTATTTACAGATAGACATGTGGCACAAGCCTTTAATCCCAGCACTCAGGAGGCCAACCTGAAACTACATAGTGAATTCCAGGTCACCTGGGCTAGAGAAAGACCCTACCTCAAAAAACACAACAAAAGGGCTGGAGAGATGGCTTAGGGGTTAAGGCGCCTGCCTCCTAAGCCTAAGAACACTGGTTCCAATCTACAGCAGTTCCATATTTCAGGTCCCACGTTTAGCCAGATGCAAAGTGATGCAAGGGCGCAATGCCGCACTTGACCACAAGGGGGCACACGCATCTGGATTTCGTTCACGGCAGCTAAGAGGCTGCTGGAGCACCCATGTCTGTCTTCCTCTCTCTCTCTCTCTCTCTCTCTCTCTCTGTCTCTCTCCCAAAATAAAATAAAATAAAATAAAATAAAATAAAATAAAATAAAATAAAATAAAATAAAATAAAATAAAATAAAATAAAATAAAATAAAATAAAATAAAATAAAATAAAATAAAATTTCAAAAGAAACACAACAAAAAATAATCTTGTTTACAGACCTATATATCTACTACTACACAAGCCTTTTGAGAACAGATTACAGATATTTATATGATAATGTATTATAATGATAGGTACTTAGAAGCCATTCAATAAATCATCCATTAAGGTGGGTGAACATATTTCTTGAAATTCTGAGTTTCCTCAAAAAGAAGAAATGAAATTATCCCACATGTCAGGCTTATAAAGTTCAAACCCAGTGCTAATTCAATGCTGATCAGCTCCATAACTGAGGGAGGTACTATTTGTGTATACTTTGCCATTGTTTCCATGTGTTAGTAGTCTCTTTAAGTTTGGTCCTTTGGTTCTTTTCATAAACATGTTCTTTAGGGTATGGATCATGACCAATCGTGAGTGTTAATGATCACAGACATGATACAGTTGTAAGAATTACTATTCATATTTCTACACACTAAACAAGCACCTTCGGTGGGCTTGGCTTATTTAGCCATGTAGACATACCAGCATCCAAAGATTGACTGGCATTGACTCTATGTAAAGGGAAGGATCTGACAAAGGTAACCAAAAACACAAAAATTGTACATATTAACACATGATGTTTACCTCACCTATGTTCTTGTGAGGGTGCCATTAAAGAATCAGAATTATCTGTGCCATGTAAAACAACTTATTAAATGAATATTAATTGTGGAAATTGTCTTAACCTGCTAATTATGAAAGGCATAA
Source organism: Orientallactaga sibirica (assembly GCA_036365145.1). Lineage (NCBI taxonomy): Eukaryota > Metazoa > Chordata > Mammalia > Rodentia > Dipodidae > Orientallactaga > Orientallactaga sibirica. Next base: position 55,705,617 of record JAEOAD010000005.1, read on the forward strand.
ATAATTGATGAGACATAAAAGGAATAGATTGAATCAATGAATTTTCTTATTGAGATGTCATTTGATTGTCCACAGCTGAAAACATTAAATACAGATAATTCACTTTCATCAAATGTTCGTCAGCATAGTTATTCTTTATAGTCATTTCAGCTTCTATCCTAAGCAGATCTATGTGTCTCCTGGAGAACATTAACCATCAACAGGAGAGCAAACTTTGAAGCAAATGAAGTGAGGACAGTAGAGTACACACCTGCTCAGGAGAACACCCATGTCCACTCCAGCAGGCACATCATGTGCATGTGTGGGTCTGGTGCTGATGTCAAATTACAAAACATTAGATAAAAGTTTATTTTAAATATATTATGGTGGAAGCATAAATACATTTACTATGACTTTACTAATGTGTTAGCCAAGTTTACAAACAAGGAAATTTATAATTCCTTGAGGTATAATGGTCCAGGCTCAAAGTTCCCAATTTTCAATCATCACTGTATACAAAATCAGAGAGACCTCAATTTAGTTTCAACTCTAAAACTCACTAACTGAATGGCTTTGACAAAGAAATTTAACCCATCAGAGCTGAACTTTTTCTCTTTGAAAATAGGCAGGAAACTGCTTACTTCATCAGAGTGTTGCGATGATCATAAATAAAAATAAATAAATAATAAGTAAATGAGTAAATAACACAAACTAACATTCAGCACAAGGGCAAAAAAAAAAAAAATTCTCTTTCTTTCTTCCAGTCTGAGGAACCTAGAAAATAAATCTCTTATTATTTATTACCTTCAAAGCACATCAGATATCCTATTGAGATCATCATAACTAACCAATTGATACTTGAATTATAAAGAATCTTCTAAACTATGACTCTGTCTAATATTTCCAAGGAGGGAAAATGAGTCAGTACTAAGTCTTAAACAATTTTCAGAGTGACCCAGGAAGAGGGAATCTTTGCAAATAGCCCAAGTCCTGAATAACACACTCTCTGTCCTCACCAGTGACTACATAAATGTGTTTTGGTTAGTAAAACAGTATTTAAACACATAGAAAATGTGGTTTATGATGGCATGTGAAATGAGAATGGATTGATTCTGCTTAGATTACAGTTGACTATATAGTCAAAGATCAATGTTCCAAAGCAAGAGGGTTATATGGAATAAATGTAGGCAGTGTTTTTACAGTATGCACATGTTAGCAAAGCTCAGTAAGAAAATGACCAGTGACCAACTAGAAATATTTGTCTTGTCTTTTTATTACCTTTCAGGGGCCCTGTATAAATCATTTAGGCATGGTCTCAAATGCATTAAATAGAAAGAAGACAAATATAAAACCATTTACCATAGTCAGGAAAGACTGGAGAGTACATGTAGCCAAAACCGTCCAAGATAAGAGCACTGGATGAATCAGGTATGTTTCTAGCCTGAAGGTGAGCAGTGGGCTCTTTTACATCTGTCCATGATAAAATGTGAAGGTCACATGAGGTGAGAGAGGAATTGATTTCCCTTGCTGCAGACTGATGTTTTCTTTCTCTTGTTCCTGAGTGTAGTGTTGCAAGCCACAGATGAAAATGTGGTAAATTTAGCTATGAAGAGAGCAAAAGAGGTAAAACATTCCTTCTATGTAGAAGAAGGGGTTCTATACTAAGTTTATTTATTTTAAGGCTAGGATTTTAATTATTGCTACTTTTTGGCCTCGTGGCTCAAAATACTATAAATTCCAAATTTTGTAGGTGATTTAATTAAGTGAACTGTTTTAAAACTCAGACATTACAGCTAGATGAAACTCAATATTGTATCACAAATGCAGCTATAAACATATATTCTCTAAGCTCAGATTTCCAGACCTTATAATTATCATTTAAGTTATTGCTTAATGAACATGTGAGCCAGTGGAGCTGCAGGAATTTCTGCCTTTTGATCTAAGTATCTGTAGCTGGGAAGACAATGATGAGACCTCATCCATATTAAAAATTGGAATCATACAGGACCTTCACAAGAAAGGAAACTTGGAGTCTATAATACAAATTTTCAACATATTCAAGCCCTTCTCTTTTTCTTGTTAGTCCCTGAGGGCAAAATTAGCAAATTGTGAATTTCAGCTTGTATTTTTAGTATTAATATTTCCTAATTGGTCATTATTATATAAAACAAACTGTTGAGGACTGGGGATGAATACAGCTAAGTGGTAGAATACTTGCCTACCCTGTTTGAGGCACTGGGTTCAACCCATGGCACCACTAAAAGAAAACATTTATTATTGACAGGTTTATTTATCATTTAATGAGTAACAGAATCATTTAATGAATAATAAGATGACACAATAGATGACATTTTACAGAATCATACTCATCTGAAAAGTCTGTGTAATAATTTTCATCAGCATTCAATATTAAAAATCTCAATAGTACTTGTCTTGGGAAATATCAAAATAGGTACATTTGACCTTGACACTTATATTGGGTCCTTAAATATGGAGCACAGAAGACTAGAGTGAGCACTCAGCTTTTGAGGAAGTGTGTCTCCATGAAATGCCACACAAGAAAGCCTGATAAGGAATGTGGCTGAGAAACATTTGCTTGGATAACCTTTTAATGCAGTTATACTGGGAAGCACTCTCCAGGAGGAATATTTCCAGTTTAAAACAGAAGGCAGGATTAAAATATCTCCTATTTTTTCTTAATCACATGGTCACTGATATTTTTTTAGTCATAATAATCCCAGAAAATTTACTTTTTATGAAAACAATACTAATGAGTTGTTTTCTGACTAGATAGTGTCAGCTAAACTTAGATCTGGTTCTCAATAGTCTCTACAACAGCATTCCCAAAATTTCAGCAAATGCCATTATATTGACTTACATGCTAGACAAAGGGTATGTGACAAAGACTTTTCCTCCTAAAGTTTCAGTTTCCTCCTAAAGATTTGTCTCCGTATCTGTCAAATACGACCCCTCTTCAAAGTCACCCTTTTTATATTTTATTTCAAAATGTTCATAAAGGCAAAATACTGCCTTAATTCATCTTTGAAGTAACAAATATTTCTCTTAACTTGGATATAGATATGAAGGGTTAAACTGTTTATGATAAGTGAAATTGGTGGGGGCTTTCTAGAATAGTAAAAGACTTGTGAGTGTATTTCAAACACTTAGATGCTAATTGCAATTGTTTTAGTAACATATCTTAATCAACTCCAGTAAATTCCAAAGCAGGTCCTTAATGATGTCACATTTCAACCTGCAATTCCACTTCTGAAGGGAAATGAAAGAAGCCACAGGAGCGTTTCACAGAACCCTTTGTTATATTGGAGCATACAATGAGCAACTTTTCATGATGCAATCTAAGAATTTTATTTTTCCCAACAAAATATTAACAACATATTGAGGATATAATTAATATGAATGCAGCCTATTTCGTTTTGACAGATAACTTATTTTCCATGCTAAAGTTTGGACCCAGGGCCTGAGGCATGCCAGGCAAGTGCTCTCATGCTGGCCAACATCCGCAGCACTGCAAGTAATCACCCTCAAAAACTCCCAGTGGAAATCTCCTCTATAATCACAGCCCAAGGACCTTTCAGAAGACTCTCCAGTCCGCCAGTCTACCAGTCTTTACTGAGACACATGTCCTGCCAAAACTATTACCAAAAAACAAGACAGTTTCATTTTTTGCTTTCATAGAGCTCATGATCTACTGAAGAAAAACGCTAACCAACACATACTTCTAAAATTACAACTTGTGTAAGGTGCTATAATACACCTGGAGAATCCTCTCCAGTGAGTTATATTTATAGCTCAGACTCAAAATGTAGAAAGAATCCAGCCCCTCATGTTTACAGAGCAGAGAAGGTCAGATAATCGAAGCTTTTATTAGAAAACCACTACCTACATGACTCATGAACATGGTGCAAATACAAAATGATAAATATGCACGTTGGTTTATTTTTTAAATTTTTTTATTATTTTTTATTTATTTTTGGAGAGAGAGACAGAGAGAGATAGACAGAGAGGGAGAGGGAGACAGAAATGGGCGTGCCAGCAGTCTCTCAGCTGCTGTGAACGAAATCCAAATGCGTGCGCCCCCTTGTGGGCAAGCGCGGCATTGCGGCATCTGGCTAAACGTGGGACCTGGAGATTGGAACCACTGGACATTGGAACCAGCATTCTTAGGCTTAGCAGGCAGGCGCCTTAGCCGCTAAGCCATCTCTCCAGCCCTACCTTGGTTTATTTTAAGAAGTCTTATGGCAGCTACTATATGTTGTTTGAATATACTTCCATAAAAGATGGTCATTGTTCATGGAGATTAAAAACAAGATTGCCACTATCACTCTGGAAGCATTCACCCGAAACTGGAAGAGATTTATCCCTAGTTTTATTTTGTAATTGCCCCTGATGCACGCGCCCAGCAAACTTTCTAGGGATTCAAGCAGGGATTTATTTCCATGACTTGGGTTCAACAATCATTCATTATCAGCAGACAAAAGATGACCAAGGTGAATTTAATGCCATTGTAAGATACAATGGCAGGTAGGATAAAAGGCTCATATTTCCCGAGAATAGAGCCTGGCTCACAGTTACTGTAAATCAAGAAGAATCTACCTGCATCAGAAGTATTTAAAACCAAAATGTAAAGACTTCCAAGTAGGGAAAAAAATAGCTTTGTTCATCAAAAAATTCACATGTGATTATATCAACCACATATAAAGTCCAAGAAACATAAATCATCACTTAGAGTATGGTCCAGTTATGTAAGTGTATGTCTGAATGGGTTGCTAGGTGCATAGGGACAACTTTTTCAAGAAAATACCCCAAAATATATTTTCTTGGTAGTAAACTTATAGTTTTCTCTATTGTTTTCCCACCCCAAAGAGGATATGTCATTTTATTTATTTATTTGTAAGGAGAGTGAGAAAGGGAAAGTAAGAGGGAATAACATGCCAGGTCCTCTATCCTCTGTAAACAAACTCCAGATACATCGGCCATTTTGTGCATCTGGATTTATTTCTAACCTAGGTCATTAGGCTTTGCAGACAATTGCTGTAATCGCTGAGCCATTTTTCTAGCCTAGGATATATAATTTTAAATGTGAACAAAAATACTAAAAGAAAAGAATAATTTTATTAGAGAAAAGTGTTTTAAGCTGGATATCTTTTGTGTGATAGATCTCGCTTTTACTAAGGCTAACAAATGACAAATTGATTAATTACTTTTTCCAAATGAGAAATAACAGTTTAAAAAGCATATTTTGTTTTTTGGCCATGGCTGAATGAATGAAGTTAGATACAATGTTTGTCTATGGCATTAATAACATCAACCACAGTGGCAATAACAATAATAAAAGGAGGATAGTCAGTCATGGTGACACATACAGGAGGATAACAAGGTCAAGGCCAGCCTGGAATGTACAGGAAGTTCTAGGCTACCTGGAGCTACATATCAAGATCCCGATGTATGATATTTTTTTTAATATTCTTTTTTAATATTTTATATTCATTTATTTATTTGACAGACAGAAAGAGGGAGAGAGAGAGAAAGAGAGAGAGAGAGAATGGGCACGCCAGGGCCTCCAGCCACTTCAAACGAACTCCAGATGTATGCACCCACTTGTGCATCTGGCTAACGTGGGTCCTGGGAAATTGGACCTGAGACCTTTGGCTTGGCAGGCAAATGCCTTAACTGCTAAGCCATCCCTCCAGCCCTGATATTTTTTGTAAAGTATAAAAATGTCCAAGAAAATCTAAGACAAGTATCAAAGTGAGGAACACTTATTTTCTAACGAAGTATTATTTTTTTCTTAATAACATGTAGGTGAAAAGATGGCACTTTTTTTTTCAAGAGCCAAGACCCATGGGGTTCTTAATTTGGTCTTAAGTGTAGAGAGTTACCTTCAAATTTTTGTCATTAAAACCAAAACAAACACTTTGCCATAAAATATGTGCATGTTAGTCCAGTGAGGATCTGATTCTCACTGTGACATATGTCTCTATGCCTTTGTAAATTATCAAGAAACTCAGACTTCTACTTCTCTAAAATATTGTTGGTCTTTTTTTTTTTTTTTGGGGGTAGGGGAATGAAAGAGGCAGATGCCCTAAACACACAATCTAAACACACAATCTATCTGAAAATTCAGTCTGGTCAAAAAGCAAACAGAATTCCTAGAATACACAATTCCAAATCTGAACAAGATGATCCACACATTGCAGATTTAGTAAAAGTTCTATTTATAAGTCAAATTTCAATTTAATCTGTTATCTTTTTAACATGGTAGATTCAGACTCTTATTAAATCATTTACCAAGCACAAATTTGATTTCCCTAAATCGATTACATTTACTTAAAAAAATACTATACTGATAATGATGCCTTACATGATAGAACTGATATAAGTATAAAAGAAAAATAATAAAGACTAAATAAATAAGAAGAAAATAAAAAATAAAGTGACAAAGAAGTATAAAGGTTTCACATTAAAATAAGGCATTTGACAGTGTTTACTAATTCTAACTATATTGTTCTAGCATTAACTTTTTAAAAAGTGTGTGTGCAGACATGTGTACATGGTCAGACACACACACACATACACCCAGGCACATGCAAACTGTGGCATGCGTGTGGAGGTCAGAGAGCAATTTCAGGTGTTAGTCCTCACCTTCCACATTGTTACAAGCAGGGTCTCTTGATCTCCACTGTGTATATAAGACTATCAGGCTCAGGAACTTCCAAGGATTCTCCTGTTTCCACCTCCCATCTTGCCATAGACATAACAATATGTCTGACTTTATGTGGATTCTTGGGATCTGAACTCAAGCTGTCATGCTTGTACAGCAAGCTCTTTTATCCTCTGAGCAGTTTCCTTAGCCCACAATTAACTATTTCATGTGTGTATTTTATATTCTCCAAGGTAAGTCTATAATGCTAGCATATGCAAATTTTGTTAATCATATAAGAGCTCTACAAATAGTTGTTAGCAAATTGATTAGTTCATCCTGTTTGAAAACACATTTTGACTTGATAGTTAGATATGTAAACAGGAGGAACTGTGACTGACCTAACTGAATAACAACCAACTATAAATCTAGTTTGATGATTTCAAATATAACTAATTGATGAGTTATTTATGTTGAAACTTCCATGATAAATTTGACTTCTTTTAAGCTCTTCCTTTGGGTAGCAAAGCACGTATCTCCTTATAAAGGTTAATAATTATTTATAAATTAATTAGAACTATAGAAACTATTATTTATTCTCCAAATATAAGCCTTCAGCCATCCTGAAGGAATCATGCAGTGTGAGGAGAAGATCAAAATATACTCTGAGGTCTCTAGAAGAAATAGGAAGCATCCTATGATAAAGCACTAAATTAAAGTGTACTTTAATTATAAAAAATTTTACCATAGCCAGTCATGGTGTCACCTGCCTTTAATCCCAGCACACAGGAGGCAGAGGTAGGAGGATCGCCATGAGTTCAAGGCCACCCTAAGACTACATAGTGAATTCCAGGTCAACCTGGGTAGAGAGAGACCCTACCTCAAAAAAACAAAACAAAAAAAAAATTTACCAAAAGCTAACATACCAATTAAAATATTTAATTGTAATATGCCAACAAGAATGGCATTTTCAAGCTGTTAGGGAAAAAAAGTAATTAGCAACTTTTCCTTCACAATATATTTAAACAGCACATTTAAACAATACGTTATATATGTTCTTCATACAATTTTCTTTGAACATCATGTTGTAGCTCTTTATTTTATACCTAGACTCCACTAAAATATATCATATTTTTCCCAAAGTTAACCATTCAATGGGGGTAATTTTAATATAGACATTTGACATCATGCCCCAGAAACTTGCTGAGTAAGAAAAACTCATGAGGCTTAATCCCTGCATCCAGGCACAATTACAGATAAAATTCTCAAAGCAGATGATCAATCACTTTCCTTAAAATATTCAGACTCTGAATATGGAGCCACTCATAAAGCTACAGGGGCAGAAATATTTGAAGATGACCAACTAGCAGACTCTCTTCAAAAGATTATTTATGCTGGGACAAGCTAGAGGTGTTTATAAGAAGGAGTCTAGTGCATATGTAGGACATACATTGGATGATTTTGATGACAGAAGGTGTACTGCCTCATCTGGCTATCCACATGAATGTTCACATGTAGTATGAAAAATGTCTACATCTTTTATTCCTAATCTTAATTTCTCCCAAGAGAAATTGGGGCCCACTGGTCACATTTTGGTTTCCAAATATAACAATAAACAATGCCCCATGTAAAACCAGAAGCTTATCTGAAAAAATACTGTCATCTCCCAGTTTTCTCTTTTTCTGAGCAAATAATCCTATTTTATTTACTCTCACTTTTGGGGTCTGGCCCTATCACCAAACCTGACTACAGTGAGTTCTCTAAGCCATGAGCTATAATGACGTGCCTCTGTTCCAGCTATACCAACTTTACTCATAAAACAACATGCAAATAAAAATTCAGTAGGAAAGACATACAAAAATGCCAAGTTATCTGCTTTTATTTGACAAAACAAGCTCAACTATATTATCTTTTTGAAGTCTACTGTAAATAAAACTGAAATCCTAATTTCTTAATTTCTTAAAGATTGAGTTAAAAATGGGTTATAAAATTTTTGAAATGACATAGAAGCCCAGTCCCTCTTTTCTTGCCCTAGTTTATATAGCTGTCTTAATTAGGCACATGGGAGCAAGAGTTCACTATTATGGATCCATTTAATGCATGATATGCTATGAGCATATTAGATTAAGCCATGAAGAAGCCTTCCAATTAATAAGCTAAATAGAACAATGATTATCTGAGAAATTATTCCCCGTAAACACACTACATGTAAAATTTTAAATGGGGAAATGTGTGGAAGAAAATGCCAGATTATGACAAAAAGAACCTATCATTTCACATTGCAAAACACATTAGCAATGACAATGATATTGGTGAGGAGATGGATGGATTCCATTCATGTATATGATATGTCACATTGCTACCACACTTTTACCTGTGAGGATCTTTCTGGCTTTAATTCAGTGAAATCCATTATCCTAGGTGGCAATGAAGCCCTGTAAGCTAGTCTAAGCATCCTTGGTGTCCTGAGCTGCCTTAAAGCCTTAGCAAAATAAAAGGTCAAGCACATCCAACTCAGCCTTTAGAAACTACAGTTGCCCCCATTTCATCTACAATCTACACACACTCCAGCTTAACCTTGCTCACTCACATTTCATTTTATGAGCAGCTAATTCAGAAATGGCCAGCCTGGGGACCTTGAGAACACCTAGCTTTTCAAAATCATCCTACTTTCCTTGTTAAGCACTTACTGAAGCAGACCAGTAACACAACATTTGAGAGAACTATAAAATGGTGGTGGATACTGAAGGAATGAGCAGCATCAAATATGAGCACTACTAAATAGAATGAATGTATCTCACCTTCCAGCTCAGCTGTGCTACCTGGGACAACCGGCATGGGGAGAATTAAAGAAAACTGATGTTTCAACGTTTACTTGGAAAGATGCTGTATGCAAAATAATGCCATAAGCCACCTCCCTTTCTGAACAACTGTAAATTTAGGACCCTCAATATAGTCCACAAACCCAATGAACAATACAGAAATGAATCAGGGTTTGAATTCACATTTAGCTCTGTAATACAGATCAAATGATAGGCATCTTCCTAATTGATTGCAATGGAAGTAGTGCACAATAATCAGAATAAATCTGACATCAACCCAAATGAACCCAGCAAATAATAATACACACAAGAAACATAGTTTCTAAAACATGCATTCACTTTCAAGCACACTAGGGTATTTATAACCCATAGAAATGATATCAAAGCAACCCACCCAGGATATAAATATGCTTCAAAAATACAACATACCTGCAAAGTAATTATGTATGTGTGGCATACATATATATGGTGTGTGTGTGCACTCACAATCAAATGTAGGTGCTGAAAATAAAACTCTGGATCTAGCAAATGGTTTTGCAACAAGAGTGCATGAGAAAATGAACCAGAATGTCCAATTCTGGGACCACCTTAGTAATGAAGAAATTAAACGCAATCACCTTAGAATCAGGCCAAACAGGTTGAGACACCAAATGTGTTTTTGAGGGAAGGCCCAATCTATATGTAAGGGCTGTAAATGAAATGATTCCTTTCAACAACACCCTTTTCTTATCCTTAGCTGTTTTTCCATCCGTTGATTTTGTTGCTAGGCTTGAGAAGAGAAGAATCAAGTGGCTCAGTCAGTATTCTGAGCCAGTTTTTTGATAAAAATCAGAGCACCATTTTTTTTTAACACAGCCAATGCCTTCTCACTTCTCTCTTCCCGACAACCTTCCTCTCCCTCCATCCTCATCTGTCTCCATATCCTCCCCACCGCCCTCCCTTCCTAGTCTGAGAGACTGGAGTCATTGTTTAAGTCTAGACCACAAATGTACACACAGTTAACCAGCTAAATTAAGAAGGTAGCCATTGGGTCTCCTACTCACCATGCTGAGACCTGGAGACGCTGTTGAAAGGAGGAAGAGATGCAAGCTGGATCCATTTTCCTGTGACTGACTCAGAAGCAGCCCCTGAACCCAACATCAACAGCAGTGGGTACCGCGGATTTTCTTCCCCTGCCTCTCTGGTTGGATCCACCCTTCTAGCCTCGCTAGAGTACCAGCAGCAGAGGGGGCAACAGCAATAGCATCACTTGGGCCTCCTCCCTCTCTGAGGATGGGGTGAGCTCAGAAACAGCCAGGAACTTGCAGCAGACACCTCCTCTGGCTCCTCCTCTCCCTCCCCCACCCCCACAGCCCCACCCCTGCTGCGGTAGAGGCAGCCAGCTAGCAGCTGCTGGTTGTCATGGCAATGACCAATGGCTAGTGGCAGGCTAAGGGGGAGGGGATAAGGGCGCAGCAAGCTGCAGGGGCTGAAGGGGGGAGCTGGGGGAAGCAGGAGTTCAGCTCTGCCCTTGCCCTCAGAGATGCTCTTGTTCTCTTCTAACCAAGCCTCCGGTAAGAGTGAAAAGTCACGGAGAAATAATAATTAAAATAGAATCTAAATTCTTGCTGGAAATATACGAAAGACCTCAACTCCTTTGCATTTCTATAGTTTTCAGATAAAACAAAGAGCTCAACTCCTTTGCATTGTGATAGTTTTCATATAAAATATAAAAATATGTCGGGTGATAGTGGCTATGATTACTCCAGATGTGCTCGTCTTCCGTTCAAGATGGATAAAGGTTGCTGCACATTACAATAAACTCAGCGCCTGCTGCATTCCTGTGCGTGACTTCCAGTTTGTTGTCAGGTCACTCGGTTTCTCAGTTTTCCCAACTTCCCCTCCAAAGAGTACCTGGCAGTATTGACACTTTCCTGAGGAAAGGAAGTTGGAATGGAGGAGCCAGAAGCTCCTTAAGAACAGTCAAGGTTCTCAGCAGCACTAGTTGATGGACAGTTCCAAACCTTTTCCATTTCAGACTCTTGGAATGTTCATTATGTGCAGCAAATTCCATGCTGTTTCCATGGATGCTCTTAAGAGTCCCAAAGCCGGCTGGCAGTCTGGGTAGCAGGTAAGGGAAAGGGAAGTAGTGGGCTGTGTTTAGTTCTGTGTGTGTTGTGTCTCTAACTATAAATTATAGATGATGACGGTATTTGCCTTGTTCAGGCAATAGTAGTAGACATTGATTGAGATAATGCACTAAAAGCACTTGGTGTGTAGTAAGTGTACAGTAAATATTTACTAGTATTCACATGAGTAGGACATTGTAGTCACCACTTGATCTAAGGGTTTACAAGAAGAATATGGCACGTAAGATGAGAAAACGTTAAATATATGATGTCTGTGAAGAATGATGGAGGTGATGATGATGGCCCTAAGAGGCTATATGTTCTCTAAAACTAGAAAACTGGAAGGCGCTGTAAATTTTGGAGCAGGTAGATAAATCTCCCAAATTTATATGACAAATAACTGTCAATACCATAATTATAACTATATGAATCCCTGCATTTCTTCCCATGTCATTCCTCCACAGAATGAAGATCCATCCTTTACTCTGAACTTACAGAGGTACTCACAGATTCAAATGAGTTAATATAGATCTCAAATGCTCCAGTTCTGATTCTAGCATTTACCAGAGGTGTGTTTTAAGGCAATTTAGTTAACTTCATCTATAAAGTTTAATTTTTTCATGTATAAATTGGAAAGTCACAAACCTCATGAATCATCATGAGAACTAAATAGGGTGACATGTGTAAAGCATTAGGACAGTGTCTGGTACACAGTAAGTGTTCATTCATCACTGGCCATGATTATTGTTCCTCTTTCATCATTGGCCATGATTATTGTTACTCTTCCATAAGTAATACATATAAACATATGAGAAGATGTGCCCCTTGGATAAATGGCTCTTGGTACCAGTAGCTGATTCTTGACACAAGTGTCCTGTGACTAAGTGGTCAAGGAAAGGATTGCAGATCCTTCTCAGCTCTTGATAAATGTGGTCCTCACTGTAAGAAAGCCTGCATCCTGCTCTGAGAAGCACGTGGCCCTTGTCTCCTGCCAGCACCTCAGCAATCAAGCTCAGCCCACACACATTTCCAAATGCCCACCAGCAAGTCTAGTTGTGCAAGCAGAGGAAGAAGCAGTCGTGTTGCCTCCTTTTGTCTCTGCATTTCATCCTCCACTTTCTCAACAGAGGTGGTCTCTCAAGAGAGCAGAGAAAGAAGCTGAGGCTAGAAGAGTCCAGAAGCGCTAGGTGGCAAAGTGGTGACAGACCCTCCTATGGGCAGAACACTTCACTTGCAGCTGTAATAGATGTGACACTGGCTTCCCAGATGCTCCAAGAGTTGACAGAAAGAGGGACAAGTTTAGTGTGTCTAGTTTGAACAACTCCCTCATTTATTCATTTCAATTCCACTCTCTCTCTTTTTAAAACTATATCCAAAAAGCACTGTCATTATTTGATAAATTTGCTTTGAGTTTTATATACATATATTGAAAACCCCTACCGCATTTTTGGTGACAAGCATTGTGGTCTTTTGGATACACTCAATTGCTCCAGGAGTTTCTTTCCATATTAATAGTGACCAGTGTTTACTGCTCCTGGGTCCTTACCAACTTTGACTTCTAAAGTTTTTGAGAAGTCAGAATAATGCAGGGTGTCGGTCTTGGTTCCAAAGAAGCATTAAAATTTGAGAAGTTCTGGGGAGACTCCTCAATGGTTACATGTTCTTCCTGACCAAGCATGAAGAAGACTGAGACAACCTGAGTTCAAATTCCCATCACCTACATCAAACAGGCAGTCATAGTCACCTCCACCTATAATCTCAGTCACATAGGAGAGCAGAAAAATGAGTATTGCTGGACCTTGTGGGAAGTGAGGTGGGGTCAAGCCCTGGAATCAGTGAGAGAAACCTCCTCAAACAAGGATAGGCAGAAGCAATGTTGAAGAGACCCAATGTTCCAGCATTCCCAGCCTGCCACAAGGAAGCACATGGGCTTCTGCAAGGGCATATTCATGTGCACACACCACACACACACACATGCCCACAGGCAGTAGCAATGATGAAGATACCCAACGTTCCAGCATTCCCAGCCTGCCACAAGGAAGCACATGGGCTTCTACAAGGGCATAGTCATGTGCACACACCACACACACACACACATGCCCACACACAGTGCACAAGGAAAATCCTCAGGAGCAACCACATGATGGGAGTAAGCTGCAATGTTCAGTCCAGTCTTTACTGATTGTTTTTGGTGTGACTGCAAGCAATTGTTGTTCTTAAGGTCCAAACTTGTAGGTAACAAGCATTAGCAATCAGCTATCATGTGGCAAATGACAAATAGTAGTAGTTAAACTTATTATCAATGTAATTTCATAAGGACATTACACATAGAACTTTTTCTTGGATGTGTTCAAAATATGCAGAGTACTTGGGGGTATTCTAAAAATATGTGTGGTGATTGGGTTATGATGCTCCTCCCACCCACTTCTAACTTGTGACCTGGTGACCATATCTTCTCTCAATCCCATAATGATCATATGTGAAGAAGGTAATTCAATAATCATTTTTGCCTAGTAAATGGAAATTAAGTGGATTATGTTTGTAATGTCCTGAGCACATATCTGGCATGTTAAAGTGTCTCTGAAGTTCACCTGTGTTATTATGCAAACACCTTTCCCATATCTGTGTCTTCTCCATAGCTCTTGGAAGCCCAGGTTTTGGCTTCCATCCTCATGCTTGTGGAAAACTTCCTCAATACACCCACATAGGTTTCCCAAATTATCCCTTACATCCTACAGCACCTGAGCATTCATGTACCTCTGAGATTTTTCAGGTGTGGGAGGTAGAATAGAAAGGAGTAGTTGTAAAGTTGAGCTCACATGTTGTCCCAAATTTATGAGCCAGATTTCTGTAAATATTTATATCCTGTATATACTTTTTAGTATTATTCAATTTATTTCTTACATTGATCTGAAGTGTAAAATTGAGAAACTGGAGCTTTCTAACACTTTCATATAATAAAAATACACAATGAAATAGTTCAAGTTTTTTGTGTGTGTGTGTGTGTGTGTGTGTGTGTGTGCTAATTTTTGCCACCAAAGAAAACAAAACTTTTGAAGGAAATATGTCTGCTGTCTGTCCCACTGCCTTCCTCAGACACTGTTACTTAACATGTTCCTGGCCATAAATACTGTTTAAAGTGAGGAGTCAGAGGTGATTGTTCTGGAACAAGTAGATTTGAGTCTGAATGAAAATATTGGAAGAAATACAGGGCTAATCCCAGAGATTGGAGTAAAATGTCAGGAAAGCAGCTTTCCTTACTTAAATCTCTCAAACTTCCTAAAAATCCTTCTCTTTTCTCTGTGTCACTTTCCCCTAATAAATATTTTCATACTTAATATAGACCCAATCTGTCTCTCAAAAGTCTATAAAACTCTTATTCTTCTAGAAGTATCCTTCTCAAAAGTGATAAGGTTAAGACCCTTGGACAAAAGCAAAACAAGATGTACATAATATTAAATAGTTAATTAATTAATAGATGTTAAAACTGGTCCAAAGACAGCATTTCTGAAGAAGCTAGGTCTCTCTCTCTCTCTCTCTCCATATATATATATGAAATGTATAATGAATACGTAATATACAACAAACAGGACACAAGGGGCTTTACTTTTACTTTTGAAATCTCACATAATTCTCAGACTCTAAGATAAAACATGGTTTGCAAGAATATCTTCATGACCTTGATTCAGCTAAGCCAATGGTCAAGAAATCCAGCCTATACAGGATATTAAGACCACAATGATCTGAGTAAACCAGAGAAATGCAGTTTTCAACTTTTATCCTGATTTACCTTGGTCTTGGCAATTGTTTTAGCATCACCTCCTTAATCACACACACATGCCCACCGATGAGTGTTAGCATTCCTGTTTCTCTCATGTCTTCAGTGCTTACATTTTACAGCTGTGTTTATGGCAGAAAGTTAAATATTTGAGAACTGAAGACACAAAGAAGAATGAAGATAATGGTTCCAGGATGGCTAGAGCGTGGGACCTGAGCTAGTCTTGTTCCAGTCATACTGGAAGAATCAGGTGTTTATTCTCTATGTGAAAATGGAAGATCCATGCTACTCAGCATTGGAGTCCAAGTAAGCCAGCTTTATGACTCTTCTGAAAGAAAGGGAAAAAATTCCTCACCTCACTAAAAGTGCTTATATGTAAAGCATAGGGGAAAGGATTTCCTTTATCCCTGGATGCATAAAACAGAGGTCTGATTGAATTACCTTACCTTGAGAGAAACTTCTCAGCATTTCAGCCTGAAAGAGCTTAAAGGCAGTGGTGGCCAAGGCCAACAAGTCGCAAGGTGGTAGGAGGCACAGTATACATCTGTGAGGTGTGTCTAAAAACAATAGGGTCTATGTAGACATGGCACTGATTCAGAGATGTCCTAATCTACAGAAGCCAGGATCTGCTGCACTGATTCTGAGCCTCCAAAAATAACATCTTTTGGCGTTTGGAGAAATACTGAAGCAGATGATGTATAGTAGAGGCTGGGAATAGATTCAGCAGGAATTGTTCTGCCACTATGACCAGCCAGGGATCATTCATTGGTGAATCAAGTTAGGATTTGAGATATTGTGGCAGTGAAACAACAAATACTTATTTTTAAGTTTCCTACATCAATCTATTGTATCTGTTCAGCAGTCAGGTAAAACAAGTGTGTGATACAGAAACATCATATAGTGCCACACCATATCACAATCATTTATCTGACTTTCAATGCCTCATTGCATCCATGGCAAAGTGCAGAAAAGTGGGAGAAAATTCAAATCCTCTTACTCATAAAAATTTTCTCATGCTTGAATTTCCTGTTAATCCCACTATTTGTCTTCATAAAAATAAATATCTTGAAAGAATAAGAAAAGAGGAATTTTGTTTCAAGAATTATTATAATTATAATTATTATTATTATTATTGGTGCACAGGTGTCTGGCATAGAGCTCCATGGCTCTGAGCTCAGGACTTTGTTTTCCTCCTGTACAACAAAACTATAAACTCTGAGGAACCTGCCACTTTACTGTCCCCTGCAAATAGAAGCTCTTCTTAGGCAGCCTGACTCTGTGGTTACTGTTTTCTACAGAAGTGTGGCTGCGCTTCTAGGAAATGCATAAAATCAATAGATTTCATACCACAGAAGACCTGTTAAGGGTCACATACACTATCCTAACTGCAGTAAGATTGAGATTCTTACATTGTAATATAGAAAACTGACAAAGTCCTTTTCCAGGGCCTTCATTATGGTAATAAAGTATTAGTGACAGAGTTTAGGACTGTTCTTAGGTCACACTCTTGTCTCCTGCAGGAACTCAGATGTAAAAAAGGCCTAAACAGTGAACTTAATCTTCCCTTTCAAGCTTTCACATTTCATATTTTTGATGAGGTTTTCAAGGTCATTTCCTCAGGAGCAAGCTAACTCTGATTGAGAAAAAAGTCACTGGTTTTACATCTACAAACAGCTTAGTTTTCAAGATTTCCTTGTTTTCTCCATTGTCACTGAATCACTGTAAACTCATACATGCCCTCGTCTGTTTCAGGTAGATTCTCAGAAAGTTATAACATGCCTTTTTAGTATAGAGCAACTTTAAAAACTGAGAGCATATAAAAAGGGGATAGAGCTTCATGCAGATTCTTCTGTAATACATGAGATGTTCTGACCTTTATAAGTGAGAGTAAGTTTTTATTCCTTTTGTGATATACTAGGATGACTAAGGAATAGATAGTTTGACTAACTTTTGATATTAAAATAGACTGTGAAGGCTATAGAGATGGCTTATCCTTTAAGGCACTTGCCTGCAAAGCCAAAGGACCCAGGTTTGATTCCTCAGTATTCACATAAGCCAGATGCACAAGGTGGTACATGCACCTGGAGTTTGTTTGCAGTGGCTAAAGGCCCTGGCATGCCATTCTCTCTCCCACTCTCTCTCTCTCTCAAATAAAAATACAAATAAATAAATAAATACATAGATTGTGAATGTAACAGATGGAGGATGGGGAGGAGTTCTGTGGAGCTCTGGTGTTTGGAAATGACAAGGCTGTGATTTGAACTCATGAATTCATACCAGATGTGGTTACCTGCAAAAAACCTGCCAGTCAACATTCTGTTATACATAGAGGAGCAATCTGAGATATCAATACTCTCCCTAATGAACTAATGATAATTAAAGATTTCTAGGGAGGAGGAGTCATTCTCTTTTGCAGCATAGCCACTAGAACATGAAAAAAAAAAAAAAAAGAGTAATGTGAGACTGAAGGGGATAAGAGAGATTAACATAGGGCACATCTGATCAAAATCTAATATATATGTATGAAAAAATTTTAAACACAAATAAAAATGTAGAAAAACTATGAATCAGAGGTAATGGAGTTTCTAATATTTTCTTCATTTTTAGTTTTTAGGTTGCTTTTGCATTTTGTTTTGTATTGTCTTTTGAGTCTGTGTCTCACTGTGTTTTTCACTCTACCATGGACCTTGCTATTGGCCTGCAAAACCTGTCTAATTCTCTTGTCCATGTCTTCTATATGCTGGTATTATAGGTATGTGCTATCATATGTATCACTCTCCATTTTTTAATAATCATTTGTTCCTAAAGACCTTATAATATGATGATTTCAAAAGGAGAAAAATATACTTCCTTTCATACAAAGTTTTAATTTCCCAGAATTTTCTAGAAAGAGAGATATATGTGACCTTATACAATGATCTATATGTGTTTTATATATCTTCTCTGTAGGAGATATTTTCATGTTCCATAATCATGCCTCAAATATGAGGATTGAAGAGAATACTTTATGCTTAATTGTGGCCTCTGTGATCTAAATTGTACTAACTCAAAAACCTAGTCTGTAAAATGAGTTATATTGTGATAATCTTGTTATAGTATCTTGAGATGAATATTAGAATGAAAATTAACTCTCATTTTAAAAATATTTATTTATTTCAATTTTATATTCATTTTGGTGCCTTCGGTAGCCTCCTCCCTGTCCTCCCCCTTCTGAAGGGACCCTCATCATTGAGGAATGTGAGTAGACAATAGTTATGGGGAAGAGGTAACCTCTCTGTGCATAATGACCCAACTTGTGGCCCTAACACTCTTTCTGCCCCCTCTTCCATGAATTTCCCTGAGCAATGTTGGGTTTATTTCAGTTCTACTTCAGTAATGAGATTTTGGGAGCCTCTGTGTCTCTGGATATCTTGTTTAGTAGGAGTTGAGTGTTCTCTGTGTTTATCACCTTCAGTCTTGTGCCAGCCCTGTTCCCAACAAAGTCCTTCATTCCACTCTGAAACCTCATACGGAAAGCCTGCTCGGGCTACATCTCTCTGAATTTTGGTCTTTCATTTAGAATGGCCCATTAAACACTGCTTGTAACAATGTAAAGCTTCTTTAGTTCAGAGTTCCAAATTCTTCCACATTAATCCTACAAACCAGTTTCCAGAGACTAAAACACACATGGTTAGCCTTATAACTGCAATGGCCTTACTTCACTGTGCCAATTTTCTGTAGAATTTACTTTCTTGTTGCAGAAACAATATAACTAACCAGAAGCACTTTGTGAAAGCAAAGGGTTAATTTCCATATTATAGTTTCAAAGAGAAATTTATAATGGTGGGGAAGCAATGCAGTAGTAGGCAGGCAGGTAGCATATCTCCATATCAGTAGGAAGAAAGTAAAAAGAGTGAGGTGAGTTTAGCAAGTGGGGCTGGGCTATAACATCCCAAGGCCAGACCCAGTAACACACCTCCACCAGCATGACTCCACCTAGAAAGTTCCCACCACATGAAGATTTAAGTATGAGGCTTAATTGCAAATACATGAGGATATGGGGTACATTTTATATTCAAGCCACCACATAGCCATAGGTATATATAGATTGTTTATGAATGCAAATTGATAGTGAGATGAACAGGAAAGAGAAAAAGAAACAGCTCAGAAGGACTAGAAGTAATGGTACACCATTAGCCAGTTCATAATTTATTAAAAGAACACAGAGATCTTGGAAGGGATGCCTTCTTCCAGAGCAGTGAATATAAGAATAAGAATGAATAAAAGAAGTGCCTGGAATATCTTGGTGTGTCAAACATATAAAATTATTCAAAGGATGATGGGATCCCTTCCAATGTCAGTGAAACTCCCTCAACATGACTTATAACAAAATTGGAGGAAGATTAAGCATTAAAGTGAATAATAGTATTAATAGAATAAAATCCATATACTAAAAGTAGACTCCACAATTCCATCCTTTACCAAGGTCAAAATAAATTAAATTAGTCAGGCATAAATTAAGCTTTGTATGTTTGTAGAATGCAAATTAATAACTAAAAAGTGTAATGCAAATTTTTTAATATTCTTATAAATTATCATTTATAAAACAATATAATAATTGTAAGTATGGATTATTAAGTAATTCTAAAGGTAATGGGTAAAAGTTTCTTTGCTCAGATATTATTTACTAAGTCTCAAACTATCTTCCCATAAGTTCTTTACTAATTAGAACTAAAATAGATATCTCCTTAATCAAGTAACCAGAGTTAACATCATAAAGAGTTAAAAAGAAAAAAACTGTGGATGAAGATTTCTTAGTAGTTAAAGGCATTTGTTTGCAATCCCTGATGGCCCACATTCAGTTCTCCAGTACCTACATAATTCTAGGTGCACAAAGTGACACATTCATCTAGAGTTGTGGCAGGAGGTCCTGGTATACCCATGTTCCCTCTCTCTCTCGCTATGAATGGCTTGAAATCTTCAAAACTGTCAATGTAGTACAACATCAAGTAAAACTGAGAATATCGTTTAATTTAAAGGGACTAGAGTCAGGATAATTAAATGTCATGTTATCTTAGATGAGATACTGAGAAAGCAAACAAAAGCTCCAACTTGCTTTATAGGTCATTAATGACATAAGTGAAAATATTTGAATAACAAATTAAATCTGTCAGTGTCAATTTCTTTATCTTGATAAATGAACTCTTCTTGTAGAAGAAATTGTCTTTACTTTTAGGTAGCATATATTGAAATGCATAGCATAAACACTGTTATGTTAGTAACCCCCCCCATATTCTCCTTTTCTTTTCTTTCTTGGTTCTTCTGTTCTTCACACCTTCTCTACTCTTCTTCCTCCTCCTCTGCCTCCTCACTTTTCTCTTCTGCTCTCTTTCATTATGTATCTGCATTTCAGAGATCCATACTGCTTTGTGTGACTATACATGGAGAGACAGAGAAATCTGCCAGTAGTAGAACAATCTGGCTGCAGGAACAGAAAATTCTGTGTGAAGCTGTGAGGGTGAGCTGCAAGTTACAATGGAGATTTCAGGATGTTAGAGAAGCCAGGACCATTGGATATCTGTAAGATTAACTATGGACTCAGGAAAGTTCTGACCCATTAGTTTCTGCAAGCAGCACAGTTGGAAGGGTAGAACTACCCAAGCTTTTCAAACCCATATGATTTGATCATGAGTCTCAGATACTGGACTTAGAGCCACAATATTTGCTGGTTACCTTGCTGGGTGTTGGTTTGATCATTTCTAGCTATGCCACCATTCCTACCTTTTGGAAATGGGAATGATTACACTCTACCATTACATATTTCACTATGGAAAATTTGATTTTACAGGTTCACAGTTAAGGTACTGCCTTGAATCTCAGATGAGACTTTGGAATTTTAACAATGTTGGGCTTAGTAAAGTCTATGGTGAGTTTTATTCTGGACTTAATGCTCTTTGCATCATGATGAGGCCATGCTGTCTATGGTGGTCTGTATGGCACAATACAGGCCTGGTCCTAGCCAGACCACATGGCAGAAGAAACCAGGAAGTGGCTTCTGTGAACATGGTGTTCTGCGCATGCCTAGTGTGACAACTGCTACAGTCCCATGCTCACGAGAAACCTGCTATGAGATGACCTGTCCAGAGAAGGCTGTCATTTGTCACAAAAGGGGGAACCACCACATACAATGATTGGCCAGCCAAGCCCCTTAAAAAAACACCTGCACTTCCTCAATAAGCGAGTTTGTGGCAGCTCACTTTCTGCTTTCACCCAACTCCTGGAGTCTGTGTCATGATTCCACACTGCTCACCCCCAACTCGGCAGAGACCCTGCAGTCCCTCCTGGGCTGGCCTTATGGGGGACCACAACATCTGGCGCCTGAACAGGGACCCTCTGCCCCATCAGCGTTGGCGAGATGCCCCCTCCTTGATCTTTGGCAAGTAGCCCCCTCGGTGTTTGGAAAGATGCCCCCTTCTTGATCGTCAGGTGAGCATCCCCCTAGGTGTTTGGCAAGACGCCCGGTTCTTCATCGTTGGTAAGAAAAGCTCCTTGCTATTCCATGTGCTGGTGGTTGTACAGGGGTGAGCAGGCAGCCCACTCCTCCCCCCCTTTTCCTTTGTTTGTCCTTTTCCCCCAGTAGGAAGGCACACACCATTGCATGGCCCCGAAGCCCGTGTTGGCCCCTCCATTATTTGGTTCATCCCGGCAAAATCACATAAGGGTCTGACTAACCCGATTTCGGAACCAAGGTGAGGCCTGTGGCTGAGCCTCCCCGGAGACACGATGTGGGCATATGGCTGTGGAGTAACGACCCACAAGACACATGGGTCCTAACTATTCTATCCATATGTCTCAGCTGGCCCCGGCATTAGGACTTTGGTTTGCATGATTATCCTTTGGTCTGTCATTTTTGATCTGGGTTATTATTTTCTCAGTCTTTTTGATTCAGGAGTGTCCCAGCCTAGCCCCCCCCCAAACAACACCACGCCATAATGGGCAACCTCCCTCCCCACCAGAGGAACCCACAATTGCAGGCTCTTAAGGCCCTCCTCCTGCAATGTTGCTTAAAAGTAAAACAAAAAGACCTCCATAGCTTTTGGGATGAAACTCTTGTTTTAGTCCTATGGATTAGTCCGGAGAACATCTGGGACACTTCCATTTGGTCCCGGGTTCTCTTCCTCATGAAGAAACGTGAGGTTTACGAAGGGCACATACCCCCTGCCCCATTCTTTCCTGTCCTCTTTGCCATAATTGCCGGCCTTAAAGGCTCCACTGTGGAGGAAGTCATTTCTGCCCATAACGAATGCTATAAGGAGGAACCTAAACTGGCTCTTTGAAGCTCGTCCCTCTCAGCCCCCTCTTATAACTCAGATGAGGAGGAAGTAAAACCTTTAAATAATAATAGAGCACCACCCCAAACCCCTCCTGCTACAGCCACACTCACAACTACCCCTCCCCCTCTTTATCCTTACAAGGACCTCGCCCCACTCAGTCCTGGACATACCCAGGTGACTGCCAGTTCCCTGACACACCCCTTCACTGCCTTCCCTGTTAACATAGGGCTAGATGCCACAGCCAGGCCGTGGTACCCCACCCCCCTCTCTGATCTGGCTCTCATCTGTAAGAGGACCAGGAATCTGGCATTGACTCCTCTTACTTTGAACAAGTCCTTTTATAATGGGCCATCCACCTTCAGACTTACTATGACTGGTACTCACTCCTCCTCAAGGAGGTCCTTCTCCCCCCCTGAATTCCTCCAATGGAAAGCCGCCTATAGTGACCTGGCTGAATCCCAGGCCTGCCAAAATCTTAGGAGTGGAATTCCCATTGCCCTGGACATGCTCCTTGGCACAGGACCCCTTATACAGACCCTTTACCACAAGCCACAGTGGGCATACATGCCTACTTTAACCAAGTAAAATATTTATCCCTCCAAGGGCTTAAGGCCTGGCTCCCATAGAAGCCAGATACCTATTTTTGTAACCTGGTCCAGGGCCCATCCAAGGGATTCATGGATTTCCTCTCGCATGTGATGGAGTCTGTGGACTGACGCACTCACCCAGCCCTGCCAGGGATGCTTTAGTTAAGCAACTGGCATGGGAGGGAGCATCCATGGCAGGGCGTAATGCTACTGCTGCTGTGCACAAATGAGGATCTCCATAAATGGATTGTAGCTACCAAAGATATCAATCCCATGTCTGCCCCCCCCCCCTTGAGGCCCTGGCCACCTCAATACAAACCCTGACCATGGGTCAAAAGCCTACCTAACAAGCATCTCTGCTGGGGCTGTGGCCAACCAGGACACCTTTGGAGGACCTGTCCAAAGACAACTAAGCCTATTTTAAGGCCCCGAAGCCCCTGCCTAAATGACAAAGGGGATATCATTGGGGCAAGGATTGCAAAAATTCCCTGCCTTTAAACTTCCCCAGGGGCAAGCCTCAGCCCTGCAAGGAAGAGGGAACCCCCCCACATTAGATGGATCCTGCCTGTTTATGACCATTCACTCCGCATCTCTGTCCTTTTGGACGGGGTTGAATTCAAGGGCATAGTAGACACAGGTGCGGATGCCACTATTATCTCTGCCAACAATGCACTCTGCCTGCCCAGTTGGGCCTATAAAGATGGTCCCAATATTAGGGGTGTTGGGGAACAACAGACTACTAGACAGGTTAGAAGACCAGTTACATGGAAAGACTATGATGGCCACACAGGGAGAATTTTCCCCCTGGTAGCAAATGTCCCCAATACCCTCTGGGGCACAGACCTCCTTACTGACATGGGTGTTGTCATAACAACAGATGACCAGGCCTTTTATGATGATGTTATCGCCCATGATACTATTGGCCTCTCAGGGTGACCCAACCCCTCCAAACCACCCACCACTCATCATCACTCCCAATTCTATTGGTCACTGTCCGATCCCCTACCACTCCCATATGCCTCGAGTGGGATACCACGGAACCCATTTGGGTCAAACAGTGGCCTATACTAGAACCTAAATTAACTATTCTCAAATCTCTTATTAAAGAACAGCTTGCTCTTGGCCATATTGAGCCCTCTATTAGCCCCAAAATTCCCCCATCTTTGTCATTAAAAAGAATAACTGGTAAACATAGACTGCTCTAAGACCTTTGCCAGGTTAATAAACATATGTTAAAAATGGGCTCCTTTCAGACTGTCCTCTCCCACCCCAGTGCCATCCATACTAACCACCATATAGTTATCTTAGACATTAAAGATTGCTTTTTGTCTATCTCTTTAGTGGCAGAGGACAGGCCCTATTTTGCCTTTACTGTCTGGGAGACCAACCATCCTAACCCAGCTAAAAGATTTCAATGGAGAGTTCTCCCCCAAGGCATGAAAAACAGTCTTTCTATATGCCAAATGTTTATATCCTCTGCCATGGTGAGAATACAATCTAAATGCCTTCTTGTTCATTACATGGATGATCTTTTGATTGCACATACCTCAGAAACTGCCCTTTTGAAACTTCTTAAATTACTCATTGAGGACCTCAAAAAACTTGGGTTTGCCATAGCAAATGAAAAAATTCAAACAGTGTCCCCTTTTGGATTTTTAGGATACAAAATTTCCACAACTATACAATCACTTACCCCTCACCTTCTAATAAAGGACCATTGTTCTTTCAATGATCTCCAAAAACTCTGGACAAATTAACTGGCTCAAACCTTTCTTGCCCACCCCTCCTAGTGAACTCCTACCACTTTATGTCCTCCTTAGAGTTACTGACAACTATTCAAGGAAAATTCCTCTAAATGATCAGTCCAAAACTTTGTTACATAAAATATCCCACTACCTCTTTTCAATGACCCTCACAAGATATGGCCCATCCGCTCCAATCCTAAATGTGATCCTTTGGATGACAGGGGCACCTTTGGGAATCATCTGGCAAAACCAATTTCCCCTTTACTGGGTACACCCCTCATGGGCACAGGCCCATAAACTCACCACCAACCTACAAACAATGCTCCTCATAGCAATTAAGGCACATACCTACACTAACAAAATCTATAATATGGAACCCTCCAAAATAATTCTGCCCATCCCCATGTTGGAACTTCAACCTCTTTTTAGGGAGGACCACCTTTTCCACATCCCAATAGTGGGATTCCCCAATGAGGTAGACAATCACCTCCCTGCTCACAAACTACTTCAATCCCTAATGACTTTGCCCATAAAGACTATTTCTCCAGGCCTTCCAGTCAGCCAATACCCTTAGCAGCCTTGGCCTTTACAGATGCCAATAAACAAACTTATGGATTAATTTATTAAGAGAGCCAATCAACTGGATGAGGCCCTTATGTTTTCTAACCCCCATTTAGTCCAGCTAGGGGAACTATATGCCATCATCAGAGTCTTAGAGCTCTGTCAACAGACCCATCAGCATCTTCTCTGACAGCAGTTACGGTGTTCAAATGACAAAGGTACTGCCCTTAGCCAATCCCAGGCCTTCTCTTCATCCCATAGACATTGCCATCTCCACTTTATAATTGCAGATGTTAAACAGATTGTACCCTTGGTTTATTGAGCATGTTCGCTCACACACTGGTTTGCCTGGCTTTATTGCTGATGGGAATTTGCAGGTAGACAAATTTATTGCTATCTCATCCTTGCCACATTTAGAACAAGCTAGACATTTACACCAAAGATACCATCTAGCCCCCACTAATCTAAAAACCCTATACCCTGAGCTCTCACTTAGCCAATGCAAACATTTAACCCATACCTGTAAGACATGCACCTCTCTACCCCACTTGGGCCCCCTACAATCTCAAGGGGTCAATCCTAGAGGCCTTACCCCAAATTCTATCTGGAAGATTGATGTTACCCACATACCTTCCTTTGGTAACCTCAAATATGTCCATGTCATTGTGGACACTTACTCTAAGCTTACTTTTGCTATTGCTCTCTCAGGGGAGAAGGCATCCCATGTCATTAAGGCAACAAAAACCACTATGTTGGTCATGGGTGTACCCTGGTCAATTAAAACTGACGATGGCCCTGCATACACATCTACCCAATTCACATCCTTCATGGAATTTTGGGGAATAAAACACTCCCTTGGGATCCCCTACAACCCACAAGGACAAGCCATCATGGAGAGAACTAACCGGACCCTAAAGAAACTAATTATAAAACAACAGTCCACTATGCTGCCAAGGATCCCCACTTGGCCCTAGCAGAAGCTCTCTTCACCCTCAATTTTCTCACCTTTGATGAGGCAGGACTCTCCCCAGCCTACAAACATTGGAGATCCCAACAAACCACAATGCCCTTACCCTTAGTCAGCTGGAAGGATCCTCTTACTAATGGCCCTGCATACACATCTGCCCAACTTGCATCCTTCATGGAATCTTGGGGAATAAAACACTCCCTTTGGATCCCCTACAACTCACAAGGACAAGCCATCATGGAGAGAACTAACCAGACCCTAATTATAAAATAATTATAAAATAAAACTTTTAACACAGGGCCGAGGGTATGCTTGTTTCTTTTCAGAAACTTCACAGATCCCTATATGGAGCCCTGCCAGAAACATCCATCCAGCCACTGACTCAGGGATCGACCTTGATGAAGAGGATGATGCAAAACCCCTCAGTCTGGATATGGGACTGTAAACTTATTTTCCCTTTTTCTCCTTTTATATCCTTTTATCATTTATCCTTTTATCTCCTTTTAAATCTTTTATCCTTTTATCTCCTTTTCTCACTACTACCACTTCCCAGAAACCATTTTGGACAATTCTACTTAGGCTATACTTGTTTGGTGCAGTGGGCCTAGATTCCCACACTTTTCCTAGTCTTCATTTTAGCCACTCCATTTTGCTGTATTCCTCCCCCTTCAAGCAAGTACTTCTCCTTAACCACACCATTGCCTTTTTTGCTTATTAATGCCTCTTATGGTAATGCTATGCTCCAACCAGCCATAAATTCCTTTGCAACTCTTTTCATTACATTGATCTGCTGCCATTAATGACACTCAATGCTACTAACTATGACATTAGGGTGAGCTCACGACAGTCACCCAGTAACCTGTCCTACCCCAGTCTTTTTCAGGTTCTATAGTTAATTCTCGTTCGCTGGGACTGTTCACACACCACAGAGCCACCACCACTTGGCCCTCCCATGCCTCCTAGGTGACAGCCATACCCCTCGGGTTTTCTCACCAGATTGGTGGGTAGTCAATGACTCCATGAGATGCAGCAACCTAAGACAGGCACCATCACATGTGATGATCCCTTGGGGCCTGGGGTCAACAATGGCTTGGCAAAGAACCATGCAAATAATAAAAACAAAAAGAAGGGTATGTATGGCACAGTACAGCTCTGGCCCTAGCCAGACTGCATGCCAGAAGAATCTGGGAAGTGGCTTCTGTGAACATGGTGTCCTGAGCAGGCCTGACATGACAAAAGCTACAGTCCCATGCTCGCGAGAAACCTGCTACAAGATGATCTGTCTGGAGACAGGCTGATGAGGTTAGAAAGCCCCCTTCTTTGGTCTCTGTTGCTGCTGTGAGGTACACCTGTGGGGTGGTGTCTGGCATGAAATTACGTGTATTGGGGCCAAGGCAGGCTGGGGCCTCTGTGGACCAGGGCTGCAGCAGACCAGGGCTACTGAGGATCAGGCTGCAAGCTCCTCAGTGGGATTCTGGCTGTCTCCTGCTTCTCCGCTGCGTCTACAGAAAACCTGTTCTGCACTTTTCAGAAGAGTGTATTTTGCTGTAGTTTTTTTCTTTTTTTCAAGGTATGTTTCACTCTAACTCAGGCTGACATGGAATTCACTCTGTAGTCTCAGGGTGACTTTTAACTCACAGCAATCCTCCTACCTCTGCCTCCCAAGTGCTGGGATTAAAGGCGTATGCCACCACATCTGGCTTATTATGCTTTAGTTTTGCTTAAATCCCTCCCTGATCTGGTTTGGCATGCCTCCTATGTCACC
Source organism: Orientallactaga sibirica (assembly GCA_036365145.1). Taxonomy (NCBI): domain Eukaryota; kingdom Metazoa; phylum Chordata; class Mammalia; order Rodentia; family Dipodidae; genus Orientallactaga; species Orientallactaga sibirica. Next base: position 55,733,903 of record JAEOAD010000005.1, read on the forward strand.
TTCTTACCCAGAAGTCCCCCTGTATTTCTTCATTTGAGAAACAATAGCCTCTAATGTTTCAGAGACAACAGGGACCTCCCTGGCAAACAACTCACTGGAAGGTATCCCATCCCTGGCACTGAAAATTTTCTAGTAAGTCTATAGCTTCTGGATGTGCCATTATGCAAAAAAGTAGGTTTAAGTAAGTCTTATTCAGAATATCTTGAATTTTGATTGACCATCCCCCCTGCCCTTCTTTTACGCATTCTCTTCCCATGGCCTCCATCAATATTTTCAGGAAAATCGATATAATTTCCTGCATGATATCAGACCATAATTCTGTAATGCTAGAAATTAAAAACTAAAAGTACACCAGGAATACTTCCAGCTCCTGAGAACTGAAAAACACACTTTTAAACAATAAATGGGTTGTGGATGGAATAAAAAGTCAAATTGCAAAATTTCTAGCATTGAATGACAATGAGAACACATCATACCAAAACTTATAGGACACAATGACAGAAGTCCATAGGGGTAAAATCATAGCACTAAATGTCTTCATAACAAAAACTGAGATATCCCAAATCAATAACCTAACCATCCGCCTAAAGGCATTGTAAAAACAAGAAGAAAACAACCCGAAAAGCTCCAGGTGCAAAGAAATAATTAAGATGAGAGCAGAAATTAATGAACTGGAATCTAAGAAGACAATTAAGAAAATTTATGAAACAAAGAGCTGGTTCTTTGAAAAAATTAACAAGATTGATAAACCCTTGGCCAATCTGATCAAGCGAAAAAAAGAGACACTTCAAATTAACAAAATTAGAAATGAAAAATGAGAGATCACAGCAGACATAAGTGAACTTGGGAGAAATATCAGGATTTATTTCAAAAACCTCTATTCCACAAAACAGGGGAATATGGAGGAAATGGATGAATTCCTGGACAAATAGACCATTTTTTAAATAGATTGTTTGATTTCTTATTCTGATTTTTGAGCTCTTTGTATGTTCTGGATATTAATCCTCAGTCAGATGTATAGCTGGCAAAGATTTTATCCCATTTTGTAGGTTGTCTCTTTGCTCTATTTGTGTCCTTTGCTGCACAAATGCTTTGTAATTTTGTAAGATCCCAGTGGTTGATTAGTGGTTTTATTTACTGAGAAACTGAATTTATATTCAGAAAGTCATTGCCTATGCCAATATGTTGAAGGGTTTCCCCTCCCTTTTCCTCTATCACTTTCAGAGTTTCAGTCTGATATTAAGGTCCCTGATCCACTTGGTCTTGACTCTTGTGCATGGAGAGAGACAAGGATTTATTTTCATCCTTCTACATAGAGATATGCAGTTTTCCCAGCACAACTTGTTGAAAAGGGTATCATTTCTTCAATGAACACTTTTGGCATTTTTGTCAAAAATCAGTTAGCTGTACCTTTCTGGATTAATATCTGGATCTTTTATTCTGTTCCATTGATCTACATGTCTGTCTTGATGCCAGTACCATGCTGTTTTTGTTACTATGGCTTTGTAGTATAACTTAAAATCAGATATAGTGATACCACCAGCCTAATTTTTGTTGCTCTAAATTGTTTTTGCTATGCGACTTTATTGTGCTTCTAGATGAATTTTAAGATTCTTTTTTTCTATTTCTGTGAAGAATTCCATTGAAATTTTAATGGGGATTGCATTAAATGTGTAGATTACTTTTGGTAAGATTACCATTTTCACAATATTTATTCTTCCAATCCAAGAACATGGGATGTCATTCCATTTCCTTGTGTCCTCTGCAATTTCTTGCTTGCATGTTTAAAGTTCTCATTTTACAGATCCTTCACTTCCTTGGTTAAGTTTATTCCAAGGTATTTTTTTGAAGCTATTGTGATGGGAGAGATCCCCTGATTTCATCCTCTGCATGTTTGGTGTTAGTATATAGAAAAGCTACTGATTTCTGTGCATTTATTTTGTATCCTGCTACATTGCTACAAGTAGTTATCAGCTCTAACAGTTTGCTGGTAGAGTCTTTATTCTCTTTTATATATAAAATCAAATCATCTGCAAATAATGATAATTTGATCTCTTCCCTTACAATTTGTATACCTTCTATGAGTGTCTCTTGCCTTATTACTATAGCTAAGACTTCCAGTACTATATTAAATAAAAGTGGGGAAAGTGGACACCCCTGTCTTATTCCTGAATTTAGTGGAAAAGCTTCAAGTTTTTTTCCCATTTAGTATTATGTTGGCTGTAGGTTTGTCATAAATAGCTTTGATTATGTTAAGGCAAGTTACTTTTATTCCCAGTTTCTGTAATACTTTTATCATGAAGGGATGTTGGATTTTGTCAAATGCCTTTTCTGCATCTATTGAGATGATCTTGTGATTTTTGTCCTTCAGACCATTTATATGGTTATTATGTGTATCGATTTGTGTATGTTGAACCATCCCTGCATCACTGGGATAAAGCCTACTTGGTCAGGGTGAGTAATCTTTCTGATATATTCCTGTATTCTTTTTGCCAATATTTGGTTGAGAATTTTTGCATCTATGTTCATGAGGGAGATTGGTCAGTAATTATCTTTTTTTGTTCTGTCTTTGCCTGGTTTTGGTATCAGGGTGATGCTGTTTCCTAGAAGGAGTTTGGTAGAGATCCATTCTTTTCTATGTTATGTAAAAGTATGAGAAGCAGTGGTGTTAGTACCTCCACCAGTTAATCCACCCGTGCCTGGACTTTTTTTAGCTCAGAGACTTTTTATAACTGCTTGGATCTCCGCACTTGGTACAGGTTTATTTAAATGGTTTATCTCATCTTGATTTAATTTTGGTATGTCATATGAATCAAGGAAATCATCCATTTCTTTCAGATTTTCAATTTTAGAGGCATATATATTATTAAAGTATGCCCATATAATTTTCTGAGTTTCTTTGGTGTCTGTTGTAATGGTCCCTTTTTCATCTCTAATTTTATTAATTTTTGTCTCTTCTCTTTCTTCTGGTCAGATTTCTAAGGGTTTATCAATCTTGTTTATCCTTTCAAAGAACCAACTCTTGGTTTCATTGATTCTTTGCATTGTTGTTTTGGTTTCTATTTCATTAATTTCTGACCTAAGCTTTATTATTTCTTCCCACCTACAGATTTTTGGTTTGCCTTGTTCTTATTTTTCCAAGGCTGTAAGGTGAAGCATTAAATTGTTTACTTGTGAACTCTCTAATTTCTTAATATAGGAATTGAGATGTTGGGGGTCCCTCCTGGGGCCAACCCAGGAGGTGATTCAGGGTCTCTGCTGGGTAGGGGGTGAGAGGTACAGAGTCACAACAGACACCGTGAGTTGGGTGGAAGCAGGCAGAGAGCAAGCGGCTGCAAACTCATTTATTCAAGGAAGTGTAGGGGTTTTAAAGTGTTTGGCTGGCCAATCGTTGTATGGGGTGGTTCCCTTCTTGTGAACAATGACAGCCTGTCTCCAGGCAGATCATCTAGCAGCAGGTTGTTCACAGGCATGGGGCTGTAGCTGTTGTCATGCCAGGCCTGTGCAGAATGCCACATCCACAGAAGCCACTTCCTTGTTTCTCCAAGGAGTCCTGCCTTGGGACTGACCTGCACTGTGCCATGCATACTAGCATGTGGCCTGGCTAGGGCCCAACCTGCATTGTGCCATACGTATCCTCCTTTTTGTTTTTATTATTGGCAACCCTGGGAGCCATTGTTCTTTTCCAAGCCATTGTTGACCCCAGGCCCCAATGGATCACCTCATGCAATTGTGCCTGTCTTAGGTTGCCACATCTCATGGGATCTTACCAGTCATTAAGTACCCACCATCCTGGTGAGAAAGCCTGAGTGGTTGTGGCTGTCACTTAGGAGGTATGGGAGGCCATGTGGGAGTGGCTCTGTGGCATGCGAACAGTCTTGGTGAGAATCGACTATAGAACCTAAGAAAGACTGGGGTAGGACAGGTCTACAAATGAGAAATGGAGGATAAGATATCATATGGTGGTTCACGAGGGGTTGCCCCTGTTGAGTGATAAATGGTTCCCTGTAGTAGAACCTGGTTTCTTTGGATGGTGGTGATGTGTTAAGCAAAAGCTCTGAGACATCTGAGAAAGGCCGGGATTATGGCGAGAATAACTAGGATTCCTGCCAGGATAAGAAGGGAGGAAGGATTGAAGAAAGAAATGTAAAGTTATCTTCAGGAGAAACAGCTGCAAAGCCAATTGGCACCTGTCTAATGATAACATGGAGGTCAGCATGAATAGTCATGTAAGGGCTCAGTCTACAACTAAGGAAGGAACAGTTGAAAAAAACCCCAGAAAAGAGTCAAAAGGTGGAGGCATTGAGTGTTGGGAACAAGGCAAAATAATAAGGGTGTTTAACATAAACAGGTTGTTGGGTGACTGTTGTGAGCTCACCCTTAGCACCATAAATAGTAGCATTGAGTGTCCTTAATGGTAGCAGATCAATGCAATCAAAGGAGTTGCAAAGGAATTTATGGCTGGTTGGAGGGTAGCATTACCATAAGAGGTATTAATAAGCAAAAGGCAAAGGTGTGGTTAAGGAGAAGTACTTGCTTGAAGGGGGAGGAATACAGCAAAATGGAGTGGTTAAAATGAAGACTAGGAAAAGTGTGGGAATCTAGGCCCACTGCACCAAACAAGTATAGCCTAAGAAGAATTGTCCAAAATGGTTTCTGGGAAGTGGTAGTAGGGAGAAAAGGATATGAAAGGAGAAAAGGGGGAATAAGCTTACAGTCCCGTATCTGGCCTGAAGGGTTTGGCATCATCCTCCATATCCAGGTCGATCCCTGAGTCAGTGGCTGGCTGGATGTTTCTGGCAGGGATCCAGATCAGTTTCTGGATGTTAAGTTTCTGGAAAGACACAAGCATACCCTCAGCCCTGTGTTAAAAGAGGGTGGGGTCCCTTCCAGATATTAGTAAGAGGATCCTTCCAGTGGACTAAGCGTAAGGGCATTGTGGTTAGTTGGGATCTCCAAAGTTTATAGACTGGGGAGAGTTCTACTCATCAAAGGTGAGAAAATTGAGGATAAAGAGAACTTCCACTAGGGCCAAGTGGGGATCCTTGGGTGACATAGTAGACTTAATTTTTATAATTAGTTCCTTTAGGGTCTGGTTAGTACTCTCCACTATGGCTTGTCCTTGTGGGTTGTAGGAGATCCCAAGGGAGTGTTTGATTCCCCAAGATTCCATGAAGGATGTGAATTGGGCAGATGTACATGCAGGGCCTTATCAGTTTTTTTTTTTTTTTTTTTTGGAGAGAGACACAGAGAGAGACAGAGAGAGGGGAAGAGTAAGACAGATAGAGATGGGTGCACCAGCAGTCTCTCAGCTGCTGTGAATGAAATCCAGATGTGTGCCCCCACTTGCAGTCAAGTGCGGCATTGTGCCCTTGCGTCACTTTGCATCTGGCTAGACGTGGGACCTGGAGATTGGAACCAGCTTTCTTAGGCTTAGGAGGCAGGCGCCTTAACTGCTAAGCCATCTCTCCAGCCCTTCCATTATCAGTTTTAATTGACCAGGGTATGCCCATGACCAACATAGTGGTTATTGTCGCCTTAGTGATGTGGGACACCTTCTCCCCTAAGAGAGCAATAGCAAAAGTAAGCTTAGAGTAAATGTCCACAATGACATGGTCATATTTGAGGATACCAAAGGAAGGTATGTGGTTAACATCCATCTGCCAGATAGAAGTTGGGGTAAAGCCTCTAGGATTGACTCCTTGAGGATGTAGGGGGCCCAAGGGAGCTATGGGGACACCTTACAGGTATGGGTTAAATTTTTGCATTGGGTATATGGTCTGTAGGTTAGTGGGGGTAGAAGGAACCTTTGGTGTAAATGTCTAGCTTCTTCTAAAGAAGGGAAGGAGGAGACAGCAATAAACTTGTCTACCTGCAAATTCCCATCAGCAATAAAGCCAGGCAGACCAGTGTGTGAGTGAACATGTTCAATAAACCAAGGGTAGAATCTGTTTTCCATCTGTAATTGTAAAGTGGAGATGGCAATGTCTATGAGATGATGAGAAGGCCTGGGATTGGTTAAGGGCAGTACCTTTGTCATTTGAACACCGTAACTGCTGTCAGAGAAGATGTTGATGGGCTCTTGTTGACAGAGCTCTAAGACTCTGATGATGGCATATAGTTCCTGTGGCTGGACCGAATGGGGGTTAGGGAACTTAAAGGCCTCATCTGGTAGATTGGATCTCTTACTAACTAGTCCATAAGTATGTTTACTGGCATCTGTAAAGGTCAAGGGTGCTAAGGGTAATGGCTGACCAGAAGGCCTGGAGAAATAATTAGTCTTTATGGGCAAAGCCATTAGGGATTGCAGTAGTTTGTGAGCAGGGCGGTGGTTGTCTATCTCACTGGGGAATCCCTCCATTAGGATGTGGAAAAGAGGGTCCTCCCTAAAAAGGGGTTGAAGTTCTGACAAGGGAATGGGCAGAATTATTTTGGGGGATTCCGTGTTATAGATTCTGTTAGTGTAGGTACGTGCCTTAATTGCTATGAGGAGCATTGCTTATAGGTTGGTGGTGAGTTTATGGGCCTTTGACCATGAGGGGTGTATCCAGTAAAGGGATAATTGGTTTTTGCCAGATGACTCCCAAAGGCACTCCTGCCATCCAAATGATCACATTTAGGATTGGAGCAGATGGGTCATATCTTGTTAGGGTCATTGAAAAGAGGTAGTGGGATATTTTTTGCAACAAATTTTTGGAGTGATCATTTAGAGGAATTTTTTTTGAAGGTCTATCAGTAACGCTAAGGAGATCATAAAGTGATAGGAGTTCACTGGGAGGGATGGGAAAGAAAGGTTTGAGCCAGTTAATTTGTCCAGAGTTTTTGGAGATCATTGAGGGAATAATGATCCTTTATTAGAAGGTGAGGGGTAAGTGGTTGTATAGTAGTATAAATTTTGTACACCAAATATCCAAAAGGGGGCACAGTTTGAATTTTTTTATTTGCTATGGTAAACCCAAGTTTCTTGAGGTCCTCAATGAGTAGTTTAAGAAGGGCCAAAAGGACAGTTCTTGAGGTGTGTGCAATTAGAAGACCATGAATGTAATGAGCAAGAAGGCATTTAGATTGTATTTTTGCTGTGGCAGAGGATACAAACATTTGGCAAATAGAAGGACTGTTTTTCATGTCCTGGGGAGAACCCTCCATTGATATCTTTTAGCCAGGATAGTATGGTTGGTCTCCCAGACAGTAAATGCAAAATAGGGCCTGTTCTCCATTGCTAAAGGGATAGAGAAAAAGCAATCTTTAATATCTAATATAACTATATGGTGGTTAGTATGGATGGCTCTGGGGTGGGGGAGGCCAGTCTGAAAGGAGCCCATTTTTAACACATGTTTATTAACCTGGTGAAGGTCTTGGAGTAGTCTATGTTTACCACCTTTCTTTTTAATGACAAAGATGGGGGAATTATGGGGGCTAATAGAGGGCTCAGTATGCCAAGAGCAAGCTGTTCTTGAATAAGAGATTTGAGAATAGTCAATTTAGGTTCTTATCTGCAGTGTTCTTAGATGTAGTTATTTGCCTTTATATACATTCAGGATATGAGTTTAAGGTACAAAGTTTAGCTCTTGTACCCTAATCCAACCTCAGAAGTAATCCTAGGTGTTGAGTTTGCTTGCTGAGAAAGTATTCTAGTGGACTGGGTGGAACAATTTGTTGGCAAATACTAAACTTCAACTGAGCAATATACACATTAACAAAAACCAGCACAGAGTATACAAGTGTGGGGATTAAAACAGATAGTTTTTAAGGCCAAAATCACTGAGGGATTCTGTTCTTGAATTGGGTTCCAGGTCAGCCTGGATCTGGATCAGACTCTGCCCCCAATAATGACAGAAGCAAAAGACAAAAGCCCTATAAATATATCCAACCCCAAGTACACCTTACTTGAAAATGGTAAAAACAATCTAAAATATCTAATCCATAACCTGCCCTGCCATGGAAAGAGAGATTAGCACTTCCAATGCAGGCCTATATACATGCTATTTTTTCTTTTTTCTTTGTCAGTTGGCTTCATTACCTTTTGGTGTGGCTTACAATCTCACCAATGCTGAGTGCACTCCTCGATCCTTCAGTGTTGTGCTGTAGAACTGGAGCTCTGCTCAGCTGTGCTGGATATGCTGGGGGCTGAATACAGGAGGTTCATGGATCTGGTGGTTGGTGAATGGGATATTTCCCTCCCTTCCCCTTATTCCCCTTTAGAACTCCATTTTAGTTCTTTGAATGAAGGTTTGCTAGTACTTAGCAGTGAAAACATCTTGGTAGAGGTTTCTTGTAGGTAGACTTTTCTTTTCTTTTCTTTTCTTTCTTTTCTTTTCTTTTCTTTTCTTTTCTTTTCTTTTCTTTTCTTTTCTTTTCTTTTCTTTTCTTTTCTTTTCTTTTCTTTTTGTAGTTCCCAATTGTGCCCTAGGCATGAAACAACTTTGACGAACAAACAGACATCAAGCTAGAAGAAACAAATAGCTTTCATCTGTTTGGCTCCTGACTTAGATATAATAACAACACCATCAATAAGGTGTTGCATTGCCCATTGTCAAGGCATGGTAGTTCTTTGACATTGCTTTTTCAATTTTGTTAGAAGAAACAGGTTTCTTAAGTAAATCTACATATTCTGTATTTAGTTGTGGAAGGTGTATATGAGGTTCATCTATTTCTTCCAGGTTTTCCAATTTTTGTCAAATACAGATTTTGGATATATGCCCTGAAAATTCTTCCAATTTCATTGGTATCAATTGTGATGTCTTCATTTTCATCTTGTTGATTTGAGTTTTCTTTTTTTTTTTTTTTACCTTTGATCAATTTGAAAGTGGTTAATGAATCTTGTTTATTTATTTCAAAGAACAAGCTCTTTGTTTAATCAATTGAAATATTTATTTATTTATTCAAAAAAGAGAGATTGAGGCAGAAAGAGGTAGGGAGAGAGAGAGAGAAGTGGGGGGGAATGCCAGGGCCTCTAGACATTGCAAACAAATTCCAACTGCATGTGTCACCTTGCACTTCTGGGAATCAAACCTGGGTCTTTAGGCTTTGCAGAGAAGCATCTTAACTGCTAAGGCATTGCACCAGCCCTCAACTTTTTCAATTTTATTTCTCTGGTCTGATTTTGCATGGATCCTATAGTTCTTACCTCATCTGGACATTTGGCTCCTTGTCTTGTTTCCTTCCACTCAGGAACTCTGGTTCTGGGTATCACAGTCTCTATGGGCCACCTGGAAGAGGACCCCAGAATCATGTCAGGGGTAGGATTCCCAATTCCAGGGCCTTTGTCAGTCTGGGAAGGCAAGAAGTTTCAGGCCCTCCTGATCAATGGTGGTCATGGTGAAGGAGGATCCCATGGGTGCCTCAAGAAATGTTGCAGAACTTTTCTGAAAAGATCACTCTAATGCCAACATGAGTAAAAGTAGAGGAGTTTACTGCCTGGGTACTGAAGTTGGGATTGCTCCCCAAAGTAACTTTGGTGTTAATCTAAGATTTTATTTTCATTTCTTAGTGTTCATAACTGAGGGGAGGGGTGAGTGAGCACGTGGGCAGCTGGTTTACAGAAACAGGACATGACAGCTTGTGCAGTCTGTATGATTCAAAACAATTTTTCAAAACATACCTATGAATCAACATGTAAATGGATCAGGTAGTTGGATCACCCTAACCATGAGTTCTGTTTTACTCTATTTTAGTGTAAAATGTCCTTCCCTCTTATCATCCCCCTGGGACCCCAGACAGTTCTCTCCTTGGGATTCCTTCAGCTACTGACAGAGATAAGTTCAGCTCCTCCCCAGTTAACTCTTAGAGTGACTTAGTGCATCATTCTAACTTTCAGCTTCTTTTCCACTACACTGAGAGCTCAACAGTAAGGTAGACATAAAACATACACACTGTAGCTCATGGAATTTTGCAGAAAAGGGGAAGAAAGATTGTAAAAGTCACAATGTGGGATGGAATGACCAGAGGCTATGCCCCCCCATACAAGGACTGACTGCTGCTCTCACAATTCATACCCCACAAACCCGTTGTGAATACCAGCAATGGCACTCTCAGTGGAATGGGGGTAGGGAGGAGGGAAATTATGGCACCAACACATAGAGTGTCCATACAAAATTTCTAATTAATAAAAAAATTGGGGCTGGAGAATGGCATAGTAGTTAAGGCACTTGCCTGCAAAGCTAAAGGACCTATGATTCCCCAGGACCCATGTAAGCCAGATTCACAAGGGGACACACAAATCTGGAATTTGTTTACAGCAGCTGGAGGCCCTGGCATACCCACTCTTTCTTTTTCTCTCTCCCTGCCTATTTCTCTCTATATCTCAAACAATCAAGAGATGAACTCCAAGTCAGTGTATCTGCAACAGGAGAGTCATACCGGAGGAAAATTTGTCTTCTAGGCTCCCAATAGAGGGTGGACCACTTGGTCACCATGACCTTGATTCATCCTAGCAGATGACAAATGACCTCTAAAATAATACATAATTAATTTTGGCTGTCTACATGGTCTTAAACACCCAGTAAGAGAATACACCTATAATATATTACAATATAAACCAAGACTCAGACTAATAGACTCCCTTGTCTGGTGCTGCCTTACAATACTGAACTCTAACATTAACTCATGCCTTCTGCCTCTGCCTGTCCCTTTTTAGTCAGCCACTGTTTGCTCTTAAATAAATGTTCCAAAACATGTCCTGAATGATCATGTTTACCTGATAGTTATTGATTTGTATTAGTCCATTATCTCCTTGATATGTCTTATTAAAGGAGGTATATCACTAAGAACAGATCTCAGCCCCTCATGCTACCATGTAAAAATAATTTAGAATTCTAGCTGTTTGTTCTTACTGATGTGGGTAGTATTCTTTGGTCGAAGGTGTCTCTTTGCTCAGATTTATAGAGGTAAACCAGATTCACCTGCCATTGATGGTGTTCCCTTAAAAATTTTAAAACAAGGAGATCCACATATCCTTAGGGAATTAAGTCCATACTCATCAACCAAGCGGTAAAGATTCATCAAACAAGAGTCAAGAGGGTCAAGAGGACAATGTCCTCAGCTGATTGTAGCAGCTAACAGATTTCCAGGAACCCGGAGTGCCCCCTCCAAGTCAAGCTCCAGAGGACACCTGCCCCTGACAAGGAGACTACAGCCCTGCTCTATTCACTCCAGAAGGTGACTAGTCTATGCATAGCAGAAGCTTGAGGAATTCAGCATGAAATATCAGGGGAAAAAATGGATACAATGTCTACCAATCCTACTGGTGTTTTCTGTGCCTGGTTGGGAATGTTACATGTTAGATCATAAGGGATTATGACTGGGAAGAAGACAGAAATGTAGTGGAAAAAAAGCAGAAAGTTACACTGATGCACTAAGTAACTGTAAGAGTTAACTGCTGAGGAGCTGAACTTATCTCTGTCAGTACCTGAAGGAATCCCAAAGACAGAACTGTCTAGGGGGACCCAGAGGGATGATCAGTGGGAAGATAATTTAGACTAACATAGAGTCAAGCAGAGCTCATGGTTAGGGTGACCCAACTACATGCCAGTACCATGCTGTTTTTGTTACTATAGCTTTGTAGTATAACTTTAGATCAGATAAGGTGATACCTGCAGTGGTATTTCTTTGGTGAAGGTATTTTTGGATATCTGCCATTCCATATAAAAATTTTGAGATTATTTTTTTCTGTATCTGTGAAGAATGATGCTGGAGTTTTGATTGTTATTGCATTAAATCTGTATATTGCTTTGGTAGAATTGCCACTTTTACATTTTCACAGAAGTAATTCTACCTATCCAGTAACATCCATCCATGCATCCATCCATCAATTTTGCATCTTCTCATGGCCTCCTCAATTTCTTTCTTGTGTGTTTTTGCTTTCAGTGTATAGGTCTTTCACATCCTTTGTTAGTGTTATTCCAAGGGATTTGATTTTTTTTGTCCCTCTGTGTGTGTGTGTGTGTGTGTGTGTGTGTGTGTGTGTGTGTGTGTGTGTGTGTCTATTTGAAAATTGGATAGCTTTGTGATTTCTTTCTCTGTATATTTATCTTTTGCATATAGGAAGGCTTCTGATTTTTGGGTGCTGATTTTGTATCCTGTTACTTTGCTGAAGAAATTTACCACCTTTGTAAGTTTTATGGTAGAATCTTTCAAGTCACTTATGTATAGGATCATGTCATCTGCAAATAGGGCTAGTTTGACTTCTTCCTTTCCAATTTCTATCCCTTTTATATCTTTCTCCTGCCTTATTGTTTGGGCTATGTTGAAGAGCAGTGGTGAGAGAGGGAACCCTTGTCTTGTTCCTGATCTCAGTGTGTACTCCTTGTGTCTTTCCCCATTAAGTATGATTTGGGCTTTAGGTTCTTTGTATATAGCCTTATTATGTTGAGGTATAAACGATCTATTCCTAGTCTCTCCAGGGTTTTGACTATGAAATGATACTGTGTTTTGTCAAAAGCCTTCTCTACATCTATTAAAATGATCATATAGTTGTTGTGTTTATTTATGTGGTGTATAATGTTAATTGATTTTTGTATGTTGAACCATCCCTGCATCCTAGGATGAGGTATACTTGATTGGGATGGATAATGCTTGTGATTTTGATTTGCAAGGATTTTGTTCAGGTTTTCTTGTTTTTGTTGTTTGTTGTATATAAGGAGTTTGGGAGCATTCCCTGATCTCTGATTATGTCTAATAGCTTGAGAAAAAATGGTCTCAGTTCTTCAATGAATGTTTGGCAGAATTCAGCTATGACTCCATCAGGTCCTGGTCTTTTCCTTTTGGGGAGGTTTTTGATTATATTTTCAAAATTAATGAATGTAATAGGTTTCTTTAGAATATTTATTTGCTCTGGACTTAGGTGGTATGTGTCTATGAATTCTTCCATTTATTCCAAGTTATTCAATTTTGTGGAGTAGAGCTTTATGTTCTGACTATTCTTTCAATTTAATTGATGTCTGTTGCGACCTCTCCTTTTTCATTTGTAATTTGGTTAATTTAAGACTTCACTTTTTTTATTTGATCAAATTTGCCAGGGGTTTATCAAGCTTGCTTATTTTTTCAAACAATCAAGTCTTTGTTTCATTGATTTTCTTAATTATTTTAGTTATTTTAGTTTCCAATTAATTAATTTCTTAGTTGTTTCTTTCCATTTGGAACTCAGGGTTGCATTGTACTTATTTTTACAATGTCTTTATGTGGATGGTTAGGTTATGAATTTGAGATCTATCTGTTTTCTTGGTTTTCCATGCTTTTGTGTCTATTCTCATTTTGATTGTTTTTTTTTTCTCTCTCTCCTCATATGCATGTTGGTTCATTTCCTGAATGTGGAATATTTCTTGGAGTATTCTCTCTCTAGGGAAGGTTTAGTTCTAATGTAATCATAAAGCTATTTTATATGTGAAAGTATTTTTTTTTCAAGGTAGGGTCTCACTCTATCTCAGGCTGATCTGGAATTCACTATGTAGTCTCAGGATGGCTTTGAACTCATGGTGATCCTCCTCCTTCTTTTATGTGTATCTCTTGCCTTATTGCTATAGCTAAGACTTCTAGTAGTATATAAAATAAAAGTGAGGACAATGATCACCCTTGTCTTGTTCCTGATAGTAGTGGAAGAGTTTCATATGTTTCCCCATTTAGTATTATGTTGAGTGTAGGTTTGTCATAAATAGCCTTTATTATCTTGAGATATGTTCCTCTATTCCAAGTTTTTGTAGACCTTTTACCATGAAGAGATTTTGGATTGTGTCAAATACATTTGGTTCATCTCTTGAAATGATCATGTGATTTTTGTCCATTCAGTACATTTACATGATGGATTACATTTATCATTTGTATATGTTGAACAATCCCTGCATCAGTAGGAAAAAGCCTACTTGGTTTGCTGAATGATCTTTTTGATATATTCATATATTCTGTTTGCCAATATTTTGTTGAGAATTTTTGTATCCCTTCCTTTTGTACTTTATGGAAAAGTTTCAGAAGCATTGGAGTTATTTTTTTCCATGAAGTTATAGTAAAATTTACCAATCAATTCATGTGGGCCTGGACTTTTTTAGTTGGGATGATCTCCATACTTATTATAGGTCTGTTTAAATGATTTATCTCATTTTTATTTAATTTTGGTAGGTCATATAAATCTAGGAAATAATATATTCAAATTTCTTAATACAGGCACTGAAAGGTATAAATTTAACTCTTAAGACTGCCTTCATTGTGTCCCAATGTTTTGGTATGTTGCATTCTCAATATCATTGATTCTATGAATTTTTGATCTTTCTTGATTTCTTCATTGACCCATTCATCATTTAGTAGTTTACTCATTAGTTTCCATGGTTTATGTATGCTCTATAGCTTTTCTTGCTGTTAATTTGCAGTTTAATCCCATTGTGATCAGATAGAGTGCAAGGAATTATTTCAGTTTTCCTGTATTTGTTAATATTGGCTTTATGTCATAATATATCATCTATTTTAGGTATTTCCATGTGCTGATGAAAAGAATGTGTATTCTGCAGCATTTGGATGAAATATTCTGTAGATAGCTGTAGATTCATTTGTTCTATGACCTCATTTAATTCAGGTGCTTCTCTGTTTAATTTTTGCCAGGATAACCTGTAAATTGATGAGAATGGGTATTGAAGTCACCCAGTATAATTAGAATTTCCATTGCAAAACAGGTTATTACTCTGATGGACTTGCTTTGACATATGACTTGATTTTTTTTTTCTCTTTCATCTTTCAATACCTTTCTTGTTCTGTGTATTTAGTATTATGACTACAATATTACAAGAGAACTTTCTTTTCTGGCCCTGTCCATTTGGTATTCGGTATGCCTCTGTAGCTCAGATGGGTATGGCTTTACCTACATAATTTTCTTCTATAATTTAATACAAATATTTTATATGCCATTGCTCTGAGGTTTTTCTCCTTCTATGCCTAGTATTCAAACATCTGGTCTTGTCATGTGTTCCTAACATGTCTCATGTTTGAATCATATGTTCATTTAATTTCTCATTGTTATTGTTGTTCTCCTTGTTTGTTTGTTTTGGGATAGGATCTCATTCTATCCCAGGCTGACCTGGATCTTACTCAGAATCCTCAGACTGGCCTCAAACTACCTCAGCCTCCTGAGGACTGGGATTAAAGACTTATGCCATGAAACCCAGTTTTGATTTTGATGAATTCATCCAGTTCCACTACTTTGTCTTTAGATCCTGTATTCTTTCTTCTACTTGATCCATTCTGTTGGCATAGCTTTCCATCGAGCTTTTCTTGTTTAACTCATTATATTTCTAACACCCAGCTTAATTTTGGTTCAGTTTTCTGTAGGATTTCTATCTCTTTATTAACTTTCACTTTTATATCCTGGCTTGACTTCTTCAAGTTCCTTGAGCTATTCATTTATGTTCTCTCAGTATTTATGGAGTCATTTTTGCCATTTTACAATTTATTCAGGAGTTCATTTATGTATTCATTCATATGTTCACTGATGTCTTTATACATATTTATTATAATTGTTTTGATTTCTTTGCATTTTTCTCCAAGTAGTGATCCTCTGTAATGGAATAAGTAGTTCCTCGAGGAGCTATAATGGCTAGGTTTTACATGTCAACTGTTTTACATTGAGACTTGGAATCTTAAACTTCTACCTTAAAGATATATAAAGTCAGATTTACACATCTAAAACTACTGAAGATAATTAAAAAACCCAAGTATCAAATTTACTCAAGATGAAAAAATGTATACATTATAATATAAGAAAGACAAAACTTAAAACAATACAATTCCACCAAAAATTATCAATCCATCAAAAATGACCTCCAGTGATAGTGATTTAGTTAAAATGACTGATAACGAATTTAAAAAGAGATTATATCTATATTCAAAGAAATCAAAGGAATTAAAGAATCTAGCTTTAAAGAAACCTCTCTAGCAGTCCATGGAAACTTCTCCAAAATAGACCATGTATTGGGCCATAAAGTCTGTCTCCATGAGTTCAGGAAAATTGCAGTAGCCTGCATCATATCAGATTATGCTTTAAAGCTAGAAATTAACAAGAGGCACATCATAAACTCCATCACCTCTTAGAGACTGAACAACATACTTTTAAACAATGAGTGGGGTTGTGGAAGAAATCAAACAAGAACTTGTAAAATTTTCTAGAATTGAATAATAATGAAAACACAACTTACCAAAACTTATGGGACATACTGAAGGAAGTCCTAAGAAGAAAATTCATAGTGATAAATGCCTTCATAACAAAGATGGAAGAAATCCCAAATTAATAATGTAGGTGTCAACTTAAAGGCATTTGAAAAACAAGAAGAATCCCACCCTAAGAATTCCAGATGGAAAGAAATAATCAAGATCAGAGTAGAAATTAATGAATTGGAAACTAACAATTAAGAAAATTGATAAAACCAAGAGCTGGTTCTTTGAGAAAATAAACAAGATTGATAAATCCCTGGCTAATTTTATCTAGTGAAAAACAGAGAAATTTCCAATTAACAAAGTAAGAAATGAAAAGAGGTCACAACAGACATCAATGAAATTGGAAGAATCATCAGGACATACTTTCAAAACTTATACTCCACCAAATTGAATAAGCTGTAAGAAATGGATAAAGTCCTAGCCACATATCTCCTACCAAAACTAAACTCAGAACATATTAATCTCCTAAACAAACCTATCACATTCATTCAGATTAAAATGGTGATCAAAAACATCCCCAAAAAGAAAAGTCCAGGCCTAGATGGCTTCTCAGCCAAATTCTACCAAACCGTATGTGGTAGATTGAATAGATGACCCCCAAATATTCAGTGTTTCATTAGTCTGTAGTTTGGCTCTGCAGCCAACTGGCTGCAGGAAGTGTCACTGGGCAGATCTTAGAGTCCAGCCTAAGGTTTGGTGGTGGGTTTATTATTCCAATCTAAAGAGATTCAAAATGCCTAGTTCTTCCTGGAGTTCCTGAAGTGTGCTGTGTGCTGTGGCTTTTGGTTTATGGGATTTTCTGTCTGGGTCTGGACACATGAAAGCATGCCAGTTTCTGCCATTTTGGAACTATGGGAACTGCAAGCTTCAATAAATCCCTTCCTCCATAACTGTGCCTGGTTTGGAAGTTCATTGCACTTACACCTTCACTGAATAACTGAAACCAATTATTCTCAAACTCTTTCACATAATCAGAAAGCAGGGAATGTTCCTCAACTCCTTTTATGAAGCTATAAAGGTAGCATCATGCTAGTACCAAAACCAGACAGAGATACAACAATGAAACAAAACTATAGGTCTATATCCTGGGCGAATTTAGATACAAAGATCTTGAACAAAATCCTCACAAACTGAATTCAACAGCACCTCAAAGCATTATCCACCTTGATGAAGTCAGCTTCATCCCAGGAATGCAGTGATGTCTCAACATATGGACATTGGTCAAGGTAATACACCTCATAAACAAACTTAATCACAAGAACCACAGGATCATCTCAGTTCATGCAGAAAAGGCCTTTGACAAATTGCAAAATCATTTCATGATGAAACTGCTGGAGAGAATAGACATGGAGAGTTTATATCTAAGCACAATAAACACTATATAGAGAAACTGAAAGCCCAAATAATACATAATCGATAAAGAATCAAGGAGTTCCCATTAAGATTGGGAACAAGACAGGGGTACCTCCTCTCACCATTTCTCTTCAACATATTACTAGAAGTCCTAGCCCAAGCAATAAGACAGAAGAAAGAAATAAAAGGGATACAAATTGGAAAGAAATAAGTCAAGTTAGCCCTATCTGCAGATGACATGATCCTACACATAAGTGACCCAAAGTCTCTATCAAACACCTTCAAAAGTTGATTACTTCCTTCACTAAAGTGGTGGGATATAAAATCAACACAGAAAAATCAGTAGTCTTTCTATATGCAAAGGACAACTATACAGAGAAAGAAATCAGCAAAGCTGTCACATTTTCAATAGCCACAAAAAAGAGGAAATACTTTGGAATAACACTATCCAAGGATGTTAAAGACCTATATAATTAACACATAAAAACATTCACAAAAGAAATCAAGGAGGACTTGAGAAGATGGAAATATCCCCCCATGCTCCAGAATAGGTAGAATTAATAATATGAAAATGACAATTTCACCAAAAGAAATATACAGATTTAATGCAATACCAATTTAAATTCCATCATTATTCTTCACAGAGATAGAAGAAATGATATCAAAATTCATATGGAATGGCAGCAGGCCACAGATATCCAAACATATTCTCAGCAAAAGAAACAGTTCTGGAGGTATCACCATGCCCAATCTAAAACTATATTATAAAGCCACAATAACAAACACAGCATGGTACTGATATCAAAATAGAAATATAGACAATTGAACAGAATTGAAGACCCAGAACTTAGGTCAAGTAACTAAAGTTACTTGATCTTTACAAAAGTGCCAATAACATAGATTGAAGAAAAGACAACAACTTCCACAAATGGCACTGGACAAATATGCCCATATGTAGAAAAACAAAACTAGACCCACTCATCTCACCATATACAAAATAAAGCACAAGTGGATTAAAGATGTCAATATAAGTTCCTAAACTGTTCTATCACTGGAAGAAAAAATTAGGAAGAACTCACAACATTATAGGAGTGAGGAAAAACTTTGTGAACAAAACCCAAGTATCCCAGGAAATTCAACAACCACTCCACCCATGGGATCTCATGAAGCTAAAAACCTTTTGCACATACAGACATATCATAAGCAGAGGCAACAGACTACCCACAGAATGGGAGAAAATGTTTGCCAGTTATTCCACTGATAGAGGCCTAATATCTACAATATAAAAAGAACCCTAAAACCTAAACAATAAAAAAAATCAAACAACACACTCCAAAAATGGCATAGAGAACTGAATAGGGCATTCTCCGAGGAAGAAGTACAAATGGCTAGCTCACAATTAAGAAAATGTTCAACAGCCCTAACCATTAGGGAAATGCAAATTAAAACAAGTATAAGCTCCCCCCTTACTCCAATAAAGATGATAGCCATTAAAATATCAAATAACAACAAATGTTGGTGAGGATGTGGGGAAAGATGAACAGTCATCCACTGTTGGCGGGAATATCAACTTGTCCAACTACTACAGAAATCAATATAAATATTCCAGAAAAGGATGAACATGGGGCTACCAACAAACCCAGTTATTCCCTTACTGACAATGTATACTAAATGTTCCATGCATTACTACATAGATAACTTGCTCAACCATGTTTATAGCTGCTCAATTCATTATAGCTAAGAACTGGAATCAACCCAGATGCCCATCATTGGATGAATGGATAACAAAGTTGTAGTACAATTACATAATTTAATTCTATTCAGCAGTAAGAAAAAAATCATACAATGAAATTTGTAGATAAACGGATAGACATGGAACATATCATACTCAAAGAACTCACACAATCACACAAAGAAAAATGCCACATGGTCTCACTCACCTGCTGTTCCTAACCTGGACCAGCTTGAGTTGTTGATATACCTGATAGGAACTCAAGGCCCAAACAATAGAGATAGAAAGGTTTGGGGGGAGAGGAATGGGATGGTGGGGGAAAACAAACACTAAACTAAATCCAAAGTGAACTGGTACCATAGAAATCTTTATCCTTGAAGATAGATTAAAAGATATAACCCTCAACAGGATTAAGGGTGAGAACCTGAAAAGAAAGGCCCTGTAGAGGGTGGGATGAAGCCTAATCGTGACTTTTTTTTTTTTGGTCTCTGGCCTGTAACTTCCAGTATCAGAAATCAGTTGCTACCCACAATGAGCTGTTGATCAGAGAAAGCTATGAGGTCCCCAAAACAAGTCAGGCTTCTGTCAAAGAACTTGATTACCTCACTGAGGCAAAAGATAAGGCCCTATTGCTGTAGACACAATATGCTGCCAACAAAGAGCATGGAGACCACTGGATGGAATCTGAAAAAGACCCAGTGCCCAAACAGCCCATCTAGTGCTGTAAACCTATACAGGAGCTACTAGGGGAATGTGGCCAACAATGATCTGAGAAACCAGATGTCTAAACAAACATCCCAACAAAATGAACATTCCAGGGCAGCAGTGGCACACAGCCTTGGTGGGTAACCACTAGCTTTCTGGTTGGCTAAGAGATCCACTCAGTGTAAAGGATCCCACACCTGGAATTGCGAACCAAGTCAGAATGTTATGGCCACAACAATTATGCACTCTAGTATCAAGGTCTCACTAATCTTTGGCTAAAAGAGTGGCTACATACATCAAATTCTGCCTAAATTAATAATGCTTATCCTATTTAAACTATGCTGACTTCACTCTCTGTTGGAAAATCTGATTTTTTTTTGTTTGTTTGTTTCAGAAGGCAGTGAGACACAAGGAGATAAACTATCCCTTGCACTTTAGCCATGACACAGTTGAAACCACAGAGGAATTGGGGAGACCAACAAGATTGCGGCTTCCATGGTGAAGCTGACAATCAGTGCTATGGTGAAAGAGACAGCCCTCAGGACACTCAACACTTCCAAATCAGACATTTATAAGGCTCCTAAGAGCTCATTACTGGGGCTGGAGAGATGGCTTAGCCATTAAGGCTCATGCCTGTGAAGCCTAAGGACCCAGGTTTGATTCTCTAGGTCCCATGTAAGCCAGATGCACATGGTGGCACATGCATCTGGAGTTTGTATACAGTGGCTAAAGCCTTGGTGTGCCCATTGTCACTCTCTCACCCCTTTTCTTTCTGTGAAATATGTAAATAAAAATGAAAATAAAAATCTTTTAAAAAAGAGAGGAGACATGCCAAACAAGATCAGTGAGGGATTTAAGCAAAACTACACTCTTCTTCAGAAAAGAGCAGAATATTTTTTCCGGGAAACAGCAGAAAAGCAGGAATCCCACTGTGGAGCTTGCAGCCTGATCCACTGCAGCCCAGTCCACAGTGGCCCCAAGCTGCCTATGGCCCAAACCTCTGAGCCGCCCCTAGCCACCAGGGCCTCAACCCACCAGGCATGCCTAGCAGCAGCAATAGAAACCAAATAAGGCCTCCTAGAGCCCCAGAATCTAAAAAAAAGTCTGCTGAGCTACTGAAAGAGATACAGGGGAACCGTGTGCGCAACAATAGGCTTCTTGAATTCTCCCATTCCCCAACCATCAGAACAGAGAACCTTCAGCATTCAGCTCCCAGCTCCAGTGGATCTAGCACAGCAGAGACAAGCTCAAGCCCCACAGCACAACACCAGCAGCGTATCCAGCACAGCTGAGCCAAGCTCCACAGCTCAGAGAACAAGGTGGGCACTCAGCATTGGTGAGTTTGGAAGCCACATCAAGAGGTAACAAAGCAGGCTGATCAAAAAAAAAAAAAAAATACATAGGCCTGCATTGGAAGTGCTAATCTCTCTTTCCAGGTCAGGACAGGTTATGGGTTACATATTTGTGGTTGGCTTTACCGTTTTCAAATAAGCTAAACATGGGGTGTTGAATATTGCTGCCTGTAATACTTTTAGATTTAGAGGGCCTTTATCTTTTGCTTTTGTCATTATTGGGGGCAGGGTCTGATCCAGATCCAGGCTGACCTGGAACCCAAGTCAGAACAAAATTCTCTTCTTCCTAGCAGACAGGATTAAGGATGTACAGTAACACACACCTTATGGATTCTGAGCTTATAAGACTGTTTGTTTTAATTCCCACACTTGTATACTCTGTGCTCATTTTAATTGAATGTGTCTTTTGCTCAGTTGAAGTTTAGAACTTGCCAGTAAATTGTTCCACCAGTCCACTACAATACTTATTTAACAAGCAAATCCAACAACTAGGATTACTTCTGAGGCTGGATTTCAGTACAAGTGCTACAATTTGCACCTTAAACTCATATCCTGAAAGTATATAAAGGTGGATTACCAGATCTAAGAACACTGCAGATAAATAGAAAACCTAAGCATCAAATCAATCCAGGATGCAAAAGTCACTACATTATAATACAAAAAACACAAAGAATCAAGACAATGCAATCCCACCAAAAATTACAAATCCATCAGAATTGTTCACCAATGAGACTGTTTTAGATGAAATTCCTGACAAAGATTTTGAAAGAATGATGTCATCTATACTCAAAGAAATGAAAGAAGAAATAAAAGAAGAAATGAAAGGAATCAGAGAAGAAAACAAAGGAATTAAAGAAGAAAACAAACCCTTTAAAAAAGGAAATACAGAAAACCAGCTTAATGAAATAAAAAGGTCATTACAGGTCATGAGTAAGGAAATAGAAATACTGAAGAAAAACCAGGCTGAAATCCTAACTTTGAAGAACACAGTCAGTGAAATAAAAAACTCTGTGGAAAGTCTCACCAGTAGCATGGATGAAGGAGAGGACAAAATATCTAAACTAGAAAACCAGGTAACAGACCTAATGCAGTCCAACAAAGAGAAAGACAAGCAAATAGAAAGTTATGAATGGGAATTCCAAGACATCCAGGACAATATGAAAAGATCAAACATAAGAATTAAAGGTATATCAGAAGGGGAAGAATTTCAATCCAGAGGCTTAGTAGGTGTTTTCCACAAAATCATAGAAGAAAATTTCCCCCAAATTGGGAAAGAAATGCCAATGCAGATATAAGAAGCTTTTAGAACACCAAACAGACAAAACCTAGAAAGATCCTCTTCTCACCATGTTATAATTAAACTACTAAACCCACAAACCAAAGAAAATATATTGAAAGCAGTAAGAGAGAAAAAGCAAATGACCTTCAAAAGGAAACCCATCACGATCACAGCAGCTTACTCAACACAATTTTTAAAAGCCAGAAGGGTTTAAAGTGATATATTCCAAGTTCTGAAAGATAAAAACTGTCAACAAAGATTACTTTATCCTGCAAAGCTATCTATCTAAATTGATGGAGAAATAAGGACAATCCACAACAAAAACAGGCAAAAGGAATTTATGGCAACTAAACCAGCTCTACAGAAAATACTTGCAGGAATCATTCACACTGAAGAGAAAGCAAAATACACACAGTTGGAAATAGGAAAAAATAAACCATACTCAAATAACACTCAAAACAAGTGAATAAAGTGAAAACAGGAAGAACTACAAAACAAGAAGAATTGTGAGAATAAATACATATCTTTTAATAATAACTCTTAATATCAATGGCCTCAATGCCCCAACCAAAAGACACAGACTTGCAGACTGGCTTAAAAAGCAGGATCCTACCATTTGTTGCCTACAGGAAACTCCCATCTCAATAAAAGATAGAAACCTTCTTAGGGTGAAAGGTTGGAAAAAGGTATTTCAAGCAAATGGGCTTAGGAAACAAGCAAGGGTTGCTATCCTAATTTCGGACAGGATAGACTTCAAACCAACATTAGTGAGAAAAGATAAAGAAGGACATTTTATACTGATTAAAGGAACACTCCAACAGGAGGACATTACAATCCTAAACATATATGTTCCTAACATGGGGGCTCCCAATTTCATCAAACAAACACTATTAGACTTAAGGTCAGAGATAACTCCTAACACAATAGTAGTGGGTGATTTCAATACCCCACTCTCATCACTTGACAGGTCTACCCAGCAAAAAGTATACAGAGAGATATCTGCATTAAATGATGTCATGGAACAAATGGACCTAACATACACACACACACACACACACACACACACACACACACACACACACACATATATATATATATATATATATATATATATATATATATATATATATATGGAACATTCCATCAAAATGCTGCAGAATATACATTTTTCTCAGCAGCACATGTGACATTCTCTAAAATAGAACATATACTAGGACACAAATCAAATCTTAACAAATACAGGAAAACTGAAATAATCCATTGTATGCTATCTGACCACAATGGGATTAAACTGCAAATCAACAACAAGGAGACTAAACAGTATACATTATTGAATGATGTATGGGTCATTGGAGAAATTAAAAAGGAAATCAAGAAATTCATAGAATCAAATGATGATGAGAATAAAACCAAAACCTTTGGGACACAATGAAAGCAGTCCTAAGAGGGAAATTTATAATTCTAAGTGCCTATATTAAGAAATTAGAGAGTTCACAACTAAACAATTTAATGCTTCACCTTAAGGACTTGGAAAGACAAGAACAAGGCAAACCAAAAATCAGTAGACAGGAAGAAATAATAAAGGTTAGGGCAGACATTAATGAAATGGAAACAAAAAAAAAATCAAAAAAATCAATGAAACAAAAAGCTGGTTCTTTGAAAGGTTAAACAAGATTGATAAACCTTAGCAAATCTGACCAAAAGAAAGAGAGAAGAGACAAAAATTGATAAAATTAGATATGAAAAAGGAACATCACAACAGATACCAAAGAAATTCAGAAAATCACACAGACATACTTTAAGAATATATATGCCTCTAAGTTTGAAAACCTGAAAGAAATGGATGATTTTCCTGATTCATATGATCTAACAAATTTAAATCAAGATGAGATAAACCATTTAAATAGACCTATAACAACTACAGAGATCCAAGCAGTTATAAAAATCTCCCAACTAAAAAAAGACCAGACCCAGATGGATTCACTACTGAATTTTACCAGACATTCCTGGAAGAACTAACACCAATGCTTCTCAAAATTTTCCATAAAATAGAAAAGGAAGGAATTCTACTGAAATCCTTCTATGAAGTCAGCCTCACCCTGATACCCAATCCGGACAAGGACAGATCAAAAAAAGAAAATTACAGACCAATCTCCCTCATGAACATAGATGCAAAAATTCTCAGCAAAATACTGGCAAACAGAATATAAACAGAATATAAGAATATTTCAGAAAGATTATTCACCCTGACCAAGTTGGCTTTATCTCAGAGATGCAGGGATGGTTCAACATAGGCAAATCCATAAATGTAATACACCATATAAATGGTCTGAAGGACAAAAGTCACATGATCATCTCAATAGATGCAGAAAAGGCATTTGACAAAATACAACACCCCTTCATGGTATAAGTATTACAGAAACTGGGAATAGAAGGAACATATCTCAAAATAATAAAAGCTATTTATGACAAACCTACAGCCAACATAATACTAAATGGGGAAAAACTTGAAGCTTTTCCACTAAATTCAGGAACAAGACAAGGGTGTCCACTTTCCCCACTTCTATTTAATATAGTACTGGAAGTCTTAGCTATAGCAATAAGGTAAGAGACACTCATAAAAGGTATACAAATTGGAAGGGAAGAGATCAAATTATCATTATTTGCAGATGATATGATTCTATACATAACAGACCCTAAAGACTCTACCAGCAAACTGTTAGAGCTGATAAACACTTTTAGCAATGTAGCAGGATACAAAATAAACACACAAAAATCAGTAGCTTTTCTATACACTAGCAACAAACATACAGAGGATGAAATCAGGGAATCTCTCCCATTCACAATTGCCTCAAAAAATAATAAAATACCTTGGAATAAACTTAACCAAGGAAGTGAAGGATCTCTACAATGAGAACTTTAAAAAACTCGAGCGAGAGCTGG
Organism: Orientallactaga sibirica; assembly: GCA_036365145.1. Classification (NCBI taxonomy): domain Eukaryota; kingdom Metazoa; phylum Chordata; class Mammalia; order Rodentia; family Dipodidae; genus Orientallactaga; species Orientallactaga sibirica. Next base: position 55,759,458 of record JAEOAD010000005.1, read on the forward strand.
GCTTGGTGGTGCACTCCTTTAATCCCAGCACTTGGGAGGCAGAAGTAGGAGGATTGCTGAGAGTTTGAGGCCACCCTGAGACTACATAGTTAATTCCAGGTCAGCTTGGGCCAGCGTGAGACCCTACCTCACAAAAAAACAAAACAACAACAACAACAACAAGAAGAACAAAAAAATCTCGAGCGAGAAATTGCAGAAGACAGAAGGAAATGGAAACACATACCATGCTCCATGATTGGAAGAACCAATATTGTGAAAATGTCAATGTTACCAAAAGCAATCTACTCATTTAATGCAATCCCCATTAAAATCCAAATCGCATTCTTCCCAGAAATATAAAAAACAATCCTAAAATTCATCTGGAAACAAAAAAATCCTTGAATAGCCAAAACAATTTTGTGCAACAAAAATCAGGCTGGTCGTATTACCATACCCAATTTTAAGTTATATTACAAAGCCATAGTAACAAAAACAGCATGGTACAGGCACAAGGACAGACAGGTAGATCAATGGAACAGAATACAAGACCCAAATATTAATCCAGGCAGCTACAGCCACCTGATTTTTGACTAAAATGCCAAAAATATTCACTGGAGAAAAGATAGCCTCTTAAACAAATGGTGCTGGGAAAACTGGATATCTGTATGTAAAAGGATGAAAATAGATCCTTGTTTCTCTCCATGCACAAGAGTTAAGTCCATATGGATCAGGGACCTTAGTATCAGACCTGAAACTCTGAAACTGCTAGAGAAAAAGGTAGGGGAAACCCTTCAACATATTGGCACAGGCAAGGACTTTCTGAATATAACTCCAATTGCTCAGGGAATAAAACCACTAATCAACCACTGGGACCCGATGAAATTACAAAGCTTTTGTACAGCAAAGGACACTGTGAATAGAGCAAAGAGACAACCTACAGAATGGGAGAAAATCCTTGCCAGTTATACACCTGACAGAGCATTAATGCCCAGAATATACAAAGAACTCAAAAAACAGAATAGTAAGAAATCAAACAATCCAGTTAAAAAAATGGGCTATGGAACTAAATAGAGAGTTCTCAGAAGATGAAATACAGATGGCATATAGACATCTAAAAAAGTGTTCCACATCCTTAGCCATCAGGGAAATGCAAAGTAAAACCACTTTGAGATTCCATTTCACTCCTGTCAGAATGGCTATCATCAAGAAAACAAATGACAATAAGTGTTGGTGTGGGTGCAGAAAAAAAGGAACACTTCAATACTGTTGGTGGGAATATAATCTGGCGCAGGCATTGTGGAAATCAGTGTGGAGGTTCTTGAGATAGCTAAAAATAGATTTACCATATGATCCAGCTATAGCACTCCTAGGCATATATCCAAAGGACTCTTCTCACTCCCTTAGAGATACTTACACAACCATATTTATTCCTGCTCTATTCACAATAGCTAGGAAATGGAACCAGCCTAGATGTCCCCCAACAGATGAATGGATAATAATGATATGGTACATTTACACAATGGAGTTCTATTCAGCAGTAAAGAAATGTGAAATTATGAAATTTGCAGGGAAATGGATGGATCTGGAAAGGATTATACTAAGTGAGGTAACCCAGGCTCAGAAAGCCAAATGTCATAGGTTCTCTCTCATACGTGGATCCTAGCTACAAATGTATAGACTTGTGTGTGAACTGGAACCAAAAATAGGTACCAGAAACCAGTAAGCTGGGAAAAAGCTATAAGGGAGGGAGGAGAGGGAAGGACTTAAGTGTATGGTATTGCACATATGTAAGTAGAAGAACATATAATAGGGAGGGGAATGGCCTAAGTGAGGCCATGGGAAGAGAATGCATAAAAGAAGGGCTGGGGGAGGGTCAATCAAAATTCAAGATAGTGTGAATAAGACTTATATAAACCTACTTTTTTGAATAATGGCACATCCAGAAGCTGTAGACTGTTAATAGAAAATTTTCAGTGCCTGGGATGGGATACTTTGCAGTGAGTTGTTGGCCAAGGAGGTCCCGGTAGCCTCCAAAACAATTAAGGCTATTGCCAAGGCCCTTGGTTTCCCTTGAGAAACAGATGGTAAGACCCTATTGCTGAAGACATCTCTTGCCTGAGAGGCAATGTCACTGAGAAAGCAAGCTGGTGCTGAGCAGAAAACCTTCTCCCTGTAGACCAGCCAACTGAAAGCTGGAAAAAGCTGCACTGCATGCAGCCGTATGGGAGACAGAAGTCATCAGCAGTGAAAACAGTGGACACTGGAAAATTCAAGTTTGGCCAAATAGGCCCAGTGACTGAGCGGGTGCAATAGTGGCATTTATGCTCTTGGGATAACCAACTGCTCCATAATTGGACTGAAGGCCCTCTCTATGGGAGGAAATACATACCTAGTACTGAAAAACCTAAGCAAAAGTCTATGGCAGGGAGGTCATGAGCCTTAGGGGTATAAAGCCTGCTCTTATTTGGCTAAATCTATATATTATTCCCACCCAGCTGCCCTGAAAACACTACACTTAATGTTCATATTCTCATATTAAGGCTATTCTCACTTCTGGTTAGAGAAGCTTCTTTTTCAGATGGCGATGACCACTGGGATGACCCAAAAGGCAACATAGTGCTGAGAAAAAGGGATGGAGGAGTTCCCAGCACTGAAACATCTCTGTCTCACCCTCCAAGGCTCAGGGCCCATTGCGGAAGAGGGGCCAGATAGAATGGAAGAGCCAAAGGAAAGGTACGACTCCTTACAATGCAACTGTCCAGACAGAAATTGGCCTCAATATCCATGACCTTGCAGTGCTTAGCAATACCTTCGCAAGACCCTCATAATAGAAGAAAGAGATTATGACATCAAATTAAAAGAGAGACTAATGGAGAGAGGGAGGGGATATGATGGTGATTGGAGTTCTAATTGGGAATGGGGGAGGGGAAGGAAATATCATGTGTTTTTTTTGTATGTAAGTATAGAAGTTGTCAATTAAAAAAAGAGCTCATCACTGAAGTAGACTTAAAATACTCACCTCACTGCTCAGTGAATTTTGCAGAAAAGGGGGAGAAAGTGTTTTAAATGCCACAGTGTGAGACATCATACCCAGAAGCATTGACTTCCCCTCAAAACTGACTCTGCTCCCAAACTGCATAACCCATAATCCCATAGGAAACACCTGCAACCCACCGAGAAGGGTCCCCAGCAGAATAGAGGCAGTGTCTAGGGAAAAGAGGGTACCAACACATGATGTATCCATATGAAATATTTTGTTAATAATAATAATAACTCAACAAGGTACCAAGAGTAAGTAACAGTTGGGTGTTTAGTGATTCATGAAACATCTTTATCATGCCCTGAAAGGCTTATATGTAAGAGGTGATGGAAAGAATGTAAGATCCAGAGGATGAGGAGAAGGACTTGGGGACACTATTCTTAGACATAAAATAACCACTGCATTTATGACCTCATAGCCATTGTTGTTACTTCAACACAACATGTACAATGATGGAGGAAATAAAAAATGTCAAAATATAAGAAGGAGCCAGGCGTGGTGGTGCACATCTTTAATCCCAGCACTCAGGAGGCAGAGGAAGGTTTATTACTTTGAGTTCAAGGCCACCGAGAGACTACCTATTGTATTCCATGTCAGCCTAGACTAGAGTGAGGCCCTGCTTTGAAAAATCAAAAGAGAAAAGAAAAAAATATATATTTGAAGGACTAGTTAGAAAGAAGTTCAGTGGAGGTGGAGGGAAGACAAAAGAAGGTATTGGGAGGACATTATGATTACACCCTATTAATATATGAATATAGTCAACAAAATCATAAAAGAAAGAAAGAGGAGGAGCAATGATAAAGAGAAGATGGGGAAAAATCAGAGTAAATTAAGCAAAGACATTTAACATTTAACTCTATCCTTTGCTTTTGGGAGGTCAAGATCCAACAACTTGTAATATTAATTCCACTTGATCTTTCCAGTAAGAATGTAGATGGTGCCTTAATAGTTAGAATCATAAATTAGCTGAAACCTGGAACAGTGAAGATGCATGTTGGGTGTCCCAGAGTGTTCAGCATTCTCAGATCACTTGATTCTGATTCTAGTCACTCCACTATTGTGAACCAGAACAGAGCATAGGGAAAAATTATTCTCCTCCCCTGACCTTTAGCTTCATGCAAGAATTAGAGGATCCTAGACAAGGTTGGATTCATGCAGCTCTTGCTCACTTACAGTTGTAGAAGTTGTAGAAGGATCTTTGTGGTCTAGTCAAAGAATTGATACTCAAAGGAGGCCTTTATCATCTTTTTTCATACTCATGTTTTTGAGAGGTCTGCTCTACTGCCTGATCTCTGGCCCTCCAAATCTTTATAGTTCACATAAGTTACAGTCCAGGGTGGGGATGAATGAAACTACAGAAAAATTTGTAGGAATATGGTTTTGTATACATGATTCCTATTTCCCTGGATGTTAAACCTCAGCATAGATAGCATTGCAGAGAGAACACAGAAGGCTGGACATTGGTTCAGAAATATTTTTCTCTGCAATATCTGTCCCCTTTTTGCATGGCACAGGTCCAGTATAGATAGGACTAAACCAAGAAGGAAAAAAGTAGTTTGTGAATCCACTTTGGAGCTCTGAGCACTAGTTTTGTGTTATCTTTGGGACCTAAAGCCTACCTCAGATATCAAGGCTCATTGGAGGACTTGAGTCAATGGAGTACTCATTTTATATCTCCCTCTGGGCAGGTTTTGGTGTTCCTTCAAGGAACAGATCCTATAATTATTTATTTATTCATTAATTTAGGTATAGTTTACTACATGCCAGGCAACTGAGAACATATACATCTAAAATTCAGGCTGAGTCCCAATAATGAGTTGCATTTAATGATTAACTCCTCATATTCTGGTCTTTATAAGAAAACAGTGAGAAACAACATCTATAGTTGAATCTAGAGATAATAGCTCTCCAGAGCAAGCAGTTGTTAAGTCTTCTGAGGTAAAGCAAACTTCCTTTCCTTAGAGCTGCACTGAATAGGCTTCCTGAATCAAGAACCCCTGAAGTTAAATTTGGAAACATAATTTAGCTATATTTGCTTTTGTTCTAACTCTCTTAGAAATCTTTCTTTCATAATATGCATACTTTTAACCAGACATTTGTAACTTAAATTTATCCCAAAGTTATATTGTCCTTTCTATTCTCTTTATTCTTTCTTTCTTTTTTCTGGTCCCTGGTATCCTAATCTTTTTTTTCTTGAAATTTGAGCTATATTGTAATTTGAGATACATTGTTTCAATTTTAAGCTAAATATTGAGATATGACTCTGTGCCCAAGTTGGGCTACTATTTGTCTAAAAATTTCTGCCAGTCTTCTTAGTCGTGCTGAATAATACAATCTATAGTAAAATGGCATTTAAAAAATAGTAGTTGGCATAAAGGCATCTATTTCTCCTTCCTCTGTGTAGACAGTGAACTAATTTTAAATGTTTATGCTTTGAAGGTTTTAAATGTATTTGTGCTGGTTAAAAATGCAACATTTACACAGGGCATGGCAGTGTAAGTCTTTAATCCCAGCACTGGGAAGACAGAGGTGGGAGGATTGCAGTGAGTTCAAGGCCACCTTAAGACTATATTTCAAGTCAGCTTGGGCTACAGCAAGATCCTACCTTGAAAAAATAATAGAACAACAAACAAAAAAAGCAAAATTTTTAATGTGAGTCTGGGAAAACACACATAGTACTGTGATCAGAAATTCATGTGTTGAAACTAAATCATCAGTGTGATAGTATTAAGAGGTGACGTTTTTCAGGATATGACTGAGTCATGACGCTTCCCCGAGACTAGAATTGATTCCATGTGAATAAGCAGGGACCCTGGAGACTGCTAAATCAACTAGCTGGACAAGAAGTACACACTTGTGCAATAGTGGCACATGGCCTTTTGGGTAACAAACTGGTCTCTAAAAGAACATTAGGCCTGCTCAGTTGGGAGAGAATGGATATCTGATCCTGGGAACACAGTCAGAATTTCATGGACAGGAAACTCATACTTCAGAGAGAAGCCACCACTGATCTCTGGGTAAGACAAGTGGGATTAAATAGCAAAAAGTCTCTCAAATAACTATGTGTATTTCCTTTAACCCAAACTGCTTTCATTCTTGGTAGAAGAATCGGTTTTATTTTACAGAATGCAGAGAAAGTGGAGGAGATTTAATATCCATCAATAAGGCAATAAAAGATAGCTGACTGCCCACTATTAGACATGCCACCTCTACCACATTCGCTGATACAAGAGAGAAATTGCAGAGGAATCTGTGACAGGAGTGCTTCTCTCACCACTATCCTGACAACAAGCATCAGGACCAGAGACTGTGTTCAATCAAAACCCATCAAAGCAGAAATTCCAAGGCTGCAGATAACTCACCACTAAATAAGATTGCCAATAGCCCTGCCATGGTTCAGGGAACATTGCTGAAGAGGGGGAGGGATGGAAAGATTTTAAGAGCCACAGAGTGGGGAAGAACACCTTGAGGCACTGCCCCATCCTCCACAGAGACTGACTTAGGTCTCCATAACCACACAGTGAATACCATAACCCCACTGAGTAGGGCCTCCTGGAGTAATGGTAGTGGGGGTGAGGGGATAAAAAAATATCATCTGTTCTAAATTTTCTTTAGAAAAGAATAGGATTGACAGCTTCATAAAAGGGCAGAAATAAGCAAACAAGGTCCCTGTTTCCCTTGTAACTCCCACTATATGAGGATACAGGAAAAGGAATCCATTTTGATAGACGAAAATTGACCCTCATCAGACACCAAACATGTCCTTATTGCTACCTTTGAATTCCCAGGCTCTAAAACTATAAGAAGCAAATTTCTGTTGTTTAGAAACAAATTAGTTTGTGATGTTTTGCTATAGCAGTGCAAGCAGACAAGGCATTTACTTCAGAGGAAATGAAGGTAAGGGCTAGAATAGAGGAAATCTCTCCATTGACTTCTTGGTCTTGCTTCCTAAATCTCACAGAGGAGTGCCCAGCTGTGTTTTCAATGGCTGGCACATTACCTATTATCTTGGTGGATTCCTGGCCCAGGAAATTGCCCTGCCATTGTTGACTAATTTTATTACATAATTCTTTTTCATGATACTACAGTTGCAATGCCTAGTGAAGCTTATCCTTTTGTAAGAGAAGTTTTGAAACAGACAATCATATTCCCTCCATTTACATATCTCAGTGTACTGATACTGATATGAATTGTCCTTTAGAACATACTGGAAGGGAAATACCTCAAGTATGGTGCCATGAAGAATGCTAGAACTATGATCCCATGAATGGGGAAGAGTTTCCTGCAATTAAGCATTTAGGAAGGGAATTGCCAGTGACTGCAGGACAAAGTGCAAGTGAGCAGCCATTATGGGAACAAGTTATTCCTCAGGACATATTTATTGCAGGATTCTAGTTACACAATATAAAGAGAATGTTATGCAAATCCCACAACAGGCAGTTGTTTCTTCATATCTTTCATACCACTGTTATACCAGTAGGATGATCTTGTCTGGTGGATCAGTTTTGTAATATGAAGAGTCCATCACTGGTTAAGACTATTGATGTATACCACCTTCCAACACTATGCAAGCTAGCCAGTAGGGAGGAAACTTTTAGCTCAATTCCAGCTTAATTTTTCTCCATTCTGCAACCAGAGGATGGTGTCTTCAGGAATAGAGACTCACCTTTCAGATCTAGTAGGCATCCAGAAACAGTGGCCATGGGTTATATTGTTTTGGAGACTTTTGGGACTTCCCTAACCAACAACTCATAGGCCTAACCTATACATGTCTGCCACTTCTTGGTGGACCATGGGCAGCATAAAATGAAGTGATTTTCTTGTTTCTCCCTTAATTGGCCACGTTATTTGAGCCAATGCTTGCCTCACTACTGCCCTTAGGCATTTTTAATCTGAGCTCATTGAATAATAGAACTAGAGTAAGTGGGAAAAGGGATTTGCTGATATCCATAAAACGTATCTTGTCCATATGTTTACTAAGAACATCCTCTGCAGTGAGCACTCTTGGATGAGTATTCACATGGAACATAATATCCTTACATTGTCATTCCAAGAAGCTTCTCATATTTGTTTCTCCTAATTTGCTTTATAACCAGATCTTCAGTCATGTTCTTTGTAAGTCCCTCATAATGTAGTGAGACCATTATTGTCACCAACCATGAAACAATATGTTAATAAGTTGAATCAACTATCCAAAAATGTAGCACAGAGGCACTACTGGAAGTTACTATAAATTATTATATTATTATTCTACTTTCTTCAGTGTGTAACAGAAATTCCCCAAACAGGGCTACTATGCAGCATTAATGCATTTTTAACCTAATGCTGGCATGCTACACAAAGTTGGGAGTGTGTAGGCCTGACTTATGTCCTGTTTTCAATAGGAATTCTAGATTAGGCCATGCATGTGTCCGTGAGGGAGGAGCATCTGTGCATTGGGGAAGTGGGTCCATTGGAGTTCCAGCATCTGCTCAGGCATGACCCAGCTGTTGTACGAAATTTAAAAAGAAAAGAAAAGAAACTTCTCATCTCAGGTAGGCCATCAATGGTAAACCAAAGAGCTAATTCATCCCAAGACCAACTTTGTGAGTATGGGTGAGGGGCTACTCAAAGGAACATGGGTGAAGAGTTATTTACTGGGACATAGACAACTTATGAGTGTCTACACCACTGAAGAAAAGGTCTTCCCCAAGAGCCTTTAACAATTTACATATCCACAGGAAAGGGTGAGGTCTTGTAATTTCCTACCCTCTGCAACCATTTACTGTCTAGATATATTTGAAGTGGGGTGGGACCACCTTAGTTCTCCCCCTCTGACTGAAACTTAATGGACCCAACCTTTTGTAGGTCTCATGCAGATAATCTCAGATGCTTAGAATTCAAGAGAGCCATGACCATGTCATGCCTGGAGGATAGCATTCCACAGCATCCCATCCTTCTCTCAGGCTCTTACCTTCTTTCCACCTACTACTTCTTTCAAAATGTTCTCTGAGCCTTGAGGGGTGTAATATATATGTCTCATTTGGACTCAACAGTCAACACCCATTTGTTCTCAATAATTTGACAAGTTATGTGTCTTCAGTAACTTAGTAACTGCAAGTTAAAACTCTATGACCAAAGATAACTACAGCAGTAGTTAGAATGTAATTAGAATGTAATTTGATAATCATATCATATCCATTTAGCAAAGCAACAGAAGTAACTTCTCTATTAGCATGATGAACTTTAGACCAGACATATACTATCAAACATGAATTCCAGTGGAAAGGGACTTAAATCCAAGCAGAGAGCAGTTGGTCACACACATAACAACCATGCCACTATTGAAATAGTGGGCAAAACTTGTCTATGTGTTGGGTGTGTAATGTGCAGGCTACACAGCTGATTAGGGCTCAGGATGGCAATTCTCCCTCACTACCCTGCATAGGGAACTTATGACATTGTGTAAGCTAGCCAACAGGGAAGAAGTGTCAAACTGAGTCCCAGGTTGATTTTTCCATGTCCCTTAACCAAAATATGTTATGTCTTCAGAAATAGGGTCTCACTAGTTTGTATAGGTAATCAAATCTGTGACAACAGCATGCATTGTTTTGAGGGCTTTGGGGGCCTCCATCATACCTTATAGGAAGGTAACACCAGGATTTTTGTTTAATAATCTTATGGCTTCTTGGAGTGTGTAGTATCTTTTCCCATCCGCACAGGGTACTTTCCTTCAAACTCTTCATGGTTGTTTTAACATTTACAGGCACAAGCTGAGGGAGGATGTTTCTCATTTACCTTATGTGTGTCATCTGTGCCTCACCTAACCATAAAGTTGTCAAGAATTTCATAGCTGTGTTTGATCCTTGCATATTGTAAGGATTAATTTCCCATCCTCACTCCCTTGGTTGTGCTTGCACATCTTTCAGCTGTTTTTCTAAATCTGTAAAACACTCAGAGGTTGTCATTATATCATCTATGAAATGGATCCTGTTTTTTGTGCAAAGGGTAGGCAAGACCTCTGAAGTCTCGCCACAAACGATTCCTTTGAGGTTCAAGTTGATCTTAGGAGTCAGAAGCTAAAGTGATACTAAGGAAAAATGTTAGTGATTTCCCAAACAGCCTGAAAAGAGCCCGTCACTTGTGTTTATTGTTTTCTCAAAAGATTCTGGGTATACAAGTGCTGGGGTACTACCTCAGTTAGCACGCTACAATCTACAGTCATTCTCTGTGAGATGTCCCACTTCCTTGTGAAAAATTTCCATGATGCCACCATGCATCACCTCACCTCTGAACAACTTGGTGAGGCTGGCTTAAGCTTCTCAGCCAGGCCCAGGGCCATGTTCATGCCTGCCACTTAAGTCAGCTTAAGTGAGTGAAGGACTACTTCAGAGGGAAAAGATAAGGAAAGATCAGACCCTTCTGATGTTTCTGACCTGCAGTAAAGTATAATGACTTGGATTTCCCCTATAGGCCCAAGGACAATTCCCTGGCTCATCTTTTGGCTAGGCCCACTGCCTCTTAGACATCAGCCCTACCTGGATCTTGCCCAAGGAGGTAAGAGGGTGTCTGGAAAGCCCAGAACTTAAAAGAAGGAAAGAATGCAGAGGTCTTGCTCAAGGCGGCAAGAAGGAGTTTGAGAAGCTTACCTCAAGACTCAGATTGGGTTTTTCTTATGTGAGCCCCATGGATGGGGGTGGCCTAGCCAGTTAGTCTGGAGATCAGTTATCTGGGGTCAGGATTTCTGGAAAAGAGCAATCTTCCAAGAAATCTTAATTCTGGAGGAAAGGTCTTCCAGGTGGGAAGTGGAAGATTCCCTAAGAGGGCAGAGATAAGAAAAGTTCAGTCCATTCTGATGTTTCTGACCTGTAGTAAAGTGTAATGAACTGGATTTTCCTTATAGACCTAAGGATAATTCCTAGGTTAGCCAAAAGAAAGCTGGTCACTTTGGGGTCCTGTGGCCCTAAACAGCCTTATTAGCCTACATGCTGCCTCATGGATTTTTCTTTTCCTTCCTCTGTACTAAAGATCAAACCTATGTGTCTCTTCTATTACTTGAACCTTACTCCCTCATTACTGCCTGATTCTTCTCATATGCCCCAAGTTTTGAAATTCCTGGAAGGGTTATTCACCACATCTCTACTTTGCCCTCCCTTTTCCTTATCTTCACTGACCCAGCCCCACAGCTGTAAGAAATGTCATGCCAGGCTAGCACCTACATCTTATTTTTTTCCCAGTTACCCTACCAATTCAGAGGCTAGTGTGAAGTACGACATTTCCATTGTTTTTCCCTTTGTAATTCATCCTGACCTGGGGCAAGTTCTTTCTGGGCAGATAGCTCAGACATGTAACTGATGCCACGACATGCTTATAATTCTATCCAACACAGACTACTTTCTGAGACTGGAATATATATTCTCTAGTCTGTTGGCTGTTTGCGGGGCATTTATGGGCTTGTGACAGAGGGGTGAATGCAGAGGTTCCAAGACCAGTATGTGGATTATTAGTAATAATTTATTATCACCTCAGAGTGGAGCAGTTTAAAAGGAGAGTTGGGAAGGAGCAAGACAAGAAAGGCAGGAGAGGAAAGCTAGAGGCTGCCAGTGGGCAGGGCCATGCTGATTGCCTGGTTGTACCAGCAACAGCAAGGGAGGAGAAGCAATAGACAGCTCAGAAAAGTCCAACAACCTTAGCTAGCTATTGCTCCAAGCCAAGAGGTGCAGAGTGTGAGTGAGAGAAAAGAAAGGAGAGAAAGAAAAAAGGTGCATATACCAAAAGAAAGCAGATGAGACATATAGATGCAGAAAGGGAAATACTCACCTTAATTCAGGAAGAGACAGTTCATGAAATGGGGAGGGGGAAAAGAAGCCTATAAGATTCAGGGACATAGTGGAGGCCGTGTATTGTTGGGGGTGGGCTTATGGGTGTTATATCTAGTTTTCCAATGCCAGTGTTTGGCAAACTCTTCTGTTGCTATTGTCCACTTAATGTTGGTCAGGGGGTGATATCCACCCTCTGCTCATGTCGTTGTTTTCCCTGCTATCATGGAGATTCTCCCTCAAGCCTGTAAGCCAACATAAACCTCTTTTTTTTTTTCTCACAAGCTGTTCTTGGTTGGGTGATTTCTACCAGTAATGTGATCCTGACTGCAACAACACCGTTTTGGGCAAATATGTCCATTATTTAAAGAAAGGTGGAGACAGACAAGACAAATATTAGACTTTTATGAACCTTGAGAGTTAATTTATTCTTTTAATCAATAGGAACTTCAGATTTTAGAACTGAGATCATTATCAGCTTGGTATTAACTTAACCTTTTGGTTTAAGATGGACAAAATATAACCATTAATAAATTTTCTTTGAAAACTAAGAGCACAGCTGGACAAGTGACATTTCTTTCTTTCTTTTTTTTTTTTTGTTTTAAATTAGGTAGAAACTTTGTATGGGTACATTATATACCATCGTTTCCCTCCAGCCTGCCCCACTCCACTGAGGGTCCTTCTTAGTGGGATTGCTGATGTTCACCATGGAGCTGTGGGTTTTGTGGTGTGAGAGGAGCAGTCAGTCATTGTGTGGGGGAGGGGGCGCAATGCCTCTGGATATTCCCTCCCACCCAGTGGCTCTTACACTCTTTCCACCCCCTCCTCCACAAAATTCCCTGAGCCTTGGGAGCTATGCTTTAAATCTATTTACATGTTGAGCTCTCAGAAGTTTCTGGATTTCTGCTTTGGTGTATTTTCAGTATCATCAGTGTCTGTCTCCATCACCCTGGTGCAGGTTGTCAGGCTCCCTGTGGAAGCAGCACTTTTGCTCATCTCACCAATTCCTCTGTGGATTCACCTGGGTTATAGCTGCTATTCTAGGGGGTGGTTCATCTGCTGATATGGAATTAACTATTCTTTTTTAAAATTTATTCTTATTGGTCATGGATATACTTAATATGTAAACAACACATGTTGGTACCATCCTTTCCATCATCCTTGCCCCTTTTCAGAAGAGGCCCTCCTCATTGAGGATTCAGGTCAACCCCACAGGGATTATGGGTCATGCGTTGTGGGGGCAGCAGTCAGGTCCAGGGGAGAGGCAATGACCCTGTGCATAATGTCTCAATTTGAGACTCTAACACTCTTTCTTCCCTCTCTTCCACAAAATTCCCTGAGACATATTGGATTCATTTTAAGTCTTCTTCAGTGATGGGCTCTTAGGAGCCTCTGGATCTCTGGTTTTGTAGGCCTTGAGTGTCCTCAGTGTCTATCTCCTTCACTCTTCTGAGGATACCAGGTTCACTGAGAAAGCAGCATTCTTCCTCATTTCCCCAATTCCTCTGTGATTTCAGCTTGGGCCAGTGTGGAGTGCGCTGGGTCATTTATCTCCTCAGGTCCAGCTCTGGTCTGAAAAAGAGAAGCATATTCTCCAACGGAGGGTAAAGTCAGCACAGGTTAAATAGATAAGCATTCTTTAACATTTTTCTATCTGAACCATTTAAAAACTCATTTGTTAGTAAATATCTCATTGATTCCTTTGCAAACAAGTTAACTTTTATCATTCAAAAGTTTGTACACTTCTGAAAATCTTGACTCAAATACACAAAGTAATTTAAGAAATGCAGAATTGCTTTTGTTATTCAGTAACATCTTAAGATATAACTAGGTACACATTTTAGAATTATAACATGATGGTCAGATTTAGTCAAATAGCTCTTGGATATGTATCACAAATTAGACAGAAATATGACCATGTAATGATAGCTGCCCAGCCTTAGATATGACAAAGAACATGTCATTAAAACAAGATGTCTTTTATTTGTAATTTTAGTTATGCTTTAAATTGAGGATGATTTGAACTAATTTGATACCCCTGGACACAAACATCCCAATGAAGATGAAATGGAGTTTGTAGCTTTTAAATTTGTCATTTGTCAGTTTCTGAGGCAGATGCATTAACAAATTAACAATGACATTTTTTTCTTTTTCTCCTAGCCTTTCATTGACAGAGGGCTACAGTCATTTGAGTTGGTCTGAGGTAGTCTGGACAATAGTCCACTCGATTTTTCAAACTGTGACACCAGGGGCAGAGCAGTGGCAGAGGGTGCTTTTGGTATTGTGCCCCGGCTCCCCTGCCATGGCTCTGCATGCTTTGGGGATCTGCTTCTTACATACGATGGAGTGGTGGCTCTTTGTTGGGTCTTTGGAACTCCCCACCTGTAGTCTTTTACTTTGCATCTATTGGCTTAAGCTTATGGGGACAGAGAAAAAAACTTAAAGCAAGCTGGCTTGGTCACCAGTGGGTCACAGCTAGCCCTTGTCTTGGAGGAAGCGGCTGGAACAAATGGGCTCTACTTGGTAGATTTGCCTGCAATGAAGCTCACAGCAGAGCAACCCAGGCTCAGTGCAGGTTTAGAATGTGATGTATGATAAAAGAGAGGAGCGAGTAGATATAGCGCGCAGGAATTAGCTTGGCACAGTGCCATTGCCTTGCATGAGAAGGTGGCTGCAGGACCTGGTAAGACTCCTAACGATTAAGCTCTGGCTCCAGAAGAGTGAGGGCACTTGCTTGGCAAATCTATCAGATCGGAAGAGGAGTGGCTAGCTAGCACCCTGTTTAGCCTTTGATGTCCATCCATTGTACACCTAGGTCACACACAGAAGCCAGTGATCGGTAATAGGGAGACTTTTCATTCCCAGTTACTCATTGGGGGTGGAAGGGCCTGGAAAGGAACACTCAACTAAGCTTTGTGGGCAGATGGGAGGCAGGCCCAGTAATGGCAAGAGTGTCTTGGCAGGGTTTGATGGACAATGCTGTGGGAGAGGAGAGGTGGGCAGGGCGATGGAGTCAACAGAGGAGGGAAATAGAAATAGAAACAGTCCAAGAATGCAGCAAATCCAGAAATACGTCTGTTCCCAGACACCACGTGCTAGAAGGTTCGGAATTAGAGGACTGAGAGCACATTGTTTTCTGGGGAAAACGTTACTAGCAGCTCAGAGTGGAAGTCTTCCACTAAAGTAAGGGGCAAGGAACCCCTGAGAATCTGCAATAGATTGCAGCACTGGCGGCCCAGGGTACAGCAGTGGCTTAGCTGGGAAGGGGAGACCAGTGTGAGCCTGGAATGAGTGGTGGTGTCAAAGATAGAAAGTGGGTAAGAATGAGAGAAAGGTGTGTGTGTAGAAAGGAAATAGGGTGAGGAGGCTGAGGCAGAGAAAGAGATATAATCAGAGACAGAGAAATTTTCACCTCACTCCAGGAATGAGGGCCAGAAGAGACAGCAAGAAAATGCCACGTGATTTTAATGCCCATGCCCTTTAGGGCTTAGCAGTTTGCCCAGTGGAGGGGAAGATGTCTGGAGTTGTGGGCTAGCGTTCAGGGAAGGATCCAGGTGGCTGGATACCCTGTTGGGTTTTGGCTGGGGGTTAATGGGGAGAAGGCTGCTTAGGGAGCTCAGAGACTATTGATGCTGACACCATGGACCTCATTTGTCAAGGAGGGTTTCCTCTGCGCACAACACAGGTGACTATAGCCAGCCTATAACTCTTCTCACAGCACCCCACCTTCAGATAGAAAAGACTTAGTTGCATGTGTTTTAACGCAGGAAATATGCAACTACTACTATGGCAGGAAGGCATTCCATTTTATTCCACAGGGAGAAGGGCAGCTGCCCCCACAGATACTCTCCCCTTAAACATCCTGCTTTAAATTGCATTTCTCCACCAACAGAGACAATGCAAATGTGTCTCCCAAATTCATGTTTGATCCTGTTGTACCCCACATTCAAATGCAAACTTTCATGTGAAATTTTCTTGTGGAGACACACATAAGGCATCAACAGCTGTATCAGTTACTAACCTTGTTGCTGTGACAAAATATCCGACAAGAAGCATCTTATGGGGAAGAAGGGTTTCTTTTGACACATAGTTAGAGGGGATAGTCTTGTCATGATGGAGAAAGCACCGCAGCAGGAACTAGAGGCAGCTGGTCACGTGGTACCTGCAGTCAGGGAGGAGAGAGCAATGGATGCTGGTGCTGAGCTCACTTTATCCCTTTATTCAGCCAGGGACCCCAGCCCATGGTATGAGGCTGCCAACTCTTAGGGTCTGTATTCTCACTCAAATTAACTTAACCCAGAAACCCCTGTACAAACTGGCCCAGAGATTTGTCTCCTGTGTGATTCTAGATCCTGTCTAGTTGACAATTAATTAACCATGGGAACAAGACACCAAAGAAACCATTGCATCATAGTCTAGTTTGGTGACCCAAGTAGTTTAATTTAAGATTATTACAAGACCATGGGTGGGAGGTTCTTTACTGGAGCAAGGGCAATTTACTTGTGGCTGCACCACCGAAGAAACTCTTTCTCTGCCAGTCGACTTTATTTTGTTTTGTAGTTGTGTGTGTGTGCATGTGTGTATTCTCCTCAGGTGTGGTAGGGTCTCATAAACTCTCTTTCTGGCTCTTATTATTTGTCTATATCTGCTTGTAGAGGGGAGAGGCTTGTCAACTCCCCCTCTTTGAAGAAATTTTAATGGGCTTAACCTTCTATGAATCTCTTGTAGGTGATCATGGCTGCTGAGACTTCAAGAGAGTAATGGCTGTGCCATGCCTGGAAGACAGCATTCCACATGCTAGTGTCCCATAACCGGCCCTCAGTATCATTTACAAAGACTGCTTCCTTTCTGAAAATAATGTAAAACGTTGTAGTAGGAGATTAAAATTTTCAGTCAATAAACCTGATTATATGACACTAGCTAGTATCTTCTACTTTCCTCCATCCTCAGTTTCCTTTTCTTAACATTGGTGTGCAAACATTCTTTGAACCTATCCCAAATCTCCATTGCCTATATTTGGCTCCATATGTCACCCTACTTTGCTTTCTAGATGCAACATTTCTTCAAATAGTTGTCTTTGCTCTTTCCAGCACTTGATTTCCAATTCATTTTTCACTTTGGTAGCTGTAGCAGTTACCATTTTGTTGCTGGGACAAAACACTGGGCTCTAAGCTTCTTAAGGAAGGAAAAGTATTTATTTCAGGCTCACAGTTTCAAGAATAGGAGAAGCTCCATGACGGTGGAGGAAGCTGGCTTGCTTCTTCATATGTTCACAACAGAGGAATAAGTAAGTCTTCTGATAGGGAAGTAGGGGAGACTCATATGCAGTGTTGTGCACTGTGTCTGGCCCCACACTCTATGAGGTGTCTGCTTCACGGCAGGGTAGGAATCTTGCTGAAGACATACTGTTCCAGGTCTTTGGAAAGTGGGCTTCTGGTCTCTTACTTTGGGTCTACAGATGCTAGCTCTGAGGAGAAGCTGCTTCCTGACTCTCAGATACAGAGGTGCTCAAGAATTACCATAATATGAGGTATTGATTCAAGATCCCAGAACTATCCTGAGCTTACTTACAAGAAGGGGTAAAAACTGTTTGAAATCTCAATTTCTGTAATAGAAAATAGCTTCCGCTAGAAGTTAGATCAGGCTTGTGGGAGTGGGGGCGAGTGGGCCAGGGGTGAAAGGAGAGGCTTCTGAAATCTTCACAGTTATATTCACATTTTATCACTACCTTATGTCATCTATACTTCCTTTTCATGTAATGAGTATGTTTTTTATTTAAAAGTAAATTTTGTTTTAAAAAGTAAGATTTCATGTTAATTTATGGACATGTATTTTGGGGATTATATAATAATTATTTATGGAAATTTAGATGAGTAAATATATATTGAGCTTCCTAAAGACAAAGGAATGGGAAGACATTTCCTCTGCTCTTAAGAAACTTCAATATAATTAGGCAAATAGATCATCCTATAACATGAGGCATGCTGTAGTGGTGGCATGCAGAGTACCACCAAGGCTGAAGGATGGGTACTGACCCATACCTACAATGTCTGCAAGGGGATTTAAGGAGAAATAGGAGCAAGGTATTGTTTTCTTTGTAGGCAGTCAGGGATAAAGGCCCAAAGAGAATTAATGATGTTGTGGTAAAGCTGAATTTGGCTTATAACTGAGGCTTGCCTAAAATGACTGCAAGCAATTCCTCAGCAACAGCACCCCCTGCTTCTTCCTCCATCTTGCATCCTTAGGTGGGCTGGCCTCTCCTGAGTCAGCCCCCTGAGTTGAAAAACCAGTCTGGTCATTCCTTTACTCACCTGAGCCTGACTACAAAATCCAATTTATTTAACTGCAGAAGGGCTTGTTGCATGTGTAACTCTTGGTTACTCATTCTCCTGGCTTCTGAATGGCCAGGTTCCTGCTTTGGTAAGCTCTGTTCCCTTCTGTGCCTGGTGGGGAAGGGGCAAATCTCTTCATTGTCTGCATGCTGCCCCACTTGCTTCCTCACTTTGTTGCATGCATGATTTTCCTCTCAGCCCTGCAGCCTTTACCCTCAAGTCTCTTAGGCTCTCTAGGCTGATTTACAAGAATTTGAATCAGAATCTCTCATCTGATTCCCGTTTTAGAAAGCTTTTTCCCTTTCCCAGCCTGGCAGGGAAGAGGGAACAGGATTTTTTCTTGCCTGGACACTTTTCTGTCTTAGTTTTGGGACTTTTCTTGCTCTACTACATGTATGATATTTCTTTAAGTCCTGAGTCCTTCACCATTTATTTCTTAGTCTTTCTTGACCTCTATGTGAGCATGATTGGAAAGGGTTTATACTCTCATGCTCCAATTTCCATGAGTGTGCACATGTTTTTTCTCTTTCTTTCTCTCTCTCTCTTTCTTTCTTTCATTTTCTTTCTTTTTTGTTTTTTGAGGTAGGGTCTTACTCTAGCCCAGGCTGACCTGGAATTCACTATGTAATCTCAGAATGGCCTCAAACTCACAGTGATCCTCCTACCTGTGCCTCCCAAGTGCTGGAATTAAAGACATGTGCCACCATGCCTGGCTATATGTATATTTCTTTTAAATCTTTTGGCATGGGCTCTCAGGTCCTGCCTTCCACATGTGTGTGTATATGTGCCAGAGGCTTTTTTTTTTTTTTCTGGGAGATTTTCTCTGTGAAGGATATTTTCTTCATCTTTCCTTCCCCTTCCAGCCAGGCGAGGAATGTCCTTCTTTCCTGAGTCTTTCTAGCATTCCCCTGAATGCCAATTCCCTCTGATTAAACCTCATTCATCAATTTACCCTTCTCAGAGTTTATTTCCCCAATTCTTTGTAAAAATGGACAAGACCCTAAAACTTGGGGTTCATAGGCTGGGGAACCCCCTTTACCCCATATTCCCATAACAATGTGATAGTAGAAGGGAAAGAAATGTAGTGAATAAGTAATGCATCCACGGAGCCCTCTTCCCAGTGCTGTAAATCTTTTCTACTGTTTACCATTGTTCTGCCTTTTTTCTCCTGTCTTCTGTCTCCTAAGAGTGGAAAAAACTCTGGGTTATTTCCCATAGGCTCATAAAAGTGAGAGGGGCTTGAAGAATGCTACACTTCTTTACACAAAGTAAATGGCAGGCTTGGGAAAATGTGTGCCCTTATTAAACCCCTAGCGATTAGCATTCTATCTCATATATATGCGGAAAAGTTTCCAAGTGATCTTGCTTCTTGGGAATATCAGAAGAGTAATGGATTTTAAAAATGCTCCTCGAAAAGGTGATATATGTCTTCAGATAAGTCAAGAAAATGTTAGATGCTATGTGTGTATACACGTGTGTGTATTGGGGCAATCAAATAATAAGAACAAGTAGCTGGGTATGGAGGCACACACCTTTAATCCCAACACTCAGGAGGCACAGGAAGGAGGATCACTGTGAGTTTCAGGCCACCCTGAGACTACATAGCAAAATTACATATCAACCTGGGATAGAGTGAAACCCTGCCTTAAAAACAAGCAAACAAACAAACAAAACCTACAATTTGGTCAGTGCAAGACAGTAGACAGAGAAGCAAGTCATATTTGGGGATGGAAGTAATTATTGTTAAAGGGAAGTCTCCATGTTTCTGCAGAAGGCAGAGGCGCTGCAGTGGCAAGACTGACTTGTAAGTGTGGACAGGGCAAAGACTCTCCATTAAGAGAGTTCTGGCCCTACATGAATGGGGTCAGTTTTATCATTATTTATTATTATTTACTTATAAGCAGAGACATGAGAAAGAGAGAGAGAGAGAGAGAGAGAGAGAGAAAGAGAGAGAGCAATCCAGGGTCTCCAGCCACTGCAAATGAACTCCAGATGCATGTGCCTTTTTGTGCATCAGGCTTTACCTGGGTACTGGGAAATTGAATCCCTGTCGTTAGGCTTTGCAGGGAAGTGCTTTAAACACTGAGCCATCTCTCCAGCCCAATTTTATCATTCTTAATTTGAAAAAAAAACTCAAAATGTCTTACGGGTATTTGTGGTAGTTTGAATAGATGCCCACAATATATTCAGTGTTTTATTTGACTGTAATTTGGATCTGTAGCCACCTGGCTGGAGGCAGTGTCACTGAGTAGATAGATCTTAAGGTGTGATGGTGAGTTTGAGATTTCAATCTAAAGATATGCACAATGTGCCTAGTTGGAGTTCCTGAAGTGTGCTGTGCTGTGTGGCTTTTGGCTTATGGCTTTTCTCTCTGTGTTTGGCTCTATGAAAGCAGGCCAACTTCTTCTGCCATTATGGAACTTCCCCTGGATCGGTATGCTTCAATAAATCCCTTCCTCCATAACTGTGCCTGGTCTGGAAGTTCATCTCAGCGAACCTGAAGCTGTCTGCTACAGTATTCAATATGACATTTAATATAAGATAGGGTCTGACACAAAGAATTATATAGGTTAGCTTTTAGAATCTTTATTATTCTTCTATTTTTAGCCCATGCTGAGTTATATTGTAAGGAATTTGTGTGTGTGTGTGTGTGCGCGCAAACGTGTATGCAGTATGTATGATGTGGTGTGTGTACGCATGTGCATTGCAGGTACATGTACCCGTACACACACATGCAGAAGCCAAGGGAGAACAGCAGGCATTGTTGGTGGCTCTTCTGCATTGTTTCCTTGAGAACAGTCCTCTTGTTAAGCCTGGAGTTGCTATTTTTGGTCAGACTGGCTAATCAGGAAGATCCAGAGATTCTCTACTCCCACTCTTGCCAGACTAGAGTTATACATGTGTGTGGCAATAGTTAGCTTTTTGCACGGGTGCTGGGGATTGAATGCATCTCAAGTCCTCATGCTCATACAGAAAACCCACTGAGCCATTTCTCCATCCCTCTACATTTGTAAGTACTATTGACTGAGAACCCTATTGCATGAACATATTGCACATTGGTCATATTCCCATTGGATTATCCTCTTATGTTCCCTCTCCTCTGACCCATTCCACTGGAGGCCTCCTCAGTGGGGCACTGGTGTTTACTGTAGTGTTATGAGCACACCAGTTATTCACTGTGGGGAGGAAGAACAATGCCTTAGACTATTCCTTCCCACCCTGTGACTCCTGTATTCTTTCTGCTCCCTCTTTGACAATGTCACAATGTCACCTGAGCCTTGAAGGACATGTTTGAAGTCTCCTGCAGTGTTGAGCTCTTAGCAGTCTGATTTTTTATTTTGATGACTTTTGAGTCTTCTTAATGTCTTAATGTCTACAGCCACTTCCTGGACAAAGCTCTCAGGTTAGCTGTAAACATTTGTAAAGTGTGTTAGGCAATTTCAATGTTATATCACAATTCAGAGAAAATCGAGGATGAAGTCTTTTTAAATTTCTTTTCTGATTAGATATTATGATTATTTTTAAGAACATCTGAGCTGTTTAGGCTGAGTTATCTATAACTGATTGACTTAAATTCAATGAATCATGCCAATATGAACAAAGAGTAACATTTGAGGTTTAAGAATAGGGTTTCTAATTTATATGTGTGACCACAAGTAGTAGGCTTTGGAGTTTGTAAATGGTGAGTAACATTTTTATTTATTTTTAACATATTAAAAGGTACACAAGTGCAAAAGCACTCCATTAAAACAAGAGGGATTTGATATGATTTTTGACTGTCACTGGAGCACACACAGTCCCTTTTGTAGTTTTTTTTTTCTTTTAAGCTCACTAATAAAATAATTTAAAACTGGGCTCAGAAGGGAAATTGAGGGCAATTTATTGGAGTCAGAGAAATCAGTTGGGCAGGCAAGATATAGATCTTGGACACCACCAGGAGGACAGAAACAGAGACAAAAGGATGAAGAACAAAGATTCATTTGCAGGGAAGCACATCAACTTGAACAAAAGCTGGACTCATGGTGGCTGTAGGTTTGCCAACCAGGAGGGCAAAGTTGGTGATAGCTGACTCTTGGTGGCATTGGGTTTGCCAACTGATAGGACACTAGTGTCACAGCTCTAACTCTTAATGACAGCCAGCTGTGTCAAGATGACATGAAAGGGTTAAGCTCTGAATTCTTGACAGTCATGTGGATACCAAACAAGAGGAATTGAAGCAAAAACCAGTAGCCAAAACAAAAGCAGGACCCATAGGATCAGGAGAGGCTGGAGGATCAGCAGCGGGTCTCTGAAGCAGAAGCCAGAATCTACAAAGTAGTGTGATCCTATAAGGCAGGAGAGAGTCCAGGCCCGGAAAGTGCAGGTACAGAACATGAGCAGGTCCTGATGAGCAGCAACTCCAAGTCTGCAGCGGTATGAGCAAGTTCAGAACCCAGTGCAAGTGGCTCCAGGGGTCTCTGGCATAGCACCCATAGCGCAAGCAATCCTAAGTTTCTAGGGTTCAGCAGCCCAAACCCAAGTAGCCCTGAGGACCTGCCAACAACTTCTCTCTTTGGAGTAGGGTAAATGAGTAGGCCAAAGAGCTGAGAAGCAGCTTATATAAAAACAGGCAGGAGCTAGAGAGATGGTTCAGTGGTTAAGGTGCTTTCCTGAAAAGCCTAATGACCCTGGTTCAGTTCCTCAGTACCCATGTAAAGCCAGATGCACAAATTGGCTTATGCCTCTGGAGCTCTTTTGTAATAGCTGGAGTCCCTGGCACGCTTAGTTTTTCTTTTTTTTCTTTCTCTCTCTCTCTGCTTGTAAATAAAATAAAATAAAATATTTTATTAAAAGACTGGAAGGCTTCTTTTAGTGTATGCAAATAAGATAAAATGATGTAGACCAATCAGAATAGCCACTGATCTTGCCAAAATTCAGAAGTTCCCACCAAGCCTTCCATTTTCCTTGATGTAGTGGAGTTGTATCACCAGCTTCCCAAAAGGTGACAGAGCCATGGAGCAGCATCAGGAATTCTCTGTTCACACTGGACCATTAGCAGGAGAGAGTCCTTTGTTTCAAGGGTGTGGTGGTAGCCAGTGATCAGGAGTGGTACTCAGATGTCAACATGGGCACATGGGGACAGCCATGCTGTTTGACACACATGAACCAGAATTTCCTGTGGAGCTGCCAGTGTCTATCACAGTGGAGTAGGGGGTGGGATGTGGATTTCTATCAAGGAGGAAATATTTAAATTTGATATTATTTGTGTTAGCCTTGTACTCAGCCACGTTGTTCTGGGTGCCCACAAGACCGGAAGCAATAATAATAAGCTGTCTTTATTGTTGTCAGCTTACCTTATATTGTGTTAGCTTTGAGCCAGTCTGAGGCCTCTGCCAATGCCTCATCTTTAACCTTGAAGTTAATCACAAGCATTGTCTACATCTCCATCACTTCCTAGAGGCTGAGGGCTGACTTAGTCTCCATGCAGTACATGGAAAAGAGTTACAATCGTTTAGAGATTTCCCACTGTAACGTTTGAAATCTCTCTCCCTTTAAGAAACTTTACTTTGGGGTCTGGAGAGATAGCTTAGCAGTTAACGCACTTGCCTGTGAAGCCTAAGGACCCATGTTAGACTCTCCAGGTCCCACTTAAACCAGACTCACAAGTACACAAATGTGCAAGGTCACACATGCGCACAAGCTGGCACATGCATCTGGAGTTTGATTGCAGTGGCTGGAGGCCCTAGTGTGCCAATTTTCTCTCTCCCTCTCTCTCTTCCAAGGAATTATTTTGCCAAGAAATCAGAGGACTCTCATGTTGAGAGAAGGAAAAGGCTGAAGTATGGTAGCGTGAGGAGGAGCTTGTTGCCCCGGAAGAGATTTTGCACATTTCTGACACCTTGTCAGACCACACTACAGGAGGGACTATTGCTGAGACAATGACAAGTCAGTGATGGCGGGACACCTTGACCAGGATTGTTTCGTGTACTCTGTTTGAACCTAAGTCTGATGTCAGGACTCTGATGATGAACTTGGGCTACATAGAACCACTCTCTTTCTTCCACTTCCCAATGTGGCCCCACTGAATAGAACAAATCTCCTTCCTCTGCTTGTCACGTTCAGCTAACTCTTTAATTGGCATGGTGAGGACATGTGGCTTAACCTAACTTGTTAGAGTTGCCAGGGACCAGGCTCTGACCCAATCAACTCCAGTAACGTATTGCTGACCACTGAATGTGTCATTTGAGTCAGAGGAACCAGGAATACTGACAGTTATGTGTCTCAAAGGAGGCCCAGGAAGGAGATGGCTAACAAAGGGCCTTTTACTTCCTGTATTTCTGCCTCGCATCCCCAGCACAACCTTGTCTTATTGTTTCTGTTATTTGTTGGCTGTTCAAAATTTTATTTATGACTTATTTGAGAGAGAGTGAGAGACGGATGGACTATGGGCCCTCCTTGGCCCCTTGTCACTGCCAATGAACTCTAACCACGTGGACCACTTGGTGCATCTGGCTTTGGTACTGAGAATAGAAACTGAGCCTGTAGGCTTTGCAAGCATCTTTAACCATTGAGTGACTTCCCCATTCTGCTTGTCGCATTTTTAGTGACTTTTTGATTTGTTTTCCAAACAGAATGTCAGTATTCCTTTATAAACTCATTATCTAATTAGTCTATAGTTTTGGCTGAAAGTTAGACATTGCTTAAACAAAGAAAATTTGTGGCAGTCTGGGGATTAAAAAAGGAAAAAACTTTACATATATATTTTTTAATACTCCTGTGCCATGGAAACAGAATTTCTTCCCACACCATTGTAATAAGCTAAGGTTTTCAGAATACAATTTGGACTATAGAAGTAGCAATAAATGTTCAATAATTTTCATGTTCCTTTTCCTAAGCAGTTTGTTATTATTCTTATAACATTTTATTGGTAATATATATATAATATATATATATTGTATCTTGGCCATAATCCCTCCTATCACTTTTGTTCACCCCTTCCTACCTCCAACCAGGCTCTCTTTTTAAATATTTTTATTCATTAATTTGACAGAGAGATGGGCCAATCAGATGTATATTCTCCTATCTTATTCATTTATGTAACAAAAATAATTTATTGACCACCCCTATTTGTCAGAAACCTTTTTCAAGTTTATAATTTAGAACTGAAAAATGGGACAATGTTTCTGGTCTCTTGGTATTGACATTTTTTAACCTTTCAATTGTGTGGAAACCCTCCAGTTCTGAGGGTTTTCCTTTCAGCAAAATTCCTTCTTCTTTGACCCACTCATTATAGTGTTATGGGAATTTCTGGGAGTCAAGAAACCAGCAGCCTAGTCAGGGGAAGGAGAGGAAGTTTATTTATGGTGGTGGAATGATGCTCAGATCTCCCTGCAATGGCATCAGCTCCAAACACAAGTTTGTTGGGGATTTTATAGTATAAGGAAGCATAGGTTATGATAGTGTATACATGACTGTTGAGTGGGCAGGTTCAAAAGATTTACAAAAATGTAACAGGTTGGCAAACAAAAACTACAGTGAGGACTTGAGAGATGGCCTAGTGGTGAAGGCACCTGTCTCCTAAGCCTAAGAACGCTGATACCCATCTCCAGGTCCCACGTTTAGCCAGACTCAAAGTGACACAAGGGCACTTGACCACAAAGGGGCGCACACATCTGGATTTCATTCGCAGCAGCTGAGAGGCTGCTGACGCGCCCATCTCTATCTGTCTTCCTCTCCCGTTCTCTCTGTCTCTGTCTGTGTCTCTCTCAAAAAAAAAAAAAAAAAAAAAACCTACAATGATTTGTAGGTGATAAAGTTAAACCTGCCATAAACCCCAAAGGGGGTGAGAGCACTAAACTGCAAAGGGTGAGGGCAGCTTCCGTAACTATCCACCTTCATTCTTTTCTTTATTTCATTCTGAGGAATTTTTGCACCTGTAGCATCTTCATTTCAGTAACTTTCCATGCCCCTACAATAGGACAGAGTTTTACACTCTGACATATCAAAATACAGCAGTCTCCCTGTTCTAACATACTTGATGGTTTGTGAATGGTCTCTTGTGAAACATAACCACCAGACATAGTCACAGAATAGACATGCCTTCTAATGGGCCAGAAGAGAGCAGAGCCATTAAAGACAGCTTCTGGCTATAACTTCAATACCCTTCTTTCTGGACTTGCAGAGTGGTCCAGCTCAGCCTGACAATTTATGTTATTGTTACCATCATGTTTGCTTTTTTTAATGTTACAGATGCTCCTCAAGTGTCCTCTAGCATCATAGAGAAGATGCTGGAAGCCATCTTAACATCCGCAACTTGTGTTAGCAAGGTATTTGGTGAGAATTGTCTGGCTATTTTGACTGAGTCTCTTGGTAGACTGCAGCACCCTCTAGTGATTAGTTCAAGCTGCAACAAGGATTCTAGAGCATCACAGGAAATTGGTTATTTCTGGTTCACTGTCTGACCCATTCTTCATGGCATCAGAGATCTGCATGTATTTCCACTTCTATTAGCTCTTTGTAAACCTCGCCATTTTAGGCTAATTGTATAGAAACAGAATTTCAAGATAATTTCCATTAATTTTTTGATAGATCACTTTTGGGGGGTCATGTGGGTCTCTGGCCACTTGGGGGCCTTTGCACACTAGCACCCAGGAGATGTCCAGGTATCTGGGTATCAGGGTCTTCAGCAGCCATGAACACGATGGGAAGAAACACCTGGGAGATGGCTCTGGAGGACAGCTCATTTATTTGCCAGGGGAGTGGGCTTATAAGGGTTCATGTAGTGGTGGGAAGAGGTATGGGGTATGCGTACAGGGGATTGGCTTGTGAAGGCTACTGGCTAGTACCTCATTAACATATAGGGACATTCCAGGTGAGCAATAAAAGGTCACATGGCCACAGGGGAAGCTGAAACCTACATCTTATCAGGATAGCCAGGTGCCCCAGGTGAAGGGAGGTAGCAGCCCCAATCTTGCCAGTCTCAAGGTGAGATTATCCAGATCTAGGCCTGCTGCAACCTCCTGAGGCCTGGGGCCCTTAGCTGTGCCTGACAGCTCCGGCCTACTTTAGCCTCCAGTGGCCTGGGGCCTATGACTGTGCCTGACAGGGACACTTTCATATTTTTATCTTATTGGCTACAAATTCTATAGAAACACTGAGCTTAAGTCAGCCTTGGATTACAAACCTAGCACTCCATTTTGTTCACAGGTCATCATAGAAAGTAACTTCATTTTTCTAAGTTTGCTCACAAGATAAAGCTAACGCTATAATGTTATGGTGTCTCACGTATAAAGCAAGGTCAGCTACACAAAGTCTTCACTATGAGTTCCTGTGGCATATAGTACACTTTCCTTGAGAGATTATCTCTTGGGGATGTTGTGCTAATAGAACACTCCATGTCTCAAGTTAATTCAGATTCACTCCCAGGTCTGGGGAATAGATCAGCCAGTAAGTGCTAGCTATGCAACCATGAAGACATGAATTTATTCTGGAGGACCGATATAATGAAAGCCAGTTGTGGTAGCTTGAACTTGTAATCCCAGCTCTGACGAGGCACCATAAGCAGATGCCTGGGCTTCACTGGCCAGCTAATCCAGCATGCTTGGGGAGTTCAAGGTTTAATAAAAGACTCTGTATGCTGGGCGTGGTGGTGTACACCTTTAATCCCAGCTCTGGGGAGGCAGAGGTAGGAGGATCGCCATGAGTTGGAGTCACCCTGAGACTACATAGTGAATTCCAGGTCCAGGTCAGCCTGAGCTAGAGCAAGACCCTATTTTGGAAAAACCAAAAAAAAAAAAAAAAAAAAAGTTTCTGTCTCCTCAAAAGTGGAATTCTCTCTCTTTTTATTTTTTAGAGAGAGAGCGACAGTGAGAATTGGCACTCCAGGGCCTCAGACACTGAAATTGAACTCCAGACACTTGTGCCATGTAGTGGGCATGTATGACCTTGTGCTTTGCATCGCCTTTGTGTGTCTGACTAAGTGGGATCTGGAGAGTAGAACATGGGTGCTTAGGCTTCACAGGCAAGAGCCTTAACTGCTAAGCCATCTTTCCAGCCCCCATTCTTGATGAATGACACCTGACATTGTCCTTTGACCTTCACTTGCACAAGCACAGATGTGCATATTCACCCCTCCCTCACACACACATTCATGTGCACAACACACAAATTAAGGAAAAACAAAAGAAAACAAAACCACTTCCATTTGGCTCAGTGCAAACTCTTCAGGCTATCGGGCAAACTTTGAGATGTTTTCAGTCTTGTCAAGAATTATTTTCAGAATTAAACTATATGGGCCCAGAGCACTAAAATGGAATTGGGAGATGGCAGTTAGATCAAATATCAGACATGTCTTTACTCAGAGTTCCTACAATGTCATTTGCACATATGTAGCAGGAAGAAAACAAGACAGAACATTGCTTCTCATGAAGACGCACAGAGCTGCCACATTATTTTCCTTTCTGAGAATCTGCACAGAGACTGTTCTGAACTAACAAAACAACTTATCCTATAGTAGCATGAACCAAAATCCTGACAGCCAACTGAAGAGATCCTCCTCCCTTTAGTGGTCTTAAGCTTTAAATTGAGCCTCCACTTTGGAAAACATTGGAACGCAGACAACAGACTATTTTAGCAGGTTTCTGGGCTGGGATCCTCAGGAGACCCAAATAAGCATCTTTCTTCTTTGTTTTCAACCAGGTTGAGTGTACTGAGCAGTGAAAACCCAAACCTGAACTAATCAGGGAAAACCCAAATCTCTACTTCACTACTACTCACCTTAACTAGCGGGTCTCTTCACTAACTAGCTGTCATTGCCTCTGTTGGGAGAAGAGGCGTTCCACAGCAGTATTGGGGAAATGGAGCTTTTGTGTTTCCTCACTGATTCACAACTCTCTGGGGTGATTGTTTCTACCTTCTGAGGCTGTAGAAACTCTGAATGACTAAGCTCTATCCTACTAGACATGTCCATGTCCATGATCATAGACCTAGCCCAATATTTGCTCCCATAAACCCTGAGGCAACTGAAGGAATTCTTTCAGTCACTGAAATATGGCTGATGAAAACTTTCTGCTCTGAGTTTTCTAAGTACACTTTAACATTGAATTCCAATTCTATGTGGATTGCATGTGCTCATGCTCACCTGTGTCTTGTTATGTATTATCCACAATCACATCCTCTGTATGGAATTATAGACATGCTGAATTGGTAAAACTTCATCCACTCTGAGTCTTACTCAAGTCCCTTGTCCCCAGTACAATGATATATCCCTTTGAAAAAAAAATCATTTGCAAAGAACAGGGTGTATTCAAATGCATTTATTCAACTATCAGATTAGACAGGTAGGCATCATGGTAGTTTTAGGGGATATCAAACCCTTTCTTGGCTTTCAGCAAGGCCCATGTTTTTTAATAAGGACAGGAATCTGGCTTTTCCTGTAGAAGAAATTGAAGAAAATATTGAAAATCAGCTTGAACTCTACTGATATAAATAAGTGGTATGGGAGAAAGAAAATGGAAAACACTTACCTTGACTTAAAAGAGAGGATTCATTTATCCATTCATTTATGCATCAAATATTTATCAACTACTAGGACATTCACAAAGGATACAGGGGAAAAGGCGTCTGCCCTTATTATGTTTGCAATCTAATAGTGTATCACATTGAAGCTGCAAAATTACTATTTATTTATTTTACGTTTTTGAAGAGGGTGTCTCACTCTAGCCCAGGATGACCTGGAATTCACTATTTAGTCTCAGGCTGGCCTCAAACTCACAGCAATCCTCCTTCTTCTGCCTCCCGAGTGCTGATATTAAAGACATGTGTCACCATGCCCAGCAAGACTGTAAATTTAATCATGAATTTACTGTTGCTTCTTTTGCTCTTAATAATAGTGTGGTAGCAATCAGATTTCCCTGTTACCTGGTGCCTGGGCCATGGGAGGACTTCCTAATTGCTTAACATGTCATCTTAGCAGACAAGGGTCCATATCTGCCGGATAATCTCACCAGAGCAGTCAGTACTAGGCACCCTCTCCTCCAGATTAAAACATCTCTGCCCTCCACATACTACCTTTATGAAGTCACTTTTCTGTTCTTCAAGCTAAATACCCTCCAGCTTTATAATTATTCTTCACAACATAGCTTCCGTATTTCTTAGTCATCTTTGCATACAAAAATTCTTTTATTTCTCTATATTAATACATACATGTTCTGGACTTTTCTTCCTACATTTGAAGAGGTTTTAATGTTCTCATATCTCTCAGCATTAACTTGTGACAATGCTGTCTCAGTCATTCCCTGAAGCACAAACATGCTAACATTACACTAGCTGTCTTGTTCTTGACAGCTATGCTCAGCATACTGTGGGTCCATATGCCCATTATCCACATTTGGATACTTCCAGTTAAAGTTAAACACTAATTCAGTTTGTTTGTTATACTAGCTGCAGTTAAACACTAATGGTTTTTGTGGCTCGTGGCTGTTTGTGGCTGTAGCTATGGGATGGCAAGTGGCTGTGTGTGGCTGGTGACTATGTGATACACAGGCAGAGAATATTTCCACCACTGCAGTAAGTTGTGTTAGTCAGTATTAATCCATAGAAATAATCATCAATACAGCTTCTCTGAGAAAGGACAGAAAAATATAGAAAACATCCTGACTGAACATACCTGTCCTGCTCCTAGTGATCAAAGTCTCCATCATCTGCTCACCCTGTTTGATGACTCTGGCTCTTTTCCAATTCTGACAGCTAAGGTCACTGCTAGACTCTGGGTACTATTCAGGGGATTTGTTTTTCGCCTTTTCTTTTTTGGTGTGTGTGTGTATGTGTGTGTGTATGTTTGTGTGTGTGTGTGTACATGTATGCCACAGAGCACAGGGGGAGGTCAGGGAAAACTGTCAGGTATTGGTCCCCACGTTCCATCTTGCTTGAGGCAGAGTCTCTTGTTCACTGAGGAAAATGTCAGGCCACCTGACCTGCAAGCTTCCAGAAGCTGTTCCTGTCCTTGCCTCTCATTTTTCCACTGGCATGCTAGGATTATTATAGAAGCCCACCCCAGCTTCTGGCTTTTACATGGGCATCTAAACTCAGGTACTCATGCTTGAGCAGCAAACATCTTTATCTCGTGTGTCGGATTTCTAACCCATGTTTGCAGCTTTAGTGAGCATTAGAAATAACACTGATATAGTGATATCAGGAAATATATTGTGTTTGAGAAAACCAAATTTGTTCCTAGAAATAAGTATCCTTATTTAAGTAACATAGGACAAGATATTGTGTTTTCGAACATCAAAATATTCCTGTCAAATTTGTATTCATTTGTAAAAATGAAAAGTGCAAACAGGAAATAGGTATTAAGGCCAAAGGGAAAGTGAATCCCAGCCCTTTGCTCATGTATTTTCACAAGGTTTTACTCTAAATAAGGGGACTTGGGATCTTGCACTTGGAAATTTCTCAAGTCTCAAAGCTGTTTTCATTACTTTCTCCTCAACATGAATGGAGATTATGACGTTTGACCTTAATGTCAACAACAAAGGTCATGAGAAAGTTAACAAGTGGTTTCTTTTCACAATATGTTTTTAAGACAGGGCCTTACATTCCAGTTGTATCCCAGGCTAGCTGTTCTAGAACTCACAGTTTTCCTGATTTAACCTTCCTTGTGCTGGGTTTGCAGACATGCTCTATCCTGCCTACCACCTTTTTCAAGTCTTTATGGTGGAAACAGATTCACAATATTTAGTGTTTTGGGTATGAAATCTCAGGTTGTCAGGAGACCCATTTTTGCAAGCCTGTTTAAACTCGGAGGCTTTTGTTGAGATCTCTGAAGCAGCCCTGAGACAGGTTGCTTGTAGGGAGTGAATGTGTGCCCAGGAATAATGGAGATTTAGACATTTGAACCTAGGTCAAAGTCTTTAAAGGGAAGTCATCTCTAAAATTGATAAACGTTTTCTGGGACACTTGTAGACTCTTTTGTTTCCATGTTTCACAATTCTATTTAACCTTGAATGTTCTTTTCAATGCTATCAAAATTTAGGGTTCTATTTGAATGTCATTCTTTTCATCAATCCTTTCTTGACCCCTATCAGTAAGAAGATCTCTTCATCTTTTATTTGTTCCTGTTACTTTATTTTTACTCTATTACTTGGCATTCATTTATTCATTCATTGTTACTTCCTTTGGTGGCAATGGTCACAACTTATAAGAAGGTATCTTGCATGTGCTCATGGCCTGCTATTTTCTCAGTCATAGCACATGAAAAATAGAAGCTGACTAGCATAATTTTTGCCACATAATAAGTCCTCAGCTGCTGAGTTTCAGGGAAAAATCTGTAGTACACAAAGGTCATCACCCAGTGGCAATCTCTGAATGCTACAATACTGAATTTCCAGGCAAGATGTACCCACTTGTACAATGGTGGTGTGGCTATTGCTGGAGTAACTAACCACTTTTTGATTGGAGTTGAGGCCCTCTCACAAAAAGCCATTTATGCCTGGCACTGTAAACTAGGTCAGAAATCCATGGCTAGAGAGGAATAGGTCATAGGGTGGGAGCTTATTGCTATTGTTTTGCTAAACAGATGTGTTGTCAAACTGACTTTTTACTATGATTATGCCTCAAGATTAGTGCTGCTTTCTCTCAGCTTTGGTCAGCAAAGTTTGTGGGTTTTTTTTTTTTGGTTGTTGTTTGTTTTGCAATGAATGGAAGTTAATGTAGAGACTCATAATTTGTCAGAGTGATCAAGAAAAGCAACTGTTGAGTACCCATCCCTATACAGGACATCTTTATCATCCCAGGGGCAGGAAACCCTGTAGAAGAGCAGGCAGAAAGAAAGTAAGAGCTGGAGGGTGGGCAGGCATGCTGTGGAACTCTGGTTTAGACATGACATGGTCATTACACTCATAATCTCACAGCAGTGATGGGTGCCTGTATGAGACCTGTGTAAGATAAGATCAGTCAACATGATGTCATGGATGGAAGAGGCTCTCATCAGATCTCATTCCTCCATGAGGAGTTAATGAATCCTCAGGATTGGATAGTCATTCTTTGTGGTAAGTGGAAGGAGTAGGGAGAAGAAAGGGTTCAGCAGGAGGGTGATGGCATAAGAGAGAGGAATGGCCTTGAATAGATTCACTTTATTTACTATAGGATCTTCAAAACACTAAACTTCAGTGAGGCTAGCTGACATAATTAATAAAAAAAATCTCAAGATGCATTTTGTTCACCCAAATTTATGTATTTTAAATTCACGCATTTGGGAGGCATTAGAAAATATATCTACCACCAAGAATTATCTTTTGAAGTTAACAACTTTCTGTGTGCATAGTCTCTTAAAAATTGAGACTATCAGGCTGGAGAGATGGCTTAGCTGTTAAGGCGCCTGCCTCCTAAGCCTAAGAATGCCAGTCCAATCTCCAGGTCCCACGTTTAGCCAGATGCAAAGTGAGGCAAGGGCGCAATGCCACACTTGTCCACAAGGGGGCACACATCTCTGTCTTCCTCTCCCTATCTCTCTGTGTATCTCTGTGTCTCTCTCCAAAATAAAAATAAATATAAAAAAATTAAAAATTTGAGACTATCTCACAAATAAATAAATATATAAAATATTTGTAAAATAGTTAAAGTTTGTACTACTATTGCTAAGAAAATGTACTATTTTATCATACAAGTGATTTGTTTTTTGAGCCAGAACCTCACTGTTGCTCAGGCTAATGTTGAACTCATGATAATCCCCCATCAGCTTCCAAGTATTGGGCTTAAAGGCATGAGCTCCCACTCCTGGCTTACAAGTGAGTTTTATATCATATTATCATGTCAAGTATATGAGAAGGTGAAAAAATTTATGCTGTGGGTTTGATTGTGGACTTAGACATAAATAAAACTTTTAAATCAACTTACTTAAATTATATATTTAAATTTAGAGCCTGGCGTGGTGGAGTGTGCCTTTAATCCCAGTACTCCGGAGGCAGAGGTAAGAGGATACCCGTGAGTTTGAGGCCACCCTGAGACTACATAGTGAATTCCAGGTCAGTCTGGACCACAGTGAGACCTTACCTGAAAAAAAAACAACAAAAAAAAATTTAAAGTTTGGGTCTGCAGAGATAGTTTATTAAAGTTCTTGCCTGCAAAGCCTAAGGACCCAGGTTGGATTCTGCAGAACCCATGTAAGCCAGATGCACAAGGTGGTGCATGTGTCTGGAGTTTGTTTGCAATGGCTAGAGGCCTTGGTGCACTCATTCTCTCTCTCTCTCTCCCCCTCTCTTTCTGCCTCTCTCTCTCTCACTATCTGCCTTTTAATATCTCTCTCACAAATAAATAAATAGTAAAACATTTGTAAAATAATTAAAGTTTGTACTCACTTATTTTTAAGACACAGCATACATTCATTGGAATAAGTCTGTCCATCAGTCCCACATATAGGATCATAAATCTTGGAGCATTGAGCAGCTTTATTGTTGCAGTTAGCCTACACATGAAAATTAATTGAATCAAATCTTTTCCCATCATTCCCCATTTGGTGGTTTGAATGTAAAATGTCCCCCATAACCTCATATGTTGTCAATTAAGCCCCATACTTAATTCTCAGCTGGTGGAGCCTTTGGTGGTGGAGACTAGCTGTTGGAGGTTTGTCCCTGGGGGTGGGCTTGTGGCAGTCAGTGCATTCTCAACAAGCACTAGACAAGTGCATAGAACTTAACCAGGCATTAGTGAACTTCTCTTTCAACATAGTTACTGAGGGGATAGGGATGTGCTATTATTATTTGCAGTTAATAGTTAAGCCTACTCAGCATTGAGACAGATCACTCATCCTGACGTTAGGCTAATTTGAATGGTGACTGCTAGAATGCACTTTTTATTTTTATTTCTGTTTTTGAGACAGGGTCTCACTAGATAGACCAAACTCAAACTTGCTATGCTGGCCTTGAACTCAGGATCTTCCTCCTCAGTTTCTGAGTGCTAGGGTTGCAGGTATATACCACTATACTCAGCTATCAGCTACACTTTTGTTGGTCAAACAGTTTTGGCCTAAGAAATAATAAATTGTAAAATCCTTTTTACCTGCTTTCCTGCCGAGGTGGCTGTAGCGTCACCTAGAAAACATAAATCAGACACTCATGTTGGATCCAAAATGAAAAGCCAAATCTATTCTGACTTAGCAGAAAATACATTTTGCACTGTGACTTCTTTGTTGCCACACCCCTTCCCACCTTTTCTTAACGATAGCTGAATGGTTTTGATTTATTCCTTGCCTACTAATATCCTGAAAAATATAAGTAAAAATAATTGTAACCAAAGTATTTCAATCTGACATTTTAGGAAAGTTGATCCCAGGAGAAGTTGCAGAGGAAGAGGTGACATGAATGTTGCTCTTACTGCTAACCTGACAACAAGCTCCAGGGTGATAGTGATAGTGACTTGTCAAAACCTATCAAAACAGAAATCCAGAGGCTACAGAGAACTTGACACTAAATCAGACTTCCAACAGGTCTTCCATGTCTCAGTGAACATTGCAGAAGAGGGTACGGAAAGATTGTAAGAGTCACAGAGTGGGTAGGAAAAGCCTGAGATATGGTTCCTCCACTCACCCACAGGGACTGACTGAGGACTTCATGCCCCACAGTGTATTCAGAACCCCACTGAGGAGGGCCCCCAAGGTAATGGAAGCTGGAGTAAGGGTATAAAAGAGTGTAACTTGCTTTATATATAAAATAAAATTAATAAATTAGAAATTATGTACTTATAGTTAGAAACCAGACACCACAGATATCCTCTGAATGCCCACTAAAACTTCCCACAAAAGTCACCAGAGTTTTCAACTCAGAGTAAGTGAATTATAAGCATCTACACCTCAGTATATGGGTAGAGATATGGAGCTTTTCTATAACGGCTGTGAAACAGTTATAACCAGCAAGAGCAAAGGGTTCTGGTGTCATTATATCCGAGTTCACTTTTGTAAGGAATATGTTACAAAAGGAACGTTTTTGCCAACCAGCTGTCAGTTCCCAGAGAGCCTTTCCCCACCTTTGCATTACATTGGCTGGCTACAGTTGCAGCTTTGTTTTCCTTAATTTATATAGACAAAAAAGGCTCTCTTCATTCTTCAGAAAGCAACAGGACTGCTGACATCAAAAAGGGATGGGAATGGTGGCTGTGGATGGGTTCACTAAGGGAATGGAAAATAATCTAATCACAATCAAAGGAGGAGATGAGGGGATATAAATTCTCTGGAAATCTTCATAGACTCATGCTGTGACTGGGGTGCCACTGGGTTTCAGAATTTAAATGAGTGTAAAAATTCAAGAGCAAGGCTCACTACAGGCATCTATTTGTATTAATTAATATGCAGAAGGCAGGGAAAGGGCCTCTGTTCCCATAAATATTTTTTCTGAAACAAGCAAATTCTTTCATTTTTCAGTGAAGCACTTGGCTCTCAGTAACGTTCCTTCCTGACTTGAAGTGAAGCTGAACATGTCAGTTATTTCCTATGACAGTAAACTGATCTCAATCCCATGGCTTCAGAGTTCTCTCACAACACTGCCATGCTAAGTTCAAGGACTTATGCACCTATTTAAACAGAACGATTTCTCTCTTGAAGAAATAAAATTATAATTCAATCACTTAAAATATGATTTTTATGCAAAATAGCCATCAGTTAACTATTCTATACAATATCATGAGAATTTAAATTTTATAAAATTGGCCTTACACATTAGAAGAGCATTTAAGATTAAGAATTCTCTTTGGTCCGTGACTTTGGTCAGCCTTGTCACTAGAGAAAATCCTTTGTATCTCTGGGTACTTCTTGTTAGAATTGTTCTCTCACTTTATGTCAGAAATTTGCCCTTCTGG
This sequence comes from Orientallactaga sibirica, assembly GCA_036365145.1. Classification (NCBI taxonomy): domain Eukaryota; kingdom Metazoa; phylum Chordata; class Mammalia; order Rodentia; family Dipodidae; genus Orientallactaga; species Orientallactaga sibirica. The sequence continues at coordinate 55,796,432 of JAEOAD010000005.1, forward strand.
AATTCTCACCCAATGACCTTATTATACCACATGGCATGAATGAGCTAAGACTAGACTGTATCAAATTTCTGGGAAGTAATGAACTCATCAAAGTAGACATGAAGAGAATGCAAAAACACCTACCAGATAAACTGAACAGGGCCAAGGCAATGAGAAGAAAGATTCCTGTCACCTTCATGGCTGTACTTCTGTGGCCAAAGGTTATATGAAATCTGTTTTCTCTTCAGAAAACAGGAACTGGTGGAGGGTAATATAGAGATAGCAACACAGGCTCCACCTACAGTGCTGTTTAATAGGTATCCTGGTTTACTGATCAACTCTGTGTGCCAGCTGGCATCCAGGGTGGGGGAAGGTCACCTGAATAAGAAAGGGAACAAGAGAAAGGGAATGTGCTGTCCAACAACACTTCCAGCAGTGAGCTAGTTAGCTTGATCCCTGATATTCTTTGTGTTTTGGGAAAGGCCCTTTACTTCCTGAGTCCCGGTTTCTAACATGTTTGCCCCCTTTTGCATCTGGCTAACGTGGGTCCTGGGGAATCAAACTGGGTCCTTTGGCTTTGCAGGAAAACACCTTAACCTCTAAGCCATCCCTCCAGCCCCCTTTTTTCTTATTTTTATTAGATATGGACATATTTTACATGTAAACAACACATGTTGGTAACATCCTTTCCCTCCTCCTTCTTTTCTAAAGAGGTCTTCCTTATTGTGGATGCATGTCAATGCAATGGGGATTATGGGTCATGCATTCTGGCGGGGAATGTCTCTGTGCAAAATGTCCCAACTTGTCGCTCTAACAATCTATCCACCCCCTCTTCAGCAAAATTCCTGGAGCCGTGCTGTGACCATTTTAAGTCTTAATATCTTGAATTTTGATTGACCCTCCCCCTGACCTTCTCTTAGTCAATCTCTTCCCCCTGGCCTCACTTAGGCCATTCCACTCCCCATAATCTGTTCTTCTACTTATGTGTGTAAAATACTATCCCCTAAATTCCTTCCCTCTCTTCTCTCAATTCTAGCCTTTTGCTAGCTTATTGGCCTCTGCTACAAACTTTTGGTTCTAGCTCACACACAAGTCTAAACATGTGTAGCTAGGATCCACATATGAGAGAGAACATGTGATGTTTGGCTTTATGGGCCTGGGTTACTTCAGTTAGTATAATTCTTTCCAGATCCATCCATTTCCCTGCAAATTTCATAATTTTATTTTTCTTTACTGCTGAATAAGAACTCCATGCTCAAACAAGTGCCATAGTGGCACACAGCCATGGTGGGTAACAAACTACTCTTGATTTGGCTAACAGATCCACTCACTAGAATGGAACTCATTGCTGGAACTCAGAAATAAGTCAAAACCATGCAAAAAAATGAGCCCAGTCTCCAAGAGCAAACTCCTATCACATGTGGGCTAGAAGAGGGCCTATGCATATAAAATTCTCTCTAAAATAACTATGGCCATCCCATCTATCTAGTACTAACTTCTCTCTCTGTTGGAGTATTTGGTTATCTTTTTCAGATGGACAATGAGTATGAAGGGAGGAGCCTTCACCAGGGCCCCAGCTGAAACCATAGAGTAATGTGGGGAAAGGGCAAGAGTACAGCATTCTTGGGGATCACAACACCAGAAAAAGGCTGAAGGATATAAACACAGAGAACATCCAACTCCTACTAAGCCAGATATCCAGAGACACACAGGCTCCCAAAACCTCATCACTGAAGTAGAACTAAAATGATCCCAACGTGGCTCAGGGAAATTCATGGAAGAGGGGATGGAAATAGTGTTAGAGCCACAAGTTGGGGCATTATGCATAGAGACTTGACCTGTCCCCCATAACTCTTGACTACCCCCACAATGCATGACCCACATTCCCCATTGATGAGGGTTCCTTTGGAAGAGGAAGGACAAGGAGGAGGATAATGGAGTCACCATTATGAATGTAAAATTAGAATAACATAAATAAAAAATAAATTATAAAAATAAATAAATAAATAAATAAATAAATAAATAAATAAATAAAAGGTGTTTAACTGGTGCTATACAAATTAAACACTGTGTGTGCATGGTGCCCAGAAAAATATTTGGCACCTTGAAAAGCACTCTGTAGAAGATAGTTCTTAGTCTCCAGATGGCTAATGCATCAACATAGTCATGCATTCTCTGAAGTGTCTTCTTAATACATCAATGAAGTAAATTATTAAAATTAAAAAAAACTCCATTGTGTAAATGTACCACATATTTATTACCCATTCATTTATTGAGGGACATCTAGGCTGGTTCCATTTCCTAGCAATTGTAAATAGATCGGCAATATACATGGTTGTGCAAGTATCTCTAAGGTAGTGAGAAGAGTCCTTAGGATAAATGCCTAGGTGTACTAAAGCTGGATCATAAGGTAAATCTATTTTTAGCTGTCTCAAGAACCATTCCTGCATCTCTGGGGTTGGGGTGAATAACCTTTCTGATATATCCTTGTATTCTGTTTGTTAATATTTTGTTGAGAATTTTTGCATCTATGTTCATGAGGGAGATTGGTCTGTGATTTTCTATTTTGTTATGTCTTTGTCTGGTTTTGTTATCAGGGTGATGCTGGCTTTGTAGAAGGAGTTCAGTAGAATTCCTTCCTTTTCTATTTTATTGAAAAGTTTGAGAAGATGAGTAGTTAGGTCTTCCATGAAGACCTCGTAAAACTAACCAGTGAATCCATCTGGGCCTGGCCTTTTTTAGTTGGGAGACTTTTTATAACTGCCTGGATCTTATACTTGTTATAGGTCTATTTAAATGGTTTATCTCATCTTTATTTAATTTTGTAGGTTATGTGAGTCAAGGAAATCATCCATTTCCTTCAGAGTTTCAAACATATATATATATATATATATATATATATATATATATATTTTCTTAAAGTATGTCCTTATGATTTTCTGAATGCTTTTAGTATCTTTCCATCCATTCTACTGGTGAGACTTTCCACAGAATTTTTTATTTGACTAAATGTGTTTTTCAGTGCTAGTATTTCTTCTCTATTTCTATTTCCTTACTCATGTCTTGTAATGAACTCCTTGTTTCATTAAGCTGGTTTCCTGTGGTATCTTGGAATTCCTTCAGGAGTTTGTTTTCTTCTTTAATCCCTTGTTTGTGATTTCTTTTTTGATTCCTTTGATTTCTTCTTTGTTTTCTTTGAGTTTAGATGAAATCAATTTTTTTTTGGAATCTTTGTCAGGCTTTTCATCTAAAACTGTCTCATTAGGCGTCATTTCTGATGGATTTATATTTTTTGTTGGGATTGTATTGTCTTGATTCTTCGTGTTTCTTGTATTATAATGTAGTGATATTTGCATCCTGAATTGATTTGATGTTTGGCTTTTCCAATTATCTCTGGTTCTTTTAGATTTGGTGATCCAAATTATGTACCTTCAGGGTAGGAGTTTAAGATGCCAAGTGTAGTTCTTGTACTCCAACCAAACACAGAAGAAATCCTAGGTATTGAGTTTGTCTACCATTCACATATTCTAGTGGTCTGGGTGGAGCAATTTACTGCCAAGTTCTAAAATTCAACAGAGCAATATACACATTCAATAAAAACCAGCACAGATTATGCAAGTGTGGGGATTGAAACAGAACCCTTTGTAAAGCCAAAATCCCTAAGAGTGTGTGTTGTTCTATACCTTTAATTCCTATCAGTAGGGAGGTTGAGAATTTTGTTCTAAAGTGGGTTCCATGTCAACCTGGATGTGAATCCAACCCTGTCCCCAGTAATGGCAGAAGAAAAAGACAAAGGACCTATGAATCTAAAAGCTTCAAAGGCAACAATACTCAACCCCCAAATACAGCTTAATGGAGCATGATAAAGCCAATCAATAATATGCAACCCACAACCTGCCCTGACATGGAAAGAGAGATTTGCACTGCCAGTGCAGGCCTATGTACCTGCTTTTTTTTTTTTTTGTCAGTCAGCCTCATTCCCTTTTGGGGTGGCTTCAAATCTCAGCAATGTCGAGTGTCCACCTCCATCCCTCTGTGTTGTGCTGTGAATCTGGTGTTATGATCAACTGTGCTGGATGCTCTGTCACTGGGAGCTGAATATATTCTTCAGAGGGTCACAGTCCTATCAGTTTGGGGATGGGAGAGTGCAGGAAGCCTGGAGTTGTATTGGTACTCCTTAGCTGGTCCCACCTGTGTCCTCTTCAGCAGCTCCTCAGCTAATTTCTCCTGGCTCTCCTTCAGGTTTTTTGACTTTGCAAGGAGACTGATGAGGATGGAAACTCCCCTTGTTTGGTCTCTGTTACTGTAGCTGGGTGCTAGACAGGCACATGGATCTGCATGGATCCATGCATATCAAGTCTGGGTCCACAAGCACCTTGGTGGGATTCTGGCCAGTTTCCTCCTTTCTGATACATCTTAGTCTCTCCTGCTTCTCCGCTGTGACCAATAAAAACCTATAAACCTTCAGCTTTCGGATGAAGAGTGTATTTTCCTGTGGTTTTGCTTATTTCTCTCCCTAGGCTGGATTGGTGTGACTCCTATGCAGCCATCTTCAATATTGCATTTTAGATAACATAATCATTTTCCCACCATTTCCTTCTGAGGGCATGCTGGGATCTTGTTTCTTCTTCAGTCTCTGCCTATAGATGTCAGATAATCTTCATGGGTTGCATATATAATCACATCTCCCTCCAGTTTCTAATTCTTCAGACAACTTGGTAAGGATTTTGATACCTTTCATATGTATCAGGAGCAAAGGCATATTCTTACCAAATTATTTTGTTGTTTCAATCTTTATCTTTTGTCTTCATTTGGATTATACATTCTTATTGTATAATTTCATGGTGATCTTCAGGGCATTTAAAATAATTTTAATTCTATAGCTATTTGTGTAACTACTATGCAACATCTTGTTACCCTTAGAGTGAAAATATAGTTGCTTCCTTTAGTGCCTAGCAAACTGCAGGCAAAATATTGGGCACTAAATAAATATTTCTTTCAAATATGACTTCAGAAAATATGCTTATTTTCTCAATGATCCAAAGTTAATGGCTGGTTGATTTCTATGTTTTCATTTCCTCCCATACATTATTCATTAATTAATTCATTTATCTTTTTATACATGCAACTATTGATGTAATCCAAAATATTCATCACATACCTCTGAGCCCTGGGGTTTATTTCAAATATTGATACATACTGATGCAATGAGTAACATTCTTTTCATCTCAAATGATTATATATTATATATTATAGTTAGTAGGAAAGTTCCAGTAGCCACTGTTAAGGAGAGCTTTTATTTTGTTTCCTTTTCTCACATAAAGAAAGGGTTTCACAGTGTGGGAAAGGACTTGACTGGGATCTTATCCTGGGAAGCCATTAAGTAATGCCAGCAGTACAACACCATTCTGATTAAGGCTTGCCTGATGCCAGAGCCTGGATGGTGATTTTTAAACTCTGAACCTGAAGAAAAAATGTGTACTGATCTAGTATATGTGTGCCTATGAAGAAATGAACAAGGTCATGACGAAACACAAAGTCCTACTATGAGTTCTGACTCTTGGTACTTTTCATTCTATTTTATCTCATAGCTCACTGATCTTGATCTGCCACTTGAGACACAGTTCACTGCAGCTTAAATCCCAAATAATCTTGCTATCCTAGTTGCTAGAGTGCTAATGTATAATTCTACTTAGAAATTAGCTTAGACTACAAACTTACTAGGGATTGTCTGAAAATGATCTGGTAGTCCATACATTCTAAAAAGAAGTGCACTCCAATAGTCCATGCATAATAGACTGACATCAAATATAAATCTGCCATTTCAATTGTGATATGATATTATTTCTGTATGGACAAAATTGCATACTATCACATATTTGCTTTGTGTGAAAATAAACCCAGAAGTTGTACATAACTGTTGTCTGTCGCCCTGGAATTATAACTTATGTCTAATAATGATATCACCTCCCTCCCATGTATTGGAACAATGAACAATGTATTTTGGCTTCTTATGATGAGTGTCTTGGCAGAATAACTATTGTTTCCCTGGAGAACTGGGCAGCCATTGACCAAGGAAATTCTGCTACTTCGATGCTCAACATTAGGTATCATTGGAACACCTGTGGAAATCTCTCCCCCTTCTTTTTGACCTATTTATTTGCACATTTATGCATGTCTATTATTGGGATTTCAAGCAAATGTGTCATGACCTATTCCCATGTGGTTTAAGGATTAATTATTTACCCAGACAAAGAATGATGGCATTCATTAGTAGACCTGCTTTAACTGATGCTGATCAAACTTCCTGGAAGGGGGATGTTGATCAAGCACCTGTTGACCTTCACATCCTGTATCCAACGTTTACTGAGAGTAGGAGGGAGGGAGGGAGATGAAAAGGGAGAGAGAAAGAGAGAGAAATCAAGCCAGACATTATGTGTATCTTTATAAGTTGGCCTCATACTTATTATGCAGTGAAAGCTGGCCTTGATCCTTCTGTCTTCACCTCTTAAGTACTGGCACTATTAGTGTGTACCACTACACACACCCTGACTGAGGTAGAAGAATCTTAACATTAGTCTCAGTTTTTTTTTTTTCATTCAAGGAACTTTATAACTTTCCCTAAATAAACCCCATTTTCTTCTGCTGATTATTCTTGAACCAGATCCACTGGTTTTGTTTAGGTTTCCCTCTAAAGCTTGGCTAGGATAAATGTGATTCAGTGAAGAATGGTGTCCTCATTTTCTTGTCTCTCATGCCAAAGTTTTTCTCCCATTCAGTGGGTAATCTATTGCCTCTGCTTTGCCAAAGCTTTTTAGCTTCATGGAATTCCATTGATTGCATGCTTGTTTAAGTTCCTGGGCTACTGGGGACTTGTTCAGGAAGTCTTTCCCCACTCCTATATTGCAGAACATGCCGCCTGTTTTTTCTTCTAGTAGTTGAAGAGTTTCAGGTCTTATACAGAGGTATTCAATCCATTTGGACTTGATTTTTGTGTATGGAGAAATTGGTGGGTCTAATTTCCTACATAAGGTTATCCAACACCATTTGTCAAAGATGCTATCTTTTTCCAGTCTACATTATTGACACCTTTGTCAAAGATAAAGTAGATGTGGTTACTTGACCTAATATCTGGGTCTTCACTTCTGTTCCATTGATTTTTTTCTGTTTTTATTTCAGTACCAGGCAGTTTTTTGTTACTATTTCTTTGTAATAGCTTTAGATCAGATATGGTGGCACCTCCAGAGGTTATTTATTTATTTTTTGTTGGGGATATGTTTGGGTATCTGAGGCCTGCTGCCATTCCATATGAATTTTGTGATCATTTTTTTTCAATCTCTGTGAAGAATGATGTTGCTTCATTCGCTGAGATGAATCCAGACCAGGCACAGTTATATATTTATATATATATATATATATATAGCCAAAAGGTCACACAGCACATATTTGACATTGCATTATGGACTCTCAAACCATATAACTTTTGGTAGAATTGCCATTTTCCTAATATCAGTTCTACCCATCCAGGAGTATGGGAGGTCTTTCCATGTTTTCCACCCCTCCTCAATTTCTTTCTTCATTTAAAATTTTTTTTTTCATTATATAGGGCTTTCACATCCATGGTTAATGTTATATCAAGGTATTGAATTTTTTTTTTTTGTTGCTATTGAAAATGACACAGCATCACTGATTTCTTTCTCTGTCTATTTGTCCTTTGCATATAGAAAACAACTGATTTTGTGCTTTTATTTAATATACTGCCATGCTTTTGTCATGTAGATTCTTATTAAATTCAATAAACCCAGTTAGTGGAATTACTTTATCAACCACACAACATAATAGAAGTGTGTGAATTTCTGTCTGGCTTTAAGTAGATTGGCATAATAAGTATGGAATATTAGCATTCCATCTGGAAAGACCTCCTTAATAGGACATTTGTGTAGAAGAGAAAATGTAAGCTTGGAGAACTTCTTTCTGACTATCATAAATGTTGGATGACTCACTTATTCTATTGTAGCAAGTTATTGATCTCTTGAATGTGAAAATGTCAAAACTGCCAGGGGACAGCCAAGCATTGCAGATGCAAACAAAAATAAAACACTGAATATGACATATATTCAAAGTTGAGTCCAAAAAGCCTGAGTTGAGACCCAGTGCGTCACTTGACACGGATCCGACCCCTGTGGTCTCCTCTGTCTCATTTATCTTGGCAAGGACATCTACTTCTTTCAGCTGTACAGCTCATGTTTGTTGCCTTGATCTTTCTGTTTTCTCTCCTTATCTTGGCTTGTTCTTTCTCTTCTGTGAATGATCTTCAGGCCAGCCATGACGGCCAGGGAGTTAGATGTACTGCCAGCCTCTGATGAGGCGATTTTGTGGAATAGTATTATGCAGACAATAGGAGATATGTTCTCAGATCAAACAAAAAATGGAATGGAAAACAATGGGTTTATTACAACAACAATAAATGGTGGGAGCCCCCTTAGGCTACACGTGAGGGTCATAGATTTGATCCTAAAAGTTTGCTTCCTCCAGATGGTCAATATCAGTGTGACCCTAAGAGTGGGAGAGTGAGACTTAGGATCTGGGACAGGAGAAACTATAGAGGAAAATGGGCTGATGAGTTAGGTTTTATTATTTAGCTGTTAGGGATTTGAGACCCTATGACTGTTTATCCAAAAGATGAGAAAATACAACTTCTTGAAGATTTAATTCAGGCACATGTTTAGCAAATGCAATTTGGATGTAATGATTAAGTTATAAAGTATTGCTTGCAGAAAGGAAAAGTGCCGGTTTCCCTCCCCCGGCAGGTAGAGCGGAAGAAAGAGCTGATTCAGTGGCTTTTCTTGAGGTTGAGCGGGAAGATGGGTGTCGGTGGCTCAGACCCTTCCCCAAAACACGGGAGAGAAAAAACACACTGAGCCGGGAGTCATGTCGAGGCAGGAACTCATCTTATTGTAATGAGAGGGTGCATATATAGTTTTGAGAAAGAGGGTGGGTCTCAGGATGGGAAAAAGGTGTAAAGGCCAATATTATTTCACCATGTCAGTAGTAGCTGGGCAGAGGCAGTTTCCGCTTAGGCCTTGCTGAGTCACTCTTAAGCGGAAGTAGGCCAAAGACAGGTTGCTAAACTCTAGTTAGGCTCATAAAGTTCCACTAGGCCTCACACCTGGGCCTCTTAGGGTCCAACAGAAGAGAAAGACTTACTGAGTTAACTATAATTGAATAATAGGCACCTGTTGTAGCCAATCTGTCTCTCACCTTTGCTAACTTGCAAGTGAAAATAGAATCAACATTTAACAAGAATGAAAACCACAAGGAACTAGTGCCCCGTTATGCAAAAAAGAATTGGTCAAGGTGTTTTTCAAAGGTGTTTCTTACAGTTAATGGTTAACAGTGCTTGCTCATAAAGATTGTAAGGGATGGGGTTAACTTTCCTGGAAATATTATGTATTTGTAATTTTAGAGAAATTGTTTCTCACAGCTAATGGTTAATAGTGCTTGCTCATAAAAGTTGTAAGGGAAGCCGGGTGTGGTGGCACATGCCTTTAATCCCAGCACTTGGGAGGCAGAGGTAGGAGGATTGCTTTGAGTTCGAGGCCACCCTGAGACTACATAGTTAATTCCAGGTCAGCCTGGACCAGAGTGAAACCCTACCTCGAAAAACCAAAAAAAAAAAAAAAAAAAAAAAAAAAAAAAGTTGTAAGGGATTGGGCTAACGTTCCTGGAAATATTATGTACTTGTAATTTCAAAGATTATGCATGCATGTCAAATTTGGACACAGTTTTGTTTTTGCCTTTTTCCTTTTGAATCCTATTTCCTTGTATGAGAAAAATAAAAGACTGAGGTTTTGTGGCAAGCAGCAGAGCTGAGGAGAGCAGAGTGAGCAAGCAGAGTGAGCGAGCAGAGCGAATAAGCAGAGAGAGTAAGCAGAGCAAGAGAAGCCAGAGCGAGCAAGTGAGAGAAAAACCAGAGAGCATGAGAATGAAAGAGGAGAAAAAGAAAATGAAAAAGAAAAAGAAGAAGAGAGAGAGAATGAATGAGAGAAAGAGAGAGAGTGAGAGAGAAGCAAAATTGCTTGCTGCTGAAGCCCAACCATCTTGTACCAACATGCCCCAAGTTTTGTTTCGTTTTTCACCTCTCCCGCTCATCCCAGTTTGGTGGTCTCACCCCTTGTTGATGTTAGGCTGGACCCCCTGCACAAAACTGCATGCTTTCTTCAAGATGAGAGGATAACTGTATGAGAACCATGAACTGAGTGATAAAGAGTGAAGAGGAAGAGTGGAAAATTGGTAGTGTTGGACATAAATGTAGAATACAAATATATAGAGATTAATTCAAACATTCAGTACAAATATACTTATGTACAGCACAAATATAGATTTTTACACTGCTATTAGCTATAGCTCAGAGCCATATGCAATGTTCAAGGCATCTTGAAATGTGATATCACAGAGGCTGCCTAAAGATCCTATATTTATTTGCGTGCTCACCCAAAAACCTTAAAATATAAGTATTTTGGTAAATATATTAATTTTTGTTTATTTATTTTCAAACAGAGAGAGATAGAAAAGAGAGAGAGAGAGAGAGAGTGTGTGTGTGTGTGTGTGTGTGTGTGTGTGTGTGAGAGAGAGAGAGAGAGAGAGAGAGAGAGTATATCAGGGTGCCAGGGCCTCCAGCCACTGCAAACAAACTCCACATGCATGTGCAACCTGGTGCATCTGACTTTATGTGGGTCATTAGGTTTGCAGACAAGTATATTAACCATCAAACAACCTCCCCAGCTGCTGCATAGACTGGAGTTGAACACAGGGTGATCACCTGCCTCGTGCTCCTGAGTTTTGGAATTACAGTGTCAGCCCAGCTCTTAGAGATCTTTTACTTACTTTTATTCCATTTTGTAGCTAAGGCTGATAAAAACAGAAAAAGGTTCATGGCAGAGTTCTACACAAGAATATAGTGTCAGCAGATGGCAGTAAGGCTTTGTAATTATTCAAAGAGATGTAGTCAACATGAGCCTCAGGTCAAAAATACTGCTAGTTTTTGCCTGGTCAATGTTTGTATAGTAATACAAGTTCATTATGTTTTTGCATGTGCATGTTTTTGGTGAGCATGCATGTGGCTATGCATACTTGGACACATGTGGGTGCACATTTGTGTGTACGTGAATGTTTATAAAAGAGGCAGATATCAGGTGTCTCTTCCTATTGCTCTCCACTTGATTTACTGAGGCAGGCTCTTTCACTTGAATGCACAGCTCACTGATTTGGCTAGTCTAGCTCACCAGCTTGCCCCTGGGGATCTCCTGTCTCTTCCCCAGTGCTGGGATTAGAGGTAGCCTGCCATGCTGGTCTGATGTTTATACAGGTCCTGGAGATTCAAACTCAGGTCTTCATGCTTGCATGGCTAGTGCTTAATCTACTGAGCCATCTCCCCCAGCCCCATATTTAGTCCCTTTTACTTGCTTTGAGCTTAATTTTTTAATGGTACTTATGAGATTTCAGAGCTTGATTCTGGCAAACATCATAAAAACTAAAATGCCTAATATACTCTTGGTACAATTCACAGGCTCTATTTCAAAGAAGCTGGTGGACAGTTCTGTTCTACACTGGACAAGGCCACCTGACATCCATTTGGAGAAGGTACTTTGGAAGATATCTGCTCAGTGTAAGGGGTCGTGATAATGAGTAATCATAGGTGTCCCAATGTGGTCTGTGCCTCTATTATTAATGCTGCTTGCTAGGCTCTGTGAAAGCATTCTGGGTAGTTTGGGTCTTTCAAAAAACTCCCCACAACTATTAATGATAATGTCTTGATGTCCTGGTACGCACTGTCAAGGGGTTGAAGAGTAGATTGAAAATTAATGCAGTCTATGTTCGCCAGAATGTGTGCTTCTTTATCAAAGTGCTGACGTGACAGAACGACCCTGATGTTTCTCTCACCACTAAACCCTAAGGGAATGCTAGAAAATTGCCAAGGATTAGCAGCTTCTATGCCTTGCTGGTATGTCTGCCAGTTTAATGACTTTCCCCATTCAGGGTTTCCTTTCTACATATCCCTAAACTGGAAAGAAATGCTTCTAAACATTTGCTGGTGTTTCTTCTTGCTGACTCATCGTCTCAAAAGCACAGTAAACAAACCAAACAAACTAAAAAGAAGGAGGAAATACTGTATCGATCTCCCCTTCTCACTTTAAATGTCATAATTATTTTCCTGTAGCACAGGCCCTGCACAAAAGAAGGCATCACTGAGCCACTGAATGGCTTTGCTTTGTTTTGTAGAAAAATTGTGGTGTACTTCTGATAAGGCCACAAGTGGGCGATGGTGCACCACTTTGAGAGTGATTCTTGTTCATACCAATTTTCACCAATCCTAATGGTTTTCCATGAGTTGGGTTTCTTATTCCCTTTTTGAAGAAATAAAACTAAGCTGCAAACATATAAAACATAATTTAACCCAAGTAGTCAATTAAAAGTTCTAGGTAGTAGAATCCCTGAGAATGCCACTTTGAATTTTGGTGATACAAAGAAATACTGTATTGTAATTATTTCAAATTAACAGTGAGCATGACTAGCTTTGATTCTGATTGAAATTTGCAATACCTTCATCTATTTGTAATCAAAAGTTAAAAATATTGAGACCCAGAGCTGAGTGAGCATCAAAGTCAACTGAGTTGGAGGTTTTGTTTGTTATAATGTCCCAGTAACATTAGGTGAGAAGCTTTATTCATGTTAACATTCCTTGTTTGTTGCATTGCTGAATACTTTTAAAATATTTTGTTAATTATTGTTATTATTATTAACAACAATTTCATATGGATGCATCATGTGTTGGTACCCTCTTTTCCCTTGTCCCTGCCCCGATTCCATTGGGGATGCTCCCCAGTGGGGTTGCAGATATTCCCCATGCAGTTCTGGGTTATGCATTGTGGGAGCAGCAGTCAGTTACTTTTTAGGGAAAGGGATGCCTGTGGACATGAGGTATCAACCTGTGGTTCTTACAATCTTTCCATCTCCTCTTCCACAAAATTCCCTGAGCCATGGAGGGTGAGTTTTAATTCTACTTCAGTGATGAGTTCTTAGGAGCCTCTGGATCTCTGCTTTTGTAAATGTTGAGAATCCTCAGGGTCTGTTTCCTACCCCCTGGCACTTACCAGGTTCACCATGGAAGTAGCACTTTTGCTCATGTCCCCAATTCCTCTGTAGTTTCAGCTGTGGCTTGGCTAAAGTGCAAGGGATAGTTTATCTCCTCAGGTCATTCTGCCTTCTGTAGAAGAACAGATTCTCCAATGGAGAGTGAAGTCAGCATGGTAGTAATGGGATAATAGTTATTAATTTAGGGAGAATTTGATGTATGTAACCCCTCTTTTAGGCAAAGACTAGTGAAAGCTTGACAATAGAAAACATAATCTTTGTGTCCATAGGATTCTGATCTGGTTTCCAATTCCAGATATGGGTTGCTTTACACTGAGTGGGTCTCTTAGCCAATCAAAAACTGTTGATAAATCACTAAGGCTGTGTACCACTATTGCACTTGTATTTGCATCGTGTTTGCTTCTGAACAGCTTAGACCGCTGGTTGCTCAGACCATTGTTGGCCATTTTCGCCAGTAGCCCATGAGCACTTTCCTGCACTAGACAGGATAACTGTTTTGAGGACTGGCTTTCTTTTGAATTCCAGCCATGTCTCTCCAAGCTCTGTGTCAGCAACATGTAATGTCTTCTGCAATAGGGTCTTAGCTTTTGCCTCAGGCAGGTAATAAGTGCTTTGACAGAAAGCTGCCTTGATTTGGGGACCTCGTAGGTCTCTCTGATCAATAGCTCAGTGTGTGTGCAATGCTGAATACTTTGTTGGTGTATACAGCATCAGATTAAGAAACTACTGGAGCAGTATCAGGAGGGAAAAGGCCATGATGAATATGTAATCCTTCCTCTTCTCTATACCAGAATATTTCCTCCAGTAGACCTGACACTAGCTAGTCTTTATGTGTGGTTCATTCTTGTCTTTTTAATCAAAGCCTCTCATATTCTATTCTAAATTCAAGTGTGTTCTAGTTTCATTGTGTTAACTCTCAAAGATTTGAACATTATCATGCTCATTTTATCTTTAAGTCAGTGTTCCAAAGTTCATTAATGGTGCTTCATATGACCTGAATTTTAAAATGTTTTACTTAATAATTGAGAGGAGGGGCAAATAAAGAATGGGCATGCTATTCCCTCCAGCCACTGCAAATGAACTCCAGATGGATACATCACCTTGTGCATCTGGCTTATATTGGTCTTGGGGAATCAAACCTAGGTCCTTTAGCTTTGTGGGCAAGCACCTTAACCTCTAAGCCATTTCTCCAGTCTGTCATATGATCTTTTTAAAGCATGGAAACATTTCTTAATATGAGTCTTTTTTGATTGGATATGGCAACACTTGTCCCTGGTCTTTGTTTGCAGTAAGAAGTAGGTCCTATTATTATCTCAAGTCTGAGCTGGTCCTGTGGCTCCAATGGAATAATAGGATGCACCAGAACAGATGATGAGCATGTCAGTACACAAAGTAATGGGTTTATGAGACTTTCAGACATGTATATGGTTGTACTGTTCTCAGATTCAACTCATACCCTCTCTTATCCCCTCCTGCTGGTTCCTTGCCATCCTTGGTAGCCCTAATTTTGTTTCATTACTTATATGGAATCTAAATTATATATCCTGAAAGTAGAAAAGGGACTGTTTGAGTGAGGAACAGGACTAATGGAATAGGGAAGGGTTAGGTAATGGGGGAAAATAAAGACAGATGTCATTTTTCCTTCCATATGTGGAAGCTATGAGAGAGAGAGAGAGAGAGAGAGAGAGAGAGACAGAGGGAGGGGGAGAGATATCAATTTCTGTATATGTGGGGGATAATGCTGAGGCCATCAGGTTTCCGTTTTAATCTGTTGGAGTTCACTTTCCTAGAATGTATGGGCTACCAGGTCCTTTGCAGACAGTCTCTGCTGAGTTTCTAGCTGAAGTGAGTATTTTGGTTTTGCAGTCATGTCAATGTCCCAGTAAATATCAGTCAATGAAGCAAGTAATGGATGTGATTATGTTCATGAATTGTGAGGAACAATTCACTGTTTTCATCCAACAGGATCTAGAGTATTTTGCAAAGTGACATTCAGATACCTGAGTGTTCCTGATGACAAGTAACCTCAAACTGTTGGGTTCATTGTGACAAATGACATATAAAATGATATTCTTTCTTTTGATTTTTGATTCCACATATGTATAACCTCAGTAGGTTTTTAGAGCCTGTGCCTTTGTATTCTGTGGTATTTGAAGTGATTTCTATTATTTATATATTATTTATTATTTATTTATATTGATTGAAACAGAGAAGACTACTGAAACTGAGTCTATGATGTGTACCTCAGTGCCCAGTCCTGGCAGTCAAGTAAGAACTTGACAGGATGACCACCACAGTTCTATTAGCATAATTCTCAGTTGTAAACCACAGGCTTGCAATGCACCATCTGAGCTAATCCACACTACCATTGTGGGAAAAGGAAGGAACTTTTAGTAATCACTAAGGGACTGTGAATAATAGCATACTGATCCCTGATCCTCCAGGGGTCCTGAAATAAAATTCATCATACTCTACTCAACTCTGTTTTAGATGTCTGACATTTTTAAAGTTAAAAACCTTATATTTAAAAGGATGCATGGCTGGAGAAGTAGCTTAGTGGTTAAGGTGCTTTCCTCAAAGCCAAAGAACCCATGTTTAATTCCCCTGGACCCACATAAGCCATATGCACAAGGTAACATGTGTCTGGAGTTCCTTTGCAGTGGCTAGAGGCCCTGTTGTGTCCATTCTTTATTTGCCTCTTTCTCCCTTATTTTTCCTCTTATTTGGTTCTCAAATAAAAAAAAAAAAATAGCATAAAACATCCACCTCCTCTTTCTATTCTGGGCACAAGCCAAAGAAATGTTGAAATTAAAGCAAAATATATATATATATATATATATATATATATATATATATATATATCCTCAAGTATCACTTAAAGTTAAGTAATTAATAAGTGGAACTCACAAGCTTGTTGGTGATAGTAACTACTATAGCTAAGTTTTGGAGTAGGAAACTAGAAAAGTAAAAGTGGACAAAGAGAGGGTGATATTTACATGTCTAATGCTCATTCTTTAGTACTAATTTTGCAAGTGTTTTATAGATGTTGATTCAGGCCTCATGACAGTTACATAAGGAAGTAGGATGTGTTAGCTCAACTATAAACCAGAGAACAGAAATGAGGCCCAGAGTGTCAGTAAAGAGGTACTTCCCCAGTTGAAGTGCTGTCCATGAATCATCCTGCCAGGTTGACACTAGGCTTTCTTATTCACTGAGCCAAGAACAAGGCTCTCAAGGATCAACAGAACAACCTCAGCACTCAGAAGGGTTGAAGGAGCCAGAGCAGTGCTATGCAAACATCAGGCCTACCAGGATGCCCCTTGTACCTCCCCAATTCTGCCACATGGCCACAAAAACCATAGTGAATGTAAACATTTAGGAAAGGGAACTGATTTGAAGCCAAAGTACTGATTGAGGCCATATAACTTGTCAACGTGCTACCTGCACTGGTGATGTCCTTTGAGTTGAGTTACTTCCTCATGATGAACATGCAGCTTGACACCGATTGGGAAGAAGTGGAGCTCCCACATACAAGTCAGGGCCAAGACCAAAGCCTGATGGATATGTCTAGTTAAAAAATAAGGAGTCACTTTTGTATTTCTCTTGTTTCTGACTTGGTCTGCAAAAGTATGAGGCAAATGTGCAGGCATTGTTCCAGGCATCCCAAAGGACCACACAAAAACAAAAGAGGCTGTTGACTACAGAACAAGTTGTGGAGCTCCATGTTGCTGGGAAAGCCCTAAAACATTTGCAATAAGCAATGTGTGGGCCCAAGATCTTCCTAGATATGAACAGGTATTTCTGCCTTTCCTCTCTCAATTAGCTTTATTTCTCAACCAAACTTCCACCTTTCTTCTTGTGGTTGTCTTACAAGATCAAGTGTCAGTCTTTCAATCAATCAGAGTTTTTTGATTTTAGGGTCACATTTCCCCATCTAACTCATCAGACGTATTTAGTGATTTTTTTTTTATTTTAAGCATGTTTCATTTCTGTCCTGCACAGATACTGAGAGTAAAACAGTAGTAAGCATAGAAGACTAGATATCCCTCACCCACTTTTCTTTCCAGTCCAGAGAGTTGCCTCAGTTTGTTTTCAATAATAAGACTTTTTAAAATTCTAGTTTTTTCTTTCATCTCTTTTTTGTATCCAAATCTTTAAACTCAAAAGCTACTTAAATTTGTAAAGCCTCGATTTAAAGGGGAAAAAAAAAATCCCTGGAATTCATGAAGCTTCATTTGAAAAAAAAATTCAGCCTGCATTCACAATTCATCTCCCCCTGTGATGCTTCCTAAACTTTGCTTTGATTCTGTCTTGATATCATCTCTTGTGTCTCCTCCTCCAGTACCTGTCTTCCACTTCGATTTCTCTTCAGCATGGAAAGGCATGGAAGTCTAGCTCTTAATGTTACTGTAGTGATATCCCTAAACAGGAATAAATCTGCATGGATGGAACCTGAAAACAGATGGCTTTGCTTTTCTTTTCTTCCAAACTTTATGAGGTAGGCATAATGAGCCATGGCTTTTGACTAAATTCTATATGCACTTGTTTCTAAACATGATATTGTGATCAGTTCCAATGTTACTGTGATGAGTATCCAGCCAGACAGAGTTTATGGGAGGAAGAGATTTATTTCAAGTTCCATCAATGGTGGAAGAAACTGGACAGCTTTCACAGATCCAAGCAGAGAGGAAAATCCAAATAGCTAGCAAACACAAAAGAGCAACAAGCAGGGTCCCCACCTGAGCTCACACCTGTCTGCATCCCTTCAGACTCTAATTCAGATCCACCCCCAGAGACACACTCCCTGTAGCAGGAGCCCAACTGCTAGGGACTGAAGCTGCAAGCTCAATTTTAATAAAATACCTGAGTCTATGGGGCCATACATTCAAACCATCACAGAGGAGTTGTATGGCATTTCTTCTGCCTTACTGTTTATCAGTGAATAGAGGGAGAAGATTACTCACCCTTCTGTGACATTTCTAGTGCAACTCTGGAGACCAGATCCTTTCTGTTCAGCCAGAAGGAATTGTGCCAGAGGAGCTTCCTGGCAACTCTTTTCTCTTTCTGTCTAATACCTTGGACAGATGTTCAGTTGACATCATTATCATAGTCATTTTCCACACTGAGAAAAAAAAATTACACACTAACTTGCTCCTAACAGTTTTTTCTAACATAGTTGAAACGAAGCACAAGGTTCATACTTTTGTTACTATTCTATTCTATGATCTACCCAGGATGGGGCACACCAAACAAGCTCAGCAGGTGCTTGCCAAATGGGTCTACCCTAGAGAGGGACACAACACACATGCGCAGTACAAGCTTGATAAATGACTGAACTGCCACTCTGGCTTCAAATTCAATTTCCACAAATTACATTTGAAAAGGATACCTGAATTAATTTTCAAACACTGGCTTTCATGTATGTTTGGTTTCATTTCTTAACAATGAATCAACATGTTTTATAAACTCTATGTTAATTCTTCCAAACCATGAGCATGTGAGATCATTCCATCTACTCGTGTCTTCTTCAGTTTCTTTCTTCAGATTTTTAATGTTTTCATTGTGGAAGTCTTTTCCTTCCTTGGTTAGGAGTATCTCAAGATATTTAATTTATTGTTTCTGCTGTAATGGGATACCCACTAGTACTTCTTTGAAGAACTATGTGTTCATTTTATTAGCTCATTTATTGACTGGTTGTTTGGATTTCTGCTATTTAATCTTTTGCGTTCTTTGTATTTTCTGGACATTAATCCTCCAACAGATGCTTAGCTAGGAAAGTTTTTATTGCATTCTCTGAGTGGGTTCCTTTGCTGTTCAGGTGCTCATTAATTTCATTAGTCAATTCTTGTTATTATTCCCTGAGCTTTGGAGTCCTTTATTAAAGCCATTGCTTATGCTTATATTTTGAAGTGTTTTGTTGGTGTTTCCCCAAAACAGTTTCAAAGTTTTAGGTCTTACATTCAAGTCTTCTATTCATTTTGAGTAGATTTTTATATTTAGCATAAGAGATAGGGATTTAGTTTCTTTCTTCTACATGTGGGCATTAAGTTTTCCCAGAACCATTTGTTGAAGAGGCTGTCTTTTCTCCAATGTGACTAATGACATCTGTCAAAAATCAGATGACTGTAGCTGTGGATTTAATTCTAGATCTTCTACTTCCCACTAACCTATGCAAGTGTGTGGTTTATGCTAGTTATGTCCTATTTTTGTTACTATGAAATAACTTGCCATCAGGCATTACAGTTTCCCCAGTATTCCTCGGGGGGGGGTGTCATTTGTACTTCCATATGAATATTAAGATTGCTTTATTCTATTTTGTGAAAAATGTCATTGGCATTTTGATGGGGATTGCAGTCGATGGGCAGATTCCTTTGGTAAGCTTGCCATTGTCATGGTATTACCTCTGCTGATTCATGGGCATGGGAGGCCTTTCTATCTTCTTGGGTATTTTTCCATTTCCTTCTTCAGTATTGTAAAGTTTCATTGAAGAGGACTTTCCCTTCATTGCTTAAGTCTATCCTTAACTGGTTAACTTTTTTGAAGGTGTTAAGAATAGAACTGTTTTCCTGATTTCTTTCTGAGCTTATTGTGTATTGTTATGGAGATAAGCTACTGATTGTTGCATGCTAGTTTTTATTAGGCTACTTTGTTGACAGTGTCTATTCATTTTAAGAGTGTTCTGGAGATTTTAAGAGTCTTTTGTGTACAGGATTATATTATTTGAAAATAAGGATAGTTTGACTTCTTCCTTTTTTATTTTTGTATTTTTTATTTCTTTCTCTTATTTTATTCACAACTTTGTTCCTAAGAAAAAAGACTTCCATAATTATTCTGAAAGAAAGGCTTAGTGTTATGAGGATTAGGACACAAGAAAAACTCGAGGACTGTTTAAAAGTTTTGATTCATAATTATTCTTGATAAGAAATAAGGAGATGGCTCATAGTGTAAATAGAGGTTAGTGTTTGCATAGATCCCAACCCAAAAGCATGCCATACACAAGGGATGGGGACATATAGGACATGAAAGCAGGACTTATGAGGAAACACAGGAGTGGATAAAATGTAGGTTGCAGTTCTTTTGGTGGTTTCCAACGGAAGAAACAGACAAGATGGGATACAATGATTAAAAATTGGCTGATTTGAATAGTTTCAGTAGGCTCTGAATCTTCAGTGCTGTCCTTACTTGGATATTACATGGCAACGGTGATGAGAGAAGGGAAAAGAATGACCACATATAAGAGTATATGAGAGTATAAGAGTCCAGTGTTCAGGGCCCTAGGTAATGGATTTGTTGGTTTGCACATGAAAAGGCACTCAGAAATGAGTTGTTTTCTACCTGTAGGAATTTAGCAAGGTTGAAGAAGCATTCTCTTCATGGTTCATATTCCTATGTACCCAAAATATTGATTTAAAAGAGAATATAGGGCTGGAGAGATAGATGGCTTTGTCATTAAGGTGCTTGCCTGGAAAGCTTAAGGCCCCAGGTTTAATTCCCCAGTACCCACAAAAAGGTGGCACATATGTCCAGAGTTCATTTTCAGTGACTAGAGATCCTGGCATGCCCATTCTCAATCCCCCACTGTCCTCTCTCTATATATGCCTCTCTCTTTCTATCTCAAATAAATAAATATATAAATATATATTTTAAAAAGAGGATAATAGTTAAGGACATTGGAACCCCAGATGAGGCTGTGGCTGGAAAAAGATTAGACATGGAGAAAGTACAGTAGATGCTTCAAATGTGTACTGAAGTAGGGAGATGGAAACTTGAAATCACAACAGGAAAATCAGTTTTCTACAACAAGAGAGGGAAGAGCAATGATAAGGTTTGGAAGCAAAGTAACCAATAGCAGTTTGGATGAGGACACTTTTGGGTTAGTGTTCTGAACGAGATGATAACATCAGATTTAGGGTGGCACCAATCTTAACTGCCATTTTGTCACATGGCCTGGGCCTTTGAGCAGTTAGCATAGCCACCCCATCATCACAATGGTTGTGTATCAGGAAAACAGAAGCAGTATGTGACAGAAAAAGCAAAACTATGTACACATGGCCATAATGCATTGTCTTTTTCATGTAGTTGATCATGAATTTATTTAGCTGAAATCTATGACAGTTATACTGGTAAAGTGTAAAAAATTAAGAACAGGTGACATTAAGCATTAATCTTTGTTTGACACACATATTCTTTTGTATAATTTTATTACACAAAATTCACATAACAGTACCACAGATTCATTTGGGATGAAACCAGTGCCCAGTTTCTGGTCTTATCCATTAAAGGTCTGACACCATGCTCTATCTCTTCTTCATTTTCTGGATTCTTCTTTGGTGTTGGATATGGACACTACCTATAGCAGTTATTTTTTCATTGCTAGGAAAACATACCCAACCAAAAGAAACCTATGAGATGAAAAGTTCTAATTATGCTTACAGTTTCAAGGGAAGTTTCTATCATGGTGGGGAAAGAATGGCAGGAGCTGGCAGCCAGCATGTTTAGCACCTGCTAAAGAGCATCAAGTGGGGCTTGATCACAACACCTTAAGGCCTGCCCCCCTGTGATGAATTTCCGTGAGCAAGGCTCCGCATCCTACAGGCTCCACAAACTTCCCAAACAGGACTCCAATTGGCAAGCAAGTAATCAAACATCTGAATTTATGGGGGACTTTTTACATTCAAATCACAACAGTGCCATATGGTCAAGGGACTCTGAACTCATTCCCAGAACCACATAAGCTCTTTCCTCCATCAGTTTCCTCAAGGTTCTTTATTACACTCTTCCTTACAATAAGGCAGAGTAGGTGCTCCAATGATCCCAGTCAGTGTGCTGACCAATGTAGCCATCCTGAGGCCTCCAAACTGATCCCTGTTTTCAGAATTGAAGTGCTCCTGTAGGCAGCAGGGCATAAAGATAATAGAGATGATTTAGGTAAATGTTATAGATGATACAGATATAGAGTAGATATAGACAAGACTGGCCCTGAAAACTCCTAGGAGAACCAGAGGACACTAGAAAAGGTAACAGAGATCAGGTAATATGGAATATGGAATAGCAGATACATTAAAGAAAAATGTTGGGAGTGAAGGTCAATCAGAGGCCTACGTATTATGATGGAGCTAAATGGCTCTCATGTTGCTTTCTTACCTGGGAAGCTCATCAGGCATTACACTTCTCTAAACTGGAGGAAAACACTTCTTATTTCAACATAAAATCTTTACTTATTGTAAATATTCCTCATGAGGAGGAATTCTTAAGTATTTCCCATTTTGTTCCTTCTGTTATCATTTCTATGTGTGAGGTTGCGAAAAAACTCCTTGAGAATGCTTTTGTTTGGAGCTTTGTTTCTCTTGGGAACATGAGGGAAAGTGGAAAGTCCTATTTGTTTAGTGAAGAAACACGACCTTCATAATATTCTTTGGTGGACAAATTAAAAGGTTTTTGACTGAAGTTCAGGTCTTTGGCACATATATCAATGAATGTGAGCAGAAGGAGCTGTCCTATTTGGTACAGTGAGCAAAACTACTAGCTCCGTGGATTTGCTGAGCTTTTTGATTGAGGTTAAGCATAAGAAAATATCACAGATACCCACTATGAAGCTGGTGACTCTCTTCATGCTGGTGACCATCAGCATTTGCAGTTATTCTGGTAAGTAGTCTGTAACATATGATTATTTCTTTATTTTTCTGTTTCTGCAGTTTTAAAAAAAAAAAAAAACATGTTGATACTTTTTGGAAGACACCAGAATTCTACCATCAACCCAGCTCTAAACCAACATAAGTATTGCCCTTGATGCATCCTGCGTAGAAAGTTGGAAAACTCCCATGATGGGTCAGTGAAGTACATTTCATTTTTCACATTGATCACCATAGTTTATTAGTAAGATATTATGTCAAAATTTGACTTTGTAACTTATTTCTTTTATATTTTGGAATCTACTTGATGTTATTCTCCTGTCATCTCCAATTAGTCAGGTGGCCAGGCTGATTCTTTTGAAACAATTACGTTTTCTTATAGCTGTTATTTTTAAGTTGAGAGAGACAGAAAGAGACAGAGAGAGAATGGGCATGCCAGGTCCTCCCAGCTGCTGTGAATGAACTCCAGAGACATGTGCCCCCTTGTGCACTTGCACCACTTTTGCGTCTGGCTAAACCTGGGACCTGGAGATTCCAATGGGCTTTCTTAGGCTTTGAAGGCAGGCGCCTTAACCGCTAATCCATGTCTCCAGCCATTGAAACAGTTACTTTTTAATCATGTGTCCACACAACAGATAATTTTTGAAGGGATTCAACTATTTAGCATGGGATAATAACTGGAAGATTAAGACATGAAGATTGTTCCAAAGGTGCTGGTAGTCTGGTAGGGGATAAGACTTCTAAAGAAATTACAACAATATGCCCTGCTATAAATACACAAGAAGATAAACAGATGTAGCTTTGTGGGTGTGCTGAGGGAACAAGAGTTTTATTTCCAAGTAAGGATTTAGAATCTGGTTTCTTGGAGGAGTGATTCACTTATTTTGGAGAGAGTCATAACTATCAGAAAGCTAAATGTGGAAGGATCAGTAAAGAGCTCACTGTACTTTGAGAGAATAAAAGTCTTTGAGATTCTTATCCCAAAGAAATATAAATAGTAATCAAAATGTCCAATGCAAGCAGCATGAAGATTAACCACAGGATCCTTAGTGCTTCGTACATATAAGCTGCCAACTTCAACTTATGATTTTTATTGAATTTTTGGAGGAGTTTGTAACATCAGCAATTTTGGATGTTGTTCTTTAGTATCCAAGGACTAGTATTTTGGGCAACGATGGCAATAAAAAAGAAGATAGATGAAAATAAGGAGCTGGGGAGACAACTCAATGAGAAAAATGCTTGCTGCACAAACAGGATGATTTAATTTGGATCCCCAACACCCACAAAATATCTAGATATGCTGGTGTGTGCCTGTGATTCCAGTGAGCAATCCAGATAAGTGGATGTAGGATGGAGCTTTTGATAGGCAAAGAGGGAAGTCAGGGTCACAGGCTACATGTGCATGTTTTACTTGATTCTTTTTTGCTCTCCAGCTACTGCCTTCCTCATCAACAGTTTGCCTCTTCCTGTCAAGAATGCTTTACCTGTGGACAATATTATTCCCTTATTTGACCCATTAAAGATGCTTCTGAAGACCCTGGGAATTTCTGTGGAGCATCTGGTGGAAGGGCTGAGAAAGTGTGTGGATGAGCTGGGGCCAGAGGCATCTGAGGCCGTGAAGAAGTTGCTGGTAATTACATCTTGGGGTACAGTAACCAATAGGGAGGTATTAATCATTTGACTCCATTGCATTCTCACTTGTAAGTGTATATTTTTTCTTTACTAATTATACTCATCAAATTTGTATGTCCCAGAGTCTCAAAGAGAGTGCAACATTTACATTTACCAAATGAATGAATGAAAGAGACTGTGTTCTAGTTGTGACATTTCCATTGCACTTTGTCATTACTGACAGAAGTTCTGAGTGTTTTCTTCCACATCACAAAAGGTGGCCAAATGGAATAGTAAGAGTGAATATTTGCTTGAAACATGTTAATTGAATGTAAGCTAACACTATTTTTCATTCATGTCCCCCTTCTTTCAGGAGGCCCTATCATACCTGGTGTGACATCTGAATAAAGTAACAAAGATGGAAGTAAAGGAGATAGATGTTTCCATTCTCATTGACTGTACCTCTTTCTATCCAGTCATAGATTCAAAGAAAATAATAAAGCAATGAATAGAATTTGTTTTACATGCTTTCATTCTGGCATCTAACTAGATAATTTTTCTCCTGGTTTATAAATTCTGAAAGACTGCTGCACAGGTAGTCCAGCATATGAAGTAGAATATACTTTCTTTCTTTCTCAGTGATTCTTTGCCTGATACTGTTTCCATTGTCCTCATTCACATATTCTCCCAATTTTAAAGAAATTATTATATTTCTAAAACGAAAATGATTCCAGGTGTTGTTTAAGAAGACTAAGACCTTTCTAACATCATTGATTTAATCTAATCATGACAATGCCAGTTTCTCTTAAGCCTGTCATGTTCCCAGGGCCATTCATTAGCTTTCACATTCACTTCTACTGAGGAAAACTATTGCATGGCACATCCTGTGCTTCTCTTTGGGGGAATACTTAGGAAGTGGATTACCACTTCTGGGGTACCAGGTCCCACTAGTTAGGACTGAAATGGTTCCAGATTTTGTTAGGATACTCCATTCTCTGAGTTTTCATTATTGTTTGTACCTGTCTTTACATTCTTTGTGCAACCATGGTAAGTAGTGGCTTCCTACTGTCAGTTCCTGAGACACAATACCTATTTGACTTTATTGCTTCTAAGTATTGTCAGTTCTAACATATATTCAAGCAAATCTTTTCATTATATTCTATCATCTAAGTGCTTATAATGATTTCTGTTTCATGGTTGGATTTTGACAAATAAAATGCTAAAGACATTTCTATTAATATTCTGTTGATTTCTTGGCCACTGGCATTTTCCATGTAAAATATAGATTTTTCTTGTGATATCATGGGATTTTCACATAGTGAATGCAGTGTGTGGGTAAAGCATCATAAATCAAAAGTATTCACTACTCCAAGCTTGCTGACCTTCATAACTCAGCAACACGGGCACGGTACCATGCTGATGTTGATACTGGTGATCATGTAGCTGTCCAGAACCTGTGCTTGGCACCATGTCCCAGGTTTAAAAGAGACCATCTCATCATATATTGCTAGGCCAGAAAAGATAGAAATTCAAAACCTGAAGTGCCATTCCTACTAAATGCTATTATACTTGTAAAGTTAGGAGTATATGTAGTTGTACTTTGTGAAACTTCCTGTCTTACTTTTTCATCTTATCTCTAGCTAAAATAATAGATTAGATTATCCAATATTATAATGCACAACCTCAAATCCCAGAGCCATACACATGACAACATTTGACCTTTTTTTGTATGTGACCATTTTTGTTGAGAATAAGTTTACCATACATTTTCTGAATTGTGAAACCAGACCTGATGAACCACTGTGCCTAGCATTTTAGATTATCATCGTCACAGGGAACAAAATTCTTACTCTTAAAGCTTCTATGAAGAGCTGATACACAATTCATGTTGTGTTTTATTGAATTATATGAGTCATTTTAGAAGGGTATGCATAATATCCTTATAGGAAGTAAAATTACCAACTCTGGATTAATATAATGTACTTTATTATACAATTCAATCATCTCAAGGTAATTGTTACCTGACCTTCACCCATTCTACTTACAATTTTTTGTTCTATTAATATTTCTTCTCCAGGGGAGGGACATAATATAGGGGGTGGTAGGATCTTAGAGGGGTAGGGGTTAGAGGGAGGTGGAGAGGGAATGACACAAAATTCAACAAAACATGAATCAGTTTCATAGAAACTCTCGGCCAGCATTCTGAAAGATATAACCACCAATAATGCTGCAAGGGGGATGATCTGGACAGAAGGTGGGAAAGCTTAACCTTCAAGCCATAAACTTTGCCCCTTCAATCCTAGAATAAGAAGTATGTTCCCTTTTTAGGTTTTTGAGTTCTTTATAGATTTTAGAAATTAGGCCTCTGATGTGTATCCAGCAAAAATTTTCTCCCATTATGTGGGTAATCTATTGGCTCTGCTTATTGTATGTTTGTCGGTGAAAAAAACTTTTCATCTTCATGAGATCCCAATGGTTAACTGATTGTTTAATTTCCTGAGCTACTTTTTTTTTTTTCAGGAAGTCTCCCACTCCTATATCATAGAAAGTTCCTCCTACTTTTTCTTCCAGTAGTAGTATATTATATTGAGGTCTTTGATCCACTTGAACTTGATTTTTGTGCATGGCGAAATATGTGGATCGAGTTTCATTTTCCTGCATATGGTTTTCCAGGTTGTCCAGCACCATTTTTTAAAGATGCTGTCTTTTTTCCAGTGTACATTGTTGGGGCCTTTGTCAAATATCAAGTAGCTGTAGTTACATGACCCAAAGTCCGGATCCTCAAATATGTTCCATTGGTCTATCATCTATTTTTATGCCAGTACCCCTCACAAAAATGGGACAGAGAATTGCATGGGGAGTTCACAGATAAAGAAATACAAATGGCAAACACACACTTAAGAAAATGTTCAACATTCCTAATCATCAGGGCAATGCCAATTAGAACATCTATGAGATTCCACCTTACCACAGTAAGGATAGCAAACATTAAAACATCTACTGACAACAAATGTTGCTGAGGGTGTGGAGAAATAGGAACACTCATTCACTGTTGGTGGGAATGCAAGCTGGTATAACCACTATGGAAAGCAATATGGAGACTCCTAAAAAGGATGATTATAGAGGTACCAACAGACCCGGTATCACCTTACTGTGCATTTGCCCTAAAAGCTCCAAGCCTCAGTTCAGACAGATTTGCTCAGACCACATAAAGCCCAATACTCAATGTGGCACATGCATCTGGAGTTTGTTTACAGAGGCTAGAAGCCCTGGCATGTCCATTCTCTCTCCCCAATTTTCTCTCTCTCTCTCTCTCTCACTCTCACTCTCTCTGTCTTTCTTCATGGAAATAAATAAATAATTATAAAAAAAAAAGTATTGTCTTCCTCCAACACACAGTGAGCTATTGGCCAGGGAGACCCATGAGGTCACCTAAACAATGTCGGCCATTGCTAAAACACTTGTTACCTGCCAGAGCTAAAAGATAAGAACTTATTGTTGAAGACACCATAGGCTGTGGCCACAGGACATTGGAATGCCATTCTGGAACCAAAAGGGAAATTAGCTCCTTCCTGGTGAGCCCTCATAGTTCTGGAAAGCTCTATGGGAGGTGCTGGAAAACAATTCTCCTCAAAAGCATGAATAAGTAGGGCACCCTCATGACTATGAAATCAACCAGCTGGATAAGAAGTACATACCTGTGCAATAGTGGCATGCAGACACTGTGGGTAATTAACTGTTCCCTGATTGGACATGAGGCCGACTTAGTGGGAGAGAACTCATATCAGGTACTGGAAATCAAGTCAGAATCCCATGGTAAGGAAACTCATAGAGTTCAGGGAGAAGCCCTTGGAGAATGAGAGTGAGTTTGCATGCCAAAAAGTCTCAAATAACTTTTCAAATGCCCTATAACCCAAGCTGTTCTCACTTTTGGTTGGAGAAATGGCTTTGTTTTACAGAAGGCAGAGAAAACAGAAGAGAACCAAGATCCATTGATAAGACAAAAAGATAGCCAACTGCTCACCACAAGATGTGCCACCTCTACTACATCTTTCAGGGCCCAGGAGAAATTGCAGAGGAAGCAGTGACATGTTAGTACTGTTAGCCTGACAACCAGCTCCAGGGTAATGGTGACAGACACAGTGATCAATCAAAACACATCAAAGCAGATATCCAGAAGCTACAGAGAACTGCGTAATCAGACTGACAACAGGTATGCCACAGCCCAGGGAACATTGTGGGAGAGGGGATGGAAAGATTGCAAGGATTGTAAGAACCACAATATGGATAGGAATACCCTGAGGCATAGTTTCCCCCACTGCAGGGGCTTACTGAGGCCTTCAAGATCCCACAGTGAATACCATAACCCCACCAAGGAAGGACTCGGGGAAATGGGAGCAGGGTTGAGGGGATGAAAGATCATAATCTGTTATAATATATGTAAAATAATATAAAAAGTCATTTTTTCCTACATTTACTTTCCTTCTACTGGATCATGGATTGTCACTTTCTTTGAATTAGTCTTATTATCCTGACTTCTCCCATAGATTAGTTTGAAGCTCAAAAAGATTGAAAACTTTTTATTTTTCTTCTCATTTCACTTAATATATAACCTTCCCTGGAAGAACTCATGTATTCCCATGGGTGCCAATATAATCTCCTTGGTCTGAAGTTTGAAGTCTATAGCTATTTTATGTTTTCTTTTTGAGGAGCACTTTAGTTATCTATAATCCAGTTCCAACAGATACCTTTTCTAATGCTCCACTCAAGACATCTTCACTTAAACTCATTATTTCTCTTTCAAAGCATCCTGTTATGTTTTAATTTCCTATCTCCATTTAATATATTTTATTTATTTATTTAAGAGAGAATAAAGAGACAGAGAAAGAGGAAGACAGAGAGAGAGAATGGGCATGCCACAAAAAATCAAAACCAAATGGATCAAAAACCTCAATATAAGACTGGAAACTGTGCTACTACTGAAAAAAAGGAGGAACTTTCCACAATATAGAAGTGGAGAACATCTTCCTGAACAAAACCCCAATAGCTCAGGAAATTAAACGATCACTCAACCATTGGGATCTTTTGAAGTTGAAAAGGTTTTTCACAGACAAACAGACATTAAGCAGAGCCAACAGACTACCCACAGAATGGGAGAAAATTTTTGCCAGTTATACAACTGACAGAGGCCTAATTCTAGAATCTACAAAGAATTCAAAAACCTAAACAATAAAAAGTCAAACAACCCACTCACAAAATGGGGCAGAGAACTGTAGAGGAAGTTCTTAGAGGAAGAAATGCAAATGGCAAACACATGTTTAAGAAAATGTTCAACATCCCTAATCATCAGGGAAATGCAAATTAAAACAACTATAAGTTTCTACCTTACCACAGTAAAGATAGCAAACATTAAAAACTCTAATGGAGGGCTGGAGAGAAGGCTTAGCGGTTAAACACTTGCCAATGAAGCCTAAGGACCCCAATTCAAGGTTTGATTTCCCAGGACCCACATAAGCCAGGTGCAAGAGGGGCGCATGCATCTGGAGTTCGTTTGCAGTGGCTGGAGGCCCTGGGATGCCCATTCTCTATCTCTCTGCCTCTTTCTCTGTCTGTTTCTCTCAAATTAAATAAATAAATAAATAAATAAATAAATAAATAAATAAATATCTGAACAAAAAAAAATTAAAAATAACAGTGTTTTGAAAACAAATGGTGGCAAGTTGAGGATAAATAGGAACCCTCATTCACTGTTGTTGGGAATGTAAGATGGTACTACCACTATGGAAAGCAATATGGAGACTCCTGAAAAGATTGATATAGAGTTACCAACAGACGGAGTTATTCCCTTACTGAACATTTACCCTAAAAGCTCCATGCATCAGTTCAGAGAGAACTGCTCAACCATGTTTATAGCTGTGCAATTCACAATAGTTAAGAGCTGGAATCAACCCAGATGTCTATCATTAGATGAATGGATAACCAAGATGTGGTATATCTACACATTGGAATTCTACACAGCATTAAGGAAAAATGACACAATGAAATTTGAAGAAAAAAGGTTGAACTTGGAACAGATCATTCCTAGCAAACTCTCCCAATCACAGAAAAAGCATTGTCACATGTTCTCACTCATCTGTGGCTCCTAACCTGAATCAGCTTGAGATGCTGACATACCTAATAATCATCTCATGGACTGGACAATAGGGAGGTTGGGATGGGAGGGGAGGATAAGGGTGAGAGGGGGGACACAAAACTGGACCCAAATAAAAATGGTACTATAAAATCCTATATCCTGAAAGTGACTAAAAGGTTGAACCTCCATTGGGTCCTTAGAGGGAACACCTGAATTACAGGGCCCTGGAGATGGTATGATCAAGACTAACCTTAAATTTCTCCTGTTTCTCTCTCTCTCCATCTTCTTTCACTTCTCTGTTTCTCTCTTTCATTACCTATCTTTTTCTTTCTTCTTTTCCCTTGGTGCTGGCCTGTAACTCCCAGTAACAGCATGTCATTAATATCCACAATGAGCTATTGATCACAGTGACCTGCAAGTTTTCCCAAAAGAAGACAGATTTCTGTCATAGTACTTGATGACCTTAGGTTAATGGTAAGACCCTACTGCCAAAGACAATATATGCTATTAGTACAGAACATGGAATGGCTGGAATCTGGAAGAGAGTCAGTCCCCAGAGAGTTTGCTTGTCTAGTGCCAGGAGGTGCTACATGAGCAACTTGGGGGAAAATGACCAACATCTGTCCAAGCAACTCATGGTCTAAGCTACTCAGCAGCAAACAACCTGAAGTGATGCTCACACAAGTCCAATAGTGGCACACAGCCATGGTGGGTAACCAAATGCTCTTGATTTGACTAATGGATCTGCTCAGTAGAATGGAACCCATAGCTGCAACTGGGAAACAAGTCAGAACCATATCCAACAATGATCCTGCTTTCCAATATCATATTCCCACCAATTGTGGGCTAAAAGATGGCCTACACCTATTAAATTCTCTCTACAATAATAATGGTTATCCCATTTATCTGATGCTGACTTCACTCTCCATTGGAGAATTTGCTTCTCTTTTTCAGATGGATGCAGAACCTGAGAAGAGAATCAGCCCATTGCACCTCACCAGGACCCCAGCTGAAACCATAGAATAATTGGGGAAATGAGCAAGAATGCTGCTTTCATGGTGAAACTGATACCAACACAAAGGTGAGGGAGATAGAAACAGAGAACACTCAATTCCTACCAAACCAGACATCCAGAGACACAGAGGCTTCAAAGACCTCATCACTGAAGTAGACCTAAAACAAACTCAACATGGCTCAGGAAAATTCGTGGAAGAGGGGGCAGAAAGATTGTTAGAGCCACAAGTTGGGTCATTATGCACAAAGACATTACCTCTTCCCCATCATTGATGGCTACCCCCACAATGCACAACCCACATTGCCCAACAAGGAGGGACCCTTCAGAGAGGGGAGGACAGGGAGGAGGCTAACAATGGTACCAACATGACTGTATACACAATATGTACATAACTAATAAAAAAAAAAGAAAAAGAAAATAGGTGTGTCAGGGCCTCCAGACATTTCATGCTCTACCTTGTGCTTGTATGGGTCCTGCGAAATCAAACCAGAGTCCTTTGGCTTTGCTGGCAAACATCTTAAGTGTTAAATCATCTCTCCAGCCCTCCTATCTCCATTTATAGCACAAATACTTTCATAGTTGCATAAGAGAAATTTGGGAACTATCCTGAGTATTTCCTTTTATTAATAATCCATTCCAATTAATTGGCCACACATTATGCTTATTATAATTTTTCACACCCATCACACACATTTTTCATTATCACTACTTTGTCTACTCCTCTTGAAGCCCATCAGTGCTTGCCTAACTAGTGTATTCATCTCCCAAACCATCTCTGTGTTCCCAAAGATTCCTTTCCAATCCATCAGACACACAGGACAAAAGGTGTTTTCTTAAGACATAAGAATAATCCTTCAAATTCTTCAATGTTAATTGAGTAAAAAAAATCAGATAACATTTCATAACACATATGAAGACACTATGTATGCATGCTTCTATCAAAGTACATTCTACCTTGATTAAATGAGAATTTATTTACTGGGTAGATAACAGGACTGGTGAAAGACAAGAGTAATTTATTATTTGACTTCTGCATTTTTTATTCAATACATGCTAATTAAATATTAACTATTTTGCTGAACTTTGAACATATAGTAACTAACTAAATCAGTATGGTCCACA
Organism: Orientallactaga sibirica; assembly: GCA_036365145.1. Lineage (NCBI taxonomy): Eukaryota > Metazoa > Chordata > Mammalia > Rodentia > Dipodidae > Orientallactaga > Orientallactaga sibirica. The sequence goes on from JAEOAD010000005.1 coordinate 55,829,079, forward strand.
CTCCTACAGATTTTGCACTTTGCTGTCTAAGCCAAGTAATATTCAGGAAGGGATCTAAGAGGGACAATCCTTACCATGAAAGGAATATGGCTTCTTAAAGAACTGAAGGCACCCGTGTGTTGCTGAAGCCATTTGAGCAGGTACAGAGGGACATGAGCTGCTAGTGCTTGATGAGAAAGGAGGAAACCATGTCTAGGGTGTCAGGGTCATGGCCATGCCTAAGGCAGTGCCGTGTCCAATGTTTTCCATCACCCTAAATGGTACTACCTTGCATCTGATCACATTAGTCAGATACCTAGGATCATTATTGATGCTTCCCCCTCCCTGTTACATCATATAGGAGTCATCACCACATCAGGTCAGGGTCACCTCCTACTATCTTCCAGAATCTTCCCACATTACCCCATCTGTACTGACACTGTTTGTCCAAGTCTGTTCTATCTCTGATTCATGCCTCTGAGCTGCCTTTGTGTTTTGCTCTGGTCTGCCCTAATCTTCCAAAAGTGCAAGAGTGACCATATTCTGCTAGTGTTTAAAACACTTTGGCTCAGACTTAAGAAGCAATCTGACTATGACATTTAAGATTCTATTGGATGTACTTTTCTCTCTGACTCTGTTCTTACTTAATTTGCAGCTGTCTTGGCTTGAGCATGGGACACCTGGCACAGGGCCTTTATAAATGCCACTCACCCAGCTTCATAGGTCTTTTATATTTTATTTCCTCCTGGGTTTTGTCCTCTATAACTACATTGGCAGTACCTTTTTTTTTTTTCCAAATCTCAATTCACCTCACTTTATTTTTAAAAAAAACAATAACAGAAACCTCCTTAATATCTGACCAGGTGGATTGTATTTGTAATAGGTTCTAGGGAATCATGATTTTTTTTTCTGATCATGTATTCCAAAACAGGATTATGTATTTGTGTATGAGTATTTGATTATTACTTGTATCTCCCACTTTTGGTGAGCCAAAGGGGAGCAGAATCCACTGTACATCATAATATAGGGAGTATAATAATAATGTGAAAATTTCACGGATGAAAGGGTAGCATGATAAAACATACACTCCTTCATTATTCCATATTTTAGATACTCTACCAAGTGCTTTGTTTGAAGACAGCATAGGAAATAGAATAATTTTCAATTCAAATTTCAAGTCATTTTACTATATGTTACAGCACTACATTCCCCACCTGTATGGCACAACGCAGGTCTGGCCCTAGCCAGACCACATGTCAGAAGAAACCAGGAAGTGCCTTCTGTGAACATGGCATCCTGTGCAGGCCTGGCATGACAGCAGCTACAGTCCCATGCTCACGAGAAACCTGATGCAAGATGATCTGTCTGGAGACAGGCTGTCATTGGCCACAAAAATGGGACCACCCCATACAATGATTGGCCAGCCAAACCCCTTAAAACCCCCTATACTTCCTTGAATAAAAGGGTTTGCTGCAGCTCACCCTCTGCCTGCTTTCACCCAACTCCCGAAGTCTGTGTCCTGACTGCATGCCTCTCACCCCTACCCAGCAGAGAACCTCTCATCCCTCCTGGGCTGGCCCTAGGGGGGACCCCAACATCTGCCACCCAAACAGGATGCTCTGCTACCTTGGCATTTGTGAGAACCCCCTCCTTGATCATTGGCAAGTAGCCCCCTCAGTGTTTGGCAAGACGCCCCCTTCTTGATCATCCGGTGAGTAGGCCCCTTGCTGTTCTGTTTGCTGATGGCTGCCTGAGGGTGAGTGGGCAGCCCCCTCCTCCCCCTTTTCCTTTTGTTAGTCCTTTTCCCCGATAGGAAGGCACACATCACCGCACGGTCCCGAAGCCCATGTCGGCCCCTCCATTATTGGTTCATCCCCGTGAAATCACATGAGGGTCTGACCAATCCAATTTTGGAACCAAGGTGAGGACTTTGGCTGAGCTTCCCCAGAGACACCGTGTGGGCATATGGCCATTGAGTAATGATCCATGGAAGTCCCCCACTAAGCACAAGACACGTGGGTCCTAAACATTCTATCCATATGTCTCAGCTGGCCCTGGCATTAGGACTTGTGGTTTCCATGATTATCCTTTGGACTATCATTTTTTTAATCTAGGTTATTATCTTCTCAATTTCTTTGATTCAGGAGTGTCCCAGCCTAGCCCCCCCAAACACCACCACGCTGTAATGGGCAACCTCCCTCCTCACCAGAGGACACCACAATTGCAGGTTCTTAAGGCCCTCCTCCTGCAACATGGCTTGAAAGTAAAACAAAAGGACCTCCATGGCTTTGGGGATGAAACTCTTGTTTTAGCCCCATGGATTAGTCTGGAGAATATCTGGGACACTTCCATTTGGTCCCAGCTTCTCTTTCTTGCAAAAAACGTGAGGTTTATGAAGGGTACACACCCCCTCCCCCATTCTTCCCTATCCTCCTTGCCATAATTGATGGCCTTAGAGGCTCCACTGTGGAGGAAGTTATTTCTGCCCATAACAAATGCTATAAGGAGGAACCAAAACTGGCTCTTCAAAGCACATCCCTCCCAGCCCCCTCTTACAATAACTCAATAACTCAGATGAGGAGGAACTCAAACCTTTCAATGATAATAGACTGCCACCCCAACCACCTCCTGCTACAGCCACACTCCCAACCACTCCTCCCCCTCTTTAACCTTGCAAGGACCTCCCCTTGCTCAGTCCTGGACACACCCAAGTGACTGCCAATTCCCTGACACGCCCCTTTGCTGCCTTGTCTGTTAACATAGGGCCAGATGCAACAACTATCGCTTAGCCAATGCAAACATTTAACCCATACCTGTAAGGCATGTGTCCCCCCAGTCCCCTTGGGCCCCTACAGCCGTAAGGAGTCAATCCTAGAGGACTTACCCCAAATTCTATCTGGCAGATGATGTTACCCACATACCTTCTTTTAGTAACCTCAAATATGTTCATATCATTGTGGACACTTACTCTAAGCTTACTTTTGCTATTGCTCTCTCAGGGAGAAGGTGTCCCATGTCATTAAGGTGATAAAAACCACTATGTTGGTCATGGGCATACTCTGGTCAATTAAAACTGAACATGTCCCTGCATACACATCTGCCCAATTCACATCCTTCATGGAATCTTGGAGAATAAAACACTCCCTTGGGATCCCCTACAACCCACAAGGACAAGCCATCATGGAGAGAACTAACTGGACCCTAAAGGAACTAATTATAAAACAAAAGTCCACTATGTTGCCCAAGGATCCCCACTTGCCGCTAGTGGAAGCTCTCATCACCCTCAATTTTCTCACCTTTGATGAGGTAGGACTCTCCCAAACCTACAAACATGGGAGATCACAACCAACCACAATACCTTACCCTTAGTCCTCTGGAAGGATCCTCTTACTAATACCTGGAAGAGACCCCACCCTGTTTTAACACAGGGCCGAAGGGTATGCTTGTGTTTTTCCAGAAACTTCACAGATCCCGATATGGATCCCTGCCAGAAACATCTGTCCAGCCACTGAATCAGGGATCAACCTTTATGAAGAGGATGATGCCAAACCCCTCTGGCTGGATACGGGACATTAAACTTATTCCCCCCTTTTCTCCTTTTATCTCCTTTTCTCCCTACTACCACGTCCCAGAAACCATTTCGGACAATTCTTCTTGTTTGGTGTGGTGGGCCTAGATTCCCATGCTTTTCCTAGGCTTTATTTTAGCCACTCTATTTTGCTGTATTCCTCCCCTTCAAGCAAGTACTTCTCCTTAGCCACACCTTTGCTTTTTTTGCTTATTAATGCCTCTTATTGTAATGCTACCCTCCTACCAGCCATAAATTCCTTTGCAACTCCTTTGATTATATAGATCTGCTACCATTAAGGACACTCAATGCTACTAATTATGACCTAAGGGTGTGCTCACGACAGTCACCCAGCCACCTGTCCTACCTCGGTCTTTTTCAGGTTCTACAGTTTATTCTTTTTAGCTGGGACAGTTCACATGCCACAGAGCCACCACAAATTGTCCCTCCCATGCCTCCTAGGCGACAGCCACACCCCTCGAGTTTTCTCACCAGATTGGCAAGTAGTCAATGATGGGTAAGACCTCAGGAGATGGGGCAACCTAAGACAGGCACCATCGCAGGTGATGATCCCTTGGGGCCTGGGGTCAACAATGGCTTGGCAAAGAACCATGCCTCCCAGGGTCGCCAATAATAAAACACCCCTCAGGTTTTCTCACTAGGATGGTGGGTAGTCAGTGACATGTAAGACTCCATAAGATGGGGCAACCTAAGTCAGGCCCCATTGTATGTGATGATCCCTTGGGGCCTGGATTCAACAATGGCTTGGCAAAGAACCATGCCTCCCAGGGTTGCCAATAATAAAAACAAAAAGGAGGATATGTATGGCACAATGCAGTTCTGGTCTTAGCCAGATTGCATGGCAGAAGAAACCAGGAAGTGGCTTCTGTGAACATGGCATCCTGTGCAGGCCTGGCATGATAACAGCTACAGTCCCATGCTCGTGAGAAACCTGCTACAAGATGATCTGTCTGGAGAAAGGCTGTCATTGGTCACAAAAAGGAGACCACCCCATACAATGATTGGCCAGCCAAACCCCTTAAAACCCCCTACACTTCCTTGAATAAACAAGTTTGCTGCAGCTCGCCCTCTGCCTGTTTTCACCCAACTCCCAGAGTCTGTTTCTTGATTCCGTGCTTCTCACCCCCAACTCGGCAGATTCTCTGCCATCCCTCCTGGGCTTGTTCTGGGGGGGGGACCCCAACACCCACCCGTGTTGCTAAAAAATGTATTGACATTATGAACAGTAAGAAAATATTTGACATCTTTCTCACAATACCTGGAGCTGAAGGCAGATTAACAATAGATTTGAATTACCCAAGGTATCTCAGGATCCACTAAGCCAACAATGTTCAAGGTATTGTGAAGTGCTGTCTCAGTGCATGAGACAGCATTAAATGTGTAGTAAAAGACAAATTAGTTCTCTAAAATCAGTCTTTTCATTCCAGAAAATGCAAGCTAACCTAGTGTCGGATGGAAAAATCAGTTGTTTTCTGTGGATACAACAGGGAGGGGTTAAAAGGAAGAATACATTCCAAGCAACAAGAGAAAACTTGGAGGAAATGAATACATTCACTGTTTTGATTAGGTGATAGTTCTGTGACTTGAAGAGAAGGCTCAGGGTTAAAGGTGCTTTCTTGCAAAACCTGCCAGCCTGGGTTTGATTTCCCAGTACCCATGTAATGCCAGATGTACAAAGTGATGCAGCAAGAGGCACTGGAGAACCCATACTTTCTCTTATCAGTCTCCCTCTCTCTCTCTCATTCTCTTTCTTGCTCACTTGCACATAAATATACATTTAAAAAATTCATCATGTATACTTTAATTATTATTGATTTAAAATTTAAATGTAATTAAAGTATATTTAAATATTTTTATTTATTTATGTACAAGGACAGAGAAAGAGAGACAGCTAGAAAGAAAAAGCATTCCAGGGCTTCCAACCACTGCAAATGAACCTTAGATGCATGTGCCAGTTTGTGCATCTAGCTTTATGTGAGCACTGGGGAATCAAACCTGGGTCCTTAAGCTTTGCAGTCAAGAGCCTTAAATACTGAGCCGTCTCTCCAAACACAATTTGATTATATTTAAATTATACATAAGTCATGATTTGATACATATACATTACTTATTTGAGCCACTAATATTTCCAAGTCTTTCTTACAATTTCTACTGATATTTGAAAATATGCTCATGTATATAATCTTTTGTAAAGCTACAAAACATCAGTGCCTGAATGTATAAATATATGCACATGGTTGTTTATTGTATCATTCTTTTTAAAAAATATTTTTATTTATTTGGGAGAGAGTGAGGCAAATGAGAGACAGAGAGAAAGAGAGAATGACCATGCCACAGCCTCCAGCTGCTGCAAATTAACTCCGGACACTTGAACCACCTTGTGGGCATGAGTTACTTTGTGCTTGTCTCACCTTTGTATTGGGGTCCCTCCTAGGGCAAGCCCAGGATGGGATGCAGGGTTTCCACTGAGCAGGAAGTGAGAGGCATGGAGTCAAGACACAGACACCAGGAGTGGGGTGAAAGCAGGCAGCTGCTGCAGACTCATTTATTCAAGGAAGTGAAGGGGTTTTTAAGGGTTTGGTTGGCCAATTGTTGTACGGGGTGATTTCCTTATTGTGACCAATGACAGCCTGTCTCCAGGAAGATCATCTCACAGCAGGTTGCTTGTGGGCATGGGACTGTAGCTGCTGTCACACCAGGCCTGTGCAGAATGCCACGTCCACAGAAGCCACTTCCTGGTTCCTCTTATCAGATGGCCTGACTAGGGCAGACCTGCACTCTGCGACACATACTAGCAGGTGGCCTGGGTAGGGCCCAACCTGCATTGTGCCATACATATGCTCCTCTTTGTTTTTATTGGCAACCCTGGGAACCATGGTTATTTGCCAAGCCATTGTTGACCCCAGGCCCCAAGGGATCACCTCATGCAGTGGTACCTGCCTTAGGTTGCCCCATTTCATAGAGTCTTACCCAACATTGACTACCTGCCACCCTGGTGAGAAGGCCTGGGGGGTTGTGGCTATTGCCTAGGAGGCATGGGAGGGCCATGTAGGGGTGGTTCTGTGGTGTGGGAACAGTCAAGGTGAGAATCAGCTATAGAACCTGAGAAATACTGGGGTAGTACAGGTTTACAAATGAGAAATGACAGGTAAGACAACATATGGTGGTTCATGAGGGGTTGCCCCTTCCGATTGATAAATGGCTCCCTGTAGTAGAACCTGGTTTGTTTGAATGGCAGTGATTCACTGAGAAAAAGCTCTTAGACATCTGAAAAGGATCAGCATGATTGCTAGAATATCTAGGATTCCCACCAGGATAAGAAGGGAGGAAGGAATGAAGAAATAAATGTAAAGTTATCATCAGTAGAAACATCTGCAAAGCTAATTGGCTCCTGTCTAATGATAACATGGAGTCATGCAAGGGCTCAGTCGACAACTAAGGAAGGAGCAGTTGAGAAAGGCCCCAGAAAAGAGTAAAAAGGCAGAGGTATTGAGTGTTGGGACCAAGACAAAATAATACGGGGGGTTTAACATAAACAGGTTGTCGGGTGGCTGTTGTGCACTCACCCTTAACATTTAGTGTCCTAAATGATAGCAGATCAATGCAATCAAAGCAGTTGCAAATGTATAAGGTCCTGTGCCAAGGAGAATGTCCAGGGTAATTGGAATCCCTAACCCAAGATTGTGGCAGGCCTGGGATTTAGCCAGGTCATTATAAGTGACTTTCCATTGGAGGAAATCAGGGGGGAGAAGGAAGACCTTGAGGAGTGAGTACCAGTTATAGTAAGTCTGCAGGTGGATGGCCCATTGTAAAAGGACTTGTTCAAAGTAGGAGGAGTCAACACCAGATTCCTGGGCTGCCTTGCGGATGAGAGCCAGATCAGAGGTGTGTGTGGGATACCAGGGCCAGGCTGTTGCATCTGGCCCTACGTTAATGGGGAAGGTGGCGAAGGGTGGGGCAATGGGGCATGTCAGTGAACTGGCAGCTGCCTGGGTGTGTCCAGGACAGAGCAGAAAGAGGTACTTCCAAGGGTAAAGAGGGTGAGGGGTGGTTGTTTTTTATCATTGAAGTCAGGCGTGAGCGCTGTGGCTGCAGGCAGCGCTTGGGGTGGTGGTCTTTTATCATTGAAGGGTTAGTCTTCCTCCTCATCCGAGTTATCATAGGAGGGGACTGGGAGGAACGAGGTTTGAAGAGCCAGTTTTTGTTCCTCCTTACAGCTTTCATTATGGACAGAAATTACTTCCTCCACAAAGAAGCCTTTAAGGCTGGCAATTATGGCAAGGAGGATAGGAAAGAATGGGTTGGGGTGCGTGTTTCCATCCTGAACCTCGTGTTTCCTCACAAGGAAGAGAACCCGGGACCAAATGGAAGTGTCCCAGATGTTCTCAGGACTAATCCATGGGGCTAAAACAAGAGTTTCGTCCCCAAAGCCATGGAGTTCCTTTTATTTCATTTTTAAGCCATGTTGCAGGAGGAGGGCCTCAAGGGCCTGCAATTGTTGTGTCTTCTGATGGGGAGGGAGGTTGCCCATTACAGTGTGGTGGTGTTTGGAGGTGGGCTAGGCTGTGACACCACTGAATCAAGGAGAGTGAGAAAATGATAAAACATATCAAAAATGATAGCCCAAAGGATAATCATGCAAACCACAACACCTGTTGTCGGGCCAGCTGAGACATACAGACAGAATGTTTAGAACCAAAGTGTCATGTGCTTAGTGGGGGACTTCCGTGGGTCATTATTCCATGACTATATGCCACATGGTGTCTCCAGGGATGCTCAGTCAACGGCCTTGCCTTGGTTCTGAAATTGGGTGGGTCAGACCCTTATGTGATTTCACTTGGATGAATTGAGAGTGGAGGGGCCAGCACTGGCTTTGTGACCATGTGGCAATGTGTGCCTTCCTGCCAGTGAAAAGGATGAACAAAAGGAAAAGGGGGGAGGAGGGGGCTGCCTGCTCACCCTCAGGCTGCTGTCAGCACACAGAACAGAAAGGGGCCTACTAACCGATGGTCAAGGTGTGGGCGTCTCACCAACACTGAGGGGGGGGTGTGTCCCTGTTCAGGTGCCAGATGTTGGGGTCCCTCCTAGGGCTAGCCCAGAAAGGGGATGAAGGGTCTCCGCTGGGCAGGGAATAAGAGGCGCAGAGTCAAGACACAGACATGGGGAGTCAGTGAAAGCAGGCAGAGCTGCTGCAGGCTCATTTATTCAATGAAGTCTAGGGGTTTTTAAGGGTTTGCTTGGCCAGTTGTTTTATGGGGTGGTTCCATGCTTGTCATCAATGATAGCCTGTCTCCAGGCAGGGTGGTTCCCTTCTTGTAACCAATGACAGCCTGTCTCTGGCAGATCATCTCACAGCAGGTTGCTTGCAGGCATGGGGCTGTAGCTGTTGTCACACCAGGCCTGTGCAGAATACCACATCCACAGACGCCACTTCCTGGTTCCTCCTAGCCTGTGGCCTGGCTAGGGCCTGACCTACATTGTGCCATACACATTTGTATCTGGATTATGTGGAATCTAGAGAGTTGAACATGGGTCCTTATGCTTCATAGGCAAGTGTCCTAACTGTTAAGCTATCTTCCCAGCCTCCTCATTCTGTTTTTTTTTTTTTTTTCTTTGATATGACTATAATGCTACAATGAGTTCAAGTGAACCTGCTTACTGGGGACATGTCTTATTGGAGAGTGACATGGCAATGAAGGGATAAAAGAGGAATCAAGAACTTTAAAAATGAGAAGAAGTAAAATGAGATTTTGCTCTCTAGATTCCTGGAGAACTTGGAGGCCAACTGCTTGGAAGTACAGCAAACCCAGTAGTGACTTTGGAGCACTTTGTTTTTTTAACCCCAACACGAAAGTGACCTCTATATGTGTAATACGAAAATGGAAAAGCACCTCTAGAGTATGTTATTAGCTAAGTTGTGTAGTGAACTGTATAGGCATACATTACTGAATTAAAGTCTGAAAAGAGGGCTGGAGATGTAGGTCAGTAATGGAGCATATGCAAGGCTAAAGTACGAATACTAGAAAAGAACTCTGAAAAGAGATTTTAGGACAATTTGTGAGGACAACAGTCACTGTAGCCCAGGCTGACCTGAAATTCAATATGTAGCCTCAGGGTGGCTTTGAACTCACAACAATCCTCCTATCTCTGCCTCCCAAGTGCTGAGATTAGACGTGTGCCACGACACCCAGGTGAGAAACACAAGATTTATTAAAATATAGTGGGATTGCTTTGAGAGACAAACTGTTTGAGAAGGACAGGAAAACTCATGAGAAATCAGTAACCGATCTGCATAGAAAATATATCCTAGATAAGAGAGCTGCCTTAAAGTTCACCTTGTTTTCTGATTTCAGTCTTACTGCACACATTAAGTAGTTCTGGGAGACTTTTTCTGGCAAGTAGGCATGAACCACAATGGCTGTTGACTCTGCTTTGTGAACCCAGGTGGTAACAGGAAGTGGCCCAAACTTTTCTAGGGCTTTTCTATCCCTCACACCATGCTATTCTTTGGGAATAATAATGACTGAAAGAGCAATAACTTTTGGGTATTTTTTTTTTTTTAGCAATAACGTTTTTAATGAAATAAAAATTTAAGGTCAATGCTAGTTTACTGGCACATGAAAGCAGGTGCCAATATTTTTTGAAGATTTTCCAAATGTGTAAAACTTTGAAACTTCATATGATTTTAGAAGTTAAGAATTGTTTATTTTTTTTAGTAAGATTTAAATCCTCTTTCTATCACCTCTTGGCTCTGTGATTTCAAACTTGTTATTTTTTCTTTCTGAATTTGTTAGCATGCATGCATAAAACATATATAATGACTTTGAAGTTAATTGATATGTATGTGTATGCATTGTATGGTTCATATTTTTGCCTCATTACACTGCTTAAACATGGTATGAAACTCTACATGTTTTGTTATGATTTTCTAGAAGCAGAATTGCAAAGTGAAGTTACATGTGGTTGAAGCTGGGGCCTGATTGCGGAGAACATGTGAGGAAGTGCTGTGAGTGATCTGTGCTGGAAGGCATGGGAAGCAGAACAGGAAGAGCAGGATCGGGCTTCGTGGGCTTTGTCCAGCTGCCAGGTAGGTGTGCCCTTTGAAACACAGCCAGAAAGAGAACCAGTTACCAACCTGAGAGAAGATAAGAGGTGGTAGAGAGCACAACACTAAAGGCTCCAAGAACATTACAGAAAGATTCTAAGAGCCACAGTGTGGTAAAGAATATACAGAGGCATTTTTGGCCCCCCATTCTCACCCCCATACTAATTGATACATTCATGACTCCACAGTGAATACCAATAACCCTACAGTGGAATGGTGGTGGGGAAGAGGGAATATAAGTAGATAATATGAGGAGAATGTGACCAACACATGATTTGTTCATAAAGTTCATAATTTATCTAGTGAAGTTCATCAGAGTAGTTTCATGGAGGAAATGTGAAATATGTCAAGTGACTTGAGACACGAAGAGATGCAGCTTGAATCCATGGGTTTCCAAGTAATGGAAGGCATTAACCATTGTGATATTGGAGATCATGGCAGTATGGTTGAGCAGAGATTAAGAGGGTCTCGGATCAATCAGAAGTCGACTCATTAGGTAATTCTTTTAATGAATATGGTACTGCTACTGTTCTTCTGTTCATCTGTGCATAGAATTCCATGCAGCTCCCCTTCTTTATAAAGCCTTCCTCATTCGCAGTCCTTCCTCCAGGTATTTTTCTGCTTGCTGTATTACCCCATGGCATTCCCCAGGCCTTTTCAGAGGTAGCTGCATTGGTTCCCACCACAATTGTGGGGTACACTGTACTTGGTGATAAAGATTCAATGACTGGCTGCTATCGTTTATTTTGGTGGTTTTAGTAAAATAGAATTTTACACATAACAGGCATGGATTTCATATTCATTAAAGGACTCTGTAAAAATGTGATACATATGTTGCTAGGAAAAACATGGGGCATTATCATCTATCTGTCTGTCTGTCATCCATCTATCCATTTTAGTTTAGGAGATAAATAAACATAATTATGTTTAAATATTGTAATCTGGAGAAACAGGCATTGTGGTGAATCATTTAATTCTAAAGTGATGTAATTCTTTTGATTAGGCAACACAGTTATCCAAGTATACCTTGTTGAACTACCTACAAGAGGAAGCTTTTCCTTGAGAAGGTGAAGAGGGAAGCATGAAAACACAAGTGAGTGTTAGTAAGAGCATATCTGGTGTAGATAAGAGTTAGGATTATATTGCTCGAGTACATATTGAATCCAAAGCCCAGGCCTTATTCCCATTGTGAGGAGTTTATGGGCAACGATTGGCTAAATTCCTGCGTCATATAATAGTTTTCTAAGTTTACTTACACTAACCACACATAAGTTATGAAACGGAACCAATAGAGAAAAGGAGCTTTCCCAGACTAGGTAACAAATAGGTGTTGGGAAAGGGTGTGCTTTCTGGAGATGTATGTAAGTCAAATCAACTAATCAAAAAGAGAGTATTGTATTTTTGCATGCATTGTAGCTTAATCATTGCTCTGAGCTGCTTAATCCTCGCACTATTCTCTGTTGTCCAGTAGCAGCATGGCTTAGAAACATAGCTCAAATGCTGGGGTCACAACTTGAGTTACAGTCTTTTCCACTTCCCAAATATGGTGACATTAACAATTCTTCATGAGCCTCAATTTATTATTTATGAAACAAGATAATGATATTTATTTTCATAGGACTACAAATTAGATTGGTAGCTATATACTCAGCACTTAATAGTTAAAACAGAGTATTTTGCTCACATTAGCCATGCAATTATGTTCCTATGTTTAACATGACTACTTTTATATTTCAATATACATTCTCAGGAGAGAAGTGAGTGAAGAAATAATAGGTATTTCTGAGTACTCATACTATAACATTTTGACATAAATATGACTATGTGGGATATAGAGATTACTAGTTCTGTTTCCTAGAATTAAGTTTAGCAGATTTCACTCTTCTCATGATCATGTGGGTCTTTATGTTTTTAATGTGCACTATCCTTTCATTTCCAAGATAGATTTGCATAAAGTAAGCTATTTTGGATTCCAAATGTTCCCCAAAAACCCAGGTGTTAAAGACTTGGTCGTCAGCTTGTGGCTCTGTTGAGGAGACGGTACCTTCAACATGTGGGTCCAGTGTTGGGCTTCAGCCCTGGACCTCTTGCTTGTTTCATTTCTCTTCCTCTTCTGGGCATGAGTGGAGTGGTTCTGTTAAAACATGGTTCTATCATGACCTGCTTCCTCACCACTGACTCAACACATTATGGATTAAAATCTCTGAAAGGCAGAGCCAAAATAACCTTTTCCTATTTACAAACCAGTTTTATTGTAAATTTGTTAAAAGGGAAGACAGCCAATTAACAGCAGCTTCCTAGGAGAATTCTAATAAAAATCTGATATTTTAACTCAGTTCTCGTTTCGTTCCACAATTTTCTTCTTCATTAAGACAAGCCCACTAAATTAGAAAATAAGAAGATAATCATATATCCATTAAAATATAAATTGAAAAAGAAACTACAGTAAGAAAAAACAGGAACAAAATTTCACATTTCTGTTTATAGTTATGCATGGGTACCCCAAATCATTCAATAAAGTCAGACAAATCCCCTTTTTTGTGTCAAATGTAGCATTATATTGGTAGTAAGTTATAAATTAAACTAACCTGAGATGATCACTTTGAGGTTGGCTCTCCTGTTTTATCAATAAATTCCATAAATGTTCTTGAAAAAGAGAAAATAGAGAGTTATGATTTAGACTTGTAGTAGTGTTAGAGTGATCACTAATGTGCCTTTTTTCTTTTATTATTACCTTTACTATTATTATTTGAAATAGAGTCATATTGTGCTGCTCAGACTGGCCTCAAGTTTGAGATGCTCCTGCCTCAGTTTCGTTCACAGCTGAACATATAGGACTGTGCCACTATACTCAATAGTGAAATGTCTTAGGATTGAATCATGATTTCTTTTCCTCTATCAAACTGAATTGACTCAAGAATTTATTTCATAATAGCTTATAGCTGGCCAACTATTTATATATAATTAGCTCTGAAAATTTAAAGAAGTATCTCTGAACGTTTTTGCAAACCTGTTATTTGAGGGACCCTTCATACACAGAGTTTATAAAGGCAGCTATTTTAGTAGATTTGTTGAATAACATAACCTCAGTGCTTGTTACAGGCTTTAGCAGATAGTGTAAATTAATAAATATTTGTTGAAGGTTTTTTTTTGCAATTTTATGTTCTCATTTTACATGTCAAATAAACCATCAACATCAAAATGACCAAGCTACATTTCCAGAGGAGATGGCTCATAGATAAAAAGGCAGAAATTGAGATCTCCATAGGGATTACTAAATGCCAGAACCACTGTACTGCATTGCTCAAAAATGGGGTACCAAGTAGCTTCTGAGAAGTTAAAAGATAATGAAAAATTGGTTTTTGAAGAGATTGTCATCTAATGGATACATCCAGATAAATGTAATTTAAAATAATGGGGGAGATGCTGTCATAAGTATTCTTAGAAATCATTATGAAATCCTACAAAAACTGAGTTTTTAAGATGTAGGAATCTATGACTTCTGCATAGTGTAAAGGGTCATGCACATTTGGCATTTTATGGAGTGATAATATTTAATGAGCAGGTGAGTAATGAAAAATAAATAAAAATAACAAAGGCAAGTGCTTGAAGAAATATAAAATAAAAAATAATGGTGGGGGTTTGGAGAGATGGCTTAGCGGTTAAGGCACCTACCTGCCTCCTAAGCCTAAGAACACCTGTTCGATTCTCCAGGTCCCACAGCCAGATGCAGTGATGCAAAGATGCAATGCTGCACTTGCCCACAAGGGGGCGCGTGTGTCTGGAGTTTGTTCACAGTGGCTGAGAGGCTGCTGGCATGCCCATTCTTTATCTGTCCCTCTCTCTCTCTCTCTCTTACTCTCTCAAAAAAAATGGGAAAGAATAGACAGAGCTAGAAAGAGAACAAGGAAAATGTGTTATTAATACTCAGTGAAAAAATATCCCCCCCAAAAAAATCCAAGGTTCTTTAACAGTACAGGGGAGTTAAGAATATATATGTTAAGACAATAATGGTGGTGAAACCTATAATCCAAACTCTTGGAAGGCAGAAACAGGAGGATTATTGCAAGTTTGAGGTCAACTAGGGCTACCTAGTGAGACCCTCCATGTCTCAAAAAGACAACCAATAAATACTCTATCTATCTATCATCTATCAATTTAATCATCTATCTATCTAATTTTTTTTTACAACAATGGTGAGTGGAATGCAGTCTCCATTGCTGCAATAAACAGGAAGTCAAGTGGAGGGAGTAGCCTATCATACTCAGTGTCTCTAAAGCATTTATGTAACATTTGTTATATACCTGACATTAGGCACCACATATGATTAAGTATATGAAGCAAATTTCCTACATTTATGATCTTCTCACCATTTTTTGGATCACATATTATTCGCAAGGCCTAAGTTGCTGTTCGCATTTTCCATAAGTACTTTACTAATTATACTGGCTCCATTGTTTACTTTGGAAATAACCTGTGAAATTTTGCCAACATTTAACTTAGACATTTATAGTGGCTACTGTATTGATTAGCTCATGCTATTTTACCATAACTTCTTCATAAATCCTGGCCTTGCTTTACATATTAATTGCTTAACAAGGCCTTTGGAAGCCTTTTCCCATGCCTCATTCACGATCATATCTGTGATCTTCCTTTGGGTTAAGACTCCAGATATGGAGCATCCTGACTCCACCTCATCTAGACTTGTTCTCTTGAGCAAAGACCTTGTAGGTTTTCCTAATCAACTGGAGTAAATGGTGTTAGGTTTAATCCATGTGTCTCTTTCCTCGGTTTATTGAACAATAATTATTTACTCTAGGCCAGTTACTGTTCTATCAAAGTAGCATAGATAGATCTTCTTGGTTTTTATTTAACTACATGATTACAAATACCATTTAAATGGTAATGAGTATTATGACACCAACACAAAGTAAAGTGATAAAGAATAACAAAGGATGGAAAGGGAAAAGTATAAGTAAGAGGATTATAAAATGGGTCTCTGAGGCGGTATTTGTAGATAAGCCTCAGAACCAAGCATGACCATCAGAAAAAGGAATGCATATTTCAGGCAGAAGGGAGAGGCAAGGGCATAGTGTTGAATTCTAGCATCAGAAAAAAAGGCATTTATTTAATATGATGGGAGAAAGGAACATGGTGGAAAAATGAGGTGCCACTTTTGAGCTCAGAGCTCACAGTATGGATCAGTTAGTAAAATTTCAAGGGTAAGACAGGAATATTTGCCATTTCACATCTGGGAAATTCCCAAGGGAAGGAGAAAAAGGAATGGCTATTGTTCCACTTCCTTGCTTTGTTATGTTGTCTCTGTAACAGTATTAATTTAACTAAATTCCAATCTGTACTCTGTATACAATAAGTATTATACTGATCATTTTCTTCTTCTTTTCTTCTTCTTCTTCTTTTTTTTTTTTGGAGAGAGTCATAGAGAGGGGGGAGACAGACAGAAAATGGGTGTGTCAGCAGCCTTCCAGCCTCTGTGAACTAACTCCAAACGCATGCACCCCCTTGTGGGAAAGTACGGCATTGCGCCCTTGCATCACTTTGTGTCTGGCTAAATGTGGGACCTGGAGAATCCAATGGCTGTTTTTAGGCTTAAGAGGCAGGTGCCTTAACCCCTAAGCCATCATTCCAGCCCTTCTTCTTGTTTTATTAACAATCGTGGCAAAAAGAATTGCAAAAGAATCCAGATAAGAAAGTAAAGCAATAATAAAGAGTCATCTATGAATCTAACAACTTGTGGAGAGGGATAACATGTAGAACCCTATCCAACAAAATATATAATTTAAATATATTAAATATATTGATTTAAGCAAGTCAAAGAAGCAAAAAAGTAAGAGGAAGTAGTTAGGTAAACATCACAACTATGGAGACTGACATGTATGTTTTAGGAATTGGGCACAAAGATTATAAATAGGCTGAGAACTTTGGAAAGACTGGGCTGGGCCATCTTCCTCTAATGAAATCCATTATGATCAACACACTCATATGAGAGGTTTTCCAGATTGTCTAAGGAGAGATTATCAGCAACCTCTGCTAACCTTCTAGAGCTACTCAAGCCAGAATCTAATCAAGGGATTCACCACATCCCTCACTAGAATTTGGCTTCTGTTCCTTGGCCCTGTGTTCTTCCCCTTCCCTATGTAAACCTTGTGTGAAAGCTCTTGATGGTATAGCTCCTACCCCTAAAGAATTCAGGGCAATTCATTCAGATACAAAATATATCTTTTTAAAAATATTTTTATTATTTATTACAGAGAGAGGGTGGGGGAAGAATAGGCATGCCAGGGCCTCTAGCCACTGCAAACAAACTCCAAATGCATGTGCCACCTCGTGCATCTGGCTTATGTGGGACCTGAAGAATCGAGCCTGGATCCTTAGGCTTCTCAGGCAAGCACCTTAACCTCTAAGCCATCTCTCCATCCCAAAAATATTTCTTTAGGAAAGACAATATTTTCTTCTGGAAAAAAATAATGGCTGTGTTTAAAATTATGATTTTCCCTCATTTTCATATAATATGGTCCTTATCAAAATCAAGGCTTAAATCTCTGAGCTTACGATCCCCTGGCCATGGAGCGAAGGATGAAATCCACTGCATTCTCAAGGATCTCTGTTCCCAGTAGACTTAGGAATTTGGGAAACTCTGCTTCTGGCCTTTTGCTGGAATCATCTGGCTTGTGGTCATCTGGCTTATGGTCTGATTTGTCCTCTGGATTGTCCTTGTCCTTTGGCACATCATCTGAAAGAAACAGACCTGAAGGTCACCTGGGATTTTTGCAACAAGAAAAGGAGGTCTCTTTATAGAACCCTTGGTATCTGCTTGCTAATTACATCATCACATAAGGCTACACTTGCTGAGTGTTTTGTGCCTGTCCAGGGTAAGTCTTCCCATATGTAATCACACTTATTCCTAAACAAGCAGGTATAGACATAGATGCTTAGGTAGCTGTTAGCTGCATTTTGAGGCTGAGAGAACCAAAATTCCAGAAGTTAAGTTTCTTTCTTATAGTTAAACAGCTAGTTAATGCCAATAGAAGACTTGAGATACAGAATATATAGACTTTCCATGCAATACAGAATATCTCTCCTCAATGTGATCTTCATTCCAATGGTAATGGTGATAATAAAGATGAAATCTCAAGGAGTAGCCTTGAGTTCACACACATTGCCTCTCCACAACTCTATGAGATAGGAAAAGGACTATACTAATTGAAAGATAAGGAAATGGAACTGGAGAGAGATTTAGAATTAGATTAGAAAGACATAGAATTAGTAAGTGGCAGAAATTGAATTCAAGCCCATGCTTGTCTGATATTAAAAATCTGGAATTTTAAGTACTCTGTGATAAACAATGTAGGTCTTTGACAAAGTATTATATAATTTTCACTCCTTTTCTGAGACTGAAAACTATGATAATGATTCTGTCACTCATTTTACAATGTGTAGTGTAAATATGCTATTAGTTTATAAGTAATTATTTTACAAATGCTGTGAAATTTTACCTATGAACAATCTCATGGGATATACAATTTTTAGCTTACCAGACTAAAAACAGAAGAGGTAAGGGCCTTGCAAAAAGCAAGAAAAAGCAGGATGTTGACTGCAGGCTTTGTACATTGGTTCTTCATCAACTGTTCTCTGGATTGAGTTCAAAGGGTCCAGAGGGTCAAGCCAGTACCTTGGCTGTTTTGGCTTTACTTAGTGGTCTTTATTTTTATCTCATGGAAAGGACTGAAGGTGAGGCAGCAGATTCAGTGCCCTGTTTCCTTCTGAAACTTGATGGTAGAATGATGACATTTATCTTTTATTGCCAAGAAAAATTGTGGCCAGATTTTAGACTTAATATATAGTATGGCAAATGAAATTTAAATATCAGACAGCAAATTAGGTTTAGTATAATAATGATCCACATGTTATTTAGCAAGAACTTTTACTAAAAGTTATGCATTGCTTATCTGAACCTCAAAATTAAGAGGGCATATTATTTTTTTTTGTTTTTATCATTTATTTTTTATTTATATTATTCTAATTTTACATTCATAATGGTGACTCCATTATCCTCCTCCCTGTCCTCCCTCTTCCAAAGGGACCCTCATCAATGGGGAATGTGGGTCATATTCATTAAACCCTAGCAAAAATAATTCTTAAAAAATCAATTAAACTGATATGATCTATTTTGCCTAAAACAGAAGAATTTATCTTTCTCTTGACCTTAGAAGTTCATGAACACTTAGATCTGAAGTAAACTTTTTTATAATGAAATGTTTTTAAGTATATTAAAAACAAACAAAGGACAATATCAGATATTTATCGGTAAACTGAACAGCATGTTTTGACTCATGCCCAATATACTGCCTTCTGACTTCATGTGAGGCTGTCAAAGTTCAAAAGCCATGAATTCATGTAATATCCTGAATTGGAAACAATAAAAATCTTCTAGAATTCTGTTTTAGAAGCATTTATTGCTTTCTATGCCATAACTGAACAGTCAATAGAAACACTAGTTTGGCATCTATAATGAAAACTGCTATACTAATTGTGGTAGTTTGAATATATGGCTCCCAATATATTCAGTATTTTATTAGTTTATAATTTGCATCTGCAGCCACCTTACTGGAGGCAATGTTACTGGGCGGATCTTAAGGTGTGATGGTGGATTTGAGATTCCATGTAAAGATATGTAAAGTGTGCCCAGTGGGAGTTCCTGAAGTGTGCTGTGCTGTGTGGCTGGTTGGCTTTTGTTCTCTGGCCCTGTAAGAGCAGGCCAGCTTTTTTTCTGCTTTTTTTTTTTTTTCCAGTTCCATTATGGAACTTCCCCTGGATCTGTAAGCTTCAATAAATAATATCCCTTTCTCCATAACTGTGCCTGGTCTGGAAGTTCATCTCAGCGAACCTGAAGCTGTCTGATACACTAATCAACAAATATTTGCCCATCCAGCTGTTGATGTTTTTGTCAGATAGAGACATGGCCTTCACATACAGCATAAGGTGACCACAGTACCCAGCTGGGCTTGTTTTCCTTGTGAGGAGGAGGAAGCAGACTCCTGTTTTTCAGTCCTGGGCTAGTACTTCATCACAGACCTTTATCCTCACCCCATTCAGTGATAGTGCCATTGTTTTACTGAGAACAGAGAAGAAATTAATTTGCTGAAAGTCACTCAGCTGGATCTGGGCATGATGGCACATGCCTTTAATCCCAGCACTTGGGAGGTAGAGGTAGAAGGATTGTCATGAGTTCAAGGCTGCCCTGAGACTATGCAGTGAATTACAGGTCAGCTTGGGCTAGAGTAAGACCCTCCCCACCCCCACCTTGTACAACCAAAACAGAAAACATGTCACTTAGCTGAAAAGTAGCTGTGACAGCATGCAAGCTTAAATTTCTTTGAACTTCAAGAATACATCATACTACTTGCACAGAATTGATCTCTGAAGACATGTGCTAAGTATAAAACTACTAACTCCTTGTATCAAAAGGAGAGTTATTTTTCTTCTATGTTCCTATCTACCTCCTTGCATAATATCTAAGTTTTACTAACTTAATATTTTAATAAAATACTAGCTATTAGCTCTTCAGTATCCATGAAGTTTGAGATTGGAGTATAGGAAGACCAGAATTAGCATCTGTCTTTGAGTCACATGCAGGGTTCTTAAGAGTTTTGTGCCTTACATTGTATAGAGTCCTACAGGCTGAATGTATGATTTGTTGTCAATAAAACATTAGCCATATAATTCACCACTGAAAGCTATTCTACATAGCTCTTGTATATATCATACATATGTATACCTATGTACCCATTTATATATGTATACTACTTATCACAGATAAGCTTACAATAAATGTTCTACAGTATTATCATTAATAATAGCAAGAAAATTATGCATAACTTAATTTTCTCTCTAGGACTTCAGATGATTATGACATTTTAAAATGTTATTAGAATATGCATAAATATACCAGAAACATAATCATATTCTATAGTTAAATATTTCTCTTTTCAAATATGATATGGAATAGACTTTTTCTGTGTTTTAAAAACATTTTTATTTTGTGCATCTGATTATATCTGGGTACTGGGGAATTGAACTTGCAGCCAGTAGGCTTTGTAATCAAGCACCTTTAACCACTGAGCAATCTCTATAGCCCTGGAGTAGTCTTTATCTACATTAACTGTTCACTTGCACTTCTTACTCAAATGTGATTACAAAGCTCTGAATAGATATATCAATGCTGATACTTGTATAGTGTTTATAGTTTACAAATGGTTATCAAGGCCTGTTCATTTTGTTTGGTAATGTAAATAGCTCTGTCATTGTATAGAGGAAGAAACCAAGGCTAAATACAACAAGCCATGTTGACCACCTTCAGAGATGATAAGAGACAGAACTGGGACTTATTGTCCCTAAAGGAACACGAACCACAAATCTCACCTTTCAGCTCACTGTGTTAACTAGTCTTGGAACAGAGTGTACACAAACATCCCTGTTTCCCCTTCTAGAATAATTCTTTTTCAGCATCTGTCCAGGTGTTCTACTGTTATAGTTGTAAGTAGTGTGTGGGTGTAAGTTCTGCCAAATTGCATTCATAGGACCCTCTTGCTAAATAGTTACACATTCTGTTTTCTGTATCACTCTGAATAGAGACAAATCAAGAATTCACAGTCTTCTACATTTTAAAGGGTTAATTCATTAGAATAATATGTGCTACATCTTGGTTCTCTATATGATTAGATCAGATATGAAAGAAGTAGGTGTTTTATTAGGATGGAAAGATTCTGGGAAGACTGGCTTCAGTAGAACAGTACTTCCTCCTCTTATGTTTAAAAGTCCACAAGAACTTTTCCTCTATAAGCTGTTCATTAATATGCACTGATTGAAATGACAAAACCATGCATGTTTATGATAATTATGAAAGTCAATAAAAATCATAAATGATAAAAACATTTGGTATGCATTGATTGCTTATTATTGACCAGGCACTATTCCAATTTGCTGCCTTTTATTTAACTTTCATGCTAACTTTATGAAAAATCTATTACTGTTCTCTTAAATGTATGATGCCCAGAGAGATTTAATAACTTGCCTGAGTTAAAATTTTTCATTAGTGTTGCAGCCAGGCTGCAACAATATATATTGTAGAATATATATTATCCACCATTCAACATTGTTATTTATAATCATCAAAACCATATTTCTAAGAATTTATGAATTTAGACCATAGTATTGCTACTAAATCATATGAGTATATTAGAAAAGTCATTCTAAACTTCACACATTTAACAACAATGGAGGCTTTAACTGAAAGAGATTCTTAATCAAAATGCTTCCTATGTTAGATCTGCCTCCAAACTCCCAGTCCAGTGCTATATTATTGATTCTCAAAGACCCCTCTCCATTTGTGTTCTGAATCAGTGCCAACTTCCACCTCACTGATAGCTACAGTTCAGTTTGTGGGCTGTCATCAGAAACACTTACCTGCATGGCATGTCACGATTAATGCAAACAGTCCCAGGACAACTGTCAGCCGAAGAACTGAGACAGCCATTCCTGCAGTCCTCAGTATAAATGCAGATAAATTACTCAGGTACACCTGAAGCTTTGTTTCATTTATAGGGCACAGATAGGTGACATCATCTGCTGTGGAATTTGGGCTGTTGCACAAGATGTCTGCAACAGCCTGCTCTGGGATATCTACTAATGAGCTCTGCCCTATCATTCAAAACTCAAGGTTTTTCAGAGAAAAAGACCCTCATGATTTTTCTTTTTTATTATTGATTAATTAATTTGTTTACTTATTCTTAACATATTGTATATTGGTCACATTCGCAACCAGTTATACTCTTATGTTCCCTGTCTGCCACCACTATTACAGAGAGCCCAACTTGGTATTCAGAGTGAGGTCAAGAATGCACCAGTCAGTCTCTGAGCAGTGGACATTTCAGGGTACTCCTCATCCTGTGGTTCTTACACAGTTTCTGCCCCCCTTCTGCAATGTTCCTTGTGCCTTGGAGGGTCTGTTATAAGTCTCCTCTAGTGTTGAGCTCTCAGCAGTCTCTGATTTTCTGCTTTGATGAATTTTGAGTCTCCTCAGCATCTACTACCATTTCCCTGGAGGAGGTTCTTAGGCCAGTCGAGAGCAGCACTCATATTTAATCTGCCACTTCCTGGGCAATGTGTCCTGGGCCCTGACAGATGTGATAGAGATGACTTGTCTAGTGCTAGGTAGTTGGTTTTCTTTTCTTGTCCTACTGATGGGTGTGGGTATTCACTGCAATCTATAAAAGGCAGAATCTCTAACCAAGAGTACAAGTGGCATTGATCAAAAGGGATACACAGACACTTTGAAGGGCATACTCTCTCCTTTTAGCCAAAGAGCAGTTTGATTGTTCTGCTGGGCTCTATGACTTTCCAAGCCACAGGCTTCTGACTTGGTTCTTGGTATCAGGTGTGAATTCCTCTTGGTTTGTCAAATGTGTATCTACAAGCAGCACTGATGTGCATCTTCTGGGGAAGTTTGAAGGCAAGAATGGATAATCAGATAGATATTAGGTTGACAAGTGTCCCATATAGTCCCTGTGTACCAGTTTCACTCCGTGTCTGGAACTGATACCCCATCCACACGTGAGCATGCCCTTTTGCACCATGTTCCTTTGCTTTGTGCATGCTCTTTTTTCTTTCTTGGAATATCTTCCCCATCCTCACCCATTGAAGCATCCCTACTTATTCTTCTGGCTGAGGTCAAAATACCCCCTATATGGTGAAACCTTCATGAAAATCATTTTCCCTTCCTGCAACTAAAGCTTCTTTCTTCATCAGCTGACCTGAAGGCCTTAATCCCATTGCCTGAGAACTTAGTGTTTTAGTAACTTTCTCCTCCTTCAACCTGTGGATAGACCAACCATCTACCTATATGCAAATAAAATTATCAATAAAATTAAATACATAAATACATGTTTATGGTGCTCGATCTGGTGATTTAACATATGCATATTTAGATAGCAAAATCAAACTAAGAAACATGCATTATATAGCAAACTTAACATTTATTTTTGGTAAGAGCACTTAAAATCTACTCAGTAATTTTCATGTATGTAATACACTGCTATTCATTATACCTATCATATTTTACACCAGACCCTTTCAATTTATTCTGGCTTATTAATTGATATTTTATATGGTTTGATCTACATCTCTCCCATCCTTCTCCAACCTAACAGCCACCATTCCACTCTTTGCTTCTTGGAGTTTACTTTTCTTAGATGTCACAATATGTGAAAGTAAAATTATGATGTGTCCTTCTAAGGTTTGGCTTATTTCACTTAACATAGTGACTTTCAAATTCTTCTATGTTGCCACAAATGACAATCTTGCCTTCTTTTTCAAGAGTCAATCCATTACACATAGACTACACTTCCTTTAACCACTCATCTGTTAATGAATATACACTTTGATTCCTATCCTGTGGCCCTCTTAAGGACAAGAGGGTCTTATCACTTTGGAATTCTCAAGAATCCTAGTGGCTAGCATTAGTCTCAGCTTTGACTTCATGTCCTCAAGAGGATTAATTTTTTAGGCAGAAATACATGATGCTTTGCTATCCCTGATAGATGTCTCTACCAATAGGCTGCAGACTTCTTGAAGGCAAGACTATCTTCTAAGAGTTAAATCATATTCTCCAAGACATTTATCAAATGTTAAAAAAAAAAAAGTGGGGCTGCAGAGATGTTAAGCTATTAAGATGTTAGCTGTTAAGGCTGTTACCTGCAAAGACAAAGAGGCCAGGTTTGATTCCCCAGGACCCATGTGAGCCAGATCATAAGGTGGTGCATACAACTGGAGTTTGTTTGTAGCGACCAAAGGCTCTGGTGTGCCCATTCTCTCTCTGTCTCTGTCTCTCTCTCTCTCTCTCTCTCTCTTTTTTTCCTTTCTATCTCAAATAAAATAAAAAAGAAAAGAAAGTAAAAGATAACAAAGAGAAGAAATAAAATTAACAAGTATTAGGTGCAGCTCTTTCTACAGTCATATTTCTTTCCTACATTAAATTATATATTGTCCCATCCATATCTATTTTCATGGATTCAGTTTTAGTAAAATCTGCCTTAACCACTTTTCAAAATGAAAATGAAAGAAAAAATGGTTAACTGGCTTGAATGCATTTGCTTTTGTGGAATGCATGCTGTATCTGAAATGACTGGGTATGTCATAGGTGTAAAAAGTCCACATTCAAGGGAATTAAAGTTAGCTAAATGATACTTTATATACAGAACAATACTGTAAACTTAATTAGTTGGGACAGAATTTATACTTGGTGGGTATCAGAAGAGCATTTTAGGATGGAGAAATTAATTAAGGGTTGTGAAGAGGAGGCTTGCCTGTTGCTTCAGAGCTAAGGTTGGGGCAAGGCCTGGTCCTCCCCATGTAGACTCCACCATCCCACTTGTTGAAAGCAAGTGGACAGCCCTTAACGTACCTTGTGTGACATTCCTATCCACTGTTCTGAATAAGATACTGGTCTTGATTCTCTTGGACTGAAATTTCCTTTAGAGACAGTTCCCCCTGCCAGGAAGCTGTCAGTGTATTAGCATCTTGCTACCTGGGTCACTACTTATGACTAGTCCTATGACTGTCCAATAGGACACTGGAGTGTATTCAAATATATTCAAATGGCCTCTGTTAACTATAGCATGATCTCTGACATGTGGCTATATTTGCCTGGGAAAGAATAATACAGGATTATATTCCCAAGGGGGTATGTTTTCTAAAAACCACAGGCAAGCAGAAACTTGATTGTAGTGCAACTCAGGGTAGAAGTTTGCTGGCTTCTCAGGGACATCTGCTAGGTAAGACACTGAGAAGCTGCATTTCGTGGTCTAGGGTCAAGAAAATTTACTGTCCTGAGCACTAAACTCCTAGAACAGACCTTGTACATAAAAGATACTAAACACATATGTAATGAAAAAAAAAACCTGACAAATACTTTTGATATAAGAATGCCTGGATGCCCCTACCAGCTGTCTGCCAGTTTTTGTGTGGCTAATGACCAGAATCATTCTCTTCATTTGTGATATTGGTATGTAATATATTTCCTGTATATTTCTCCACATTGTTTAAGAATTTAGGAAATTGCAAAGATTAATTCTGGTAATCTGCAAAGAACATTTCGAGCAAGCCAGATAAATATCAGTTAAGTATGTGTGTGCTGACATAAGCAAATTAATTTGACATTAGTTAGGAGAGAAACTGAGTGAGAGTTTTCCTCAAGCTGGGAAAAGTAAGCTGAGGTCCTTTGTTTAGAACTCTAGCTTGGCAAGTAGGTGTGCAAATATATACAACTAAAAGGAAATAGGAATGCTTTTTAAAAAATTTAAATTGAGAACTTTAATATATTAACATACAGTGATTTTATTGCATTACCCTACCCTCTGAGGAGCCTCCTCTTTCAAGGTAGTCCTTCCTCTATTTTATGTTATTCCTTTTGTCCTGCTCTTTCCTCCATGTCAAAATGATGATGGTCTCAGAACTGTGCTTGTGTTGTGGAGGAATGAGCAGCCACTGTGGAGTCCTGAATGAATCGACAGGTTCATCTTGGGAGGACAGTGCCCCAAAGTATGCCTTCACACCCTGTGGCTTCGTCATTGTTTCTGCTCCTTCTCATTCAATGTTTTCTGGGCCTTTGGAAGGCATTGTACAGATCTCCTTTAAAGCTGAGCTTTTTTTTTTTTCTGCTTTGATGACTCATGAGTGTCTTCAGTGTCTGCTGCCATCTCCATAGAGATGTTTTCTGGCTAGCAGTAAGAGCAGCACTCATATTAGAGATTAGCCAATAATAAGCACTAGGCTTTCTCTTTTTGTATTTTTAGTGAGTTGTAGATCTTCCTGGTATTTGCCACCATCTGAAAAAAGAAAGTTTTCTAACCAAAAGTGAGATATCATTAGTCAAAGGGCATAAACATACATACTTAGAAAGCCTATTGATGGGAATAATTTCTCTTCTTAGCCAAAGAACAGTAGGAGCTTCCTTCTTGTGGCATATGACCTTCCAAGCCATAGGCATTTAACTCAGTTCTCAGTACCAGGCATGAATCCATTCCCATTGTGTGAGGAGTTGATTACTCCTATAACTTATGTGCCACTATTGCACCTGTTGGATGCATCTTATCTGGCTGGTTGATTTTGTAGCTCATAGGAACAACTACATGTTCAAATGGTAGATGACTTTTGTACCCCAGCAGCCTGAATAGCATTTTCCAGTACTTTACAGCTTGCTGGGAGGAAGATGGCTTCCATTTCAGTTACAGCTTGATTCCTCAGTGTCCTGTGACTTCACCCTGTGGTGTCTTCAGCAGTAAGATCTTACCATCTAGTTCTGGTGGGTAACCTGCATGCTTTGGCGATGGACAGAGGAATGCTTGAGGTTCTATGGATATGATGATACTTAATTGTAAATCACTGGGATTGTTTTTCAGAGTGAGAAAAACTCATGTACTAAGGGAATGATACACGATGAACTGATTTTTCTTTTGTATTATTTCTATTCTATTCTATTCTATTCTATTCTATTCTATTCTATTCTATTCTATTCTATTCTATTCTATTCTATTCTATTCTATTCTATTCTATTCTATCCTACCCTACCCTACCCTACCCTACCCTACCCTACCCTACCCTACCCTACCCTATTCTATTCTATTCTATTCTATTCTATTCTTTTTTTTTTAAAAATATTTTATTTTTTATTTTTATTTATTTATTTATTTGAGAGAGAGATACAGAAATAGGCAGAGAGAGAGAGAGAGAGAGAGAGAGAGAGAGAGAATGGGTGTGCCAGGGCCTCCAGCCACTACCCGAACTCCAGATGCATGCACCCCCTTGTGCACCGTGGGTCCTGGAGAATCGAGCCTCGAACCGGGATCCTTAGGCTTCATAGGCAAGCGTTTAACCGCTAAGCCATCTCTCCAGCCCTCTATTCTATTCTATTCTACCCTACCCTACCCTACCCTACCCTACCCTACCCTACCCTACGCTACGCTACGCTATGCTATTCTATCCTATTCCATCCCATCCCATTAACTTCTATTTTCCCAGAGAAGAGACTGGCATCTAACTATGCACAAAGCATTAGGCCTATAACCACCACTACTACTAACAGGCTCAAATACTCTGGTCTCTGCTAAACTAGATACAACATATCAATAAAGATGCTGGAGGTTACCATTATTATACTCATTTTATGCAATGAAATTTCTGTTTGTAGAGGTTAAGTAATTTTTCCCAGGATTGCAAATCTTGTATGAGTCAGAGCAAGGTATTGGGCCCAAGAATGTGTAATTTGAAAGATTTTGTTCTTAACTGTCCCATTCTATTGCACTGGGAAGTGCAGAACAACTCTGGCAAATGCCTGGGCAGAGTAAGGAACACTACAGTCACAAGCCTGTTTATCCAGATTCATCTCCATCTGCTCTGTTTTTTTCCCCTAATTAATTTCATAATTTCCTATGGCCTCCTCTTCACCCATGTTTTCTTGAGCTCAGTTTGACATATATGACATGCAAGGTTCACAGTCTTTGTAATACTTGGCAGAAAGGAAACCAAAAACAGGACTCTTAGTTCAAATATATGATACCAATTAAATTTGAATTTCATATTAAATAGTAATCTTTTAGTAGAAGCATATCTCAAATATTATCCACAGAACATAGTTATATTAAAATTATTTATTTTTGCACTGAAATTTATTATTTTTAGCTCTAATTTAAATTTAACAGGGTACCATATAATTTAGTGTATTTTATTTGATGAATCTAGCAACTATACCTGGAAATGACCTCATAACTTTTCTATTTTTAATTATATATGGACATATTTAGTATATAAACAACACATGTTGGTACCATCCTTTCACTTCTCCCTGCCCCTTTTCTGAAGAGGCCTTCCTTGTTGGGGATGCAGGTCAACCCCATGGAGATTGTGGGTCATGTATTATGGTGGGGGGGGAGAGGCAATGTCTCTGTGCAAAATGTCCCAACTTGTGGCTCTAACATTCTTTGCACCCTCTCTTCTGTTAATTGACTCAGAAGCAAACAAGCTGACATCATGCTCTCAAAAGTGCAATAGTGGCACACAGCCATGGTGGGTAACCAATTGCCCTTGGATTAGCTAACAGATCTACTCAGTGGAAAGGAAACCATATCTGGAATTGGGATACAAGTCAGAATCATATCAAGGCAATGATTCTGCTTTCCATTGTCAAGTTCCCACTAACCTTGGGCTATACAAGGGTCTACACCCTTTAAATTCGCTCTAAATTAATAATGGTTATCCCATGTTACTGGTGCTGACATCACTCTCTACTGGAGAATCTGCTTCTCTTTTTCAGATGAGAGCTGGACCTGAGGAGATAAACAACCCAGTACACTCCACCCCAGCCCCAGCTGAAACCACAGAGGAACTGGGGAAATGAGCAAGAGTTCTGCTTCATTAGTGAATCTGATATCAGCACAAGGGTGAAGGAGACAGATACTGAGGACACTCAACACCTGCCAAACCAAAGATCCAGTGGCTCCTAAATGTCCATCACTGAAGTAGACTTAAATTTTTCTTTTTTAAAAAACATAATTTTATTTATTTATTTGTGTGAGAGAAAGAGAGTATACAGGTGCTGAAGGGCCTCTTTCTGCTGTAATTGAACTTCTTTGGACCACTTTGTGTACCTAGTTTTACATTGGTACTGAGGAAATGAACCTGAGGTGGTAGGTTTTGATAGCAGGCACCTTTAACTGATGAGCCATCACCTCAGGCTTCCTTTCTCTATTACTTAATACATAATCTTTCTAAAAATTATTTGTGTGTATGTGTGCTCCTTCTGTATGTTTGCTCCTTCATACACATACAAAAATAAGTGATCCAGGGTCTCTTGTCCTTGCAAATCAATGCATGTTTGGGTTTGTGTAGGTTTATGGGAAATTGACTCAGGGCCAACAAGTGTTTCAAGCAAATGCCTTTAATTGCTAAGCCATCTTCCCAGATGCCACAACTTTTTTACATTAAAAACTCACATCATGAAGTGATAAATCCTGAAGGTAGTCAAATATATGATTAAAGAATAGTATGTTAAAAAAGAATAGTGTTTGAGAAGTTCAAATCATATATAAAGCTTAAAGATACTGATGGTTGTAATTTCTCCTTAATAGGACATTTAGAATATGTTTTACCCTGTATATCCCATAAGTAAACCATGTTTTTCTGTATATCTCTTAAAGAAATCATAAGCCCTCTCTCATTCTTTAGTTGAAGTTTCATATCAGTCTTGGAAGCTATGAATATGGATTCAGGCAAGGCTCCTATTCTCATGGTGTCATCCTCCTGGTGAAGAATGGAAGTACCATGTCCCTGTAAGACCTTTCTGTCTGCAATTTAGAACTTGGCCAATTCTTGTGTCAGACATTCATCTATTAATTATTTATTCAATGTATATTTATTGGGCCAAACAATTTGACACACCTGGTGACAAGCACTGGGAAAAGAAAACTACTTAACACCTATCCTGATCTCCATCTATTAAGGAGACAAGCCTGTGACTTCATAATTACAATGTAAACATGAGAAATGCTAATGGACTGTGAGCAGATTCCTACAGGGCAGTACCACAGTGTTTCTGCTTGAAGTCAGAGGGTCACAGAGGATCATTTGGTCCTTGAAAGGTAATAGTGTAGAGAAGACACTTCAGGAAGGAGGAAAGGCATGAAGGCAGTGGCTCATGGAAGAGCAGAGCCTTTCCAGGACTCTACATGCTTAAGTTTTCGTATTAGAAATGAAGATTAAAGTAAGTTGATTGAATCCAGAAATTTGCTTTAATTAATTCACATGTTATGAGGAGATAATGGAGGAGGTAGGGGAATGTTACAGGTAAAAATTAAAAATCATCATTGTGGACCATGGGTAAGCGAGGTGGAACAAAAGTGGGCAACAGGATGGGAATATGATTAAAATATGATATGTTCCTGTATTGAGATTCCCAATAAAAATGTTTAAAAATCACTGTGTTCATAACTTTTAGCTAGCACTTTTCTCTCTCTGCTTTACTTTTGGAATCAGAATTTCTGGTAAGGGCATGGCTACCCACCCAATTATCATTTAGAAACACAAATTTCTTTAACTCTCTAACACCAAAAGAACCAAAATTTTCATAAAGTTCTATCAATTCTCCTTTCCAATATCCTTAAAATGTATCTACTACTCTCCTCCACAATAGGTGTCACTGTTGGGAATTTTGTCTGGTGTCTGGCAATAGCAAACTAAGGTATGTGATGTGTATCTGCCCCATTTCAATCTATACTCCACATCGCTGCCATTTTAATTTATCTAAAGTATAATCATGTTTACATCTTCTGTCATGTCCCTTATCTAATATTCCATGGCTCTTTACTGATTACAGATAAGATCTTTCATATTCCACCCAAACTCACTATTTCCTGTTTCCTCTCAGGAGTACTATAGGTCAATTCTTAGAGCACTGCTCATATGGCTTCCATTCTATCTGTGACTTCACTAGGACTAGAATTCGCTTGGCCTGTACTGGAATGCACACACTGGGTGTTTATATCTAGTTCACCATGCTTGACTGGTGCCTGTTCCTCATTGTTAAATCATATAACATCCTCTCAGTTACTGAGTTATTCTTTTGTTTGTTTTTACAAGTTGCTTATGCTTTCTAACCTTCAGACCTCCATTGTCAACATGAATATAATCAAAGTATCAGCCGCAAAATTCTATGGATGTAAATGAAATTATGCTGTGAAGAGCTTGGCATCATGTGCTTCTAATAAATACTATCAACTCCCACAACTCTTTAACCATGTCACTTCCCCCTCTACCTTACCAGCAGTATCTTCTCCACCCTCATACCTTTGACTATCCAGATCCCACCAATGAATTGTTTAAATATTGCATCCCTCAGAAAGAAAATGTGATTACATTGCTGATACAATTCATTCCAAATTAATCACATCTGTCAGCTCACTCCTCACACACCTCTATAATACTATGCATTACAGTGAATCATAAGTTATTACTTTTAAGTTATGTCTGCCACCTCAATTAAGCTACAGGCTTCTCAAGAATGAGCCACAATTTATTTTTAATTGAGTTCTTTCCTTACAATCATGACTGGCAGGTATAGGGTGTGGAATAAATGCAGTGAGTGTTCAGGGGATACTTATTGAGTGTGTGAATGAACAATTGAGGTCAGAAGTATTTCCAGAGTCCCATGGAATGACAGCCAAGGTTAAGGTCAAAAGATCAGATATAAACAAGTGAGGTAGTTAAGAGTACAGTGACATTTATTTTTCTAACAGCTTCAACTATGGTTGAGTAGGTAGGTAAATTTATAGAAGAGGAACTTTATCATACCTCAGTTTAATACATGTGATCAAGAGGGAGAGGGAGAAGTGTTTGTGCATGTGTGTATGTTCTTATGAATTGAACTTGGGGTCCTGAGCACATTATGCCCTTAGTCAACTTTGTAATCTATCTTTTTCTTTCTCTCTATTGCATATGTGTATGTGTGTGTGTGTCCAAAAGTAGGTAAGAAGGATGTGAGACAAAAGAGAACATCAATAACACTATAGTTTTAACATAACTATTCTAATAATTGAATAAAGAATAACTAATATTAACATATTAATTATAGCACTCTATCTAACAAATAAGCTTTGAATATAGACACAAGAATGCAAAAAGATATATTCCCAAAGACTAATAAAGACAAATATTATCCATAACAAATAGCATTCAGAGATAAGAATAGATATTGAAAAATTGTGAAGGAGTTAATTAAGTAACAATATTATAGGGAACATTTATTCAAATAGCAATAGAGCCCCAAGCCTATAAGGCAAAAACTTACAGACAAGGAATATATTCACACAACTGTTTTTAGAAACTTTCAATCCAGTTTTACATTAATTCATAGAGCAAACCAGGAGAAAGTAAAAAAGAGTGCAGTGCTCTTCCTCTCTCCATGGGTTGCACATACTAAAACCTCAGTCCAGATATTATACAACTCTGTATACAATACAAATACATATATCTATGATGAATTTAATTTATGAATCAGACCCAGTAAAAGTCCTAACAATAACAACACAGGCTTTTATGACATTATATTTGAAAATATTGCAGCAATGGAATGGTCTCAGCACATGATTTCTTTCTCTTATTAAATCAGGAACTGTCGTATTTTCACTCAAAAGAAATATTTTATGGCTTTTTTGCACATCTAACAACACTGTAACACTGGTTCTTTTGGCCATTATTAAGTAAAGTAAGAGTTACTTGTATGTAAGCGCTGTAATAAACTGAAAGTTGATCTGATAATAGAGAAAGTTACTAAGTGACTGTCAAGTGGGTAACATAGCCAATGTGTATTCTGAGTAAAGAGCTATTTGTGGCCCAGGTGAGATGGAGCAAAATAATATGAGATTTCATCTACTAGTAAGCATGGTAACAATTTTCAATTTAGGAATTTCCAGAAAGCTTTGTGTGCTAATCTTAGACAACAGTAACTATGTTCAGATTATAAATTTACTAATTCAGATTTAAAACAATACTCTAAACAGTATTGTAAAATATCACTTTTTCATATACAAACCTCACAGTAATAACCTTAAATATTAATGGTCTTAACTCATCCATCAAAAAAAAAAAACAGGTTATCAGGATGGATCAAAAAACTGGACCCTTCTATCTGCTATCAAGAAACCCATCTCACCACTAAAGATAGACACCTCCTCAGGGTGAAAGGTTGGAAAATGATATTCCAAGCAAATGGAAATAAGAAACTAGTAGGTGTTGTTATATTAATATCTGATAAAATAGATAAAATATATATGCACTAAACATAGGTGCATCAGTTTATAAAACAAAATCTACTCCACAATAAAACATAAATAAACACCAACACCATCATAGTTGGAGACTTTAATACTCCACTATCATCAATAGACAGATCATCCAAGCAGAAAAGCAACAGGGAAAATTCATAGCCCTAAATGCCTTCATTACAAATACAGAGCAATCTCAAATCAGTAACCTGACTGTCCACCCAAAGGTGCTGAAAAAACAAAGAGAATACAACCCCAAAATCTCCAGACATAAAGAAATCTTGTAGATTAGGGCAGAAATTAATGAATTGGAACCTAAGAAAACAATTTAAATAATCAATGAAACAAAGAGCTGGGTCTTTTAAAAAATAAACAAGATTGACAGACCCCTGGCCAAATTGATCAAGCAAAAAAAAAAAAAAAGAAGTCTCAAATTAATAAAATCAGAAATGAAAAAGGAGAGATAACAACAGACATCAATGAAATTGGAAGAATCATCAAGGTATACTTCTAAAACCTCTACTCCACAAAATTAAATAATCTGGAAGAAATGAATGAATTCCTAGACACATACCATCTGCCAAAACTAGACTCAGAGCAAATTAATTTCCTAAACAAACCTATCACATTCATGGAGATTGAAAAGTTAATCAAAAACCTCCCCCAAAAGAAAAGTCCAGGACTGGATGGCTTCTGAGCTGAACTGTATCAAACTTTCATAGAAGAACTCAAATGCATTTTTCTCAAACTTTTCCCCATAATCAGAGACCAGGAAAACCTCCCCAACTCCTTTTATGATGCTAACATCACCCTAATACCCAAACCAGAGATGCAACAAGGAAAGAAAATTTTATGCCTATATACTTAATGAAGTTACATGCAAAGATCCTGAACAAAATCTTTGCAAACAGAATTGAACAACATGTTAAAAGCACTATCCACCTTGATCACCATACCATGGATGCAGGGATGGTTCAACATACGGAAATCAGTCAATGTAATACACCACATAAATAAACTGAACCATAAGAACCACATGATCATCTCAACTGAGGCAGAGAAGGCCTTTGACAAAATACACCACCACTTCATGATCAAAACACTGGAAATAATAGGCATGGAGGGCTTATATCTCAACACAATAAAGGCTTTGTATAAAGCTCCTAAAGCCCAAATATTACTTAATGGGGAAAAACTCAAGGAGTTCCCACTGAGATCAGGAACAAGACAGGGATGCCCATTCTCACCACTGCTCTTCAACATAGTACTTGCCCAAGCAATAAGACAGGAGAAATAGATAAAAGGGTTTCAAATTAGAAAGGAAGAAGTCAAGTTAGCTCTATTTGCAGATTTGATAATCCTACATATAAATGACCCAAAAATCTCCATCTCAAGCAATAAGAAAGGAGAAAGAAATGAAAGGGATTCACATTGGCAAGGAAGAAGTCAAATAAGCCCTAATGCAGATGACATGATCCTATATATGTGACCCAAAATCTCCATCTCAAAACTTCTAAAGGTGATAAATTCCTTCAGCAAACTGGCAGGAAACAAAATCAATGTACAAAAAATGCAAAGGAAAAATACACAGAGAAAGGAGTTAGTGAGGCTGTCTGATTTTCAATAGCAATGAAAAAAAATTAAACACCTTGGAATAACACTAACCAAGGATGTGAAAAACCTGTATAAAAAAGCATAAAAACACTCAAGAAAGAGAGGAGG
Source organism: Orientallactaga sibirica (assembly GCA_036365145.1). NCBI lineage: Eukaryota > Metazoa > Chordata > Mammalia > Rodentia > Dipodidae > Orientallactaga > Orientallactaga sibirica. The sequence goes on from JAEOAD010000005.1 coordinate 55,864,366, forward strand.
ATTTGAGAAGATGGAAAGACTTCCCATGCTCCTAGATAGGTAGAATTAACACTGAGAAAATGGCAATTCTATCAAAAGCAATATATAGATTTAATGCAATACCAATAAAAATAGCAGCATAATTCTTCACAGAGATTGAAAAAATGATCTCAAAATTCATATACAATGGCAGAAGGCCTCAGGTATCCAAATATATCCTCAGCAAAAAAAAAAAAATTAAAAAAAAATAAAAACAACTCTGGCAGTATCACCATACCCAATCTAAAGCTATCTTATAAAGCCATAGGGACAAAAACAGCATGGTACTGGAATAAAAACAGAAACATAGACCAATGGAACCCAATTGAACACCCAGACCTTAGGTCAAGTAACTACAGCTGCTTGATCTTTGGCAATGGTGCCAGTCACGTAGACTGGAGAAAGTTAGCATATTCAACAAATAGTGTTGGACAAATTGGATAAGTTATATGGAAAAAAATTAAATTAGACACACCCATTTTGCCACACACAAAAATAAAGTCCAAATGGATTAAAGACCACAATATAAACCTGAAACACTTCAACTAATGGAAGATAAAATAGGAGGCCCTCTCCATGATATAGGACTGGGGAAAGACTTCCTAAAAAAAACCCCAGTAGCCCAGGAAATTAAACAAGTACTCAACTAATTGGATCTCATGAAGCTAAAAAGCTTTTGCACAGACAAGCATACCATAAGCAGAGCCAATAGATTACCCACTGAATGGAAGAAAATCTTTGCCAGGTATACCACTTACAGAAGCATAATATCTAGAATCTACAAAGAATTTAAAGGGCAGAGAACTAAATAGGGAGTTCTCAGAGGAAGAATTACAAATGGTTTACACACACTTAAGAAAATGTTCAACATCCCTAACCATTAGGGAAATGCAAATTCAAACAACTATGAGAATCTACCTTACCTCCGTAAGGATAGGAAAAAATTTAAAATGAAATGAAAACAAATGGTGAGGATGTGGAGAAACAGGAACAATCATTCACTGTTGGTGGGGAATGTAAGCTGGCACAACTACTATGTAAATCAATATGGAGACTCCTGAAAAGGATGAATATAGAGTTACCAACATACCCTGTTATTCCCTTACGGGGCATTTACCCTAAAAGCTCCACATCTCAGTTCAGAGATATTTGCTCAACCGTGTTTATAGCTGCTCAATTCATAATAGCTAAAAACTGGAATCAATCCAGCTGCCCATCATTGGATAAATGGATAAGCAAGTTGTGATATATATACATGATGGAATTCTACTCAGCAGTAAGAAAAATGACACATTGAAATTTGTAGAAAAATGGTCTAACTTGGAACAGATCATTCTAAGTGAACTCACACAATCACAGAAAGACAACTGTCACATGATCTCATTCATCTTTGGTTCCTAACCTGAATCAGCCCAAGATGCTGACATACCTGAAGAGCGTCTCAAGGCTTGGACAATATGGCGAGTAGGGCTTGGGGGAAGGGAAGGAGTGTGAGAGACACAAAACTGAACCCAAATTGAACTGGTACCATAGAATCCTATATCCTGGAAGTCAGACTAAAACATGGAACCCTCAAGAGGACCTTACAAGGAACACATGAATCGAAGGTCCATGGAGAAGGTGAGACAAAACCTAATCTCAAATTTCTCCTGGTTCTCTTTCTTCTCTGTCCTTTTCTTTTTGCTTTTTCCCTTGGTGCTGGCCTGTAATTCCCTGTACCAGGATGTGATTTATGTCCACAATGAGGTGTTGATCAGAGATACCTACTAGATCTCCCAAAACAAACAAGATGGGCTTCTGTCAGAGTACTTGGTTATTCACCAGAGGTTAATGATAAGACCCTATTTCTCAAGACACCATATGTTGTGGGCATGGACCATGGAGAGACCTTGTTGGAATCCATAAGAGAGCCAGTCCCCAGACAATTAGCCCATCTCGTCGTGGAAGATGTTACATGAGCTACCAGAGGAAAGTGGCCAACATCTGTTCAAGCAACTTAAAGTCTAAGCTACTCTTAATGGTTATCCAATTTAGCCACTGCTGACTTCATTTTCCATTGGAGAATCTGCTTCTCTTTTTCAGATGGGAGCTGGACCTGAGGAGATAAATAAACCAGTGCACTCCACCCTGGCTCCAGCTGAAACCACGAATTGGGGGAAATGAGCAAGAGTGTTGCTTTGTTAGTGAATATGATATCAGCACAAGGGTGATGGAGATAGATACTGAGGACACTCAAAACCTACCAAACCAGTGATCCAGAGGCTCTTAAGTGCCCATCACTGAAGTAGACTTGAAATGATCCTAGGATGGCTTAGGGAATTTTGTGGAAGAGTGGGTGGAAAGATTGTTAGAGCCACAAGTTGGGACATTTTTCTCAGAGACATTTCCTCCTCCCCCCTTAATGCATGACCCAAAATTCCCATGGGATTGACCTGCATCGCAAAGGAAGAAGGCCTCTTCAGAAAAGGGGCACGTAGGAGAGAGAGGATGATTTACATACTAAATATGTCCATATCTAATAAAAAACTAAAAACAGTTTGTATATTCAGAAATGAGGTAATACAAATAAACTTCAGGAATGATAAAAAATATTTTATTTATTTATTTGTTTGTTTAAGAGAGAGCAGCAGAGAGAGAGAGAGGAGTGGAGAATGCGAAAACTAGGGCCACTGCAAACATACTTCAGATGCATGTGCTACTATGTGCATCTAGCTTTATGTGGGTACTAGGGAATGGAACCCTAGTCCTTAGGCTTTGCAGGCAAGTGTTTTAACTGCTGAGACATCTCTTCAGCCCAGATATATTAATTTGAATATGCACATACCAAATGAATATTTATGGGAGGCAACTAAAGACATGCACAGAGACAATGAAGGCAGAGAAAAGGCAAAATCATCTTGATCTATACTTTGCACTATTGATAAAAATTAGATTGTGACTGGAGAGATAGCACCCACATAGAGCCAGATGCACAACTTCATGGTGCATAAGTCTGGAGTTCTTTACAGTGGCCGGAGACCCTACCACATGCATTCTCTCTTACTCTTTCTCTCTCAAATAAATAAATAATATATTAAAAAGTACACCTTTAGATTCATAGTATCTATAAAAATTAAATAAAATGGATTACATGCTTTAATTTTAAAACTCTAAACTAAAATTTGCAGGAAAAAATACAAAAAAATTGTATCATGGGCTAGACCAAAATTTCTTACATAACACTGAAAACATAATAAATACACACACACACTTATGCACATAGATACTGTTAAAAAAGTAAAAATAAGGCACATACTGTAAAAACTCACATAACTATTAAAGAATTTATAGACAGAGTATATCAGACAGCTTCAGGTTTGCTGTGATGAACTTCCAGACCGGGCACAGTTATGGAGGAAGGTATTTTTTTGAAACTTACAGATCCAGGGGAAGTTCCATAATGGCAGAAGAAGCTGGTCTGCTCTTACAGGACCATGCAGAGAGAGTGAAATCCAAAATCCAAAGGCCACACAGCATAACACACCTCAGGAACTCCAGCTAGGCACACTTTGCATATCTTTAGATTGAAATACTAAACCTACAATCACACCTTAAGATCCATTCAGAGACACTGCCTCCAGCCAGGTGGCTACAGATGCAAACTATAAACTAATAAAACTCTGAACATGGGGGACATCTATTCAAACTACCACATACCACCCCTGGCTCCCAATAGATTTATAACTATCACATATTGTAAATAGTACTCAGTCCAGTTCCAAAGGTCCCCACGGTCTTCACCAACTTAAGATAGCAAGTCCTGTAAAATCAAAGAAGTTAAATACTTTCAACATATAAAGGCACAGAGTATACATTTTTAACTGGTATGAGGCATAGCAAGGAGAGACTAGAACAATGCAAACTCAGCCATCATCATCAGTCATCAAACTTCTGCAATTCAAGTTCAATATAACCAGAGACTGACAGTCTCCAGATTTTCCAATTCTGCCCCTCCATCTGGGCAGAGTAGCCAAGGAAAATTTCCATCACAGGCCAACAGTGCACTCCATGGTAGCTCTTGCACAGTTCTGGTACAACCAAAACATCTTCAGGTCTCCAGGCAAACCACGGTCCATCTTCCAAAGGCTTCAGCCTATCAGGACATCACACCCTGTCTCATGCTGCATCTCAGCAGCGGCTCCTGGAACTGTGCAAAATTCATGACCACTCCATGCATTTTTCATGCTTACAAAATTAATACCAGGTGTGTAGGACACAGCCAAATTCTTAATTCAGGGACAAAATAAACCTTAACTTTGAAAAGCAGGCCTTTTCCATTCAACTTCCCTAAAGAGTTTGCATTTCTAACAGTCTTTCCTCGGGCATCTTCTCCATTGATTTAATGTAAAGTAGCTGGGCCATCCTCCTTAATATTGCTAATGTGTTGACAATAGCAGCTCCAATAACCTAAAACTAGTCTCAGTGCCTGTAATTTTAACTTGCTTGAAGTTTTCCAACTTAAAACCTTAAATCTCTCAGTCCAATATCTTTAGCCAAGCACATCAGTCATTAAAAATTTAACCTTGATCAAACTCTCTGGGCCTGGGCAGCAGAACACAGCCATCCTTTATGCCAGTAGCACAGTTCCAAAAAAGCCCCCTGCAGTCTTTCCTTCCCCTTAGAAAGCTCATATACCAAGCCTCAGAGTCAATACTGTTTGCACTTAGCATTCTCAAACTCTCATCAGAATATCCCATAATATTTGCCTTAACACTCCAGAAGGCATCTTCAGTTGAAAGCACCAAGCCCATGCTGGTTTCTCCAAAACAAAGGTTCCAAAAGATGAAAATCCACATAGTTAGGTTCATCTCACCTCACTCTCGGTACCAACATCTGTAGCAGATAGCTTCAGGTTCGCTGAGATGAACTTCCAGACCAGGCACAGTTATGGAGGAAGGGATTTATTGAAGTTTACAGATCCAGGGGAAGTTCCATAATGGCAGAAGAAGCTGGCCTGCTCTTACAGGACTATGCAGAGAGAGTGAAATCCAAAATCCAAAACCCACACAGCACAGCAAACCTCAGGAACTCCAGCTATGCACACTTTGCATGTCTTTAGATTGAAATCCTAAACCTATCACCACACCTTAAGATCCACCCAGAGACACTGCCTTTAGCCAGGTGGCTGCAGATGCAAACTATAAACTAATAAAACACTGAATATATTGGGAGACATCTATTCAAACTACCACACAGAGTATATGTTATTTTTGAAAACTATGTAATAGGATACCAGGTCAATTTAAAAATGATCCAAAAAAAGACTTCTGGGTAAGATGGCAACATAGGAGCCATGCCAAACCAGATCAGGGAAGGATTTAAGCAAAACTACAGCAAAATACACTCTTCTTCTGAAAAGAGCAGAATAGGTGTTCCCCAGACACAACAGAGAAGCAGGAGATGGCCAGAATCCCACTGAGGAGCTTGCGGCCCAATCCTCAGCAGCCTGGTCTGCCGCTGCCCTGATCCACACAATCTTATGCCAGGTACCACCCAACAGGCATGTCTAGCAGCAGCAACAGAGAATAAACAAGGGGACTTCCCAACCTCATCAGCATCCTTGCAGAGACCAGATATCTAAAGAAAAGTCTGCTGAGCTACTGAAAGGGATATAGGGGAACAGTGTGAGCAACTACAGGCTTCTTGAACTCTCCCATCCCCCAACCATCAGAACTGCGAACCTCCAGCATTCAGCTACCTGCAGCATCCAGCACAGCTGAGTCAAGGTCAAGCTCCACAGCACAACACCAGCATCGCATCCAGCACAACTGAGCTGAGCTCAAGCTCCACATCACAACATGGAGGGAGCAAGGTGGGCACTCAGCATTAGTGAGATTGGAAACCACACCAAAAGGTAATGAGGCCGGCCAACTAACAAAAGAAACAGGTGCAAAGGCCTGCATTGGAAGTGTTAATCTATCTTTCCATGTCAGAGCAGGTTATGGGTTACATATTTTTGGGTGGCTTTACCATCCTCAAATGAGCTGTACATGGGGTATTGAATATTGCTGCCTTTGATACTTACAGATTTATAGGGCCATTGTATTTTGCTTTTGTCACTATTTGGGGCTGGGTCTGATCCAGATCCAGGCTGACCTGGAACCCAATTCAGAACAGAATTCTCTAACTCCCAGCTAACAGGATTAAGTGTAGAACAACACACACCCTTAGGGATTTTTGCCTTATAAGACTGTTTGTTTTAATCCCCACACTTGTATACTCTGTGCTGGTTTTTATTGAATGTGTATTTTGTTCAGTTGAAGTTTAGAATTTGCCAGCATATTGTCCCACCCAATCCACTAGAATACTGGCTTAGCAAGCAAACTCAACATAGGATTACTTCTGAAGTTGGATTTGGGTACAAATGCTACACTTGGCACCTTAAACTTATATCCTGAAAGTATATAAAGGTGGATCACCACATTTAAGAACACTGTAGATAAATAGAAAACCTAAGCATCAAATCAATCAAGGATGCAAAAGTCACTACATTATAATACAAGAAACACAAAGAATCAAGACAATGCAATCCCACCAAAAATTACAAATCCATCAGAAATGTTCACCAGTGGGACTGTTTTAGATGAAATTCCTGACAAATATTTCCAAAAAAATGATGTTATCTATACTCAAAGAAATGAAAGGAATCAGGGAAGAAAACGAAGGAATAAAAGAAGAAAACAAACTACTGAAAAAGAACACAGGAAACCAGCTTAATGAAATAAAAAGGTTTTAAAGGACATGAGTAAGGAAATAAAAATACTGAAGAAAAACCAGGCTGAAATCCTAGCTCTGAGGAACACAGTCAGTGAAATAAAAAACTCTATGAAAAGTCTCACCAGTAGAATGGATGAAGGAGAGGACAGAATATCTAAACTAGAAGACCAGGTGCAGACCTAATACAGTCCAACAAAGAGAAAGACAAGCTAATAGAAAGGTATGAATAGGAATTCCAAGATATCCGGGACACTATGAAAATATCCAACATAAGAATTCAGGGTATAGCAGAAGGAGAAGACTTTCAATCCAGAAGCTTAGTAGGTGTTTTCCACAAAATCTTAGAAGACAATTTTCCCCAAATTGGGAAAGAAATGTCAATGCAGATTCAAGAGGCTTTTAGAACACCAAACAGACAAAACCTAGAAAGATCCTCTCCTAACCATGTTATAATTACTACACATGCAAACCAAAGAAAATATATTGAAAGAAGTTAGAGAGAAAAAGCAGGTGACCTTCAAAGGGAAACCCAGCAGGATCACAGCAGATTATAACACAAACTTTAAGTGCCAGAAGGGCTTGAAATGATATATTCCAAGTTCTGAATGATAAAAACTGTCAACCAAGATTACTTAATCCTGCAACGCTATCTATCCAAATTGAGGAGAAAAAAAGGACATTCCACAACAAAAACAGTCAAAAGGAATTTATGGCAACTAAACCAGCTCTACAGAAAATACTTGCAGGAATCATTCACACTGAAGAGAAAGCAAAACACACACCACAGGAAATAGGAAAATATAAACCATACTCAAATAACAGTTAAAACAAGTGAGTAAAGTGAAAACAGGAAGAACTGCAAAACAAGAAGAATGTTGAGAATAAATACATATCTTTCAATAATAACTCTTAATATCAATGGCCTCAATGTCCCAACCAAAAGACACAGGCTTACAGACTGGATTAAAACGCAGGATCCTACCATCTGTTGCCTCCAGGAAACTCATCTCTCAATAAAAAATAGAAACCTTCTTAGGGTGAAAGGTTGGAAAAAGGTATTTCAAGCAAATGGGCCTAGGAAACAAGAGGGGGTTGCAATCCTAATTTCAGACAGGATAGACTTCAAACCAACATTAGTGAGAAAAGATAAAGAAGGTCACTTTATACTGATTAAAGGAACACTCCAACAGGAGGACATTACAATCCTAAACATATATCCTCCTAACATGGGGGCTCCCAATTTCATCAAACAAACACTATTAGACTTAAGGTCAGAGATAACTCCTAACAATAGTAGTGGGTGACTTCAATACCCCATGTCTCCCAACTACAAAAAGGCCAGGCCCAGATGGATTCACTGGTGAATTTTACCAGACATTCATGGAAGAATGAACACCAATGCTTCTCAAACTTTTGCATAAAATAGAAAAGGAAGGAATTCTACCAAACTCCTTCTGTGAAGCCAGCATCACCCTGATACCAAAACCGGACAAAGATAGAACAAAAAATGAAAATTACAGACCCATCTCCCTCATGAAAATAGATGCAAAAATCCTCAACAAAATACTAGCAAACAGAATACAAGAATATATCAGAAAGATTATTCAACCCAAACAAGTAGGATTTATCCCAGAGATGCGGGTTTGGTTCAACATATGTAAATCCATAAATGTAATACACCATATAAATGGTCTGAAGGACAAAAATCACATGGTCATCTCAATAGTTGCAGAAAAAGCATTTGACAAAATCCAACATCCGTTAATGGTAAAAGTATTACAGAAACTGGGAATAGAAGGAACATATCTCAACATAATCAAAGCTATTTATGACAAACCTACTGCCAACATAATACTAAATAGGGAAAAACTAGAGCTTTTCCACTATATTCAGGAACAAGACAAGGGTGTCCATTTTCCCCACTTTTATTTAATACAGTACTCGAAGTCTTAGCTATAGCAATAAGGCAAGCACCACTCATAAAGGGGATACAAATTGGAAGGGAAGAGACCAAATTATCATTATTTGCAGATGATGATTCTATACATAACACACCCTAATGACTCTACCAGCAAACTGTTAGAGCTAATAAACACTTTTTGAAATGTAGTGGGATATAAAAATAAACACACAGAAATCAGTAGCTTTTCTATACACTAACAACAAACATGCAGAGGATGAAATCAGGGAATCTCTCCCATTTACAATTGCCTCAAAAAAAAAAAAAAAAAAAAAAAAAAAACCTTGGAATAAACTTAACTGAGGAAGTGAAGGATTGTTACAATGAGAACTTTAAAACACTCAAGCAAGAAATTGCAGAAGACACAAGGAAATGGAAAGATATCCCATGTTCTTGTATTGGAAGAATCAATATTGTGAAAATGTCATTCTTACCAAAAGCAATCTACACATTTAATGCAATCCCCACTAAAATCCCAGTAGTATTCTTCACAGAAATAGAAAAAACAATCCTAAAATTCATCTGGAAGCACAAAAAACTTCAAATAGTCAAAACAATTCTGAGCAACTAAAATCAGGCTGGTGGTATTACCATGCCCTATTTTAAGTTATATTACAAAGCCATAGTAACAAAAACAGCATGGTAATGGCACAAAAACAGACCTGTACATCAATGGAACAGAATAGAAGACCCAAATATTAATCTAGGCAGCTACAGCCACATGTTTTTGACAAAAATGCCAAAAATATTCATTGGAGAAAAGATAGCTTCTTCAACAAGTGGTGCTGGGAAAACTGGATATTTATATGTAAAAAGATAAAAATAGATCCTTATCTCTCTCCATGCACAAGAATCAAGTCCAAATGGATCAGAGATCTTAATATCAGACAGGAAACTCTGAAACCACTAGAGGAAAAGGTAGGGGAAACCCTTCAACATATTGGCATAGGGAAGGACTTTCTGAATATAACCCCAGTTGCTCAGGGAATAAAAGCACTAATCAACCACTGGGACCTCATGAAATTACAAAGCTTTTGTACAGCAAAGGACACTGAACAGAGCAAAAAGACAACCTACAGAATGGGAGAAAATCATTGCCAGCTATACATCTGACAGAGGATTAATATCCAGAATATACAAAGAACTCAAAAATTAGAACATTAAGAAATCAAACAACCCAGTTAAAAAATGGGCTATGGAACTAAATAGAGAGTTCTCAGAAGAAGAAATACAGATGTCATATAAACATCTAAAAAAGTGTTCTACATCCTTAGCCATCAGGGAAATCCAAATTAAAACTACTTTGAGATTCCATCTCACTTCTGTCAGAATGGCTACCATCAAGAAAATAAATGACAATAAGTGTTGCCATGGATGCAGACAAAGAGGAACAGTTCTACACTGTTGGTGGGAATGTAATCTGGTCCAGCCATTGTGGAAATCAGTGTGGAGGTTGTTGAGACAGCTAAAAATAGATGTACCTCATGATCCAGCTATAGCACTCCTAGGCATATATCTGAAGGACTCTTCTCACTACCTTAGAGATACTTGCACAACCATGTTTATTGCTGCTCTATTCACAATAGCTAGGAAATGGAACCAGCCTAGATGTCCCTCCACAGATGAATGGATAATAAAGATATGGTACATTTACACAATGGAAGTATATTCAGGGGTAAAGAAAAATGAAATTATAAATTTTGCAGGGAAATGGGTGGATCTGGAAAGGATTATACTAAGTGAGTTAACCCAGGCTCAGAAAGCCAAATGTCACATGTTCTCTCTCATATGTGGATCCTAGCTACCAATGTATAGACTTGTGTGTGAACTGGAATCAAAAATCAGTAGTAGAATCCAGTAAACTGGTAACAGGCTATAAGGGAGGGAGTAAAGGGAAGGACTTAAGTGGATGGTATTGTATATATGTAAGTAGAACAGATTACAAGGAGGGGAAAGGTCTAAGTGAGGCCAGGGTGTGAAAATGCATAAAAGAAGGGCAGGGGGAGGGTCAATCAAAATTCAAGATAGTCTGAATAAAACTTATGTAAACCTACTTTTTTGTATAATGGCACATCCAGAAGGTATAGATTGTTACTAGAAAATTTTTAGTGCCTGGGATGGGATACCTTCCAGTGAGTTGTTGGCCAAGGAGGTCCCTGTAGCCTCCAAAACATTAAAGGTTATTTCCAAGACCCCTGTTTTCCCTTGAGAAACAGATGGTAAGACCCTATTGCAAGGTCACTGAGAAAGCAAGCTGGTGCTGAGCAGAAAACCTTCTCCCTGTAGACCAGACAACTGAAAGCTGGAAAAAGCTGCACTGCATGCAGCCATATGGGAGACAGATGTCATCAGCAGTGAAAACAGTGGACACTGGAAAATTCAAGTTTGGCCAGACAGGCCCAATGACCGAACGGGTGCAGTAGTGGCATGTGTACTCTTGGGGAAACCAACTGCTCTCTAATTGGACCTAAGGCCCTCTGTATGGGAGGGAATACATGCCTGGTACTGAAAAAACTAATCAAAAGTTAATGGCAGGGGAGCCTTAGGGGTATAAAGACTGCTCATGTCTGGCTAAATGTATATATTATTCTCACCAAACTGCCCTGAAAGCACTACACTCAATGATCATATTCACATATTAATGCTACTCTCACTTCTGGTTAGAGAAGCTTCTCTTTTCAGATGGCAATGGCCACTGGGATGACCCAAAAGGCAACATAGTGCTGAGAAGAAGGGATGGAGGAGTTTCCAGCATTGAAACCTCTCTGTCACACCCTCCAAAGAGCGAAAGGAAGGGTAAGACTCCTTACAAGGCAACTGTCCAGACAGAAATTGGCCTCGATATCCACTTGCAGTGCCTAGCAATACCTTTACAAGACCCTCATAACAGGAGAAAAAGATGATGACATCAAATTAAAAGAGAGACTAGTGGAGAGAGAGAGGGGATATGACAGAGAGTGGAGTTCTGAAGGGGAATGGGGAGAGGGGAGGGAAATATCATGGTTTATTGTCTGTAAGTATAGTAGTTATAGTAGTTGTCATTAAAAAATAAAATAAAACAAAATAAAATAAAATAATCCAAAATATCAGAGGAAATAGTTCATCAAACTAGAAATATGAATAATAAACTGTAGATATTGCACAACTTTGTCCCAAAGGAATAAATATTACAATGAGCTATCTCTACTCAATTATAAAAAATGACTGAAATTAAAGCAAATCTACCATGAAAATGTAATATAAGTACAGAAATAAATTCTTACTCATATGCATTATTGGTGAGAATCTAAAATAGGAAACTATTTTCTTATTTCTGACAGTTTCTTATAAATTTAAATATGTCTTTAACCATATAACCCAGTAATTCTACTTCTGACTATATACATGAGTAAAGTTAATACTTAGGTACACACACACACTCTCTCTCTCTCTCTCTCTCTCTCTCTCTCTCTCTCTCTGGAATAGTGTAGTAACTTTTCTGGTAATCACTTCAAACCTAAAATTAATCCAAGTGTCCCTCAGTTGATACTTGGACAAACAAGCAGGTATCTGCATGTAATAAAATCCAGTGCAGCATCAAGTATGAATTAGCACAGGTAAACTTCAAAACATTATTCTAAGTGATTGTATCCAAAAGCAAAATGCTGCACAATGTGTAGTTCTAATTCCATGTTTAAGCTTTTTATTTCCATATTTGTATATGTGCATGATGTATGTATTTCTGTGGATGTGTACTACTAAGCACTATGGAGGTTATAGGACAACTCAGAGGACAATGCCAGCATGTTGGTCCTCTTCCCCCACCTTCTTTTTGAGACAGGGTCTCCCCTGTATTTTCTGCTGCACATGTGCAAGTCTGTCTTGCAAGATTCTGGATTCTCCTGTATCTGCCTATCATTGTCCTAGGCATGTTGAGATTCCACATGTGTGCACAGCTTTATGTCTGGCTTTACATGGGTGCTGGGGAATTTAACTTAAAAACAAGTGTTTTTAATCACTGTGCCATTTCCCAAAACCCTCTAATTCCATTTATATTTTGTGCTACAAAAATAAAAAAAAATAGTAGGCAAAGAAAACACACCAGAGGCTACCAGGGCATTTGGTGTGAGGAGGAAATTACTACTAAAATTACAACTAAAGACACTGTGAATAGAGCAAAGAGGCAACCTACAGAATGGGAGAAAATATTTTCCAGCTATACTGCTGACAGAAGGTTAATATCTTAGGATGTACAAAGAACTCAAAGAATTAAATAATAAGAAATCAAACAACCCATGAAGACTAACCTCAGTCTTCTCCTGTTTCTCTTTCTATCACTCCCTTTTCTCTCTTTCTCTTTCATATTACCTACATTTTTTCTTCTTTTTTTCCCTTGGCACTGACCTGTAACTCCCAATACCAGCATGTGGTTAACATCCACAATAAGCTGTTGATCAGTGAGACCTACAAGGTTTCCCAAAAGAAGACAGATTTCTGTCAGAGTACTTGATGTCCCACCAAAGGTTATTGGTAAGGCATTACTGCTGAAAACACCATATGCTGTTGGGATGGAACATGGAGAGACCTGGCTGGAATCTGGAAGAGAGTCAGTCCCCAGACAGTTAGCTTGACTATTGCCAGAAGACACTAAATAAGTGACTGGGGAAAAATGACCCACATCTGTCTAAGAAACTCATGGTCTAAGCTACTCAGCAGCAAACAACCTGACATGATGCTCACACAAGTGCAATAGTGGCACACAACTATGGTGGGTTACCAACTACTCTAGATTTGGCTACTGGATCTGCTCAGTGGAACAGAACCCATACCTAGAAATGGTAAACAAGTCAGAACTATATCCAAAAACAAGCCCACTCTCCAATATCAAGCTCCCACCAATAGTGGGATACAAGAGGGCCTGCACTTATTAAATTCTCTCTAAAATAATAATGGTTATCCATGTATATTGCACTGACCTCACTCTCAATTGGAGAATCTGCTTCTCTCTTTCAGAAGGATGCATATCCTGAGGAGAGAATCAGTCCATCACACATCAACAGGACACCAGCTAAAGACATAGAGTTATAGGGGAAATGAGCAAGAGTGCTGCTTTATTGGTGAACCTGGTACCAGCACAAGGGCAAAGGAGATAGAAATAAACACCCCCACCAAATCAGATATCCAGAGACACAGAGACTCACAAAATCCTGTCACTGAAATAGACTTGAAATGAACCCAAAATAGCTCAGGGAAATTCATGGAAGAGCAGGCAGAAAGATTGTTAGAGTCATGAGTTGGGTCATTATACACAGATTCATTGCCTTTTCTGAATAACTGATGGCTACCCGCATAGGGCAAGACCCAGAATACCCATGGAGAGAGGACAGGGAGAAAGCTAACAATGGTACCATCGTGGCTATTATATAGTATATACATAACTAATAAAAATATATTTTAAAATGGGCTATGGAATGAAATAGAGAGTTCTCAGAAGAAATACAGATGGCATGTGAACATCTAAAAATATTCTACATCTCTAGTCATCAGGGAAATGCAGATTAAAAGTACATTGAGATTCCATCTCACTCCTGTCAGATTGGCTACCATCATGAAAACAAATGAGTATAAATGCTGGCGAGGATGTGATAAAAGAGGAACCCTTATGCACTGTTGGTGGGAATGCAATATGGTCCAGCCATTGTGGAAATCAGTGTGGTGGTTACTGAGACAGCTAAAAATAGATCTACCATATGACCCAACTATACCACTCCTAGGAATATATCCTAAGGACTCGTCTCACTTCCTTAGAGATACTTGCTTGACCATGTTTACTGCTGCTCTATTCACAATAGGTAGGAAATGGAACCTGCCTAGATATCCCTCAACTGATGAGTAGATAATGAAGATGTAGCACATTTACACAATGGAGTTCTACTCAACAGTAAAGACAAATGAAGTTATGAAAGTTGCTGGAAAATGGATGGATCTGGAAAGGATTATACTTAGTAACTCAGGCCCAGAAAGCCAAATGTCACATGTTCTCTCTCATATGTGGATCCGAGCTACAAATGATTAGACTTCTATAATAGTGGCATGTCTATTATGAGGGAAACCAACTGCTCTCTAATTGGATGGGAGGGCTGCTCCATCGGAGGGAATACATCCCTGATACTGAAAACATACAACAGGGGTAGTAATGAGCCCTAGGGTTGTAATGTCTGCTGGTGTCTGGCTAAATGTATATACTATGCTCACTAAACTGCCCAGTAAGCACTTCTCTTATTGTCCATACCCATATATTAATGCTACTCTCACTTTTGGTTAGAGAAGCTTCTCTTTTCAGATGGTGGCGACCTTGCCCACAGTGCTGAGAAGAAGGAACAGAGGAGTGTTCAGCATTGAAACATCACAAACACACAATGGCTCAGGGTCCATTGTGGAAGAGGGGGTGGAAAGAATGTAAGAGCCAAAGGAAGAGTAGGACTCCTTACAATGTGCTCCTCCAGAAACAAAATGTCCTGGATATCCATGACTTCACAGTGCCTGACACTACCCACACAAGACCATCATAATAGTAGAAAAAGATCATGACATCCAAATGAAAAGAGAGACTGACTGAGAGAAGGAGGGGATATGATGGAGAGTTGAGTTTCAAAGGGGAAAGTGGGGGCTGCAAGGGAAGTACTATGGGATATTGTCTACAATTAAGGAACTTGTCAATTAAAAATAAATTTAAAAAAATAAAAAATAAAAATAAACTTAAAAAACACAGAGGAGACAACAGGATCATAACCCCCTGGCCAAGCAATTTAGCAGAACTTGCACATAATCCTCAAAAGTCCAATAATTATATGAATGCTCTCCTTGCTAGATTAGACCTAATAGAAAAGAACCAGGATGGGTTCCAAAGACAGATAAATGATCTGAAGGAGAGTGAAAAAAAAAAAGGACCTCAAAATATCAGCTGGCTAAGCTCAAAGAAGACATAAATAAATGCAAGGATGAATTCCAAGAAGCCTTAAGAAAATTAGAAAATGACGTGCAAAGGGAACTCTACAGAGGGATGTATACTATACATAAAAGGCAGTAGAAAATACAAACCAAATTGAACAAGTCCAAAACTATAGAAGCTCTCACGAATAGAGTAAACCATGTGGAGGACAGAACCTCAGAACTGGGATACAAAACAGAAGAAACAGTTCAAGAGTCAAAAAGTTTGAATAAGTTCAAAAATTTTTGTGAACAGAACATGAGGGAAATGTGGGATAGCATTAAATCTCCCAACATTCAGATCATTGGAATAGCAGAAGGGGAAGAAATTCAGAACAAAGGCATGGAGAAGTTATTAAATAAAATTATTGAAGAAAACTTTCCCACCCTCTCAAAGGAAAATCCCATCAAGTTACAAGAAGCTAACAGTACTCCAAATATACTGAACCAAAGGAAAAATTCTCCAAGACATATTATCATTAAGACTCTAAACATCAATAACAAAGAGAAAGTCCTAAATGCAGCTGGGGAGAAGCAACACACTACATATAAAGGTAACCAAATCAGAATTATTTCAGACTTCTTAATGGAAAGCCAGAAGGGACTAGAATGGAACACTGCAAAGTCTAAGAACTTATGGCTTTCAACCCAAACTACTCTACCCAGAAAAAGTATCACTAATAATAGATGGCAAAAGAAAAACTTTCCATGATAAAAGTCAGCTTTACAACTATGTGAATACAAAGGCAAACCTAAGAGTACTTCAGGGAATTCTCCCACACAAGAGTCACATACCAATCTCAAGTGCCTACAAGAAGCAGATCACAGTAACCAAACTCAGAGAAGGCACAAAAATACTGCAAAGTCCAAGAAAACACCAAACCACATAAAGCCCCACAATATGGCAGGGATTAAATCAAACCCCACAGTTTCTACCCTAGACTTACATAATAAAAACATAACAACAGTCAAGAAAGAAATTTAGGAGGACTTGAGAAGAAGGCAAGACCTCCCATGCTCCAGGATTGGCAGAATTAACATGGTGAAAATGGCAATGTTACCAAAATCAATATACAAATTTAATGAATACCAATAAAAATCCCAGCATTTTTCTTCACAGAGATAGAAAAAATGATCTCAAAATTCATATGGAATGGCAGAAGGCCTCGGATACCCAAGAACATTCTCAGCAAAAGAAACTCCTCTGAAGGCATCACCATACCTGATCTAAAGCTATGCTTCAAAGCCATAGCAACAAAAACAGCAGGGACTGGCATAAAAACAGGAATATAGACCAATGGAACAGAATAGAGGACTTGGACTTTGGGTCAAGTAAGTACAGCTACTTGATATTTGACAAAGGCCCTAACAATGTAGACTAGAAAAAGAGATAACATCTTCAACAAATGGTGGTAGACAAACTGGATGACCATATGCAGGAAAATGAAACTAGACCCACACATCTCACCATGCACAAAAATCAAGTCCAAATGGATCAAAGACCTCAATATAAGACCAGAAAATCTGCTAGTACAGGAAGAAAAAAATAGGAGGAACTTTCCACAATATAGGAATGGGAAAAGACTTCCTGAAAAATCCCCAATAGCTCAGGAAATTAAACTATCACGCAACCATATGGGATCTCTTGAAGCTGATAAGTTTTTTCACAGACAAAGAGACATTAAGAGAAGCAACAGTAAGCTGGGCTTGGTGACGCACGCCTTAATCCCAGCCCTGGGGAGGCAGAGGTAGGAGGATTGCCATGAGTTCAAGGCCACCCTGAGACTACATAGTGAATTCTAGGTCAGCCTGGGCCAGAATGAGACCCTACCTCAAAAAAAAAAAAAAAAAAAAAAAAAAAGTGAACAGATTACCCACAGAATGGGAGAAAATTTTTGCCAGCTATACAACTGAGAGAAGCTTAATTTTGAGAATCTACAAAGAACTCAAAAACCTAAACAATACAAAAATCAAACAACCCACTCACAAAATGGGGCAGAGACCTAACAGGGAGTTCTCAGAGGAAGAAATACAAATGGCAAACACACATTTAAGAATATATTCAGCTGGGTGTGGTGGCGCATGCCTTTAATCCCAGCATTTGGGAGGCAGAGGTAGGAGGATTGCTGTGAGTTCGAGGCCACCCTGAGAATACATAGTGAATTCCAGGTCAGCCTGAGCTAGAGTGAGACCCTACCTCGAAAAAAAAAAAAAAAAAAAAAAAAGAATATATTCAACTTCCCTAACCACCACAGAAATACAAATTAAAACAACTATGAGATTCTACTTTACACCAGTAAGGATAGCAAACATTAAGAAATCAAATGAAAAAAAAAAAAAAAAAAAAAAAAAAAGGATTGTTTGTGGGAATGTAATATGGTACAACCACTATGGAAATCAATATGGAGATCCTGAAAAGGTTGACTATAGAGTTACCAACAGATCTAGTTATTCCCTTACTGAACATAACAGGTCTAATTATTCCCTTACTGGGCATTTACCCCAAAAAGCTCCATGCCTCAGTTCAGAGAGATTTGCTCAACCATGTTTATAGCGGCTCAATTCATAATAGTTATGAACTGGTATCAACCCAGATGTCCATCATTAGGTGAATGGATATCCAAGATGTGGTGTATCTACATGATGGGATTCTACACAGCAGTAAGGAAAAATAGCACAATGAAATTTGAAGAAAAATGGTAGAACTTGGAACAGTCATTCTCAACGAACTCACCCAATCACAGAAAGACAAACGTCGCAAGTTCTCACTCCTCTGTGGCTCCTAACCTGGATCTGTCTGAGTTGCTGACATACCTAATGGGCATCTCAGTGGAACAGAACCCATACCTGGAACTTGGAAACAAGTCAGAATCATATCCAAAACATGAGTTCATTCTCCAATATTAAGCTCCCACCAATCATGGGCTACAAGAGATCCTTCACCTATTAAGTTCTCTCTAAACTAATAATAAACTCCCCAATAATAAACTAATATAAACTAATAAACTCCCGTTTATCTGGTGCTGAATTCACTCTCCAGGGCAAAATTTTGCTTCTCTTCTTCAGATGGACACAGAACCTGAGGAGATAATCAGCCCATTGCACCTCACCAGGGCCTCAGCTGAAAACATAGAGTAATTGGGGAAATAAGCAAGAGTGCTGCTTTCTTGGTGAACCTGGTACCAGCACAATGGTGAAGGATATAGATACAAAGAACACTCAACTCCTACCAAACCAGAGATCCAGAGATATAGAGGCTGCCAAGATCTCATCACTAAAGTAGACCTAAAACAAACCCAGCATGGTCAGGGAAAATCGCTGAAGTGGGGACAAAAAGATTGTTAGAGAAACAAGTTGGGACATTATGCACAGAGACATTGCCTCTTCCCCATAACTGATCAATTCCCCACTATGAATGATCCACATTCTACATGGGGATAACTGGCATCCCCAGTGATGAGGGCCCCTTCGGAGGGGGTAGGATAGGAAGCATGCTAAGATGGTACCAACATGTGCTGTTTATACAGTGAGTATGTACACAACTAATAATAACAAATATATATGTATATGTTATATGTTACAAAGAGCAATATCTTAGTATTGAATCTTTAAAACATTGGTAAGAAGATGTAAAGGAGCCATTTTGAGAATTAATCACTTGGAGTGTCTGAGAGAAGATAATTGAAGGTTAAAGGGTATCTATTTGAGAGAGAAGTGATTTTGTGATGATGCTAGGAAGACTGTCAAAAGTTTCAAAATGAAAAGGCATACTTGTTTTTTAAGATCACAATATGGTCCAGTTATAGGTAAGATACATAGGCACACAACAGAAAAGTACACTGTCTTTCCAATTTTTCTTGACATTTGCTATATTCTGAATCAAAGAAAAGATAGTAAACTTGGTCTTGTCTGTACAGAGCATCAAAATACATGTGACAGATTAAGTTTTTCTGTACAGAGTCACCTACTGTACCTTACTTGTCCTTTGCCCATTGAGGCTTACCTCATTGGTTTTACCAATGGGTTTCCTCACCACTGGCTTTCATTTTGGTTTGAGTGATGGTGAATGATGGGAGCTCACAAGATAATAGGAAAGTTTTATGGGGTATTTTCCTTATAGTTATCTCACTATTGTGTTGGCTATGTCTCTTTGTTGTGTGTTGTTTTTAGAAATGTGCGATGGAATTATGTCTGGTTGTAGGTTGGAGTAGTGGAACAGGCTTCTATAAATGGCCTGAGAGGGAACTTTTTGACTATTAGGCTCCACATTTCTAACTTAATTGTTTGAGTTTCCTTTTCAAGCATTTCCATTCCATGAGTATGAATTAGAGGATTACTCTATAGCGTAATTTGTGAAATGTCAAAATCAACTTCTCTTGGTACTTGTTAGAAATGCAGCATTTCAGACCTAATCCAAACCTATTGAATTGGAGACTATACTTTAAAAGATTCCCAGATTTGGGAAATATTGTGATAGTTTATATTTATTATGTGGATTTGGGGTCAGACTGTTCTAGTTATGAGATTTTACACTTCCTAGTTCTATTTAAATTTGTGGAAAACTGTGGCATCGTTATGAATTTCAGGGTTCCATATGGAAAATTATGATAACATTAAGGCCATTGTGCACATTTGAGAAGACAGTGTGATATGGTACTGTCATGCAGCACTTATTCATTTAACAAAGGCTTATTGTTAAACCCAGCAAGGAGACCTGAGCCTGAAGTTGTCTCCATGATAGGAGTTCCCATACAAGTAAACCAAAACCCAAACTCAGAGCTGAAGAGATGGATTAGCAGTTAACGCATATGCCTGTGAAGCCTAAGGACCATGGTTCAATTCTCCAGGTCCCATGTAAGCCAGATGCACAAGGGGTTGCATGCGTCTGGAATTCATTTGCAGTGGCTAGAGGCCCTGGCATGCCCATTCTCACTCTCCCTCTCTCTTTTTCCCTCTCTCTGTCTCAAATAAATAAATAAATAAATAAATAAATAAATAAATAAATAAACAAATAAATACATATATTTAAAAAAACCAAACTGAATGTGAACAGTAAAACAAAACTTAAACAATCAGAAGCCATCAACGAATTTCTAATTAGGGACTCTGCCCTGAATTATACATGAATAAGGAAAATGCTTACCCAAATCCAATTGAGTCTCTGCTCTGCCTTTGCGTTCCACCTATAGAAGCCTGCTACCCATGTTGCAGTGCTCAGCTCTATGTACCTCTGTTGATTCTGGGCTCTGATTGATGAATAAGTCATTCTTTCCCAAGTAAACTCTGCTAACTTTCATCTAAAGTTTTTTCTTTTGAATTCATGAATACTTTTACTTTGTCAGGCACTATGCTAGGAGCTCAGTAGTCAACAAGACAGATACAGTCTCTGGCCTCATGCAGCTGAAGTTGTTTGTGAGTCTGTGGACCAAAGTTATTCTTGTTGTGAACTTGGAAGCATGGTATCAGAGACAGGTCATGGATCTCAAAGAGGAGAATGTGTATATGGCAGACCTCCTTTTAAAGGCACACTAAACTACCTCAATCAAGTCATTCTAGCTCTCTGAACAGTGTCATCAGGTAGATTCCAAGACCATTGGACTGATTACATTAGTGCATCCCAAATCATATTCACAGAACAATGGACTTATGAGTGTTTCATGGAAAGTCCTGGAATGGCACTTATGATAAACAAGCTCAGGGAATTATTTCCTTGTTAAGAGTTATGATATCTTTTCAACATATTAAGGTCTCCAGGAGCTATCAAATAAATGTTTCTTTAACTTAGTATAATCCAATATTTCTGGCACTTAATCTCTTTCTTCCTCTTTCCCACCTTTCTTTCCTCTCTCCTGCCATTCCTTCTTTTTCTTTTTATCAATAAGTTGTGGAGTTGTTAGACTGGATACTTATGCATTGTACTTACGATAGTTTGAGACCCTCTGTTAGAACATCAGAAAGAAAGAATTTTGCCAAGGATAATCTTCTGTAGGTACTGATTAGGATGATTCTCGTGGCTATTGGTTTTCCCAAGATTAAGCACCCAGGTTGATAAAAGGAGTGGCATTAGGAGGACAGCCTTCAGAGCTTGTCTAATATTGAGCAAGTCTCTCTAGTCCTCAATATCTGTTGTCTGAAAGAAGATGACCCTGGGCTTGAGCTATGTGAAAATCTGGTACTGAGCATCCCTCCTGGCCCAAGTGTGGGGGAAATCACATGTTGGTAAGTCTAATGCTCTTCTTTCTGTTTGATGTGGAAGCAATTTTTCTCCAGTGAAAGCTCAGCTTCCTCTTCCAGTGTAAGGGTTGGGTGGTCTAAATTAGGCTTGACAAGGGTCTACTGATTTTGATTAAGAGCCCAAACCTGTATGACTTGTTTAGTGTGGTTTTCAAAAACATGAACACAATCTAAAATGAAGCTCAAATCTTGCCTCAATGGGTATTTTGTGGTTGTTACTTCTCTCATATAAAGTTCTTAAGCCATTATTGTGAAAAAATAAACCACTTCTCATCAAATTCTGCATCTTTGTTTTTCTGTGTGCTGATAAACAGTGCATGAACAAGGAGATCCTTGGTTACTGCTATGGAGATGGAAGATCATGATGCACCAAAAGTATAGGGCAGGAAGTCTAGCAGAAGAGAGAAAGGGTACATGGAGGAAAGGACACTTGGGTCAAAGAGAGGGCTGAGCTCCAAGTTTGTTATGGCATTATCCACAATAGCCAAGCAATGGAACCAGCCTATAAGTCCATCAACAGGTGAATGGTTAAATGAAATGACATACATGTACACACACACTGTTGCAGTCAAGTTCACATTGCTGGCAGAAATCACCCAATCAAACAGCTTGTGGGGAAAAGGTTGATTTTGGCTTACATAGTCAAGAAGAAGCTTCATGATGGCATGGGAAAGTGATGGCATGAGCAAAGGATGGACATCACCTCCTCGCCAACATCAGATGCACAACAGCAACAGGAGAGTGTGCTAAACACTGGCAAGGAGAAGCTGGATATAATACCCATAAGCCTTCCCCCCCCCATAATACCCTGCCTCCAAGAGGTGTTAATTCCCAAATCTTCATCAGCTGAGAACCTATAATTCAGAACACCTAAGTTTATGGGGGACACCTGAATCAAACAACCACATTCTGCTTGTGGCCCTCATAAACTGATAATAATACAAGACATAAAATACAATGCATTCACTTTAAATTTAAAAGTCCTTATATTTTTTATCAATCCCAATGATACTCAAACATCCTCATAGTTCAAGGTCTTTTAACTGAGCAATAATAATAATAAAAAAACTAAAAGACTCATAATGGCACAGAATAAACATTCACACTGCAAAAGATGGCATTGGGCTTAGCAAAGGAATATTCAACCAACACAAGATTTAAAACAACCAGGGAAAATATCAAACTCTGTAGCTCAAAGTCCAACAACTCTAGTCAGTGACAAATCTTCATGGTCCAATAATTCTAACCAGCAACAAGTCTCTGGAGTTCCAATTTCACCCCTCTAACTAGGCTACTCACAATACTGGAAAATTTCATCTGGGGCTGGCAGCTCTCCTTAGTAGACATCTCGTGGTCCTAGCATCTCCATTGGATCTCCATTGCAACCCACTGTCCATCCTCATGGCTCCATTGGGTCTCCATGCAGGCAATCCAGCAAACATGCTTTGCATTGCCTATGGCTGTTTCCAAAACACAAGACCGTGTTACAAATCCAATGACCCTCTTTTTTTGGCTGCATTTCTTATACTCCACAATATCAGGTGCTAATTTGTTAATCCAGGGAGGAAAAAGCAGACTTTGAAGAACAGGACTCTCAGGCCCCTTCAAAAGAGTGTACATTCTTCCTGTCGCCCCAGTGCAGGTTAGTTTGCCAAATCTCAAGTCCAGGTGAAGCTTTTTCTCACCCTCATAAACCAAACCTCACAGTCCTTAGTTCTTACTGCATTCAGGTCTTTCAACTCTGACCAGAACAGTCCATCAAACTGTGCTTACAGCCGGGCGTGGTGGCTCAGGCCTTTAATCCCAGCACTCAGGAGGCAGAGGTAGGAGGATCGCCGAGAGTTCAAGGCCACCCAGAGACTACATAGTTAATTCCAGGTCAGCCTGGACCAGAGTGAAACCCTACCTCGAAAAACCAAAACAAACAAACAAAAAAAACTGTACTTACAGCACAGCAAGTCATCTCTTAGGTTTTAAACCCGTCCATGTTTCTCTTGAAAATCAGCTCCAGAAGGCCAAAATCCATGTAGCCAGGTGTCTAGTAGCAATGATCCCACTCTCAGTACTAACTTTACTGTTGCCGTCAGGTTTGTATTGCTGGCAGAAATCACCTGATCAAGAGCAGCCTGTGTGAAAAAAGTTTATTTTGGCTTACAGAGTTAAGGGAGAGCTCCATGATGGCAGGGGAAAATGATGGCATGATCAGAGGGTGGACAGCAGATGGACAACAGCAACAGGAGAGTGTGCCAAATACTGGCAAGGGGAAGCTGGTTATAATACCCATAAGCTTGCCCCCTCAACAATACACTTTCTGCCTCCAGGAGGCATTAATTGCCAAATCTTCATCAGCTGGGAACCTAGAATTCAGAACACCTAAGTTTATGGGGGACACCTGAATCAAACCAACACACACACACACACACACACACACACACACACACTTTACTCAGCTACAAAGAACTAAATTATGTCATTACAAATGGAAATAAATCAGACTCAGAAAAACAAATATCACATTTTCCCTTGTTGTATAAATAAATAAAAGGAAAAAGGGGCAAAAGGACAATGGAGAACAATAGGGGGAATGAAGAAATTATTGTTAAGACTTGTGTGAAAAATATCTTACCCAAGCTATAAAAATACAGGGACTGGAAACAAGCTGTCCCAGCTTTTGGCCAATGTTCTCACATCACACACATTGAACACTCCATAGGAGTAAGCCAGACATGGTTGTGCACAATGACATGCCCAGTAATATGGAGGTGAAAGTAAGCAGAGGCCCTGGGTCTTCTTAGCTATCCAGTCTAGACTTATTGAAGAGGTCTAGGCCAATGAGAAACCATTTCAAAAGAGGAGTCTTATTAAAAGATGGATGCATTTCTGCAGAAAGACACCTGAGGTCAAATATATATATATATATAAAACAGCAGCAGACAAAGAATCTTACAGACATTTTCTTCTTACTTTTCTCTTTCAGGTTGTACATTATAGACTTTTATTTGATTACATATTTGCCTTCCTGATGAAAATTCCCTGTCCTCACTTCATCCCCTTCTTTCTACTCATGTGTTAATTCCATTTCTATTTTATTTTATTTTATTTTATTTTATTTTTATTTTTGTTTGGTTTTTCGAGGTAGGGTCTCACTCTAGCCCAGGCTGACCTGGCATTCACTTTGTATTCTCAGGGTAGCCTCGAACTCACAGTGACCTTCCTATCTCTGCCTCCAGAGTATTTCTAAAATAAACCAAGGCAGAAGCAAACCTAGAGTGTGCTGAATTCATCTTTGGAAGTTGGGGAAGGAATGAGACTAGAAAATAAAGAACAAGCCTAATTCTTATTAATTCATAGAGGAAGAATTAAAAATCTATTACATGCATAGATTAAATCCATTGTTTTCATCTCTCAAAAGGACTGATTGTATATAAAATTGTTTTTTGGGGTCATACACAGCATAGCTGTATCAAATTGCTTCTTTTTCATTAATAATCATTTTCCTTCATATTGCTACTAAGCATTTATTAAGTGACTCTTTTACACCCTGAATTCTTTTCTACTGACCAAACTTCTTCTAATCTAGTATAAAGTATTTTATTTACTTGAAGAAGCTCACACAGCTATATGCGTATCTTTGAAATATTTAATGCATTTTTCCTGGAGGCAAAAAAAAAAAAAAAAAAAGCCTTTCATTATTAAGGGCATGTCGGACTTACCACTGTGGAAAGCGATTTTGAGGCGCTCTTAGTGGTGGAGCAGGACAAGCCACTTTCTTTTGTTGAGCGCCATCGTGTGGCTAAGTACTAGCTGCATAGTTTTGGGATGTTACAACTGACGTCTGCTTTGGACCAACTACCTAACCTGAGTGAGTTACCTCATTTGTAAATGAGGATAATCCAGCAACATCATGGTTCTTGAGTAAGGACACAGCTCTACTAGCATGATGTCTCAGTATATGCTGGTTTGGGAGTGGCATAAGAAGTAGTCAACTAAAGAGAACCAGTCATAGTAACAAATAGTACGATTTTATTAAAAATACAAGCCACTTTCTTTGTTGAATCGTGTGGCTAATTTTGGACCAACTACCTAACCTGAGTGAGTTACCTCATTTGTAAATGAGGATAATCCAGCAACATCATGGTTCTTGAGTAAGGACACAGCTCTACTAGCATGATGTCTCAGTATATGCTGGTTTGAGGGACAGTGGCATAAGAAGTAGTCTACTAAAGAGAACCAGTCATAGTAACAAATAGTACTATTATTAAAAATATAATAATGGGGCTGAAGAGATGGCTTAGCAGTTAAAGAGCATGCCTGCGAAGCCTAAGGACCCTAGTTCAACACTCTAGATACCACTTAAGCCAAATGCACGTGGTGGCGCATGCAGCTGGAGTTTCTGTGCAGTGGCTAGAGGCCCTGGTGGGCCCATTCTCATTTTCTCTCTCTCTCTCTCCCTCTAATAAATAAATAAATTAATTAAATTAAAAAATATAATAATAATTGCTACACTTACTAAATTTCTGCCTTGAGGCAGACACAGCATTCTGTATGTGGAGCAGTATATTTAATTCTCACAAAAATTGTTTATATTGAAAACTACATGCTTTTATTTTTTGTTTTTTGAGAGAGAGAGAGAGAGAGAGAGAGAGAGGGAGGAAGACTGGCCTGGACCTCAATGCCCTCCTGCCCCAGACTCCCAATGCTATGCCTCCATGCCCAGCTCTCATTGAAAACTAGTCATTTGCTCAGTTCAAAGATCAGCAAACAAACACTGAAGCTAAATGATTTCTTTAGAGCCTTGTGGTTAATGAAGAACACAGCTGAAATCAGCCCCAAGTGTGCTGTCACAACTTGGGGCCAAAATCACGCTAAGATGCTTGGGAGAAGGGTGGGTTTGAAATTCCATCTTAAAAATAATTTTTTTTGCGGGTGAGGGGGATTCAAAGTAGGGTCTCACTCTAGCTCAGGCTGATCTGGAATTCACTGTAGTCTCAGGGTGGCATTGAACTCACTGTGATCCTTCTACTTCTGCCTCCCGAGTGCTGGGATTAAAGGCGTGCACCACCACACCCAGCTTAAAATTAATTTGGATGTTAACACACAAAATGATGATTTCCATCATGTGATCTTCATATGTATGTGTCATTATACTTTGTTCTCATTTATTTTCCTTCCCTCTGCAAACCCCCTCTCCTCTTCCAGATGGTTCACACTCCCAGCCTCTAAGCCACCAGGATGCTTTGAATCTGTATGTATTTTCCTACTCTGAATATTTCATGTAAGTATGTGACCTTTCGTGTTTGGCTTCTTTACTTTAGTGTAATGTTTTCAAAGTTTATTGCTTGTAGCAAGTTGGCCCTCCATATCTTTGATTTTATTTTCTTGGAGGCAACTAATCATAAAATAAAAATATTTTTTAAAGATTGTTCCTGTCATGAATACACACAGATTTTGTTTTGATCACTATTCACCAAGTAATATTGGCATAATAACAACTTAAATGGCATTTATATTGTACTGTGCATTACACAAAATCTAAAATTTTAAAGTATTCAAGAGGATATACAGGTTAGATGAAAATAATACAGTATTTTAGGTAAGAGACTTAAGCATCTGAGGAATTTTGTAGCCATAAAGCACCCTGGGATTAATTTCCTTAGAGTATCAGTAGGGCTGACTTCCATTTTTATGACTGACATTTATACCATGTTGTGTTTATCCATTCATCTGTTGGCTATTGTGAATAGGGATACAGTTTTTGTTTGAATAGTTGCTTTAAATTGATTTGGGCATTGTGGTAGTTTGAATCAGAGGTTCCCCAGAGATTCATGTGGTTTGAATGCTTGGTCCCCAGCTAGGTGGCCATTTGGGAGGTGGAGCCTTGCTGGAGAGGAGGTGTTGCTGGGGGCACATTTTGGGATATTACATAACCATCTTTCTCCTTACCAGAGCTCATCTCGCTTTCTTTCTGGTTTCTGTCAACTGCTATGGAAAAAATAATGTTCATCCTCTGCTCTTCCATCTTTTCCCTGCCACGATGAAACTTCCCTTTGTCATTATAAGCCAAAATCAATCCTTTTCTCTCATAACCTGGTTTTGGTTGGGTGTTTTATCCTAGCAATGTGAAGATAACTTCAACAGACATATATAAAGAATGGAATTCTGGGTATGTGGTAATTATATGTTTAATTTTTGAGGAAATAGTAAAGTTTTCCATAGTGGTGAAATTATTTTATGATCCTACCAGCAATGTAGAATGCTTTCTCTACAGCCTTGCCCTGACTTTCATTTTATAGTCATCCTGGGGACTGTCAAATGATGTGTCAGTGTGGTTTGGTCTCCCTTTTATGTACTTTTGTGGCATGTGTGCTTTTTGTTGGAAAAAATGTTTAAGTTGCTCATTTTTGTGATTTTCTTATTTTTGTTGTTAAATTATCATGGTTCCTGTTGTTTTATTTGCTTGTTTGTTTTTGTAGTGCCTCAGGAATAGTACACAATCATTCCATCACTGAACCATACTTCCCAAACCTAACAGTCGTTATATATCCTGAATAATAGAATTCCATCAAATACAGCTAATTCCATTATTTTTAGATTCCATAATGTGCATATTTTTGTACTTGCTAGACTTAAGTGTAATCTCAAAACCCAATCTGGAAGTGCTTGTATTATAATTTGAAAATATATCAGAGCTGTGAAAATTTAGTTGCCAGAATCACACATTCCCAGCTAAGGCTCAATTCAGTAATACCATGCTATTTTCTATTTTTATTGTTTATTTTGTTTTGACACTGGGTGCTATGTAGCCCAGACTGACTTCAAACACACAATTCTACTTTCTTGATGCAGATTTCAGTAGAAGATGACCAAAGGATGGAGACAGGAGGGACTACTACAGTTGTACTATGAAAAGTCTCAGCTTCAGGGCCAAATGGATGGAATTTGAATCCTAATGCTGAAACCTCTTTGTCAGGCAGCCACAGGAAAGACCCTAGTCTTTGCTTAACCTTGATTTATTTTTAGTAAAATTAAAAACTACACATAGAAAATAACAAGATGAATTATTTTTAGTATTTAGGATTATTATTTGTGATATGTCAACATATACATCCTTATCTTATAATGTGACTGTGCTGCTGAGTAAACCATAATAAGTTGAAAATATTTTAAATTGAAAGTGCATTTTATATACCTAGCCAACTGCACACTGTAGCATAGTTGTGAAACGAAGTGTGGCTTACTGGGAGCTTATCATAAGCTTAGGAAAAACAAATCAAGATCCAAAAACTTGTACTATAGATTTTACTGAATGGCATTGCTTTTGCATCATTACAAAGTTGGAAAATCATAAATCATTGTATATTATGAGTCAAGACAGTATGTGTGTATACATACAAATAGAGAGAGAGAGAACTTATAATACTGTTTCAGTTTATGCCAATGTAGTGCTTATATCAGCCTTTAAAATCTAAGTACTAAGAATATTATAAATACAGAGTGTGCACTGTACACTATTGGAAACTATTTCCCTCATAAAAGGCCATTCACTTTCTCTGCAAGGATACTTCAATACACTTAAAAAATAAGTTTCACTGAAGTCCAATTTGTCTCTTCTTTTTTTCTTTCCTGTGCCATTGGTTCTAACTTTTGAACCAGAGTGACTTTCCTCAATTTAGTCATAAGTAAACTGACTAGACTATGCTTATATGAGTGGGGCCTCATTCAATGACAGATGGCTGCAGGAGTGCCTGGGGAAAAAGGTTAATCAATTTGCTTGGATGCATGCAGTTAATGGAGAGTAAAACTGAGAATTAAACTCGTGCCTCACCTTAACTAACTTAACTGCTCTAATTATGAAAAACAGTGTAATTGTGGTGAGCTATGGAAAAGAAAAAGCATTATGAAATTTCACAGTGAGAAGTATTTCAGTGAAGAGAAAAGGGGAAGTACTGCTTAGGGGGCTATTATTTGTGAAAAAAACAAAACAACAAAAAGGTGTGCTCAGTAGTGCTAGAGAGATTGCTCAGTGGTTAAGGTGCTTGCCTGCAAAACCCAGTGACCTGGTTCCATTCCCCAATAGCACGTAAAGCGAAATGAACAAAGTGGCACATGTATCTGGAGTTCATTTGCAGTGGCTGGGGCTGGAGGCCCTGGCACACCCATTCTGTCTATCTCTCTTCTTTCTCTTTCTCTCTGCTTACAAATTAATAAATTAAAACAATATTTTTTAAAGTGATAAATGTGGCATATAAACATAAATACACAGGACACACCCTGACCATCACGTCACCTGAACTTCTTTGCTTCAAGAATTTCATTCCATTCCTCAAAGAGGGGGGAGGACAGGGATGAGGCTAATGATGGTACCAGCATGACTGTATACACATTATTTACATAACAAATAAAAAAGAATTGGATAACATAAAGCTAAAAAGAAAAAGAATTTCATTCCATTGTTTTAAGCTTCATTAGGTATTCTCATTTGATTGGTGTGGGCTAGTGTGCTAACTATGTGAGGACACAAGAGGGTGCTCAAAGATTTCAGTTCACCTTACCTAGGTATGAAAACATTTTGCCTGCTTTTACCCTTAAGGCTGCTTCTGTTTGCAAAAATGAACTTATATTTATTAAATTTCAAGGCTAACAAGTTTATCCCTGGGTGATTGATTTGAACATAACAGAATTTCAGAGTTACAAGGCTTTAAAAATTTGACTGGAAAGGATTTGAGGTTATTTTATTACTTTCCTTGGTCTCCCTTTTCTTTCATTTCCTAGAATACTCCTTAGATGCAATCTTTGTAGTGTGGGAAATGAAATATGAAATGAAGATTGTATACAAATACACCTTAGTGTGCCACACAAAAGAAGCTGGAATATTAAGGTTGGGTACCTGGAAAGGATACCATCAGGCTCAGCCCTGCCTCTGCCTATTTTGAGTGGGGAATGAATACAACCTGAAGAGTAAAATGGTTTTTATATTTGAAAATATTTGAAGAAAAAAAAAAAAAAGAGTATCTCATGAAATTATGAATATTATGTAAAATTACAATTTCAGTGGCTATAAAAAATTTAGTGGAACAATTAACAACCATTCACATGTATATCACCCATATTCCTTTCACTCTAGGACAGAGCTGAATTGTTGCAACAGAAACTGTATCTGAGCTTTCTTAATAGGCATAAAGTTATACAAGGAAATAATTTTAAAGGGATTATTGGGTCTTGAACATATATAACAGAACAAACATATTTATAACACATAGGATGAAATGCTATATGATATATCAAACCATAATACCATGTATATACCAATACATAATACATAATACCATGTAATACCAATGTATATCAGGGTAGACCTGGTATATACCCTAGTATTATAGGTAACATTTCCATGTGCCATTCTCAATGATGCTGGCAAAATCTGGAGTATAATGTAATGAGTTAAAAGATGTATAGCAAGTCTTAAAGCAACCATTAAAAACAATTCAAATGGTTAGACCCCATTGCTGAAGACACCAGACTATGGTTGAAGGACACTGAGAAATCAAGGTAGAACTGAGGAGGAATACCCTCCCCACTAGCTAGCTGTCATAGTGCTGGAAAGTACTTTGTGAGAGAACAAGTAGTGGGTTCTGTAAGCTACAAAATCAACCAGCCAGGCAAGATGTACCTATGGGTACAATATAAGTTATGGAGGTAATCAACTGCTCTCTGACTGGATACAAGGCCTCATTCAGTGGAAGGGAATTCATGCCTGGTACTACTCAAGGTCATCAACCCCACAGGGACAGAAGGAAACTTTCACTTCTTCATTTTTTTCACTGAACAAAGACATTATGCCCATCAAAAGCCTTCTAAATATACACATTTTTGCTTTTTGATTAATGTTAATTTCACTTTTAGTTAGAGAACCTTCTTTTCACAGATGGTGGAAAATAACAGGGAGAAGCAAGATTTATCAAAATGCAAGAAGAGAAACCCGAGTGCTTAGCTTAGCACTGGGCAAGTCATTTCTCTTCTACCGTCCTGGGCTCAGGGAACATTACAGAGGAAGTGAAGGAATGAATATGAGTGCTGCTTTCACTGCTAAACCACAGAACTGTCTCTAAGAAGAAGGTGGTTGATACCGTGGAGACTTAAAACTCATCAAAGCAGAAAATAAGAGGCTGCCAACATTCCCTCCATGCCTCAGAGAACATTGTGGAAGAGGGAACTGAAAGAAAATAAGAGCTACAAGGTGTAATGGTGTATTTTGGGACACTGTCCTCCTGACATGAATTGACTGGTGCAGTAATGGCCCTCACAGTGGTTATAGATACACCCTCAAGACCTGACATGAAGGATGTAAGAGGACAAAGGACTGAGAGTACAAATCACAGGAAAGACTGCCTTGGAAAAGCAGGGTCCTCAGTGGATGGGATGCAGGGAGAGAGAAAACAAAGGAGGACAATGGAATGGAAACAACATCAAATTACAGCATGTTCATATATTAAAATTCTCAATAAAAAAAGAAATTAGGCTCACCACCATCATAGGGACAAGTTAAATTTTCAGTTACAAATAGCACTAGTTTTCAGACCTAATGTGTTATAAAAAATAACCAATAACTTTAGCTTAGTTATTTCTAGCTCTAAGACATTTGTCACAGTATGTAACCTCTTTAAGCCTCAATTTTATGTCTGTAAGATGAAATTCCTCCTTGATGAGTTTTGTGTTTTTGTTTAAATGTTATTTCAAAAGGACACTTTTATGTTTCTTCCCTGCCAGCTAACTTTCTTTGTAGCAGAAAGTGCTATAAAACTGGTAGAGAAAAGCCAGCAATAGTCCTACCCAGCTGTGGACACTGTGTGCTTCACAACTGACCTGCCAGGCAAGATATGTCCACTAATTAGTGGTATGAAGATTATAAGAGCAACTAATCATTTTCTGATTGTTCTTGATGCCTGCCCCACAGGAGGTATTTCAAGTTTGGTGCTGTAAACATGACCAACAGCCAATGGCTAGGGACTTAGGTACTAGTTGGGAACCTACTTTCTGTTAAATAGATAGCATGCCACTGCCTTCTAAATATTCATATGTGTTCCCATAAGTTAGTAATTCTTGAAGCATCAATCACAGATATTTCTTACTACAATGCACAGTGATTAATACTGTCCAAGAATTGCTGACAATAAGTGACTATAGTGTGCTGTGCCTTAAAACAGAACATCGAAACCATCCTTTCCAATGTTCAGGAAAACTTGAAGAGGAGGGGGCAGAAAGAGTATAAAAACAAGTGGATTGGAAGGAGGGCTGTGAAATGTCTTCTGGATATGACATGACTGTCATCATCATGAATTTACAACAGCTCTGGCTTCCTGAACAAAATTGAGCCTGCCAATTATTCATTATCAATAGGGGAAGGGGATATGAGATGCCACACCTCCCAAAGTAATTAATGGCAGCTAATGGTTGCTGGGAGATGGGGAGTCAGGTTCATCAGTGGTGTAGCCACCAGGAAGTTTCCCATTCCACAGTAAATAACCTGTTACCCATGATCATGTAGGCAAGCCAAATAACTAAATGGGTTAAAAAGAAGCATAAAAATGGGAGGAATATATATATATATATATGAAAAAAACAGCATTTAACTTTTGGTGTGTTAGTAGTGATATGTGTGCATATTTAAGAGCCATTTGATCAGGTATACATTGTGCAAATAATCTAGTGGAAAGCAGAAAAGGATAGAAGTGAAAGAAAATAAGTTTGGTCATGAGTGATTTATTATTCATGCTGGGTAATATGTGTATGTGCGGGGGAGATGATTGCTCTTTGTATCTTTATTTGTGCTGGAAATCTTTGAAGACAATTTTAACATCTCTATAAAAGAAAATGCATAGCATCTTCCTTATGATTTAAACTTTTATGAAAAACAACCCTTTCTGAAATAATATTTCTGCTTATTCTTCCAACCTTCTCAAATGAACTCTTTTTAAACTTGGGTCTACCAAATAAGCTGCTAGGAATTTGGGGTACATCACCTTATGAAAGTATAAAAATCATGCTGACAAAAGCCCCAGAAATATTGTGTCTTGTTAATATTTGAAGCCTGAAATGCTTTCTTCCTTCCTGATAATTTTATCAGTAAATCTTCACTTCTATAATCAAAAACAAAAAAAGAAAACGAAAGAAAGAAAGAAAGAAAGAAAGAAAAGAGAAGAGAAGAGAAAAGAAAAGAAAAGAAAAGAAAGGAAAAGAAAAGAAAAGGAGGAAGAGGGGTGTTAATGGATGGGAGGGGAGGGAAATGAGAATGGGAAATTTGAGGGAATATATCAAAATACATTATATACTTGTGTGAAAATGTCAAAAATGGAAAAAAATAGTAATTAAAAATCATTTAAAAACAACTTAAAAATAGTAAAAGTCAATAAAGAAATGTTATGTTAGTAAACAACCATTCAAAGGAAAATAAATTAATAAAGGAGGAATAGAGAAACACAAAGACACAAATATACAGGAAAAAGTTGCAGATCCAAATTCAGCCATATATATAATAATATTAATGTAAGTGATTTAAAGAGTTAAATCTAAAGTCAGAAGTTGGTTGATTAGATTAACAATGAAGTCCAATTTTATACTATTTAGAAGAGAGACTTCCGGACAAGATGGTGCCTGCCTACCCACATTTCACCTTGTGGTGAAGGAAAGGCAAGATCTTTGGGGTACTTAGAGGTTTAGAGATCCTGGTAGACCTCCAGTGGGAGGGGGTGGAGGAACAAAGTAGGGAATCCACTAGTTCCTGTACTCTTGGGTAGCCCATCAGTCCCACAAACCTCTCAAGCAGCCGTCCCAGCTGCCATCCCAGCCACCATCTCATCCCCAGTCCCAGCCATCCCATCCCAGCTGCTGTCCCATCCACAATCCAGCGACCCTCACAGTTGCCCGCTCCTGCACTACCAAGCCATCCCAGGCCAGCAGGCCAGCATTTTCCCTCCATCCCTGGGCTTTCCTGTCATTGGATCCCCATCCCAGCCACAGTCCCAGCCACCATCCCAAGGGCCGTCCCAGTCTCAGTCCCAGCTGCTATCCCAGCCTTCCCAGTAACCATCCATTTTACCAGTCACAGTCCTAGCCACCCCTTTCTGCACTACCACAGGCTAAGTGGTACCAGGACAGCAGGCTAGCATTTCCCCTCCATGCCTTGGCTTTCTGGCCATTGGATCCCCATCCCAGCCACAGTCCCAGCCACCATCCCAGGGGCCTTCCAGCTGCAGTCTCAGCCATCATCCCAGCTACACCCTCCAGCACTACCACTGGCTAAGCAATCCCAGGGCAGCAGGCTACCATTTCCCCTCCATCCCTGGGCTTTCCTGACATCTGATCCCCATCCCAGCTGCATCTACAATGCAGGCAACCCTGACCCAGGCCAGCAAGCCAGTGTTTCGCTCTTCATCCCTGGGCTTTCACACCATCTGATTGCCATCCCAGCTGTGACCAGGTCACGCTGCACATCCTGCAGGCAACTCAGATCTATTACAGCAGGGTACCATTCCCTCCTCCTTCCTTCCATTTTCTCCCCCTTCCGCTGACCTGGACCACTGCCCATCACCCCCTCCCATGTGTCAACTGACCTACAGCAGCCACACCCCCATGCCCCACTGTGTCACAAAACCCAGCAGTCCCCCCCCCCCGCTACATGGTACCAATGGACTCCGACCCCACTATCCCATCCCATCACCCCTCAGCATCATAAGACCACACAATTCCTTCCTCCCAACCTCCACCACCCAGCCACAACACCAGTCTGCTGTGTCCCATTCCTCCCTACCTATTGACCCCTTGGGCCACCTAACCACCCAGTCCCATAACCAAACCACTGATCAACAAGTCACTTCATCAGGTCCTCAGGCCATCACCAGAGGCTCACCAGCAATTTCTGTGTGAGTAGACAGGCCCCATTGCCATCAGAAGCCTAATTGAGGCAAACATAAAAGACAATAATCACTGGAGACACTTCAAGGGTAAACTACAACTTTCTCTTAAATTAATTAAGGTATCAACACTGTGATGTGCAGACCATAGCGTGAAAGGAATAATGTGAAAAATCAATTACAAGTAAATCCAACAAGGTCACCCAGTCCCACAATGGATGTCTCTAATCAAAACATAGAAGAGACAACAGGATCAGAACCCCAAAATGAAGATACAAGCAAAACAACCCTGATCAAGAAAATAGCAGAACTTTCAGAAAATCAGCAAAGGGCCAATAATTGTATGAATGCTGTCCTTGCTAGATTAGACCTAATAGAAAATAATCAGGATGGATTAAAAAAAAGAAACCTCAAAAATCACCGGGATAAGCTCTATGAAGACATAAATAAATGCAAGGATGAATTCCAAGTAGCATTAAGAAAGTCAGAAAATGATGTGAAAAGGGAACTCAACTGAGGGATGGATACTATACATAAAAAGGTAGTAGAAAATACAAACAAAATTGAACAAGTCCAAAACGCTATAAAAGCTCTCAAGAATAGAGATAGAAACTCAGAACAGGAAGACAAAACAGAAGAAACAGTTCATGAGTCCTAAAGTTTGAATAAGTTCAAAAATTTTTTTGAACAGAACATGAGGGAACTGTGGGATACCCTTAAATGTCCAAACATTCAGATAATGAGGATACGAGAAGGGGAAGAAATTCAGAGCAAAGGCATGGAGAATTTATACAATAAAATTATTGAAGAAAACTTTCCCACCCTCTCAAAAGAAAGGCCCATGAAGTTACAAGAAGTGAACAGAACTCCAAACAGACTGGACCAAAATAGAAATTCTCCATACAGAAGAGTCAAATAACCAACCTTAA
The DNA here is from genome assembly GCA_036365145.1 of Orientallactaga sibirica. Taxonomy (NCBI): domain Eukaryota; kingdom Metazoa; phylum Chordata; class Mammalia; order Rodentia; family Dipodidae; genus Orientallactaga; species Orientallactaga sibirica. The sequence goes on from JAEOAD010000005.1 coordinate 55,901,142, forward strand.
GTGCCTACAAGAAGCAGATCACAATAACCAAACTCAGAGAAGGCACAAAAACTATAAAGTCAAAGAAAACACCAAACCACTTATACCACCACAATATGGCAGGGATTAAATTCAACCTCAGAGTTATTACCCTAAACATTAATGGCCTTAATTCACCCATCAAGAGTAATAATTAAGATCAGAGCAGAAATTAATTAATTGGAAAGTAAGAAGTCAATTAAGAAAATTGATGAAACAAAAGGCTGTTTTTTTGAGAAAAAAAAAAAAACAAGATTAATAAACCCCAGGCCAATTTGATCAAGCAAAAAAGAGAGATACTTCAAATTAATAAAATTAGAAATGAAAAAGAAGAGATCACAACAGACATAAGTGAAATTGGAAGAATCATCAGGACTTATTCTAAGAACCTCTACTCCACAAAACTGGATAATATGGAGGAAATGGATGAATTCCTGGACACATACCACCTACCAAAGCTAAACACAGAACAGATTAACCTCCTAAACAAATCTATCACACCCATGGAAATTGAAAAGATAATCAAAAACCTCCCCAAAAGGAAAAGTCCGGAACCAGATGGCTTCTCATCTGAATTCTGTCAAATATTCATGGAAGAACTACAACCAATTTTTCTCAAGCTGTGCCACATAATCAAAAAAACAGGGAAAGCTCCCCAACTCCTTTTATGAAACTAGTATCACCCTAATACCAAACCAGGCAGAGATGCCATAAGAAAAGAAAACTATAGGCCTATTTATCTGATGAACTTAGATGCAAAGATCCTGAAAAAAATCCCCACAAACCAAATTCAACAACACATCAAAAGCATTATCCACCTGGATCAAGTAGGCTTTATCCCAGGAATACAAGATTGATTCAACAATACAGAAATCTGTCAACATAATGCACCACATACATAAGCTTAAACACAAAAACATATGATCATTTCAATAGATGCAGAAAATGACCGATAAAATACAACATCACTTCATGATCAAACATTGGAGAAAATAGGCATGGACAGTTTATATCTCAATATAATAAGGGCTATATATAAAGCTCCTAAAAGCCAAATGATACTTAGTGGGGAGAGACTGAAGGAATTCCCATTGAGATTAGATGGGTGTTCTTCAACACCTATGCTCTTCTACATAGTACTGGAACTTCTATGCTCTTCAACATAGTATTGGAAGTCTTAGGTCAAGCAATAAGACAGGAGAAATAAAGGTCCAACATCAGTCCAAACAACTTGCAGTCTAAGATACCCAGCAGGAAACAACCTGACAAAATGCTCAAACAAGTCCAGTAGTGGCAAACAGCCATGGTGGATAACCAACTGCTCTTGATTTGGCTAACATATCCACTCAGTGGAATGGAACTCATTGCTGGAACTGGGAAATAAGTCAAAACCAGCTACAAAAAATGAGCTGTCTCCAAGATCAAGATACCACCAAATGTGGGCTAGAAGAGAGCCAATGCATATAAAATTCCCTCCAAAGCATTTATGGTCATCCCTTCTATCTAGTACTAACTTCTCTCTCTGTTGGAGAATTTGGAATGAGACTGACAAGGCAGCTAAGTTTGGATTCTCTGGGGTTGATTGATAGAGATTACTTGTGAAAGTCAGTCAACAGGGCATGGAAAGTTGCCCACATGCACGAGAAGATACAGAATGAAGTAACAACAAACAATATCATGTCTCTCATAAACACTGAGGTGCTGGGTAGATCTTAGTTCAGAGAGGGGTCAGGGGCTAAAACAATTCTCTTCAATGTCTGAATGACTCCCAAGGAGGGAGGCACACAGTTGCTCTGTAGGCCCAGAGCCAGGACCCAGTTAGAGAAATCTACTGGCAAGTAGAATATCACATAGATTGAAGTCAGAAAATATAGTATCATTTCTATCTTCTTTCTCATTGCCTGCATGCCCTGCAGATTATCATCATGAAGAGGACAAATAATGTTTTGTACAATTGTATATGTATATTTCTTACTCCTTTCCACACACATTCTTGTTTTTCAGTCTCCCACTACCATTTTACGGGTGATTGTGCTACTCTATGTTGAAGGATTTGTTTGAAAAAGAAAAAGGATTTTTATTCCCTTTTGTATGGTCTTCACAATCAAAAGTCAATCTGAAAAGAATTAGAGCATAAATTATTTGCTAAAACTATAGATTTGGAAATAGAGAAGAATCACATAGATTCCTCCTATAAGACTAAATAAAAATCTGTCCTTAGCCTTGGGGTTAAGGTGCAGAGGAAAGATGATATTGAGGGAGGGAGGTTTGGAACTCACAATCCCAGTGCACAATATGACTGGGGGATAGGAGTGGACATAGTGCTCCATTAACCAACTGTGTCTAAGGACATAATCTGTCACAAAGTAGGAATAAGCCCTTTAATGTAGATGACAGGATACCATTGGGCATTTGGGCCAGTGGCAAAAATCCATGCCACAGAGCCTTATTTTTTGTCCTCATTAGGTCTTGTCAAGTCCTCTCACCTAGGTAGCAACAGGGTGCTGTCCACTGTCCTACAGAAGCCATGGCTCTTTGAGACTCACATTTTGTTTCAGGCATATCTAGTTTGCACATTATCTTGAACCCAACTTCTAGCTCTTGGTATTTATGTGACAAAAGACATTAAAATTCCTGAATGATTTACTTGTCTAGATTCAGCATGTTTGTACCATTGGCTAGGTTAGGCTGTATCATAACACCCTGGGCTCGAGTCCAGGCACTATGACTTAGCAGATCTGAAGCAGGGTTCAAGACAACGTGCTACTAAATAGTTGCTTGCTCTTGAGCCTCTAGGGAGAATCTGCTTTTGTCTTTTCCATCTCCTTCTCTTGGAGTCTTCCTGCAGTCCTTGGCTCATGGCTGTGCATCCGTTCAGCCTCTGCTTCCATTGTCACACCTCCTTCCCTGTCTGGCCCTCTATCACCTCTCCTATGGTAACAATGATGATTATGTTGGGCTTTCCAGGGTGACCCAGGGTAATTCTCTTAGTTTAAGATTCTAATCTCAATCACATATGCTGAGTCCCATTGCCACATAAAGCAACATGCTCTTAGATCCTGGTTATGAGTATGTAGACATCTTTGGAGAGTCATTACTCAGTATTTCACAAATAGTATACTATTTTTTATTGTCAAAATACACAAATAAATCTTCAAGTTTTCCTTCATTCCTGGTTATGTGTAGGTGGGATGGCTTTCATCTACACTAATCCTGCTCTAAATGTCCATTGCACAGGTACCCATCTCTCCCAGGTGCTGATGAAGAGCTGACGATTTGAGAATTGGATGTCTGATGTCCAAAGGACTGGATTACTGTCAGTTCTGCCAGAGGCTGACTGGTGCCACATTGATGGCCTCTTCATAGCACGTTAGTGTAGGGGACATATGCAATTTTCATGTGAAGTAAGCAGCTGCTCTCCTAGAATGCTACATACAATGCCTACTCAGACAGGCACTACCACCTCTCAGATGCTGACTCAGTGCTGCCTTTGTGGTCCTTCTGGCTGTGACTCCTCATTCTTCAACAAAACTTTAAGTTTCTCCTATCTGTGTGTTCCTAGTCATGAAATTTCATCCCAAGTCTGGGGAATCAGGAATTTTTTTCTGTTAGTGCATATTCTCTCATCATCTTATTTTTTTAAGTTGAGTCATAGTATCTGGGTTGCTATATTCAAGATAAAGCTATTGACTTTCTGATTTGTTTTGTTTATTCATTCCCAAGGCAACTGGATAAGGGGAAGATACAAAGGTTTAAGAAAATTTTAAGCACAAATTCATCTTATGAACATTTAAAAATGTTATCTACATAAGTTTTAATATTCACTCCAGCATTGAACATCCATGATGATAGCTTAATTTTGACTACACGGCAACCCACAGAGTACTGCCCTTACCTCATTTCACTAGTTCCTTGTTTGAAATCCTTGGATTTCCAGCCTGCACTAGCACAGTATATCCTTGCCAGTACATTTCCTCACAGTTACCATATCTCTTCTCTAAATTTTGTGAGTGCATTCTATTGTGTAACTCCCATGAAAGACAGAATTGCATAAAAATTTGCACTACCCTGGTTTAGGCTGCTGGTTTGCCATTCTATACTTTCAGCCAACTTTCTCTCTCTGACTCAGAGTTCAACCTACAAATCCAGGCAGTGACTTGTAGAAAGCATCTCCTGCTGCTGCTCTTCTCCCAAAGACAATAGAATTAGCATGCAAGACACTTGAGCAAAGGACACCATCCTCTGAGTTTGCTTGTCTGGCATTACATTAGAACTAGCTTAATGTCTAACATGAGTTTCTTCCCAGGTACTTCCCACTCTTTAATACTCAGGTAAATGTCAAGAATGTGGACTCTGAATGGTAGTACAACTGGTCCAGCTTCCTTAATGCAAGTGGCTGCTTGTCTAAACATGCCTCACTGTTCCACTCTCCTTGCCAGTTCTATAATAGAATAGTTAATGTAGGAAGGCAGCCTAGATTAGCATTTAAGTTGCCCTTTGTTTGCATCAGACAAAATATAGAGTGAGTCCCAATTCTGCTACTTACTAATTATATAACCTTGGGCAAGTTATTTAATTTCTGAAAGCTTTAGTTTTCTGCCTTGTAAAACAGGAATGGAGACACCTTGCTATAAGGATTAAGTAAAATAAAATAAGTAAAAGCTTTACTGTTGAACATACCACACATTGATGAATAAATGGTGTTAATTATTCCATCCTATTTTATTGAATTCTTATGTCACGAACTTCTATTATAAAAGTAATTAAACTTAAAACCACAGGTAAAGGAAAAACAAATATGATTTCTGTTTTCAAAAATATTGTGGATTAATGGAAAATAAATGAAATTACAGAAAAATAGCAAGTAAAGAAAATATCTGAAGCAGGGCATGTAAAGCAAGGGCAAATAATTTAATTATGACATTGGAACAGCACAGCTGTGAGGAGAGGCCAAAGGCAGACCTTACTGACAAGATGTTGGAATGGATGCCTGGACATTGTGCTACATTGTGTAGGCAACAACTGCTCCCCCATGCCCTTGTATAGGGCTTTTCTTTTCAATAGTGCTGAATCAGAACAATAAAAATGTATGTTCTCAGGATGGAGAGATGGATTAATAGGTAAGGCACTTGTCTAATGCCCTGAGTTCACTTCTTCAGTACCCATGTAAAGCTGAATGCATAAAAGTGGTGCATTCATCTGGAGTTTGTTTGCAGCAGCTAGAGGCCCTGGCATACCCACTCATGTTTTCTCTCTCTCTCCCTCCCTCCTTCCTTGCAAATAAGTAATTTTTAAAAAATGTTTGTCTTTTATTCTATATTTTGTGGGATACTCACAAGTTAGAGCTACTGGTAAGGGGCATGAGGAAAAGGGACAAAAAGATATTTTATTTCTGGTTTTCTCTCAGTCTGCTATGATAATCTGATACATTAAGAAGATTGGATGTTTTTGGCAAGTTAGCATATACTCACAAATTAATCCTGAGCAGATGTCAGCTAGTTCTGACATTTGATATGCAAATTCACCATGGTGTGTGTGTGTGTGTGTGTCTAAATACATACATACTTTCTCCACACTGAATAGAGTAAGATTCTCTGAATACTTGACCACATAGCACATAGTCATGGTAAGTGTAGGCCTATTTCTCTAAATGGTTAGTGGGAAGCTGGTTGGGTTACTCTCAGCTCACTTGCACAAAAGTTACCCAATATCCCCAATCCGTGACTGTTACCAGGAGACAATGGAGTGTTGCAACACGAATTGGGGCACAAATATTTTAGAGCTAGCCCAACTGTGACAAATGTATGTAAAAACAGACAAATTTTCTTCACAGCTTCTCAATCCATATATACATCCATACATATCTAAGTAGGACATTGGTGAGCATAAGGTTTCCAAATTCAGTAGTGACAATGGAATAGAGAGAATCTTCCAGAATTCAAATTTCTAAGACTAAGGGATTTTATATGTTTGATAAGTACATTTCAATATGTTAAAATATTTCTGATGAATACTCCATTTCCTTGGAATGAAATGCACACTGCTGATGGGCACCAGCACCCACATTCTCTGTCCCTGACCTATCTTGGGCAATCTTTATTATGACCTAGTCATATAAGACCTTATTTCTCTTCTTCCCTCATGCCAAGCCCCTTTTTGTTCAGGGCTCCTATGTTTTCCTTTTTACTGTGATGCTCTTCCTTTAGATACTTCTGTAGATCTATCTCATTACTTTATCTTCATTCTTGACTGAAATCTCACTTCCTCATCCAGCAGGTCTTTTTTACCTAAGGTTTCTCACCTCTAGCCCAGGCATCTCTGTCCTCAGCTCTTTATAGCTCTTATCACAACCTGAGATTGAAATATGCACTGATTCATTCACCTGGTGACTGTGTCTTCTCAGTAGACTAGAACCTGTTGTCCCAGGGTCATTTTCATAATGTTGAACAGCCAGTGCTACATGGCACTGGCAAATCAGAATTAACACTCAATACTGCTATTATATAGGGCCACATGAGTCTGTATTCTTAACTCTTAAGTTTCTGGTGTGCCTAGAGTGCTATCAGTCCAGAAAGAAAGACTAGAGTAGATTGGATAATGTGTGAACTAGGGGCTCAAGGAAATGGCATGTATCACTTAGTATGAACATGTTTCAATATTGTAGCCATCAATATAGCGGATAGCTTCCCCAGTCAAATAGCAGCTCTACATAGATACCTGGTTCAACACTATATTATCAGGGCATAGAACCATACAGTGACTGGCACATAGTAGGCTCTCACATTGTGAAATATTTAAATATCACTGAGTCTTTTCCATATGCCATTTTCTTCAACTTGATGTTGTTAGAAGAGTTAGAAAGTGCCTTATGTTCATGTCACTACAGCATGAATAATGGCATATTTAAGCTATAAGATTTGCTCTAATGAGAACTGATATCTGCAATATATCATTGTTGGCAAAAACCTGCACATTCCTTTACCAATTTTAGCCTTATAACTATGCTAAGAGGTTGTGAAGACAAGAATTACTAGGTCCAATTTTCAGTTGAACAAACTCAGTCTCCTGCAAGTCAAGCCTTAGCTAAAGGTAGGCAAGCATAGAAGAAGCATGTATCTTTTGTGCTGAGATGATGTCTCTCCCACTGGGCTGTTTATGCTTGTAGATCTCAATGGAGCTAAGTCTGAGCAGGGAGGCAGATGCAGGACACAAGTGTGGGGATTCTAGGCTTCCACAGCTTGCATAATAAACACACATTGAACAACTGTAGCTTCTAATCCAAATAGAAAAAAAACCCAGTATTTACATAAAAGTGACACAGCCTAAAGTGGGTCTGGGGCATTGAGATCCTGCTTAGGAGGCTGAAGGAGCATAAAATTATCAATGTAAGGAGACTTCATGGGATCATAGCCAGTCTTCTCAGACAACTTGAAATCAGCCTTGGAGATAAGATTGCTAAAACTATTTTCTCAGTGACATACCAGGGCAACAATGAAATAACATAATGGAAAATTAGTATAGTAACCAATCAGATGTTTTGTTTTAAAGTAAGTATTGAAAAATAAGCAACAAAAATAAGAAGAAGCAAGACTTAGACTAAGCAATGTTTTCAAAAAGATGGGAGATAAAAAATACTATGCCAAGATGTTATTACATAGAACATGAATGAGCATTTTCAAAACATTTATTTGTTAAAAATTTATTTTAAAATAAATTGGTGGAAAAATACACGATTTTGTAATTCAGATGTATAAGATAAGGTTAAGTAGATATTCATGTTTCCTTCCCTACCCACCCTTGGTTCTGGGGATCAAACCCAGGGCCTCTCCTCAGACATGTTAGGCAAGTGGTCTATCACTGAGGCACACCACCAGCCAAAGTATTTAATATTCTATGCAATATTTAAAGAAAATGTATTAATGAATATGAGTAAAGACTTTTTACAAATATGCTATAAATAAACTTGTAAATAAGTGATTGAACTATGTTCTTAGGTGACGATCACATTCCTAATGTTCTCATACTTAATTTGTCTCTTGTTGCCACAGGAGGATAGTACTGAAAACTGTTTAATAAGTTTGTGGAAAGTATTCAGTATTTTAATGCATGGAAAATATTCAACACTTTGCTTGGCACATATTGAGAACCCAATAAATGTTAGCTGTTGTCTGTACCTGTTATCTGTAACAATGAGAGCTCTTGAACTGTGGGAAGCTGTCATAGGAAGCAGAAATCCCTTCACTACTGAAAGCACATAACAGGAGCAAGTGGACATTTGCCAAGATGATGCATGAGGGGTTCTTCTCGGAGGGTGAATGCTTAGCTTGCTCTTGGAGATTTTTGTGAATCTGTTTTTGGCAAATTCCAGTGTGCTATAGAGACTTGAAACTAGAGTTTTTCTCCTACATCTTGTGAGAACCATCAAAGCTCAAAGGTTACTGACCATCAGAGCTCAAAAGGCCACTGCTCTGTAACACCATTGTTGGCCATGGCAATAGACCTGGCCTTGTTATCACCCACTCCACTGTCAAGGACATCTGTATGAGAACCACACAGCTATTGTCCCATAGTTCTTGCCCAACCAGGAAAGTACCCGTTCTGTCTTCACATCTTTCCCCAACACCGTGGGAAAGGCTGTAAGATTTCTGATGAGTACTGAGAGGATCCATCCTGTCTGGCTTTCAAATAGAACCTGGCTTTTTCCCAGTGGTGGCTGGTGACAGGCAACCAGCTCCACCTTGAGAACTCTAGTTATGGGAAAGCATTCTTTAAACAAGCTAAAATATGTTCCCTTGTAGCTTTCACCTGCATGTCTACATTCACCTCCTTATGCCACAAAGAACAAGTCTTACCATGGCCTCCCATAAGAACCCTTCAGAGGTTTGCAGACTGGTGGAGTGTTTGACCTAGGGTTTTTTTTTTTTTTTTTTTTTTTTTTTGAACAGAGACACAGAGAGCGAGGGAGAGGAAGACAGATAGAGATGGGCGCACCAGCTGCCTCTCAGCTGCTGTGAACGAGATCCAGATGTGTGTGCCCCCTTGTGGTCAAGTGCAGCATTGTGCCCTTGTGTAACTTTGCATCTGGCTAAATGTGGGACCTGGAGATTGGAACCTGTGTTCTTAGGCTTAGGAGGCAGGCGCCTTAACCGCTAAGCCATCTCTCCAGCCCTTGACCTAGGGTTTTGATACCACATTGTTCCCCATTGTTCCCACAGGCATACTGTTCCTGTCCAGCAAAGTTCCCAGTCCTCTGTCCTTTCTCACCATCATGCTCAAATAGAATTGAGTTCATCTAGGACTTTTTGCAAGTTAAAGACTTTGGAATATCAAGACCCCTTTCTCTCTTAAGGGAGCTGAGTTGTTCTTAGTAATAGTTCAGTGGCAAAGTAGTGAGAGAATCAATTGACATGATTCTTTCAGTGACAAGTCACAGTGTTTTTCATGCTCATTTATGCTCTGGCTCCATTGCACACATTTTAAAAAAGATCACTTCTACTCCTGCTGCCCTAGTACCCACCCATAGATTGAAGACTTTAAAATCTCATGCTAATATAAGTTACTATTTTAGTTCCAGGCTTACATTCAGAGGCTTCTTGAAGATCCACACATGTGTGTTCAAGGATGTTTTGGTCTGGCTAAATTTAAAAGGTCTACTTTCTCTCGAGTTCCCCATCTATTTAATGAAGATAGTAAGTCTCAGAGGTTGTTGTAAAGTTTAAATGAATGAATGCATATAAAGCACTTGGAGCAGTACCTAAAAAATAATAGGCAAGAATGCATGTTGCTATCATTGGTGGGAATAGGAAAAAAAGCTAAGAAATGAAATTTAATGTACAGAGTGTAGGGTTTTATGGAATGTAATGTATAGGAGAGGTTGAGAAGTCCTGGTATGTCTGGAGGGTACCACAAAATGTTTTTGGAAATCCTCAAAGTATATTTCTTGGAATAAAATGTCTAAAAATATTGGTAAATATAGATTAGTGTATATATATATATATATATATATATATATATATATATATTTATATTTATATATTCTCCATATGCATGTAATATCACTAGTTGATCACACTGAGTATTTTTCAATCATTTAACATACTTAACATGAGGGACCTTCTGCCTTATAGCTAAAGTCACTCCTAGGTCTAGAATCCATTTCTCTCTGCTCCTGAGAGGAAGTGAGTTCATGGTGAGGTTAAGAGTCAAGATATAAGGGATTATATTTGGAAGTGGCAACAGCCTGCTTTGCAAGGGCTTACACAAGTCACGCACAAACTTGCTGTAGAGTAAGATCTTGCAAACCTGGAAGGGCAGTTGGTTAGGCAAGACATGTGGAACAATATTATTCAAAGTTTTGTCTGCAGGCTTTTGTTGCTTCTCACACTGCTACTGGTCAACTATGTGATACCCACAGAAATATGAATACCTTACAAAAGCTGTGAAGCAGTTTAATATGTCTGTTAAATCAAATAGAGCAGATATATATTTACTACATATATATATATATATATATATATATATATATATATATATATATATACCATATATATATATGTATATATTTGTGACATTTCCATGTGATGAATGAAAATGAAAAGGGAAAGAAGGAAGAAATTAGTAGCAACTTGTTCTTCACAACAAATTGAAAGCAACTGCCACAGACATCAATGATGAGGGTCTAGGCAATTCTTTTGGAATTGTTTCCATGCATACAGAATATCTTATTTTAAATTTCCATTTAGCTTTAAAAAATCTTTTCCTGTTTCTCTCTTCCTCTTCTCTCTCTGCTCTCTTCCTCTTTTATATTACCTATCTTTTTCTTCCTTCTTCCTTGGCACTGATCTGTAACTCCCAGTACCAGCATGTGCTTAATTTCCACCATGAGCTGTTGATCAGAAAGACCTACAAGTTTTCCCAAAAGAAGACAGATTTCTGTCAGAGTTCTTGATGACCCACCAAAGGTTAATGGTAAGACACTACTGCCGAAGACAGTAAGCCGAAGACATGCTGTTGGAACGGAACATGGAGTGACCTGGCTGGAATCTGGAAGAGGGTCAGTGCCCAGACAGTTAGCTTGTCTAGTGCCAGAGGGTGCTACACAAGCAACTGGGGGGAAATGACCAACATCTGTCCAAGCTACTCAGCAGTAAATAACATGATGTGATGCTCACACAAGTGCAGTAGTGGCACACAGCCATTGTGGGTAACCAACTGCTCTTGATTTGGCTAACAGATCCACTCAGTGAAATGGAACTCATAGCTGGGAGTGAGAAAAAAGTCAAAACCATGTCCAAAAAATGTGTCTGTTCTCCAATACCAAGCTCCCACCAATTGTGGGCTATAAGAGGGCCTACACATATAAAATTCTATCTAAAATAATAATGGCCATCTCATCTCTCTGATGCTGACTTCTCTCTCTGTTGGAGAATTTGTTTCTCTTTTTCAGATGGATGCCAAACCTGATGGGAGGATTAGCCTATCATACCTCACCAGGGCCCCAGCTGAAACCATAGAGTAAAAGAGAAATTGGCAAGAGTGAAGCTTTCTCAGTGAACCTGACACCAGCACAAGGCTGAAGGAGATAAACACAGAGAACACTCAACTCCTAGTAAACCAGATATTCAGAGACACAGAGGCTCCCAAGATTTCAAAACTGAAGTAGAACTAAAATGAACCAAACATGGATCAGGGAAATTTGTGGAAGAGGGGGCGGAAAGATTGTTAGAGCCACAAGTTGGGTCATTATGTGCAGAGACATTGCCTGTTCCCCATAACTGATGGCTACCCCCACAATGCATGACCCACATTCCCCAATGAGCAGGGTCCCTTCGGAGGAGGAGGACAGGGAAGAGAATATTGAAGACACCAATATGAATGTATTCACCTTATAAGCATAACTAGTAAAATAAATAATAAATTCTAAAAAAGAATTTTATTTTTAGAAACAAATTAACTGAGCACAATTACTGGATTTTGGATCAAATAATTTACGTTTCTGGTAATGACTTAAACACAGCCAATATCCTGACATTTGTTCTGATCTTCATGAAGAATATTTCATTTTGTTTGGAAAATTGTATCCTGACTTGTCAGCAGTAACTATGGTATCATTCTTTTCTCTTTCTCTTTCTCTTTCTCTTTCTCTTTGTCTTTCTCTTTCTTTTCCTTCCTTCCTTCCTTCCTTCTTTCCTTCCTTCCTTCCTTCCTACTTATTTACTTATTTTTACCTTGCTACCTTCTTTTGAACCAAGTATTTATAGGAAAAGTCTTTCCTTGGCTCGATTCCTCAGTACCTATGTAATCCAGAGGCACATTGTGGGGCATGTGTCTGGAGTTCATTTGCAGGGACTAGAGGCCCTGGCATGTCCATTCTCTCTCTCTCTCATAAATAAAAAAATAAATAGGGATGGTTGGGTGAGAGGGCAGGGAAAGGGTGAGGGGACCCAATTGGAAATGGTACCAATAAAATCCTATATCCTGAAGGACACACTAAAAGGTCGAACCTGCATCAGGTGCTTGGAGAGAACACCTGAATCACTGGGGCCTGTAGAGGGTATGATGAAGACTAACTTCAACCTTCTTCTGTTTCTCTCTATATAACCCTCTTTTCTCTCTTTCTTTTTCATATTACCTATACTTTTTCTTCTTTCTTTTCCCTTGGCACTACCTGTAACTCCCAATACCAGCATGTGGTTAACATCCACAATGAACTATTGATCAGTGACACCTTCAAGTTTTCCCAAAAGAAGACAGATTTCTGTCAGAGTACTTAATGACTCACCAAAGGTTATTGGTAAGACCCTACTGCTGAAGACACCATATGCTGTTGGGACAGAACATGGAGAGACCTGGCTGGAATCTGGAAGAGAATCAGTCCCCAGATAGTTAGCTTGTCTAGTGCCAGAAGGTGCTAAATAAATGACTGGGGGAAAACAACCAACATCTGTCTAAGCAACTCATGGTCTAAGGTACTCAGCAGCAAACAACCTGACCAGATGAAGCTATTGAGTTATAGGGGAAATTAGCAAGTGTGCTGCTTTATCAGTGAACCTGGTACCAGCACAAGGGTGAAGGAGATAGACACAAAGAACTCTCAACCCCTACCAAATCAGATATCCATAGACACAGAGACTTACAGAACCTCATCACTGAAATAGACTTAAAATGAACCCAACATGGCTCAGAGAAATTCACTGAAGTGGGAGAGGAAAGATTGTTAGAGCCATGAACTGGGTCATTACACACAGAGTCATTGCCTCTCCTGCATAACTGATGGCTACCCTCATGAGGCAAGACCCACATTACCCATAGTGGGAGGACAGGGAGAAGGCTAACGATGGTACCATCATGGCTGTATATATACGATATACATGACACACACACACACACACACACACACACACACATATATATATATTTAAAAAGGTCATGGCTTTGAAATTTGTTTGAGTCAAGATTCAATTCTGTCTTCTTTCCCCAGATAACTACTAAGTTCAGATGGTTTTCTGATTATTAGGACCTGTGTCTCTTCTGCAAAAGGGAATAATTGCACATTCATGGCTGATGCTAGCAGCACATGAAAACTAGATCAAAGTGTGAACTATAGGAAGCCACAAACAGCTTGCTTATCAACATGAGGTCTCTATTGAATTGCTTTAGACTATCAGTACTATTTGTGGAATTTTCCCAACTTGCTTGGTTACAGTGCTGCCGAGTGAAACTTGAACGACACTGTGAGAAAATTCTTCTGGGTGTGGAATTGCATGATGCATAAATATGAAGATTTTATGTGCATGCATGTGTGTATGTGCTGGTATGATAGCAGTGATATATTTACACACCCTAATATTAATTACACTTTGATAGTGAGGGATAAGATGCAGTATTAGGAAAAAAGGTTCATGGCAAGGGTTTGGAATTGAGAAAAATTGATGTTCAAAGCCTAGTAGAAAGAATTTTAAGTTCAGACATATTTGTATAATTTGTGTAAACTTATGTTTCATCACATATACAATTGTGATGCTAATGTGACATGGATGTGACAAGTAAATGAGATCTATAATATGAAATATTTCACAAGTACTGAAGAAAACAGAAAGATGCCCACAGATGTTTAATTTTTTGCCATTGTTTTTATCCTTACTACTAATCACACATCTCTAAAGCTCACTCCCTACATTTGTGTGAAGGAATAAAATCTATGGTCTCAGCAACAGCCCCTAGGGTGAGATAGGAGCACCCTAGAATGAGATAGGTTAGCAAAATGGTCATTTGAATGAAGAAGGGACATTATTTCTTGAGTCTGCCCTTTCTGCTTTGTAGAGGCAATCTTTCAGTTGTAAGATTTGACACTTTCTATTTGTTTCCTCCATCATATCTTCCAGATATGGTATGAGCCAGAGTTTCTAGGAGTTTTGATGAGAAAAACAAATGGGCAAGCATGTTTTCTATAACCTGCCTGAAATCATCCACAGAATAGTGATTAGAGAGACCAGGAAGGAAAGTAATGCTGCTGAATCTGGTGAGTGTAGACTAGAACACACGGGAGTATTCTCACTTGTTGTAGCTGTCTTTAGGAAGGGGGGTGAAGACATGATGGCTAACAACTGTGACTTTCACTGCAGGCAAATCTGGGTTCACATTCAGGCTCTACCACTAACTGATCAGTTAGGCAAGTCACTGAAATTCTCTGCTAAACAGAACATAGAAGTCAAAATAATACCATTGCCATGGAATATGGTAATGAATGTAAAATGACAATTTTGTTTGGTAACGCTTTTGCTACTTTCAATAAGCAAGAAATAAAACTTTTTGTCAAAAACTTAAAATTTTGTTACCTACAATTATCTTATTGTTGTATTTGGCATGGAGGAAACTTGATTTTTTAAAAAGTTCTCTCTATTTTCCATGTTATGATTATATGCATATATATGAAGGATTTGGAGCTGGAAGGATGGCTTAGCAGTTAAGGCAGTTGCCTATGAAGCCTAAGGACCCAGGTTTGATTCTCCAGGTCCCACATAAGCCAGATGCACAAGGTGGTACATGCATCTGGAGTTCGTTTGCAGTGACTAGAGGCCCTGGTACACCCATTCTTCTCTGTCTCAAAGAAAAATAAATAAATAAAAATTTAAAAAATTAGAAAAGAAATGATTGTCTAGAGCTAGAATTTGAATTACAGAGCTGTTTAGTTATTTATAAGAATGTAATTTCAGAAACAATGTTATAAGAACTCAAAGATTAGAGTGTGGTTTTTAATTATTAGTAATTTGAAGATGTCAGTTTTTGTTTATTTATTTCTTTTTTTTTTTTTGGTTTTTCGAGGTAGGGTCTCACTCTAGTTCAGGCTGACCTGGAATTAACTATGTAGTCTCAGTCTCGAACTCTCAGCGATCCTCCTACCTCTGCCTCCCGAGTGCTGGGATTAAAGGCGTGCACCACGACGCCCGGCAAGATGTCAGTTTTTAAGATCAGTTCTAGAATTAATCTTTTGTCAAGAGACTGATTCATTAAGAACATGGGCACTGGAGTCTATACCTTGTGTTTCTAATCAATATTACATTAGCAAAAGGACACACATTTTAAAACCTCAAAAAGTATTTGAAGCTATTGTTAAGGAGGAAATTGGAAGCTCATATTAATTTGTTTTAAGAAATGTGGATTTCATGAAACTTGGGCTACAAAAGTTTTGCTCAAGAGATGCAATAGTAAAAGAATCCAATGAAAATATATATGCTTAAAAGGTACAAATTGAATCCCTCTATTTCTTTGCAGAAAGAGTATGTAATATTAATGCTTCTATGTCAGTTGTATTCTGAGCCAGTAGAATGTACCATATGACAATAAATATTAACAAAGAATGCAAGTTTAACTCTGCACTCATCAAACTCATCCAATGTAAATTTTTCTTATTTCTTTGAGTAAATATTGTTATTATTTCAAAGTAGTGCTCTGCACTTTAAGACTTTATTATAACTACTTTGCAAATGAGGAAACTGGGCTGTGAACTTTTTTTTTTTCAAAGCAGAAATCTAAGTTTGCTTCCAGGTTGAGATATTTTTACCACAATTATAATTAGCTACTTAAAATATAATTTTTCTTTAAGTGATAGTTAACATTTCTATCTCAAACTTTTTTGGATTTGTTCTGTTTTGTTTTTCCAGGGAGGGTCTTTCTCTAGTCCAGGCTGACCTGGAATTCACTATGTAGTCTCAGGGTGGCCTCGAAATCATGGAGATCCTCCTTCCTCTGTCTCCCAAGTGCTGGGATTAAAGGCGTGTGCCACACGCCTGGCTGAACATTTTGTTTTGTTAGCACATAATACTTGTATGCATTTGTGATGTACCTATCATGTGATATTTCAATACACCTATACACTGAGTCAGAATTATTAATGTTCTGTCCCTTTATCATTGCTTTGTGCTTGGAATCTTCAGGATTCTTTCTTCTGACGGCTCATACGCTATGTAACTGGTGATTGTAAGACACAGTCATCCATTGTGCTGAGAACACAGGAGCTTATTAATTCTATCTCATAGTGTGTTCACTAATTATATAACCCTTCTTTAGTTCTTAACTCATCCTCCACAGACTGTAGAAATCATTATTATATATATAGATTAAAATTTTTAGTTAGAATATAAAATAATGGGTTTCATCATGACATTTTCATATACAACTGTATATATATATATATATATATATATATATATATGACCTTACTCATCTTGACACCCCTATTACCATGTCCGGTCACTCTCCCCCTCTAGCTAGTTCCCTTCCTCTCCTTCTAGGATAATAGTGTTTTTCTTGGTTCGTATGATGGTACATGCCTGTAATCTCAGCACTTGGAAGATAGAGGCAGAAGGATTAGGAGTTCAAGGTCATCCTTGGATACCTAACAATTTCAAGCCAGTTTGGACTACATGAGAGCCCGTTTTAACCAATCAAAAAAAAAAATGTCCTTTTCTACTTTTATGATGTGTGTGTGTGTGTGTGTGTGTATGAGTGTGTGTGTTTGTGTATGAGTGTGTGTGTGTGTGTATTTAAATCTAGACAACATATGAGAGAAAATGTATTATTAGTCTTTCTGAGACTGGCTCATTTCACTTAATGTGATGATCTCTGTTGCTATCCATTTTCCTGAAAATGATATAATTTCAGGTTTTTTATGGCTGAACAATTCTCCATTTGTTCATATGTACTACATGTTTATATTAATAGTGTTCAATGTGAGGCTTTAATACATGCATGTATAATGAAACCTCTTTCTATATTCTCCCAACCTCCCAGCCTTGTGTAGTCACTCACTCACTCACTCACAATCCCAGCAACTATTTTTAAAACTTCCATTTATGAGAGAGAATACTTAGTACTAGCCCTCGTGTGTTTAGCTTATTTCACTTAACATCATGCCCTCCAGTTATACTATTTTGTTGTAAATGACAGTTTTTATTCTTTACAGCTGCACAATACCCCATTATGCACATATACCACATTTTCTTTATCATTCATGGGAACCTAGATTGAGTTCTAGTTTGGTTACTGTGAAGAGTGCTATAATAACTTGGTCATACTTGACATGTATACTGCATCATGAATTTTGAAATCTATGAACAAATTGTTTAAATATTGTTATTTATTTATTTACAAACATTTCAAGCAGAGAGGGAAAGAGAGATAGAGAAAGAGAGAGAATATGTACACCAAGCCCTCTAGCCATAGCAAATGCACTCCAGATGAATGTGCCACTTTGTGCATCTGGCTTTACATGGGTACTGGGGAATTGAACCTGTGTTATTAGGCTTTACAGGCAAACACCTTACCCACTGAGCCATCTTTCCAGCCCATGAACTTTGTTTAAAGTGTCCTTGATTTTATAGATTGTTATCTGAAAGAGTCACATCTTTAAATATTCCTTGCTATTCATGATCATGGTATAATTCTGAGCTTGCTCAGATTGTTATGTCCTTTAATAAGGTTTCATCTTCAAAGTATTAATCATATTTGCTATCCTGTGGATATTTACAGAAAATAGGGCTTAAGACTTAAGTAGTAAAACAGCTGAGTTCACAGTCTATAATTTTGGCTGTCATGTTAAGATAGGAATGTGCTACTGTCCTCACATTCCTTCAGGCTGAGAACCCTTAGATAGCTTGACTGAGCTATTAGTTGGACAAGTCACTTTGAATACAGTTTTCCACTGATGATATAAGATGCAACAATAGTAGTACTGACTGCAGTAATTATCCTCCCTTACAGAAAAATGTGAAAGTATACATGTGGAAGTTATTTTCTTAGTCACAAGATTAGGTCATCAGAGGAATTAATTTCTTATGGGTGAAATGATGCATTGATTACCAAGTGTTACTCTGACAGGTTTTTATACTGAAAGAATGTGTGATATTTAGTAATGATGGGAACAGAATGATTCATGAATGAAAGGTACAAAGACTAAAGAAAAAGAACAATGTATTGTTTCCTAGGCAGATCAATGTAGATTTAGAATGATTTCTTCACAAAATTAATTTTTAAATTTAAGAACAATACTTCTAATTATATATTGTTTCATCCATTTGGCTACTATAATTTTAATTATTATTCTATTGAATGAAAGTTTATTAAACATCTCCTTCATAATATGCACTCTACTAGGGGTAGGGACACAGCATGAGATAAAACAGACACAATATTTGTCCTAACAATCAGGCAGGAAGACAAAGGATTAAGTAAAGCCCTGCAGCTAAATGAATGGGGCAGAACAATTATTTTCCAGGGAGAACTTATTTTGTCACGAGAGCCAGAAGTACCTTCTTTAGGAAACTCATGTTGGACTGGAAAGATGTCTTAGTGGTAAGGTGCTTGCCAGCAAAACCAAAGGACCCAGGTTCAATTCCCTAGTACCCACATAAAGCCAAATGCACAAGGTGGCACATGCATCTGGAGTTTGTTTGCAGTGGCTAGAGGCCCTGGCATTCCCATTCTCTCTCTCTTTTAATAAATAAATAAATAAATTAATTAATTAATAAAATATTAACCAGAAGTCATGTGCAAGATGATGTCTGTGATATGAGCAAATGTTAGCTGCCCTCTAAGGCAAATTTTATTTTCTTAAATTTATTCATTCATTCGTTTATTCACTCAGTCTTCATTTTGGTAGACATATATGAGAATACCCTATTCTAGATGCTAAAAACTCAGGGATGAATAGGAACTCCCCCTTAAAAACAAGGGAACCAATAAACAAGTTCACCAAAAAAAATATATATATATGCATGACAATTTCCTGTGAAGGTAAAGTATAAGTCAAAGGAGAGCAGCAGTGATGGGGATGATGAGAGTGGCAAGGAGGAAATAACAGGGATGAGGGTCAGGGTATGATGACCTGGGAAGGCCTCTCAAGCAAATGACAACTCACATCTCTCCTAATTTGAGAGGAGCCAGCCCTGCAAGGAGTCTTTGCCAGTTATGCTCAGTGTTGTTCCTTCCTTCCTTCTACAAAGCACCAGCAGACTGTGGTTAGAAGAAAGAAACTTTTCTCAAGGGTGTTTTGAGTAGCAAAAGCAAAATTGTTTAGGATAATTACCTTCTCTACTGTTGGTAGACAAGAAGAACAGTGGTGAACTCTGTACAGTAATTGTATCATATGTTCACTGGGAACAGAGGCTTTGACTGGGGGACATAATGAAGAGGAGTGAGTGAGGGAACTAGAAGTTCCATGTTCTAGCTACATGAATTGTAGTAGTGAGGAAAGTCTCAGAAATACCTGAGTAACTTGGGAGAATGGTTGGTTTTTGACAACAGATCATGAATTTCATCACATCTAGTAGGCCTCACTTCATTGTCATGTCCTGGTAAGGCTTTGGTTATTTGGATTACATTTAGCTATGGACACATTTATTCCACATACATAAAAAGTCTATTCATGCACTAATAATAGCTAACAGCCATCAGTTATTAACTATGTCAGCATCTACTTGACATACTTATATAGTTTACCTCATGTAATATGCATAAACTCCAATCAATAGCTAATTTTATATTTTATATTTTATATATAAAACTGAGAAGTCAAAGGCAGAACTTTATTCTTCCAACTAAGGGAAAACTAACCTAAAACAATCAGTAAGAATGGTTTTAAAGAATGGTCCTTTATATTCAATAGGTGTATATAAGATATATTTTAGAGGAGTTTATAGATGTAATTTTATGGTGAGAATGGGTTGTATAGGAAATAATAATACAGAAAAAATAATCATCTTTGCAAGTTATTTTGAATAGAAAGCCAAATGCTTACTGGATATTACTAAAAACCAAACAAATAATAAGCATAAATAAAGAAATCATATAAAAGAGATAGAAAAGTCAAATTATGAATACAATATTTAATAAATGTGGTCTCAATTGTCCTAATTAAGGACAAGGAGTTTCCAATTCATTTTTTTTAACTTTGAGAAAGAGAGAGAGAGAGAGAGAGAGAAAGAGAACTGGCCTAGCACCTCAGTCACTACAGTCAAATTCCAGATGCTGTGCCACCTAGTTGGCATGTGTGACCTTGCACTTGCCTCACCTTTCTGCATCTGGCTAATGTGGGATCTGGAGAGTAGAACACGAGTCCTTAGGCTTTGCAGGCAAGCGCATTAACTGCTAAGCTATCTCTTCAGCCCTCCAATTCACTTTTTTTGAGAGAGACACAGAGAGAGACAGAGAGAGAGGGAGAGAAAGACAGATAGAGATGGGCACGCCAGCAGCCTCTCAGCTGCTGCAAATGAAATCCAGATGCGTTTGCTCCCTTGTGGTCAAGTGTGGCATTGCATCCTTGCGTCACTTTGCATCTGGCTAAACATTGGACCTGGAGATTGGAACTGCTGGAGATTGGAACCGGTGTTCTTAGGCTTAGGAGGCAGGTGCCTTAACCGCTAAGCCATCTCTCTAGCCCCCACTTCACTTTTTAAAAGAATGTAAATACCAAGAGTGAGTGACAGAACAGGAGAGAGAGAGAGAGAGCAAGAATGTGAGAGGTATTGCCTAACACAGAAAGATGAAACAAAATAAAAAAGAAAAATAAGGAAGATGAAATAGCTTCCTCAACATACTTCTAGTTGTATTTTTAAATTTATTTTGTGGTTGTATGGGCATGAATGTGTGTGCGTGTTTGTGTGTGAGCAGATGTGAATATGCCACAGTAGCCTCCGGAGGTTAAAGGACAACTTTCTGGTCAGTCCTCACCTTTCCATTTCTTCTGAGGCAAGGTATCTCTTCTGGATTTCACTCTGCTATCATTTTTTGGCTAGCCAAGAGCTTCCTGGAAATTCTCCTGTCTCTGTCTCTCATCTTGCCAGCCATCAGCATTATAGAAGCCCATCAGAGCTTTTGGCATTTTTTATGTCAGATTTGGAGGTCAAAAGTGTGCTCCTGCTTGAGGGGCAGGTGCTTTATCCACTGAGCCATCTCCCTAACCCCTGCATTATTTTATTTTTTTCTCTAATGTTAGATTCTTTTGTCCTCTTATTTTGTTTTAAACCTTCATTATTTTTTGAAAAATCCATATTACTTTCTAACATTGAAAATCAAATTGTCAACTGTCAAGAGTGGCTTCATTAGACATTAGTTTGGGGAGTGAAGATTTGTCACCATGAGAGGGAGCTTCTTTCCAAATAAGACAACAAACTTCTTCAGTCTTCAGTACACTGTCTGAGACTACTTCCAGTCCTGCCTATTTGGTCTGAGATATCTAGATGTCTAAGGCTCACCTGATAACAGATTTTTAAAATGGAGCATAATCTTATCTCAGGGCTGGCATATTCTCATATGCTATAGAACCTGTCATACTCAAAGGGAAGGTAGAGTGTAGAGTGCATTCAATAGGAGGTGGTAATCTTGGGGTCCATTTTAGAATTATGCCTACCACAATTCATTTTTGTTAAAAATCAGAACAGTTCTGAATGGCCTTTGAGAAAATATTTCTAAGTCTATTTTAAGGAATTCTTTCTGTATGAATAATTTCTGAATATAAATTATTTATTGTTTCTCTAAAATTTCTTCAAAATTGACTAAGATAAAATTGAATATAGAAGAAAATATACTATATAGTATTGATATATGTGATCAAATGTGCAGTCAAATATTCATTTGTATCATACAGATAAAACATGTAAAATTTTCCATCACTGAAAACAAATTGCAAACAATACTTATTGCACTTATTAGTACAAATTTCTGATTTTGACTCTATACTTGGTACTATTATGATAATATAGGATTATAAAAATTAGTTTACTGGTCTTCTAGTCAAGATGGCATCCACCTAACCATGTTTCAGATCCTGGGATAACAACAGGAAAGATCTGTGGGCTTCCATGGTCAGTAAGTCCTAGCCAGCCTCCAGTGGGAGGGCACAGAGGAGCACAGTAGGGAATCTGCTGATTCCCATGCTCTTATGTAGCTAGTCCCCCAGACCCCTAAATCCTGCACTGCTTACAGGCTGCATGAATCCCAGCCAGGCACCTTTTGCCTTTCCCCGCCAAACCAGCTCTCATTCCTCCCTCCTTCCTGTGGTTTTCCTCCCTTCCTACTCCCTTTCCCTACCCCACCACACCACCTGGTCCATGTCACTGGTTCATGCCATTCCATCCCACCACCCTGCCACCCATAGGTCCCACCCACCAATAGGTCCATGTCACCAGGTCCACACTATCACATCCACCCCCCATCCTCCCCACCACAGAAACACACCACAAGGTCTGCACCTTCCCATTCCCCCCACCCTGGCACCTGCCAAAGTGTCTGCACTATCCCAAACACCTGCCCAAACACTCACACCCATAAACTGGTCAATGTTAAATGGTCTGAAAGAGAGCCAAAAATAAAAAATAATGTTAAAAAAGGACTTCAGACTTCTCATTGGAAACCTTGAAAGCCAGAAGGGCCTGGAGTGGGACATTGCAAAGGCTAAGAACATATGGCTTCCAACCCACACTACTGTGTCCAGAAAAAGTATCCCTCATAATAGATAAGAAAAAATTTCCATCATAAACGTCAGCTCTACAACTACAGGAACACAAAGCCAAACCTACAGCAAGCACTTCAGGGAATTCTCCACATAGAAGAGTCAAACAACCAATCTGAAGAGCCTACAAGAAGCAGACCATAATCAAACAAAGACAAGGCTCAAAAAGGTACAAAGTCCAAGAAAACACCAAACCTCATAGAGCCCCACAATATGGCAGGGATTAAATCAGACCTCACAGTTATTACCTTAAGCATTAATGACCTTAATTCACCCATCAAGAGACACAAGTTAACAGGGTGGATCAGAAAAATGGACCCCGCAGTCTGCTGTCTTCAAGAAACACACTTCACCATTAAAGACAGATACCTTCTCTGGGTGAAAGGGTAGAAAATGATGTTCCAAGCAAACGGAAATAAGGAACAGGCAGGCATTGCTATACTAATATCTGATAAAATAGACATCAAACCAAAAGTAACCAAAAGTGGAAAAGAAGGCCACTTCTTACTCATCAGGGGGATGATCCAACAAGAGGATATCACAATCATCAATCTTTATGCACCAAACACAGGTGCACAATTCATAAAATGAAACCTACTTGACAAAAACACAGAATTAAACACCAATACCATCATAGTTGGGGACTTCTATACTTCATTATCATCAATAGACAGATCATCCAAAGAGAAAATCAACTAGGAAGTAAGTAAGCACAACAACATAATAGATCAACTAGACCTAAAGGACATCCACAGAACATTCTACTCAAAATCTATAGAACAAACATTCTTCTCAGCAGCCCCATGGAACCTCGTCCAAAATAGATCATATACTGGGCCATAAAGCCTGCCTCCATATATTTAGGAAAATCATCATAATTTCCTGCATGAAATCAGACCACAATGCTGTAAAGCTAGAAATTAACAACAAGAGATGCACCAGGAATTCCATCAGCTCCTGGAAACTGAACAACACATATTTAGACAATAAATGGGTAGTGGAAGAAATAAAAAATGAAATTGTAAAATTTCTAGAGTTGAGTGACAGTGAGAACACATTGTACCAAAACTTATGGGACACAATTAAGACAGTCCTTAGGGGAAAATTGATAGCACTAAATGCCTTCATAACAAAGACAGAGAGATCCCAAATCAATGGCATAACCATCCATCTAAAGGCATTGGAAAAACAAGAAGAATCCAACCCAAAAAGTTCTAAATGGAAAGAAATAAGATCAGAGCAGAAATTAATGAATTAGAAACTAAGAAAACAAGTAAAAAAATCAATGAAATTAAAACCTCAATTTAAGACCTGAAACTGTTCTACTCCTGGAAGAAAAACTAGGAAGAACTCTCCATGATATAGGAGTGGCAAAAGACTTCCTGAATAAAACCCCAGTAGCTCAGGAACTTAAACAATCACTCAACCATTGGGATCTCATGAAGCTGAAAAGTATTTTTCACAGACAAACATACCATAAGCAAAGCCAATAGATTACCCACAGAAAGGGAGAAATTTTTTTTCCTGCTATGAAATTGATAGAGGCCTAATTTCTAGAATCTACAAAGTACTAAAAAACCCAAGAAATAAAAAAAATCATATCACCCACTCACACAATGTTGCAGAAAACTGAGGAAGAAGTACAAATGGAAACACACACTTAAGAAAATGTTCAACATCCCTAATCATCAGGGAAATGCAAATTAAAACAACTATGAGATTCTACCTTAACCCAGTAAGGATGGCTAATATTAAAAAAACAATGAAAACAAATGCTGGCGAGGCTGTGGAGAAATAGGAACCCTCATTAAGTGTTGGTGGAAATGTAAGCTGGTACAACCACTATGGAAAGCAATATGACAACTCCTAAAAAGGTTGCCTATAATGTTACCAATAGACCCACTTATTCACTTACTAGGCATTTACCCCAAAAGCTCCATGCCTCAATTCAGAGAGATCTGCTCAATCATGTATATAGCTGCTCAATTCATATTAACTAAGAAGTGGAATCAACCCAGGTGGTCATCATTAGACGAATGGATAACCAAGATCTGGATTAGCATGATGAAATTTTGTTCAGAAAAAAAAAAAAGACAGAATGAAATTTGTAGAAAAAATGGTTGAACTTGAAACAGATCATACTCAGTGAACTCACACAATCACAGAAAGCCAATGTCACATGGTCTCTCTTATTTGTTGCTCCTAACCTGGATTAGCCTGAGATGCTGACATACCTAATAGGCATCTCGAGGAATGGAATGTACGACTTGAGGGGAGGGTAAGGGGGGGGGCAGGAGAACACAAAACTGAACCCAGATGGAACTGGTACCATAGAATCCTCTATCCTGGAAGACAAGCTAAAAGGTTGAACCCTCAACAGGACCTTAGGGGGGACACCTGAATCAAAGGGCCCTGGAGAGGAAGAGATAAAGCTTAACCTTAAGTTTCTCCTGTTTCTTTCTTTTTATTTTTATTCTTTCTTTCTTCTTTCTATTTTCTTTCAGATCCCTTGGCACTGGCCTGTAACTCTTAGTACCAGGACACAGTCAAAACCTATAATGAGTTGTTGATCAGAGAGACCTACAAGGTTTCCCAAAGACAGACTTCTGTCAGAGCACTTGACTGGGCAACCAATTGCTCTTGGATTGGCTAACAGATCCACTCAGTGGAAAGAAACTCATATCTGGAACTGGGAAACAAGTCAGAATCATATCAAGATAATGAGTTTGCTTTCCAATATCAAGATCCCACTAATCTTGGGCTACAAGAGGGTCTACCCCCATTAAAGTCGCTCTAAATTAATGATTATCCCATTTAACCTGTGCTGACTTCACTCTCCGTTGGAAAATCTGCTTCTCTTTTTCAGATGGAAGTGGGACATAAGGAGAGAAATGACCCATCACACTTCACTAGGGCCCCAGTTGAAACCATAGAGGAATTGGGAAACGGGCAAGAGTGTTGCTTTCTCAGTGAACCTGATCTCAGCACAAGAGTGAAAGAAGACAGAAACTGAGGACACTCAACACCTACCAAACCAAAGATCCAGAGGCTCCTAAGATACCATCACTGAAGAAAATTTAAAATGCAACCAACATGGCTCAGGGAATTTTGTGAAGAGGGGGTGGAAAGATTGTTAGAGCCACATGGCTCAGGGAATTTTGTGAAGAGGGGGTGGAAAGATTGTTAGAGCCACAAGTTGGGACATTATGCACAGAGACATTGTCTCCTCCCCATAACTGATGGCTACCCCCACAACGCATGACCAACAATCCCCATGGGGATGACCTGCATCCCCAATGAGGAGGGTCCCTTTGGAGGGGGCATGGATGGAGGAATGGATGGTACCAACATGTGCACTTTACATACTGATATATCTATAACTAATAAAAATAGGTTTTTCTTAAGTTATGCAAAAATAATAAATAATAAATAAACCTTTGGATCAAAATTCCCACTCATTAAAGTGCACACTATAAGAACATTGTTACAAACAATAAAAAATTCCTATTCTCAAAGAATACCAAAGCAGAAATTCAAAAATTTCTAGGAGCTCAACACTAAAGTAGATTTAAAACATACCCACTAACGCTCAAGACATTTTACAGAAGAGGAAGCAGAAAATTGTAAGGTTCACTTGGTGGGAAGTAATATTCAGAGGCATTGTCCCCTATACAATGATTTGCTACAATTCTCACAACTCATAACTCACAAAATCATGGTGCACACCAGCAATCCCTCTGAGGAGGACCTTCAGTCAAATGGGGGCAGAGAGGAGGGAAATGATGGTACCAACACATGATGTGTCCGTACAAAATTTCTAATTAACAAAAACAAAAGAGGGCTGGAGAAATCACTTAGTGGTTAATGTGCTTGCCTACAAAGTCAAAAGACCCAGGTTTGATTCCCCAGGATGCATGTAAGCCAGATACACAAGGTTGTATATGAGTCTGGAGTTCATTTGCAATGGTTGGAGGCCCTGATTGTTATTCTTTCTCTATCTGCCTCGTTCTCTTTCTCTATCTCCCTTTCTTTTGCTCTCTCTTTCTCAAATAAAAATAAATAAATAATAATTTTAAAAAAAGATTCACTGGGAATGGAGAGATTGTTCAGCAGTTAAGGCTTTTGCCTGCAAAGCCTAATGACCCAGGTCTGATTCCCCAGTACCCATGCAAAGCCAGATGCACAAAGTGATGCATGCATCTGGAGTTTGTTTATGGGGCTAGAGGCCCTGGTATGCCCATTCTCTCTCTCACTCTCCTTACAAATAAATAAGTTAAACATTTTAAAAGATTCATTTTCTTTATTATTAATTTTATTTTTGATTGACAATGCACTTTTATGAGAAACTGTGTGATGTTTTGATTCTTACATACATTGGGTAATGAGAAACTCAGTGTAATTAACATATCTATTATCTTAAAATGTACAATTTCCATATGACGAATTCATTAAATATCCTTTCTTCTGTCTTGAGACATATAGTGTGTTATTGTCCACTACACTCACTCTACTGTGACACAGACATCAAGCAACCTCTTCCCTTTTCACTATAGCATCTTATCAGGGGGCTCATCTTTTCTCCTCCACTTTTTCCTCTAATCTGTCAGTCACTGGTAACTAGTCTAGTCTCAGTTTCTATGAGATCAAAGAAAAATATTTTCACAGTAACTTATAATCAATATTTGAAGTAACTTTGAGTTACAAAGTTAAGGAAAGGTTAGCAGACTCAGAGTGAACCCTCTGGATACTTGTTGCATTATAGGTCTAACTACTGTAAGAGCATGAAACAACACACAACATGTGTGAAGCATAGAACACAAAACTTACATGTGCACTGTGATGTGATTACAACTATGTCAAATATATAAGCAGCTGGCATAGACTACCAGAATCAATGGGGAAATAGAAGCAATTGATTTAACAGGTTGGCACATCATATGCAAAAGCAAATTATTTAAATCTACTAAAATCTTTATAATACTTAAAAAAATCAGGTTAAAATCACAGTGTCTAGGGAGGTAGGTGTGGCCCTCCTGGACTTCTCACTCTCATTTGAAATGTGCTGAGCCTTTACAAAGTGTAGGGTAAGATCTGTTGGCACTGATGAGAGCTAAGTGAATTATATAGGGAGTAGACAGACCAGGCCCTTCCTTCCAGATAATGATTAATTGACAAATCTTCCTGACTGGGTGTGACCAAGGGCTGACCCTTGGTGACTAGGGATGGACAAAGTACAGAATGCTAACTTTTCACTCCTTTTCTATCACGTTTTAAGTGGACCGAGGTCATAAAAATAAGAAGGATATACTGTATTATATTATTTTATTTATTTTGGAGGGCTATCAAGGTAGGGTCTCACTCTAGCCTAGGCTGACCTGGAACTCACTCTGTTCCAGGCTGGCCTTGAACTCAAAGTGACTTCGGCTTTCTGAATTCTGGGATTAAAGGTGTGTGCCACCACACCTGGGTCTACTATAAAGTTTTTTAAGTGATTACATCTACTTTTATAATGTACCACTTAGCAAGTTTATTCAATGAGTCTATTCTTTGAATGAAAAAAAATCATGACTGAGGGGACCACAAATGATGGTATTTTTCTTTTATCCAACATGAAAATTCCTTTTCCATGTGTGAGAATGAGGCCTCTTACCATTCTTGTACAAAGTATATATGATGCCAATGAACACTGTTTTGGACAAGAAACACCCTTACATGACAAAAACCCACCCTTATTTACCATGGAATAAATTTTAACAACACTGTCTTCTGAAATATATTGGAAAAGGTTGAATTACAAATACTCCATCATACATAGGACAAATAAAGAAACTTAAGACTTGAGTGTTTATATTTATTTTCAAGATAACAAAGGGATTAAAATAGAACTAATAGATCAAATGAATTAAATAACTGTCTAAAACTCAAGTTTCCTACCACCAGTAATCCTCAAAGGTGGATTTGATCATCATTTTATGTTATTATTATAGGGATGCTTTAAACTGGATATTAGTAGAATTTAGAGAATTTGTGAACTTCAACCCTTACTGAACATCAGGGAAAACAGTCAAAAGGAAGGAAAGAAGGAAGAAAAAAATAAAAGAGGAAGGAAAAAAGAAAGGAGGGAGGGAGATTAAGGATAGAGTAAAAGATAAAGTAAGTACCTGGGCCTTGTGTAAAAACTACTGAATCTGATTTCTAGATGAAACATTTAAATGTTTAATAGGCTGCTCTGAATAATTTTCTGTACAGAGCTTAAAAGACTGGAAAATGCAAATTACTGAACCACATTTCTTCCTGGGATAATTTCAGCAATTTTTTTTCAAGGCACAAACAATATGGCAACTGTGCGTGACATTGCTTATCTAATGGGAATGAGAAAGTAGGAACCTTGTATCTGAGATCTCAGGTCTGGGAAGAATGGGGTTAGGCCTAATTTAATTTCTTGCCTTATTCTGAGAGATTGATGTGAAGTGATGAGAAATAGGAAAGAAGGATGTGGCCTGGAATGGCATTTCAGATCCAGCTTTCTCCACCCATATTAAATCCCTTCCTTGCATGCTTCTGTGCAAATCTAAAATTTTCATTGCTTGGACACATGGCTATTGCTTCATGGTGTTTAAGGAGGCTTATATCATACAGGGAACCCAAAGAATACTTACTAGGAGTGGCTTTTTAGATCACTGCAATTCAATTAATCCCTCCTCAACCAACGAAGCAGCCACTTGACTGAAGTGTTAGTTACTGGCTTAGGAGGTTGTTTGGAAGCCTAGACACACTTCCAAGAAACTGGAGGATCTTTCTTCATGTATGTGAGGCATTAATGTTTTAGGAATGCCCACATTCTTGGTATCTGGAAGATCTATTCACCCATTTATTTGCCCATTGCCAACTATGTATTACTCATTGCATTAGATACTGAAGAGGAAATACATAATTGATAAAAGCAATGACAGGTTGCAATTTACAGTCTCCTGAATTCCTGTGCTTGCTTGCAGACAAGGGGTTGGCTAAAACTTTGTGTGTGTACGTGCGTGCGTGCGTGTGGGCGTGCGTGCGTGTGTGTGTGTGTGTATGTGTGGATACGCATGTGGAAGCCAGATGTTGGTGTCGAGTGTCTTCATTAATCACTCTCCACTTTATTTTTTGAGATAGGATCTCTCACTAAACATAGAGCTTACTGATTTGGCTAGAATTCACAGCAAGAAAGCCCAGAGGGTCCTCCTGTCTTTACATTTCCACCAATGGTGTAATGACCAGTTTTAATGAGGGTACTGTGGATCAGACATCAGGTCTTCAGGCTCGTGAGTCATTTCCAACCCAGCTAATACTTCTTGTAATCAGTACCAACATGTAATTAATTTAACAGGGGCTGATATATATGAATTTGATACCTATATGTGAAAAAAATTTTAGCAGTGGGCTGGAGAGATAGCTTAGTGGTTAAGGCATTTGTCTGCAAAGCCAAAGGACCCTGGTTCAATTCCTCAGGACCTTTGTAAGCCAGATGCACAAGGAGGTGCATGCATCTGGAGTTTGTTTTCAGTGGCTGGTGGCCCTGGCGTGGCCATTCTCTCTCTCTTAACCAACCAACCAACCAACAAACAAGCAAACAAATAAGTAAATAAAACATTTTAGTAGAATATTCCTAATGAGATAAATATTATCAGCATGTCCAATATTCAGATGAAAAAGTAGACACAGGGCCTGGGGAGAGTGTTAAAGGTTCTTGGTGAATGTCTGACAGCCCGAGTTCAACTTCCCAACACTCATGTAAAGCCCAGTGCAAAGTGGTGCTTGTATTTGTAATCCCAATGCCCCTCTGGCAATGGGAAGTAGAGCCAGAAGAGTCTGGAAGCTCACAGGCCAGCTAAGCTGGTAAGTACAAAGTGAAGAGGCAAAAACAAAATAACAACAATCAGGGTGGAGGGACAGGACAGATACCCTGAAGTTGTCTTCAGACATCCTCAAGTGAACTGTGGCACACATATCGCCCATACATATACACCATGCATATACATATGGATACACAGACTTAAAAACTTAGAGGGCTGGAGAGAGAGCTTTGCCTGCAAAGCCAAAGGATTCAGGTTCAATTCTCTAGTACCCATGTAAGCCAAATGCACAAGGTAGCACATGTGTCTGGAGTTTGTTTGCAGTGGCTAGAGGCCCTGATGTGTACATATTCATCTGCCTCCCTCTTTCTCTCAAATAAATATATAAGTAAAATATTTAAAAATCTTTCAAAAGAAGTCATAGACAGAAGGATAAAAGTAATTAGATCAAATTAAGTAGTTTGTATTCCTTATGAGATGAACATGGAAAATAAAAGAGTTCTTGTTCATTTCATAGCTCCTATAAGGTTGAGTATTCCTTTCTTGCTCTGGATGTGAGGATCTGAGTTAGGTCTGAGCAGGACCAGCCTCTATTGGTATTATGTCAGTACAGCAAAATCTCAAGTAGTGATATGCATCTGTCTGAGGTATGGGGATTAAATTCAAGCCCTGAATAAGAAAAGGGGAACAAAGTTGGCAGCAGCTCTTTGGATTCACAGGGATCAAATCACGTGCGAAAGGCGGAAAGAGTTCTGTGCTTTACATACAGCTGCAGCTAAGCTTTCTTTGGGGTGAGGCAGAGAGTAAGTATCCTTCTGCCAACCTCTTATACTTTCAGGAGTTAGCATGATACCTCAACCTAATCTGGATGTTCCCACAGTGGGTCAAGGAGGCCTCCAAGCCTGAAGAGTAGGGTCAAGCACATAAAACTTAGTAAGGTTTTGTTCCCCCAATATTGAAGAAACCAAAGGGATGCAATTCATTTAATGAGATTTACCTGTAATGCCAAAGAGTTGAAGTGTCCTCAATTTGTTAACTGAAATATTTAATATCTTGAAATAGCAATACTATTCTCATTTCAAATCAGGTTTCTACTTATGTTCTTAACTGCTAACTGCTCCTATAAAGAAGATTGAATTAGGTCTTCATGCTTGCAAGGCAAACACTTTACTAGCTAAGCCATCTCCCCAGCTCTAGCCACTTAGATTTTTTTGTGTGAATTTTATTCATTCTTTAATTGAATTCTCATTGTTTTCCTTTGCAGGTTTTTTTTTTTTTTGCAAGTTGCTCTCTAATTGATAACATTTTGTTCTCCTATGTTACATGTATTTTCATGGTTTGTAGGATACCATTTACTTTGCTCTACTACTTTTTAAAACAATTATTATTTATTTTGAGAGAGAGAGAGAAAGAAAGAGGCAGACAGAGAGGGGAGAGAGAACAAGAGAGAGAGAGAATGGACGCATGGGGGCCTTCAGCCATGGCAAACAAACTCCAGATGCGTGTGACCTCTTGTGTGAATGTGCAACATTGCACTCTTGCATCACTGTGCATCTGGCTACTTGTGACTTGGAGATTCAAACTTGCATTCTTAGGCTTCACAGGCAAGCGCCTTAACCGGTAAGCCATGGCTCTCACCCTCTACTAGTTTTTGGTTGAAAGCCTTGGTGGTCGAGTGGACTTTGAAAAGTGTAGGAGTCATGACTGCAGTTGGAGAGGGAAAGTCTTACACCATGGATCATGAGACCAAAGTTATGTCCTTTGGACAGGCCTGTCAGTACCACTTACCTCTAATCTATTCATTTCTAAATGGAATTTTGTCAGTGCGTATAGCCTGCCACTCTAGATTAATTTATTTAATGAATATTAAATGTGTACTTCAAGTAAACAAACATGATGTATATGTGAACTTTTGATTTTTCACAGAATTGACATGTAGGTAATGTAAATAGAAGACGTCTTTGTTTTCAGTCCTGTTGTGTTTGCTCAAAGTGATCTTTCACCTTTCTTAGTTCAGGTGGGTCATTTCTCAGATATTAGCTCAATTGATCTGCTCAAATTTTTGTCTCCTATATTTAATTAAGTAGGACAGATACATAGTATTATATTTGTTCTTTGACAATTTCATACATACTTACATGCATACACAGACATATATTGTGATCTAATCACTTAGAACCTCCTATTAATCTCTTTTGTTTCCCTTCCATTCCCACTAAACTCTTTATTCTTTCCCACACATGCTAGCAAATTCATCATTGAAAGGAATGACTCCCCATCTTGCAGCAACCACTGAATACCAGAAGGTCCTCAGGGACATGTGGAGGACTCAAAAATACTTCCCTAATCCATATGACTACTAGTGAAAATCTTGTGCAAGAGCCACAATTTCTGTATGGTACTTAGTTGCACTCAATAGTAATAGTTTCATTTTTATTTATGAAGTTTATAGGATAGCAAATTATAAATTATAAAATTATAAATTATAAAAGTAATGTGGCGTTTTTGATACCAAAATGATCAATATGTCAACTGTGTCTGAGTAAGCTCTTAATGAGTATTGTTTGAATGACTAATGGAATGGTTACATATACCTGTGGAAGATATTTCATATTTAAACCATATCAGTGAGCAAATGTGAACATTTTTTCCAAGAAAAAACTTGCTATTACCTTGTCTTATGTTGAGAGAGAGAGAGAGAGAGAGAGAGAGAGGGAGAGGGAATTTATATATTCTGGTGGAATAGGTCATGCCATATAATCATGTAATGTGGTCTAACATTAAATGCACAAAATGTTAGGTTATAACAATGCAAGAAGCAGAAGTAGGAGTGACTATGGCATGCTAGAGTTTTGGAGAGTCCAACACGCTTGACTAGAGATAGTACATAGAGGAAATACATGAGAGATCACATTGGAAAGAAAGATTTGAGTTTGATCATGGAAGAGCTTTGGATGCTATTTGGAAGAGTTTTAGTGAATGAAAAATAGTGAGCAGGCATTGAAGACTTCTGAACATTTAAAAGGAATGGAAAATGAAAGAATATTTTTAAGACTATGCTTAGTCAAGCGTGGTGCCATATGCCTTTAATCTCAGCACTTTGGAAGCAGAAGTAGGATGATCACTGTGAATTCAAGGCCCCCCTGAGACTACATAGTGAAATTCAGGTCAGCCTGGGCTCAAGTAAAAGAGTAAAACCCAACCTAAGGGCTGGAGAAATGGCTTAACAATTAAGGCATTTGCCTGAGAAGCCAAAGGACCCAGGTTCGATTCCCCAGGACCCACATAAGCCAGACGCACAAGGGGCACATGCATCTGGAGTTCATTTGCAGAGGCTAGAAGCCCTGGTGCACCCATTCTCTCTCTGTTTCTCCCCTATCTCTGCTTGCAAATAAATAAATTAAATTAAAAAAAAAACTACCTAAGTATGATGAAGACTAACTTCTATCTTCTCCTGTTTCTCTATCACTCTCTCTTCTCTCCTTATCTGTCATATTACCTATACTTTTTCTTCCTTATTTACCCTTGGCACTGACCTATAACTCCCAATACCAGCATGTGGTTAACATTCACAATGAGCTGTTGATCAGTGAGACCTTCAAATTTTTCCAAAAGAAGACAGATTTTTTTCAGAGTACTTGATGACCCACCAAAGGTTATTGGTAAGACCCTAAGACCCTACTGCTGAGGACACCATATGCTGTTGGGATGGAACATGGGCAGACCTGGCTGGAATCTGGAAGAGAGTCAGTTCCCAGCAAGTTAGCTTGTCCAGTGCCACAAGGTGCTAAATAAGTGACTGGGGGAAAATGACCAACATCTGTCTAAGCAACTCATGGTCTAAGCTACTCAGCAGCAAACAACCTGACGTGATGCTCACACAAGTGCAGTAGTGGCACTCAGCCATGGTGGGTTACCAACTGCTATAGATTTGGCTACTGGATCTGTTCAGTGGAATTGAACCCATACCTGGAAACGGGAAACAAGTCAGAACCATATCCAAAAACTCACCCTCTCTCCAATGTCAAGCTCCTACCAATAGTAGGATATAAGAGGACCTACACCTATTAAATTCTCTCTAAAATAATAATGGTTATCATGTGTCTTGCACTGACCTCACTCTTCATTTGAGAATCTGCTTTTCTCTTTCAGATGGAGCCCATCACATTTCAACAGGGCACCAGCTGAAGCCATAGAGTTATAGAGGAAATGAGCAAGAGTGCTGCTTTATTGGTGAATCTGGTACCAGCACAAGGGCAAAGGAGACAGACACAAAGAACACTCAACCCCTACCAAATCAGATATCCAGAGACACAGAGACTCATAAAACCTCATCACTGAAATAGACCTAAAATGTACCCAACATGGCTCAGGGAAATTCACTGAAGAGGGGATGGAAAGATTGTTAGAGCCATGAGTTTGGTCATTATACACAGAGTCATTGCCTCTTCCACATAATTGATTGGCTACCACATAAAGCAAGACCCATATTACTCATGGGGGGAGGACAGGGAGAAGGCTAATGATGATACCATCATGGCTGCATATACTATGTACATAACTAATAAAAATATATTTAAAAATACAGTAAAGAGCAATAAAAATGTGGAAAAAAAAAGAACCAGGCATGGTGGTGGTGGTGGTGGTGCACACCTTTAATCCCAGCACTCTGGAGGCAGAGATAGAAGAATCACCATGAGTTGAGATTTTTAATTATTGCTATAATTGTATCAGTTCTTATTGCTTTATTTAAATTGTTTTTCTTTTCTGAATTTAGCTTTGGTAGATCATATGTGTCAAGAACTTCATTTATTTCTTTTAAATTTTCTACTGTGGAATATGCATTGAAATATGGCCTTATGATTATAATTGGTATCTATTGCAATGTCTCTCTTTTCTATTGTTTCTCATTAATTTCTAGCTTTATTGCATTGTGGTCAGACATCATACAAGGAGTTATTTCAGTTTTACTGAATTTGTGGAGACTTGCTTTGTGACTCAATATGTGACCTATTTTAGAGCAGGTTCCATAAGTTGCTGAGTATAAGTATTCTGTAGAGTTTGGATGGAATGTCCTGTAGATGTCTGTTAAGTTCATTTGATTTATGATCTCACTTAGCTCTATTTTTTATTTAATTTCTGTTCAGATGATCTATCTTTTGGTAAGAGTAGAGTCTTAAAGTCACCCCTATTTGGTGGGATTTTTGCATATCTTTGTCTAATAGCTTCTCTTATATAAATGTCAGTGTACCTACGCTTGGTGCATATATGTTTAGGATTATAATATTCTCTTGAGTATTATTCCTTTGATCATATGAACTAGCATTCTTTATCCTTTCTTATTTCTTTTGGTTTAAAGTCTATTTTGTCAGATATTAGTAGCTATATTTTTTTCTATTTTCATTTACTTAGAATATCTTTTTCCATGTATTCGCCCTAATGTATCTGTCTTTGACAGTAAGGTGCATTCTTGAAGACAAAAAAGAATGGTATCTGTTTTCCAATTGATCCTGATAATCGGTGTTTTTTGCCTGAGGAGTTAAATCCACTGATAATCAGAGTTATTGGAAAGCATGAGTTAATCCCTATCGTGCTGATTGTTTGTGGAGTTTGGTGTTTTCTTGATCTTCATTTCTTTAGAAACTATTCTAGTTTTGATTATTGTTATCCTTCATATAGCCTATGGAATATACTTGTTCTTCTCTTCAAAGCAAAGTAGTCCACCCAGTATTCCCTGTAAGGCTGACATAGTGCTCATATATTCATCTAGCTGGCTTTTGACTTTGGTTCTTCTATTATGAAGGGGTCATTTTGCTGCTTATAGTAGTTTGAAATACTCCAGTATAAGTCCTTTTTTACTTGAAAAAATTGCATCTCATTCTGATGGGGTTACCTTCATAAGTTATGAGCTGTTGTGGTCTAGCAGCTTTAAGTACTCTTTCTTTGTTTTCTGTGTTTAATGCTTTAATTATAATGCAACATAGGGAATTTTGTTCTTTTCTCCTGCCTGTTTGTCATTGTATGGACCTCTTGTACCTGGATGGGCCTCTCTTTCATAAATTTTGGAAATTTTTAAAATAATTTTATTGAAGATACTTTCTATGTCCTTGTCCTAAAGTTTTTTTTTTCTTGTATGCCCATGATGCAACCATTTTTTTTTTTTTTTCTTTTAGGCTGGCCGCAAACTCACAGTGATCCTCCTACCTCTGCCTCCCAAGCACTGGAATTAAAGGGATGTGCCACCATTCCTGGCTAAACATTCTTTCTTTTTTAAAGGTATCCCACAATTTTCTAATGTTCTGCTTGTATGAGTTTTTTTTGAACTTGTCATTGCTTTTAAACTCCCAATATATTTTCTGCCTTATACTCAAGATCTGATATTTAGTCTTCCACCTGATCTATTCTATTGGTATGCTTTTCTAGCAGCTGCTAACTTGAGTTATCTCATTCTATTTCCTTTAGGTTTTTCTTATGCACCACTATCTCTTTAATGAGTTTCATTTTTCTTTCTTGGTTTGACTTTCTCATTGCATTTAATTGATTGTGTTCTCTTGGAAATCATTCAGGTGTTTTGTGTGTTTGTGTGTGTGTGTGTGTGTGTGTGTTTGCACATGTGTGTATGTATGCACGTGTGTATCCTTTTTAAGTTTGTTGTATATATTTAACATAATTGTGTTTTGGAATTCTTTGTCCATCTGGAGTTTCCTCTAAGTTGTTTTCACTGGAGTTTCCAACTATGGGATAAGGCATACTTGCAACACTATCTTGCCTGGGTTTCTTTTGTTGTTTTGCATTGGCGTTTCCCCAGTGGGAGATAATGCATTGTCTCACCAAAAATGTAACAACAGTAGATCTACTGGAAGACACAAAATAGGCTGAAGTTTGCATTGCTTCAGTATCACACACACCTGGGCCTGCTCATCCTGGTTCCCAGATTATCTATATATTTCTTGGTCCTGATGTGTTCTGATCCCCCTGGTGTCTGGCTTCCTGAAGACCTGCCCACAAGTAGGTTGTGAAGAAGTGCAAATCTCTAGTTCACATGGGGCTGGGCACACAGCTACCTGATACTGCTGTCTTCCTAAAGCCCTACCTGCTACCTGCTACCTGGATTGGGAGGGAAAGGGGCACAGATCCAAACTCACCTGGGACCAGCTGTGTTATGAACAACTTGATGCCCAGAATAGATAATTTATAAACAATTTGAGTATATTTCAACCTGGAAAGTCCAATATCATTGTATCAGCATCTGACATGTGCCTTGCTATCTCATAACACGACAGAATGTTAAGTAAGTACATAAGAGATGAGGATGGGGGTAATTACAACAAAACCATTCTAATGCTTACTAACCAGCTTTGATGATCTACTCATGACACAAATCCATTCACAATGACAGAGGTTTCACGACTGTTTAAATATTCTTCTTCTATTAATGTGTGTGTTGTGTGGTATATGTGTTCATGTGTGTGATTGTAGGCACATGCATGTCACAGTGCACATGTAGTGGTCAGAGAATGATCTCAGGTATTGATCCTCACCTTCTACCTTGTTTGAGGTTTTTCTGTTATTGTTTATCACTGAGTTCACCAGGCTAGTTGGCTTATAGGCTTCAGGGATATTATAGTACCTCAACTTCCCATCTTGCCTTCATCATGCTGAGATTACATTCATACTATGCATTTAGCCGTAAGTAAGTTTGGGGGATCTGAACTTGGAAACTTACACTTTCACTGCCAGTATTTTTTTTTTCTGAGCCATCTCCCTAGCCTAAGACCTTGCTTCTAAATATTGTTATAATGGCAACTAAATTATCATATGAGTTTTGGAAGGACAGCCAAACAATCACAATATTCCTAGGAAGACTAACTCAAATCTCTTCCTTGCTTAAAATTCATAAATTCTTCTGTGTTATATCCTATTACTTACAGGATATCCTATTGCTTATAGGATATACTATGTCCTGTTGCTTATAGGACTTTATACTGTGCACTTTCTGGAATAACAAGTAAAGATCCTTATGACCCTCAAAATCCGTTGGGATTGAATGTTACCAAGGACCCCTTTTGATTCTATAGGCATTTGTTGGATATTTTTGGTTAGCCATTCTTTGCTAGTAGGTAGAGCATTTGGTATGGATTTTTGTATATATACACACATATATATATATAGAGAGAGAGAGAGAAAGAGAGAGATACATATATTTTATATTATATAATCTTTGTATAATAGTCATCAGAAACCATGCATTTCACATAGCTCAAGGCAAAAAAGGACACAGTAAAGATTTTCAAAGGTAATTTCAGTAGAAAAATTTCTGAATTAAGTCCACTTTTATAGCTAGGCTTCATTAGAGGAAATAAACAATTTGATGGGCTAAAGAAGTGAGTTTCTGCTTTATATAATCTGTTAGACAATGAAGACATTTGAGTAATTACACAAAAATTTATCAAGTGGACAGACGGTAAGAAGGTAACCTGACCATAGACAGAGGCACAGACAGAGGAAAGGAAGCCTCCAAGGACTTAGTGACTGTATAAAGAAGTCTGCTGAGGCTTGCAAGCAAGCGCCTTTAGCCACTGGGCCATCTCCCCAGCCAAAGTCTTGCATTCTTTAGAGATTTTACTCTTTTAAATAATTAATAATTCCACATATCAAATATTCGTTGCTTAAAAAAGGAAGTCAGATGAGTGAAAGTATAGGGTGTTGTCATGAGAGGCAGTTCCAAGAGAGGAGACTGGTAAAGTCTGCTGGGCTAGGTTTGAGGGAACATTTATGCAACACTAATGATCATAAACTTTCCCTCACTTAAAGACCTCAGTGGTGTCCTATTACTCAGAGGCTAGAGAAATCCTGCATTTGCATGTGAAACAGGTAACTTTGTGATCTTGTATGGGGTAATAAGTGAAACACTGAGATATGTAGGGATACAACTGATTAGAGTTTGGTTTCAGTTAACTAAGAATATGAATGAAGGTAGTGTTGATGACAATGAAAAGCAGAATATGAATTTTAAAGAGATTCTTAAGTTTCAGTTAATAAATAAAACAAAAACTTGGTTGTCTTAAGTACATTCAAATGAGCTACCGTGACAGGGAAATGAAATTGGTAACATTAAGCAGAGGCGTGATACTTCACCAGTGTACATGGAACTTGAAGGCTTCAACACTCAATATAAAAAATGAAAAAAATGAAAAACAAATCAAAACATAACCAAATAAAGGTAGACAAAACCCAGAATGATATCTTCAAGTTGTAAGACTCACATGATAGATAAATGAGAGTTACTATGCTTTATCTCTAGACCCTATCATAAAGATAAAGCTAAAACTTCTAAGATTATGCAGACAATAGCAATATCCAGAGTCAATATTGGCATTTAAATGTAAAATAGCTTAGTAGTGGAATTTAGTTCTCACATAACTTTTTGCAAATCACTTCCTTAACCCCTAGTTCTGTATAAGTTTACTTCTATTTAGCCTACGTTACTTCTGTCTTCCATTCCTATATGTAGCCATACAGCATTTCCTTTTCGTTGTTTGCCACTTCTATCTCTACTTATACCCATTCCTCTGTTCCTTATGCATGAGGATTACTCATGGCATTTAGTTCCTCTATTATTCCAAGAATAGAGGGATACTAATATGTGGGCAGTTTCTTTGCCAAAGAGGAAAGCAAGAATAATGGGGATGTAGCGAGAATTGCTCTACTATGAGCATGAACTTCCTCTGAAAACTTCACTTAAAATTGGGAAAATTATTATAAACTATAATATACATATACTGATTTGGTTTCTGTGCATATGTATGTGTGTGCACATTCAAGTGTAAGCAGACACACACATGTTTATGGGTACATGTGCATATATGTATGCATGCATTTAAAGACCACAGAACAAGTTCAAGTGTTGCACCTCAGGTGTCAGTTAAATTTTTTGAAACAATGACTCTCATTGGCCTGGAGCTCCCCAAGTAGGCTCAATTGGCTGACTGGCAAGCCCTCAGGATCTTCCTACTTCTACCTCCCCAATACTGGGGTTACAGCAGTGCTACAATGCCTAGAATTTTTCTACATGGCTTTTAGGAATTGAACTTGTATCTTCTACTTGAAGAACAAGAACATTACCCACTAAAATATATCTCCTTATTTGTATGTTATTTCTATGAACACATATTTTTCTTTGAATATTTTAGAAAAATAGATTCTTCATTCAGAAAGAGTAAAATCCCTTGGGACACTGTTACCTAAACTTGGGAGAATACATACTATATAATTTGAGATTGATAGGTAGGCTTTTTTCCCTTTTGCTTTTCTTTCTAAAAATATTTTAATTTATTATTGATTTGAAAAGGGAGAGAGAGAATGAATGAATGAACAAGTATTCCAGAACCTCTTGGCAATGCAAACAAACTCCTGATGCATGTGCCACTTTGCACATCTAGCTTTACATGGGTACTGTGGAGTTGAACCTGAGCCATCAGGCTTTGCAAGCATGTGCCTTTAACTATAGGACCATCTCTCCAGCCATCCTTTTCTTTTAACTATACATTAACGTGAAGCTTAGGAAAGGGAGGAAGAGAAATGTAGGGTTTTCCCATGTCACAAAGGAGTAGGAGTGTTGGTAGTAATGTCTTTGGAGTTCAGATTACCTATTTTCTAATCCTGTTCTTTCTCTTTCCCAGAGTAGGGGGTGTGATGAAGTAAGTTCTTAAAAAAAATAGACAATTGTGCATGCCAGTTGTTATATATAGAACCTTAATGAGCTAAATTATTAAATCATTCTTACAAATTTTATTTCTCTATATAAATACTGTGCTTTCTATGTAACTTTTAAATGTAAAGCTCTAAAACCCCTTCTAGTCATCACTAAAATCCACTAAATTATGGTCACAAAATTTAACTTATCTCCTTGAATGATATGAAGAGTTTTCTGCCTTACTGAACACATGGAAATTCTTGGGGGAAAGGGTCTTTGTTTTGTCTTTTCCATTTTCCTGCCAATGTCTCTCTGCCATTTTTTTTTTTTTTTGTCTAACATCTGCTTATGCATATGTATGTGTGTGTATCATCTATACACTATTCTGTTGTTTTTAATAAATCTATTAAATTATAGTAATATGTTTTTCCTTAAATGCTCAAAGTAAAGTGGTTTCTATGCTAGCAATCTTACTTAAATTAATATACATTATTTTCAGCACATTTTTAACTTTATGGAAAAGTTGAACAAATATAATTGTCCTTCTTCCTTTCTGATTTATGTGTCTTTTATTTATTTTCCTTGTATAATTACTCCCATTAGAACTTCTTTCATGTTGAATAGAAGTGAGAGTGACATCCTCATTTTCTTTGTATTATTCGAGGAGAAACTTTTCTTAACTTTTTGCAGCTGGATATGATGTTAGCTGTGAACTTGCCATTTATGGTTTTACTTAAGTTGAGGTGCATTTCTTATCTAATTCTTTCAATACAATTTCTTGATTAAAGGTTGAATTTTGCAAAAATATTCCCATTGAGAAGGCTGTTGCGATAAACCTAAGTTTCTTGATTGATTCTGATTGGGTAAGCTTACTTTCAGTTTTTCTTTAATAAGTATAGGCATCTGTAAGAAGCTCAAATTAAGTTTTACTTAAGTTTGAAAGTTAAGTAAGGTTAATGTCATCTGTAACTAACTGGTTCTGTCTGCTCAGGGTTTCTTTAGGTCTGGCTTCAATATTTTTATTATTTTTTTTTCTGGTTTTTTGAGGTAGGGTCTCACTCTGGCTCAGGCTGACCTGGAATTCACTATGTAGTCTCAAATTGGCCTAGAACTCTTGGCGATCCTCCTACTTCTGCCTCCCAAGTGCTGGGATTAAAGGTGTGCACCACCATGTCTGGCTTCTGGCTTCATTTTTAATTAACCAATTTTAGTGTATCTAGATCCATACAAAATGTAATTATTTATCTAATTCCATTCAGCACAAATATTTTAGATTAATTCACATTGTCACATGTATGAATATGTTTTACTACCAAGTGCCATTCCATCTCTATAGATAGTAACAGGATAAATAGGATTATATGGTCACATCACCATGTGTTTACCTAAGCACTTGTTGATGGACATTTGAATTCATTCCAATATTTGCCTAGTAAAATATAACTCCTTAAAATACTCTAGTTTTATTTATCTTGGCTAAATATCTAGGTGTAAAATGGCTAAGCTGAATAGTAAGTGTATGTTTAACCATTTGAAGAAACTGCCAAAGTTCATTTCTGAGGTAATTGTTCCAGTTTCTATAGGAAAGGCCCAGTACTTGTGTATCCTCTCTGAGCTAAGTAAGTTAATTATTTTGATTACAGGATTCTAGCAAGTGTTTAACAAACACCATAGTTGTGATTTTTATTTCCCTACTGTGGTGGTTTGATTCAGGTGTCCTTCATAAACTTAGGTGTTCTGAATGCTATGTTCCAAGCTGATAGAGATTTAGGAATTAACACCTCTGTTGGGGTTGAGTTTATGGTTATTATAGCCTGTTTCCCTATGCTAGAGTTTGGCACACTCTCCTGTTGCTATTGTCTACCTTATGTTGGCTAGAGGGTGATGTCCACCTTCTTCTGTTCATGCTATAAAACTATAGTCCCTGACATCATGAAGCTTCCCCTTGAGCCTATAAGCCAAAATAAACCCCTTTCCTCCCACAAGCTGCTCTTGGTTGTGTGATTTATGCCAGCAATGCAAACCTGACTGCAACAGTAAAGTTGGAGTTGCTGCTAGACACCTGACTGTGTAGCTTTGGCCTTTTGGAGCTGATTTTCAAGAGGAATGTGGAAGGATTTGAA
Source organism: Orientallactaga sibirica (assembly GCA_036365145.1). Taxonomy (NCBI): domain Eukaryota; kingdom Metazoa; phylum Chordata; class Mammalia; order Rodentia; family Dipodidae; genus Orientallactaga; species Orientallactaga sibirica. The sequence continues at coordinate 55,944,819 of JAEOAD010000005.1, forward strand.
ACCGCAGCCTAAGAGATGCCTTGCAATGCTGTAAGTACAGCTTGATGGGCTATTCTGGTCAGAGTTGAAAGACCTGAGTGCAGTAAGAACTATAGATTGCGAAGTTTGGCTTTTGAAGGTGAGAAAGAACTTTGCCTAGACTGGGATAGAAGAAGTTTGTGTGAGAAGCTTGCTGTTATGGCCATGTCATGAGAAGTTGTACAGGGTAGCATTGCATAGAAATGGACTGGTATGAGAAGAGGGATATGGCACAGAGAAAAAATGAAAAGAAATCTTTGGGTAAAACTTCTGCCCATTCAGCTGAAATTATGTGAGAGATTACAAACATTGAGATTGGGCCAGCTGGCTTGCATTGGGACAACAGAAAAAATGCAGACTCTTTTGAAGGGGCCTGGATGCTGAAGGAGTGTCCTGTTCTTCAAAGTCTGCTTTATTCCCCCTGGATTAACAAATTTGCATCCCACCTGGTATTATGGGGTGTAAGAAATACAGGAAAGAGTAGGTCATGGAATTTGCAACACAGTCTTGTGCTTTGGAAACTGACACGAGTAGTGTGAAGCAGGTTTGCTGGATTGCCTGCATGGAGACCCAATGGAGCCATGATGATGGACTGTGGGTTTCAGTGGAGACCCAGTGGAGATGTTGGGACTATGAGATTGCTGCTAAGGAAAGGTCATGACCCAGGATGAAGTTTTCCAGGATTGTGAGTAGCCTACCTGGAGGGACAGAATTGGAACTTCAGAATCTTATTGCTGGTTAGAATTATTGGACTTGGAGATTTGTCACTGCCTAGACTTGTTGGACTTGGAGCTACAAAGTTTTATGTTTTCCCTGGTGGTTTTAAATCTTGCATTGATTGAATATTTCTTTGCTATGCCCAATGCCATCTTTTGCAGTGTGATTGCCATTATAGGGTTTTGGGGGATTTTTTGGTAATTTGGCTCAGTTAAAAATACCTTGGATTATGGGGATGTTCGAATATCATTAGGATTGATAAAAAATATGGGGACTTTTAAAATTGGACTGCACAGATTGTATTTTATATCATGTATGGTTATTAGTTTATGGGCAGTCAGGGGTGGAATATGGTGGTTTGATTCAGGTGTCTCCCATAAACTTAGGTGTTCTGAATGCTAGGATCCCAGCTGATGGAGATTTGGGAATTAACACCTCTTGGAGGTAGTGTTTTTTTTTGGGGGGGGGGTGAGCTTATTAGTATTATAGTCAGTGTCCCCTTGCCAGTGTTTGGCACACTCTCCTGATGCTATTGTCTACCTTATATTGGCCAGAGAGTGATGTCCACCCTCTGCTCATGCCATTGTTTTCCTCTGCCGTCATGGAGCTTCCACTTGAGTCTGTAAACCAAAATAAACCCTTTCTTTTTCCCCGCAAGCTGCTCTTGGTCTGGTGATTTCTGCCAGCAATGTGAACCTGACTGCAATACCTACAGATACTGAATGTTCATTGTGTAGTTATGTGTACTTTTTCTGTAAATAATTCAGTGTTTTCAGTTTGGCTGTTCTGTTCTTTTTTAATGATTATTTAATATAGCATAGGTAAGTAATGTTCATTTGTGTGAATACAAGTGTTTGCATGTCTGGCACATATGAAGAGGTCAGACACAACATGGTCAGTTCTCATCTTCTACTTCATTAGAAGCAGAATCTCTCATTGTTAATCATTCATTCATGAACTTCCAGAGAAATTCTCCCATCTTGGCCTCCCTTCTTGAAGTTGGCACACTGGGATTATAGAAGCTGGTTTTAGCTTCTGGCTTTTATGTGGGACCTGGGAATTCAAACTCAGGTACTCAGAGTTGTATGACAAACACTTTACTAACTCAACTATATCTTCAGTTGTGTTCTTTTTATTATGTTATGAATGTGTGTGTGTTCATATGTGTGACTGTGGGAAAGCATGTGCCACTGCAAACATGTGGAATTCAGAGAACAACTTTTGGTCTCTCAATTGCACTCTGCTTTTGATCTTTTTGCTCCACTTATTGAGAAATTCTGGTAAATTTTTTGGACTCCTCTTCTCATCTTTCCCACATGGCTTTTATGTGGGGTCTTGGGATGCAAACTTGGGTACTCAGAGTTGAATGGGAAGTACTTCATACTGAATCAGCTCCTTAGCACTCCCCTGTTGTGTTCTTATAATTGAATTTTTAGTTCTTCACAAGAGGCATGAGAAAATTTTGATTAATGATCATGTTTGCTGACTTGACTATAATAATATTTTACATATACCTGTTCCAAAATATGAAAGTGTATATTTTCAATGCATAGAGTTTATAATGGCCAATTATACCTCAACAAGAGAGATGATTTTATGAGTATTTGCTGTTTCCTGCCTTTATACTAAGCAAGGAAATTTATCTACTGAAACAACAACCTAGTCAATACATTTGAAATGACTAATTGACTGATTGATTGGCATTGGTTGACATGTTGCTATGTCAGTCTGAGTGTTGCACTATTTTAGAAGAATTTTAAGTTTTTAATTTTAACAAATTATGGAAGTTCATTACTACTAAAGAAGTGGCATTTGCTAAGTCAGAACTAAATTACTTGAACAGAAAAATAGCTTCATCAATGTAGTTTAAAATTTTTAGGGAACAAAATTTGCTAAGTTTCAAAAGATAGCAAATATCTTTCAGTGGTTATTTAAAAGTGATTTCTCTCTCTCTCTCTCTTACTCTGTTTAAATTAAATTAATTAATTTAAAAAAAGTGATTTTTAAAACCCTGATGTAAAGTAAAACCTTTTAACCTTGGATATAATTGTGTCAGGAATGATGTAAACTCAAAGAAGGATAATGGGATATCTTCCACAGGCTCTGGAAAAAGTTCTTACTTGCAATGATGCCTGAAGAGGAGGTGGCCCCTTTCTTCTATGGCTTGATACCTGTAATTACTATAGTCAAATGCTCTTGCTTGAAGATGTTACAAACTCTGCTACTGAGTCACAGTCTTGAAGCTTGCTCTATGTCTGAACTTCCTGTTGTGTGAGACAATAAAACCTCTGCTTTATATTAAGACCTTATAATTGAGTCAGGCTCCTTTCAAAATAGGCCATTTGGGAAACCATTTTAATATAGTGGTTCTCATTAAGGGGGATCAAGTTCCCATAGTAAGGAAGGTTCCCTGAGGTTTTGCAAGTTGCTAAAGCATTTGTATGAGCATTACGTATCGTTAGTAGACACCGTAAATGAATATACAACTAATGAGTACTATGATGCTACAGAATTACTTCATAATTATATTTAATTAATTATTTTGCTTTGTTTAGAATGAGGGTTTTGCTCTCACTCAAACTGACTTGAAGCTCACTGTAAACTAGCCCCAAATGACCTGGAACCCACTATAAACAAAGCTCAAATTGGCCTAGTTTTTCACCTTCAACTTCCTGAGTCCTGGTGCTATATCCTGGGCTTATGTGATAATCATAAAATAGAGTATTCTGAAAATATTAAAATATAATGAAAGAGTTGATATTCAGTCTTGAGAAAGAAAAGTTATGTTTCAGATAATCTTCTTAACTAATAGTCTAGGTGTTCCTGGTTCTTAGGTAGGGGAGCAAAGGCAAAATATTTAAGCTTGCTAATCATTGTGGGGTTAAGAGTCAGGGCAGAGGAGAGAGGAGAAAAAAGAGTATAGCCTAATAGAAATAAGACAAATTTTTAGTATGTTTATAGATTAAAATTTCCAACAAAATTATTTTTTTTAAATGTAAAGAATTGCAATTCCAAAAACATTTAAGCTCCCTGAACTTTAAGTACCTGTTCTAAAATGAGAAAACTCCTTCACTGACTTACCTCCTGAGTGATGTGAGAGCAAGATGATATATGACAAATAAAAGGGCTTTGTTAACAAAAGGATATATTCCATACAGAAGAGGCGATTAATGATTTATTTTTTCACTGTGCATCTACAGCCTCAATTTGCAGGAAGTAGCTTGAGGAGATCCCCCCTTGTTGTTGATCAGTTTTCCCATTTACTTGCAGTGCCAGTATTACCTCAGCAAGAAAATCTCATTTCCTCAATTCTTGAACTCTTAATTTATGTTACCTGTTGCAGCCACCCAGAAGATTATAGCTCATTATTTCTGCCTCACTATAAATCAAAGGATCAGTAAAATGGCCACGGTCTTCATCCAAAGAATTATTTGCAGGGCAGGAATCCAATTGCATAAGAGAGGTGGTGCATATGAATATGCTATAAAATTTTGGTAATATTTAAAAAAACGCATTAAGAATTATAACTAGGGGCTTGGAAGATGACTTAGAGGTTCTTGCCAGGCAAGCATGAGGACCTAGCAGGGCCGGTGAACACCTGAGTTCAGTTCCTTGGCATATACATGAACAAGTGGGCTCCACACTTGTGACCCCAGTCCTGTAAGTATCAGAGAGTAAAGGAATCACTGGGGCTTGCTGGTCAGCCAGTCTGACTGTAAACAGCAGGCACAGGTTCAGTGAGTAACTCCATCTCAAGGAAACAGGTAGATGAGTGATATAGGATACTTGACTTGCTCCTCTGGCCTCCACACATATGAACATGATGAATATGCATCTGTACACACACACACACACACACACACACACACACACACACACACACCATAAAGCACAGTATATGTGTGTATATTACATATAATACATATAATATATATTCACATATTTGATATAATATATCCTTTAAAATTACCAGAAATTTAAGTCATTGAAAACCAAACTTATCTGCACAGGTTGGGTAAGATTAGTTATCTCAACTCTATGTATGTTTTAATCTTTGATGATGCATGAAGGAAAAGGGGGAGAAAGAGCATTATTCACTGGAAGTAAAATTAGAGCAGAAATGATACACATTCTATAGGAATGCATTTATATTATGAGGATACAACTAAATTATGCTGGGCTGTGAAATCCAGTACCAACTATATATATAGTGTGCTTCATACCTACAAATGTGCATACATAGGGCATGTATAAAGAAAATACATATTTACATACCATAATATGTAGAAGTTTTGAAGTGATAGACTAACATTAATAATACAAAATGTATAAACTACCACTAAATAAACTATCTTGCATGTTCCTTATAAACCTGAGTCTTAACTAGTTCTTACTGTTCTTGCCAATCTGAACAAAGAAACAAAATCTCAGAAAAGGAAATTGACTTACCTGAGGCTGCAGAGGTGTCATATTTGAGTTGAAATTGTAATTATCATACCTGGGCTCTAATTACAGGGTTAAATTATCTATCTGTAATTGGATTGCTGCTGAGTAGTTTAGACCATGAGTTGCTTAGACAGATGTTGGTCATTTTTCCCCAGTCACTTGTGTGACACCTTCTGGCACTAGACAAGCTACTTGTATGGGGACTGTCTCTTCCAGATTCCAGCCAGGTCACTCCATGTTCCGTCCCAACAGCATATGGTGTCTTTGGCAATAGGGTCTTACCAATAACCTTTGGTGGGTCATCAAGTCCTCTGACAGAAATCTGTCTTCTTTTGGGAAACCTTGAGTCTCAGTGTTTCCAGGAATCTTAAAATGGTCCATTTTAACACACCTTTAAATAAAGAACTAAGCTTAGACTTGATTAATTAGTTGATGAGTAATTATACCCTATAGAAAATAAAAAGAATGTAGATAATTTGTAGGCAATGAAATCTAACGAATTTTTTTACCAACGCCTCTCATCAAAAAGATACAATGCTAAAAAACAAAATAGTAATCAAAATATCATGTTTTAATTTGTTCTAATTCATAAACTACAAAATTTTATACTTTATAATAAGATATGCTATAAAATATAAGCAAAAATACTTTATGTATGTAATCCCTTCAGAGGAAGAAGAGTACATGGGGTTCTTATGCCTCAGCTTTGATGTTGACTTGCCAAATGACTTTTGGGAGATCATTTGTTCTTTCTGTACATGAGCTATATCTCCTGTAAAATGAGGGAGTTAGGAGAGATGAATCTCAAGGCCCTTTATAATCAAAAGCTTCATATCACTCCAAGGAGCTGAATAGAGGTCATTATGGTCAAGCAAGTATCCAAAATGAGGGGGCTCTGGAGATTTTTTGTCCCCTCATGACTTTTTTCCAGTGAAATATTATAAGGATTGGGCAGAGTTCTGTTCAGTGGCTTTAATTGCTTTTGTTATTCTGGGTCATGTTAATGTTAAATATTGATGTGATGTGGCCAAAAATAGTTTGGGAAACCTAGGTGAGCCTTGAAGGAAATTCTGTTTTATAACCACAAAAAACTATTATCAAAATGTGTATTTTTTTAGCCTGGAGAGATGGCTTAGTGTTTAAGGTGTTTGCCTGCAAAGCCAAAGGACCCTGGTTCAATTCCCTAAGACCCATGTAAGACAAATGCACAAGGGGGCACATGCATTTGGAGTTCGTTTGCAGTGACTGAAGACCCAGGTGTGCCCATTCTCTCTCTCTTTCTCTCTCTCAAATAAATAAATAAAATTTTAAAATGTATTTTTTTATATTTTATTTATTTATGTGAGAAAAAGAGACAGAGGAAAAGAGAGAGAATGGGCACTCCAGGGCTTTCAGCCAATGCAAATGAAATCCAGATGCTTGTGCCACCTTGCTCAGCTGGCTTTACATGGGTACTGGGAAATCAAACCTGGGTACTTTGGCTTTGCAGGCAAGCACCATAACCACTAAGCCATATCTCCAACCCCAGAATGTATATTGATTTATGTCCAGAACTACTCAGGGTTCTTTCCTTACTTAGTCCATTCCTTGTTCCTCTCCTTCCACTGATTATCTAATATTATTCAAGTCATCTGGGTCATAGGCTCTGGTCATTGAATATGACTACTTGTCACAATGAATGGATGCTTGTTTTAGCATATGGGTTAATGTGGAAGAAGACATGTGAATAAGGGTGAAGAGGCTGGTGAAATCTTAGCCCCAAGCAATTGCACATGATATAATTTGCATGTACTTAATATAGGGATGACTGAAACTCTAGTGTGTATTTTCCATATTCCTTATGTAGGTTGGATGTATTTGAAGAGAAATTAATGTACAAGGTTTCATGATTGAGTCAGACAGACTATGTTTGTTTATGGTTTTGCCAGTGGCTAGTTATATTCAACCCAAAGTTATCTAGCTAAAGTGTGGGAACATATATATATATATATATAAAATCATCAATTCCACAGAACGTTTGAAGGATCAAATAGATGATTTCTCATATGTTGGGACTAATTTTTGGCTTAGACTGGTGAAGTACAGATGGACTGAATGACAGCTGACTCTGGAACATAGAATCAGTTCAAAAGACAAAAAGCTAAACAAATTATTTAATTTACAACATAGAAGACAAAATTTAAATAATTCACATGCAAACACAAAATTCAGGATAGGATTACCTTTAGGTGAAAGAAACACTTGTGAGATGTAGGGGCTTCAGTAGGTTTGATAATATACTTCTTAGATGCATTCCTTTTGTTACAGTATTATTTTGTTATATTTAAACATACTTTGTATATATTATATTATTGTGTCACAATTACTCATGTTTAGTAAATGTCTAAAATTATAACATAAATTGAGTTTATACTTTAATTCCTGTGACTCATTTTTTTCTGACCTCTTTCCTTTTTTATCTAGGGAATCTTATAACTATTTTAAAAGTATAGTGGAGGTTTTAAGTAGGGGAATACAATTTAGGCTAGGTAAACAAAAAAGGCCATCAAATTTTGTGAAATTTCAATGACACTAATAAGCTTTGAGAAGTAGAAACAGAATCAAGTGGGGCTTACTCCAAGAAAAGAAATTAGCTGAAACTCGAATATGATGAGCAATCACTAGTTCAAAAATTGTATTGTTGAAGAGACCTAGCAGAGGAGAGTGTGGATACTTATCCCAGGTCACAAGAACTGTAGAGAGATAATGAGACATTTTGAATGGCACCACAATATTCTAAGACAGCCTTTATCCTAGTAGGAAAAATACATGTAAGAAGAAAAAGCCCTGGAATAAGATCTGGCATACTGCATAGATGCTGTGTTTGTGATTGGTGGTGATGATGGTGTTGATGCTGCCAATGGCAGTGATAAGGATGCTTTTAAAATGTTTAGTTAGGGCTTAGTGGTTAAGGCACTTGCCTGAAAAGCCAAAGGACCCAGGTCCAATTCCCCAGGACCCATGTAAGCCAGATGTTCAAGGTGGCACATGTGTATGTAGTTTGTTTGCAGTGGCTGGAGGCCTTAGCATACCCATTCTCACTCTCTCTATCTGCACCTTTCTCTTTCTCACTCTCAAATAAGTAAATTAAAAAAAAATAAAAATGTTTATTGAGAGCTGTAGAGATGACTTACTGTTAAGGTGCTTGCCTGTGAAGCCAGGTTCTATTCCCCAGTACCCACGAAAGCCAGGTGCATAAAATGGTAATTGTGTCTGAAGTTCATTTGCAGTGACTATAAACCCTGGAACCTCCAGTGTCCCCCCTCCCATCCCTCTATCTTTCTTCCTGTCTCTCAAATAAATAAATAAAATACTTAAAAAGGGAACTCTGGACTGGAAGGATGGCTTAGAGGTTAAGGTATTTGCCTGCAAAGCCAAAGGACCCAGGTTCGATTCCCCAGGACCTATGTTAGCCAGATACACAAGGGGGCACACGCTTCTGGAGTTCATTTGCAGTGGCTGAAGACCCTGACATGCCCATTCTCTCTTTCCCTTTCTCTGTCAAATAAATAAATAAGTAAGAATAAAATATTTTTTTAAAAGGGGGAACTCTTATGGTGGCTAATGAGTAGTGTATTTGACTTTGGATAATAATGAATGATGGACAGAGGTTTGGTTTAAGAAGGAAGTTATAATGAGATGCAACAATTTAGATCCCTCTGTATGTAGCAGAACCAATGGGACACATATTAACTCATCAGGCACAAGGTTTTGGACTAGGTTTTGAAGGAAAGAGAAACAGGTAAATGAGATTGGGAAAGAATGTTCCATGAAGTAACAGTGAATGTTCCATGTACTAGCTGAAGAGAGATCAAGCCAATAAACTGAGGGTAGACAGTTCAGAGTAAAGGGAAGATTTTGTGACAAATTTTGATCAGAAGTTAAAGAAGATTAAAAGAAAAATGTCTTTAAATAGTTATGTGGGACAGAAACTAAGTCAGAATTATCTTATGGTAAATGAATAAATGACAAGCATGGAAGCCAATGCCAGAAGTGGGCACTGCCTCTTGGAGAACCTTGGCAAGGTGAGAGATAGGGAGAGCTGAGGTTATTTCAGGAGAAAGATAGACCCTGTTTATAAATGTGTGCTTCTTAAATCATCTTGTGTTTATAATGCTATAAGGAAATTTGACAAGTCCTTTGACATGTTGGTGGAGATGAAATACAGCCAAGTGAAGAATTAGCTTTTAAAATTGTAGCAATTCTTCTGAGGTCAAAGGTAAAGTAAACTGAAATTTTGGACATATATTGAAGTAAAGAAAAAAAGAAAGCTTTTTGTGCAAAATTAACAGACCCTTTTATGAAATTTGGGTTGCTAATAATAACTTTATTCAACATGCTGTCACTATACATCTGATTGTTATCAGGCAATTGCTCTTTTTGGGAGCACATAGCTTGATTCATACATAAGGAACCTAGGCACAGAGAAGATGAATAAATGGTTCCAGGCATCGATACAGTAAATGAAATAATTGAAATTCTAGTTTAAGCCATATTTTCTTATCTTTAAGCTATGCTATCATATTAAAACAGTTGGCCTTTATTTACCAAGGTTGAAATTTTTCAAGAAGTGATTGAAATTCAAGGTGATATAATTCCAAAGGTGGCATAATATCACATACAGTTGAATATTGCATTTATTGGAATGAAGAGGGAGAAAAACTAAGAAAGAGTGTCTAGCCAGAGATAATAGGAATGGAAGAAGGGAATTTATGTTTGATGAATATGAGCAATAGGTTGAGAAGCTGCCTATTAGAAAAAGGACTTTAAATTTTGTATCTTGGAGGTGGAGGAAATCTGTGCAATGTTGACAGTTAGGGAGAGTGTGGGCAGTGTGTATATTTTTCAAGGTAGATAGAACATTCATCAAATAAAGGTCATGGGAGAACTTAAGAACATGTCAATTTATGGGAAAACAAAAATAACTAAACCAAGAAAAATATAGCTTTTTTTTTTTTTTTTTTTTTTTTGGTTTTTCGAGGTAGGATCTCACTCTAGCCCAGGCTGACCTGGAATTCACTCTGTCATTTAAGGGTGGCCTCAAACTCATGGCAATCCTCCTACCTCTGCCTCCCAAGTGCTAGGATTAAAGGTGTGCGCCATCGCGCCCGGCAAAATATAGCTACATTTTATATGGTATCTAAAAGACTAAATTGTATGTATTATTTTTTATTCATAGATGCTAAATGTATTTATTATTTTTGATTATTTTTCCTTCTTTGGATACTGTTAGGTCATATGGCAGGTAGAAGTTAATTGTTAGTTACTTAGAAATCTCAGCAATATTAAATAATTTATCCACTAAAATATTGGCTGATTGATATCACTTTAGTTTAGAATATTCTTGGGCTAGAGAGATGGCTTAGTAGTTAAGGCACTTGCCTGTGAAGCCTAAGGACCCATGTTCAATTCTCCAGAACCCCAGAAGACAGATTCACATGGGGGCACATATTTCTGGAGTTTATTTTCAGTGTTTGGGAGCCCTGACACAGCACTCTCTCCTAGAGTAATATTCTCATTACCTTTATATTTGCTCAATAAACTAACCCCAGTAATGTATCTGAATTTTCTCTTTTATGTAACTAAGTTGGCCATGTATCTTTCAAGCATGGTGCCATGTGGTGGTTTGATTCAGGTGTCCCCCATAAACTTGGGTGTTCTGCATGCTAGGTCCCCAGCTGATGGAGATTTGGAAATTAATGCCTCCTGGAGGCAGTGTATTGTTGGGGGCGGGCTTATGGGTGTTACAGCCAGTTTCTTCTTGCCAGTGTTTGGCACACTCTCCTGTTGCTGTTGTGTATATGTTGTTGGCCAGGAGGTGATATCTACCCTCTGCTCATGTCATCATTTTCCCTGCCATCATGGAGCTTCCCCTGGAGTCTGTAAGCCAAATAAACCTTTTTACCCACAAGCTGCTCTTGGTTGGGTGATTTCTACCAGCAATGTGAACCTGACTGCAACATGCCAGTAGATGTAAAAGTCCCCAGATTTCCAAGAACCTCCTTTGCTCTTTAAGGATATCTCTTCTATCTCAGTTGAGCTTCCTTTCCACCATTGTCTGCTAAACTTTTCCCTCCTCCTGATGACATTGAATGAAGCCACCACCCATGGTCCATTGTAGAGTCACAGCTGCTTTCTCCCCACTCTGGTGTTTTGAATTGTATAAGTATCTCTTTTCAGCCAGCCTTTTTATTTTCTTAAAACAAGTAAAAATCCTCAGGATAGAAGAACTATAACAATTATGTGTGTGCCAGAGTTTTCAAAAAGTTTACTTATGCACATTGTTTTGGTTTACATGCTAATAATATAAGAAAGCAAAATTATTTTCAAATTTCTGACTGATGGGAGATATCAAAAACTTGTCTACAGTTATTTCTCCTTGTCAGTAGAGGTGGCCATTGTGAGTAAATAGGTTTTCCAAACCCAAATCCACAAAAACATCACCTAATTTATAGTATGAGAGTCTTAGAGGTAGAAAAAATGATTTTAAGGATCATCAATCCCAACTTTCCATACACTGAACAAAGCTCATCCTTACTCTTTTTGTAATAGGTGTTATTACTTCTTTTTTTCTGACTAAATTTCTTCTAGTTATATATTAACACATTTCTTGTGTATCTATTACAGTACTCATACATTAAAATAAGTAGTAAATGCAAAATGCTTATTTTAAAGAATTTTCTTTCTGGAATAGAAAACTGTATTCAAAAATAATAGAGATATACTAATAACCACAGTGACATGTAATGATTATTCATACAGCAAATTCCTTCTGTTTAAGAAAAATCAAATAAATAGAGAGCTATTTCTAACTTTAACACATTTAAACTTCTATTGAAGCCTTTTCAATAAGCAAAAACTCTTCATTACTGAAGAATTTTGTACTGTTGCCATCATAGACTTTGATTTTCATCTTTTTAGGTTCATCTTGAATTGTATTTGTTTCTTAAGAAGAATTTGAAACTGAACTTTGTATGTCTTCTATCCACAGGTCCCAGCCATCTTTTCCAACCACCCAGACTGTGGCAGTCAGTATCCACTTTCCTGAAACAATCTCTCAGTTTTTTCAGGTACTTTCCTCTGGGTAGAATACCACTATTTTTCTACTATTTTACAAAGTATTTCTTTAAGTATCTTTTAAGGAAGTCTCCTGAAAATATTTTGCTAATTATATCCCTAAAACATTGGATCCACAGTTGAGCACAGCATTGTAATTGGTTCTTCTCCTTGGATTGTAGCATACAACAAGCTTCGTTTCCTTTATTCCAGTGTTATGTTACTGAGCATAAGTTGAGAGAGGGCTCATGTTGATGACTTGGGGTAGCCCTGTAGATTGATATTGAGCTTAGAGTCAATTAGGAAGTTGGATGACTGAGTTACTTGTGACAATTCAACAATAACTGTGCCTATCAACCTAGATATCTAATAAAGGCCCTTTAAGAAGTTTATAGTACTGATTACTGAGCTTGGAAAGGCAACATCTAGGGACTTAGAATTGGAAAGTTATGTTTCATTCAGATGAGTTTCAGTCATTTGAGATTCTTCTCACTATTAATTACTCAATTCTAATTTAGTGATTTGATTATAAGTGCAATTTATTAAATGTTTTACATTTCCCTGCTTTATTTTTATTTGTAATTGCTAGTTAAAATTAAACATTTAATTATTACAGTCTGAAGCTTAAAAATTTTTTTTTTCGAGGTAGGGTCTCACTCTAGCCCAGGCTGACCTGGAATTCACTATGTAGTCTCAGGGTGAACTTGAACTCATGGCGATCCTCCTATCTGTACCTCCCCAAGTACTGGGATTAAAGGCGTGTGCCACCACACCTGGCTTTAGTCTAAAGCTTTTAATTTAGTAGTCACCATAATGGCTACCCTTCTATGTGCCCTTTAAATTCAGCCATTTTGCTACTATCCCCTGATTATCATCTACCATTACCATTATGATATGTGATATGGTTTCAATTAGATTTCAAAACTTGAGCATACTTGTTTAGCCAGTATTTCCTAATGATCATTCCAGTTACTGCCTTTCTCAAGAGTGACCATTCTCTTGACATGTAATATTATAGAACAGTTCCCCCACGTGGTGCATTTTATATAAATTCAAACATACTACTATCTAACTTTTGTGTCTTGCCCATTGATTCAATAATATCTTTATGATACTGAGATTGAGATTTATCAATACTTTATTCCATTGCTGTATGGCATTCCATTTTGTGTATATATCATTTCTATTCTATAGTTAATTGATATTTGGGTAGTTTCTAGCTTTTTATGTTATGAATAATGTGCTGAATATATTTAAATACATGTCCCTTCGGGATTTTATATATTCCTTTGGCTTGAGATTATAACAGGAAGTGGGATTGTTGGGTAATAGGATCCTTCAATTTGAGTGTCTATCACCAGAGACACATTTCATCTGTCTGGAAATTTATAGAAAGGAAGTTATATCACAGTTCTTTGTGTCTAATTTCTTTCATTCCACAGGTCACTGAGATTTATTCAAGTTGTTATCTAGTTTTAATGCCCAAAACACTTCAGTTTCTTAACCTACACAACCGAAAATGATTGGGTTAGATGAATGTTAAAGAGTTTTGAGTTCTGAGACTCAGTGAAAAGCTCTTTCCACTGTTTTGCAAGAATTAAAATGCAGGAATTCTGACCTGAATCAGTTGCCATGATACCATAACAATACTGGGAATGACAGCTTTGAGTGTGTAATCCAGTGAGAGCACTGATGTTGCATGTCTGGTCAGGGAACATTTTTCACAGCAGTGTTATGTAAGTTTAGAACCAGTGTTCCAGCTCAGGATGCCCTCACTGACACCTGAGCTCTCCCACATCCAGCATTCCTTCTAGATGACTTATTAGTTGTATTATTCATATTGCAGTTAAAAAAAAAACCCTCATTGATACATACAGCATTAAAATAAAACTATGCAAAACTCCTGCCAACTTTTGTTTGGCAATCTGTAGCTATATGTTTAGGAAAAGTCTATGGGGTCAGGCAGGCTGGTATTAAAATTCTGGTTCTTTATTAGTCTATGTAAGACTTTTGGCAAATTGCTGAAATATATTAAGCCTATGTTTCCTCGCCAAGAAGAGTAGATAATGATGGCTCCCTCCCTCACAGGGAGGACTGAATAAGTTGATGCACACTTCCTGGAACATGGGTGGTGAGTAGCCAAGGCTGGATGTCATCATCCCTGTGGCTTCCCTGACAAAGTTTGCCATACTGTGCTCCTGCAGCTCTGTGTTCTCACTGACAACCATTTCGATACCAGTCCTGTCTGTTCACACTTGCCTGGAATAAGGTGGTTAAGTAATGAATAATGAACAACTACAGGATTTTTCAATCAATTCTATGCTGAGAGAAACTTTCCATGGAGAATGGAGTGTAGCAGAGAAGTGAGCAGCATGAGCCGCATTGTGAGGAGGGAGGCCTTGGGGCCTAAGGGTTTTTCCAGGTGTTAAACACTTCCTTATAGTAAACGTGGAATTAAATCTCTTTGGAATAAGCTAACTAGCTTAATGGTTTTGAGTGTAACATTTTCACCCAAATTATATCCTATCAGTCTCAAATTTCTCAAACTTGTGAAGAAAATTTCCCTTAAGACAAATCAGTGTAGCACAGAAGTTAATAAAATAGGCGTGGATGTTCATGAATTGGGTTTTAACCCCAATATTGCCATTAACAATATGCATAAATTCTCAGACAAATTATTTTATTTCTCTCCTCTTTGGCTTCCTAATCTGAAATTAATTATTATGAAGACTGGTTAATACAGAACACTTTTCATAAAGCCTGACACAGGATGATCGCAACAAATGTTGAGTATTAGTTATAAAATGGGCATCATATTTACCTGTTCAGATTGTTGAGGATACTCAAATGTGATGAGGCAGCCTAAGTGACTGGTACAGATCTTAAAGATACTTTAAGTCGAGTGGCTGTATAAACATTGTAATATATGAAAGAATGGATATTATATAATTTGAAGATTTGAGGAAAAGTCAAAATCAGTAAAAAATGAGTAGCTTCACTGTATTTTAAAATAGGAGAAGAAAACATACATTAAAGTGACCATATCAAACATAATTGATGTTTCTTATTTGGTTTATTCAAGGTATGGTCTTGCTCTAGCCCAGGGTGACCTATATAGTCTCAGATTGACCTTGAACTCATAGTGATCCTCCTACCTCTGCCTCACAAGTGCTGAGATTAAAGATGTTTACCACCACATCTGGCTTAAATATTTTATATATTTATTTATTTATTTGAGAGAGACAGGCAGAGAGAGAGAGAGAAAGAGAGAGAGAGAGAGAATGGGCATTCCAGGGCCTCTATCCGCTGCAAACAAGCTCCAGATGCATGCAACACCATTTGCATCTGGCTTACATGGGTACTAGGGTCTTTAAGCTTCACAGGTATGCACCTTAACTCCTAAGCTGTCTCACTAGCTCCCAAAATTGATTTTAGTTTTGCTCTGAAAAAGAGAAATCCAAGTAGAAATTTTCATATCAATGAAGTAATCATAAAAATGATAGTGATAATAATACAATTAAAATATATTTCTGTGAAGTAAAATGAAATGATTTCAGGAACAGATGGTTTTTCTAAGTTAAGGTTCCTGCTTAATGAAGCAAGACTTCCAGGCAGGAAGATAGACAGAAACTAAGCAAGCATTCTCAACATGGTGCTTATTCCATAAAGAAAGGAAGACTAACCAGTAACAGAAAGTCCCTGGGCTCTCTGTAGCCAAATACAGCTTCCCTTGGCAGGTCAAGATGATATGCACTCATAATCATAACATGATCAATGAATGATAGCTGCTAACCTCTGTCCCAAACCTCTTCCTCAAACACAGGGGTAGTGTATTGGTACAAGACAGTGCTCATACCTTCAAACACATCATGGGGGGAAAGCAGTAGGTGGAGATCAGAAGGTCGTTCTCCACCCAAAGTGCTGCATGTGGACATGAGGCTCAACAAGCTCAAGTAGAAGATTTATGTCAATAAAAGAATGATGGCAGCTTCCACAATACATAACCCACAAATCCATAGGGTATACCAGCAAGCCCACTGATGAGGATCCCCTGTAGAATGGGGGCAAGGGAGGAAGGAAACACATGATATATCCATACAAAGTATGTTTCTAATAAAGTCAATATTATATGAAAAAAAGGAAGAAGAAAAGGTGGAGTGCTGTGTAATACTGTCTTCCACATAAAAAGTGACTTCACAGTGGCTGACACTACCTGCCCAAGACCTGCATAATAAAAGATGGAAAATGATCACATCAAGATAAAGACAGAGTAATTGGAAAGAAGGGATTCAGTGGAGGGATTGGATTCAGGAGAAGGAAAAGGGAGGGTGTTGGGAGGTGATATGATCATGGCATATTGTTTATATGTATGGAAGTTGTCAATGAAAAGTGATTAAAACTGATTTTTAGAAGAAAAGAAAAGAATGATGGAAATTTTCCAGTCTTTAAAGGATTATGCAGACATAGTTGTGTGGGTGATGTTTCAAGCTGGGGCTGAGTTTTCCCGTTTCTCAAGTACATCATGCTACCTGTGGTGGACAGAGACAGTGACAAGCAGAACTACAAGAGCCCCACAGTGCTGGAGAAGAAACCCGTCCTGAATGAACACCTGCTCTGTATTGGCGTGCCCAAGTATCAAGGATTCATCTGCTAGGGTGATGCTCTGATTGGACGCTTCAGTGAGGCTCTGGCTGGACTTTGCTAGGAGCTACACTGTGGCCCAGTATGGTGTCCATGTGAAGGTAGCCTCCTGCTCTGTGTCCTATATTGTGTGAACTTGCAGGTAGCCTCCTTCCCCGGCTGCGTTCAGAAAACCATGGCTAACAGGAGCACACCGCTGTCTGGAAGTCCTTGCCTGAGAGCAGGATCCAAACAGGAAAAGAGAAAAAGGAAGGGATGGTACATGGTTGAAGGTGATTGGGTGCAAGCCCAGAACTGCTGAGTCAATTATAAAGTTGGTTGTGGGGGGAAAAGTGCTTTAATTGCTCGGAACTATTACTTTTCTGAATCTTTTTAATCTCAAGCTACTCTATGAGAAATTTACTGGTGGCAGTTCCAAATGGAAGCAAGGAAGTTAAGGAGGAGGCCAGAGCAATAGTTGGTAGGAGAGACAGAAGTAGTTTGATGGCTCAGTGGATAGCAGGGGATAGATTGACAGTACATTTCAGAGAAAAAAAAATGATAGGACTTATTGAATGAATACACATGAGAAATCAGGTAGGAATCCTAAGATCCTGGCTTTGGAGACTGAAGTGCCACTGGAGACAATTCCTAAGGTAAGACTATAGTCATGGGAGGTCAGGACTGGAGAGTTGATGGGCTCAAGCCTAAAGAGCTGCATCTTGTGTGTTTTATGGGCATTTTACCATCCTTTTTTGTTTTGCATCTCAATTAAACTTGTTCTATGATTTCATTAACATAAATAACAAATTGTTGGAGTGAAGGTCTGTTCAATTAAAATATTTATTTATATTTAATACATGCATAGACTTTTTTTGGAGAGAGAGAGAGAGAGACAGATAAAGAATGGGCACACCAGCAGCCACTCAGACACTGTGAATGAACTCCAGATGTGTGCACCCCGTTGTAGGCAAGTGCGCATTGTGCCCTTGCGTCACTTGGCATCTGGCTAAAGGTGGGACCTGGAGATTGGAACTGGCGTTCTTTAGGCTTAGCAGGCAGGAGCCTTAACCGCTAAGTGATCTCTCCAGCCCTGCATAGACATTTTTGTGAAAGAGAATATAAAATGGGCATGGTTCTGAAAAAATGCTCAACATCACCAATTACCAGTGAAAAGCAATCTAAAATCATGAAAAGATATCATTTCACCTCAGTTGGAATGGCCATCATCACAAACACCAATAAATAAATAATTTATTAAACATTAAAAACCCCAACAGATGTTGGTAATCAGAATCCAAAGAAAGGGAGATTCTAAAGATATTACTAGTGTGTATTTAAATTAGCACAACCATTATGAAAAGGAGTATCAAGTTTCCTGAAAAATCCAGAAATAGAATTATATAATCCAGCAATCCTACTTCTGGTTATTTACCTAAAGGAAATGAAATTAACATTCTGAAAATAAAAATGCACATGGCTATCTGTTAGACCAATATTCTGTAAAGCCAAGCTATGGAGTCAAGCTCCAAGTCCACCGATGGAAGAATTAGAGGAAAGCATGGCAAACATGAAAGAGCAATACTCTATGGTTTGCAGTAGCATGCATAGAACCAGGAGGCTTTATGTAAAGTAACAGTTAAACACAGAAAGACAAAAACCACATTTTCTTACATGAATGTGGAAGCAGAAGTGGCCCTCAAAGAAGAAGAGCATAACAGTGGCAACTAGAACCTGTGAGAGTGTGAGGGAAAGGCAGACGGGGGCAGAGGATGGTTAACAGATGCCAGCGTGCACTTGGACAGGAGGAATGATTTCTAATGTTCTTATATCACAGTATTATAGCAGTAATCAATGACCACTTACTGAATATATCAAAATAGTTTGCAAACAGAATTTTAATAACTGTTTTTAAAATTTATTTATTCATGAGTGACAGAGAGAGAGAGAGAGAGAGAGAGAGAGAGAGAGCCAGGGCCTCTAGCCACTGCAAACGAACTCCAGACACATGCACCACCTTGTGCATCTGACTTATGTGGGTACTGGGGAATTGAAACTGGTCCTTAGGCTTCACAGGTAAGTGCCTTAACCCTTAAGCCATCTTTCCAATCTAGCAAACAGGATTGTTAATGTTATCAATGTAAAGAAATGGCATCCGTCTAAAGTGACAATAGTACCAACTACTCTGATGTGATCTATCATCTATCCATCTATCTATCTATCTATCATCTATCTATCTATCTATCATCTCTACACCTTACATATAATTACTATTTAGTGTTATTTGTCTAAAGCCCTATATGATCTATATATCTTTGGCAGAAAGAATCATTAGAGAATTTTTTATTGACAACTTCTATACTTACAAAAAAAAAAAAAAAAAAAACATGATATTTTCCTCCCCTTCCCCATTCCCCTTCAGAACTCCATTCTCCATCATATCCCCTCCCTCTCTCCATTAGTCTCTCTTTTAATTTGATGTCATTCTTATGGATAGAAATCATGAAGTCAGACTACTTTTTTACAAAAGTAAATGATAATAGTTACCATTAATTGATTAATTCTACATCATAAGAATTTTAAAGAAATTTAATAAAATATCTCTGAAATTCAGTAAGAGTGAACCACCAGAAAATTTTATTTTCTGATATTTACATGGCTAAAACATGAATCACTGGAGCCTGCAGAGGGTATCATGAAGACTAACTTCAATCTTTTCCTGTTTCTCTCTCTATCACTTCCTCTTTTCTCTCTTATCTCTTTCCTTCTCATATTACCTATACTTTTTATTCCTTCCTTTCCCTTGGCGCTAACCTGTAACTCCCAATATCTGCTTGTGGTTAACATCCACAATGAGCTGTTGATCAATGAGACCTACAAGGTTTCCCAAAAGAAGACATATTTCTGTCAGAGTACTTTATGACTGACCTGTTGGAATTTGGAAGAGAGTCAGTTCCCAGCAAGTTAGCTTGTCCAGTGCCACAAGGTGCTAAATAAGTGACTTGGGGAAAATGACCAACATCTGTCTAAGCAACTCATGGTCTAAGCAACTCATGGTCTAAGCTACTCAGCAGCAAACAACCTGACGTGATGCTCACACAAGTGCAGTAGTGGCACACAGCCATGGTGGGTTACCAATTGCTCTAGATTTGGCCAACAGATCCACTCAGTGGAATGGAACCCATAACTGGAAATGGGAAACAAGTCAGAACCATATCAAAAAAATGAGCCCGCTCTCTAATATCAAGCTCCCACCAATAGTGGGATACAAGAGGGCCTACATCTATTAAATTCTCTCTAAAATAATAAAGATTATCCATGTATCTTGCACTGACCTCACTCTCCATTGGAGAACCTGCTTCTCTCTTTCAGATGGATGCATATCCTGAGGAGAGAATCAGCCCATCACACCTCACCAGGGCACCAGATGAGGCCATTGAGTTATGGGGGAAATGAGCAAGAGTGCTGCTTTATTGATAAACCTGGTACCAGCACAAGGGTGAGGGAGACAGACACAAAGAACTCTCAACCCCTACCAAATCAGATATCCATAGACACAGAGACTAACAAAAACTTGTCACTGAAATAGACCTAAAATGAACCCAACATGGCTCAGGGAAATGCTCAGAAGAGGGGGCAGAAAGATTGTTAGAGCCATGAGTTGGGACATTATACACAGAGTCATTGTCTCTCCAGCATAACTGATGGCAACCCACATAAGGCAAGACCCACATTACCCATGGGAGGAGGACAGGGAGAAGGCTAACAATGGTACCATCATGGCTGTATATATACTATACACATAACTAATAAAAATATTTTAAAATGATGAGTTCAGGAGTCAGATATGATTTTTATAGCTTTTTCTTTGGTTTCTTATAAATATCATAAGTGTATAGACTGACAGCACTTACTGGTGGAGGCAGAGCAATGAAACAGGTGCTAGCAGAAAGACCCAATACCACTCCCAGGTAACACAAGAGGGTGTGTAGAAACTCATGGATTGACTTCCAATTCTGACTGACTTTTTCTTTTTGCTTTTCTTTGAAAAGATCCTCATGACTCATTCTGAAGTTATCTGGTTTTGTTAACTTAAACCTCTCTCTCTCTGTGAAATGTGTTGTGAATTTGGCACACAGATGTGTTTTTCTTAAGAGCCTTGGGAGGAAATTGCATTAGAATAGAAAAAATTCAAAGCTTTAATAAGAACTTGAGATAAGAGATCTAAATGAGATATGGTAAGAAGTTAAATATTGAATTAAAACTAATTAACTTATTCATATGGATGCATAAAAGGGAACTAAATACAGACCTGAAGTCAGGGTGTGTTAGTTATACTTCATTATGACAACAACATACTTTCTCCAGGAGACTACAATTTCCAAATTACCACCAGCTTGGGACCTAGCTTTCAGAAAACTCGAGTTTATAGAGGATACCTGAATCAAACCACCACAAGTTACATTTTGAAATGTAATTTCATTAATTTTAGCCAGACTTTTAATGTTATATTATTACTGACTATATAAAATTTATTATATAAAATTAATGCTTTGACTAGTTACATTTTAAATTATCATTTATACTTAATACACATATTAAAGTTATGCTTCAATTGGCATGTAAAAATGTACTCATATAACAAATATTCAAAGTAGCCAATTAACCAAGATATGCATTTAAAATAGCAAAACCCTAATATGGCTGCTTCTTATAAGGAAGTCTGGTATTAAAAATTATCATCCAGAAAAAGCCAAGAGATATAAATCAAGGTCAGACTCAAAATCTAGGTATGGTAACCCTTTTGGACCCTCTGCCCTTTTCTAAGCACCTTCCTATGTTCAAATAAAACTCTGTAATATCACTTTCCCATAAAATATTTTACCATATATTCAAGATAAATCCAGATTTACTTGTATCTGAAGGCTTTTGTCAATTTTCATTTCCCCAATAAATCCTTTCTCTTTCAAATAATTGTAATGTTCCTGTCCAATTTCACACTGAACTTTATCTTTTATGTTATAATCTTTCACTTGAAGAAGAGACATATTATGAATATACTTTATCTCTTATTTTATTAGAAGGTTCTTGAGAAAAGTATGTCATTGATTAGTCTGAAATAACTTCTGCAGACTGACACCAGTGGATGAAGAAGTAGTTTTGATAGAAATGAAGGAAGATAAGGAGTTGCTTTTAAAAATGAAGGATGTGGCAGCACATTTGAATAATATGTTCCCTTGGATACTTGATATTCTCCATCAAGTGAGGAATATTTGTGTGACAAAAGATACAACATACTTCAGAACACACGGGATCCAGGGAAAAGTGTACACATTTGATATCACTGTGATTTTTGAATCATATGTATTTATTTATTTATTTAGGAGAGAGAAAATGGGTACACCAGGGCCCCTAGCCACTGTAAACAAACTCCAGATGCATGCGTCATCTTGTGCATCTGGCTTAATGTGGGTACTGGGGACTCTATCTCCCATTGTTAGGCTTTGCAGACAAATGCCGTGACTGCTGAGCCTTCTCCCCTGCACCTTCAAAGTGTTTTGCTATTTCCCTTTTTCCTTTTCATCAATAAGTCAATTCTGCAATAAATCAGAAATACTTCTTTGCCTATACCATTGTGCTTGATCTAGATTTATACTGGAAATTTAAAAAGTTATGTTACCTGCACTTGTGATGAAGGAAGAGCCTAGATGAAGAAGCCTGTTCCTCACATCTCAACTTGAAATATAATATTTCTATTTCTTATGTGTGATCAAATTCAAATATTCATTTGAACAAATTTTATTGTTCACACATTTAATGAGACAGAACAATGACAAAAACTACAAGTTTCATAGAAAGATCAAGAGATACCTAGAAAAGTTCTAAATAAGCAGGGAGAGAGACAGTGAGAATGAATTAAGATTGTGGGTTTTGGAATGCAAGCCTGAGATAGACTGACTTATATGAGTGAAGAGTTTTGATAATAGCTATTTTGACCTCCTCATTCACTGTTGATGGGAGGGCAAACTTTTACACTCACTATGGGCATAAGTATGCAGGTTTCTTTTGAGAAAATGGATATACCATTTGATTCAACTATATCACTTTTGGACATAGTCCAAAGACTCTATTTTTTACTATAGAAATACTGCTCACCCATGTTTGTTAATCCTGTATTCACAATATCTAGGAAATGGAATCAACTGATGGATAAGGAAGATGAAGTACATTCACACAATGGAGTTCTAATAAGTGGTAAAGAAAAATGAAATTATAAAATTTACAGAAAAAACATTAAAAATTATATTGTTAGGTAACTCAGGCACAAACATAAAAATGCCTCATCTTCTCTCTTTTATATGCAGATCATAACATGGAATCATTTGATTTGCTTATAAGTTGTAGGAATCATCAATAGTACTGGTAAGGACATTTTCAGTGGCTGAAGGACCTGGCGTGCCCATTCTCTCTCTCTCTCTCTCATAAATAAAATAAATAAATAAATAAATAAATAAATAAATAAATAAATAAATAAATAAAATTAGAGCTAGAGAGATGGTGTAATGGTTAAGGCGCTTGCCTGTGAAGCCTAAGGACCCAGGTTCAATTACCCATACTTAGTATGTGTCTGGGAAGTATCCATATGAGCATCATAGCAGAGCTCTTTGTTACAGAGAAAGATCTTTAATGATACTTGAAAGTTAATGCTGGTTGAAAAGCACAGAGCAGGATTTCTGAGGTTCTCTATTAGTATTTTGAACTGGGTTATTCTATGTAGGAGTAGGTTTCATGTGTACTGTAGGGAATTTAGCAGCATCTATAATTCTTTACCATATGCTATAACCCTTTCTTAACTGTAACAGCCAAAATAGCTCCAGACATTTCCAAATGTCCCCTAAGGGGCAAAAGAGGCTCCCATTTGAGAACTACTGCCATAAAGTAAAACTAATAAAAACTAAACATTTTAAATCTGCTAATTATTAGTAATCTAGAGGCTAAATGTAATACATACAAATGCTGTACATGTGTGTAGGTATGTCCAGAATACAGCATGATACTATAATATTCCCCAAATCAGCCATGAGCATGACTGAAAAAAAAAAAAAAAGTTGTGGTCGTGGGAAAGCACACAGGACTGGGGGCCAGGAAAGCTTGAACTTTCCACAGGCTGCTGTCTAGCTATTTTTCCCCAGTCAGTGGGTTTTCACTTGCCAAGGCTCATTGCCAAAATGAACAAGATTGAATCTTCTAAAATACAGGAAGGCCCATAGAGTCCTGTTGATGAAATCTACAGTTAGTTCATTGAAATCAATGTTCAAAGATTTCTGTGTTTTCTTGTCCAAGACTAAACTTAGAAGTTTTGCTCTTCTTCCCCAAGTTTGCCTAGAACCAACCATACTGCTTAATGAGAAATAGATAGAGGCGTGATCTGGCAAAGGCAATTATTTGCCCTAAAATAAGATGATTCCCCTGGAGAGGAGCACAGAGGCAAAACAGTGCTGGTTATGTAAGCGTTTTTTAAAAAAATCATAAATGTTTAAGTGAAATGAACATGGAATCAAGAGTGTGCTTCCATTGGAATTACAGAACCCAGGCCTCCTCACTGGCCTTGCTTCACAGAAAACGGACGTCAGAGAACACTCAGCATTTCCGCCACAAGTAGACTGTCACTTCTTCATTGCATCATGACTCTAAAATGAGAGATTATTCTGACTCTCAAGGGTTGTTTGCCACACATCAGCTAATTAGGAAACATGACAACAGGGTGGAGCGATACTTATAGTCCGGATGTTTCCACACCCACAGTGGATTTGGCCTGGTGCCGTTGCAAACCACCCTCAGAGCAGTGCCATCTTACGCAACCACACCCAGACACAGCAGCACATTGTATTTTTAAGGACTCATTTTAATTTAAAATTGCCTATGTTAGATGCAGTAAAAAAAAGGGCAAAGTGTCAGCTTTTTCTTCTCCCTTCTAATCTCTGTTCCTATCTTTATATTATTGTTTGCTTAAATTTGGAACTAGTCTTTGTGATTAGAGTATTCATGAATGGAACTGTGGCAGCTTAACACACAGCATCAACTGGCACCACACTAGGCCCTGGAAGAGCACGAGAGAACCTTAGAACTCATGGAGGACTTATATTGTTTCATTTTTACATTCTCCTGAAAAAAATATACATTTATATGTAAGGAAATATTTTAAAAATAAGAACATAGGCTGAGAAATGTAAATACATGTAATCAAAATAACATATACCAGGTGAGAGGATCAATATTTTGACTGCAAGGCTCATGATTTTTTCCATTCTTTTTATAGCTGTTCCCTATGTATGAATGGTGGAGTGCCCTGGCTTGTAAAAGAAGCCATCAATTAATTAAGTATATCTCAAACACACTTTGTTATGGATAGTGCTGCTTCTGAAGGCAATATTATTCCTTTGGCTGGTGTGCTTGATAAGTACACTTTAATCTACCTTTTCTTTGTTTCCTTTTTCCATTTTCAATGTGCCTTGCTTCATGAGTAATTCAGGAATTTATTCTGTAGTAACAGTACTAACAGTGACTATGGAAGTAAAAAGACAGACTGCTTTGAGATTACCAAATATCATTTGTCTGCATTCATGACCTTGTTATTGATCTACAGACAAGAAGTGCTGAAAGAGCCGGGCATGGTGGCGCACACCTTTAATCCCAGCACTCAGGAGGGAGGCAAAGGTAGGAGGATTGCTGAGAGTTCAAGGCCACCCTGGGAATACAGAGTGAATTCCAGGTCAGCCTGGGCTAGAGTGAGACCCTACCTTGAAGAACCAAACAAACAAACAAACAAACAAACAAAAAAAAAACATTTTTTTTCCTGTGTAAGAAGACATTTCAGTTGGGTGTGGTGGTACACGCCTTTAATCCCAGCACTTGGGAGGCAGAGGTAGGAGGATTGCAGTGAGTTCGAGGCCACCCTGAGATTACATAGTTAATTCCATGTCAGCCTGGGCTAGAGTGAGACCCTACCTCGAAAAACAAAAAACAAACAAACAAACAAACAAACAAAGACATTTCTCCTTTTTTTAAAAGATTTTTATTTGAGAGTGACAGAGACAGAAAGAGAGAGAGAGAGTGGGTGCACCAGGGCCTCCAGCTACTGCAAATGAACTCCAGATGCATGTGCCACCTTGTGCAGCTGATTTACATGGGTACTAGGGAATTGAGCCTTGAACCGGGTAGGCTTCACAGTCAAGCGCTTAACCACTAAGCCATCTCTCCAGCCCCATTTCTCCTTTTTTAAATAAGGGAAAATGTTTGAACATTTCAGAGCACTGCATGAGCTATGTGACTTTTCTGACCTGTTTATAAAGGTGTCACTTTTTTTCACAGATAAAATGATTTGTCGGGTTATCCAGCCACCTGTGGCTATTGTTCTCTAAATGTGACCCAGTTTCTTGCCAACACTTCGCCACCCAGAGAACCATAACCTGTCCCAGGGAAGGGGCATTATGATTAAATGACTCCTATGCTCTGGAGGCTACTAGTTTGTTCTCCATAGTTTAGGCACTAATTTGGCACTTCCCACAAAATAGTACTTCAAAGATGCTTAGAATATTTCCCCACTTGTGATCTATAATGCAATGTGTAGGCAACAGGCAGACTTCCAATGATAACTACTGGTGACTGGGTACCTTCGACCAAGTATCATCTACAGACTTTACATGGATTAACCCATTCAATGTTTGAGGAAAGTAGTATTAAAATTCTCAGTTTAATTGTGAACAGACTGAGATAGAGGATTGCCCAATGGGCATGTGATGATAGAGAAGTTAGTGTTTAGACAGCATTATACCAAAGCTCAATGCTTAGTTTCCAAATTATACTTCCTTCTGATTTTCAAGTAGGCTTTACTATGTTACCAATAATTAATAATAATAATGATAATTACTTCAGCTTTCTCACTCCATCATCCCAATATACTCAGCAGTTTTGTCAAGTAGATGTCAAATACTGTAATCATTGTTTGCCTGAGGTCAAAATAGTGACAAGGCAACATTTCCCAAAAGTCACCCATGTTCAGTGGGACAGATAAGATAACCAATCTTCATCCAGGATCCACCAACAGGGGATGACTGAGAAAAATATGGAGTTGTATATAGAACTATGGGTGAGGGGGTAGGTGCAGGAACTTGGGTGATTCAAAGGCATCACTGAAGAGCCCACCCTGGCAGGAAAGGTGCCACGTGAAAGCTGCATCACTTGTATGTCCTGTACAACTTTCAGGAAGCTCCAATGGAGAAAGTTATCTGCATTAAACTTATGGGTTTACTGAATTAGACTTGGATGGAATTATTTCTTTGGTCTGTTGTAGACACCCTGTGTAGGCCAGTTGAATGACCCTTATGATGGGTAATAAAGCATCACCTGAGCCTTGTCTGTCTGACAGCAGAGCATCTGTGGGCTATCTTTCCTCATTAGGCATTGGGTGGTATGGCCCTTTGCTGTAGTTGCAGTTGTATGCCCCCTGATATATGTGATAAGATGCATAACTGAGGCTGAACTGTCTGAGGATGGAGTGTCCTTGGCTGGGAACCTAAGGTAGTGCTCATCCTCTATGTGATACAGAGTGGAATGCCTCCTTGATGAGTGAGGCCCACCACATGATTTAAATACATTTCTAAGATGGCTGAGGGACTAGGAAGTGGAGTGCAGTCCCTGGAAGTAGTATGATATATGGCCATAAGCAGGTTATGGGTGTCAGTTATACAGCTTCTGCTGCAGGCAATAAGGCATGCAACTGAGGCTGAGCTGTTTTTCCAGAAAGAACTTGCCTGCATAATGGAGAAATCACAGCAGGTAAAAGACCTACAGATACTGTCCTTCACATTAACTTCTGATTTAGCATAAAAGAAGTAAAAAGGGGAGGATAAGAAGCATTATTCTGCTTCTTATAGATAGTAGATACAAAAGAAAGTACCGTTTTAATAAAGAACCCTTACTAGAATTCAAACACTTGGAAACCAGAGGAAAAATTAGATGACAAAGATTGAAGTTGTAGTAAAAATAAGATACCTCTCATGTATGACCTTTAATACAGAGGAAGGAAAACTCCATGATTCAACATTTATACTGAAACCTTCATATTGACCCAGTAAAGGAACCTGCTGATCAGAGAATCATCTACCTCTAAATGACTTGAGTTTGGAAACACTTTTAAGCAGTAAATGATAAATGCTCTCACCACCTGGCTTAGGGGTCTGTGTGATAAGGGGGAAGATGGGATCATTCTGATTGCCATAGAAGTGGAGGAACTTAGTATAACTACTAATCTCACCTCAAGACAAAGAGTGGCATAATTTGAGACAATATGAAGAAAATCAGTTCCCATGTGGGCCACTAAAGATACTTAGTTATTGCTGCCTGAAATAACCATGAATATCACAGACTGGAAGAGGTGTTACTGAGGGAACTGAGCATGACAGAGGTAGATTTTGACTACTAGTTCAAATGAAAGTAAAGAAAAAAGCTATCAGGACTGGTATAGGTCTTTCACTGCTATAATGATCCTCATGGTGTTATATGATCTTTAGAAAGTAGGAAAAGCCCTGGTAGATCATAATGATTTATCCTGGAATGTAAGTAGGGCTGGTAAGGAGCTAAATTACTCAAGAAGACATGTAAAAAATAAAACAACATAAATGCATGATGAGTGTGAAGCTGGAGTTCTTAGAGAAGGAACCTTATAAACCTGTAGAAAAGTTTAAATCTTTGACATCAATCACCAAAAGGGGCAAAATAAAGAAGCTAATAGCAACGTGATAGGCAAGAAAAGGTAAGCTAGGTGAGTGCTTAGTCCTCTTGCTCCCCCAGCCAAGCACATTCCTTAACTACAAGAAAGTATACTACAGGTGGAGATTATTCAGCTAGCTTGGAGCTCTTTTAGCAGTTGTGTACTTAATATAGAGGTGGAAGCCTCAGTGCATGCTTGAAGCTAGTCAGATCCATGGAATCAGTCAAGTGACAGGTATGCCAACTGATAGCCTATCTCAGATCCTCCTTGGCCCTGGGCTGTGAGAGAAGTGCATGATAGCTCCATTAAGACTATTAGTGTTTGAGAAATGCACAGTGGTCTCACAGGAGACCAAATGGAAAATGACTGTGGATAATGGAGGGCTAGATGGGGTAATGTTCCTATGTTTACAACTATATTCAACATTACTCATTTAATAAACATTTGGCACAAGTGAAATGATCCTTTCATGCTGTATTGGACCTTGCTTACTTAAAAAAATACTACCTTAGCTGATGAATCCCAGGATTCAGAGACCCTGCCCACCCTTTGTAAAATAATCAAATAAAAACATAAAATGGTTACTTCATTATTTATTGATAATCATTAAATGTCTTATAAATTTATAAAAAACACCTGAAAGGACAATTTAAAACAGCAGTTAAAGAGTTTGACAAAAGTTTGTGTAGGTGAAAAAAAGTCATTTTCAGAAGTCATGAGATTATTGAATGAAAATCCCAGTGGCAAAAGTAGGCTACTTTCCAAATTTAGTAGGGGCTCCAGACACTTCACAAACCAGAAAAGCTATTGCTACTGCATTTGATTCATGATAGAACTATATGGAAAGCCTCATTCCTGAAGAAAACTCATACTTAGGCTGTAGAACATGAATAAATCAGGATGGAACTGAACTGGAAGCTCCCTCCCTGCTCACTGGCTTTTGTAGTGCTAGAAAGTGCTATGTAGGCTGCTGTGGGAGAATTACTGATCACCTAGCTTGGTTATGGACTCCAAGTGTTCACTATCAACAAACAAGCTGAGATGTTCTCATTTATGTAATATTATTACAACTGTTATTGGTGCAACCAACTCTTTTACAAATGAAGTTAAGGCCTGCTCCTCAGAACGGAACTCATGTTCAGTACTGTAACAGGGCAAAAACCCATGGCTGGGGAGGCCATAGGTCCTAGTGGAGAATTTACTGCTATGCTTGTTCAACTGCCCTCTAAACATCTGTATTTATGCCATTGGATTATCACTGCTGTCATTCTTGGTCATGGAGGGAAACTTCATATTTTCAGTAGGTAATAGTTAGTACAGACATATTACTGGTCAAGCTAAAGAATAAGTGATGGGTATTGTGACTTAATGGCTCAATGCCTAGCCATAATGGAAGAAAATAATTGAACATCTGTGTCATTCCCTTCAAGGCTCAGGAAACAGCATGGAAGAGGGGACAGAAAGAATGTAGAAGTAGAAGGAAAAGCTAGAGTATTATTTAACTATTTCCCCTAAATAGTAACATTTATGAGGATATCGTGCTCATGACCAACA
The DNA here is from genome assembly GCA_036365145.1 of Orientallactaga sibirica. Taxonomy (NCBI): domain Eukaryota; kingdom Metazoa; phylum Chordata; class Mammalia; order Rodentia; family Dipodidae; genus Orientallactaga; species Orientallactaga sibirica. The sequence goes on from JAEOAD010000005.1 coordinate 55,975,042, forward strand.
AGTTAATCTTTGCACAAGCTACATCTAAGGGCATGGAACACACTGAACCTTTGGCATGAGCTACTATGACACAAGAAACTCAATAGCTCCTACCAAGATACCCTGATATGATAAGCATGTTCCAAAATAAAATGTTTGCATTGATAATCTGTGATCTGTCCTATGCTGAGAACAATAAGTATTTTCAGCTCAGCCTGAACTCCCCTTAACTTTCTACTTCCTGAAACTGTTAATACAATAAAATCTGCTGGTAACGTCAATTCAGAGCCTTCATTTGAGTGGAGTTCCCTGAACCTCATTCAGATTCCTTGTATGTTATATCATCATTTCACTTTCTCCCAGATACATTTCCTCCTGAAAAGAAAAGGAAGACCTATAAAGTTCAAGGAGCTGACAAAATTTCTGAAGCCCAAGAAGCTCACAAAACATAAAGACTTATGAGCTCCTACCCAAGGAGCAAACCATAGCAGCAAACCATTGCTGAAGGTAGAAAAATTGTTCATTGGTGTTGCCTGCGAGTTGGGCAGGGAGGTCCAGTGACCATCTGTCATAAGTCACCACCAACGCTGGGATGGACTTGTCAGTCTTTGGTTCACCTGTGCTTCTACAGTTAACTCCAGTAAACTCACTGGTTCACCAGATTAGACTTGGGTGAAATTATCTTCTTGGTCTGCTGTCGGTGACCTCTCTGGAGAGAATAGACAGAGTTTGTGTTTTCCCCAAGGAAAGTCATATAATATATAATATCTCTGAACTTGTGTTTATTTTTCTGTGGAATATGAAAGAGTACAAAGCTGTATCAGAACAAGACTCAAAAGCTTGCAGCTTCATAGTGACTCTTCCACTTTAAAGCAAACAACTTTAAGGCAAATCATTCAATCATATTGATGTCTAATTTTCCTTGATCATGACTTGGAAAGGAAATATTTTCTGCTTAATATATTGTGAATGTCAAATACACATGCAGTCCATGATCTATAATTTCTTGACTCATGATTTTTAAATTTTATGTTGATGTGAAAACAATACACATTAAATAGGAATCATATATAGGATTTTTACAGGCTAGTGATAGGTAGTAATCATTTTAGATTATGGGCAGCAAGCTATAGCTCCTGGTTAGCCATGTGATAATGGAGGGAGAAATGATATTTTACAGTATACAGTTTTGCTAATCTATGATATTCAGTAAATTGGGTACATTAAATTCATTTTGACATATAATAGTTGCAAATTCAGCTAATGAAAAGCAGTCCATTATATGTTGAGGAATTTTTATATAAAAATGTGTGCTTTTATTTTTATAAATTGTTAGACAATAAGTTTTTATATAAATATGCATTACTCTGTAACAAAGTGCATGCATACTATGTAAGTATGACAAGCAGATGAATGTCTTTATTAATCACACATTGCACACTAAAGCTAGCTACTACATTTTCCAAAGCTTGTTATTGTCAATGACATTTCTTCTACATACAGTTTCTAAGCCAGAAATATTTGAATTCTTTTCTAAGAAAAAAGTTCTTGTCAAAGAGTTTTACAGTAGGACCTAAAATGACACATATTAACATCCCATAGGATGCTTCACATAAAACAGATCAAAACCCAATTTATGAAATAAGTTTTCCATATTGAATTTTGTTAAATTTTTTATTATTTTTTGGAGAGAGACACAGAGAGAGACAGACAGAGAGAGAGAGAGGGAGGGAGGGAGAGGAAGACAGAGATGGGTGCGCCAGCAGTGTCTCAGCTGCTGCAAACGAAATCCAGATGTGTGCGCCGCCTTGTGGTCAAGTGTGGCATTACGCCTTTGCATCACTTTGCACCTGGCTAAACGTGGGACCTGGAGATTGGAACCACTGGAGATTGGAACCAGTGTTCTTAGGCTTAAGAGGCAGGCGCCTTTAACCCCTAAGCCATCTCTCCAGCCCTGAATTTTAATTATATGTCCTTTCTTCCACATATGTTAGGTAACTAACCAGTTAAATCATGAGCTAAATGGTAAGTTACTGCAGAATTATCAATATTCCACACCATAATCAAAAGTATTATGCAATTGTAGTTTCAAGCCATTTTGTGGCTGAATTCACAAACTGTTCTTATAGGTTATTGATTCCCCTTTCTATTTGTTCAGTGATGACTCAGACTACCCCTTCTTGTGCTACCATTCTAGCTATTTTGGGATGTTATAGTATGGGTCCTTTATATATGCTTGAATTGCTGATACTTCTCTTTCAACTGATTTTTACCAAATAATAGCAGTTTTTTTTCTTTAAAATAACCGAGAGTAGTGCAATCCTGTCTTTTGGTAGCTAAAATCTCTCTATTGTGTGTTATCTTTTTCTCTATTAGCAACTTTGTAAAATCTCTGCTGCATATTCAGTTGAATGATGATTTGTTTCATTATATTCCTATCTCTTTCACTCAAACTATATTCCCTTAAAGCCAGATATTGGTCTGTTTTTTTCACAAGTTTAATCCTGGGCCCTATCACTAGGAAAGGAAAATATAGGCATTTCATGAATATTTTAGTATTCTTGAGTAGCATTATGTATCCTAGGACTGAGGATGTGAAAGATTGCTTCAACCCTCAGCACCATAAAATAAATACAATAATATAAAGTGGCATGAGTCTGGGATTATGGCTCAGTGGCAGAATGCTATAGCTTTATTCTCAGTATTGCTTACAGTTTTAATTTTTTAAATCACTTTGTAATACTAGTTCATCTTCATGCCTGAGAATTCCATGATTTCATACTTACTACTCATTGCTTTCTTCTGTCTCAAGGATCAAGGCTGTCATATGACACAATGGTTAGTCTTATTTAATTGGCTCATTCGAAGTTTTAAGTTTTAAGCCCTATGCATGATCCTCAGGCTTGACTATTTATGATCATAGGTCATTGAGATAATTTTATTTCAGAATACTTTTTTTTGAGGCAGCATGTCTCTTACTATGGAGTCCCAAGGTATCCAGCTGTCTTTATTGAGGCAATTACATAAAATAAAATACAGTATTTTCTGGAAGGTTTTTATACATTATAAAGTGGAAATCGATTTTCTGGTATTGTTTTTACTCATTTATTTCAAATGAGTAAGTGAGTGAGAAGAAGAATAGGTAATGGGTAAGAGAAGTTTAATCAATTTACATCATATGCATGTGTAAATGTCACAACAAAACCAACTCTTTTGTATAATTTAAAAGTATAAATTAAAATAAAGCATAGGACTTCTGTTCTGTGAGAAGGTAGAGAGTAACCTCGATAAGTGTCAGCAAACACATTAAGCTTAACCCCAATGACCAACTTCCCCCATTTGTTTCCTTTAGCACAACTCTGGAATTTAGAAGGCTCCTGGGGCTGGCGATGTAGCTCAAGTGGTAGGGTCTTCACTTTGCCTGCATGTGGCCTCAGGTCTAATACTTATCACAACAAAAATAAATAAATTCTCCTGGCTGAGGTAGGGGTTTTAACTTAGGGGTGGGCTTTGGCATTTCAGTAAGAAGAGAAATCCATGTCTCATCTTTTGTTTGAGCCAATTAAGCTGACTTCTCATCAGAATTGTTATACATAATTCATTAGTCAAAATATGTCATCCACTTGGAACAAATGCCCAGCTTAATTTCTCTTTAACATTATTCTATAGGTTTCTAACTGTAGTATGATGCTTACTTAAAAAGAAGGCAACTAGTACGACTGGGTTTTAAACTGTCTAATCATTTCTGCACAGTGAACATGAGTCTGTCACTACATATGGTGAAGAAATGATTTACTAAGGACATCACCACAAAATATCGCAAACTGGGAAACATGACAGCACTCTGTACCTTCATAGTCCTACAGGGTAGTATTCCAAGGGTAAGCTGTTACAGATGTGCCTTCTACTTCTTACTGGCTTTGTGAAGGATGTCCCTGTGTCTTGTGTCATATGATCTTTCCTTGGTATATGCATGCCTTTCTCCCTTAGTGTGTCCAAATTTCCTCTTCTTATAAGGACATCAGTGAATTTAGATGAAAAAAAAAATCTTAACAATCTCACTTTAATGACCTTGTTTTTACATACAGGGACATTCTGAGACACTAGAGTTTAGAGCTTTAACAGGACTTAGAGGCAGAGGGAGCAAAACCTCAACTCAATTGAAAACACTGAGTATCTGAGATAGTGACAGATGTGCATAGTGTGTTTATTGTACTGTGGAGTGGATTTTCATTTTGTCTTGCTTTTGATCTAAATTCCATCTTTATTTCTGGAAAGGGGGGACAGACAAAAAACTGGACCCAAATGGTACCATAAAATCCTATATCCTAAAAGATATACTAAAAGGTCGAACCTGCATCAGGTGCTTGGAGAGAACAACTGAATCACAGGGGCCTGGAGAGGATATGATGAAGACTAACTTCAATCTTCTCCTGTTTCTCTATCACTTCCTCTTCTCTCTTTCTCTTTCATATTTCCTATATTTCTTAATTAGATGTATAATAGCTACTCGCTCAGTCTTTAGTATTAGTAGTTTGGAAGTTTATCCTTTAAAAAAATATTTTAATAGTTATTTATTGGATAGATAGATAGACAGAAAAAGAGGCAAAGAGAAAGAGAAAGAAAACATGAGAGGATGGGTGCTCCAGGGCCTCCAGCCACTGTAAACAAATTGCAGATGCATGCGCCACCTTGTGCATCTGGCTTCTGTGGGTACTGGGGAATTGAACCTAGGTCCTTAGGTTTCACAGGCAAGTGCTTTAACCACTAATTCATATCTCCAGCCCAGAAGTTGTTTACTTTTTGAGGTTAGTTGAATAAATTGGCAATTATAAGCTTGTTACATTAGAAAATAGAATTTTCAGATATGGTTAGTCTTTAATGTCAAAACATTCTAAAATTATGTGCAAGCTAGCAAGATGGATCTGTCAGTAAAGCCCTTTAGATACAAGCATGAGAACTTTAGTTTGGAGTCCCAAGACCTATGTAAAGGCCAGGCAGGCGGGCACACTCCTGTAATCCCAGTGCTGGGGAGGCAGAGACAGGGACTTGTTGCCTAGTTTTTCTAGCTGAATTAGTGTGTTTTAGGTTTAATCAGTGAAAAACCTTGTATCAAAAATAAAGTAGATTTCAATTACTTGTTTATAACACACAACAAAAGAAATGCTTCATAGGGTGTTAGCCATCTTTATTAATAAAAATAAATAATAGAAAAAAGAATGAACAGTGTGATAAAAGATGCCACATGTTTCCTAGTCACCTATGTTAACATTCCAGTGTAAACTGCTACTCATATTTAACCTAAGTCCTTCATATTCTGATTAAGTTGATTTTTTTCCTGACCTGTAGTAAAGGTTGAAAGCATCTAACCACTATGTTTTATAAATAAATTAAATATTGTAAAATAAAATAAATAAATAAATCAGACCCCCCCCCCCAATAACTGACTGCTTCTCCCACAACACAGAACCCACAACCCCATAGGGAATACCTGCAACCTCACTGAGGAGGGTCCCCATTAGAATAGGGGTAGGGACGAGGCGAAAGAGGGTACCAATACATGATGCATTCATATGAAATATTTTCTTAGTAATAATAATAATAAAGAAAAAAAAAAAGAAAAGAAAAGAAAAGAAAAGAAAAGAAAGTAGAAAGCAATTGAGGGAGTCAATCTAAGTCAATTTCTGGCCTCCACATGCATACTCATATGTAATCACACACATTTGTGAAAATGCACATACACTCATCTCTCTCTCTCTCTCTCTCTCTCTCTCTCTCTCTCTCTCTCACACACACACACACACACACACACACATATACATGTAAAAAAAATTAAAAGGAACTATTTGTAGAGTTAGGGATATGGCTCAGTGAATCAAACACTTGCTGTACACCTGCACAGATAACTATTTCCAAGCTGCACAAGCATGAGGACAAGCAGTTTGGACCCACAACAACACCCATGTAGAGGCTGCATGGATATTAGCTCCCTTTTGTTCCAGAATGTAGAGCAGAGGCCGGGGGTTCTCAGGGCAAGCAGGCTAGCTAGACTAGGCCAATTGGTGAGCTCTGGGCTCAAGTAAGAGTACCTGTCTCAGCCTATAAAGACTAGAGTGATTGAGGAAAATATCTCACATCAACTTCTGGCAAGCATACACACACACACACACACACACACACACATGTGATCCCACTTGCACATACACACATTTGTCCACCACACACAGACATACACAAACATACAAACCACTATTTGGTATATAGAAGCAGTTTGAAGGATATGGAATATATGCCATGCTTAAAAGCATGGCCTTTGGACTGTGATTGCATTTATTGCATGATACCATTTAACAGATAACTATTTCCAAGCTGATCTTGATAAAGTTATATAACTTCACCAGACCTCAGGCTCCTTACCTTTAAGGAAATAATTAAGTCATCCATACCCATTATATTTATTGTTATTACATGCTACTAAAGTGATTAATAAATCATAACAGATTTTATATTTCTTTGAAATTACAAATTAGCAAATCATATTTTCCTAATGTTGGCTGTAAGAAAGTTACCTTCTTACTTATGGTACACACATATGGCCACATACAATTTACAGTGATCTTTGACCATTATTAACTATACCATTAGCTACTTTGGGATTAATTATTTATAGTTTGAGGATTGTTTATTTGGGGGTCAAGAGTTCCACAAGCCTTTGTTTTCTGGATGTCAGAATGAATCCTAGGAGTGTTTTAATATTCTAAATTTTTACATAATGGAGACAATATGAGGGTTCAGGTAACATCAGTTATAGGGAAAATTAGATTTTGTCTTTAAGAGCTAAATACTTTAACCTCACATGTAAAACTTAATTCAGCTAAAAATTAGACATAAAACTATAATTTTTATTTCTGTTTTTATAAAAAAATTAAAATCTATCTTTTTTTCCCTGCTTCACTGAAAAATTAGGCATTAAAACTTACCTGTTTTCTTAATCCTAATCTAATGAAAGCAACAATTATCTCTATAAATAGCAGGTGATATAGTCACTAAACAAATAATGCCCATCCCATTCTATTCTTAGATAAAATTAGATGCTTATCTCTATACTTCTAAGTCTTTCCAACCAGAAAAGAATTCTCAGAGAGGGAGTGAAGTTGGCTATTAATTAAGAATTTTGAGATAAGAAACTAAAAATGCTGGTTGTCAAGACTTTTTCCAGTTAGTGCCTTCCCCATGGGAGTTTACAGACACAAAATGGATAGAGTAAATGGTACAATTATAGGAAAGGGAATTTAAAATTAAGATTAAACATGAATTTTTATCTTGTAAGAGCTAGTAGCAAATGATGTAGATGTTCCTCAAATACTAATGGAGGGCTGGAGAGATGGAGTTAAGTCATTTGCCTGTGAAGCGTAAGGATCAGTTCGATTCTCCAGGTCCCATATAAGCCAGATGCACATGGTGGAGCATGTGTCTGGAGTTTGTTTGCAGTGGCTAGAAGCCCTGATGTGCCCATTCTCACTCTTTGTCTCTCTCCACTCCCAGTCTCTAATAAATAAATAAATAAATAAAAATTACAAAAAATACTAATGGAGTTCTGTCCTAACAAACTCATGAAAAGTTAATAACACCCTAAATCAAAACAACATTTTACTACATATAACCTACTGAGCATCACAGTTTAACCTAGTCCAGCTTAAATGTGCTCTTCATTCATGGTTGCAGCACACCTCAGGGGGAAAGAGAGGGATGAAGAGAGAAAGAGAAAGAAAACCACAAAGAAAGAGAAAAAGGATATGAATCACAAGAAAAATGTGATTGGTAACATGTTCTAACTAATTAGTTCAAATATTGTAATGCTTGGATTCCCTGGACTATGAGAAAAATCTGTGGGATAGCCACAAAACACTCAGAGAAATTTAGCAGGTACCATGCAAGAAATCACCAAGCCCTGAGACAGCCATCTAAGCTAGTTTTCCTGCTAGGGGTCTTCAATAGTATCCCTCTTAGTAGATGAGAAAAAAGAATCATACCTATTTTACCTATGTCACTGTCACTACATTTACATGTCAAGAGAACACCTGACTAGATTACTTTGAAATCATCAAGGAGTTCATAGCAAAAGAGAAAACTAGCTTCCGACTTTGAGTAAAGAGTACTTGGTCATTGGGGAGAAATCCACCCATTTTCATGCTTCCTCATGGTAGATGTTCCAAAGAGAAGAGATTCATCTGTTGGTTATTTTGGTCTCTTTGACACTATATCCACCCCTGGGAATACTATCAATTTGGGCTGTAGTTGGTATCATCAGGGTATGTTATCCAGTCACCAATTAATTCTATTATAAGTTATTAACTTGTCTACTACCAAATACTGTGTTTTACATGGTCGGAAAGGGTAGATGAATGATAAAAATATTGGTACTTATACAACAGTATTCAGAAGAGGGTTTTTATAGAGATAAAGACATAGTGGTTATGATATGAAATGAAAAAGAGAACATATCTGTTTCTGTTTTAATTTCATATTGAAGTGTTTTGAGAAGTTATTTTATGGTACATTTGCATCTGTTGTTGAGATCTACATTAAAGATATGCTGCCTTTTCTGATGATCTTACAAATTGTATAATACAACCACTTCATTTTGGAAAGACCAGCTATCATTAACCATAAGGCTTACCACACACACTTGGCATTGTTCAAGGTCATAAACATACACATACACAAATATAATATATGGATTACATTTAAGTCTTAAAACAATGGTACAATGTATGCATTATTATCACTGTTTTACATGTTTGGAAACTGAGGCTCAGAGGAAGTGAATGACTTCCCCAAGGCAGCATTAGCAACTGGTGAGTCAATCTTGGACCTAGAGAGACCTTGTTCTAAAGCTGGTTCATTAGCATTATACTGTGTTGCTGTGATGACAGGAATAGAAACAGACTGCCTGATGCCCTGCCCCATTCCCTTTCCATCAAGTTATGATGGAATGGTTTTCTAAACCAAAACTTACTGTGACAGGAAGGCACATTTGACTTGCCCCTTGTGGTCACTTTTACTAAGGCATTGGAGAATTGTAACACTATTACAAAATAGTAGTAAGTAATTGCTTTTGTAGAAAATAGATTCATGGTAGAAAACGAGACTTACTGTGATCTGAATGATGCTGAGAATATAGTCACGTTCTTCAAATTCAGTGTTGATTAGCTTCACTTGAAAAATTATAAAAGGTTGGGCTGGAGTGGTTAAGGCATTTGCCTACAAAGCCAAATGACCCAGCTTCGATTCCCCAGGACCCACGTTAGCCAGATGCACAACGGGGATCACACACCTGGAGTTTGTTTGCAGTGGCTGGAGGCCCTGGCATGCCCATTCTCTCTCTTTCTCTCTCCCTCTCTCTCAGTGAAATACATAATTAAATAAAAATAAAATGTTTTTTAAAAAGTAAAATGATAAAATGTTTTTGATCACATAAATTCCACAATTTCTATGTATATGGAGACCTGAACATTACTGGACTCAAATTCTTTGGTTCTTGTTTCTGATTTTCATCCTGTTTCTCAGGTAAGAGGTTTGAGCTGGAAGTACAAATACTTTGTAGACAAAAGGCACTGCTTACAAGACGGCAATAAGAACCCAGAAGAAATATACTAGAGAAATGTTAACAGTTGTACATTTATAATATTTAAGAACTTGTTTACTTACCTTTCCTTATTGTAAGGCCAAATAATACAGAAAAACTTAATTTAGTGAAAACCTAGTTAAGACATATTTCTCAAACAATAATTTTTATATTTATGGGCTAGGGAAAGTTAAGTATTGTTCCTCAGATGTTTATAAGTACGATATTTATTTAGAATGAAATGTCTTTTTTATTGGAGTTTTTTTGTGGTCTTGAAGATCAAACCTAGGCAAGTACTCTATGATTAAGTTACATTCCCAAGACCCAAGATTTTTTTTTAAGCTGTTATATATAAGACATGTTTTGACAAAGTTTCTGCCTTTAACAATGTATATGTGTATGGAGTGAAAAGCTGACCTCATATCCAGCTCCCCCTCATTGATTTCAACTATGTGCTCTTAAGAAAGTGATTGGTCCTTCTCTGAGGTTATTTCACAAAGTTTTCTAATGATAGGGTTTTTCTCTGTTCTTTCTTAGTCATTCACCTCTAATATATAACTGAGCTGATGACAGTTAATTCAGACACTTCAGAATATCCATGAGTGGATCTAGGAGCCCTAGATTCTCTTATTTCAAGCAGTTGTATACAGATGTATAATTCTTTATATTTTTACCTGACTGGTAGGAAAACTAACCTGTCTTCTTTTCTCCTCCCCTCTCACTAACAAAGGAAACCCAGTTAGAAACTTGCTTGTTTATGGAGTAGACTATCTGGAATCCTGAGGGACTTGGGGGTGGGGGTCCTTATACTTTCACTTTCTGGGGATTAGCATATGAAAGCACACCATTGCCTGAAAAACAGACATTACCTAGTTAAATCTGATACCTTGACAGGATCCTATGGGATGGAAGCTAAATTGGTGTGGTATAAATCTAGCATGAGCTTGAACAACTGGTTTTATTATGTGTCACCAGTAGCTGCAAGTATGTATAAAAGTAAGCCGCATCTCTTGAGTTCAGTCTTAGAGCACCAGCTGAGCAATGCACAGAGCAGACCTGTAGGAGACTTACATCATCTTCAACATGAAGATACCCACAGTGCCAATGCTTCTAACTCTGGCTCTTTGCCTCATACAAGGTGAGCAATTTGAATACAATACAAGCTTCTTACCACACAGTTCAAAGTCCTGGGAAAGGGACTATTCTCCCCCATCCCATCTAGAACATAAGTATAAGTGTGTGTGTGTGTGTGTGTGTGTGTGTGTGTGTGTGTGTGTAAATCCTGAAATATCTTGCCAGTCACAGTTTTGAAGATTGACATTGCTGGATTCATAACTATGTTATCTTTCAAAGTGGCAAGTCGTTTTGAGAACATCTCAGTTTTTATTCATGAGATGCCCTTCTGCTAATGCTTTACTAGTTATGAACACTAATAGGCAATTCTATGTCTTCTCTTCACCAGACAGTCAATTCATACTACACACACACACACACACACACACACACACACACACACACTAAACTTAAAACTTGCATGAAAGTCATATAGATATATTAATATTACATGTATAAATAAAATATTTTATAAAACAAATTTAGTTTTTTGGTTTTTGATTTTATTTATTGTAGCTTATATTAAATTACTTTCAAATTCTAAATAAAAGTATTGCTCATACAGGATGAAAGACTGGTAAAATCTAGAAGGTAGGATTTTTTTTGAAGATAGGATTTTTGCATTTGTTCATTAATTGTTAAAGGAATATAGATTGCCTAGGTTTATCTTGCTCTAAACATTGCATTTCTAAAAACAGAATATCAGAAATAAAGCCAGTGAGAGCCTTATACAAGTATACTGTTCCCCATTTTCTAAAGTAAATGTATAGGTTTAAGATAGGTGGTTAATGAGAGAATATAATAGTTTTTTTATTTAATTAATCAAAATTTTGATTTATTTCTAAAAGTTACATCTGGTATAAGGAATTTAGAAAATGAAATTATATATATATGTATGATTTAAACTTCATGTTATGTTATATTTTAAGATATTTTGAAATTGGTAAGATGTACTTGCTATGTATATACTATGATTATGTATATACTATAATTTATAAACGGAAAGTGCCATTCTTTACTCTGAAAGGACCTATTTAGAAATTAGATATTTGGAAAAGTTCAGAGAAAGCACATGAGTATTATTTTCCAAAGTAATGACTCTTTTCTGAGTAAAAAGGCATGTGTGTGAGTGTGTACTGATTTGATCTTAATGTATGCAAGAAAATATGTGACTTTCTTATATGTGGTCATGAAAGCAATCATAACACTGAATTAAGTGAATTATTTGTTTGTTTACTAAATATTTTACATTCTTAACTTTTGTTTCTGCATTTTTGTCACAGATGCTACCAGTGAGGATGCAAATCAGGTTAGTCCTGCTATTTCTCATTAAATCCACTCCAAATTCCCTAAAGCAAAATGGTTTGTGTCCAAAACTTATGCTAAGAACACATTCTACTGATGTGGTTTTTGTTGAAAAATCCCAAAACTAGTCTTTTTCAATCACAACATGAGTTTCTCTGTCTTTCTGTCTCTCCACTCCCTGTCTCTCTTCTCTCTTTCATTACACACACACACACATACACACACACACACACACACACACACACACACACACACACACACACCAGATAACAAATATCTTCAAGAGGCAATTTTCAATGCTAAAAGAGTAATTTAAATCTCATAAACAAACAGAAAGCAACTCATAAAAAAATTACTGCTGTGCCATTTAGTCTGAAAAAGCCAATCTGTACCTCATAAAATGCCCACATGGGTATTTTCACAATCTGCAAAAAGAGGTGTCTCGAAGTATTACACAACATATATATCTTATTAAATAAATATTTTTTGAGTATCCACTATGTGTCAGATCCTACTTGAAATGTCAGGAATATTCTAAAGACAAAAATAGATGAAACATATTTTATTGGAAGAAAACAAGTTAATAAATAAATCAGCAAATATATAGCACATTTAATAATGATTAGTGCTAGGAAAAATGTAAGGTGAGATGCTGGATAGGATTCCAAGAAATTGAAGTGGTCCCTGTTTTTTCACCAAAATAATAATGGAAGTTCTGTGAGAAGACAGTATTAGAACAAGGATTGAAAGTTACCAGGGGTGAGCATAAAGTTCTTTACAATTCCCAGCAGACTGGTGGAAGTACCTCCAATGCAGAGCTCCTGACACATGAGGTACTAACCCAACTATGGAAGGAAGGCCTGCTCTTGAGAAATAAGGGAATCATTTTTCAGAAACTATTTTTTCAGACTATTTAAAGATAAAAGGACCATTTCTCTCCCATGCACACATCTTGTTTATGTACATGTATTGTTATGTGTGCCATTAATTTAGCACTTAGCATACTTAGCAAAATTTGCTTAATCTGTAAGGATGTGAACATTAAGAAAATATGAACATGAAATAGCTCTTCTCTACATCAAGTTTCTTTTAAAGATGATTTTTTTTTTTTTGCTGTATATTACTGCAACCTGTTTTGTTGTTGTTGTTTTGTCTTGTTTAGTTTTTTCTGTTTTTGTTTTGTTTTTCAAGGTAGTGTCTAGCTCTAGCCCAGGCTGACCTGGAATTCGCTATTTGATTTAGGGTGACCTCGAACTCACAGTGATCCTCCTACCTCTGCCTCCTAAGTGCTGGGATTAAAGGCTGTGCCACCATGCCCAACATGTTTTGTTTTTAAATAAAAGAAGCACAGTTACAGAAAGGTTCCAGAAAATTTAACCTTTGCCTCCATTATTTCATCCAAGTTTGCTGATGAAGGAGAGTTCCAAAAAGTATGTTAGAACAGAAAAAAAAAAAAAAGGGCTGGATTTAGACAACAAGGGAGAATGCTTGTTTACCAATATTATCTTCAAAAAGGAGAATGCTATAAAATCTCACTGAATATGACACATTTCCCCTTTAAGCATCATGATGATGGATTGTGGCTGCCAATTCTGCACTGATATTTTTTGAATTATCAAATTCTATATCACTGAAAAATACTTTAAACATACAGGTTTAGCCACCTGGTACTGGCATACAAGGCAAGAAACACACAAAGTTATTGTATCTCTGAAAGTCTCTAATCATTCCCTTTGAACATTTTTCCCAAAAGGAAACCTATCAATGGTGCTGATTGCTTCTATTGTTTTCCAAAATCTAGCACCATGAAAGAATGTTGAATGTCAGAAACTGGAGCGAGAATAGTGTGGAAAATTACTGTAGCCATCTGCAAATATCTTACACATATGTCTAAATTTGTCATCAAAGAAAGTTTTATGATACTGAAGCAAACCCATTAGTAGTCTAATACAAAAATGAGATCATGCCATCTCCTGGGCACCTTGATTGCACAGTGTGTGGATGGACAGAGACATCAATTAGACCAAGGCAAGGGAGGCAAATGAGCAACAGTTGGCCTTAGGAAGATCCAGTCTTTGTGAGATGTGGAGAAAATACAAGAGCAACAATAAGAAACAAAAGCAAGCTCAGAACTGGGATTTTCAGTGCAAGAAATAAGTTACTGAAAACTCATCTTCCCACCACAGGGTGATTTCTTGGTTTGGATCTACTCTTGTGTCCACCTTCTGAAGTATAATCATTTCAGAGACACTCCATTTTCTCCAAAGTACAGTAAAATGTGTGTTTTCACTGTGTAGTCCTCCTCTGGGCCCAAGCAGAATACACAGATTGTTTGAAACTCAGAAAAATTAGAGCCACCTCATTGTAAAAGTACAATAAAAATTATTTGGATTTATGTTGTTATTTTAAAAAAAATTATTTTTTTTTTTTTATTTTTGGAGAAAGAGAGAGAAAGAGAGAGAGAGAGAGAAAGACAGAGATGGGCACGCCAGCAGTCTTTCAGCTGCTGCGAACGAAATCCAGATGTCTGTGTCCCCTTGTGGTCAAGTGTGGCATTGCGTCCTTGCGTCACTTTTTCATCTGGCTAAACGTGGGACCTGGAGATTGGAACCACTGGAGATTAGAACCAGCGTTCTTAGGCTTAGGAGGCAGGTGCTTTAACCGCTAAGCCATCTCTCCAGCCCATATGTTGTTATTTTATGATTAATAATTAAAATAACTGAGCTTCATTCTAGTAATATCATGACTCTGTTCTGCACACTTTGTCTAAGAATTACCTCACAAAAGATATGTTTTTTATTTTATTTTATTGCAAAGGCACTCTACTCTTCATTTTACATTTTAGGTCTCCATAAAAATATTTATATCTGGCAAGCTAGAATGTAAATTCATAGTTGGTGTAGAATACTACTGAACCAGACACAGATCTCAAGATGCCCAGTCATTAATCTGTTGGTAGAAATTAGTACTGTGCCATTCTGACAAGATCACTGGATGATGATAACAATCTGAGAGATGCTCCAGTAGGTCACCCTTTGCAAAATTTCATAATAGTCTCCGATATCCTTTTATTCATACCATTCTTCATTCTGTAAATGCTATGACTGGCCCACCATATTTAAGAAACTGGATGAGGTATAATCGTATCCATTAGACCCTAAGTGCAACTTGGGCAAAAACCCATCTGCCAATTTAGTACTCTACCTGTGGGATGCAAAGGAATAGTAATCTTTAGTAAGTGATTATTAATTGAATTAATTATTATAAAAATGTAGAAGGGTTAATAAGATCCTAGAATCAGTTCCTTGAAAAGTTTGATAGAGAAAATGTCTTGTTTATCATTTATATTCTGACAGTAAAAGCACTTGGAAGCTTTGTAAGTAAATTTGTTTTTGGCAAAATCAATACAAAACAGAAACCTTAGATTTACAAGGCTTAATCTCAAAGCCTGGTAAGCTTTCTAAGCTAATACTAAATATAGAACTTTGAATCACTGCTTAACAATGTAGCACAAATGTACCACTGATCTTCAAATTCACTTCACTGCCTGGAGAGTGTAACATAAGGATCAGGCCATCAGTAAAGCATGCTGAATGAATTAATGAATGAGAAGATAGTTCCTTTCAACTCAAAGACCATCCTTTTCCCTATTCATTTTAATGCTCAAAATGGTTTCCTCAATCCCCTGTAAACTTGGTAAAGTGAAATCATCAGCATTAACTGTAAAAAACTGAGATGCACAGCATGTCTTTGAGGACATTGTAAAGATAAAGTAGTAGAACTAGAGAATGTGGCCAAGGTATGACAAAAAAGAAAATGAAAGAAAAACAAAGCAAAAGCAGAGAGAGATAAATGATAGATAGATGGGGATGAGACTGTGATACATCACTTCTGCAGACTTACATAATGATAGTATTGGTGACACTGATGGTGTTGATTGTTAAGGTGGAAGTGGATGTGCATTTTTAAAAAGACTGCAAATTCAAAGATACAAACAGGCTAGGCTCCTCCCAAGATACTGGAAGAAAGTTTCTGAAACTTCAACTTCATAAAGTGAATTTGTCTGTAGTAATTAGGCAGATGATGGAGCAAAGGACCTGGAGCTTTTCCAGAAAATTAATCAGCGTGGAAGCTTGTTTAGCATACAGATATGATTAAGGAGTACCTTTTAAATTTGATAACTGTCACCATTTCTAGAAGCTGGTATTTTGCAGTACATATTTTAGAGAATGCGGCACTGGCACTTGACAGTGACATGCACCTTGCCTTGGTCCTACAGCAATCTTTTCATATTCTTCTTCCAGCAATTGCTATGGATCTACTGTGGGATCATATTTAATGTATCATCTTAGCATATTTGAGTAATAATAATAAAATATCCACCACTACCACCACCACCAAAATGATAATAATCATAAAGGAAGAGATTTTATGTATTGAATAACTACAATGTATTAAGTATTCTTTGAGAAATATATATATCCTAATTCAGGTAGTGTAACTACACCCTTGAACATTTAATTTGCTAATAGTGTTGAGATCATATATTAGCATTCTGGAGAAAAAACTCAGATCTTTTGACTTCAAGTTCTGCATTTTCTTCCTTTTACTAATTGTATGTTACAAATACTTATTAGATGAATTTGCTATCTCCAAGGCAAGGCAGAGTCATTAACTTTTATTGTGTTACTTATTATATTAACTGACTGAATCCCTTACATACAAAGACATACTTGCTTCTAAAAGATACTGTTAAAAGAAACTCTTCTTAAAAAAAGCCTTGTTTTGATAGTTTCAGAAAATAGAACTTTTTTTTTTTTCTAGGAAACATGCAGTGAATTTCAAGCATTTATGAAAAATGGGAAACTGTTCTGTTCTCAAGACAAAACATTTTTACAAACTCCTGATGGAGTCATGTTCATCAAGAAATGTGCCTCGTGCAAAATGATACTGTGAGTAAAGGTCCTTTCCCTTTCAGATGTTTCAGTTTCCTGATACTTTCTGATATGATAGTACATTATTTTCTTTTTTCAACTGCAGTTTTTCTAAGCCTGATGGAGTAAATGGCCATTTGGACATCCTCCATCATATGAAGCTAGATAATTGTTACCCACTTAGAATGATTTTAATGATCACTCAGTGGGGTTTCAGAAGCAGAGACCCCAGTTGTTATGTTGTATATAGCACTCTGGTCCTTGGAGGATGTAGTTCCACTTTGAGCTTCCTGGTTCTGGGATAAAAAGAACTTGGGCGAGACTGTGCCATTCCTTGGGCCTGTTGAGACTTGATTACATTACAGCTCAGAGGCTGAGAAGATCCCTTAAGAAAGGTGCTAGGCTTGCCTGTGGCAGCCAGCCAGCAGAAATATTTCAGCAGGATACATTCAGACTCTGTGAGATGTCAATGTCTATAGTCTTTTGTTTTATATGAGGAGGAGATGGACTAAAGGTGTGATTATAGCTTTCAACTCCATGCAGCTCAGAAAGAATTAGTACACTGGAAATTTACCAGGATAATATCCAATCCTTCATCATCTCAAGGTTCCTTAACTTGATTTTCTTCTCTTCAATGACAACCAGAAGAGAACATATGGTTTGAATTAAGAATGATAACCCTTCAAACCAGTATGTCTTCCTTTCTTTGTAAGAGTCTCTGGATTTTCACCCAGTGTTCGGGATTAAACCTGGGCCCTCTGAATGCTAGACAAGTGCTCTACCACTTTGCTAATTCCCAAGGGCCTTGATGAGTTTTGGAGCATGGATGTCTGAACATTGTCAAAATGTCAGTGTTGGTACCAAAACAATGCTAAGCTTATCCAGTTAAGATAATTATGTTACAATTGACTTCTGAAAGGTCATGTTTCATGTTCAGGGGTTAAGTGTGATAAATCCAGTACTCATGGAATAATGAAGCTCTGATAATATGAGATTCGGGCTGTTATAGTAAAATGCCTGTGGTAGGATGAAGGAGGATTTAGAGTGAGGGGAAGCACAGGGAAGGTTGAATAATCCTTTCTCATAAAGCTTCCTTTTCATTCCGTGGAGGTTTTAATAGGAAACCAGATCTGTGATTTGTAAGATTTTTACTGATAAATAGTTTTAAACAAGAGTAAAATACCTCAAGATGTACAAGAGAGTTTGTTATTTGGAGCCACTTATTAAATTATTTTTGCCTATGGAAATTTTGTTTGAATATATTTGTTGTCTTAACTGGAAAAAAAGAGGATTTCAGGGTGTGGGAAAGTTATCTTCATATTACAGATGGACCAGGTTCATTTGCAATGTGGGACTTTAGGAACTAGAACAGGGGCTAACACAGGCACTTATATTTTTCATTCAGTGTAACCAAAGTATTTCAAAAAATGCATTCAAATAATGGCACACATAGCTTTTAGAGATGGTGGCCATTTCTCTTCTGAGAAATATGAGCGGGAAGTAGGAAGTATGCAATTAAAGGCTGAGATTCTTGCCTGTACTAGTCCATATTGGAGAAAGTAGTTCAGCATCAAAGTGATATATGTGCCATCCTACTGATTTGAAGACCTATATCTGTTTCTCACATACCACATTTGGCTTAGAAGAAGCAATCAAATTTAAGTTTTCCATGTATGTTTTGTTTCTAAAAGTTGAGGAAGCAATGTTTAAATTGTGCTATTCATATGCTTTTCTAGGGAACAAGAAGCAAAATCCCAGAAAAAGGCCAGGCACTTAGCAAGAGCTACTGAAGTTACTGCCCCAGCACAGGTGAGATTATGTGGAATTGACTTGTCATGTTTACTTATGAGATGATGCTTGACTCTTTTATCTGCCTGTTTCCTAATTACTAGGTTATACCTGTTGTGAAGCCAACTATTTAGCAGGGAGGGAATGTGGCTTAGTTTAAGGGTGGGCTAAGTATCTGGTACATCTTGTCCACAGGCCCAACCCATGACCCAACTCTCTGAAAACATTTTGAGAACTGACAGACACTCTGAGGTGGAGTAAGACAGATGGTGTGAGTTTTCCATGACAATTTCTCACACCTCTGGTCTTGTCTGGCTCTAGTAAGTGCCTTTCTGGGAGTATAGAACTAAATCGATTTTAGATTGTTCTTGTGCATGTAACTTGGGAAATTTATGTATGGAATTCATTTTTTCTCATCCATGAGTTGTGGGTTAATTAAGAAACTAAATTTAATTACCAGCCATAGTCTTGAACATGTGTCAACAGACATTTGACTCATTCTATTTCCTCCTTGTTTTCCTCTCTTGCTTCCTAATGTATATTTTGTAACATCTGAAGTGCTCTAATTCAGTAGAAGTTATTTATTTATATAGATTTTTGTAGACTCAAGCTTATAATTTGCTTATTATTATAGATGTGGTTAATAGTTAAAAAAAAAATAGCAGTGTTGGAGAAATGGCTCAATGGTTAAAGGTACTTGTGTGAAAAGACTGATGGCCAGGGTTCAATTCCCCAGTACTCGTGTAAACCCAGATGCACAAAGTGACACATGCATCTACCATTTGTTTGCAGTGGCAGGAGGCCCTGGTATGGCCATTCTCATTCTTTTCTCTCTCTCTTCTTAAATTATTTAAAAAAATTAAATAGTAAATTAAATGGAACTGTAAAGATATAAAACATAACACAATTATTTCTATTGATAAATATATTTTTAACTTATAGAAAAATATAAATATAAAATTGTGGACCCATGTTGTTTGAAATAACTGGCCTACAATATTTCAAAACTAGGTAGTATCAGCTACTAATCCTTGCTCGACATTACCTCCAGGTCTCCTATGTTGCTTCTTCCCAAATATCTTCTTTCTCTTCCTCCTTTCCAGGTTTTGTCACATAATTAAGCTAATCAGTCACGGTAGACACACCCTAGATACTTACACCATCCGTGGTCTAACCCAGCTACCATCTTCTTTGTCAGCATTACTCTCAGGAATGCCTGGGAACTTCAGCCTCAGCAATAAACATGGTTGACAAAATTCTGGTCCTGAGGTCAAATTAATCTCACTTTTAAAACAATAACATGATAAACACCCAACTGGCTGATACCTGTAAATCCTCCATCTGTGACAAAAAAGAACTAGTTTTTGATTGACAATTTTAATGGGTGAATATAGTGTAATTTGTTCATGATTCTCTTCTGTTACTTTCTTTTGTTCTAGCTCCATACAGGGTTTCTTCTTAACATATATAAGTGGAAAGGTGGAAAGGTGGTGGAAAGGTTTGGTAGAAGTTTTGAAAATAATCTGCTTTTATTTGCCACATTCAGAAGCAGGTCACTCACTCTGTAAGCTCTGCTGCTCTCTTCCTCTTGTATCCTTGATTAAAATAATAACAACACAAATCTTATAAATCAATGGTATTTAAAACTGTAGAACACAAGTAAATGACAAAATAAATCACCCACACACTCTAATCTTAGCATTCTTCTTTTTACACAATATTTAGTAGTCATATTTTTACATCTTTGCTGGCAGGAAACCACCCATTTACAAGGTTGAAAAGTTAGTATTTGGCCATATGACTTTCAAGTAATTTCTGTGTAGGAAAGCAATTACAGAGGGGTTTTGTTGTCATTTTTTTTGCAAAAAAGTGAAATCATCCTACTTTCTCAAGGAGATTCTTCCCATCAAAAATCAGCCTTCTACTCACTCAGAGAATGAGGTACTTTACTTGTTCAGGAACGCCACTACTACAGATATCCTTTTTTACTAAAACAATGAACCAACTTGAACAGAGAACAGTCAGAACCACGTGTAAATACTTACAACTTTAATTTTCTATTATAAGCATTAAATTAATGAGTTCATATAAACTAATGATAAGCTTATGTTATGTTCTTAAGTTATATTAATTTCCTAAACTTAAGAACATAACATAAGCTTATCATTAGTTCATATCAGTTTTGTAGCTTTTATTCAATTATCAAAGAATTATCATTACAATTGTTAATATATAGAGAATTCATGGTTTCATTTTTATTTTGAATGGTGTTTTGTATGATACTATTATCAAGTTTCTGTTACTACAAACAAATGTTTCTGATGTCTCAGGTTAGAATTATATAAGACAACTTTTAATATTTTATTAATTTTGGTGGAATACTGGTTATGGTGTTCTTTTTTCATGGCAGTTGACAGTATCACCTTCATGGAAATGTGAGTTTTACAATTTCATTTCAATATCAGTATTTATTACTTTTTCTTTCTACATTAGTAACAAGGAGTTAGGGTTAAATAGCTAGACAGTATTGATGATATAGAACATCAAGCTACTTTCTCTCTCTTCACATTAAAAAGAATATAATAATTTTAATATAAATTATAAGTCTTTGAGCCGGGCTTGGTGGTGCTTGCCTTTAATCCCAGCACTCGGGAGGCAGAGGTAGGATTACCATGAGTTCGAGGCCACCCTGAGACTACATAGTGAATTCCAGGTCAGCCTGAGCTAGTGAAACCCTACCTTGAAACCCCCCCCCAAAAAAAAATATGTGTGTGTGTGTGTGTGTGTGTGTGTGTGTATGTGTCTTTGTTCTCAATTTGTTGAATATATGTTGGTCATTATCAAATGCCTTATTTGTAACTATTGTAAAATTTTTCCCATTCTCTCTCTCTCTCTCCTTGTGTCTTTCTCTCCCTTTTTTTAAAAAAACTTTTTATTTTTTATTATTTTTTTGGAGAGAGACACACAGAGAGACGGGGGGGGGGAGACAGAGATGGGAGCGCAAGCAGTGTCTCAGCTGCTGCAAACGAAATCCAGATGTGTGCGCCCCCTTGTGGTCAAGTGGGGCATTGTGCCCTTGCGTCACTTTGCATCTGGCTAAACGTGGGACCTGGAGATTGGAACCACTGGAGATTGGAACCAGTGTTCTTAGGGCTAGGAGGCAGGCGCCTTAACCCCTAAGCCATCTCTCCAGCCCTTTCTCTCCTTTTGTCTTTCTCTCTCTCTCTCTCTCTCTCTCAAATAAATAAATAAAATTTTTTAAAAAGGGCTGGAGAGATGGCTTAGCAGTTAAGGCACTTACCTGCAAAGCCAGAGGAACTTGGTTCGATTCTCCAGGACCCATGTAAGCCAGATGCACAAGGTGGCACATATGTGCAGAGTTCATTTGCAGTGTCTGGAGGCCCTGGTGCGCCCATCCGCCGCCCCCCCCCCCGTGTCTTTCTCTCTCTCTCAAATAAATAAATAAAAATAAAAAATAAGAAAATTTCCCATCAAACTGTCATAAAATAAACTTTGATTTCTTGTTAGACAATTGTGATTTTTTTTAGGAAAAAATATACCTAATCACAACAAAATTTAATACATGTAGATTTTTACCTCATGATTTACTTAATCAAAGATTTACTATAGGAGTTTTAGAACTTCTAGTGAAGTGTAAAGTATATGTCAACCCAAAGACACACATATGAATACCCATAGTAACATTACTTTTAATATCTCAAACTGAAATCAATTCAGATATTCAAATGTTCATAGGTAAGCGGATGAAAATACCCAACTATATTTGTAGAGTCTAACAGTATCAGCAGCAGAAAAGAGTTCATGACCAACAATGATACACATGACTGGATCTCAACAACATTTTGCAAAATGAGAGAGTTTAAAGCTGGAGAGATGGCTCAGCAGTTAAGAGGCTTGTTTGCTAAGCCTATGTATCTTGGTTTGATTTCCTACCCACATAAAGCTAGATGCACAAAGTAGCACATGCATCTGGGGTTTGTTTGCAGCAGCCAAAGGCTCTGGTGTGCCCATTCTCTCTCACTTACTCTCTCTGTCTCCCTTGCAAACAAACAAACAAATAAATAAATAAGTAAATAAATATTTTAAATGAAAGAATATAGATTCAAACAGTTACATGTTTACAGTCCTATTTATATAAAATGTTCAGAAAATTCTAATTTGGTCACAAAGAAAATTTGTGACTACTGAAGGCAGAATCTGAGGTATGACATTATAAATGAGGAATATCATAAGTTGATTGAAATTTCCAAAACACAGTTCTGTTCATGGTCCTACAACTCTATAAATTTATTTTAGAATCATTGAATTTATAATTAAATTGAATATTTTTTTTTCATATGTGTGTGATGGTGCAAGTGTTTGTTTCTGTTTAGTAGTAGAGGCTGTAGGAGAAACTTCAGTGCCCCTTTTCAGTTGTCTACCACTTTTTTAGAGACAGGTTCTTTCATTGGCCTGTTGCTCAACAATTTGGTAGAATGCCTGGCCAGAGAACTGCAAGGATCGACCTTTCTGAATCCCTGTGCCCAGTTTTTTTTTTTTTTTTTTTTTGAGGAGTTCTGAGGATTAATCCAAGCTCCAAATACTTGCCTTTCAAGCATTCCATCAACTGAGCTATCTCACCAGCCCCAGATAGAATTTTATAGTATATAACTAATGCCTCATTAATGCCCTCAGTGTGTGTATTTCTGCCAATTTTAGGTAGTAAAGCTCCCCAGACTTGATTACTAGTAGGAGGAAATATCTTACTAGTATAGGTTGAATTAGTATTTGTTTGCCTCTTCCCCTTTTGATTATTGTATTAATATCAGTATTTTACATTTGTGTGGCCAATGGTAAACATTTGCTTTCAAATGTATTACCACATAGATATAGAATGCCTTCATTGCATCTGTACCTCAAATTTCATAAAATTATTTCCATTATTTTTCCATATATTTTTCTCATCTCTTACCACTTGTACTAAAAAAGTGTCAGCTTTATTTAAAATTCACTTCTGATTGTGTTCTATGGCATTCAGTCTCTGTCTTTGTTAATAATTGCTCACTTCACAACAAATTTGGGAACACAATTCATTAACTTTTAAAATGTTTCTGGGGCTGGAAAGATGGCTTAGTGGTTAAGGCGCCTGCCTGCTAAGCCTAAGAACCCGGTTCCAATCTCCAGGTCCCACGTTTAGCCAGATGCAAAGTGACATAAGGGCGCAATGCTGCACTTGACCACAAGAGGGCGCACGCATCTGGATTTCGTTCACAGCAGCTGAGAGACAGCTGGCGCACCCATCTCTATCTGTCTCCCTCTCCCTCTCTCTCTGTCTGTCTCTCTCTGTGTCTTTCTCCAAAAATAAAAAATAAAAAAAGATTAAAAAAATGTTTCTGGATAGGAATATTTTCATTTTAAATAAACCTTAGATTAGAATGCAACTTTTATTCTAACATATTCATAACCCTATGTCATTTTACTGTCATTCATTCCCTTCCCCCAGTGCCATTACTCCAGCACCTTTGCTGATTCCAGACCTCTCCCCACTAATCTCCCTTTCTGCCTTGATTTCATGTGAACTGCATTGCTTTTGTCTCCTTTTCCTCTCCCCTCCCTTCAGATCTCTTCCTTGCTGCTCACAATATTCTGTCTACTTTCATGACCTATACCTACACAAACACACACACACACACACACACACACACACACACACACACACACGGGGTGGGGCTTAATCCAATATTCTCATCTGCAAGAAAACAAGCCCTATTAATCTTTCTGAGTCTGGTTTATTCTGCCTAGCTTAGCATAATGATTTCCATCCAGTTCTATCATTTCTCTGCAAATGTAATGATTTCATTTTTTCTCTGTGGCTGAATAAAATTACAATGTGTGTATGTACCACATTTATTTACCCATTCATCTGTTGATGGACATCTAGGCCATTATTTCTTAACTATTGTGAATGGTACAGCAATAAACACTGACATGCAAGTATCTCTATAGTATGTCAAGTTAAAGTCCTTTGGATAAATACCCTGGTGTGTTGTGGCTTGGTCATATAGTAGTTCTATACTTTAAATGTTAATATTGTTGCATCTGATCTCTTATTAATTTTGTCTTGTATATTTTTATATATTTGTATACATCTTAATTTTAAATTTTTCTTTTAATAAGTACATAGTCTGGTCTTATTTTTTTAATCCATTCACTGTGTCCTTTGTTGATTAATTTATTTGCATTTATTATTTCTGTTATATTAGAACTTATTTCCCTCAATTTTCTTATTTTAAATTACTACATGCAGTTTTTGAAAATTATTTTTAAATATGTTTCTCCTTTAAGTAAAAAAAAGGGCTGGAGAGATGGCTTCGTGGTTAAGACATATGCCTACAAAACCTAAGGACCCAGGTTCAGTTCTCCATGTCCCTCTTAAGCCAGATGCACATGGTGGTACATGCATCTGGATTTTGTATGCAGTGGCTAGAGGCCTTGGCATTCCCATTCTCACACTCTCTAATAAATAAATAAAAATAAATCTTTAAAAAATGTGTTTCTGTCACTGGGCGTGGTGGTGCATGCCTTTAATCCCAGCACTTGGGAGGCAGAGGTAAGAGGATCGCTGTGAGTTCGAAGCCACACTGAGAGAACACAGTGAATTCCAGGTCAGCCTGAGCTAGAGTGAGACTCTACCTAGAAAAACCCAAAACAAAAACTTTCTCTCAACTTCTCACTGAAGATCATTTAAATACTCATTTTTTCTTACTATGATGTCCTGAACTAAACATCCATATTGTCAATCATTTATCGATGCTAATATCTATGACCCATGCTATTGTTAATATTTCTCACCTAATGCATGTATCTTTCTTTCTTTACTTTCTAAAAATATCACATGCATCCACAAATTTATGACAAGGTACATTTTAGCATTTAGTTGCTATTGCTATGTCTTTCTCTTGATGTTTCTTTTTTTTCATTAATTCTAGAAATTTTTAGGTATTTATACCAGTGTTTGTTTCTCCCTCTTCAAGGACCTCTAGTTCTATTCTTTATTTCCCTTGGCTTTCCTTTTTTTTTTTTTTTTTTTTTTTTTGTTATTCTTTCTTTTTTGGGGGTTTTGTCAAGGTAGGGCCTCACTTTAGCCCAAGCTGACCTGGAATTCAATATGTAGTCTCAGGGTGGCCTTGAACTCACAGCACTCCTCCTATCTCTGCCTCTCGAGTACTGGGATTAAAGGCATGCACCACCTGGCTGCTTTCCTATTTTAAAATTCCCATTGCCATTGCTTCCCAGGAGAGTTCTTTGCTTGGATACTCTAGTTCAGAAATTCATTTTCTATCTGCACCTATTTCATTTTTATTCTGGTTTTATTCCTGAGATATGAAGGTGTTTTACTGTAAAATTTTATTAGTAGTTCGATGTCAACAATGTCCAAGGCCAAGCCTTGATGAGTGTAATGTATCAGAGAGTAGATAAGGCCTAGAGCTGAAAACTCTGGAACCCATTCCATTTTGCTGCCACATTTCTAGGTCAGTATTTATCTGTGAGCTCTCTACTATTGTCAAGGAGAGTTTTTTTTTTTTTTTTTTTTTTTTGTGAGTTGTGATTCACTAACGATTGGAGTTAGGAGGACAAGTAGGTGGAGTAGTGGATGCTAGCACCTGTTTTCATCACCGCCCAGCTGGCCTTCTGTTTTGCCCTGTCATCCCTAGCAAACACCTGTAACCTAGTATGTTGCTGTTAGTTTTCAGGTGAAGGGCAATAGCAATGATTGCTTGAAGTGAATTATTTTGATCCATAACTTTGGTATGATTTTATAACTTTAAAAAATATTTATTTATTTATTTATATGAGAAAGAGAAAGACTGAGAGGAAGAGTAAGACACAGAGAAAATGAGTATGGGTATGTAGGGCTTTATACCACTGCAAATGAACTTCAGACACATGTGCCATTTAATGCATCTGGCTTTATGCAGGTACTGGGGAATTGAACTCAGGCAATCATGCTTGGCAAGCAAATGCCTTTAACCACTGAGCAATCTCTCCAGCCCATTTTTATACCTTTTACCTTCCAGAAATGTATGGGAGAAAACTATCAGCTTAGCTTTTCTTTATGTTGCATCCACACTCTCTTCTACCTCTTAACCCAGTTACCACAAACCTTTGGCCATTCCTCCCTGAAATTGGTTATATTAGTTCCACTTTACTATTTTCATCTGGCCTCAAAAATTGTCTTTGAAGAAAGATCATTGTGGCCCCCATATATTTGCAATCATTGACTTTATAGGTCCTATTTCAAGGTGAAGTCTGTGTTTTGTAGCATTTACTATGATCTAAAACTGTTGTATACATTGGCTTTCTCTTTCTACTATGTAAGCTCCTTAGAACAGGACTCTGTTTCTATTTTACTGTGACAGTCTCATAATCTAGTAGAATACCCAATGTCTTAAAAATGTGTAATGAACTTTGTAAAAGAAATGGGTAAGCAAATGGATGAAATAACATACATGTGCATTGCTTATTTCCACTCTATTTCTAACTTCTTTATAGACATGTAGCATGGATAGTGAGATAATACTATAGATTTTTCTTACTATTTTAATCTTTTCCCTCTTTCAATGCCTTCTTTAAGAGTCTCTAATCCGATCTTCTGGTTGGTAAATTCACTATGTGTTTTCCTATACTGTACTTTTTTATGTTTGTGACATACTAAGTCAATCCAAGTACATACTCTAAGTGCTCTATACTTACAATTAAAATATTTTAAAGACAACAAAATTTTATTTTAAATATGATATCCTAAGGAAAAATATTCCAGTTATACTGATTTGGTTCTATATACACATTACAGTGAAGTTAGATTCCATATATTCTTTAGTTAGCTTGTGTCACAATACTGGTTGCAAAATACCATTTCATAAGTAGCTATTTGATCCTTCCTACAAATCTGCAATGTAGGCAGGGTTGAATTTATATTTTTCAGGTGAGGAAAGTGAGGTTTAAGGAGGTAAAATGAGTAGGCAGAAGATCTAAGATTTGAACACTTTTGTTGTTGTCTGGGCAATTGTTTTCTCACCATACAGGATGTCCTTAAGTAGATGTCATGTTGCTACAGCAGTGATTGAGGATTCTACTATCACCCCTAAAAGATGTTTATTCTCTTGGCTTGAATGTCAGTAGAGAAAACATTTTAAATACCAACAAACATCATAATGCATGTTAGAATTGTTCCAATTGCTGTTCTTGAATTATCATGTTTAAATGTCCCTGAGCAGTTGCTGAAATTACATCAACTTTGCAAATAAGGACACTTGAGCATAATTAAGTTACTGCCAAGCTAATAAGTGGTAGCATTTGAATTGTGAACCTAGAAATCTGAGTTTTGATCACAATTTGAATCTATAATCATAGGAAACTTTCTGTAGTTTATAACTGTATTGATAATTTTTATATATCCATATATTACATTTTGACCATTCTCTTTATTTCCTTTCCTGTCCTCCTTCCACTAAACCTCTTCTTCCCAACTAGTCCCTCTTCTGCTTTGATATGTAGTTTTTTTTTTTTTTTTTTTTTTGTGTGTGTGTTTATGTGTGTCCCATTAAATTTAATTGGAGCTGCTTGCATGAGCTTAGGTGATGGCTTATTTACCATAATACATGCAACCTACCAGTGGCTACACCAGTGCAGAAAATGTCTCCTGTTCTCCCAGTAAACATTCACTGCTTATAACTACTCAGGGAGGGTTGGCAGGGGTTGCTCATCCTGTCCTCCACAATCCATGAAGGAATGTTGATGGACTCAATATTATACAAGACTTGCATAGGTAACAGATGGTTTACATATAAATTAACTGTTGGATCTTATCACCCTGTGATGATGGCAAGCAGGATTTAACTCTGTATATTGTAGTTTAGAATAATCTGGCCTATCTACCCAGATAGCAAGGGGCTGAAAACATAATGAAATCTCATTGGCTTATATTCTCCGACTACAGTAAAAATTGTTTATTATTTATTTATTTGAGAGCTACAGACAGACAAAGAGGCAGATAGAGGATGGGTACGTTGGGGCCTCTAGCCACTGCAAACAAACTCCAGATGCATGCACTACCTTGTGCATCTGGCGTACATGGGTCCTGGGGAATCGAGCCTTGAACCAGGTTCCTTAGGCTTCATAGGTAAGCACTTAACCTCTAAGCCATCTCTCCAGGCCCATAATTTATTTTATTTTTTATTAGTTATGGACATACTCAGTATGTAAACAGCACATGTTGGTACCATCTTTTCCCTCATCCCTGACCCCCTCCAAAGGGACCCTCCTCATTGGGGATGCCGTTCATCCCCATGAAGATTGTGGACCATGCATTGTGGCGGCAGCCATCAGTTGTGGGGAAGAGGCAACATCTCTGTGCATAATGTCCCAACTTGTGGCTCTAACGATCTTTCTGCCTCTTCTACAAAATTCACTGAACCATGTTGGGTGCGTTTTAAGTCTACATCAGTGATAGGCTCTTAGGAGCCTCTGGATCTCTGCTTTGGTAGGTATTGAATGTCTTCAGTGTCTATCTCATTCACCCTTCTGCTGATATCAGGTTTACCGAGAAAGCAGCTCTCTTGCTCATTTCCCCAATTCCTCTATAGTTTTAGCTAGGCCTTGGTGAAGTGTGATGGGTCATTTCTCTCCCTGAAAAAGAGAAGCAGACTCTCCAGTACAGGGTGAAGTCAGCACTGGTTAAATGAGATAACCATTATTAGTTTAGAGAGAATTTGATGGGTGTATACCCTCTTGTAGCCCAAGATTATTGGGAGCTTAATATTGGAAAGCAAACTCATTATCTGGTTACTATTCTGACTTCTTTCCCAGTTCCAGATATGGCTTCCCTTCCTACTGAGCAGATCTGTTAGTCAATCTAAGAGCAGTTGGTTACCCACCATGGCTGTGGGGCACTATTGCACTTGTGTGAGCATCAAGTCAGGCTGTTTGTTTCTGAGTAGCTTAGACGTCTAGTTGCTCAGACAGATATTTGCCACTTTCCCCCAGTAACTCATGTAGCACCTTCTAGCACTAGACAGACTGTCTGGGGACTGGCTCTCTTCCAGTTCTGGCCAGGTCTCTCCATGTTCTGTACCGACAGCATATGGTCTCTTTAGCAGTGAGGGTCTTACCATTAACCTTTGGTGGATATTCAAGTGCTCTGCCAGAAGTCTGTCTTGTTTTGGGAAACCTTGGAGGTCTCTGTGATCAACAGCTCATTGTGGCTGTTAACTGCATCCTAGTCCTGGGAGTTACAGGCCAGCACAAAGGGAAAAGAAAGAAAAAAAAAAAAGAAAGAAAATAGAAAAAAGAAAGAAAGAAAAAGGAAACAGCAGAAAGAAAATTAAGGTTAGGGTTCATCTCACCCGCTCCAGGGCCCTTTGATTCAGGTTCTCCCGCAAATGTCCTGTTTAGGGTTCAACCTTTTAGTCTGTCCTCCAGGATATAGGATTCTATGGTACCAGTTCCATTTGGATTCAGTTTTGCCCCCCTCTTACCCGTCCTTCAACCATTTTTTCCTTAAGTATGTTTTTGTTTACAGTGAATTATATTGTTCTGGGGTTGAAATGTTAACTTATTTAAATATCTAAGGGATATTTTGTCTCATTGATGTTCTTTGGTCATAGCTCTTGCAGCTGGGTTGTGAAGATTTTAAGAAAGGGAACAAAAATGGAGAAATTATCTGTACTACTGATACAAAGGATTCAGTCATTTACTCTGAGTTGAAAGCACAACAATTAGCCAGTAGGAAGGCTTGGACAAACTACTTAACCTAAAAAGAGATTAAGACTAAATAATCAATTTCTGTGTTAAGATTCTCTGAACATTTGCTGGTAAGGGAAGGCAAGAAGAGTCACATAGTCACACTTAGCATTCATTTTCTAATTGAACACCACTCCTACTTTTCATGGCCTGATACTCTGGCCTTGTATTCTTGGCATATAAGTTACCTCCACAAATTTTAACACATGCTGTTTAAAATATCTCTGTCTACTTCATGTAGGATATAGTAAGCAGGTTGAGAGCAAGAACAGTGGTTCAACTGAGTTTAGCATAGACACTATTTTTTGAGTAAATTAAGTAATTGAGTTCTGTACTTAATTGTGAATTATATAGCACTCATGGAGCTGTTTCTATATGGCTGCTCTCATTTCCATTATGATGGCAGAGGTACTGACTCATAAAAAATCTCTGAGAGTGGTATTACGTGCATTCAGTCTTGTTTCTGTAAGCCATATTTCTTTCTTGATTCTTCAGGATGTGTGCAGTGCTTTCCGCGCTGGTGTGAAAGATGGAAGACTTGAATGTACAAAGGAAAATGATCCAGTTCTTGGTCCTGATGGGAAAACACATGGCAATAGGTGTGCTATGTGTGCTGAGCTCTTGTAAGTAGCATCAACCCCCAGTGGACCTAGAAAGATGCACTTGTTTCTTCTCCTGAGAATCCCATGGAGAGATGAAGTCTTTTCCATGAAGTGTGTGATTCTTTATCTTTACAAGGTTGTAGCAGTTATTCTCTCATTGCTGGGTCAAATTACCTGACCAGAAGCAGCTTAATTTAGGAAAAGGTTTATTTTAAGCTTATGGTTTTGAGGGGGAATTTTCATCATGGTGAAGAAGTCGTGTCAGAAGCAGGAAGCTGTCATTGTAGCTCCACACCAACATGGAGGAAATCGAATGAGTTGGCAAGTAAGGCTGAACTATAAAATCTCAATGCCTGTGACCAGTGACACACTTTCTCCAATAAGGCTCCACCTCCCAAAGGCACCACAACTTTTCCAAACAGTGCAACCACCTAGGGATTGTATATTTAACACATGAGTATATGAGGAATATTTTACACTGAAACCACCACAAAGCTGAAATGAGCCTTACTCCAAATCTCCAAATTTGGATTTTCTATTTCTTCATTTTACTAAAAAAAAAAAAAAAAATTCCAAAAGGAGGGGATAAGATGCTTTTATTACTTGTGAAATTTTAACCCCTTCATTAAATTATAATGCCTTAAAACCATTACAGTTTTTTGTTTTGTTTTGTTTTGTTTTCAAGGTAGGGTCTCACTCTAGCCCAGGCTGACCTGGAACTTACTATGCAGTCTCAGGGTGGCCTGGAACTCACAGTGATCCTCCTATCTCTGCCTCCCAAGTGCTGGGATTAAAGGCCTGTGTCACCACACCTAGCTCACCACCTAGTGTTTTATAAGATAATACTATGAAATTTCAAAAGTGCTTGACTATGGCATGATCTAGGTTAGTCATTTGTGCCTTTGTTCCATGTAGAGACCCAGAGTGAATGGTGGCATCTAATTTTAAATAATAATAATAATAAAATATAATTAAAACAATAATAATGTGGTCATGTGTCTGAATTCATGTATAGTGTAAAAGGTGGGTGTCATGAAAGATAAGAACTATTGGGTTCATCTTTCTGTGAAGGCCTGGCACAGCTTTGGGTGCTAAAGCCTCAGACATGAATAAAAGACAATTAGATTTCTTATTCTCTCTGCAAAACAAGATGTAGACTCTACTCCATAGGGGAAAAAGCTTCAAAATGCTGTATTTACATCACCAGATCTTAAAATCAGAACAGAAAAAGATTTAACAGATTAATAAATTTCATACCTGCCTTTGAAAATTATAATTAACTGGTGTGGAATTCAAAGGCATGCCCCATCAACTTCACAAGACACTGATCATTGCTGGTGTTCGGATGGGAAATTATCTGAATTTCCACTTTCTTCCCTAGAAGGTATGCACTTTCACCCTTCAACCTACCCTAAATTCTGTGCTTTCCAGGTTTTTTTCTTTTTTAATACACCAGCAGAAAGGAGAATTTAACCTTTCTAAACTCTGGGCTTTCCTCCAGAGTAAGACTGAGGTAGACATGCCTGTCTCCAAGGTGACAGGAATTAGTTAATACATGAGAAAAAAATTAGAAGCTCAATTTAAATTTACCCTTTGCTACAACCATACTCTGGCATGAAAGGAAATCAATATTTTACAAGGTCCAAAAAGCTAAACAGAAGGGTGTAGGTAGCAATACCTGAAAATCTTGGTTTGGTTTCACCCTTGTCACAGCATTGTTTTAAAGCTCTTGGTTCTACCTGTTTAAGAGAATTTTCCTGACAATCTGTTTGTCACTTGAGAAGGCACACCCATCCAGTTCTGTGAAACAAAGCTTCTAATTGAGTGCCAGTGAGTCAGTTTCACACCCTTCCTTATCTTTGGCAATTTCTCTGTCTCAGACATCCAAGACAGGGAAGTGCTTGTCTGTTTGTGGATCAGTTTCAACAGGTTATGGCAGAGGATATGAAAGGGCTCAGCATGGGGTGGACACTGAAAATATGGACTATAAATGACCAGCTGTTTTCTTAACAGTTTAGAAGAAGCTAAAAAAAAGGAAAAAGAAGAAGAAGGAAACCGAATTCGAAGAGATGCTGAGAAGGTAACTGATACAGTGATACAGTGTGGGACTCATGGCTATATATATTCACGCCGAGCACTTGAAATACCACAGTCATGTCCTTGTCCTTGATCACCATAGGGTTACTTTATGTCTTATAGTTCCAAAATTCCTAGTATAGCAATCATTATATTCATACTTAAACCAGCTTTCCCAACCTATCATTCAAACTATGCCATTTCTACTCTTGGTTCTCCTCTCCCTATAAAAGGAAAATGTAATGTAAAGTTTATCCACACAAATTTCTGGCAATTTCTCTTTATTTTTTAAAAAAGATTTTTAAAATATTTTATTATTTTATTTTATTTTTTTAAAGTTTTATTTTTTATTTTTAGAGAGAGACACAGAGAGAGACAGAGAGAGAGGGAGACAGAGAATGGGCGCACCAGCAGTCTCTCAGCTGCTGTGAATGAAATCCAGATGTGTGCGCCCCCTTGTGGGCAAGTGTGGCATTGCACCCTTGTGTCACTTTGCATCTGGCTAAACGTGGGACCTGGAGATTGGAACCGCTGGAGATTGGAACCAGAGTTCTTAGGCTTAGGAGGCAGGCGCCTTAACCATTAAGCCATCTCTCCAGCCCTTATTTTATTTTTTGAGAGAGACACAAAGAGAGAGAGAGACAGAGAGAGAGGGAGAGGAAGACAGATAGAGATGAGAGCGCCAGCAGCCTCTCAGCTGTTGCGAACGAAATCCAGATGAGTGTGCCCCCTTGTGGTCAAGTGTGGCATTGCGCCCTTGCATCATTTTGCATGTGGCTAAACATGGGACCCGGAGATTGGAACCGCTGGAGATTAGAACCAGCGTTCTTAGGCTTAGGAGGCAGTCCTTAACCACTAAGCCATCTCTCCAGCGTATTAAAATATTTTTATTTTTATTTTTATTTATGAGAGAGAGAGAGCGCATGGCATGCCAAGACCTCTAGCCACTGCAAAGGAACTCCAGACACATGCACCACCATGTGTGTCTGGCTTATGTGGTTTCTGGGAAATCAAACCAAGTCCTTAGGCATTTCTCCAGCCCTCTCTTTTCCTTTTATTACATTTTAGGTTAGCATACAAAGTAATGGACTTAATTAGTGGTATTTTCATATGCATGCGTGACTGATGACGCTTTGTTCTTAGTCATTCTGTGAATTCCTATTAATCTTCTCTCTAATTGTAAATCATTTTTGTTTTGAATAATATGTATATTTTTAAATTTTAGCATAATATAAATTAAATGGGAAAAACTTATAAAAACAATTCTGAATTTTATGCAGTGTATCTACCAGTGCATATATAAAATGCCTTTGAGGGCTGGAGAGATGGCTTAGCAGTTACATGCAAAGTCTAAGGACCCAGGTTTGATTCCCCAGTACCCATATAAACCAGATATACAAGGTTATACATGTATCTGGAGTTCTTTTGCTGTGGCGAGAGGTCCTGAAACACCCATTGTCTCTCTCCCTCTCTCTCCTTCTTTCTCTCTTGCTCTCTTAAATAAATAAATATTTGTAAAATGCCTTTGACAGTTGGAGTTATTCACTTTCCCAAATGATTATTTCATTCAGTGAGACCTGCATTAATACAGGTCTTTCTTCTGCTTAGATATTGAGATGGTTGCTCAAAAATTCTTATAAAGTACTTGATTGAATATATAAAATTTTCAATCTAGTATGAAAAGTTATTCCTTCTTTTAATTGAGTTACCCCTGTAGGTAATGTAGACTGAGCTTATTATATCACTAGGGTTATTACATCAATGAAATAATTCAATGGAAGGAATAGCAATGACTTTACTAAATGCCTGGTCTTTTTGTTACATGGTCAGGACATCTGCCTGAGTTTTAGCTTTCATCCCATCATGTTCTGGGTATGTGAGACAGAAGGGCATCTTTTCTCTGAGCCTTCGATTTTCTTGTCAGCAAAATAAGGAGGTCGGATAAATGACCTTGGTTCTGCCTTCCTGGTGGATTGTGATTTCACCTCTAGCCTTCTTTTGTGTTAATACAGAAACAGTATTTTGTGGGTTGTAGGGCTGAGCTTTCCTCTGGAAGAAATAGGCCTAGTTTTGGTCAGCAGGAGCTGATCTTCTGTTTCATAGTGCTATTTTATGAAGGAAAGTTGTCAACTTAAAATGAGTAACCAGAACTTTTTTGGGGGGCAGGGGGATTTCAAGTCAGGATCTTGCTCTCTCAGTATGGATGACCTGGAATTCATTATGTAGTCTCAGGGTAGCCTCGAACTCAACAGCGAGCCTACTACCTCAGCCTCCCTCCTGCTGGGATTAAAGCAATGTGCCACCATGCCCGACCAATAAAACTTTCATTTAGAAAAAAAGCCCACAAAATATTCACAACTTTCTATGGTTTGTTCAACACTGACCAAGGCCTTAAAGCAATTCTTTTGTGAGGTTGTTAAATTTCAGCCTAAAACACCAGGTTAGTATCTATTAATCTGTAAGCATAGAGTTGTTGATACTTATTTTCCATCAGGCTGGGTCATCTTGGCATCTTCCTTTCTGTAGCCAGGTCATTAGACATTACTTGGACAGGACTATTTTTCAGTGATGGCTCAATACATGCCCTGTAATTAACCTGTCAGTGGATTGCTCACAAAAATGCTTCTTCAGAGTCTTCTGGGATGAATCATGAGTTATAAACTGAAATCATCATTGTTTCCCTTATGAGAATTATTGAGCATTAATTTATGGCCATGTTATTATTATCAGGTGACTGTTTTCTGCAATTTATTCCTAGATTATTACCACTAAGGAGTTTAGGGCATACCCTTTATGTCTCCAAAATAAGCACATTCTTATTAGGAAAAGACAAGGATTATTTATAAAAAGTACGCCACAGAAATTTGAACTGCAAAGAAAAATCAGAAAAGACTTTTCTAGGAAAAGTCCTTCAAAAACTGGGACAGTAACAGTGAGGTCCCAAAGGGGCCAGGTCTTTGTTAGGGATTGCAAGCTTTCATACCTCCTGGCCTCCCTCCTCCTGCTCATGTTATCTTGGCCAAATGGAAATGGGAGGGCCATATAGTTAGCTGTTAATTTCTTTACAGTGTATGCTGTGGCAACATATTCCATCAGAACCTTTGTTTATTACGATAGAAATTTCAAAAACTCAAGTGATTTATGACATTTCCCCCCTAAAGTTTAGCCTTTACCAAATAGTAGAATTTTGTATGTCTTAAACCAAGTTGTCAAGAGATCTGGTACCCTATCTCTGCTTCAGTTTGAAAGTAACCTTTTTAGATTTCTAAATATATATGAATCTTGGTATTATACTTTTTTAAAGTCAGGATAAAGAGAGATAGATTCATTCTCTCTGGGGTTCATTCATACCAATGTCAGAAACAAACACAGGCCAAATAAGCAGACTGCATACTGCTGGGAGACACCCTCTTGCTCTGTTTCCTTGAAGAGAAAGTTAAGTGCTTTCAATTTGACCCAGGTCAAATAACTTTAAAACATTGAATTTATGAATTTGGTATTTGTATTTCATAAGAACTCCATAAAAATATTTTTTGTTCACCCACGAATTTAAAAGCTAACAAGATACACACACACACACACACACACACAAAGAGAAAGAAAGACAGAGAAAGAGAGAGAGGCAAGTCCAACACACTTCTTTTTTTATGTGAGAGAGAGTGAGAGGGAGAGAAATGGCATGCCGTGGCCTCCAGCCACTGCAATCAAACCCAGATGCATGCACCTCCTTATGTGCATGTGCAACCTTGCACGCTTGTGTCACTGTACATCTGGCTTACCTGAGATCTGGAGAGTCAAATATGAGTCCTTAGGCTTTGCGGCCAAGCGCCTTAACTGCTAAGCCATCTCTCTAGCCAAAGAACTATACTTACTTTTATGGAATATTTGCTCAGTTACTTTTTACCTTTTGATAAATATATCATGCAAAAAATAGAATTGTTATATGACAAAATAATTACTATTTATTTACAACTATCATTAATTCAGGATTCATGTTTTCTAGTACTTCCAAACATGTCATTTTTGATTATACAGTTTCAAGATTAAACACTAGAAAACTGGCAAATTATAATGACTTGTCTTTTTAAAGGAATTGTGCAAGGAATTTGAAAACCAAGTGAAGAATGGAATGCTTTTTTGTACCAGGGAAAGGGACCCAATCCGTGGCCCTGATGGCAGGAAGCACAACAACAAATGTTCCATGTGTGCTAAGATATTGTGAGTATATGGCAGCTTTTTTGAGACATCAGTGAGGTAGACATGGAGACTGGTAGGAGGGTGAGTAAGAGTAACAGAAAGTGAAGTTTGTGATGTTGAGAGTTATTTGAGCAATGTCATTCCTCCTCAAATCTCAGTTCCATTCAGTGAGTATACATTAATGATAAGGGGTATTTCTGATTACAAACAAGTTGCATTTCCAGTTATAGGGCTGACTTACAAAACACTTTTCAATATTTTTGAGCCCTCTGACTTTTATAAGCCCCTTTATGAGGGAGCCAAAGCATAGACAGGATTAAAGCAGATACTAATATTTTATTTTTCATTAATTATTATCTTATTGTGAGAGAGTTGATGGGACATTCTCAAAATTTCATGTGCAATGCATATGCTAACTGAATTTCACTTATGTTTTCATTTGGTAATGTATGTTTTGGAAAAGGGAAAATCCCACAACCTATAAATCATGCATTTATGAAGTGGTCTCAGACAGGTCTAAGTACGCTTTTTATCAGGCACCTCAATTTCATAAACTCCATTTTCTCTTTTTTCCCTTTCTTCCTCTCTTCCTTTTTTTTTTTTTTTTTTTTTTTTTTTGTTTTTGTTTTTCTGAGGTAGGGTCTCACTCTAGCTCAGGCTGACCTGGAATTCACTATGTAGTCTCAGGGTGGCCTTGAACTCACAACAATCCTCCTACCTCTACCTCCCAAGTGCTGGGATTAAAGGCGTGCACCACCACACCTGGCCTTCCTTTCTTTCTTTCTTTCTTTCTTTCTTTCTTTCTTTCTTTCTTTCTTTCTTTCTTTCTTTCTTTCTTTCTTTTTTTTGGCACAAGCTTTCCCTGTGTAGCACAGACTAGGTTTGGATTCACTATATAACCTAAGCTGGTCTAAATCTTGTGGCAATCCTCCTGACTTACCTTCCTAAGTGCTTCTATTCCAGAAGTGAGCCACCATACCTGCATAATTCCAAAAACTCTTTCCTACATGTTGTCCTATTGCCAACTACTCTAAGTCTTGGCCAGTAAATATCCCTTCTTGTGGAGATTGTCTTCCTTAAGTAAGACCCCGAAATCCCAATTGAAAAGTCAACCCTCACAATCCCTGGTTATATGCCTTTCATAACAACTCCACAGTTGGGGATTATTTCATCCTTTCTATGACTAGCTGTTTTCTACTACTCTTCTGTACTAGGCTATATGCTGTAAGAGGACATGGGATTTAACATGTGGTATTGTGATCCCAGGGCTGACTACAAGACACCCATTCTTACTGTAAGAATGCTTACATGAGGGTGGGAGAGGTGGCTTAGCAGCTAAAGCAAGTGATTGCTTGTAAAACATGGCTTCCTGGGGTCGATTCCCTACTACCCATGTTAACCCAGACACACAAAGTGGCACATGTGCCTTGGACTTTGTAGTGACAGGAGGCCCTGGTTGTGCTCATTCATTCTCTCTCTGTCTCTGTCTCTGTCTCTGTCTCTGTCTCTGTCTCTGTCTCTCTCTCTCTCTCTGCTTGTTTCTCTCTCAAAAAATATAAAAATATTATAAAAGAATGTATACATAAATGAAGACACCCCACTATCCTGTTCAGAAGCACAACATTAATAGCACAAGTCAGCCATGGGCATGCACAAACACATACTGATGCATTGCAAGGCAGGATGAAAACTATTCAATGAGAGAATATTTAGGGATGAAAACATGGATATATATACAGCTCATTTTTACATGGTCTCTCAGGTATATTCTTTTTTAAAAAGAAGGTATAATTCAAGCTATGAAGATTCAAAGAATGAGAGATAAGAAAGAATACTGTTATATTGATAGACACTGCATTCATATACATGCACATACACATACATATGATGGAAAGGGCCTTGGCAATTTAATGTTACTTAAATGTGTTTGTATCAGAACTCAGGAAATTTTAATGGCTTTCCATCTAATGTTTTCAATGTTTTGCAACGTGAAGATTTGAAACATATTCATTCCTTTAATTTTCTTTCCCCAGCATGAAACGTTTTACAGAAGAAAAAAGTAAAGCAGAGCAAAACAGGAGAAATGCTGAAAATAAAGTGAAAGTTAAAAGAGAAACTGAGGTAAGGAAAATTCTAATCAATGCAGATATGGCTTTTGTATGTGGGAGTGTGTGGACACATTTCTCTACTATGTATTTTCAATACTGGTTAATATTGACCTTACTATAAGTAGGTTTTCTGGAGATTAATTAGCAGTGACTGTTTTGCACTTAGAATGAAATTATGACATTGAAATTTATAGTTCTATTTAAAATACTCAAGTCTCATTAGTAAAATAATTCTGCATTCTCAAATATAGAAATCTTTCCTGTTTAACTTACTTCTTAGAATTATCCAGCCTGCTAGGATGCAGAGATCACAATTTTACAAAGCCCGCTCCATTAAGCTATCATCTGCCTGTGTAACTAACTGTCTATGCCTTTTTTCTACCTTTCTTCCTCCTAATAGTGTTACCAAATCCTTTAAATTTTAATATTCACATGTGCTTCAACTATTGCTTATGCTTTCATTTCTAACCCTTTTTCCTCCTCTCTCTTCCCTTTTCCTTCCTCCTTCTTTCGTTCCTTTCCTTCTTTAACTTTATGTAATCTAGTTAGCTTCTCTAAGTTCAATCTCAATTCATTCAATCTCCTCCACATATGTGACTTACAAGTCTTTCTAAAAGAAATATTTTATTCTGTTGTTCTTATTATAAATATTTATCAAGGTCCCATTTCATCTTAATCAAATGCAGATTTATTTCAATGTTTGTTTTGTGCACTTGTTTTGACCAGTGTTCAGGATTTCCTTTTAGATCACTTGAAAACCTTTCCCTCATTAACTAACTCTTTAGTCACTATACTTATAGAAATGTTATATTACTTCAAGAGGTTATGCTATTTACAGCACCTGTGACCTTTCATATCAAAAATCACAGGTCAGAGAACCAATTTGGGAGATACCAGTTCTTGTTTAAGGCAGGGTTTATTTTTCATTCTACTTGTTTTTGTTTTTGTTGCACTCACCATGAGCTTTGGGGAAATTCTTCTGTCTCCATGTTTTTGCCTGTAATGGTATTTTTCGCATCAACATGCTGGGATTACACTATGGATTCTGGATTTTTAAGTAGGCACTGGGGTTGAAATCAGGCACACCAGGTTGGGCAGTGAACTTTTTATCCACTAAGCCACTTCTCCAGTCATAGTTATATAATGGAGTTTGCTTGTGCACCTCTTCTATTACAGTGTGGCATACTACTATGTTATTTTAATCCTGATTTCATAGCAAATGACATTTATGTTGAGAATTTTAATTTATAGAAACAAAATCTTCCAGGCTCAAAAGGGTGTAACATTAATTACTACTGATATAGATGCTTAAAACTTAGCTATGTTTATGAATGACATAAATGTTCAGTGCCTTTTCTCTCTCCTGGCAGAAGATTTGTCGTGAATACTGGCCACATGTGAAGAATGGAAAACTTCCTTGCACAAAAGAGGATGACCCCATCCAGGGTCCAGATGGGAAACATCACGGCAATGTCTGTTACATGTGTGAGGCCTTCTTGTGAGTGTAGCTACAGCTAGAAAAATAGCGGGACTGGGGTATCCTTTCTGACTAATTTTTATATTAAATCTTGAGAGGTCCATTTTAACAGGGAAATAAAAGAATAAAAGCATATGAATAGAAACCTCCTTTTAGAGAAAGATATTTAAACCACATCCTTTGAGGATGGCTAACATCTGGATACACAGGCAAAGAGGGGATTACAGTCCTGAAATATATGAGGTATATTCATAACCCTAGTTAATCATTTCCAATACATACCTTAACACCTCACATTGTTCCCTATAATATACATACACTTATACAATTATTATCAATTAAAGTGATTTTTAAAGAGAGATACTGAATAACTTCTGAGTCATTTTAGAAGTGACCTAGAATCTTTCATCTAAAGAAGGAATGCTCTATGATAATCCTAGACATTGTTTTTAGTTCTCTAAAAAATGTCAGCTAAAATTAAAAGTAGATGAGATATTGTATTATATGAAGACTTTTATGAGTTTATGTTTTTACTATTTTACTTTTCTTCCCACTCATATATGAAAGTAAAGGAATAGAACTAAAATCAATGAAAGGGATAAAGAAGGATATTTAGACTCAATATGAAGAATAAATTAATAACAGAACAGAGGGAGAAAGATTAAAAAATGGTGTTGTTAATGCGTTGAATAAGTTGAGTGTCCACAGGCAGAATGTTTGACTTCACAATAGGTAGACAAAATGACACTGGTTTTCCAACAAGAGCCTAGAGTTTCCCTGAACTCTAAATTTTGAACAAAAAGGTTCATTTTATTTTCTGTTCAACAAGAATCTCTGAAATGATTGAATTGTTTGATCTTTTCTGACAGCTATATGACTCAGCCACAGAACACTAAAATTCTTTTGGATGGAAAGTTAAAATGATGACAATATAGTCACGATAACCAATATTTATTGAATGTATATAAATGCTGGTTCTTACTATGAGCTTTGCTACTTAACCTGTTGATATTCAGATAGTCAGATGAGAAGTTCCATGTTGTCACAAGTTATAAATGAAAAAATTTAGTACCAGAGAGTTGAAAATGGTAGAAATGTTAGCCATATATATGAAGAAAATGATAAACTAGTTTTACTGCCATCTGTGAACAAGCTATAGGCACTTAACAAGGCTTTTGTCAAGTTCTCACAGACATTCAACCATATTTGCTATACGTAGTCAGGCTTAAAACTGGAGCTATTTTTGATATATTTTTTTTTGTTTTTTATCTTTTGCTTTCCTTATCCCCCCTTTCTCTACATCTTTCTATAACTAGAAATTAATTTTGCTAGCTGCTTGTTGACTATTCTCTCCTCTGATAATTTCCCAATTAGAAAAAAAAACTTTTTAAAAAATATGTTTTATTTATTTTCAATCAGAGAGAAAGACAGACAACAGACAGAGAGAATGGGCACTCTAGAAACCCTACCCACTACAAATTAACTCCAGATGCATGTGCTACCTTGTGCATCTGGTTTTACATGGGTCCTGAGGAATTGAAACCTGGTTGTTAGACTTTGCAGGCAAGTACCTTAAACACTGAACAATCTCTACAGCCCATATAAAATACTTTTAAAGCAATTGAGTCAGCTTATGTTGGTAACATTTATTTTTTTAATAAAAAAAATATAAAGAACAAATTTTGAAATATTGCGGAACAATTCTGTTGTAGATACAAAATCTCTTAAAATAGACTTTAATTATGGCACATTTTAGGGATATATCAGCAAAGGCTGTTGAATATCTAGAAAATCATTCTTTCCTCCATAGTTATTTTTTTT
Organism: Orientallactaga sibirica; assembly: GCA_036365145.1. NCBI lineage: Eukaryota > Metazoa > Chordata > Mammalia > Rodentia > Dipodidae > Orientallactaga > Orientallactaga sibirica. The sequence continues at coordinate 56,017,872 of JAEOAD010000005.1, forward strand.
TGCACTTGCACACCATTTGAAAATAGTCTTTTTGGCTTTTTAAGCCATTTTATTTTATTGATCAAAATTTCTATTAGTAGAACACATTAAAGCCTTCCACAAATTGTATAATTTTGATTTAATTATTTGTGTGACATATGTTATTATACTATAGAACCAGACTACTAAGGTAGCCACATTGCTAGTTATCCACAATAGACAGTACAGTCACTTCCTTTCCATCTGACAGCTAACTTGGAAATGTTCATTACATGATGACAATATGATGATATTAACCCTTTCTAGCATTTGTGCTGATCACTTCATTATGTACCTAGTAATGTTTTAATTTCTTTAGAAATTAAACTTATTTAATTGTCCTAACATTTTTATGAGAAAGGCATCATTTCAATTTTTGAAATATATGTATATACATATATAATATTTATATTTTTAGATTTATAATACTTTCTAGGTAAGCACCTTAACTGTTGAGCCATCTCTCCAGCCCCAGGAAAGGAATTTTAATTATCTCACCTATCCTTCCATTCCCAGTTAAAGAGGTGGAAGGAACAGAAAGGTTATTTTCATTACAGAATTTAATTATAGTGTTTTCTCTTAACTTCCATGTTATAGTGCTTCATCAAAGTAGAATATTGCTTCTTTGGTCACATCATCACAGAAGCACAAGAATTAAAAAATACAAAGTATAATTGGAGTACATATGCTGGGAAGTTAATCAGGCTTGATCATTTACTGAGGTACCTTCTCTTTCCTTACCATTCTCTTGAAGTGAGACAAATTATTCTAGCTTATGACCAAATAAAATGTCAAACTGAACATGTTGGTCTTTGGGGTTACTGACAGAGACACAGCAAGGAATGATGAGTCTTTGATTATGAAGGATCCATTTCTACTGTAAAGATCTGTTGCCTTCTCCTCCTCCTCTTCCTGCTCATCTGCCTTCTCTTCTTCTCGTCTCATTTTATTTTTCTTTTCCTTTAGCAAACAAGAAGAAAAAGCAAGAGAAAAAGCTAAAAGAGCAGCTGCAAAGGTAATTTTCACAGAACTGCTGATGTTATGCCATAACAGCTTTGCTTTACAATGCATATTCTAGTTGCCTTACTGGCTAAATGTTTGCTGGTTAAATTTCATGCTTGATAGGAACAAAGGAAACTTCTTAACCTTGGTACCTATCTGTAGTACCAGCTACTTAGGAAGTTGAAGGAGAAGAATCCTTTGGGCCTAACAGTTCAAAACCAGCCTGGGAAGCACAGAGAGGCCTGAAGCCTGTTGAGTAGGATGGGGAAGGACAAGCAATGAAAACTTTTAATCTATAATCCTTTTGATTAGATGTTTCCAGAGTGCCAATTTTATTTATTATTTAAATTTTGAAGCTAGTTTAATTTAAAAGTTAGAGGACTAACTCTATGACTTTCCACATGTATCAGATTGCTTTTGTTTGGATCAGATAATTAGTATTAAGTTTTACTAATGTTACTTTATAATATTGAAACCTCTATTGCTCCAAGGGAATAATATGAAACCCTAATAATTTATAAAAAAATTGTTCATGTGTACTATTATGTTTTCCGTTTGTCACCACCCATTCATGTAGGAAATACCCCCAATTACCATTGTTTGCTTGGACTTTTGAGTTAATATTGGTCTGCTTTCCATGTTTTTATACAATTTTGTAATTTTAAAGATAACAAGGTCAAGTCTGTCTTTGTGTAGGTCACAGATTCATCTCATGTTAAGAGCCTTATATAAGATTTTTCTTATTTACTTGTTTCTTTTTTAATGTTTTAATAAACATTTTATTGACAACCTCCATACATATACCCAATGTAACCTGAGCATAAACTCTAACTAAACCTCCTTTGCCCCCACACTGAATCCCCTCTTCTTTCCAACTAGTTCCTCTTCTGTTTAATGTCATCATTTTTGCCCTTATATTATGTAGGTCTTCTGAAGGTAATGTCAGTTGTTGTGAGAGCATGAGTGCAACAGCCATTTTGTTTCTGGAACAAATCAGCCCTCTTGTTTGGTTCTTACATTTTTTGGGGGGGGGTTGTTTTTAGGAAGGGTCTCACTCTAGCCCAGGATGACCTACAATTCACTGTGCAGATTCAGGGTGTCCTCGATCTCATGGTACTCTTCCTACCTCTGCTTCCAAAGTGCTGGGATTAAAGGTGTGTGCCACTGCACTTAGTTTGTCAATTACATTTTTCTGCCACCACTTCCAAAATGGTCCCCGAGCCTTGTAGGGTGAGATAGAGATGTTTTAGTTTGTGCCAAGTACTCCACTATTACTCTCATCATTTGGATGAGTTTTGAATCTCACCAGCAGCCCCGTACATGTGAAAAGAGAAGCTTCTCTAACTAAAAGCTAGAGGAGCATTAATAAAAGGGCATAAGCATAAATATTTAGAGAAGTTTGGTGTACATAATATATCCTTTTAGCCAAAGAACCAGTAATTGCTTACACCTAGGTCTTATGACTCTTCAGCTAAAGCAGACCTCAATTCTGAAACTACACAAACAGTTATTCTTTGGCAAAAGTTGACATTACTATAAAATATGAATATCTGAGCTAGAGTGATGGCTTAGCATTTAAGGTGCTTGCCTGCAACACCAAAGGACCCAGGTTCGATTCCCCAGGACCCACATAAGCCAGATGCACAAGGTGGCATATGCATCTGCAGTTCGTTTGCAGTGGCTTAAGACCCTGGTGTGCCCATTGTCCCTGTCTCTCCCTCTCTCTTTCTGTCTCTCTGTCTCTCTCACTCTCTCCCAATTTGTCTCTATGTAGCTCAAATAAATAAATAAATAATTTAAAAATCATGTATATCTAAATAGGAGTATTGTGGATAAAAACCAGGAGCTCATGAGATTGGAGAAAGGAGGCTTTAAAGCAGAGGATAGGAGGGCTGGAGAGATGGCTTAGCAGTTAAGGCACATGCCTGTGAAGCCTAAAGACCCCAGTTCGATTCTCCAGGTCCCACATAAGCCAGATGCACAAGATGGTGCATGCATCTAGAGTTCGTTTGCAGTGGCTAGAAGCCCTGGTGCTCCCATTTTTACTCTCCCTCTCTCACTTTCCCTCTCTGTCTCTAATAAATAATAAATAAAAATAAAATCTTTAAAAAAGAAGGGGGTAGGAAAAAATAATAGAATATATGAGATATTAAAGTGGAAGGAGGAATGCTTGTGGGTAAAAAAATACAACAGAAAAAGAGGTGGACGAGAGGTAAAAGGGAGAATCAACCAAAACAATGTTGTATAAAACTGCCATAAGGAAATTTCTTACCTTTTAAACTAATTTAACAATTTTTTTTAAAAAGTATACCTTTAATGTGTTTAATTTTTGCGTTTTTGACATTTTCATACAAATTACATTTTGACCACACGTACCCCACATTGCCTCTCTTATTCCTCTTAGACATTGTAGTTCTTCACGTAGTTACCAGTGGCTATGCACCAAAAAGAATGACTGGCTTTCCACAGCAACCTTTAACGGCTAATTAGCTCATTAGGAGATGGTGTGGCCTCCCAAGGCCCTCCCTTATCTGTAACAGTGTTGACAGGCCTCATCATGTGCGGGTCTTGTGTAGGAGGCCTCAGCTGACTTAAGTTCATGAGTGCAATGGCCATATCATGTCCCATTGTCAGAGTTCAACAACACTGCTCCTCCCCATCCTCCAGTTCTGGCAGTCTTTCCATCCCATGTTCCTCCATGTTCCCTGAGCCCAGGTAGGGGAATTATGTTAGCTTGCCATATAGGGCTAAACAATCATCACTTTTTTCAGCATTTGACCAGCTATGATTCTCTGCATTGACCTCCCACTGACAAAAAAAAAAAAAAGCAAGCAAAAATAATGCTTATCTGATCAACGCTGAAACCAGAACTGATTTGTGGATATAAATATAAAAATAAAATTTTTGTTAGCTGGAACTATGTTTTTGTTAGTAACATAGAATTGATATTTTGTTTCATGTATTATATTTGATCAGTTGCCAAGTTCTCTCAAATATGACCACCGCTCCTTCTCTCCATACCTATTGTATCACCCTGCTTCACATCTACACTCTCTATCACTAGATGTGTATTCATTCCAAGAAAGATGTTATTATCTCCAGTGGTCAGACTTGTTCTTTCATCCACCTTAAACATGTATTCTTATTTCTTAGTCTGAGTTTGTTTTTCCTCTTCTTCTCAGGTCCTAAGTGCAAACCACAGATTTGCCATTCCCTCATTTCTTCCAGAAAGGATTTCCCCCTAGGCCCACTGATACTCCTTCACTTGTGATCTTTCATAGCTTTTAAAGTCAGCAGCATGCAGCAAATCACAAACACAAATGATGCTATTGATATCTACCAATGTTTGAAGTCTAATTCTGTACCTTCATTACAAGCACCCTTAGGAGAACAATGGTAACTCATGTTTACAGATCTACTGTTATGTCAGGACAACCCTGCACTCTGACTGAAACCTTGTTCTTACTGATTTGGTCCTATATGTTACTTATTGTTTTTACTTTTTCTATGTTACTACATATATATATATATATATATATATATATATATATATATATATATATATATATATGTATATATATGAGGAAAAAATATAGGAAAGGCAGAAACTGCTATGGGAAAATATCTTCATTTTCAGGAAGCATGCAGTGAATTCTGGGACCAAGTGAGGGATGGAATGTTCATATGCACCAAGGAGAATGACCCTGTCATTGGCCTAGATGGAAAAATGCATGCAAACAAGTGTGCCATGTGTGAAAGTGTGTTGTAAGTATCCACTCCATGTCTATCCCTGAGTTCTTCATCACTTTTCATCCATGGACCTCAGCTTCTTCATATGTGTATATATTCCCTAAGTTGTATGATAGAAAATCTTATGACAGAAGGATATATTACATAATACTCAATGACATAATGGTGTTATTTTCTGTTCTCTTATCCTTCTATCTTCTAATTATATGAAGTGGACACTCGCCTTAGCAGTAGAAGTTTCTAACACTTGATGGTCTTTATTTATAGCCAAGAGAAAGCAAAGGTTTCATTATCTGAATTGCATACTCTCTTTGATCTCTCCTGACTCTGATACCCTGTAACTCCTTGAATATATTCAGGTATGGGTTTGAGAAATGCAGATGGATTAAGAACTATGAGCCTAGTATATAAATACTGGCAAAATACTTGAACAAAATGTGAACTAAAGAATTTTTTTTTTAGAGCCATCATAATTCCATGTAAGTGAAATACATGCTCTGGTAAGTGACTTGGTGTAGAGTAAAACCCTAGGAATTCTACTCATGTACTCAAATGTCCAAAAATATCACTGTGTTAAGCTAGTCAGGGCATTCTGAAAGCTTCCTTTGCCAGGTGGTAAAGGTAAACCTGTGTCCAGAGTTTTAGTGTGTGGGACAACATAGGAGCACTATTCAAATTTCATATTGCAATTGTGATTCCAGAACTAAGGTTTGAGATTAGCACAAACCTGAAAGCCTTCTAATCCCCTTTTGAGATTCACCCTAAAGTAAATGCTGAAAAAATACTCAAATTATATCTGTTTAAAACGCCTACCTATTGCTTTTCTCAACTTTTACAGGTCTTGAGCCATCCTTAAATGTATGCACACAGTTACTTAGAAGGAAAGGTGAAGAGTAGGCAGTAGAATAAACAGTGGTCTAAGATTCAGCTATGGGGTTTGTCTCATTTGTTCAGGTTGCTTATGATGTGTCAATGACCACATCATATCTATACAAAAAGGTAACAATAAGGTTTGGTGTGGTGGTACATGCCTCTAATATTAGCACTTGGGAGGCTGAGGCAGGCATATCATGAGCTTGAAGGCAGCCTGGCTATACAGCAATGCTACTGCCTCAAACAAAAAAACAAACAAAAAATTATGACTTACAATAACAACAACAACAAAAATATTGGGCTTATGATGAATTTCAAAAACCTATCTTCAATGTCATCTAGACTTCAATCATAATTGCAATCCCAAACTTGAATTGCTATGTGAACATTAGCTCTATTAAAATAATATTTAAATATTTATTTTATTATGAATCATTCTTTATATTATGATGGGATAATTATCTAAGGACATAATCGCTTGCTTTTGTTATTGATAGTAGTTATTTCGGTAGGAAAAGTATCACAGATAAACAAGTCAAGACAATTGTGACTTCTTACAAATTGAAGTTACTGGCCTACAGAAAATCAGATTATCTGAAGGCATCACACTGCTAAAATGTTTGCTTGTGTCATTATTACTTATGAGAGGAAGAAAAATGGGCTTCTGACTTTGCATATTGTTTAAAGCAATGGCACCACCTAGGATGGCTCTGTTTGTCATGAAGACTCCTGACATTGATTGTCAAGATCTTTACTCTTTCTGGAAATAATATCAAAAGAATTGGAGAGCTGAACTTAGAGTGTGCCTCCTTATGTTGCAGTAAACTTGAAGAAGAGAAGAAAAATAATGATCAAGAAGAAAAGGAGAAAGCTGAAGAGGACAAAGTGAAGAGAGAAGCAATCCAGGTAGTTTTCTCTTGTCTTTGGGATAATTCTCCCTGGGGAACACCAATCTCAGCAGCTTTCATGATTGTATGTCTAAGAAATGTCCTTCCCTAGTACAGCTGTTTTCCTCTTGTCATTTGGTATATTCTATAGCTGTGCACCAAGCATTTTTATATCCCCTTCCCCTGCTTTTTCTTGTTGGGAACATCTCAATTTTATAGTTCTCTGTTGGAGTCAGGTTTGCATTGCTGGCAGAAATCACCTGACCAAAAACAACTTGTGGGGGAAAAAAAGTTTATTTTGGCTTACAGACTCAAGGGTAAGCTCCATGATGGCAGGGGAAAACAATGGCATGAGCAGAGGGTGGACATTACCCTCTGACCAACATAAGGTGGACAATAGCAACAAGAGAGTGTGCCAAACACTGACAAGTGGAAACTGGCTATAATTCCCATAAGCCCACTCCCAACAATACACTCCATCCAGGAAGCTTTAATTCCCAAATCTCCATCAACTGGGAATCCAGCACCCAGAACATCTAAATTTATGGGGGACACCTGAATCAAACCACCACACTCTCTCTACTCTTAATGTTACTCTATAATATTAACTTTTGACCCCAAAGAAAAAGCAAATTTTTAGAAACATAACATAAATTTTATTACCTAATTGCTCTTAGATTCTCTTAGAGTAGAATCAAGACCTTTCTAGGAGCTTATGTAGCTCTGCATTGACTGATCACTGTCATATCTCAGAACACATTATCTATTGTACAAACTGTTTACCTTATGCTGGTTATACTGGCCATCTTGCTGCCTCCTTGGCATGTCAAGAATTGAATTATGGCTACTTGTGTTGTGGCTAGAAAATGTGTGGACTCCTATTATCAGGTATCAAATACTTACTCCATCTTCTCCTCAGTAAAGTTGTACAGGTAGCATTTTGGGTTATTAGTTTCCTCATTTACAAAAAAATATATTGTTATCACATATATTATTTTATACTCCTAAGAAATTTATCCATGCATAGCAGCACAAAATATCCTATATCCTGTCTTCAGCACATATCACATTAATCACTAATATTATTCACTTAGTTTTTGTGTCCAATAGGATCTATCACATTGGACAATTCATCAACATTTCAAGATACTGTGAACTTTGTCTTCAATGAGTTTGATCTTAGGAAAGTTTCTTCTGTCTTTCAAAAATAGGTCCCATTACCTTTCTTATGATTAATATTAACTGTTCCCTAAAGATTTTTCTCAGGTGTGCAGTATACTTAATAGCCCTATCATTTATTGCTCTATTTTTTTTGAATTACATAATTTGTTTTATTCTAATTTATAGCTCACTTCCTATATATTTGCCAAAGAAAATTCTTTGTTAGTTTCATATAATTACTCTGACAAATTACCCTAACTTGGTTTCTTAAAGCAACACAGTTTTTTATCTCTGATTTTATAGGTTAAAAGTGTGAAAGGGACGTAGATACATTTCTTTCTGCACTATTGAGGGATAAACCCATTTCTCTGTTTCTCCCAGCTTCTGGAAGCCACACTTATTCTATAGTCCTTGGACCCTTTCCTCCACCTCCACAGCCAGCAATGCTGAATCTCCTTAACTGGGCTTCTTTGTCATATCTCACAATCTAGTTTCTCTTATTCTTTCAGCTTTGGGTATTATCCCCTGCGGTTACATTGAGTCCATTAGGGAAATCCAGGATTGTCTTTCTATCTCAAGATACTTGGTCATGTCTATAAGTCTTATGTTGCTATGTTAAGTAATATATTTGTAGATTCTATGTGTAAGACATGGAGGTATTGATAGGAATAATAGTTATTATTCTTCATATTACAAATTTATTTACTATTTTAAAACCAAATTATTCTGTGTCTCTTACAGTTAAGAATGATAAAGAACAATCAGAGATTTTCTAAAAGACTAATAGCCATGATCTTGGGTTCCAAACAATGTGGTGCTTAGGCCTCTGCAAAGAATCTCAGCAAATATTGCCCTCTTGAATCTCTTTCGATACATCTTTGATATTTTGATGCACTATCTCTCAGTTTTCAAAGCAGTCACATGTAGGACTCAGTGTTTACTTATCTGATTCTCAAGTCCTTCATTTCACAGGAACTGTGCAATGCATACCGTTCCCATGTGAGGGATGGCAAGCTACCCTGTACCAGAGAGAATGACCCTATCAAAGGCCTGGATGGAAAAGTCCACGCCAACACCTGCTCCATGTGTGAGGCCTTCTTGTGAGTAGAGCTGCAGCATCTGTTGCTGAGGATAGAAGTGAAGCCTCAGGCAGGCTAGAGTGATGGCATTGAAAGGCCTGTTCCAGGGGGGTAGAAATGAAGCTTGCCTTTCTTACATTGAGTTTGGGGATTTGTTTCTGTAAAGTCATGCACAGTAAATTTTCTTTCTAGTTATTCTGTGTACTGAGAGATACTTGATAATCAAGGGAGGACCATATGCTGGAAGGACTATGTGCAGGTGTCTTCAGAGTTATTGATGTAAAAATGCTAAGTCTTTTGTTCTGTGTGTACGTAGGTCATTGTCATGACTAATACAGAAGTAGTCATTGAGTAATAGATAGTACATTGAAAATTTGCTAATATCCAGTCAGCATCCTTCTTTGTTTTTTGGAGGAGAAAGACAAAATATTTACTTACAACAAAATGCAGGCAGAAAGTATTTAAGGGTTTGCTGTGGTGTGGATGTTTTATGTTTTAAACAACATTTAAAACAGTAACAGTGATAATAGAAGAGTGAATGCAATTGCCTTTCAGTCTTCAAGTGCATAGAGGCATAAGAATGTAATAGTTCCACTTAAAGAGATTTCCTTTTAAGAGGCATTGGGTGCTAAGAATGATTCTTCCCATCCCTCTCTTACAGTCTACAAGAAGCAAAAGAAAAGGAAGCTACATCCAGAGCAAAAGTGAAAAGAGAAACTGTAAAGGTACTTGTCCTGCAATGTTCCTACCACAAGGAAAGGGTGAAGTTCTGGAATTTTGCTGTGAAAACAAACAAACAAACAAACAAAAAAAAAAAACTTGTTAAATTGTTAAAGGCCTTAGCTGTGAGGGAACTTGAGGCTCATTTACTCCAAAGTCTGACAACAGAACAGTTGATTATTTGGTTTTCAGCCATTTTGCCTCTACCCTTATGAAGTGTTCTGTAGTTGTAGCTATAAAACAGCCAAAGAGCGTGCAAATACAAGGACATGGCAGCCTTTCTTCAGAACCTTATTCACAGAAAAACAGGCATATGTGTGAGAGGTAAATTTTGTTCAGAGGACACTGTTCCTAATTTGCTTAATTTATATATTATAAAATAAAGATTTAAATTCAGAGAGAAGGGGGCTGGAGGGATGTTTTGATATGCCAAACTACCTGGCATTGATTCCCCATTACCCAGATAGAGCAAGATGCACAAGTGGAACATGGAGTTCATTGCAGCAGCAGGAAGCCCTTACATGTCCATTATCTTTATCGCTCTTCTTTCTCTACTTGCAAATAAATAAATAAAACTATTTAAAAATTATAAAAATTTCAGAGAGAAGGAAGAACTTGCTTACAAAATTAGTAGCATGGTAGTATCAGTTTTTATATCTTTCTAGTTCAAAGTTGTTCTTACAGGTAAAAAGTTAGAAACAACAGAATTCAAAACTAGACTTTATAGCCCTAAATCTATCATTCTTTTTAAATACATTATGTGTTTTCAAAAGACTGCAGTTGAAAGTTAATGGCATGATTTTTAATTTTATTTTTTATTATTTTCTGCTGTCAACCTGTGGGGCAGAAAAAAAAAAGTTTAAATGACTAATTATAGGGATGTTATTACAACCTATGTTTATGTCTCTTACCCACCAGACTGTTATGCAAAAATAGTCTGTAAAGCTGCATGACACTTGGATTCTACAGGACTGAATTATTTACAATTGTAGTGAACATATTTGTGAATTTGAATTTAAAAATAGTATGTGTAGTTTATATACAAAATGGCTTCACTTTTCCATATCACCAGGAGATAATCCTTAAGTAGGAAAATTTTGAACTTTTCATTAGGTATTACAGGCAAATGGTTCTCATCTGTTGTATTTCCTCTGCAAAAATACAGCAGCTAAGGGATCTGACAGTTAATTATAAGGCAGAAGGAAAATCTGCATTATCACTGAAATTCAACTTTCGTTGAAAATTTTAGGAGAAACACAAAATCAATCCTAATTGCCATCAGTAATAAGCTATATAGTCTTAAGTGATTTGTTTCTCTCTTGGTTCCTCACATAGGTGTGGAGGTAATGTCTATTAAGTACTTCCTAGATGTTAGTCACCAGGCATTTACATAATACATTATTTCAGATATTCTCATAATAGTTGCAAACAGATCAGATCCTTAGTGTGTACTGACCTTTATTATTTCAATATTGAAATATAGGTACTTTTATTTCTATTTTATAGATGAGGTAATTGAAATACAGAGAGATGCTCAAGGCATCTTGGTAGGAAAATTGTAATTCTCACAATATAACATTGCTGTCAATTTGTAGTGTTTGTCAAAGTATACTGAGAGCATTATTCTAAATTCTTTAGGAAGGGGTAAGAATCCAGGGGCAGAGGTAGCAGTGAAATCAGGTTATGAACAGAAAACTTTAGTGTGTGAGTACGTTTGGTTCTTGGAAGAGAATATTGGGAGGCATAAGAAGGAATTTTTTCCAAATATTTGAAAGAATCTAATCTGGAACAAGAAAAATGTGCCTGACTTTTTGGAGGAATATAAAACATTTCTTCCTTATCAGCTGGGCCCAAGGATTATACTCATCTTATTTTAAATAGCCTAGGAAAATAAGCCTTAAATTTAGGAATCCTATCAGATTTATTAGAGTTATTTCCCAAGATTCTTTAAAGTAGTACTGTGGCTAAGTTTTAGGAACTACCTTGTAGAAACTTTAGAATGAATTATGTGGAACATAACACTGCAGGTATCAGTGCAGGTCTTACAACAGAAATTGAGTGACTACTTTGTGGTATCACATAAAAGCATTAAAAGAAAATATTGTTGATAAATAAAACCTGAGGCTTTATCTAAGCATGAGCCCTTTGTGACTATATGAATGTGTTTTGTTTCTGATTCATTAGAATAGACACGAACAATAAATTCCCAGCAAAGACTGTGACCAGTCCTCAGAAAAACCAGCTTGTTGAGAGTGTGATTGCAGGTTCCATTTGTGTTTGAGGGCTAAGTTTCAAGAGAAAAGAACTACAGACCCTTTTGAAAGTCTAATGTGCTCAGTAGGGACTGAATGAAACAATTTCCAGAGGGAAATCCTTAAGTTATTTCCTTTTCCCACCCCTCCTAAGAAGTGCTTATTAGGAACCCAATAAACTGATATCCAGAAAATTCCAAAGCTTTGCCTTTTATCGTTCCTATAGGATACCTGCAATGAGTTTAGGAGCCTTTCTCAAAATGGAGATCTTTTCTGCACACGAGAAAATGATCCTGTGATTGGCCCAGATGGCAAGCAACATGGCAACAAGTGTGCCATGTGCAAGGCAGTCTTGTGAGTTAACAAATACAGTTTCACTGAAGGTCGGGAGAGTGTGGGAGGCAAACATGGAGGCAGGTTTCATATTCATAGTTCTAGAAAGTGACAGTACTAAGTCATTATATTCCATATTAGAGACTTTTAAGTCAGATGTCAATTTGATCCCTTCAATGGCTTATCATAGATTTCCTACTGGGAAGAAAATACAGATTTATTACTTCTCTATATTTACATTTTTAAAGTGTCATATTTCAGAAAAAAATTATAAATAGTTTTTCACACACGATTTGAATGTACATCTAAAATATTTAAGTCATTTACCAGCAATATGATAAATACTTACAGTATGTGTAATGACTCACAAAATAAATGAAACAGATTTTCAGAAATCATGAAGTCAAGGGCTTCTTAAATTTTGGCCACTCATGACCCATTTTTCCTCTCATGACTTCTTTTTCCTCTGAAAAAACTTTTATTACAACCTCAGGTATACAAATGAGTATATAAATCAAACATTTATTAATAAATTATAAAGAAATCTTAAAACAATTTTCTATAAATGTAATTTGACCATTTATTAAAGAAAATAAATTTGCATGTTAATAAGATATATGTGTGCTTGTTCATTTCACATTAAGAAAAATATTAATTGAATATTTAAACTGTAGTACATAGCATATCTTCCAAGCATTTCAGAGATAATCAACATTTTTACTTTATACTCATCAATGCTAAGAATGCCAATGTCCATAAATATGTAGTACAAATTAATAGAAATGTGTTCAGAATCATTTCAGAAGTTGTTAGAATTTCTTTCCTAATTTCAATCCAAAGTTCATCTAATGATATTTTATGAAATATAAGTCAACAAACCATATAGCAAATTTTAAAATCTGGCTCTCTTACACAACATAATTGATGATATGCTAATTTGATATATGATGAGGAAAGATGATAGAATATTAAATGTCTCTATTTTCCTTAATTTAAGTATAGTATTTTTATGGGAGCAGAAAGCTTTGGGCAACATAAATGCTATAATTCCTAAAATACAATAGTCTGGAATCTGAGCTGAAGTTTACCAGCAGTGTTTGGTGCAGTGTGCCATGTTGCATACATTGTACAAACCACATGTTATATGTTCAGAACTAAGGGCCCAGTGAAATACCATGATGCAACAGAAGCCAGCACTGCCAGAAACACCCCAGATTCATTACGTTTTACTTTGGATTACTTTTTAGTTGTTGAACATTTAGAAAATTTTGACTGTTGCTAAATTTATCATGGCCCCTCACATCCAGTTATGTGACCCATTATGTGGTCACACCCTACAGCTGAGAATAGGCATTAGACATGGACATAAGGTGATATGGTACAGTACAGCAATCTTTAAGAAAGATGATGTGAGCCAGGCATGATGGTGCACATCTTTAATCCCAGCACTTGGGAGGCAGAGGTAGGAGGATTGCTGTGAGTCTGGAGCCACCCTGACACTACATAGTGAATTCCAGGTCAGCCTGAGCTAGAGTGGGTGGGACCCTACCTCTAAAAACCAAAAAAAAAAAAAAAAAAAAAAGAAAGAAAAGAAAAGAAAAGAAAAAGTAGAAGAAAGATGAAGTGATGATGTATGTGTATGTATAGGATATTCTATGGTACTTCAGTGAGAGGACAGAGCTAATAGAAAGCTTTAAGTGGAGATAGAACTGGACCTTATAATATGGGCAACACAGACATGACAGGCCAGCATGAGCAATAAGTAGAACAGTATAGGTGAAGATCTAAATTAAGAAAACTGAAATATAAAGAACAAGCCATTCAGTTCACTGAGAATCTATGGACTAGCACCTCGGTCTTTGAGGTCACCTTTACATGTGGTGGAAATTTATTTTTCTTTTTCATTTAAGAGATGAAAAGGCAGGAATATGGTTCCTTTAGGAAGATTCAAATGGCAGAGAAACAAAGTAAAGGAAGGGACTAAAATTTAAAATGGTATGGAAGGGGTCAGAGGTCACAGTAATTGAGTGAGGAGAACGGTGTAGAAGGTGAGTGAACCTGAATGAAGGTGGAGGCATTGTGATAATAGGGCAGGGTATTTTTTTTTTTTTTTTTTTTTTTTTGGCAATAGCTGTGCAAACTAAAAGAGAGGAAGCAGTTAAGGGCCATTTCAATGTTTTATTCTTGAAAAGAAGAGAATCCAAGAGGATCATGATTGTTAGAGAAATTAGTTATTTTAGAGTTCTTTTGAATATGAGGACTTTAGAAAAAAATAAATCTGGAGGTCCTCAGTTGAGCATTTATGAAATGCTAACTAATTGCTCACCTTGTGTTGTTGGTGTTCTTGTATATGTTGGTTTTCCTTTACTCTAATGAGAGCTTTCTCAGAGGCCTTGACATAATCAACCTTTTGTATATCAGAGAAGAGGGCCTTGAACACAGTAGTTAGCAAGTAAACTCTGATAGTCATATGATTGGAAATAGGCTCTTGTTTCTCCCAGCTCTTGTCCCCTTTCTAATCTTTCCCTTTCTAATTTCCAGTGAGAAAGAAAATGAAGACAGAAAGAAAAAAGAAGAAAATCAGAGAATCACGTCAGGACATGGTTCTGGTAGTGACAAAGGGAAAGATCAGGTGAGAACAAGTTCTGACCTCCCCAACACACTGCCCACAGCACCATGACCAAGGCAAAGAGAGGACAGGGAGTAGAGATTGAACAGGTGCTTGGAAGAATAGAACATTTCCCTTAAGACTGTAAGAAATATATTAACCATGGCTGCTTCTCTAGGACTTCTTTGGGCTTCTTTAAACTTTGAGATGATTAAAAACATGAGGAGTGTATCCCAATCTCTTGACACTGTCCTCTTAGCCCAGACCTCATGTCAGTATTCACTTGCATTTTCATCACATTCTCCTCCCTTCCTGTCATTACTCTTTATTGCTCAGAATGAAGCCAAGGTTTTTGAGATATGCTTTCTATCAATCTAAGGCAGAACAATGTGGTAAGAGCATGTACCTGACAGTCAGTACAGCCATATCCCTTGCCACTGGGACATGTGAAACTTTTAATAAATTACTCTATCTAATGTAAAAGTAATCTTAAAGAGGTATAGTAAAATAATTCAGGTAAATTTAGCACATTTGAGATATTGTCTCAGCATGACACAATTGCATACAACAACACAATTTCATGAGACTTTTTTCTTCCTTTTGTATGTATATGTGTATGTGGTGTATGTCTATGTATGTGGGTGCCCATGCTTCCGGAGGCTAATGTTGATGTCACATGTTTTCCTCTTTCTCCATCTTACTATTTTTTGAGACAGTTTCTCTCAGCTTGGGGCTAGGCTGGGCATCAAGTCCTAGGGATTCTGCTTCCCCAGCACTGGGAATGCAGATGTGTGCCACCATGCCTAGCTTATACACGGGTGCTGGTGATTGAACGTAATGCTTGTGCAGCTAGCACTTTGCCCATTAAGCCTTCTTCCAAGCCCCCATTATCTACTTTTTTCTGGCCTTGAGATATCAAGACCATTTATTTGTTTCCAAATCCAACAAAGACTCAATATATACCTTTGGTAAAGTCTGTCCTTTCTGTGGTTTTCTCATATCTTCTGCTTTAGGAAGAGCAATTCTCTCAAACAGTAGGGATGTTTACACTTTTTGTCCATGCTCTCCACAGCATGAAGGAACCTTGACATTTTGCATAACTTGTGCTTTTCCCCAGCATTTTCTTTCTCTTTATTTTTATTTTTTTAATTATTTTTTATTTTTGGAGAGAGACACAGAAAGAGACAGACAGAGAGGGAGAGGGAGACTGATAGAGATGGGCACGCCAGCAGTCTCTCAGCTGCTGTGAACAGAATACAGATGCGTGCGCCCCCTTGTGGTCAAGTGAAGCATTGCGCTCTTGGTTCACTTTGCATCTGGCTAAACGTGCGACCTGGATATTGGAACCCGGTTCTTAGGCTTAGCAGGCAGGCGCCTTAACTACTAAGCCATCTCTCCAGCCTGCATTTTCTCTCTTTTTTATTTATTCCAGAACTCAGAACATTTTATCCTATAAAATGCCAGTTAGTAATTACTTGAGACATTTTGGATCCTATGATATCTGCTACAACTATTCAGTTCTCATATTATTGTGGGAAAGAAGTCATAAATAATGCCTAAAAATAAATAAATTATTAATCCTGCACATTAGAACAGGTAACAAAGCATATTTGTGTTTTAAGAGACAGTTTCTTGACCTTTAGAACATTTAGAACATCCTTTTAGTTCCCTGCATAGATGCTAGAGAAAAGACTATGATAACTGGCCCCCCATGATATGGGTGAATGTAGCCCTTCTTTCCTTGTGTATAGTACTCTAGATGAACTAATACTTGTAAGGAGAAGCAGGCAAGAACTGTTCCTACTCAAACTATTTTATGAATTCAGCCTGGATTGAGTAACCCAGGAGACCTTCTTTCTTCTCCCTTGTCAGGACTCTTGTGCTGAGTTTCGAGGAAATATGAAAAATGGAGAACTCAGCTGTACACGGGAGAGTGACCCCGTACGTGGTGCTGATGGGAAATCATACAGCAATAAATGTTCCATGTGTAAAGAATTACTGTAAGTACTCTTTGGAAATGTCTAAGAAAGACATGTATTCCTCCTGATAATGGTCATTTCCATTGCTCCATTCGTGAAAGTTGTTCTTTTTTTATTTCTAAATAGTTTTCTTGTATTAGGAACATGAATCCAAGAGGGACAGCTAACGAAGTGGCAGACCCCTCCTCTGTTTGCTACATAACCTCTAAGTGCCATTTTGATAGATAATTTTATTTCACTGTCCGTGAATCCTAAAAGAATTCATGATGGTCGTTTGCAATAATTGGCCAGTATACCTTAGGAAAAATAGTTTCTTGCCAGTTGTATGGAATATGCTATAGAAAGAGGAGGGTGTTATTTCTATTTATCTTTCTGTAGTGAATGGTACTAGGTTAGAGTGCTAATGAGCCATTTCAGTCACTTTGATTTATGTTGTCCATCTGTAATTAGTAATATTCCTGCCTATAAATTAAGTTAGTTCTAGACAACTGTGTGCTACATTTATTGTCTCAAACTTACCATGATACTCCTAATTATGACATTTGATTGCTTTCCTACAATATACATGCATTCATCACAGTTGTACCTGAAAAATTACTATGTTGTGAAATATGATATGAAATGCTACAATTTTACAGATGAGAAAAACTGAAATTGGCTTAATTTATAATCTCATGCAAAATGAACTTCAGAATCAAGCTAGAATACAGTACTGAATACCAGCCTAGAATGTATTCTGCATTGCTACCTTTCTTCTATAGAAGCAGGATGGGGCAGTGTAAGGGGTTTAGCAGCAAGGTGACTGTTTCTCCTCCATGGTCCTTGGGCTTTGGTACACTACATAAGATGGAGGAGGCAACAGTAATTATCATAGCTATTTGTTGTTCTTGTTGGGGGTTAAATGAGTTGAACCACATAAAACTCTAAGCCTGGTAGGATGTAAATATATGGAAATGCAAGTCATAGCATAGTTGTCTTTAGTGTTTGAAAAGTGTTAGTTTTACCCAATACATTAGTGACTAATATGGTCTCTTGTATAATACCATGTTATCTATTTGCACATAATACATTGCAATTATAATGAACATAACTGATATAACTCTTTACTAACACCTTTCGGCACTGAATTTTAATAGTGAATAATTTTGTAAAATAACACTGATTCTCAAATACAGATGGTTAAGTTGAGATGTGTTATTATCACATACTTTCCTGGAACAATTAATAGAAAACTTCATAAATTGAATTTTTCATAATCTTTTGAAACCATCCTGTGATAAATGGAATTTTACTATGTGATAAACACTCTATTCATGAACAAGACAAATTTCTAGACATTACAGACATATATAATATAATATAGTGAATACAGAAACTAGGCAAGTAAATCAGTGTAAGTCAACAAAAAGGGAATGGAGCCATTATTTTCTTCATGTGTTCAGGCAAGGCCTGACATTTTAAGAAGACCTGTGGAAATTGGAAAAAGAATGATTCAGAAAAAGCAAGAGTCCACACAAGTCCTAACACTGTATTTGACAGTTAGTAAGAACATGGAAGTAGCAAGAGATCACTGGGTCTCAAGATTACTAAGACTGACATTTATGAGAAATGAGTTTGGAAAGGTAATATAAGGCCTGTAAGGCCATGAGGAAGACATGGGTATTTACCCTATGTATGATCACAGGATGTTTTATGAGCAGATTTATGACTATCACAGGAATTCCACCAAGCCAAGTCATTATAAGCACCCTCTTTTGTCAATATTTACTTGGATAAAATTCCATGAACATAAAGTATAATTTGTTTGAATGTTCCATATGCATTATCTTTCATTTCTTTATTTCTTCATGTTGAGATAAAATTCTTTGAAAATAAACATAGTGGTCCATTATATATGTGTGTGCATATGTATTTTGAAAAGTCAAGTGAAATTTTGAAAAAAAATTAACCCAAACTAGACTTTTTCATTATTTGAATTTTTGGCTAAGTACATCAGACTCACCTGGCTTGTTTATTAAAATTCAGATTATTGAGCCCAAATCCAGATCTTATGAATACAGTGTGGATTTGATCAGTGATTCTGAGCTTTCACTAGTATCTCAGGTTGTTCTTAGGTACATGAAAACTTCACTCACAGACCATTGACATGAACATTTTATGAGAAAGGAAAGACACAGAACACAATTTGACCCTCTTTCTAATTTGTGTTGGCCTGAAAATCAAGTATTGTTACTCTAAGAATGCTAGCTAAGATATACAATAAAAGGGTGAGGAGTCTGGACAGAGTGGAGACTTTGAAATCATTTACAGCCCATACCTTGTTACAAAGGAGCCTCTTGCACAGGGGTTCTAATAATCTAAAGATGAGATCTTCATCTCAAAGAGAGGCAGAAACACACATGTGAAAGAACAGGTTTAGGATACTCTCAGGCCCTTTCATCTACCTATAAGGTAACTACTGACTCTCTTCTTTCCCAGGCAAAGAGAAGCAGAGGAAAAAAATAAAAATTCTGGTTCAAGATCACATGAAAATGGATCAGCAGGAGGAAAGGTGAATTATGAATGAGGTTTGGACAGGACTTTTGGTTTAAGCCATCAAAGACTCAGAAAGAGGTTGTCCATATAGTCCACAGAGACTTCCCTCAGAAAGTCAGAGCTAACAACAACATGAAAGCCACTGGAAGCTTGCTCAGTACAGCAATACAATGCCTAATAAAGTCTTCAGGTATAACACTTTATAAAATACGTTCATAAACATTCTCTCAAAAGCTTCATTAACTATAGCCTTTAAACTTGATTTTAGAGAAAATGAGATGCTGTAGCTATATTAGGTTTTTAAATGCTGCTATAAAAAGTTACTACAAATAGTAGCCTATAACAGGTGATTAACCTACACATACGAGGCTCAGAAGTTCTAAACAGACTCGCTAAGGCCAAGACACTGTGAAGTTGTGTACTTTATTGAGTTCCAGAGAAGAATCTATACCTTTGCCTTTTCTCCCTCTGAAGACTGCCTGCATTCCTTGGTTTGTGGCTGCCTTTAAACCAGTAGTGGTCAGTCAGCTGTGTCTTCTTCTCAATCTTTCTGAAATTGATTCATTCTCTCTCTCTCTTTCTCAATTGTGATTACAAGTATTATCTCCAATAACTACATATTCTTCCAAATTCAAATCCAATCTGAACTGGCAACCTGAATTGCACATTCAGCCATCATACCTCTGACAGATAAAGCAACATATTTACAGACACTAGAAATTAGGACATAGATGTATGTCTTAATTCTGTCTACTGCAGCAAGGTTTAAATGGACACCAGACTCTTGAATGTGAATCTTCTTATTTTCAAATCCAGTGAAATACTACGTGAAAACAGAATTTTTGATCATTTTTTTCCCTTATTTTCAGGATGTATGTGATCAGTTTAGAAGCAAAATGCAAAATGGCAAGCTTCTCTGTACTCGGGAAAGTGACCCTGTCCGGGATCCAAATGGCAAGATGCATGGAAATAAATGTGCTATGTGTAAGGAAAGATTGTAAGTATTTTCCAAAAAGGATGTATGACTGAGAGTCTTGAATGTATAATACTGATACCTCAGCAGCTTGAGAAAATAGCAAATGTTTAGAGGTAGGTCTTGTAACTAATATGCTATGATTTCTTTTTGAAAAATGTTTCTTTCCATCTTTCTTTTAGAGAAAAGGAAGCAGGTGAAAAGAAAAAGAAAGACGATGAAGTTAAGAGAAACACAGGAGAAAAGAAAGATGAAAAGGAGGTAATAAATTAGACATTTTAATACCAAAATTTGGCTGTGCGTTGTGTGAGGAATTTGTTTTGCACATATTTAAATTTTTATTTTATTTTATTTTTGGAGAGAGACACAGAGAGAGACAGACAGAGAGAGAGGGAGAGGGAGACAGATAGAGAATAGGCACACCAGCAATCTCTCAGCTGCTGTGAACGAAATCCAGATGCATGCGCCCCCTTGTGGGCAAGTGCGGCATTGTGCCCTTGCATCACTGTGCATCTACCTAAACAACGTAGGACCTGGAGATTGGAACCAGGTTCTTAGGCTTAGCAGGCAGGCAACTTAACCGCTAAGCCATCTCTCCAGCCCTGCACATATTTTTGAAATGCCCACTCTCTTGTAATCATTGAGGACGCAGTGGTGCACAAGGGAAAACATGGCTGGGTCTTACAAAGTAGTTGCCTGCCACTCAGCACTCTGAGAGCAACTCTAGTGCAAAAACTTTACCTGTGTAGAACTAATGAACATTGCCATAATATTGGGATTATGCATTCAGTAAATTTCACTTCCAAAGTTGTAAAACAAATAGTTGAGAAGTGAGAGCAAGCAGACGAAAATTAAAAGCAAGAAAGTGAAAAACAGAACTTTGGAGCCATGTGTGATATCTGCGTTAGCTAGCACTTGACTGCCACCTCGTGTTCAACTGGGGCTTATAAAATAATGATTCACCATGTTACTATACCAACACAGAATAGTGCACAGCACATTCCACCGGTCTGTGAAATCTAATTCATATAGCAAAACTATAGCTCTATGTTTGGGAGTATACATGCACACATATACATAATATGCATTTACAAAACATTGGGATTTTTGTTAATGTGTCAAAAGAGAGCTTTGTTTTTAAACTATACATTCAAAACACTATACAATTTGCAAATTACTATATCTAAACAGCACAAAAATGTGTCACACGGGTTGTTCTAATCTTACAATTGAGAAAAGAAATCAAAATAATGTAAAATAAATAAATAAATAAATAAATAAATAAATAAATAAATAATAAATAGAAAGTCAAGAGATGAAACCCTTAAAGCAAGGATCTACAATGAAGATGGGTGCTATTACATGCTGTTACATGCTTTTACATGTGTTTAGTGCTGTGGGCACCTGAAAAACAAAATAATTCCAAGCGCTAGGGACATGACTCACCAGGTAAAGGCACTTGCATGAAAACCTGCAGGCTTGGGCTCAATTCCCCAGTACCCACATAAAGTTATATAAAGCACAAAGAGATGCACGTGTCTGGAATTGGTTTGTAGCAGCAAGAGATAGTAGTTTGTTCAACTCCCACCACTCTCATAAATAAAAAAATAAAATAATTACAGCTACTTCTGAAAATGGTGGTTGTGAGACACAGTATATTGATTGGTTATTCAATTCCAGTGATGTTTTTAATTCAGTAAATGAAACTAGGCATGAAATTTTTATGGGTAAAGAGAGGAGAATAACTATAGTCTAAGTTACCCTCATCCAGTATCTTTCAAGACAGTCTTTCTATACGTCCACTTTTTCTCAAAGATAATGGAAGTCTCCAAGACTTCTCGGAATCTTTAATGATTTCAAAAGAAGCCAAACCTCATGACTCAGTTCCCTTGACTTCTGTTTAAAGTTTTTTTTTTTCAATTAACAAGGCCAGCTCTGTTTTCCTAGAAATGGATAGAAGTTTTATTCTCTGACATGTAAAATCAAAGAAACAAAAATAAGCAGCTTAGTTGTCAGCAGATATCTGTTCACAAGTTCAATATTTTAATTACTTCATACTTCTGAGTCTTTGTTTTCTCAATGTAAAATGGAGATAATAAATAATAAATATATAAGGTTTTCTATGATCACTAAAATATCTACTGGAACATGAAACAAATGCCTGGCATATAAGCACATAGGATAAAAATTTTATAAAATACCACTGAGAAAAAAAACTACAAGTTTATTACACATTTGTATGCCTTGATAGAGAAGTATTTTTAGATTATTCCTTCATTTAAATTATATTTTAAAAATATTTTATTTATTTACTTGAGAGAGAGAGAGAGAGAGAGAGAGGAGCTGACAGAGATAGAGAGAGAATGGGTGTGTCATGGCTTCTGCCCAGTGCAAACTAACTCCAAATGCATGTGTCACCTTATGCATCTGGATTACATGGGTACTGGGGAATCAAACCTGGGACCTTAGACTTTGCAGGCAAGCACCTTAACCACTAAGTCAACTCTCCAGCCCTAGAAGTTAATTTTTTTTTAATGAGTACACTTGCAAACAGACAGATTTTGACCTCAATTTTACAAAGCCTATATAAAAATGAGATGAGGGCTGGAGAAATGGCTTAGCAGTTAAGGCACTTGTCTGCAAAGCCAAAGGACATAGGTTTGATTCCCCAGGACCCATGTAACCCAGATGCACAAGGTAGCACATGCATCTGGAGTTTGTTTGCAGTGGATGGAGGCCCTGACACATCCATTTTCTATCTGTCTCTCTTTCTCTCTGCTTCTTCCTCTCTCTCTTTCTCAAATAAATAAATAAAACTTTAATAAATGAGGTGAGTTGTCTGAGGCAGTAATGAAATTCCACCAGGCAAAACAGGTTAAACAAATTACCTGTAAGCAGAGGCAGAGGTTGCAAATTTTAGGCAGTCTGTGAATACCTTGGCCTCAGTTGCCAGGATCAGTGCAGTGAGTGCTAATCCAGAAGCAAGAGAGAGCTTCCCCAAATCAAAATTTTGAAAGCCCTGTAGCAACACAGGGCCATATTCACTTCTCTTTGCCATTTTCTAGGACGAGTGCATGGAATTTCGAAAGAGGCTGAGGAATGGTCAGCTCACCTGTACCCGGCAGAGGGACCCAGTGCGTGGAGCTGATGGAAAAGTCTACAGAAACCAGTGCTTCCAGTGCAGAGCCATCTTGTGAGTGAAAGTGCTCAGCTCAGATTTCTGCTGGCAGGGACCCTATATTTTTAGATATTGTTGAATGAAAACATATGTGTGACTCTATGGGGTCATAAATATAAGTCCCTTTACAATCAAGTCCCTTAAGTTTCTGAAATAGCAGAAAGACTGCATTTGGAGAGAGGAAATAAGGTTGTCAGTTGCTAACTATTAATACATCTAGCTGTGTCACTGCTTTTTCCTTTTATTGACAACTTCTTTAATTGTAGACAATATCCCATGTACTTCCCTCCCTTCCCCCACTTTCCCCTTTGAAACTCAGTCTCCATCATGTCCCCACCCCCTCTTAATCAGCCTCTCTTTTCAGTTTGATGTCATGATATTTTCCTTCTATTATGATGGTCTTATGTAGGTAGTGTGAGGCACTGTGAGGCCATGGATATCCAGGCCATTTTGTGTCTGGAGGAGCACATTGTAAGGAGTCCTACTCTTCCTTTGGCTTTTACATTCTTTCTGCTCCCCCCTTCCTCAATGGACCCTGTGCATTTGGAAGGTAGGTTTGAGATGTTTCAGTGCTGAGCACTCCTCTGTCACTTCTTTTCAGCACCATGGTTGCCACCATCCAAAAAGAGAAGCTTCTCTAACCAAAAGTGATAGTAGCATGAATATATGGGTGTGGACATTAAGAGAAGTGCTTACTGGGCAGTTTGGTGAGCATAGTATATACGTTTAGCGAGACTCCAGCAGACATTACACCCTTAGGGCTCATGACTACCCCTGTCATATGTTTTCAGTATCAGGGATGTATTCCCTCCCATGGAGCGGGCCTCCAGTCCAATTAGAGAGCAGTTGGTTCACCCCATAACAGACATGCCACTTGGCCTGGCTCATTTGGCCTGGCTGGCCAAATTTAAAGCTTTCAGTGTTTCCTGTTGAGTACCTTCACTGGTGTTTTCTCTCTCCCATTGAACTGCATGCAGCATTGTATGGCACAATGTAGGTCGAGTCCTAGCCAGACCACATGCTAAAAGAAACCAGGCCATACCCCTCAGGTTTTCTCACCAGGATGGCAGGTAGTCAATGACGGATTAAGACCCCATGAGATGGGGCAACCTAAGACAGGCACCATCGCATGTGATGAGCCCTTGGGGCCTGGGGTCAACAATGGCTTGGCAAAGAACCATGCCTCCCAGGGTCACCAATAATAAAAACAAAAAGGAGGATATGTATGGCACAATGCAGGTCGGGCCCTAGCCAGACCACATGCCAGAAGAAACCAGGAAGTGGCTTCTGTGGACGTGGCATTCTGCAAAGGCCTGGCGTGACAACAGCTACAGTCACATGCTCACGAGAAACCTGCTGCGAGATGATCTGCCTGGAGACAGGCTGTCATTGGTCACAAGAAAGGGACCACCCCATACAATGATTGGCCAGCCAAACCCTTTAAACCCCCTACACTTCCTTGAATAAATGAGTTTGCAGCAGCTCACCCTCTGCCTGCTTCCACCCAACTCCCAGAGTCTGTGTCATGACTCCGCACCTCTCACCCCCTACTCAGCGGAGACCCTGCGGTCCCTCCTGGGCTGGCCGTAGGAGGAACCCCAACACAGCATAGCTTTTTCCAACTTTCTGTCAGCTGGTCCACATGAAAGAGGCTTTCAGCTCAGCTCCAGCAGGTTTTCTCAGTGAACTTGCCATCCAAGTATGTGGAGTCTTCAAGCTGTGTCACTTTTTACCCACTTCCATCATAACAGAAGATCTTGTTCCACAACTATATCAGACTTGATAGAAAAGTCATTTTTAAAAATATAGATTTTTATACTTCACATATATATTGAATAAGAATTTCAAGGCTGGAGTGTTTCTAGCTTACTGTAATGAACAACCAAATTTCCAGAACACTAGACTTTACAGTATGGTGGTGGTTATCATAAACACTGTGCAAACAATAACACTCAGCTTCATAGTGCATGTTCTTTGAGGTGGGGATTGCCACTTTTGCTCTTTGAATTCACCTGTCTTTTTTTTCTCAATATATCATCATGACCAGGCTCTGATAGAATGTTCTAGGGCACTCCTATATTTTATTGGGATTACTTATTTTCCCACTGGGAAGTTATAGAAGTGATCTTTGTGAATACTATTTTAATTTATTTTTTCTTTCTTTCACAAGACTTCAGGAAAAGCCATCACACACTAGACGCACTGAGCGAGAAGGTAGACTAGAATCTTCCAGTTCTTCTCTGGTAAGAATGATTATTTCTGAGGAACTTGATTTTTCCCTTGATGTTTCATGATTCTGACCCTGGCATTCCATGCTTTCTATTTGCACAGAAGGATCTGGAGAGGATGATTCAGTGCAGCTTCAAATGCTCTGAGGTACAAGTGCAGGGCTTGCTTCAAGAGTGCTCTGCAATCACCTCTCCTGTGTTATTCTGCTTTTGGGGATAATTTGCTATAAATAACTTTACCACAGCTGGAAATTTTAGGAAAATGGTCTGTGGTGTGTTTGCTTTCACACATTTTCACTGATGTAGTCAGATTTGTAACTCTAGCCAATCAGAAAGGTTCCCCACTCAGCTTCCACTCATTTGCCTTCCACCACCAATCCTTTCTTAATATCCTAGAATGAAAAATGAAATATACGGTAGATGAGAGTTGAGCCCATTTGAAAACACACTACAAGGAGGCAAAGATGAAGCCCCACAACTCATTACCATGAGACAGAACCCACAGAGGGAATGATGATGGGTTTCACCACCTTGTACATCATACAGCACATGAGAGATGGTTGGAGTGGAGTGGAGTCAGTCAAGTTGGTTCAAAAGAGGAAAAGAGAGAGTAAGTGGGAGATATCAAAATTCTCTTTATAAGTGTATTAAATTGTTAAAATAGGAAAATAATAAAATTGCTAAGAAGTGACACACAAACACACACAAGGAAACAAAAAGCATCTTGTTTTGGTTTCCTCTGGCTAGTTTAGGGCAGTGCTTTATCCCGAAGCTCATTGAACACCACAGTGGTAATTATCTGAAAGTATAATTGCTATAATTGGCTCAGTCCTGCTTTGCCAGAGATTGAAAGTGACATTCTGCACAGGTCTGGTGTGACAGCAGCTACAGTCCCATGCTCACGAGAAACCTGCTGCGAGATGATCTACCTGGAGACAGGCTGTCATTGGTCACAAGAAAGGGACCACCCCATACAATGATTGGCCAGCCAAACCCTTCTTTTTTTTTTTTTTTTTGTTTGCATTCTCTCTGAATATTTAAATTAATATGAAACAATCTAAAGAAGTTCAACTTAAATACATCAGAAGAGCAAGAAATAAGCAAACATTTTTCCATGCCTCTGAAATGGATATTTCCAGATATAGTACTACTTTTTAAGGAATTTATTAATTTAATACAAGTTGTCAAACTTATTGGCATATTTTCATATTATTCTTTAAACATCTATGGTTCCTATAGTGATGTCTTCTTTAATGACACATGCTTTACAGCCTTTGTAGTTGAATTTTTAAAAAAATTAATTTTTTTCAATGCAACTAAATTTGGGATCTTTTCTGTTTGTGATTTTATCTTGTTAACTCATTCTTTCTGTTTTCTTTGGAGTTAATTTGCTTATTATCTGATAGCTTCATGAGATATTAGTTTAAGTCATTGATTGTAGAACTTTAATATTTTTCAACATAAGTACAAAATCATAATACTCCCTCAAATCTTGACATTAGCTGCTAGGCAAGTTCTCTACCATTGACCTATATACCCAGCTCTGGTGTATTTTTCTTTTAAGATTTATTTTAATTTAGTTTTAGTATTCATTTATTTATGAGCAACAGTGTGTGTGTGTGTGAGAGAGAGAGAGAGAGAGATTGAGAGAGAGAGAGAATAGGTATACCAGGGCCTCTAGCCACTTCAAATGAGCTCCAGACACATGCACCACCATGTGCATCTGGCTTATTTGGGAACTAAGGAATCAAACCTGCATCCTTAGGTTTCACAGGCAATCAAGCACCTTCAGCACTAAGCCATCTCTCCAGACCTGTGGTATGTTTCTTGAACACATTAGCTAGCTTACTTTGTCTTAACTGGAATAACTGTTAATATTTAGGATATCTGGTAGTATTTAATTAAAATCTTCTGTTATTCTTTTATTTATATATTTTTAGTTGGCATACAGAGATTTAGGTATCACATTCATTCTAAACATTCCACTATCCTATTTGTATTGAACTCTATTCTTTCTCTTTTAGCACTAGATTTCTTTTTTTCTATAATTATTTTTAATTGTTTTTCCATTGTTAATATTATTTATTATTATTGAATTTATACTTATCAAAGACTATAAAAACAAATATGTTTCTCATTTCATGATGGATTTTTTTTTAAATCAGGGGAAAATGCTGGTACCTACCATGGACTCTTAGTGTATGATAGACACTGTGTTAAGTATGCATTTAAATGCATATTTGATTTAAACCCTAAAAGCAAGAGTATGTAAAATTATTCATGTTCGTCACCTGAGAAAATTATGTCTCACAAAAGCTAAAGAAATCACTCCTCTAGGGTGGAGGAAATGGATTAGCAGTTAAGGCATTTGCCTGTGATGCTTAAGGACCCCAGTTTGATTCCCCAGGACCCACGTAATCCAGATACTGAAAGGGGAGCATGCATCTGGAGCTCATTTGCAGTGGCTGGAGGCCCTAGTGCACCCATTTTCTCTATCTCACTCTTCCTCTCTCTGTCTCTCAAATAAATAAATAATAAAATAAATCACTTCTCTAATTACTGGTAGAGCAAGGAGTAAGAAATCCATGCAATTAATTATTGATGTTTACATTTTTTCTTTCCAGGTTGTCCACAAGCAGCACCTCACTCTTTACAAATGAATGTAATTTCTAGCATGGTTATTATTGCAGACAGCTTCATGTTCACTGAAATAAACTTCCAGACCAGGCATAGTTATGGAGGAAGGGATTTTTTTGAAGCTTACAGATTCAGGGGAAGTTCCATAATGGCATGAGAAGCTGGGCTGCCTTCACAGGTCCAAAGACAGAAAGCGAAGCCACAAGCCAAAAGCCACACAGCACAGCACACTTCAGGAACTCCTGCTAGGCACACTTAGCATATCTTTAGATTGAAATCTCAAACCCACCACCACACCTTAAGATCTGCCCAGTGACATTGCCTCCAGCCAGGTGGCTGCAGGTGCAAACTACAAACTAATAAAACACTGAATATATTGGGGGGCATCTATTCAAATACCATATTCTGCACCTAACCCACAATAGATTCATAACCATCACACACTGTAAATTGTACTCAGTCCAATTTCAAAGATCCCCACAGTCTTTACTAACTTAAGATAGTTCCAAAGTTGCAAGTCTCATCAAGTTATATACTTGCAACATACAAAGGCACAGAGCAAACTGGTATAAGGCATAGAAGGAAAGACTAGAATAATGCAAATTCAACCATCAGCAAGCAATCATCAAACTTCTGCAGTTTAAGTTCATTATAATGAGAGACTAACAGTATCCAGGTTTTCCAATTCTGTACCTTCAGCTGGGCAGAGTATCCAAGGAAAACTTCCATCCCAGGACCACAGTGCACACTATAGTAGCCCTTGCACAGTCCTGGTATATCCAAATCGTCTTCAGGTCTCCATGCAAACCATGGTCCATCTTCCAAAGGCTCTCAGCCTATCAGGCCATCATGCCCTGCCTCATGCTGTGTCATCTCAGCAGTGGCTCCTGGAACCATGTGCAATTCATGGCCACTCCATGCATTTTTCTTGCTTCCAAAACTAATACCAGGTGTGCAGGACACAGCCATATTCTTAATCCAGGGACAAAATAGATCATAACCTTGAAAAGCAGTTTCCTTCTCCAGACAACTCTTTCTAAAAAAGGTTGCATTTCTAACAGTCTTTCCTCAGGCATCTTCACTGTTTTAATGTAAAGCAGTCAGGCCATCTTCCTTAAGATTGCTAATGTGTTGACAATAACAGCTTCAGTAACTTAAAACCAGTCTCAGTGCCTCTTACTCTTAACTTGCTTGAGGTTTTCCAAGTTAAATCTCTCAGTCCACTACCTTTAGTCAGCACATTAGTCCATTACAAATTTATGATCATACTCTCTGAGCCTGGGCAGCACAATGTAACCAACCCTTATACCAGTAGCCCAGTTCCAATAAAGCCCTCTGCAGTCATAAACCATGCCTCCAAGTCCATTATGTCTGCATTTAGCATTCACAAACTCTCATCAGAATAGTCCACAATATTTGGCTTACCACTCCAGAAGGCATCTCTAAGCACCAAGTCCATGACCATTGCTCCAAAACAGAAGTTCCAAAAGAAGAAAATCCACATGGTCAGGTTCATCTCACCCCACATTCTGGTACCAACTTTGGTAGCAGACAGCTTCAGGTTTGCTGAGATAAACTTCCAAACCAGGCACAGTTATGGAGGAAGGGATGTTTATTGAAGCCTATAGATCCAGGGGAAGTTCCATAATGGCAGAAGAAGCTGTCTTGCCTTCATAGGACCAAACACAGAGAGCTATGCCACAGCCAAAAGACACACATATAGCGCATATCAGGAACTCCAGCTAGGCACACTTTGCATATCTTTAGATTGAAATATCAAATCCACCACCTTAAAATCCACCCAGTGACATTGCCTCCAGCCCAGGGGCTGCAGAGGCAAACTACAAACTAATAAAACATTGAATATTTTGGGGTCATCTATCAAACTACCACAGTCATCATCCTACTTGCCTTCCTGCAAGCAAGCCCCAACTTAGCATGCCTTCTGTTTTGTGGAATTCTTGCCTTCTTATTGTTTTAACCTTTCATTTCTTTGTTTAAAAACTTATCCTCTCTAGTTAAAAGTAGCCAAATCCAGATTTTTGCCTACCTAGTACGGTGTGAAATAAATATGTTTCAATAACCCATATGATCCTATTCCTAAATATTTACTCTCAGGTGATTAACATAACCAAGAGAGAATCTAAACTCATACTTACTGTTAATGCTCTTAAGCATATCTACTTTGTGCTTTGCTGGTTTAGGATTCTGAGATGTGCAAACACTACCGAGTATTGCCCAGGATGGGTTATCTTTGCCCAAAGGATATAGAGCCTGTCTGTGGTGATGATGGCCAAACATACAACAACCCCTGCATGCTCTGTCATGAAAATCTGTAAGTATACAAGCTGTACCATCTCATCTTCCAGTGCAGAAGTTTTCATCTGTAATATTGACTTTTAGTCATGTACTTATATTAATTTGGCATGTGTCAGAAATCATTTATTATTCACCAGTAAAAATTTAAAAGTTGTGAATTATTCATCTCATAGTTAAAACAAAAATAATTTATTATTTTATTTATTTATTATGAAATATCATTCCTTTAGTAAAATTGCTTTCATCCATCATTATATGTTAAAGTCAAAGAGAAAGGAAAATGTAGTGGGGTCACAGTGACTATATAACATTTTACAAGCATGTGAGCACTTATGGGAAAATAAACATCACCTGTCTTGCACGTAGCAGAGGAAAACAGTTGAAAATCATTGCCTCATGTAGTCAGCCCTACCTATAATATCTTAAGTGTTGAAGACAATCACTGATTTCCTGTATTCCATGACCCTTCCTCTTGAAGGAGTGGTACCATGCAAAAGGAGCATGGTAGCATACAAAAGAACATTCCCTAGGAAATATGGCACATCTGATGTTTGTTCTTGGATTTATTGCTAGTTGTGTATCTTGAGCATCTTGTTTCATGTGAAGCTTCAGTTTCTTCATTGGATATATAGAACAGCTGAATTCACAGATTATTGAAAAGAAAATAGATATGAAAGTTTTTTAGAATAAGTATAAAACTATTTTAGTACTTCAATTGATTTTCTCCTCAAATGATATCTAATATTGGTAGTAATTTCTTATTGCTTATACACTTTCCTCAACTTCTCCCAGTCTCCACAGGACCAGTTTTCCTTGTAAGTATGGTAGTATGGTGACTAACCATAGTTTTCCTAACCCACTCCAGCCCACCATTATACTTCAGTCCAGGTAACCCTTTCCTTTCCAGAGCCATGCAAGAAAGGATGAGGACATGAGTATAGGATTTCTTGGTAACCTGCCTTTTAATCCTGGAAAATGTTTGAATTTATATTTATTTCTTTTTTATCCCAGTTCCTTCCACTAATTTCAATTTGGTTTGGTGTTCAAGTATTACTCACACTGCCCTCCCCCCATCATAGCTATGTATTTTCCCACCACTGAAGCATCCTTTGTTCTGTTTTAGAATACGGCAAGCTAATACACACATACGCAGCAAAGGAAGGTGTGAGGAGAAGAGCACCCCAGAAGCAGCATCTGCCAACTCGCTCGCATCTGTGAGTACACTGCCTTTCACGGTTATGGTAGAAGAAGCAGCTGGTTCTGCTGTCATTTTCTTGCATTGGGTGATGGAAAATTTTCAGATCAGACAAGTCATACTAGAACAGACTCCTCCAAACTGGTCACATTATCACCAGGATGATTAAGTAACTATTGATGCATGTGAGAATAATTATATAGCCGATTATATTTATATTTTAAACTAATGCCTGGACCCACAATTAGATCATTCATGAGCAAAGTCTCTAACATGCGTTTTTTTTTTTTTTTTTGTTTTGTTTTGTTTTTCCAGGTTTGGCTTTATTTTCTGTGATTTACAATTAAAGTTTAGGCATAAGCCAGGAAAGGCCAGGTAGTTAAAACAGGATTTAAACCACTTCTATTCAATGTGCTTATTCTTGCATAATATAGAGAATTTAATTTTACTCAACATTAAAAGTGTACCATTTTATTTGATTTGTATATACATTATCAACTTTGAAAATTTTCCTGCTGGATAGATGACATATAAATTAGACAGATAGAAACTTTCTAATGGAGAAAATGTGTTTCTTAGAACATAAATATGGGTTTGAATTCCAGTTTTTGGTGTTCTTCATAGATGAGATCTCTAATGAATCCCATAAATACTCTAAGCCTAATATTTCAATGAATTTTTGGCACTGATAAGCATAGACTTTAAATATTCAGCACTGTCTGAAAAAATATTAATTTAATAATTAATTTAAAGAAACATGTCTAAGTACATATTTCAGAACAAAGAGAGCTAAATAATCTTTATATAAGTTCAATAGAGTGCACTTAAACCACACATCTCTATAACTTTCATCTTGTATAAGTGACTTACAAAATAAATTTCATCAGGTCAGCCTGGACCAGAGTGAGACCCTACCTCGAAAAAAAATTCATGAGGAACTTACCCGAAGTTATATAAAATGATATTTATTTAAATGGTGAATAATCTTGTCATGGTTGACACATATGGTTTTGTAAGAAAATTCATTTATGAATGGTTTCTTTGTACTAGATAGTAGTCACTATTAAATATTACTCTTAAAGTATCAGTTGGTAAAAACAAATCACTATGACAAAAGGTGGACTGGGCCATGGTCAACCTTCAGTTCCTTCAGTATGATTCAGTAGTGTTTCCCTGGACACAGGAGGTACAAATTGGAATGTGGCCCAGCATTGAACGGATGATATTTATGGTTGAAATATCCTGGAGGTTGGAAGCTGCTATCTGAGCTTTTTCCTAGGTCCTTTGAGGCAAGCTGGCATTGGAAGAATGTAGTAAATCAAGGCAGTCAATTTTTGTGGAGAAGTGGGTTGAGGATACTGGAACCTATCCATTTCTCTTTCTTCTAAGAATATCTTCTATTATATGATAACTATTATATAGTGTTCCTGGATTTATGTAGCCTTTTAGAATTGTATGTAAATTTTCTTTGCTTTTTCACAATAGTCTTGGAACTAGGGTAGAGCGATTATAATATTTTGCATTTTATGGACAACTGACCTGGGGCACATTTGGATCTGATTAGCATTATTTAATGAGATATCTTAAGTCTGACTCAGATATTCTGACTTTATTTCTTATGCCTGCTATAATCCTTTAAATTCCAAAAGATTCTGAAAACAGGGAGCTCTGGAGAAAACTTTATCAAAATTAGAAGAAAATTTTCCATTTCAGATAACAGGTTGTGATTTCCCAGAATAATGTTGGTCTATTATCAGTTTATACCACCTGTACCCAAATAGTACCTCCATTAAGGAAAATACCAATATTATTTTGTAAGATGAATAAATTACTATTGCCAACTTCACCATACATATTTTCAGGGATTCACCAAGACCATGGATTTCCCGTTGAACCAAAGGAAAGCTAGTACAGTTGATATGGACAATGAAATGGGTGTTAAGTTTGGAAGGATCACTGCTCATACCACTGATGATATTAGCTAATGACGTGCAGGCATATGTTAAAAAATTCCCAGGCATCCTTATCCTTTTTTAAATGAATTTCAAATGTTTTTGTTTTTTTAGTGTTTTTTTTTGTTAGTGTTGTTGTTGTTGTTGTTTGGATGGTTGGTTTTTGATGTAGTGTCTTGCTCTACCCCACACTGACCTGGAATTTACTATGTAGTCTCAGGGTGGCCGCAAACTCGCAATGATCCTTCTACCTAGGCCTCCCAAGTGCTGAGATTAAAGGCATGTTCCACCCATTCAAATGTTAATTTAATGTTTTAAAGATGTATTGCAAGAATGTTTGAACAGATATGTGATTCATACAAGGAAAGAGCCAATGGTTTAAAACAAACTATGATAGAAATATGTTACAGAAATTGAGTTCATCATGACCTAATCTGGAAATTTAGAAAGTCACTAAATTCTGAAGCACAATGTTCTCATTTGTGAGATGATGCTAAAAATACTGCTTTAGTGGCCTGAGGTTACATGTGATAAGTAGGATCCAGCCATACTCATTTCTGAGTGCATCTCAACAGGTGCTCAAATAACAATGATAGGGAAACATTGGATAGACTCTAAGCGTAATTTATAATTGTTAGTTCTTGGAAGAATGCATGAAGTATGCATTTCTTTGATTATAGTACAGCCCACTGCAGTGTCCCTGAGTCTTAGCATCTAACCTACTCATCTTCTCTTCCAGGACAAATGATGTGAAGATTGGTGAAAATCACAAGGGAAAAAATATACCCCAGTTCTGAACTGCTTACCTTTACCATCTGAATATACAAAAATTCTTCAGAGTTTATCTTTTTACTATAGAAAATAACACAGAGCTGTTGGGATTCTACTCACTGAGTTCCAGTCTTTCCATCTCTATCCTCCTAGACTTTGTGATCTCTACTCAGTCTGTGCTCTGGAAATCTCCTGAACACAATGCTGTCTGTCCAACTGCCTGTTAAATAAAAGTAGAAACTCAGCAGAACATCCTTTTTGGGATCAGTTTTTCACTGCTAGATAGTAGGAAGTTTTAAAAAAATGGACATTGGGTAGACTCTATTCTTTTTTGCTTGCTAAGCATACTGGTGCACAATTTGCTGCCATAGTTGGGAAGCAATGCATAGAAGAGAGGTGGGACAATGTGGGCTCCAGGAAGCCAGCATCTATATAAAGCTACATGTTCTACATCAGCTCTAGTATCTAGTTTCTATATTTCCATAATTACATAACTGTATCTCAGTTATGCAAGCTGCACACAGTGACACAAACCCATAATTTCTCTTATCTAATTGTCTACCTGTTGAAAATTTTCTAAATCAGGGTCTTATACCTATAGTATGGAAGAGTAAGGAAGTGAGTCACAATTATGTATAAGATTCTAGAGTAATACTCTCCAACAGAACTGTTGTACAAGCTATATATGTAATTTAAAATTTAAAACTTACTAGTAGTTACAAGAAAAATGGGCAAAATTAATTGTAATAATTTATTTTAGCTATCCCAATATAACAAAGCTATTAATTTAGTCAACATAAATGTTTTTATTTAAGAAATCTATGATGTTGGTATATATTTTGTGCCTTCTGCACTTCTCAGACACATATTCAGTGTTTGGTAACAACATATAAATGGCTATGGTACACAATATAATGGTACCATGAGAGAATATACATAGGAAATCTGAGGAGAACCCAAGCATTAGGCCAGGGTGGGCTGAAACAACCCCAGCTCCTGCCTCTATGCTAAATCTGATCTCAGAATCCAGTTACTGGTATTCTATGATAGTGCTGGGCACCTGAGTAACCTGAATGTCCTATGCTGAGGCTAAGCAGATTCCAGAGGAATAAAGCTTATGGAGAATACTTTATTGACCAAGGCATCCTCAGCTACAAAACTGTGGCTATGTGACTGATGCATTTAGATTTGGGAAGTTACTTTTTTAAAACTTTTTTCCTCTGCTTTTTTTTAAAAAAAAGCCTCTACTATCCAATTATTATAGGATTTTGTGATTGTTGTCCTTTGTAACTAAATGAAAATTATTCAGTTTCCACTGTATTTTTCCATGTCATTGTTAAAAAGAAAGAATTGTAACCCTTTTTGAATCTTTTTGAAGCATGAAAACTATGGAAGAATTTCAGCAATAAATGGATAAACACTGTTTAGACTATTTTCTTTGGCAATTTCAGGATAAGTGCATTTAGAGATGTGGTGTGGCATGCAAAGTTGTCTGTTCTTCCTGTTTAAGTGTATAAAATTTAGATTTTTTTCTCATGAGGAAATCAAGAGATTTTTGAGAAATACATGTTTGCAAAGTCACTTTTTTTTGGAAAATTTTTGGTGCTTGTGGGGAGGGCTGTAGTTTAGGTATGGTGGCACATATATTTAGGTCAAGCACTTGAGAGACTCAGACAGGGAGATTAGGTATCTAGGCCTGCTTTGGCTACATAGTGAATTAGAAGCCATATATATCTAAAACATATATATCTCCAATGAAAGAAAAAGAAAATACAGGAAATTTTTGAGGATTTTCATATATTTAAGATACAGGGTTTACATGACTGTCAAATTTAGGACAAATGTTGACAGTTCTCATCAATAGCATAAAGTGTGTACAGATGAGAGAGGGACATTACATTTTAGATAATTTAGAGATCCAATATTCCACTTCTAGTACAAATTTTGGATTCGTGGCACTGATAGAAAAACAAGGTGGTTATAGGAAATAGGAATTTACAAAATATTATTCACTTCCTCTACCTTTTCCTCTATGTTAATGAGGTGTTTCTGGGATGTTATGTGCAAAAACTGCATCTAAACAAGACTGCAAAGAACATAATGAACCAGAAAAAAAAAAAAGAAAACGTGCATTGGGATATAATTTTGTAATTAATTATTTGCTTATTTTCACCTAATTAAATGTTTTTTGTCATATGATATGTTGTTAATAAAGACATTGACAGGAAAAATATATTTATTTAAGTTTATAAACTCCTGAAATAGCAGACCTAGAAGAGCTAGAAATATTCACCCAGCATCATTAAGATATGGAACACGGAGGTTGAGAAGGGCAGTAACTTTCTGAGATTATGGAATGGGTATAAGTAAAAAGTACAAACATACAATGGTCTGTGTGCATGTACAATGATGCCCCTCACATCTGTGATCTCCAGTTGCATGCTGTTTTCAAGTGACAGTTTCTAGTCAATATTTTGGAGAGTGGGATTTATATTCTGTAATTCAAGGAAGTTATTATCTGGAGGCATGGTTATTTCTGTTTATTTCTGGAACAAGTCAATTCTGTAACTATGGAATGTGTGTCAAGAGGAGATACTGTTGCAAATTTATTCAACATATAAGAAAGAAATTTGTGATGAACTCTAGTGTTCCAAATTACATTTTGAAGAATCCAGGGCAGCTATAATAAGTTGGTAAGTCTCCAGCTGGGTGTTCCCATGCATGGATCCTCATTGCTCCTATAGTGTTAAAAATGAAAGTTGCCAAAGGTATTGTTGATACAGTCTGTTAAATAAGCTACTAACAATTTTTTTTATTCACGAAAGGTATTTGCACATATCCAAGATGGCCAGTGGATAGCCAACTAGAAAATACCACATACAGGTTTCTTTCATGAACAGACAGAAGAGGTGATGTCAGGTGGATGGGCTATTGATGAAGACTGAGGGACATCTGGTGGGACTGCCTACCTTCAAATTGGGTTTTACCTATAAGGACAAGATAAAGGCTCTATTGGAAGCAAGAACAAGTGAAAGGCTGAGCAGGAAGGAACTGAGGAAATGTTGGCTTACCATCTCTGGTCAGCTGGTTTCATTACTTTCATTGTCCAACAAGGAATTAAGATGAAATTACATCAGAATAAATAAACAAAAGATTAGGACTAAAGACCATAAGTTCTCACTTTTTGCCCATCAACTCAATAAACTAAAACTATCTACACTGTCTATGCAGTATGAGGCTTTCATCATTTTTACCTAAAGATGTATCTTTTGATAATGACAAACATGTTTGTTTTAAGCTTTGTTTCTTCAATATACCTTTAAAAATTGAAAAAAGTTGGGTTGGAGGAATGGCTTAGTGGTTAAGGTGTTTGCCTACAAAACTAAATGACCCAGGTTCAATTCCCCAGGACCCACTTTAGCCAGATTCACAATGGTGTGCATGCATCCGGAGTTCATTTGCAGTGGCTGGAGGCCCTTCTCTCTCTTTCTCCCTCTTTCTTTGTCAAATAAATAAGTAAAAATAAAATATTTTTAAAAGTTGAAAAAAATCCAGAGGAAGAATGACATTTCAGAAATGCCATTTTAAAAATATTAATATGCAAAACAACAACAGCAACATATATAGTAAAAGCAATGGTTAAAATTATGAGTTAATTTTTCTCTTCTTTCTACTTTCTTCCTGCCATAATGCTATCAGAAAAAATTATACTTATGTTCTAGAGGATGTGTGCATTAAACATGACAAAGCATAATAATGGGCAAGATCAGCTATTGGTGACTTTACTACATTGTGAAGTAAGCAAAGGTAAGAAATAAAAGTATAAACATAAAAGAGGCTGGGTTTCAATACTGATCAAGAGCACTGCTTGGCATCTTTTCATCAACTACTTTTGGGAACTTTTGGATATGCAAGAGAATGAAATTGTACCCTATATCATTCATAAAACCACTGCAAAAAGATTAAAGACTTTAATGCAAGCCCTTAAACTACTAGAAGCTACTAGAAGAAAACATAGGGAGAAATGTTGTTTCACTCAAAGCACAGGTAAAAGGAGCAAAATATTCAAGTGAGGGCTTACCAAAGCACAGCAAAAGAACTGATAAAGTAAAAAGGCAACTGAGAGAATGGGATGCAATGTTTATAAACCACATATTTGGTAAGACTCTAAAGATCCAAAATATATAAAGATTTCCTATAACTCAATACAAAATCCAAAATACCTTAAAATGTATTGAACACTTGAATAGATAGTTGATCATTTTGTAACAAATGGCTTGTCTATGAGAAGGTACTTCACATCAGTAAGTACCATGAAAGTACAAATGAAAACACAGTGGGGTTCCATCTCAAACCTATTTGGTGGTTATTATTGGAAAACAAAAGGCAAACACTGTGAGCATACAAAAATTGGAACCCTTGTGTAGGTTAAGAGAGCTTAAAATGATGTAGTCACTGTGGAAAATAGGATGAGAGTTCATCAAAAAGAACTGAAATTCAGCCATTCACTGGGTATATATTTAAAAAATTGAATTTAGGATTTCAAAGGGATACCTGTGGTTCTCATGTTCAGTCTAGCATAGTTTATCATAGTCAAGAGGTGAAAATTAACCCAACTGTCCACAAGCAGACAGATAGAAAAAGAATGTGGCACATACATGTTACAGAATATCACTCAGACCCAAGTCATTTATAATAGCATGGATGGATCTTGAAGAGCATTAGGCTAAATGAAATAATCCAAAGAGCACAACACAAGTCCTGCTTGCTTAATTCCATGACATGGGAAGTAGAATTGTAAAATCCAGGGTCGATGAGGATGGTAAAATGGATTGGCTGTTCAATGGATATAGAGTTTCAGTCATCTGAGATAAAGCAAAATCTGGAGATGTGCTATCAAATCTTTTTGTTATCAGTAATATGCTGTATATTTGAAATATGTTAAAAGTGTAAATTGCATATGTATCTTTATGACAATATAAAGAAAAAAATCTGCTTTGCAGAATCCAGAAGAAGGAAGACTCTAAACCATGTCTACTAGATCTAGCAGTATTTAAAACTCACCATAATTCGCTGACATGTCAAAGCTAGGCAGCAGACACTGTGAATTCCCACATGGGAAAGGTATTTATAGTCTTTCCTCTTTCTCCCATATTTTTGGCTTTTCTGCAAACTCATAGTAAAACGTAATAGTAGATGCTATTTAAAAATAAGATCTCGGGCTGGAGAGATGGCTTAGCGGTTAAGGCGCCCGCCTGCTAAGCCTAAGAACCCGGTTCCAATCTCCAGGTCCCACTTTTAGCCAGATGCAAAGTGACGCAAGGGCACAATGCCGCACTTGCCCACAAGGGGTGCACACATCTGGATTTCATTCACAGCAGCTGAGAGACAGCTGGTGCGCCCATCTCTATCTGTCTCCCTCTCCCTCTCTCTCTGTCTGTCTGTCTCTGTATCTCTCTCCAAAAATAAATAAAATAATAAAAAAAATTAAAAAATAAGATCTCTTCCAATCTGGGGAGATGGCTTAGCTGGTCAAAACACTTGCCATGCATGCATGAAGGCATGATAGGGCCCAAGACCACCTGAGTTGTGATTCCCCAGCACCCACATAAACAGCTATGCATGGCCATGCACACCTACAACTCCAGTCCTAAGAGTATCAGAGATTGGAGAATTTCTGAAAGTTTCCAGTCAGCAGTTCTTGGTTCAATGAAAGACCCTCTCAAGGAAACACTCCAATTAGCAATAGAAGAAGACACCCTACATTATCCTCTGGTCATCTCCGCACATGCATCTGCACATACACAGAGCAACAACAACAAAACAATAAAGTCTGTCAAGACATGCCTGGTGCCCTATATAACCACAGAGGTCGAAGATTGATAGATCTCATTGTTGATGTTGCCTCATGTCCTCTTTTTAAATAACAGCAATCCAATCGGGAAGGAGAAATAATTATTAAAATTATACAACTATAAGTGCCATTTTCTTTATTTTTAAAAGTTGTAAAACACATTTATTTGTGTGTGAATGCATACACATCCCAGGATCCCTTACTGCTACAGATGAACACCCACCTGGCTTTCCCTGGGTGACATGGGAGTTGAACACAGGCTGGCAGGATTTGTAAGTGCCTTTAACTGCTGATCTCACTAGTCCCTAATTTCTCTTCCTTAACTGCACTGCTAATCATGGTTTTACAATATACCATGTCTGATGTTTTCAATAGAATATTTATGACCTCTTTCTTCAAAAGCCCAGGCTTCTTTTGGTGTGGCTTATTTTCTTATACTTTTGTTGTTTCAAAAACTACTCTTCCATAAACAAACAAACAAAAAAAAATTCAAGGGGGCTTGGGAGATTGCTTAGCAGTTAAGGCACTTTAGGCTTGTGAAGCCTAAAGACCCAAATTCAATTCCCCAGTACCCACATAAAGCCAGATGCACAAAGTAGTGCATTTGTCTGGAGTTCATTTGCAGTGGCTGGGAGGCCCTAGTGTGCCCATTCCCCCTCTCTATATAAATGTATATAAAAATCTTTTGAATAAGTAAATGAATAATTTATAAAACTGCTCTTCCCCTATAGAAGTTTGCAATTAATATTAGACAACTAAAAGTAATTTAAGTAGATCGTACACCTGCCCACATCTGGCAATACAGAAATAAATTAAGTGTATTTTATCTCAAGGTTATGAAATCTAATATTATGCATTATGTTAATAAAATGTCCTCTAAAACCTTAGGAAAAGCTTAATTTTTTCAAAAGTGGAGAGTATAGAATCATAAATTCTTGTGTCTCCTTCAACCAATATTACAATTAAAAACTCATTGTCCAAGACCATAGTGGATGAAAGACAGGTGTCACCTGTGAGTTGAACATTCTATCATTTAGGGACAAAAGTCAGAGTCTGAGGCTAACAAGGAAATTTATGGAGGTAAAACACTTCCTCACCAAAAAATAAAATTAGCTTCACAATTATATATGATAAAGAATTTCAGTTCATGTAAAGAAAGGATGTCTTAGAGTGTTGACAATCAGAATGAAGGAAACCACAAGCAGTGTAGGTGGATATTGCTGCCATTATTCAAGCATAACCAAAGGTCAAGGGCACAGACCCCAGGGTGCCACAAACATGTCTTAAATCCCAACATCTATTGTAAATATACATGTCTCAGCTATATTGCTGCAGGTCATGATATGTTAAGAAATCAATGCTCCAGAAAGGAAAGAAAGACTGAAGTGCAGTATCATGAGTCCCCTGCCTTCATGCATGTGCACTTTCTTGGAGGTAAGCAACATTAAAAAAAAAAAAAAAGCAAGCAAATAGATGTGGAGACTTCTAGCAGAAAAGGACATGCAGGACAAAACACAAAATAATTTTGCGTCCCTGGTAGCAAAGGTAGCAACGGAGAAGATATAAATCAGTAGGATATTTCTTTTCATCAGTTTAGAGCTTGGGGAGAGCAAGAATTAATAGACAATCCTGTTCACATGTAGTCAGTCTATTGCCCTTTTAACTCACATGCCCACACTCTGGTACCTTCCCAATTCTCTTAGTATCAGATACTAGATGTCTTAATTTATTTGCCTCATGGAACCTTTAAAGTAATTCCATCCAATATAAGTCATTACTTTCTTCTTGTAAATATGCCCTAGCTCTTTTGATGCAGCAAGAGGCAATGCCCTTACTAAATATCCTTCAAGCTCAATTTCAGTACAAAATATATAGGTTCTTATTAATCATAGGTGATAGTTTACCCCACTTATATTTGTTTAAATTCAGCCATCATGTTTAAAGGTTTTTTGATATCCATATTAATTATCTCAGTCTCCACATTAATTTCAAGCATCATTTTTGTAATTTTATATTCACTACCCAATTTGAGATACAGTACAAGTCAACAACTTAGTATAACTTAGAAGAAATATCATTTGATCTGCTACTTTTGAGGAACTTGTAATAAACCTATTTAGCCATTAGGTGGCAGCAGAGTATTGCCCTAGACCAACAACGTTAGCAAAAAGTCTGATTTGCAATATTCATGTGGTGGGGCAGGTGAGGTTGCTAGCACTCTCAGATCTACAATTTCTCATTTCTTCACACAACCATTGTCCTTCTGTATTGGAAAACGAAATTCCCTGACATATACTACGCTTAATTTTTATTCAGGGCTTACAATGGCAATGAGAGCACTAGGAAATATTTCTAATAGGGTATTCTGACATATGGATGCTTCTAACTAATGGATGATTGAAAATAATTAATGCACCAAAAATTACTTATTGAATTCTGTATAATTCATTTTAGTTTTCTGATTAGTTGCTTTTACCAGCAAAGAGAACGTTAATGCCAAAGGACAGGCTTGAGCTATTTTCTGTATATTTTCCAGATAAAAATTAGGAATGACTTAGGTATAGGTTTATTTCAACAAACATGAGGATTTGTTGTTATTAGAAACAATATATGAGCAATAAAAGAAGCCTGAACCATGGTTAATTTTCAAGACTAAATATATCTAGCTATATCTAGGTCTGGACTTTTCTTGACTGGGAGTTTTTTTTTTTTTTTTTTTTTTTCCCCCATTATTGTCTCGATATTATTGCTTAGTATAGATCTGTTTAATGTGTTTATCGCATCTTGGTTTAAATTTGGTAGATCATAGACAGGTAGAAATTAATCCCTTTCAGAGTGTATAGTTTAATAGAATGTATGATTTTAGGGTATGTCCTAATGATTTTTCTGAGTTTCACTGGTATCTCTTATAATGGCTGTGTTTCATCTCCAATTTTATTAATTTGGGTCTTCCCTCTTTTTGTTTGAATTTGTTTGGGTAAAAGTTTGTGGATTTTATGTTTCCAAAGAACTAATTCTTTGTTGCATTGATTCTTTCAATTGTTTTGTTTCATTTCATTTGGTCCTACCCTTATCCTAGTTTTCCCCGTTTATTGGATTTGGATTTGGGATTGGCTTGCTTTCATTGTCCCAAGGCTTTAAGGTGTGTCAAATTATGTACTTAACATCTTTCTGACTTTTTTTTTTTTTTTTTTGGAGAGAGACAGAGAGAGAGGGAGAGGAAGACAGAGATGGACCCACCAGCAGTCTCTCAACTGCTGCGAATGAACTCCAGATGTGTGCACCCCCTTGTGGTCAAGTGCAGCATTGTGCCCTTGCATCACTTTGCATCTGGCTAAACGTGGGACCTGGAGATTGGAACTGCTGGAGATTGAACCAGCGTTCATAGGCTTAGGAGGCAGGCGCCTTAACTGCTAAGCCATCTTTCCAGCCCCTGACTTTATTTTTTAAATGTAGGCACTTGTAGTTATAAACTACTTCTTGGGATGGATCTCACTGTGTTCCGTAGGTTTTAGTATGTTGTGTTTTCATATTTATTCAGTTATAGGAATTTTTAATTTCCTTCTTGATATCTTAATGGCCAAGTCATCATTCATTAGCGTGTTGTTTAATCACCATGAGATTATCTATATTCTATAGTTTTACTTTCTGTTAACTTTTAGTTTTATTCCATTGTGGTCAAACAGAATTCAAGAAATCATCTCAGGGGCTGTAGAGATGGCTTAGCAGTTAAGGCTCTTGCCTGTAAACCCAAAGGACCCAGGTTAAATTCCCCAGTACCCACATAAGCCAGATGCACAAGGGGGTGCATGTATCCATCCGGAGTTCATTTGCAGTGGCTAGATGACCTGGCATATGAATTCTCTATCTCCTTTCTATTGCTCTCTCTCTCTCTCTCTGCTTGCAAATTAATTAATTAATTAAATTTAATTGAAAAAGAAACCATTTTAATATTCATATGCTAATTACATCTTGTTTTGTGTGATTTGTATGATCTATTTGAGAGAAAGTTCCATTGGGGTGGTGAGA
This sequence comes from Orientallactaga sibirica, assembly GCA_036365145.1. Classification (NCBI taxonomy): domain Eukaryota; kingdom Metazoa; phylum Chordata; class Mammalia; order Rodentia; family Dipodidae; genus Orientallactaga; species Orientallactaga sibirica. Next base: position 56,062,205 of record JAEOAD010000005.1, read on the forward strand.
AGATTCTGTATTCTGAAGTGTTTGGATGATGTTGTACTTACCTTCTTGCTGCTAGGACAAAACACTTGACCAAAAGTAGCTGTCAGTAGAAAAGGTTTTATTTTTGTTTATAGTCTCAAGGGGAAGCTCCTTGATGGCAGGATGAAACATGTCATGCTTAGAGGCTGGACATCACCTCTGCCACAGCAGGTGGAGAGACAGTAAGCCAAGTTCTGGGAAAGGGAGCTGGCTATAACACCCCAAAGCCTGCTTCTGACAACTTACCTTTTCTAACAAGTCTCCAGGTCATAATTTGCTACCGGCTGAGAACCAAGCATTCAAACCAAATGAGATTATGTGAGAAATCTGATTCAAACCACAGATGAAATGTTCTATAGATATCTGTAGGTCCATTTGATCTGTGATGTCATTAAGCTTACCTTTTTCTCTGGTTTGTTTTTTGTTTTGTTTTGGTCAGGGTGACCTATTGATGACAGTGGAATATTAAGTCATCCATTAATGTACAGTTGGGGATTAATCCATGTCTTTATATTTGGTACTATTATATGTATCAAATTAGGTGCAGCCTTGTTTGGTGTATATGTTTAAAATTGTCATTGAGAGATTATCCCTTAATCAGTTTGAAGTACCCTTTTTTATTTCTTTTGAATAATTTTAATTTAAAGTCCATCTTCTCAGATATTAGAACAGCAATGCCTGCTTCTTTCCCAATTCCATTTGGTTTGAATACCTTTTTCTATATTGATTTGGATTTTTCTACATCTATTTTTTTGGGGGGGAGACAAGGTACCACTCTAACCCAGGCTGATGTGCAACTCACTCTGTAGTCCAGACTGTCCTTGAACTCATGGAGATCTTCCTACATCAGCTTCTCAAGTGGTGGATTAAATGGGTGAACCATACTGTTCTATTGTGGTTTGTTCTTTTCTATGTAGCCTACTAGATATTTTTATCTTTCTCCTCAGTATGATGAATTCCTTCAAATATCTTCCAGAAAGTTTGTTTTCTGGCCATGAATTCCTATAGCTTGTTTTTGAAATAGACAGTTTTTCTTTCTCCATCATTTTTTTTAATTAAAAAATAACTTAAATTTACATAAAACCCTCATACTACCTTCCTTTATTATCCCCCTCATTATCCCCTTCCTTGAGTCCCCTATTTTATCTTATTAGTCCCTTTTCTATTTTTGTAAAATATTATTTATTTATTTGTGAAAGAGAAGGCAAAAAAGAGAGAGAGAAAGACAGAGAGTGGGTGTACCATGGCCACTATCAACTGCAAACAAACACCAGATGCATGTGTCCCATTGTGCATCTGGCTTACATAGGTAGTGGGGAATCAAGCCTGGATTCTTAGGCTTCTCAGGCAAGTATCTTAACTGCTAAGCCAACTCTCCAGCCCCCCTTTTCTATTTTGATGACTCACCCTCTCTGCCTATTCTATCATCCTTGACAACCTGTTGATGGGATCAATATTATGCAAATCTTGTGTAGGCAATAATAGTTTATATGAGATTATGAATGTAACAACTGATTTGTGTCTGGAAGACAGCAGTCCAAAGCACTCTTCCACATCCTTTGACTCTTACATTCTTTCGACCACCTCTTTCACTACAGTCCCTCAGCTTCTGGCGGATGTGATACAGATATCTCATTTAGTGCTGAACACGTAACTGTCACTTCTCTTTCTCCTGTGCCCATGATTTGTACATTTGGTCAAGTCATTGAATTCCATAGATCTCGTATATTCTGTGAACATCACATATTATTATTAATTTATATGTCATTGACAATACTCCTATTCATTTATCTTGTCTTCAATCCCTGATATTCTATCCTCCCCATGATTCATTCTGTTGGTGAGGCTTTACTTTGAACTTTAAATTTAACTTTTAAAAATTTTCATTTCCAGTATTTCAGTTATTTTTCAGTATTTTTATTTCTTTACTGAGTTCTAATGTTAAATTCTGCATTTAATTTCTTATTTTATTCAGCTATTTGTGTTTTTTTATTTTTAGAATTCATTTAAGCAGTTTATTTGTGCTGCTTATGATTTTCAAAATATATACATAGTCTTTTGAATGCACTGTTTAGAATCTCATGTAACTGTCTATCATTGGAGGCCAATACAGTGGGACTGGTAACTTTTGGAGAAGAAATGTTGTCTTGATGCTTCATGTTTCTTGTGTTTTGAGACTGGGACTTGTACAACTGTGTTTAGGTTATAGTTAAATTATTTTTCTTTAAGTCACTTATACTCTTTCAGTGAAAATATTTGACACATTTGGGCTGGATAGGTGGCTTAAATGTTTAAGGCACTTTCATGCAAAGCCAAAAGACCCAGGTTCAATTCCCCACTACCCACATGAAGCCAGATGCACAAGGTGGCCCATACATCTGGAGTTTGTTTGCAGTGGCTAGAGGCTCTGGTGCACCAATTCTCTCACTCTGTGTCTTTCTCCCTCTCTCTATCTGCTTCTTTATCTTTCTCTCAAATAAATGAATAATTAAATACAGTAGGACTCCTTACAACATGCTCCTCCAGACACAAAATGGCCTGGACATCCATGAACTTACACTGCCTGACAGTACCTACATAAGACCATCATAATGGGAGGAAAAGATCATGACATCAAGCTGAAAAGAAAGACTGATTGAGAGGGGGAGGGGATTTGATGGACAGTGAAGTTTCAAAGGGGAAATGGGGGAGGGAGGGAAATAACATGGGGTATTGTCTACAATTAAAGAAGCTGTGAATAAAAATAAAAATAAAAAAGTTTTCAATATTTAAGAGAACTAAGTTGTAAAAGCTTATGGTGTCCGTTTGCTCTCTTAGACTTGTGCTCTGTTTACAAGTGTTGATTCCTAACCCTCTATTGAGAGCAGAATACTGGCTGAAGCAACTGTAGGTATCAATGAGTATATCCACAATGAAAATACAGCAATAGTCAATCAAAAACAAGCACAAGGTGCGTGCAGCAGCAGGGAGTGAAAAGGCCAGATCACTGTTCCCTGTCTCCTCACACTGGTCCTAATAGGTCATCCTGTGGCTGGCTTGCAAGGCTGGCTTGGGGCCACTTGGAACCTGCCAGGTTGCTGCAGAAGCAGGCCCCTTGCTCTACCTTCCTGACTGAAATGCTCCTGGTCTTCCATTTCTGGATACTCTGGGCTGGAGGGTGCACATGACATGGAGTGAGAAGACCACATTCATGTTCCCTGGCTCCTCCAAGTTCCCTAGTCTGGGTAGGCCCTTCTGCACCTGGCTTGGGGAAGCCTGGTCCAGGGGTACCAACATCCCTTTCCCCCTAATTCAGAGGGTGCATTGGCCACTGTAAGAGCTGGCCTCTTACCTCTGGCTCTCCAGCTTCCTGGCTCCTGGTTCCCCATCCTGTGATCCCATGTGCTAAACACTATGTCCAAGTGAGTGAGAAGGCCAGAGCTCCCAGTTCCCTAGGTACCTTTTATTTACCTGCAATCTCCACAATCTGCACTTCTGTGGTTATAACCTCATCATACACCAGTACATTAATGTGGTGCACATTTAAAACAGAACACCCTGTGAGGATCCTACAAGGGCAAAATCTTGCTTCCTCCTCAATAGAATAAACATCTCCCCAAAGCCAATGGATCCTGGTTTGATTCTCCAGGACCCACATAAGCCAGATGTACAAGGGGAGGGGCATGCATCTGGAGTTCATTTGCAGTGGCTGGAGGCCCTGGTGCTTGCTCTCTCTCTCTCTCTCTTTCTCAAATAAATAAATAAACAATTTTTAAAAAATATTTTAAAAAGAATGAATTCCAGGAAGCATCAAGAACATTAGAACTCAAACTGAAATCATACCTGAAAAAGGATATGAACATGATGCAATATAACACAACAGAAAGCAAAAATCAAATAGAGCTTATAAAAACCTCTTCAGAGCCGTCACTAACAGAATTACTCATGTGGAAGACAGAACCTCTGACCTGGAAAACAAGAGAGAAGAAATTGATCAGGAGGCCAAAACCTTTGCTAAGTTCAAAAAGTCAAGTGAATAGATTACAAGGAAATTGTGGGATACCACAAAATGACCAAACATCCAGATCATGGGTATACCAGAAGGAGAGGAAATCCAGGCCAGAGGCATAAAAAACATAGTCAACAAAATTAATGAAGAAAAATTTCCCAGTCTCTCAAAAGAGAGGCCCATCCAGGTACAAGAAGCCCACTGAAAACCAAACAGACAGGACCAAAGAAGAAATGCTCCAAGACACATCATAGTTAAAACTCTTAACAATGAAAATAAAGAGAGAGAGCCAAAAGCAGCAAGAGAGAAACAACTCACTACAAACAAATGCAATCCCATCACAATTATTTCAGATTTCCCAATGAAACCCTGAAAGCCAGAAGGGCCTAAAATGGAATACTTCAAAGTCTGAAAACCCAAGCTACTCTACCCACCAAAAGTATCCCTCATAATAGATAGTGAAAGGAAAACTTTCTATGAAAATCTCTTCTATATGATTATATCAACACAAAGCCAAACCTACAGAGAATACTTCAGGAAATACTCCACACAGAACAGTCAAACAACAATCTCAAGAGCCAACAAAAGAAGATCACAATAACCAAAAATAGATCAGGCTCAAAAAAGTATAAAACACAAGAAAGCATCAAGCCCCATAAAACACCTCATCATGACAGAAACTAATTCAAATCTCACAGTAATAACCTTAAATATTAATGGTTTAACTCACCCATGAAAAGACACAAGTTATCAGGATGGATCAAAAAGCAGGACCTTTCTATATGCTGTCTTCAAAAAACCTACTTCACCACTAAAGTAAAGAAAAATAAAAGACAAAAATAAATAAAAGATAAAGACAAAGACACCTACTCAGGATAAAAGGATAGAAATGTAAGTAAAAAAGTAGCAGCAGGTGTTGCTATATTAATATCTGATAAAATAGACTTCAAGCCAAAAGTAATCAAAAGGAAAATGAAGGCCACTTCTTACTTACCAAGGGAATTATCCAAGATGAGACCATCACAATCATAAATCTATATGCTCCAAACACAGGAGCACCACAGTTTATGAAGGAAAATTTACTGACAAAACAGAAATAAACACCAACACCATCATAGTCAGAGACTTCAATACTATCATCTATAGACAGATCATCCAAGCAGCTAATCACCATGGAAATAATACAGCTCAACAACATCATAGACCAACTAGACCTAATGGACATCTACAGAACTTTCCACTCTAACACTACAGAATATGCATTCTTCTCAGTAGCTCATGGAACCCTCTCCAAAACTGACCATACATTAGGCCACAAAGTGTACCTCAATAAATCCAAAGAAATTGAAATAACTTCCTGCATCATATCAGATCACAATGCTTTAAAGCTAAAAATTAACAACAAAGACACATCAAGAACTCCACCAGCTCCTGGAGACTAAACAACACACTTTTAAACAATGAATAGGTAATGGAAGGAATTAAATAAGAAATTGTAAAATTCCTAGAATTGAATGATGAAAATACAAGCTACCAAAACCTATGGGACCCAATAAAGACAGTCCTAAGAGGAAAATTCATGGTGCTAAATGCCTTCCTTACAAAGTGAGAGAGATCCAAAATTAATAACCTAACTGTCCCCCAAAAGGCACTGGAAAAACAAGAGGAATCCAGCTCTAAGAGCTCCAGACAAATAGAAATAATGATGATCACAGCAGAAATTAATGGATTGGAAACTTAGAAAACAAATTTTTAAAAATCAATGAAATGAAGAGCTGGTTCTTTGAAAACACAAACAAATTTAATAAATCCCTGGCTAATATGATCAAGCAAAAAGTAAAAAGAGAGAGAGAAGTCTCAAATTAACAAAATCAGAAATAAAAATGGAAACATCAGAACCGACATCAATGAGATTAGAAGAATCATCAGAGCACACTTCTAAATCTCTACAGAATTGGATAACCTGGAAGAAATGGATGAATTCCTAGATACATACCACATACCAAAACTAAACTCAGAGCAGATTAATCTCCTAAACAAACCTATCATATCCATGGAGATAGAAAAGGTAATGAAAAACCTCCTCAAAAAGAAAAGTCCAGGACCTCATGGCTTCTCAGCCAAATTTTATCAAAACTTCATTGAAGAACTGAAACTAATTTTGCTCAAACAGTTACACATAATCAGAGACCAGGGAATCCTCCCCAACTCTTTTTATGATGATAGCACCACTCTAATACCAAAACCAGACAAAGATGAAACAAGAAAAGAAAACTATAGGCCTATATCCCTGATGAATTTAGATGCACAGACCCTGACCAAAATCCTTGCAAACAGAATTCAACAACACATCAAAACATTATACACCTTGATCAAGAAGGCTTAATCCTGGGGAAGTAGGGATAGTTCAACATATGGAAATCGGTCAACATAATACACCACATAAATAAACTTAACAATAAGAACCACATGATCATCTCAATTGATGTTAACAAGGCCTTTGACAAAACACAACACTGCTTCAGGATCAAAATGCTACAAAGAATATGCATGGGTGATTAATATCTCAACACAATAAAGGCTATATATAAAGCAACCAAAGCCCAAATAATATTTAATGGGGAAAGACTAAAGGAGTTCCCACTGAGATTGGAAACAAGACAGGGCTGCATATTCTCACCACTGCTCTTCAACATAGTACTAGAAGTACTAGCCCAAGCAATAAGACAGGAGAAAGAAATACAAGGGATTCAAACTGGAAAGGAATAAGTCAAATTAACCCTATTTGCTGATGACATAATCCTATATATTAGTGCCCCCAAAAGTGTCCATCTTGAAACTTCAAAAGTGCAGGGGATGGCATGCTCCAAAAAGCCTGAGTCGAGACCCTGTGCATCGCTTGAGATGGATCCAACCCCGTAGTCTCTTCTAGCTCATCTAGTTTGGTGAAGACATCTACTTCCTTTAGCTATACAGCTCATGTTTGTTGCTATGATCTTTCTGGTTTCTCTCCTTATCTTGGCTTGTTCTTTCTCTTCTGTGAATGATTTTCAGGCCAGCCATGACCCCCGGGAGTTAGATGTACTGCCAGTTTCTGATGAGGTGATTCTGTGGAATAGTATTATGCAGGCAATAGGAGATGTATTTGCAGAAAGGGATCAAGCAAAAAGGAAATGGAAAGCAATAAGTTTATTACAACAATAGATGGTGGGAGCCCCCTCAAGCTACTTGTGAGGGGTGTAGATTTGATCCTGAAAGCTTGCTTCCTCCAGGTGGTCAATATCAGTGTGACCCTAAAAGTGGGAGAGTGAGACTTGGGATCTGGGACAGGAGAGATTACAGAGGAAAATGGGTGGATGAGTTAGGTTTCATTATTTAGCTGTTAGGGATTTGAGACCCTATTACTGTTTATCAAAAGACGAGAAAATACAACTTCATAAAGATTTAATTCAGGCATATGCTCAGCAAATAAAATTAGGATGTAATGATTATGTTATAAAGTATTGCTTGCAGAAAGAAAAAGAAAGACTTGCTGAGTTAACCATAATTGAATAACAGGCACCTTTTGTGGTCAATCTGTCTCTCACCTTTGCTAACTTGCAACTGAAAATAAAATCAACATTTAACAAGAATGAAAACCACAAGGAGCTAGTGCCACATGATTCAAAAAAGAATTGGTCAAGGTGTTTTTCAAAGGTGTTTTTCACAGTTAATGATTAACAGTGCTTGATCATAAAGATTGTAAGGGATGGGGTTAACTTTCCTGGAAACATTATGTATTTATAATTTCAAAGATTATGCATGTGTGTCAAATTTGGATACAGTTCTTCTTCTACCTTTCTCCTTCTGAATTCTATTTCCTTGTATGGGAAAAATAAAAGATGGAGGTTTTGTGGCAAGAGGCAGAGAGAGAGAGAGAGAGAGAGAAGTCAGATGGCTTGCTGCTGAGGCCCGACCTTTCAGCTTGCACCCTACCAATGTATTCTGAGTTTCATTATTGCCACTCCCATTCATCCCAGCTTCGTGGTCTCACCCTTTGTTGATGCTAGGCCTGGACCCTGGCACAAAAGGTGATGGGATACAAAATCAATGCACAAAAATCAGTAGCTTTTCTACATGGAAAAGAAAGTTCTGGGGTCCAAATTCCACCCTTCCAGCTAGGTTCCTTATAGCCTAGGCAAAAACCCATTCCAAGCCAGTAGCTCTCATTGGTGGCTGGCCCATAGTCTGGGCATCTCCAAAATATTGGAGTTTCTGCTGCAAGACATGGTCCATCTTCATGGCTTCATGCCATGGCCTCCTCAGGGCTTATATTCATGGATAATGACCCTGTTTCACTCTAAAAGACTAAATTGCAAATCCGATGACCGTCTCTTTCCTGCATTTGTCATGCTTCATAAATAAGTACTATGTAGCTATCAAATTGCTAATCTAAGGTGGAATAAAGCCAACTTTGAAGACTAGAAAGACTCCTTCAACATTCTTCCTCAAGGCTTCCTTTTTTCAAAAGAGTCATGAGTTCTCTCCTATTTGAATGAAGAACAGCTGGCCCAATCTCAATGGTAGTGCTCACTGAAACAACTAGTTGAAGAAAGCTGCAGACTCTGGCCCAAAAATTTCATTTCTGTGAAAATTTATATCTTTCATGCCCTTCTGTCCTATCTTTTATGAAACACATCTGTCCATTACTTTTAATTTTAACTTTGCTTAAGTTCTCAAGACATGGGAAAAGCACAGCTTGCCCCCCACATAAGCTGTCTTAAGGCACTTTGGACAATGCTCTTCTCATACACTGAGCCTTCATACTCCAATAATTCTTTGTGTGTTTAGTTCTTTCAAACTCTCACCAGAATAGTTCATCAAACACTGCTTATAGCACTGAAAGGCATCACTTAATCCAAAGTTTTGAAAACCTTCTATATGCCTCCCTCAAATCAGTTACAAAAGCACAAAAGCTCAAAAGCCACATAGTCAGGTTTCTAGCAACAAGAACCCTACTCACCTTCACCAAATTTCTGTTGTCGTTACCTTTACAGTTCTAGAATAAAACACTTGACCAAAAACAGCTTATGGAAGGAAAGGGTGCATTGTGGCTTGTAAAGGGAAGCTTCATTATAAAAGAGAAAGGATGGTAGTGTAGAGGGTGGATGCCACCTTCTTGCCATAGCAGGTGCAAAGTAGCAAGAAGAGAGAGTGATCTGATCTCTGGCAAGGGAAAACTGCTATATCACCCCTAAGCAACCCAACAACACATCTCCTTTAGCTAAACTCTATTTCTCAGCTTGACACCAGCTGGGGACCAAGCATTGAAAACACATGGGTCTATGGGGGTCATTACACTCTTAAACCATAGAAAGTCCTAACAAAAATAAAATCAAAAAATCAATCAGGTTGAAAAGAGGTGATCAGGGAAAAAACCAAAGAAACTAATAACAAATCCTTAAAAATATTCAAAAATAAAATAAAAATCACCAATATAAAGGATTAGATAGGAATTTTACAGACCTTCATTAGATAACAAGAAATTATTTTGTACCTCAGAGTGAACATTAATGTGAGATATTTATGTGAAATAGATCAATTCACTGAAAATTACACTATATCATATTCAATCCTGAATCACAGGGGCCTGGAGAGGGTATGATGAAGACTAACATCAATCTTCTCCTGTTCCTCTCTCTATCACTCCCTCTTCTCTTTCTTCTCTTTCATATTACCTATACTTTTTCTTCCTTCTTTCCCTTGGCACTGACCTGTAACTCCCAACACCAGCATGTGGTTAACATCCACAATGAGCTGTTGATCAGTGAGACCTACAAGGTTTCCCAGATTTCTGTCAGAGTACTTGATGACCCACCAAGGGTTATTGGTAAGATCCTACTGCTGAAGACACCATATGGAGAGACCTGGCTGGAATCTGGAAGAGAGTCAGTCCCCAGACAGTTAGCTTGTCTAGTGCCAGAAGGCGCTACATAAGTGACTGGGGAAAATGACCAACATCTGTCTAAGAAACTTGTAGTTTAAGCTACTCAGCAGCAAACAACCTGACATGATGCTCACACAAGTGCAGTAGTGGCACACAGCTATGGTGGGTTACCAATTGCTCTTTATTTGGCTAACAGATCTGGTCAGTGGAACAGAACCCATACCTGGAAATGGGAAAAAGTCAGAACCATATCCAAAAATGAGCCCGCTCTCCAATATCAAGCTCCCACAAAGTGGGATACAAGAGGGCCTACACCTATTAAATTCTCTCTAAAATAAATAATGGTTATCTATGTATCTTGCACTGACCGCACTGTCCATTGGAGAATCTGCTTCTCTCTTTCAGATGGACACATATCCTCAGGAGAGGATCAGCCCATCACACCTCAACACGGCACCAGCTGAAGCCATAGAGTAATAAGGGAAATGAGCAAGAGTGCTGCTTTATCGGTGAACCTGGTACCAGCACAAGGGCAAAGGAGATAGACACAAAGAACACTCAACCCCTACCAAATCAGATATCCAGAGACACAGAGACTCATAAAACCTCATCACTGAAATAGACCTAAAATGAACCCGACATGGCTCAGGGAAATTCATGGAAGTGGGGGTGGAAAGATTGTTAGAGCCATGAGTTGGGACATTATACACAGAGTCATTGCCTTTCCCACATAACTGATGGCTACCCACATAAGGCAAGACCCACATTACCCATGGAGGGAGGACAAGGAGAAGGCTAACAATAGTACCATCATGGCTGCATATACCTATATTCATAACTAATAAAAATATATAAAAAAGAATAGATAATGTGAATATTTTTACCTTTATTAAGTATGCAGAATTTTTAGTTACAAATCTGTACAAATGGATCAAAGGTAAATTCTATTAAACATTCAATGATGACAAAAAAATGTAAATCTGCATACTTGTTCCCTAAGGTAGAAGAGAAAGTACTTCTATCTCACTCGGTGAAGCCAGCTTTGTCTGCATGTAAAAAACAAGGTCATTTGTATTAATTTCCTAGTTACTGTAACAAAATACCAGATAAGAAGCAACTTAAGGGAGGAAGTATTGTTTTGTCTTGCAGTTTGAGGAAGTACAGTCCATCATGGTGAAGATTGTGACAGAAGAATGAAATTGCTGGTCACATTCAATCCACATTCAGGATGCACAAAGAGATGAATGCTGGTGCTCATCTCACTTTCCTCTTTTCATTCAATCTGGGACCCCAGCCTGGGGAATAGTGTTACTCACGGTTTGGTGGGTCTCCCTACTTCAATTAACATAATATGGAATTTTTCTAATAGGCATGCCCAGAAATTGGTCTCTTAGGTGATTCTAGATTCTATCAAGTTTGACAATCAATGTTTTAAAGGCACTTGTTATAAATTCCAAAACCAAGAATATACAATCAGAAAATAAAAGTTTCTTTAAGAAGTGGGGTTGAAGAAACTGGAATAATTCATGCAAAAGAATAAAGTTTTTCTTAAGCCATTTGCAAACATCCTCTCAAAAGGATATAATTTAACTTTTTTGTATTTTGTGATTCATTAAATAGATGTATCCCCATTATCAGCAATTGGGCTTTGGCAAACATAGATTTGTAATTGTTTCTTATTTAGATATTTACTAAAACAAATTATTCCTTATTAATGGCTGAATAAATTAGAGGCATAACTCTAATATAACTGAAAGGATATCTATAATATATAATCATTAATTTTCATTAAATACAGAGATAGAGAAAAGAAATCAAAAAGCATTTTGTTTTAGATATAATGGACTTTAAGAACCACTAATGCTATCAAGTGGAAAGTGTGCATATGTGAGCATGATTAAATGAGTACTGCAAATGTCTCCTTTTGATGGAACACCTGTACCTGTATGTCTACAAGTTGTAATAACAGAATATATGAGGTGGTAAGTGCCTTGCTCAATATCCTTCCAGCAGTGAGGCTGGGACACAAAAGGCTATTATTAAAATGAATATGTCACAAGTGTATTCTTTATATAATAACTGCGTCTATGACTGCAGTTACTCAATCTTCCACATTAGTATTTCAATTGAAATCAGTGCATGTTAGCATCATGACTAAGTTTTAGGAGAGGAAATACCCATGTGGAAATTTTCATGTCATTTCACCAATCAACAGCATTTTATAGAATTAATCATTCCTTGCTTCCTGAAATACAACTCATTTCCCTAAAAATTGGCTTCTAGAAATACTCTCTACAGATTCTTTTAAAAATATTTTTATTTTATCTTTTTGCAAGGAGAGAGACAGAGAGCTAGAGAGAGAGAGAGTGAGCTTCCCAGGGCCTCTTGCCACTGCAAAGGAAATCCAGATCCATGTGTCACTTTGTCCTTCTAGCTATATGTGGGTACTGGAGTATTGAACTTTGGAAGAAAGTTGCTTTAACCTCCGAGCCTTCTTCCCAGCCTTTACCTACACATTTCTTACCAATCTTTGTAAGTTCCTCTATATAAACTTGATCTTTAAGGGGTAAGGTTCTGTGAATTTGAGTCTTTTAACCTTTGTGGAACTTTCTATTTCTCTTGTCCATGTCATCTAATCCACAATTATATCTTCAATTTCAGCTTATTTCTGGAAATCTAGGTTCTTGTGTACAACAGCCTATGCAGATTTTTGTCATTATTGAATATATAATGAGACTCTCAAATTTATTTTGTTTCAAACTGACTGGTCTTGATATTCCATCCTCTACCACTATATATTTTATCTTATTGCTCTCTAACTTGTGAAATATAAACTCAATTTTCCCCCATTTTCCGTACTAAAAATCTTATAAGCACTCTTGACTCTATTCTTCCTCTTATATCTATCATCTCTCATCCTTTTTTAAAAAATTTATCTTCACAATATGCCCCAAAACTAATCAATCACTTTTATCATCTCTGCTATAAATTCTTTAATGCAAGCCATTGGTTGATCTCACTTGAGTTATTACAATAAGGTCTCAATAACTGTATTTCCTTGTATGCTTTTAGTATGGATTCAATATCACTCAACATTATGTATAATACTAGCCAGGATATTTCAGTGTATACTTAATTTTCATCAAGACATGTCCTTCATATTAAATCAGGCACAAGTTGCTATTTATTTAAGACCCAGTACTGCTATTAGAAAATATTTCTCTGATATTTTTGGTTTGCCCTGTAGTTTCTTGGATCTTATCTCTAAATCATCGTTTATTTTTTTCCAAAAAAATTTACCTGTGTTTAGAGATGAGTTTTTTTTTAATTTAGTCTCTTTTCAAGGTTATTCTATATTTCCTATATTAAATTACAAAAAGCATAGAGTGTCCCATTCAATCTAAGTTTGTGTATTTTCTTCAAAGCTATTCTGGGTTCTTCATGCATTATTTTTTAAATATTTTAGTTTTATTTGTTTATTTATTTGAGAGAGACAGAGAGAAAGGCAGATATAGAATGAGAGAATGGGCATTCCAGGAGCTCCAGCCACTGTAAACGATGTGCATCTGGCTTAAGTGGGTCCTGGGTAATCGAACCATGGTCCTTTGATTTTACAGGCAAGCGCCTTAACCGCTAAGCCATTTCTCCAGCCCCCTTCATGCATTATTTTATATTACACTTATTACTAAAAATCTATAATTTAAATATCTCTAAAATAAATCCTTATTAGCCTTTGTTTTTTGTATCATTTCATCAGAAAAATAATGCTTCTTATAGAGACCCAGTGTGTCAGAAAGTGACAGAAAGAGATACAATATAATCAAGGCCTTTGAATGACCATCCTAAATATGTCTGAAGTTTATAAGGATGTAATAATTATATATTTGAATTTTTATTTATTTATTTATTAAAGAGAGAGAGAAAGAAATAGATGCCCCAGGGTCTCCAGTCACCGTAAAGGAATTCTAGGCCCATGTGCCACCATGTGCATCAGGCTTATGGGGGTACTGAGGAATCCAAAGTGGGGCTTTAGCTTTTGCAGGCAAGCATCTTAACCACTAAGCCATCTCTCCAGCCCTATGCTTGAATTTTTAAAGTAAAAAAATCCTTTAAGATGCTTGCTGGTAGCAGCCTAGCTTTTAGTTCTGGTTGGCTTCCTGACTGGAAGACATTGAAAATGAGAAATACTCCTCATATTTTCAACCCAGCATGTACAAACATTTTGCACTTCCTTTTAAGTCTGCTTGAAAACTGAACAATTTCTTCTTTAGTTTCCCTTTCTCTTTTGTATCTTATGATGAACTTGGTTCATAGTTTCAACATTTAACCTAGAAATTTCCCTAGCAAGATCCACCACTTCACTAGATGTTTGTTTTCCCTACTGTTGCAGTCAGGTTCACATTGCTGGCAGAAAACACCTGACCCAGAGCAGCTTGTGGGATAAAAGGGATTATTTTGGCTTACAGACTCGGGGGGAAGCTCCATAATGGCAGGGGGAAATGATGGCATGAGCAGAGGATAGACATTACCTCCTGGCCAACATCAGATGGACAACAGTAATAGGAGTATGTGCCAAAAACTGGCAAGGGGAACTTGGTTATAATATTCATAAGCCAGCCCCCAACAATATACAGCCTCCAGGAGGCTTTAATTCCCAAATTGCCATCAGCTGGGGACTTAACATTCAGAACATCTAAGTTTATAGGGGACAGCTGAATCAAACTACCATACCAATTTTCTACATTATTGCAGATTCTATAAAATAAATATGATATATAAATATATCACATATATCACATGTCATATAAATATATGATATACAAATAAAGATATATATTGCATATCTTTTATCAAGTTTTCATTAAAAAGTGTTTCTAATTATAGATTCTTGGGTTTTCATTTTACTTTGGGGTTATTATTTAAGCCTTAATTAATACATAAAATCTACAAATACAAGACTACTATATCTGACCTTCTTGGGTCCCTTTCCTTGTCCCCAAGGACTAAAATCTAACAAGAAAACAGACCCTACAGCTCCTCTTCTTTACACTTTGAGTCTGAAGAAGCCAGATCAAGTCAATTCCCATTTCCTAAATTGCTTGGGTGTCAATTCTTATATGGGATAATAGGGTTGGCAAGATTTCTCAGTGGTTGGAGGTGTTTACTTGCAAAGCTGATGGCCTGGGTTTGATTCTCTAGTACCTATATAATGCCAGATGCACAAAGTGGCATATGTGTCTAAAGTTCACTTGCAGTGGTAAGAGGCCCTGTCGCTCACTCTTGTTTTTTTTTTTTTTTTTTTTTCTCTCTCTCTCTCTCTCTCTCATTTTCCTGGCAAATAAATAAATGAAACATTTGTTTATTTATTTATTTTAAATTATTTTATTTTATTTATTTGAGAGTGACAGACCAAGAGAGAAAGAGGCAGATAGAGAGAGAGAAAGAGAGAATGGGCATGTCAGGGCCTCCAGCCACTGCAAATGAACTCCAGATGCATGTGCCACCTTGTGCATCTGGCTTACATGGGTCCTGGGGAATCGAGCCTCAAACTGGGGTCCTTAGGCTTCAGAGGCAAGTGCTTAACCACTAAGCCACCTCTCCAGGCCCGAAACATTTATTTTTAACACAGGGCAATGATAAATGCCCACTTGGGCCCAGAGGTCAATAAAATTACCTTTTTCCATGGTAATATTAAGAAAGGAAAAACCACTCCCTCCTATCCAGAGGAGTCATCCTAACAGATTAAAAAAAATAGACCAAAGATTATTAAACATCTGGTATTACTGAAGGGTATTATCATTAAAGAATATTGAATGCCTGCAAGTTTCAATCAAAAAATCAAGTTTGATTAAACATAATTCTGCTCTTAGGGAATTACTATATTTTGCTGATATCAACAAAATTGTTTATAAACAAGAACTATAATTTTCTTATGTTTTCTATTAGATTAAGCCTTTATTATTGGATGCATCATGTTTCTCTGTCCATAAAATTTTTTCCTAAAATACTGTAAATAGTGTTCTGCTTTTACCAGCTGGAACTCTAATAACCTCTGGTTAAATTATGCCTAAATCCTAAACACCTAAATCTCTATGCTTAGATATTATTCTAATATCTTGTGGTTTCCTGCTAGAAAATCCTACTTCTTTGATAGAAAAATTTATTCCCTTAGACAAAATTTGGCCTAATTATATAAACTTCATGTTTCTTATGGTTTAAAAATTATTAATAATACTGAAGGGTTAATAGAGTTCCCTGAAATCTAGAAGGAACTAAAGAGTTAATAACTATCCCTAAAGCTCACAGGCAATAAAAAAAACAACAGAGGCATCGGGCCTCATTAAGTTTGACACCTTCCCTGATTGATATACTCCCCTTAGCCTAGATGGCCTTGAAGGACCAGAGACCATCTGAGTATCTCCCCTTCCTGGCTAAAGAAGCCTATTCTGAACAAGGACACACACAGCTACAATTTTCTTATCAACTGCACCTGGTACAGCCCGTTTGTTTTAGGATCCCCCTTATAAGCTTGCACCCCAGCCTGGCCCAATACTTCAGCCTTCATCCACAGGAAGGCTGAGGTCCCTCATTGTTTTTCTTTTAATAAACAGTCTTGTCTGTTGACATCAAAGTCCAGTGTTCTCTTTTGGTTTTCTCTTAAATTTCCCTACACAGCTTTTACAGCTTTGAGGTTTTTTTTTTTTTTTTTTTTTTTTTTCTGCTTGACACATATTCACTAATTCTTCTAAATCTGAAACCTCTAGCCTTTCCTACACAGAACTCCTTGTTTTCTTACCCTAATTTAATCATTACTTTCAGCCTTAGATATACACATCTGAAGTATTTCCAGTAAGTTATGTCACATACAGAAAATTAATATAGATTAATGATTAGATCATAATGGATAATAAGTTTTAATATGATCCAGCAATTTATTTCCTTAACAGCTCTGATAAGTATCATTCCAGAGGGCTGCCTCCCTGTCTGTTCAGCATCACCTATAATGGACTCAGGAGAAATTTCCATGGCTACATGGAAAAACAGCCTACCATGTGCACCAAAGTGCTCCATGATCGGTGACAAAAAGGGAATAAGAAGCAGAGGCTCCTAGAAACCGTACTACTGTTGCTTGAACTTCAAGGATGAACTGCAGCAATTATGGAGAATTGAATGTTGCCTGCTCTGAGCCATTAATAAACTCTCCTCTCAAAAATATATGATCTTAATTCTCTTATTTGAACTTCTGACAGCCAGCACACCCACACATAAATAAAAATAAATAAATGTCAGGTTTATCTTCTCTAGAAAATCTTTTCTGATTTGCTGCCATTGTTATATTAAGGATGTTGTCTTATTACCTAAGGTTAGAGTATCAGATGACCACAAATTATTCAGTTTTAAATTTGCATATAAAAGAGAATCTGGTCATTCATTATAACATGGTGGAACTGAAGATCATTCCATTAAATGAAATAACCCTGGTAGAGAAAGAGAACATCATCTAACTTATATGTGCAATCTAAAATCATTTATTGACTAGAAATTGAGAATACAATGGAGGAAACCAGAAGCTAGGGAGATTGCAGAGTTGGAAGGATAGGGAGAGGCTGACCAGTGGCTACTAATTTCAAGTTATATAGCAGCAAGTGCTTGTGTGCTGTTGTCCAGTAAGGTAACTATAGAAACAATAATTTACTGTATATTTCTCAAAGTAGAAGTAAGCATTAGAATCTTGAAATTTTTCATCATAAATAATTAGTCAATATTCTACATAGTACGCTATTAAACATATGTGTACTTTATATATTTGTTAAAATAAATATTATTTAAGTTTACTAATAGAAAAAAGTGTTCACAGAAAGATGAAGTAAATTGAAAAAGGTAAGTAATGAGAAAGACCTCAGAATATAAAAGGGCTTATAGCAGAGCTACCAATATGTGGAAAGAAATTAAAGCAAATAATTCTGGAACTTTGTAAATATTGAAAAGCGTGCATTATCAGAGAAATTATAAGCTCAAATAAAAGAGTCCACTACATTCAGTTCCTAAATGTGTCCATTAAAAGTAGATTTCAATAGTACAGCCTCAAAAAGTAAATGTGGTTCACAAAATCCATATCAGTTTTGTTGTTGTTGTTTTGTTTTTTTTTTTTTTTTTTTTTTTTGAGGTGGGGTCTCACTCTAGGCCAGGCTGACCTGGAATTCACTCTGTAGTCTCAGGATGGCCTTGAACTCACAGCGATCATCCTACCTCTGCCTCCCGAGTGCTGGGATTAAAGGTGTGCACCACCACACATGGCAAAAATTGTTTTTTTTTTTTTTGATTGTTTGTTTGCTTGCTTGCTTGTTGGTTTTGTTTGAGGCAAAGTTTCAAATATCTCAGGCTGAGTTCAAACGTGCTATGTAGTTGAGAATGACCTGGATCTTCCTAACATCAACTGAGGTGCACCACCACATCTAGCTTTAGATTAGTTCTTTCTTTCTTTCTTTGTTTAGAGTGAGAGAAAGAGAATTGGCATACCAAGGCCTCAGCTACTGCAATCAAACTCCAGATGCTTGTGCAAGCATATACAACCTTGTGCTTGCATCACCTTTATGTGTCTGGCTTATGTGGGATTTGGAGAGGGATTGAACATGGGTCCTTGGACTTCACAAGCAAGTGCTTTAACTGCTAAGCTGTCTCTCCAGTACTTAAAAAATTTTTTTATTGAAAACTTCCATAATTACAGACAATAAACCATGATAATCCCTCCCCTTCACTTTCTCCTTAACAATTCCAATCTCTGTCAAAAGCCCTCCCCTTCTCAATTAGTCTCTCTTTTATTTTGATGTCATCATCTTTTCCTCCTATAATGAGGGATCTGTGCCAGGCACTGGAGGTTGATATCCACATGGGTCTTTCTTTGGCTCATATATTCTTCCTCCATCTCTTCCACAATGGACCCTAAGCCAAGATGTTTTTTAACTCCTCTGTCACTTCTCCTCAGCATTATGGTGCCCTTTGTCATCCCAGAGGTCACAACCATCAGTTCTCTAACCAAAAGTGAGACTAGCATTAAATGGGTTTTTTTACTTGAAAAGCATAATACAAGCATTTACAGACAAGCAGGTGTTAGAATGACCTCCCTCATAGGAGTAATTCCTTCCTGTGGACCCAGCTTTCAGTCTTTGAGAGAGCAGTTTGTTTCCTCCATAACAGAGATGCCACTATTGCATCATTTGTCTTGTAGTAAATTGCCCTCCCACTCTCAGCTGCATACAGTGTATATTTTGCTAGCTTTCTCAGCTGGTTTAGGGTTTCAGTTCAGTTTGATGTGACCTTGTAATCTTCAGCAGGGTTTTACCATCTATTCCTGGTCAGAAACCAAGAGCCTTGGCAATGGCTTGTAAAATTTTGGGCACCAGGGACCTCTCTGGCCAAGAACTCACTGGAAGGTATCCATCCTTGTCATTGAAAAATTTCTAGCAACAATCTATGGCTTCTAGTTGTACAATTGTCCAGAAAATCAGGTTTACATATGGCTTATTTCATACTCTTTTAGATTTTGATTAACCCTCCCAACTCCCTTCCCCTGACCTCTATCCCCAGTCATCAAGACCATATACAAAATCATTCCCACAGTGATATAGCCTCTTTCAACTGGCTATCAAGTTTTATTCAAGATTAAAACAGTCTAGGTTCAAATACTAACAGCCTGTCACTAAGTATAATCCATTCCAAGTCCATCTATTTCCCTGCAAATTACATAATTTCATTTTGCTATACCATGGGATAGAACTCCATTGTATAAGTGTACCACATCTTTATTATCCATTCATCAGTTGAGGGACATATAGGCTGGTTCCATTTCCTAGCTATTGTGAATAATAATGCAATAAAATTAAAGCAACAAAAATGGTTGAGCAAATATCTCTAAGGTAGTGAGACGAGTCTTTAGGATACATTCTTAGGAGTGGTATAGCTGGGTCATATGGTAAATCTATGTTTAGCAGTCTCAAGACCCTCCACACTGATTTCCACAATGGCTGTATCAGATTACATTCCCACTAACAGTGTAGAAGGGTTCCTCTTTTTCCTCATCCTCTCCAGCATTTATTGTCATTTGTTTTCTTGATAATAGCCATTCTGACAGGAATGAGAGGGACTTTCAAAGTAGTTTTAATTTGTATTTCCCTGATGGATTAGGATGTAAAACATTTCTTTAGATGTTTATATGCCATCCATATTTCTTCTTTTAAGAACTCTATTTAGTTCCATAGCCTATTTTTAATTGGACTGCTTGATTTCTTATTATGTCAGATTTTGAATTCTTTGTATATTTTTAGATATCAATCCTCTATCAGATGTATAGCTGGTAAAGATTTTCTCCCATTCTGTATGTTGCCTCTTTGCTCTATTCACAGTGCCCTTTGCTATACAAAAGCTTTGTAATTTCATGATAGATGAGAACTACCAATCTATCAGAGGACAGAAGCAGAACCTACAAAGGAAATTTGATAGGATCATTCTTTCACATTGTAGAAACAGGGTCTTATCAAGGAATATTTCCTACTACCAGCCTCCAACAGTCCATATGATTTATCAATGTTATTCAACAATGATATTCATCTGTAATCTCATCACTCTTCTCTTCTGAATAGGAGTACAAGGATTTTGTTCTCAGCCTTCTGTTATATAAGTAGTAAGGTAGACTGAGGAGAAGAAGTTAATAGCATGCCCTTTGATGTGTAGATTTCTACAGAGCTACTTTCAAGAAGAAATACTGAACTTTATTGTAATTGCAATGAATGGACAAGGTGTACATGGTGCCCTTTGAGGAGTAGAGTGTGCCCCCAGTGTGGACAAAAAAGGTGCATAATTTCTGGTGGCTATGAGACTGAATTGTCTACAAAATTTATACTCATTTTTAAAAAATAGAAGTACTTTTGGAAATGGAAGCCCAACAAGGGAGTTAATTTCTCTGCTCCTCATCAGGCAAGCAGACAAAATTGTCAAGTTTTCTTTCTGCCTTGTTGCAAATTATGGTCATTTATTGAAAATAGATGTGCCAAAAATAAGATGAGTCTGACTTGCCCCATCACTGGTTGTAGGAAAGCTGCCTAAACATCTGGAGGAATCACCTGGAGTTAGTACAATTAAGAAATTAACTTCTATATTGTATCAATTATTATATTACAAGGTTACTGGTTTATGTCATCTGAAATTAGTCTGAATAAAGCACTATGTAATGAATGACACACAACATTAAGGATGTAAGTTAAGTGTATAATTGGATTTGCTATTTGACAAGTATAAAATTCAGTTTCTGATCTACTTAGGCAACAAAACAAAGCCATGCATATGGCCTATATGAAACAAGTATATAAAATAAAATTATCTTTGGAAACTAAATCATACAAACCTCAGTCCTCCCACAGTATACATTTATTGAGCTACTATTTTTCTAGTAGTTGTAAAGTATATTGTTATATGCAAAATAAATTTCAACCCTCAAACACTAGAAATTTAAAGTAATAAATAATTTACAGAAGTAAAATACATATTTATAATGGACCACATGAAACATACTATGAAAAGTAACATGTGTTAAGTCAGGAAGATGTTAATTATTCTCCTTGCCTGCAGGACTTACTTTAATTTTTTTGTTTATTTTAATTAATTTATTTGAGAGTGACAGACAAAGAGGCAAAGAGAGAAAGGGAGAGAATGAGTGCACCAGGACCTCCAGACATTGCAAACAAACTCCAGATGCATGTGCCACTTTGTGCATCTTGCTTACATGGGTACTGGGGAATCAAGCCTCAAACCAGGGTTCTTAGGCTTCCCAGGCAAGTGCTGAATCGCTAAGCCATCTCTCTAGCCCCAGGACTTACTTTAGAGTATGCATTGCCTTAGATTAGACAGGAAATTTGAATTCTGATAGCAAAGTAGCAAAATATGTTTTAGACAGAGAAACTATAAATGACCTAAGGTCAGAAAGAGAAGCATCCAGGATACTCAGGATTCTCATGGCTTGAACCTCTGGTGTTAAACTCAGAAATAAAGTTGGGCCCAAGTGTACCAAAGCAGAGAAGATGCTTGAATCCCCAGCTAAATCTCTAGTTTTGTTCTCTGAGCCTAGTTAGGACATGGAGATCCTCCCCCACTGTCATTCCCTAGGATAGCTTGGCTCAATCAGAGTTGATAGGCTTGGGAGAGAATTTATATAGTAGAAATAATGGGATTTTAGAATTTAGATATAAAAATTCCTACAGTATCCTTTTATTTGCAAAGTTTAAGGCAAGCTTAATAATGAGTTGTCAGAACAAAATCTCCTGATGTGGGTAGCACTTTTACTAGAGACTTTCAAAGACTTGGCAAACTTTCCCTCTTCATAGTTCAGTGTCTCAAACATCTAAAGAGGCTTCTTCTGATGGCTGTAATTAAACTTCAAAGGATCTAGGCAAAGTCAGGAATTTATATGGGCTGAAACAGTTTCCTTTTCCCCATTGTTCTGTAACGTTCACTCTGCCTGTCTTTCTTACATTTCCCAGAGGAATAAATGTTTTGGCATAAAATGACAGGGGAAGTCTGAATGCCTGCAAAAATGGTTAGTACTATCTGATTTAAAGCTGCTCTCATTTCACCTTGGGCCACTGTGCGCCTTGTGGAGGGCATGGCACACATGCTACTGGTTTATTTTCAGCCTCTTTTTCAACCACTATTAGCAGGCCTTGTATATTCCAGTCTACTAAGCTATTTAGTGTTCATGAAGCCAAACAGCCTTAACACATACACATCCATTCTCATGGGTTCTTGCTTAATCTAATCATTGTACATCTGCCCTCTTTCTCATTTGTAGGTACCTCTTGTACCTACAAAGAGCCTTCTTTTACCACAGGATGACAATATCCTTCAAGAATAAAAATGTACGACCACATCTTTATTTTATTTTATTTATTAGTTATGTACATACTCAGTGTGTAAACAGCACATGTTGGTACCATCCTTAGTCCCTCCCTGTCCTCCACCCTCCAAAGGGACCCTCCTCTTAGGGATGTCATTTAATTAATGTATTTGAGAAAGAGAAAGTGAGAGAGATAATGAACGTGAGTGCACCAGGGTCTCTTGCCACTGCAAACAAACTCCAGATGCATTCACCACTTTCTGCATCTGGCTTTATATGGCTACTATAGAATTGAACCCTGAACATCAGGCTTTGTAAGAAAGTGCCTTTAACCACTGAGCTATCTATACAGTTCAAAAGTATCATTGTGTCACATTACTTGAGCTATTTTGTCTATATTTGATTTTCTAAACTGTGAGATGGTTGAGAAGAAGATAATACAATATTATAAGATTAGAGATATGTGCAAATTGCAATGAGGGCATAGAGGAACACAAAGCCTAACCAACCAATGATCATAAAACTCCAACTTCAAGTAATCACAGAAAAAATGAGGAGGGACTTTAGAGAAGTTAATCAACAGACTAACAAATACTAAATAAATGTTAAAAGATTGCATATTTGATCCAAAATACTTACAAACATGGGCTCATCTTAGATGTCAGAATTTAAAAGAAAAATAAGGTAAATCCCGACATTCCTTTCAAAATCACTACAGCTTATGTAGCAAAAAAAACAAAACAAAACAGGAATTCACCCGTAAGCAGTGCCATAGCAACTCAGAATCAGCCTCCAGGAAGAACAATTATAAAGTCTTTCCATGTCTGGTTTACTTCAGCTAGTGTGATGGCTCAGGATTCATCTAACAGTATCTCTTCTCAGGATTTCCTTCCTACTTAAAGCTGAGTAGTATTCCACTATGTGTGTGTAGATGCATAACGCATTTCACTTACTGATTCATCCATTGAAAGACACTTGGATTCCTTCTAAGTTTTAGCAACTGTGATTAATGCTGCCATGAACATAGCTGTGGAAATATCTCTTTGAGATCTTCACTTCAAATCTTTTCTTTATATTTCCAAAAGTCCATCTAGATTTTTTTAAAATAGCTTTATGACTGCCATTGATTTTACTCTCTTGAATAATTTTATTGATATATTTGATTCAATCATTGAAAGTAGGATACTATGTCAGGATTCATAAAGATACTTACATAATGAAACTGGTCAAAATAAAGAAGATAAAACTTGATTAAAGGCTGCCCATGTAAGTCAAGAAAATGAACCACAAGAGGAAAGGAGGATACAGCTGTGTCTTCTGATTGAAAACCATCTTTCTGTCTTCATTTAGATCAGTTATAAAGATCAGATTGGATCAGGATTTTATATTTTCTCATTTCATCAATTAATAGACCAACAACTTCTTGTTCAGATTTCCCATCAGTTGCAGTAGTCTACCCTTCTGTCTTTATCCATTCACAGTTACATTGTGAAAGACTGCATGTAACACGTTGCTGGAGGTCAAATTCATCACACTTTATATTTCATACTTTAGGTCTGCCAGCCTAGTTACATTGTTAAAGATGAAAACAAATTTACTCTGATACATTTTTTGTATGTATCAAAGATCTTTGCATCCCTTCAATGTGTTCCTCAGACTATACTAACATAATCTCTTCATATATATATTTTTCTGAATTAATGCTAAGCTGAAATACTTGAATTTAGAAATCAGAAATTTATAGAATCTTTTTATAGAAACAAATATACAAACTTAGAGTCCTAAAAATAAAGTTACAGTAAATACTTACTTAGCAGGCACAAATCCCCAAGCCCAATATGTAGCACAACAAAATTAATTAATTCATTAATAATTAACTACTAAGGTACATAGCTTGGTAATATAGCACAAGCTCATCATGTACAATCACTAACAGAACAAATTAATAATACAAATAATAATACTAATGAGATCAAGTATGAAAATTAAAGGCTAGGGATGCAGCTCTGTGGTAGAGGGCTTATAGAACAGATATACAGGAGCCTGATTTCATTACAATAAAATAAAGCTAGGTAGGATGGCATAGACATGTAGTCCTAGATACAAAGGGGGCTGGGGAGACAGAATACTTTGAGCTCACAAGTTCAACACTGACCCAGGCAATGAGGTGAAACCCTATCTATAAATAAGTTATATATTCAAGTTAGATATTCAAGATGACATATTTTAAAAACAAATTAAAAAGGAAGAGATGATTGGATTAAACAGACCTTTTTAAAAAATTGTTTTTATTTTTATTTATTTATTTGAGAGCAATAGACACAGAGAGAAAGTGGCAGAGAGAGAGAGAGAGAGAGAGAGTGAACTCCAAATGCATGTGCCAACTTGTGTATCTGGTTTACGTAGGTACTGGGGAACAGAGCCTTTAACTGGGGTCCTTAGGCTTTAGAGGCAAGCTCTTAACTACTAAGCCATCTCTCCAGCCCTTAAACAGACATTTTTTGATAGCATATTAAGATGCCTCTTCCATCTCTGCATCTATCAAAATGATCATGTGGTTTTTGTGTTTAAGCCTATTTATGTGGTGTGCAGAAAAGGCCTTTGACAAAATACAACATCACTTCATGATCAAAATATTCTTTCTCCCTCTGCTTTCTCTTCTCTCTTTCTCTTTTATATTGCCTATCTTTTTCTTCCTTTTTTTCCTTGTTGCTGTCCTATAACTCCCAGTACCAGCATGCGGTTAACATCCACAATGAGCTGTTGATCAGAGAGATCTACAAGGTTTCCCAAAAGAAGACAGATTTCTGTCAGAGTACTTGATGACCCACCAAAGTATAGTGGTAAGACCCTACTGCTGAAGACACAATATGCTGTTGGTATGGAACATGGAGTGACCTGGCTGGAATCTGGAAGAGAGTCAGTCCCCAGACAGTTAGCTTGTCTAGTTCCAGAAGGTGCTAAATGAGCAACTGTGGAAAAATGACCAACATCTGTCCAAGCAACTCATGCTCTAATCTACACAGCAGCAAACAACCTGATGTTATGCTCACACAAGTGCAATAATGGCACACAGCCATGGTGGGTAACCAACTGCTCTTTATTTGGCTAACAGATCTGTTCAGTGGAATGGAACTCATAGCTGGAACTGGGAAACAAATCAGAACCATATACAAAAAAAAATGAGCCCATTCTCCAATATTGAGCTCTCACCAATCTTGGGCTACAAGATGGCCTACACCTATTAAATTCTCTCTAAAATAATAATGGTTTTTCCATTTATCTGGTGCTGACTCCACTCTCCATTGGAGAATTTGCTTCTCTTTTTCAGATGGATATAGAACCTGAGGAGAGAATCAGCCCATCACACCTCACCAGGGCCCCAGCTGAAACCATAGAGTAATTGGGGAAATGAGCAAGAGTGCTGCTTTCTTGGTGAACCTGGTACTAGCACAAGGGTGAAGGAGATAGACACAGAGAACACTCAACTCCTACTAAACCAGATATCTATCCAGAGACACAGAAGCTCCTAAGACCTCATCACTGAAATAGACCTAAAATGAACCCAAATATGGCTCAGGGAAATTTGTGGAAGAGGGTACAGAAAGATTTAGATCCACAAGTTGGGTCATTATGCACAGAGACATTGTCCCTTCCCCATAATTGATGGCTTCCCCACAATACATGACCCACATTCCCCAATGAGGAGGGCCCCTTTGGAGGAGGGAGGACAGGGAGGAGGTTAACAGTAGTACAATCTGTCTGTAAACACACTATGTACATAACTAATTAAAAATTGCCTTTTCCCCATAACTGATCACTACCCCCACAATGCACAATCCACAATCCCCATGGGGATAACTGGCATCTCCAATAAGGAGGGTCCCTTCAGAGGGGGAAGGACAGGGAGGAGGCTAAGGATGATACCAAAATGTGCTGTTTACACACTGAGTATGTACATAACTAATAAAGAATAAAAAGAATTCCTGACAATGAATAACTGCTAAAGTTTCATTTACCAAATTTTATACTGTAGGATGGTTTCCACTACTGCTAAAGTAGTAAAAAGAAATGTCGAATATCTTGATCTTAGTGAAACAGAAAGGAAGGGAGAGTAAATGGTGGAGTAAAAAAATGAGTGCTATATAACTGGTCAAAGAATTTTAACTTAGTCTGCAAATTGCAAAGACTGATTTCTAATTATGAGTGTGACAAAATTTATACCCTGGTATGAGAATAATTGACAAGTGGGACAAGATCATCAAATTCAGTTACTTTATATGGCCAGCAATATCTAAGGCTGGCAAAGGTGCAGGAAAAACTCATACAACCACTATGGAAGTCAATATGGAGATTTATCAAAAAAGATGAAAATGTGGGCTGGAGAGATGGCTTAGTGGATAAGGCAGCTAACTCCTAAGCCTAAGAATGCTGGTTCCAATCTCCAGGTCCCACGTTTAGCTAGATGCAAAGTGTCGCAAGGGCACAATGCTGCACTTGACCACAAGGGGGCACACACATATGGATTTCGTTCACAGCAGCTGAGAGGCTGCTGGCATGCCCATCTCTATCTGTCTTCCTCTCCCTCTCTCTCTGTCTCTCTCTCTCTCTGTATCTCTCCAAAAAAAAAAAAAAAAAGATGAAAATGTGTTCTCTGCAATACCATTTCTTGGCATATACCCTCAGGATCCACTCTCTACTTCAGCTAAGTTTGTTGGACTCTCATCACAATAGCTAGAAAATGGAATCAGCATAGATGTCCATCAACTGATGAACAGACAATGAAGAGAGAGAGAGTTTTATTCAGCAGTAAAGTAAAATTATATGCAGGAAAATGGATGGATCTGCAAAATATTATGTCAAGTGAGATAATGCAGGTTCAGAAAGACAAATTCTACATCT
The DNA here is from genome assembly GCA_036365145.1 of Orientallactaga sibirica. Classification (NCBI taxonomy): domain Eukaryota; kingdom Metazoa; phylum Chordata; class Mammalia; order Rodentia; family Dipodidae; genus Orientallactaga; species Orientallactaga sibirica. Next base: position 56,089,925 of record JAEOAD010000005.1, read on the forward strand.
TCTCTCTCATATGCAGAAAGAGCTTTGGCAAAAGTATTCTACTAGAGTGGACAAAGCTGTGCCAAAAGTCATAGGAAAAATCTCAATGATAGACCAGGAACACTCACAAGGAGCTGTTGGGCAGAGAGGCCCATGAACTGCCCCAAACAATATTGCCAATGCCCATGAGAGGTTACCCATGAGCACTAGACAGTAAGAATCTATTGCTTTCTCACACTTTTGTTATATTTTTTCCTGGTATTTGTTTGGTTTATTTTAGCTTGTAATTTATGATTCAACAGATTGAAATTTATCCTCAAATGTTAAGATTTTTAAAACTTTCCCTATTTTCCTTTTATACCAAAAAACAAAATTCAAATTGTTGCTTTGTATATAGTTAGTAGCAAAAACACTAGAATTAATTATGTAACCTGTGAATAATTACTAATTACTTATAACTTCCTTTTAGTTTCTATTTCAACTCTCTTCATTTATTTATTTTTACTTATTTGAGAAAGAGAGAGAGAGAGAGAGAGAGAGAGAGAGAGAGAGAGAATGGGCATGCCAGTGCTTATAGCCACTGCAAACAAACTCCAGACATATGTGCCACCATGTGCATTTGGTTTACATGGGTATGGGGGAAATAAACCTGGGTCCTTAGGCTTCACATGCAAGCACCTTTACTGGTAAGCCATTTCTCCAATCTTCAACTTTGCAAAGTTTGTTATACCTTTAAACTGGTTTTTCACCATTTCAACGAACCTGAAGGGAGGATCAGCTAACCACACCTCACCAGCTGAAACCATAGAACAACGCATGGGGAAAAGAAATTGATCACAACACCAGAAAAAGTTGAAGGAGATTAGATTCCAACACCAGTTAAGCCAGATATCCAGAGACACAGAGGCTTTCAAAACCTCATCAAGGAAGCAGAACAAAATGACCCCAATGTGGCTCAGGGAAATCGCGGAAGAGGGGGCGGAAAGATTGTTGAGTCACAAGTTGGGGCATTATGCACAGAGAAATTTATCCACCAGAACTCTTGAGCAAACTCACAATGCATGATAAACATTCCCCATTGATGAGGGCCCCTTTGAAAGTCGGAGGAAGGGGAGGAGGACAATGGAACCAATACTATGAATGTAAAATCAGAATAATATAAATAAAAAATATATATTGATAAAAAAAATACTAATCAAAATGATTTGTGGCATGTTGTAGGGGAAATTTTAAAGGTAGGATTTCAAAACATTCATAAAATAGAGATCTCAGTGATACAGAACTTGCCTAGCATGTCCAAGACACTAGGTTCCATACTCTGTCTTGTAAGAAATCAAAATATTCAGAAAAGATAGAAGTATATTCTATAAGAAATATCTATTGAAATAAAATATTCTTGAAGATTATTGGGAAGCAGGGAAAGGAGGGAAAAAGAGAAGAAGGGAGGGAAGGTCAAAAGACACACAGAGTAACATTTAGGATAAGAACATGGTAAGAAAAGCAAATTACACAACTGAAACTTGGGAGAGAGAAGAAGATATTTTAGGATGGCTATCATGAACATTTTGATGGCTCATGGCCAACTACTGCCATTACATTGCTTTCATTATTGGTAGATTCTTGTTACTTTGGTCAAAGGATTATGTCAAACTGACTCATATCATGGTCACAAAAGAAGAAGGTGGAAGAGGAGAAAGAAAGGGAAGAGGGAGGATTGGAATAGGATGAGTGTGAGGCGGAGCACCTGGAGGGGGAGGAGAAAAAGTAGGAGAAGAAAAAGGAGGAGGAGACAATAGCAGCAGTCCTAATTCAGGCCTCCGTAATGTTTCAACTCCAAAGACTGCTCCATGCTACCTCATTTAATGAAATAGATAAAGGCCATGACATGTAGGCAAAATTACCCAAATATGAGGAACTTTCATAAATTTCCTTACATATTTCCAAATTATCCTGTTTTTCCTTAAATATTCACAGACTCTTCTTCCTATAAAGTAACAAGAAATATTCAAATAGTGTTGATTGTTCACTGGTATGGTTGAAGCATTTAGTATCTAACATTGATCCACAACTTTTATAGGAAATTCTGACTGTGAGCTTGTGTCTCTGTGTGTGTGTGTGTGTATGAGAGAGAGAGAGAGAGAGAGAGAGAGAGAGAGAGAGAGAGAGTAAGAGGGAGGTCATACCACCTTTGACTAGACCACTCAAAGCACTTGTCAGGCATACAATTGTTCTTTACTACTATGCCCTTCTAATCTTTTCTACTCATTTTATGTCATTTTACTTTACCCTTTCAAATATTTTTTGAAACTATCAGAAAAACTATGAAAGTAATTAATTTTGTCTTAGTCACACTTCATTTTCTTTGCATTTTTTATAAGAGGGAAAGAAAGAGAGTGAGGGCAAGAGCACGAGAGAGTTATACTTTACTTTGATCAAAGCAATAATATCTTGATTAACTATAAAATTCAATAAATGCATCTCACAGTTTGAAAGACATAAAATCTATTCTAGAGCTGGGTGTGGTGGTGCAAACATTTAATCCCAGCACTCAGGAGGCAGAGGTAGAAGGATTACTGTGAGTGCGAGGCCATTCTGAGACTACATAGTGAATTCCAGGTCAGCCGGTCAGCCTGAGCTAGCGTGAGACCCTACCTAGAAACCCCCCCCCAAAAAAAATCTATTCTATATAATTACATAAATTAAAATTTCCAGAAATAGGTAATCTTCAAAAACAAATAGAATTTCTTGAAATAAGTTAAATAGCATGTAAAATACATATTTTTCCTCAAAATTCTCTTTAAGATAAAGCTAATTATGTGGTATATAATTTGTACTTCACATATGCATAGATTTCCTCAGCCATGTTTGAGTTGAGCACATTTTATATAATATTCTAATATTTTATCTTGTTTCATTATTTCGTGATATTTTACATAGCAATCTATGCTTCAAGAAATTATGACAATACAATGTTTTGCTGCTTTTATTCCCGGAAAAAAGATTTGCAGTACTTTACCCTTTGATTTGTATTGCAATTAAAATTTCATGATCATTATGGGATTTATCTGACTTATTTAAAAACTATATTTCGAAGGCTGGAGAGATTCCTTAGTGGTTGAGGAACTTGCCTATGAGCCAAAGGACCCAGGTTCGATTCCCTAGGACACATGTAAGCCAGATGCACAGGATGGCACATGAGTCTGGAGTTTGCTTGCAGCAGCTGAAGACCTTGGCGTGCCCATTCTCTATCTGTCTCTTTCTCTCTCTCTGTCTCTCTCTGTGTCTCTCTCTGTCTCTCTCTCTCTCTATCAATCTCTCCCCCTCTGCCCTTTTCTCTCAATAAATAAAATTTTTGTATTTAAATATATATTTTTATTTATATTATTCTGATTTTACATTCATAGTATTGGATCCATTGTCCTCCTCCCATACATGTGTGAGAGCAAACACAGAGAGAGCTGGCCAGAATCTGGAAGAAGGTCAGTCCCCAGACAGTTAGCTAGTCTAGTACCAGAGGGTGCTACACGAGCAACTGGGGGAAAATGTCCTACATTGGTCCAAATAAATAATTTTTTTAAAAAAATTTAAAAAATATTTTGAATCTTAAGGATTTCTATTATGACCACTATTTTTACCTTGTAGGATAAAAGTAATAGTCAGTATTACACATTTCAAATATTCAATTCAGTAACTCATAAAATAGTTTTCTTTACAAAATAAAAACAATACATTGGCTCTCCTGTTTATTTTAACTCAAAAATGAAAAATAGTACATTAGACTGCCATAATGGTTTAAACATTAACCAGCTGATTCCTGCACAGGAAATGTCTATTCTGATGCAGTTCTGGTGACAGCAAAGAAGACTTCTCCCTGAGGTGCACCTTGGAATGGTTAAACAATCCAAGTTACACCCAGAAATCCCATTCCCCTGTGCTTACTCATGTGGACTACAAACACGTATGCCCTGTTTGAAAGAGATGTAGGGAGGAAGCAGAACTCCACTAGTGAGTCATCACTTTAATGTAGTGAAGCCTCCAAGGGAAAATCAGGGGGATGTATAGGCTGTTAGGAAAATGCAGGTTACGGTACAAAATGACATCCTCTATTAATAAGATCTAAGGAGCGACTCACATAATTGTCTACCTTTCAAGATTGATGGGGAGCAAGAAACATTTCTCTAAGATGCTGACAGGTCCTCATAAATGCCTGAAGTGTATAGGCCTACATATGGTTTTAGAAGGAGATTTTTATAAAAGAAGGTGGGGATCTCAACTCCCTCTATGCTGTCTCTATATAATGTCTGAGTCTGTTTTTGGATTTTTGGGTTTTCTGGGAAGTATCTTGACAGACGACCTAAGCTGAGCATAGCAGCCTTGACCTGAGGTAGCTAACTGGCACCATGAAAACACCAGGTGTCTTTCTGCTCCTCTCTCTGGCTCTTTTCTGCTTTTTCTCAGGTGAGTTTTTTTTTTCCTTAAAATTAATATCCCATACATATTTATCTTGAACCAGAGAGAAAAAGAATTCATCAGTTTTAAAAGTCCATTGATGTTCTTTGAAAGACTGGTTAAAGGAGATCACTGTAAAAGTGATGGCAATGATTTTGATGATGAAAATAACATTGTTGATAATGATAAGAAGTGTCATTTGCTGTACATATACTGCTTCCTACACGTGTTCTAAGGGCTTTCATGTATCATCTCTGATTCTCTTAGTAAGGAATTCATATCTGTGTCCTAAGAAACTGTGACTCAAAGAAGAATATAGCCAAAGGACTTGCAACAAGTCAGTGGAATTTAGAATTTTATTCTAGATTATACAGACATCACAGTTTGCTGATTATTCCCAAGTACTAATCTAAAAGATTCATAATTGGCCTTTCCAAAAGAAAGGGAAATTTTCCTGTTTATTTTTATTATTATAAAAAGACTCAAATAATTAAAAGTGAAACAATGTATAATAGCTATATATTTTGTGATGAGGTGTTTCAAAAGACATTCATAGTATAAAATGTTATTATTCATATGAAGATAAAAAGATCTCATTCCTAGACATCAGGATCATATGAATGGACAGAGCTTTCATACATATTTATTGTATTCCTTGATAATCTACTTCATTGTATTTTAGTGGATTGTGCTCTCTAGTCCCATATTGTACCTGTTGACTAGAGGAACATCTCAGTCCTCTGAGATATTCTTTGCTGTGTAAAATGTTAAGAGGTGAGACAAAACCCTGAGACATTCCATGCATTATGGGTCATTTTCTGTAACTGCAGCAGGTGAATTTTGATTCTATCAAAGATTTTACATGGCTGAGCATATAAAAAAATTCAATGAGATTTAGCAGATGAAGAGCAATTGTAGCTGGTCATAATTATATGAACAAATACAGTTACAATATAAACCAAAACGAAATAAAAGATTCTTGAAATATTATGGAATAAGCTTGACTTTTAAAGCCAAATCATTCAAACATGGAATTGAATAAATTGCAGAGATACTAGAGAAATGGGCCTGACTTTGGTAAAATTTGTTTACAAATGTAGTTCCTGGAAGCATGTGCTGTCCTCTGTTACTTCTCTTCATAAATAAAGATTTACCTTTAATAATACACCAAATGTACCAGAGCAGGAGTGCTCCACATACATACTAGATCTCATGTGGAAGGACATAATGCTCAAGGATATTAATGCTCAAATGGTGGAACAGAGGGAACTATTTTATTTCACCTTATCCTAGTCCCCGCCCCTCCATGGTCTATATCCACACATAACCTTTCAAGTTTCTCCTGCTCCTCAAGAAGTGAGCAAGTATAGAAATAAAACATTCTTTGACTTCATGAGATGGCCAACAGAAAGGAAGAGGTGTGTGTATTTCTGCTACGTTTGCAAATCTCACTTGTTTGCTTGTTCATAAATTATCGTGTTCAGATTTTCTGCTTCTTTTTTTCAGGTAGCTTTGGTCAAGGAGAACAGGTCAGTGCCTCTTTTCTATTTTTCTAGCTTTAGTTTGTGCTTGGCCAGTATTCTCTGCTCTACATGAGGTTTATCTGTGTTGTAAAAGAGCAAAGATGATGTGTAGAAAGGCCAAATTCAGGAATCAATGGATATAATATTTTAAAATATTATTCACTTATTTACTTATTTGCAAGGTGAAAGAGAGAGAGAGAGAGAACATGGGAACACTAGGGCCTCCTGCCACTGCAAAGATCTTCAGATGCACATACATCACTTTGTGAATATGGAATCTGGCTTTATTTGGGTGCTGGGAAATCAAACTCAGGAAGTCAGGCTTTACAAGCAATCATCTTTAACCATTTAGCCATCTCTTCAGCCAGACATAATACCTTTTAAGCTACAATTTCTCTATGAGTATATCATGTGTTTAAAAAAGCCTAATCACACTATTTTTACTTTGTCAAAGTAATATGAGCATAGACAAAAAATGAATATAAGATAAAGTTTATAATCTCACACCTTTGCTGTGTGACCTTGGGCTAGGAAGTTATTCATGTTCTGGAGATTACAAGCTCTACGGCTGTTGAAAGGGGGCTTATATTTCACCTACTAGAACTTCAATTAAATTAAATTGCATAACCTATGTGAATGCTTTTGGAAAACTGTAAAAGTAGCATGTGACATCGTTATTGAGTAGCCGTTAGCAGCCTCTGATGGAATGAGGTCAGAGATTATTTGTTTGTTTTTTTTTTCTTTTATAGAAATGAGAACTGAGACAGGGAAGACATTTTTTTAATGTTTTCTACTAGGATGCTCAGTCTGGTACACTCACATTTAATTGAAAGTTGGATTTAAAAGCTGAAATGGGCATATATTTTCTTCATTGTTGGCTTTTCTTACAATTTTATTGAACAATTTTTAACTTTTTTGATCACACTGTTTAAAACCAGTAGAAATGCATGCTTTTCACTCTGCCAGTCTTGCTTCTGTATCTTATTGAGCATTTCAACTTGATGTAGTTTTTTTTTTTTTTTAATGTTGGGATATCCAAAAATCTCAGCACTCACATTCCCAGACAGTGGCTCCAACTGATTGGAAAGGATGTTGAAGATTTCCAACCCTAATTTTACTCATTACATGAGAGTTTGATTTTTCAATTTTAGCATCTCATAAATTAAGATGCATCTTAAAATTTGGTAATGTCTTTTAATGTACTTTTAATGTGTATATAACCAAAACATGCACATACATGCACTTGTGTTCCTATATAAAGTTGTATATCTTAAAAGTTATAGGTTTAAATAAGTATAAATATAGAACAGTATAAAGTAAAAACAGAGCAGTATACTATAAAAACAAATATAAAAACAACCACAAGAAGGGGACATATGGTTCATACCCCATGAAGTGGCAAAAATAGTGGAGCAACCACTACACATAGATCTAAAATATTTGAAATTTGACCCATTTTTCCATCAAAATACAAGTTACTTCTCTTCTTTGGATATTCATTTCTGTGATTTTAATTGTATTTTCTAAAATCTCATGTAAAATCTGCCATTTACTGAGCTAGTACTTGTGTCCAAGTTTTGTAGTCTACTTGCTGAGGGTCACATAAGTGACTTTCTAAATACCCAGATCCTCATGGAAAGAGATCAAATACCAACTACAGCGTTAAGGAGTTTTGTACATTCATTTTAAGTAACTGTACAAATGTCACTGACATACAATAAAATCTGAGCATGCTGGAGGGAGGTTGGGGCAGAAAGAGTTGAAACTAATGTGATGAGCATGTTGGCTCAAGTCATATCCAGCCAAGATACTCAGCCATTGTCAAGAATTCTCTCCATAATGAATCATCTCATAGGAGATTATAGTCCATGGTTTAAATTACAAACCTTTATAATTATATGTTCTTTCAAAAAGACAACTCAAGATAGCTGGGTGTGGTGACTTATGCCTGTAATTTCAGAACATAGGACTGAGGCAAAAGGATTGTTACAAGTTCAAGGCCATGGTCCACAGAGTGATTACCAGGCCAGCTTGGATGACAGAGTGAGACATTGTCTCAAAAATGAAAGGAAGAGAGAGAGATAAGGAAGGAAGGAAGGAAGGAAGGAAGGAAGGAAGGAAGGAAGGAAGGAAGGAAGGAAGGAAGGAAGGAAGGAAAGAAGGAAGGAAGGAAGGAAGGAAGGAAGGAAGGAAGGAAGGAAGGAAGGAAGGAAGGAAGGAAGGAAGGGGGGAGAGATAAAGGGAAGGAGGGAGGGAGGGAAGGAAAGAAGGAAATAAAGAAAGAAGGAATGAAAGGAGGCTAAACCCAAAGTATTTGCACTGACTTTTGGAATTCATGTTTCAATAAAGTTTTCCTCTGTTAAAGTGAATGACTATTATGTTGCCTACTATTTAATTTTCCATATAGGTATATCAAATGAATTATGAATATAATAGCAATAAATTAAACTACTATTATGAACATAAACATTTCATTAAAGAAATCATGGTATACCATCAAAGAGTATGACATGCATTTTCAGAAAAAGCTCTTTGTTCTTTGAAAAGAATAAATCTTACTTTTGGAACCCCTCTCACTGTATTATCTTTAGTGCTGTCTGCCCCCCTCTACTAGTCTCTGTGTTTGGGCACTACATCCTTAAAGATTATTTATATGAATAGCTGAGATGAAAATGAACAAATTAAGTCTCTGGGAAACAGTCATTGGCAGTCACTTCTTATTGGAGTACTATTTGGGATAACTCATCATTGTAATTTAAGATAGACATTGGTGGATTTGAATAAAAATAAGTAAAATAAATTCCATGGCTAGAATGAGTTTGGAGCTCTTGGGTTTCCCAATTACAATGACTTTATTAAATTAATATATGGACATTATTTAAATACAGTTTGGAGACATAGGCAGTGGAACCACAGCAGGATAAAACCAAAACCTGGGAAAGAAGATGTGGCTGGCTTAAGTCCACCAGCAGCTGGGAAGCTAAGGAATCAACCCCTCGAGTCTTTTAGAAGACACTGTTCTTTGAGGAACCATAAGGGGACAGACTGATATTAAATGTAACACCCATGCCCTTAGAAGGAGTACTGAAGCTGGAAGACCAAAATAGATAAATGGAATATCTTCTTAAACCAAATGTCAATCTAAATAGCATAAAAATAAATCTAATTAAAATGGGATAATCGATGATGGATTCAAAAATTCTAGAATGTAACACAATGTATGTGGTGAGAGCTTATGACAGCAGTTTTCTGCATTGTACTTGACACAAAGTGCTTTTTTTAGGATTATTACAAGCCCACTACATAGATAATAGCTGCCTTCTGTTGCATATATTGAAATTTAAACCAAGCAGTGAAGTAACTGTAAATGTAATACAGCTAATAAATGAGAAGTAAAATTCAAATCCAGGTCAGTCTAATTCAATTCCATCTACACAGGACATCCTTCTACCATTATAATACTTTTGAGATATTTTAGTTAGATCCAGAGGAATCTCAGCTTTCTCGGGTCTCCTAATTTCTCATGTGTGAAATTCCAAGGGAGGGCTGGAGAGATGGCCTAGCATTTAAGGCTCTTGCCTGCAAAGCCTGATGTGACACATACATATGCAGTTCATTAGCAGTGGCTAGAGGCCCTGGCTGGCCCATTCTCTCTATCTGTCTCTCTTCTATCTCTCTGCTTGCAAACACATAAAAAATATTTTTTTTACAAAAGGAAATTCCCAGGGAGAAAATCTAATCCTACCCTTACCCCCCATTCTTGATCTGTCTCTACTAAGAAGCCAACTGTTTGAAGTTTATTCAAGGGTCCACAAGATTATTAAAAAGGAGAAATTGAGATACAAGCATTGAGAGCTTCACTTAGGCTAATACAAACAAAGAACCGTAAAGAAAATTCTAGAACACGATTCTCAGCTTACTTCTGGAATCATCAAAGAGCATATTATAGCAGTATGAATATATCTTTTCTGAGGCATTTTCTTCTTATGCCAGTTGACTAATTTGGTTTTGTTTACTGACATCCTTTGTTCTTCTGATTCTCTTTCCACTAGGCAGGAGAAGTTTATAAGGGAGTTTGGAGAGGGTGGAAAGGTGGGGAAGCCCTCAAAGTGAATGTTCTCCCACAGTGCCACTTCATATCTGCTTTCCAAAGGACAAAAGAGGCTGGATCACAAGATCAGAGAGCCGATTGCCAGGGAGAGGTGTCTTAAGGAATCGTCTCTTTCAAGTAAGGGACTTTCTTATTGATATTTGTTACTGTCTAAGTTCTAGATCAAGCTGTAGAATTTGCCACACATAGTGGCACATAGTGCTATAATCATCTTCAGCTTTTCTCTCCCTCTTTTTGTGTGTGTAGGTGCTTGCGTGTGTAGGCTAGAGGTAAACATTGGTTGTTTTCCTCACTTTTCACATTATTCTTTGAGACAGGGTCTCTTCCTGTACCTAGAGGTGAGCAATTCAGCTAGTCTAGTGAGCCAGCCTGTCCTGGAAATCCACCTTTTTCTCATCAGCGCTAGGATTAGAAATACTTACCAGCATACCTGGCATTTACATGGGTTTTGGAGAAAGAAACTCAAGTCCTCATGTTTGATTAGCAATATTTTACCAACTGAATCATCTCTCTGACCTCTTCTTTGCTTCTTTAATGCAGATAAGATGGCCTGTTTATTCAGATACTATTGATTGCTCATTACTTATGTGACCAGCATCCAGCATGGTACCTTCTATATTTTGGTTACTCGTTTAATATTTGTGGAATAAATAAAATATCTGTGATATACTGTCATTCACACTTCACAGTTTTTGACTCAAAGACATTGCTACAAATGTGTATGATTTAAATATAAAATATACAAATTCTTTGAAAAAAGAATGTACCTTGGGGATTATATGTTCAGAAGATTTTCCAGGATCATCTCTATTTGAAAACCTAAAGGAAATATTACTGATGTGGAATGAGTAGGATAGGATGGAATTACATTTCAACATGGTATCAGATGCCAAATTTCAACAAAAATGTGCAATTTATATTCCCAAATACCTTAAATAATATGTATGTTATTTGTTTTAATATTTTATTTATTTATTTATTTATTTATTTATTTATTTATTTATTTATTTATTTGAGAGAGAGAAATAAACAGGTAGAGAGAGAGAATGGGAGCAACAGGGCCTCCAGCCACTGCAAACAAGCTCCAGATGCATGTGCCCCCTCATGCATCTGGCTTACATGGGTCCTAGGAGTCGAACCTGGGTCCTTTGGCTCTGCAGACAAGTGCCTTAAAGTCTAAGCCATCTCTCCAGCCTCATGTATGTTATTTTTTAAAACCTAAAATACAACTCTTTTACTGAGAATTTTCCCATACAAATTTTCATAAAACTTTGTCAGTAGTCTCTTTGTAAATTTTCATATATTTCCCTAATATACTATTATAAGACATAGCTCTGTGTTTATAGGGTATGCAACATGATATTATTAGGTAAATATAGGTCATAAAAAGTTAGCTATTTCAAAGCAAGTTAATATCTCCATCATCTCACATAATTGCCCATTCTTTATTTTTGTGGTTAAAAGCAACAATAGAGTGCTGGTAATTCTAAACCATCAATGAGATGTGCTGTGTGCAACCATGAGTAAACTACTTGATGTTACAGGACACCAGCATACCCTTCTCTCAACTGACTAATATAATTATATCTCTCAGAGATAGTGCTAGACCACACTAAAATAATCTACACAAAATTGGCTACTATGAAGCAATTACTAAACATAAGGCAGCATTATATTAATGTAATTAGAAGAATAAAGCAATTTTCCTCTATTCATGGGTCAATGTCACTTCATTTTATCCAGCTAATATTTGAAGGGGAATAGCTTAACATATTTAACATTGCTAATATTCTGGAAATACTGGTACAAGCATCATTTAAGCACCAGCTATTGACTCAATTGACATTGCATTGGAAGGAATATTACTACCATAATCGAGTTATTTTCTAGAAAGCACTATAATTGAGAGGGATGGATTAATGACATAGATGTTGTTATCTCTTTCAGGATAGTAGCTCTGAATCAGATATTAGAAATGTTCACAAAAGGAAACACAATTTTAAGATCCTTCTAAACACAGGGGTTTATGGAGATATTAACATATTATTATAGTAGGCAGAAAAAATAATTTTCTACACAATTTTGATAGATCAAGTTCATATAAAGACATTAGAATGTTGTTTCCAAGAGATAATAATAAGTGGGTGCTGAATCCACAGGAGAAGCTCACACTATCAAGTAATGCCTGAATCAGCCATACTTATATAGAATGCAGAAGTACTATTACATTACATTAATACAATGAAAAATAGTTGTCACTAATGAGTCCAAACTACTCTGAACTAGAATGATTTAATGTTGGACCAGAAAGTCTTACTCATAACATATGACATCATTAATTTACTCCTGAATATAATATCATAACATATTTCTTATAATGTTTCTATGTCTGAAAATAAAGGCCTCAATGATTTCAAGATACTTCAGGTCAATTCTCTGTTCCAGTGAATCTTTTGGATAGGACACACTGATGTCAGTGTCGCTGTCCTTCCTTTGTAGATTAACTGTGGTGAGTTCCGTGACCCCAAGGTCTTCTGCACTCGGGAATCTTACCCACTCTGTGGCTCAGATGGCCAGACATATGGGAATAAATGTTCCTTCTGTAAGGCAATGGCGTAAGTATTATACTCAGCACACCTGTGCCTTGCAAGCATAAGCTTTCAGAATAAGACTCAGGTAGGTGTTTTTTTTTTTTTTCTTGAGGTATTCTAGAATGTTTTAACTTACCTCCCACAGGGCTAAGAAAATAAGCTTGAGACAAATAGATAGGAAACAAAGACACAAATGCATATGTTACCAGGAGGGCTTAGATTTGCTATCTACTGTCAAATATTTGTTTCACTTTTTTATATCTTTTGCCAGGCTGAAACTATGACATTATCTTCTATTGGCCATTATGTCTCTTCATTTCTACCTTTTCTCCTCCAGACAATGAGCAATTTTCTTGTTTAAGACTCTTGCTCTTCACAGTTAGACCATTTGAGTATATTTAATTAACCTCTACTGAATAAACGTATGTATGTATATATATATATATATATATATATATGCAAGTGATTACAAGAGCCATTATTAAACCTTCCTCCAATCTCTGTGACAAACATTTATAATATTGCTCTGAATATGTCTTTTTCAAATTTTTTTTAGGAAAAGTGATGGGAAGATTAACCTGAAGCACCATGGAAAATGCTGAATTAAAGCTGGCATTTTGTGTTATCTTGCCTGGGCTCTTATCTTTCTTGTCTCACTTCTGCTTTTACTGCTTTCTGGCAAATCCCTTACATTTATAAAAAACATATCTTCTACCTTATGTTAGTCTCGCGGAGTTCAATGCATGTCTACTTTCTTTGATTTGCTTATCAATAAAGTAAATTCTGCAGAAGCAGTGGTTATGTTTTCATTTTGGGATCAGCAAAATAAACTAATAAAACATAGAATAATTGACAGGACATTAACTTAGGTTAAACAGTGTTTTCCAGATCAAAATCAACCATATAGTCACCATGGAATCATGGGAAAATACATTTTCTTCATTTTTTAAGGGAGGAAAGGTTTATTTGGGCTTATGGTTTATGGGAAACAGTCCATTAGGGTAGGGAAGACTTGATGGCAGGAAGCTGCTTGCTCGTATCTTGGAGGATCAGGAAGCAGAGAAAAGAGAATGCTGTTGGCCAGTTGGCACCTGCATAGACACAGTCAAAAGTGTGTTTCATTAATGCCCTAGGCACATTTTTTTAATCCAAATGTGCAGATGCTCTCTATAAATTTTTTTCATAATGTTATTTTTGAAAATTTTCAATAAAATGCCTTTCAAAAATAGAAAATCACACTAATATATATTCTGCCAATCTGTTCTGCTCATAGTTTGTTTATAATTGTGATATCAAGGACAGAACACAGATTGCAAGTTTAACTTGTGCTCATTGTTCCAAAGCATAAAATGATTATTAGTTCATTTGATCTCAGCTATTTTATCTATCATTGTATGTTGAGACCACAAAGGGAGCATTCTTATGAGTGGATCATGCCAACATTGTAATCATTAAGTATCATGAGGTATTTTGTTTTCTAACTCCCACTAATTGTTGTTGTTGATATCTTTCTCAGTTCTTCTTTTCTTGTTTTTGCAAGGCAAATTCAGGAGAAAAATAATGCAGTAAATCAATAATTAGGTCTGAGAAAACAGGGGTTGCAAGAGCTGACAATGTGAAGGATTATTGAAAAGAAACACAAATACACACCAGTAAAACCAAGTATAATGTGAGAAAAAGACCAGAGAAAATAAATAGCAATGTACAGTTTGCATTAACTCATCACTAAAAATGTCAACTAATCTATTTACTGACAACAACGCACACATAATGTTGTATTTAAATTTAGGAATATCACTGTGATTCCTTACTGTAGCTATAACTTGCCCAGCCATTCTCCTACAACTGAGCCCTCCTCATCATGCTGGCTATATCTCAGTGAGCTCTGTGGGTCTTGGGGAATTGAACTTGGGTCTTTGGCTTTGCATGCTCTAAGGAGAGCTTCAAGAAGTTGGGTCATTATGCACAGAGACCTGGCCTACCCCCACAAATTTTGACTACCCTCACAGTGCATGACCCACATTCCCCATTGATGAGGGTCCCTTTGGAGGGGGGAGAACAGGGAGGAGGATAATGGAGTCACCAATATGAATGAAAAATTAGAATATTATAAACAAAATATTAAATTATTAAAAAATAGAAAAGAGGCTGGTTGGAAAGAAGAAGGGATTAAGTAGAGGGGGAATAGTGGAGAATGAGAGAAGGAGGGGATTATGCTCATGGTATATGGTCTATATGTATGGAAATTATCAATAAAAAGTTTAAAAAATAGGATGCTCACCAAGAACATTCCTATTCCCACCCCAAAATCCAGCAGAGATCTCCAAATCAAGAGGTGTGCAAAACAATAAACAAATTCAAGAAGTATGAGATCCAAAGATCATAATACTGAACTACTGAACTCAAAGATACTGAAATACCTGAGTTTCCTGGTAAAGACCTAAAATAAGTCAGAAATAAACTAATAAATTCAATCTAGGTCTTACAGAAGGGAATAGACAAAATTGAGGAAAAAACACCACAAAAATCAACTAAAAATCAGCAATATAAATTAAAAGGTTAGTAACATGGGAGAAAAATTCAACAAAGACAGTGACATTTTGAAATGAATACATAGAAATATTGAAAATGTAAAACATCAAAAAGAGCACAGCAGAAAGTACAATAAACAAGACTCAACCATGCAGAATAAGGAATATCAAAGAGGAAGGACAAAGTTGGTGAAATACTGCATTCAGATATCAAAAGGGGAAAATAAGCAGCCAGAAATCTGGGTTATAATCAAAAGACAAAACCTAAGTATCCATGGGAGAGAATGAGCTGAGATGAACACTGAGATGAAAATTATGGCAGAAAACTTCTGAAACCCAGAGAAAGAAATAGACATTGAAGTTCAAAAGTATTCAGAACCCCAAATAGTCATAAGCAGATAGAAAACTCTCAACAACACATTATGATCAATATGTCAAAAATACAAAGCAAAGAGCAACATCAAAAGCTGCAAGTGAGAAAATCCAACTTGTATACAAAGACAGAAACATCAAACTCACACCAGATTGCTCATGAGCAACCCTTAAAACCAGGAAAGCATTGAAAGATATGTTTCAAGTAATGAAAGTAAATAATTGTTAACAAAGAATGTTATATCCAGCCATACTTGCATTTAAAATGCATTAAATGGGGAAAATGAGAGAATTTCTTCTAAAATCTGGAATGAGAGAAGGGTGCAAACTCTTCACTATTGCATAATATAGTATTCAGTCTTATCTAGAACACTGGGACAAGAAAAGGTATAAAACTATAAAAATAGGAAGGGAAGAAGTCAAATTACACCTACTTGTAGACTACCTAACCCTAAAGAGTACACCAGTCTTCATTTGGTCATACACAAGCAGAACCAATATTGTGAAAATGGCTATATGACTAAAAACAGAGTCAATACAATCCCCATCAAAACCCCAGTAACAATTCTATGTAGAAATACAGAAAACATCTTTAAATTTTATCTAGAATCACAAAAGGCTCCAAATAGCTAAAACAATCCTTAGCAGTAAGAGCAATGCTGAAGGTAATAATAAGACCTGCTCTCAAATTGTAGTACAGAATCACAGTAACAAAAAATATCATGGTAGTGGTACAGAAACAGACACATAGACCAAATTTATTAATAGCTGTGTAGTTGTAATCCTATTTTATAAAAAGAAACTATTGATGGGCTGGAGAGATGGCTTACTGGTTCAGGCACTTTGCTGCAAAGCCTAAAGACCCAGGTTCAATTCTCCAGGACCCACATAAACAAACAAATGGAAGACCAGTGTATTGAGAATAGTGTGATTTATCCCACAATTATATAGCCAATAAGTTACAGATTTTTAATTTAGAGTGAGGATAGTTAAGGAAACTCTCTTATTACTAACTTCATGGTCACATTAATGTTAATGTCTTCAACATGCTTTGAATTGGAGAACTTTGTCTTATGTGTCTGGAAGGAGGCATCAGAAAAAAAGTTATTGTACATAATTGAACATAGGCCTAAGAAAATATGTAGAGTAGCATTAATCTACTATCATTCCAAACAAGTGTGTTATAGTGTTAATTTTCTGATGGGCTGCAGTTCTAGCTTGAGAAGGCCTGAGTTAGAGTGAGCTAAGTAAGCATTTAGTGAACAGCCTCCTTTGCCTTTGTTATATGACTTTGCTTTTTGCTTTCAGAGGTAGCACCTGTGAACTTTCAAAATGTTGCTTCATTTCAGGTCTGAGATCTGAGTTGAAGAAAAGAATGGGTAGAATAGATTTCCTCCTTTGTTATTGCTAAGATTTAGACATAATAAGAAAATAGTATCTTTGTATGGCCCAGTTTAGTAAACTATATTGACCCTTCATAAGTATACGCTAGAGAAATACAAATGGCAGAGCACAACTGTGTACCTCCACTTGGACACTATCTATAACTTCATGAAAATAAATCCATGAAGGCAGGATGTCTTCCTGTGTATTTATTTCTTCTCTATTCTATCAGCAATGATTTTGTACAAGGCTTTCCCCTCCTCAATTAAATTGATGTCTAAGTATGTTAATATCCTATGAATAGACTTGTTTTCTTTATTTTCTTTTTGAACTGTTTGTTGTTAATGTACAGATATAAACAACTGATTTTTGTGTGATTTTTAAAAATCATATATATATATATATGGTTTATTTATTTGAGGGGGGGGGAAGAGGCAGATAGAAAGAAAGAGAGAATGGGCATGCTAGGGCCTCTAGCCACTGCAAATGAACTCCAGACACATGCACCCCCTTGTGCATTGTGCTTACATGGATCCTGGGGGATCAAACCAGGGTCCTTAGGCTTCGCAGGAGGATGCCTTATCCTCTAAACCATTTCCCCAGGTCCCTTTTATGTGATTTTGTATATTTTATTTTATTCCTTTTTATTTTGAGGTAGGGCCTTTTTCTAGCCCAGGCTGACTTGGAATTCACTCTGTGGTCTCAGAGTGGCCTTGAATACATGGCAATCCTCATACCTCTACCTACCAAGTGCTGAGATTAAAGGCATGTACCACCATGACTGGCTGGTTTGCTTGTTTTTAAATTTTTATTTATTTATTTGAGAGAGAGGGAGACAGAGAGAGTGGACACACCAGGGTCTCCAGTGACTGCAAACAAACTCCAGACACATATGCCACCTTTTGCATCTGACTCATGTGGGTCTGGAGGAATTGAACTTGGGTCTTTGGCTTTGCAGGCAAGTGCCTTAATTAAAGTATTCTGAAATTTAACAAATGACTTTTCTGTACCAATTTATCCTTCTGCTTTCATTTTATTAATATGGCATATTTCATTATTTGTTTTTTAAAATGATAAATATTCTTATAGTCATGGCTTAAGATCCTTTTAATCTATTACTGAACATGGTTTGTTAGTGTTTGCTGAACAATTTTGACATCACTACTCACAGAAATTTTTGGTCACAGCTTTCTTTTGATGTACTACTTTCACTGATCTTAGAATCAGGGCAATAAAAGACCTTTGCTCCTCTTCAATATTTGGGAAGAGTTGGGGTGTTAATACTTATTCAAAAATACTTATGCAATACTTATTCAAAAATGATAGTTTCTTATTATAATTTGATATAATTAATCAAACAGTTGTCATCTGACCCTTGGTCTTCTTTTATTTGAAGGATTTGATTGCTGGCTATATCCCCTTATCGGCAGTAGATCCAGTTAGATTCTTATTTCTTCATAATTAAATTTTGGTAGATTGTGTATTTTTAGAAACATGTGTCTCATTTCATTTATATGCTTGCTAGAACATAGTTTTTCACAGTATTCTCTTACAATATTTTAATTTGTACAAAATTAGAAGTGTTCCTGCTTTCAAGTCTGCTTTTAGCTCTGAGTTCTCTTTTTTCTTAGTGTCAATCTAGATAATCACTTTACCAATTTTGTTGTCCTTTTAAAAAAAAATCAGTTTTGGTTTTATTCGTTATCTCTGTTGTTTGCCTATTTTAATATTGTTTTTCTTATTTTTAAGATCTGTCTTTAATTTTTTCTTTTCTTTGGTTATCCTTCTTTTTAGATTGCTCTTTTTGTTACCTAGTTCCTTAAATTATGCTGTCTGGTACTTGATATGAATTCTTTCCTCTTTTTCAATGCAGATACATGGATGTTTTATGAATGTCTATGAATTTTATTCTGAAAAGTTGACTAGTAACACAGAATTTATAGATTTATTTTACCACAGAACTAATAAGTTTTGCATATTTTTGCTTTATCTCTTAATCGCAGGAGTACGATGATTAATAAGATCTGTGTCAATGTTTTTATTCAGTGATGTGTCCTCAGTGTATAAAGTATGATAAAAGTTTATGGTTAATAAATGTGTTTTGAAAAATGATTAATTTTTAAAATAATTTTACATTTATTTGAGGATATTGTTAGGGATATATTTGAACAGCAATGAAAGTTGGTATTTTGTTTTGTTTCTCACTCTGAGGGGAATGTTTTCAGCTTTGTTACTAGCAAATCTGATGTTAGTTATGAATTTAGAAAAATTATGTTAGGTATGAATACAGAAAAAAATTAAAATCAAATATATACCCAGCACAGATTGATATAAGCATCCAGTTGTTGGATATTGGAAATGGCAACAAATGTGGTCCACTATAAACTAAATGCACCATAAACACAAAGACTGGGGCCTGGAGAGATGGCTTATCTTAGGGTGCTTACCTGCAAAGCCTAACAAAAAGGATTCAACTCCCCAGTACCTACATAAAGCCAGATCCACAGTGCACATGCATTTGCAGTTTGTTTGCAGTGGCTGTAGACACTGGTGTTCCCATTCTCTTCTATCTCTGTTTCTTTTCTCTCTACCTCTCTCTGGTTGCAAATAAGTAAATAAAAATTTGAAAATACAAAAACTGTAGCACCTATGACAGGATGGAAGAATTGAGTCTTTTGTTTGTAAGTCTCCAGCTTATAATCATCTCCTTAGAAAGCCAATATTTACCACTAGGGAGAGCATGTTCTCATGCTAAAAATGATTAGAAAATATCCAAGAAAAACATCAAACACACAGGGAGAAACATAATTTAACAATGATATTATTGACTAACACAACTAAGGTGAAATTAATCTAAAACTTATGAATGAATAACATGTAAATATAAAATATACAAGTAAGCGGCAGGGGGACTTTGAAGAATACAGTGACCATACAAGAGTGATAGCAGAAAAATAAGTAGTGAAGAGAGCAGAGGAAGTTATGCAAATGTTAAATCAACTGTCAACCTGAATGGAAACAATGTGAATTGCTCAATTTTCCCAACAGTTTGATTTAAACATAGTTCTCATTAAATTCTATTATGGAAAAAAAAAAAGAAAACTTTGTTCACCTAATAAAATCTAGCATTTGGATATGCAATGCTTTGAAAAGTTTTATAGACTGAGGCAAACATCATTAAATTCTCCCTTACTGAATATAAAGGAATATTAAGCCCCTCCTATAGGCGTCATAAGTAATTATAGGTTAATTTCTGGAGCTTACCGAAAAGTATCATACTGTTTTATATGAGTGAAACTACAGAATCTTATTCATATATCACTTTGTGTGCATTCCTTCCCACACCTCTAAGAACACTAGCTTTTTGTTGCTAAAATCCTACAAGTAGAAAGAGAATTGCTTCTACTAGCCAATAAACAGCACACATACCTGCTGTTACACCATGTTGCTTAGATGGTAAATATCACATTACAGATACAATAATTAATATAAATGTGTGGTCTAGTGAACCAAGAAAAACAAAGAGTACAAAAGAGGATACTCATGCCTTTTCATGGGAATCCCTTATTTGCTGTTCTAGCACAAATGCACAGAGAGGTGGAGGTGGGTAGGCTTTTTTTTTTAACCAATAATTCAATATGCAAATCCAGGCTCTAGACAGTCTGCCTGTCTGCTTTCTACAAAGTATTGAAACCCTTGAAAATTTTGGATTTTGAGTTAGATAATATCTTTGGTTTTGGTTCTAGTAGATATTATCAGTTCAATCAGAATTTGTTTAGTTTTAGGAAATATTAATACATATAAGCTATATAAAGTCTCTATGTACACTTTAAAATACAATTCATGGGGCTGGAGAGATGGCTTAGCTATTAAGGCATTTGTCTGCAAAACCAAAGGACCCAGGTTAAACTCCACAGGACCCATGTAAGCCAGATGCACAAGGGGAACATGCATCTGGAGTTCGTTTACAGTGGCTGGAGGCCATGAGCACCCATTCTCTATCTGCCTCTTTCTCTCTCCTTCTCTTTCTCTCTCTCAAATAAATAAATAAAAATAAAAATACAATTCATGGGACTATATGGAAATAATGGTATAATAGACATATCTTCTAGCTCTGGGAGACAGCCCTGATAAGTAGTAAATGACTAGACAATAAACTCTACTAAATTTTAATATGTTTTAATGCCATGCTCAAATTTTTACCTATTTATTTGACTTTAAACTAAATTAAAATTTTTTAACATGTAATAATTGTACATATTACAGTGGCCCAGTGCTGCATTTCAGTGCTTGCAGACAGCAGTCATTAATCAAATGAGCAATTAATACATTCTTGTCATTTCTTCATGGCTACGCTCATGTTTCTTAATTCTAAATAAAACATTTTAAAGCTCTTTTAAAATATAGCAAAAATTGAATGGAAAATGAGAATTCTCACATATGGCCTTCCTGCACCCCATGCCAAATCATGCTCAGCCTCTTTGACCATGACAGCACCATTGAGTAGTTCTTACAACAGATAAATCAATATTTGACACATCATTATTAGCTAAAGAGCTTAACTCTATACTTTCCTCATATTGGAGGATGTTGACAAGTGTTTAAACAAGTAGCCACCATTAAAATTTCTTGCATAATTATTTCATTGCCTACCCCATCCACACCTCCATGTTTCCTTCTCTTCTGGCCTCCCTCTTTATCTCAAACTTCACTGGTTTCTTTTATTGTAGGTATCATTTTGCCATTTGCAGACTTGTGTCCAGAACCACACAGCACCCATCCTTGTCAAGTTGACTTCTTTCCTGTGGTTCTCTTCTCTTCTTCCATGTAATGTTGTAGTTGTCCCATGCTCTGTATGTATGCTTCTGTCAGTGCCTCTCAGTGTGACTTGAATTTGTAGCATCTTAATGTCAGGCAATGTCGAGCATTTTTTTTTTTTTTTGCGCACTTATTTCCTTCTCTCTGCAGATGTTCATTGTTGAGGCACAAGCTCACATCTTTTTGCCACTTTTTTTTTCCATCAGGCTGTTTGGTTTCTTATAGTTAGCTCATAAGAACAGTATTTTTTCATATAACTTTGGCAAATATATTCTCCCAATCGGTAGTTTATCTTTTCATTCTCTTGATGGTTACATTTCATAGAACACGAGTTTTAAATTTTAATTAACTGTACCTTATCAATTCTTTCATAGATTATGCCCTAATGTTGTATTTAAAAACAATTTTTTCAACCATAGCTATATACATTCTCTGCTACACTGTACGCCTTTTTCAAAGATCAACTGATGATATTTATTTTGATACTTCTCTTTGCTTTTTCTTCTGTACTACTGACATATTTGTATATTTTTATTCTTATCACACTATCATAGTCTTGCCATAAGGTAGTATCAGTCCTCCAAATCTGTTCTCCTTCTTTGAGGCTATATTAGCTAACAACATCTCAACATTTTGATGCACATCTTCTTTCAGAAGTTTATAAAAATGGTTCACTTAGTAAAATTAATAATAAAATAGCTAAAGACCATTAACTTCTGGTAAATGAGAACAGAGGGCACACATGTGTCTGCTTACTATTTTTGTACTTTACTTAGTATTTGTAATAGTTCACTATTAAAATATTAATTCTAAAATTGAACTACCAGAATATCAGTTATATCTTTGCTTTGTTTCCCAGATAATCCAGAAACTTGCCTCAAACATAATTTCTAACATAACCTCTAAGTCTTATATTGGTCTATTTATTTCCTTAACCTTCAACATAACTTTTATTTTTCAACTTATGCTTTAAAATGATATTCATATATTCATTTTAGAGTGAGATAGTACAAAAACTTTACCCAAAGTTTCAGAAATCAGTACCTTTGTGAATAAATATAATCATGATTACATATGCTTTGAATTTCAAAAACACCTGGATGTTAGCCATTTGAATATATAGTTAGCCATAACTAATGTTTGAACATAGGTCTATTAAATATTAAATATTTGTGTATTTTTCTTTCAAAATGGCAGAGTTGTCTCTAAGTTAACTATTTTTCTACCTGTCTTAGTCTCAGAAAACTAATGGAGTGACATCCCTAACCTGTTGCTAGATCTTGAAAAAAAAATATGTACCAGCACAGAGTTCTCTATCTTGAATAAGATAGACTAATAAACATCAAAATATTTTCTTTATTCTGCATTATTTTTGGTTAGTGAAGCAAACTTAGGTCTGTGTGCAATCTAACACTATTTTCTTACATTGAGCTATATGTCCCAAAAGAATTGCTTTATATAAAAGATGACAGACTTTTTCAAGCAGTACCAAAGGGATAAATGATAGGACTCGAGTACTAAGCATGCTAATAGGAGATATTATAATTTGACAGGATGAATTTGGGGAAAACATTTAACAGCTTAGTTAGGACACAAGACATTATACTGTACACTTACAGTGTACTTTCTACATAGTTCTTACCCCTTTCAACTATTTTCCACAAAGTAGAAACACCAATCTCTGTAATTACTTTACCTTGTGTTAGTCTCACTTATAAACCTTGTCAAATTTAGAGTGAGAACAGGATAAATGACAATCATTAACATAGATTTCAGTATCACAAAAATCCTTTCCAAAACCACACTTCAGTTCTTATATTTATTTTTCTTATACTGGCACTCATTCTTAGAACACTGACTATTCCTTCAAATGCACTTCAAGACATCCTAAGAGCTTTTCTGTCAAGTTTTCTGAGAAACCTAATCATTATCAACTCTTCACAATTGCCTCACACCATTTCCAATG
Organism: Orientallactaga sibirica; assembly: GCA_036365145.1. Lineage (NCBI taxonomy): Eukaryota > Metazoa > Chordata > Mammalia > Rodentia > Dipodidae > Orientallactaga > Orientallactaga sibirica. The sequence continues at coordinate 56,113,648 of JAEOAD010000005.1, forward strand.
AATGTGGTTTTCAGACTGTCTCTATTTATCTGTGTATAGTATTAACCAAACTGATTTTCTCTGTGGCCTGTGAGTTTCTCATACTCATATATTTCCTGGAATAAGTAGTTTCTACATTTAAGTGTTTGAGAAAAGAATATGACTATGGCTTTGTTGTAACTAGCATGATGATTATTATTTTTGAAGGAATAAAGGTATTTTATTGGTTCACATTTGCAAGATCAACTGTTGTCTATGTGTGTGCATTCACAAGGCATTATCTGCACATACAGGCAGATCCATGGGAGGAAAGGTCTGTGAGATTATGTTGCAGCTTGTATCGACCCACATTTGTGCTTGCATTTGTGTGGCTATAAATGTGCATTTGGTTGTGGGAAAACATATATGTAATGAAACATTTTAATGTAAAATGTAATTTTGTCTCATAAAAGCAATTTGAAGACAATAAAAACATTGATCTGCTGGGCATGGGTAGTGCATTACTTTAATCCCAGCACTCGAGAGACAGAGGTAGAAGGATTGCTATGAGTTCAAGGCCAGCCTGAGACTACATAGTGAATTCCAGGTCAGCCTGGACTAGAGCAAGATCCTTTCAAAAAAAAAAAAAAAAAAAAAAGATCTGATTTGAGATCAGAGTATTTTGAATGGGAAGGGAAATTGCTTCTAAGGAATTAATATTTTAATACATATTCTCAAAAAAGCAAACAAAAATAGAATCTGCCATACAGATTTCTATGGCAGGAATTTTTGAGTTAGAGGAAACTATAAAAACAACAGCCTTAAAGTACATGGTGCACTTTTGTTTGTGACAGAAAAGGAAGGCAAGCATAGGTAGCAGATACGCCTAATGACTAAAATCCACCTAAAATGCACTTGGTGAAATAAAATGTGTTTAAAAAAAAAAAACACATGATAACTAGAAAGATGGTTGAGTGATTAAGGCGCTTGACTGAAAAACCTAAGGATCCAGTTTTGATTCCCAAGTACCCACGTAAGCCAGATGTACAAAGTAGTACAACCATCTGTAGTTCATTTGCAGTGGCTAGAGGCTCTGGTGTGCCATTCTCATTCTCTCTCTCTCTCTCTCTCTCTCTCTGTCTCTGTCTCTCTCAATCTCATTCTTTCTGTCTCTCTCTCAAATAAGTTAATACATTATACATATATTTTTAAAGTATGTGAACCATCCTGTATAGCCTGCTTAGAAGCAGGAGGTTTAAAGAGATAGCCTTGGAATTCCTATTTACCCTGAATGTCGAGAGCTTCTTTTTCAGTGACCATTCACAATGTGCTCTTTCTCTAACAAATTCCTGGCTTCAAAAGCCCTTGTATCAGCAGTTTTATTTTCCTGATAGCTGTGACATCAAACCCTATTAATGTTATGCAAAATTATTCATCCTATATTCTATGTTATTGCTATTGTTACTGGCCCCATGACACTATTACACATAGGTACAAAATATACAAACTGTAAAGTAATGATTAGGTTATAATTATCTCTGTGTGCTGAACAGAGAAAATTCTGGATGTGCTAATTGTTGTCATTTCATTCTGCCTAAACATCATTTTGCCCTTTTTAACTGAACAGTTCTAGAATAACCTTCTTTGGTTTCTAGTGACTTTACATTTTGGAGAAATAAATTGTGTAATAAGGGTGGAAGATGTTGCTGACTAACAAATGTATAGGTACTTAACATTATATGTATAAATTCATTTATAAATATAGCCTATAGAACACCAACCACAGTGCAGAACTGTCAACATTCTATTTTCTCCAGACCTTGCAATCCTTATTGACATGAAGCCATCTGGAACACTTCTGCTTATGTTCAGCATGGCCTGTTGGTTTTTCTTGACAGGTGAGTAGAGATATATGGAGTAAACTTCTGGACCAGACTTGTAAATCTCAGCACTTGTGTTACCATGTTACTTTTGTTGATGATAAACATGGTTAATGATGTAGGATATATACCACTTTTTTCATTTGGTATTTTGATGTTTACTATAATATACAAGAAATGTTTTATCCAATTCTAAAGTCAATATGACATCACATGAGATGAGAAGACCTGCCAGATAGCATGGGATTACAAAACAATATAATAATGTGATATAGTAAAAAGGTCCAGGACTGAGATTCTAACAGTTGTTTTCTAATCTCTTCTGTTGCTCTCCTTTTTTAAAATTTATTTATTTTTGTTAGTTATGCACATAATGTGAATACATTCATGTTGTTGCCATAGATAGCCTCCTCCTTGTCCTCCCCCTCCAAAGGGACCCTTCTCGTTGGGGATGTGGGTTGTGCATTGTGGGGATAGCCATCAGTTATGTGGAAGAGGCAATGTCTCTGTGCATAATGACCCAACTCATGGCTCTAACAAACTTTCTGCAACCTCTTCTGTGAATTTTCCTGAGCCATTTTGGGTTCATTTTTGGACTATTCCAGTGATGAGGTCTTGGGACCCTCTGTGTCTCTAGATATCTGGTTTGGTAGGAGTTGAGTGTTCTCTGTGTCTATCTCCTTCACCCTTGTGCTAGTACCAGGTTCACCAAGAAAGCAGCACTCTTGCTCATTTCCCCAATTATTCTATGGTTTCAGCTGGGGCCCTGGTGAGATGCAATAGGCTGATCCTCTCCTCAGGTTCAGCGTTCATCTGAAAAAGAGAAGCAAATTCTCCAAAGGAGAGAGAAGTCAGCACCAGATAAATGGAATAACAATTATTATTTTAAAGAGAAATTTATAGGTGTATGCCCTCTTGTAGCACATGATTGGTGGGAGCTTGATATTGGAGAGTGGACTTGTTTTTTTGGATATGGTTCTGACTTGTTTGCCAGTTCCAGCTATGAGTTCCATTCACTTGAGTGGATCTGTTAGCCAAATCAAGAGCAGTTGGTTACCACCATAGCTGTGTGCCACTATTGTATTTGTGTGAGCATCACGTTAGGTTGTTTGCTGCTGAGTAGATTAGACCAGTCACTCATGGAGCACCTTCTGGCACTAGACAAGCTAACTATCTGGGGACTGACTCTCTTCCAGATTCCAGCCAGGTCAGTCACTCCATGTTCCATAACAACAGCATATAGTGTCTTCAGACTAATGATAACACTAGTCTTACCTTTGGGGGGCCATCAATCAAGTACTCTGACAGAAATCTGTCTTCTTTTGGGAAACCATGTAGGTCTCTCTGATCAACAGCACATTGTGTAAGTTAACTGCATACTGATATTGGGAGTTATAGGCCAGCACCAAGGAAAAAGAAGGAAGAAAAAGATAGGTAATATAAAAGAGAAATAGAGAAGAGAGAGAGAAATGAAAGAAGATTAAGGTTAGTTTTCATCATACCCTCTCCAGGACCTTGTGATTCAGGTGTTCCCTCTAGGGACCTGATGAAGGTTCAACCTTTTAGTCTGTCTTTTAGGATATAGGATTTTACAGTTGGGTCCTATTTTGTGCCCCCTCACTCTCTCTCCCTGTCCCACCCTCCCAATTGTCTGGTTCTCAAGATGCTTATCAGTTATGTCAGCATCTCAGGAAGATTCAGGTTAGGAGCCATAGATGAGTGAGACCATGCTACAATTATCTTCCTATGATTGGGTGAGTTCACCGAGAATGATCTGTTCCAAGTTTGATGATTTTTCTTCAAATTTCATTGTCCTTTTTCCTTACTACTATGTAGCATTCCTTAGTGTAGATATACCACATCTTGGTTATCCATTCAACTAATGATGGACATCTGGGTTGATTCCAGCTCTTAACTATTATGAATTGAGTGGCTATAAACATGGTTGAGCAAATATGTCTGAACTGAGGCATGGAGCTTTTAGGGTAAATGCCCAGTAAGGGAATAATTGGATCTGTTGGTAAGTCTATAGTCATCCTTTTAAGAGTCTCCATATTGCTTTCCATAGTCGTTGTACCATCCTACATTCCCACTAACAGTGAATGAGGGTTCCTATTTCTCCACAACCTCGCCAGCATTTGTTTCATTAGATTTTTAAATGTTAGCTATCCTTACTGGGGTAAAGAGGAATCTCCTAGTTGTTTTAATTTGCATTTCCCTGATGATTTGGGATGTTGAACATTTTCTTAAGTGTGTGTTTGTCATTTGTTGTTCTTCCTCTGAGAACTTCCTGTACAGTTCTCTGCCCCATTTTGTGAGTGGGTTGTTTGACTTTTGATTGTTTAGGTTTTTGAGTTCTTTGTAGATTCTAGAAATTAGGCCTCTGTCAGTTGTATAGCTGGCAAAAATTTTCTTCCAGTCTGTGGGTAATCTGTTGGCTTTGCTTATTATATGTTTGTCTGTGGAAAAACTTTTCAGCTTCATGAGATCCCAGTGGTTGAATGATTGTTTAATTTCCTAAGCTACTGGGGTTTTGTTCAGGAAGTCTTTTCCCACCCCTATGTCATGGAAAGTTCCTCCTATTTTTTCTCCCATTAGTATCAGCATTTCCAGTCTTATATTGAGGTCTTTGATCCATTTGGACTTGATTTTTGTGCATGGCAAGATGTGTGGATTGTGTTTCATTTTCCTACATATGGTTGTCCAGTTTGTCCAGCACCATTTGTTAAGATGCTGTCTTTTTTCCAGTCTGCATTCACATGGCCTTTGTCAAATATCAAGTAGCTATAGGTACTTGACCCAAATACTGAATAAGTCATGCCCTTTCTCTGGATAGAAAATTTCGAAAACTAATGCTTCCATGGATAAAAATTTATATTTCAGTATGTTGCTTTAGATTGTAAGAGATCTAGACTTGAATGTTTTAACCATCATTTATTGGTGTATATACTTAGCCAAATCACTTTTCCCAAACTTGGTTTCCTTAGTTTCTTTATTGATTTGTTTGTTTATTTGTTTCATTTGATTATTTTTTGAAGCAGAATCTCATTATGTGGCCCTGGATGGCCTGGAATTAATTTAGTAGATCAGATTCAACTTGAATTTTCAGCAATCCTTCCCATGCCTTTCAAAGGCTGAGAATATAAACATGTGTCACCATACTCAACTTTTCTTAGCTTTAAAAAAATGGGGTTTCTATAACTTAATGAATGTAAGATTTTGCACAGTGTTTACAATTAATCTCCAAGTAGAGGTGAAATATTATAATGGGAATGTTGATAAATCATATGGTTTTTAAAAGGTGATTTCAAACTTATTTTATTGTTATATTATTACCTTGTTCACTAGTAGCCTTATATATTCTTTAATCAACAGCTTCTTGTAGCTGGGCATGGTGGCTTAAGCCTTTAATCCCAGCACAGGGGAGGAAGAGGAAGGAGGATTGCCTTGAGTTCAAGGCCACCCTGAGACTACATAGTGAGTTCCAGGTCAGCCTGGGCCAGAGTGAGGCCCAACCTTGAAAAACCAAAAAAAAAAAAAAAAAAAAAAAAAAAAAAAAAACCTGCTTGTGTTTTCATCTTCCTTCCAGTAAGTATAGACCTCTGACAAAGGAAAGCTCAAGTTTGCCTTCTTTTTACCTGGCATAGGTATGTTGTAAGATAAGCATTCTAGAAGTGTATAAAGACTCACAAAAAGCAACTATAGTAAGAACAGCATGGTACTGAGCACTTATTAATGCAACCCCTCTCCCAGACATGTAGTTAGCTAGCTGCAAAACAGATGTAATAGGATATGTCTAAGGTTAGCTATATTGCAGTTCTGGAATTCTGACTTGTTACCTATCAGTACTTATGCTTTCATTGCAGTGGCTGTGAACCATGGAAGCTTTCATGTGCATGATTCCCTCCCTTTCACTGGCTATTTGTATTATAGCAAGTCTCACAGCAATGATGACATCAGCTAAGGAAGCACTGTAGCTGTTCACTGAGGTCCTCTGGGTTTCAATGGATGGGTTAGTGAGAAGGTGGGAGGACAATATGACACACTATTCCATGCCAAATACTATCACTATCACTAGTACACATATGCTTTCTTCAACCATGAAAAAATAACAAACAAAACTTGGATATTACTGCTGGTCAGAATCTCACACAAGCATTTTATATTCAATCATAGCCTCTATAATGGCAAAGTATTTGTGAAAGTGTAATGTGAATTTCATTTATTTATCAAATTGGCATAATTTTGAGAGTGAAAATGCTGCTTGGAATAGATATAAAAAATTATAATTAAGCTGGGAGTGTGGCACATGCCTTTAATCCCAGCACTCAGGAGGCAGAGGTAGGAGGATCACCATTAGTTCCAGGTCAGCCTGGGCTAGAGTGAGACCCTACCTCAAAAAAAAAATTATAATTGTTAAGTAGGACTATCCAGGCAACCCAGAAGACATAGTCACTCTGGATATGAATGCTTCAAATGCCTGTGTAAATGCTAAGGATGTTAAATCCAGGAATCTATATTTTAAGAAGCACCCTGACATCTGATGCATATGAAAAGTCCCAAAATCACAATTGTACATTTCACTTAACATACTTGAGAATAGAGTCAGATCTTGAAATCTTGGGCCTGAGTTGTACTTAGTATGAGAGAGTACACATTCTTGAGAGGGTAATTAATAGTAACAGAAAGTACATAGATAAAATCTATTTTATATGTATAACTGAATATATTTTGAAATAAAAGCTTTGAAAAAATAGAATATTTTCAGATTATAAGCATCATTTCCTAAATATTCAATTTTTGGAGTAATTTTTTAATTCTTTTTTGCTTTTTTTATTCAATAAAACTCATTTAGAAATAATGTTTAATTCATTCTGTTAATGTAAAGCCTATAAAAGAGTATTTAGCACATGGTAAATGCTAAGTGAAAATGAAAATGAACTGTTATTAAACTATAATTTCAGTGACTGAATTACATTTATAGCTGTTTTTTAATTGAATGTCAAATGTTTCAGATATATAAAGGGTATTAAGGAGACAACTTCAGTACTGTTTAAAGTATTAATTCATTTAAAATAGCCTCATTTTGATACTAAGGAATATTATTTCGAATACTTTACCTCTCGTTCTTGACTCTCTTCCTCCTAACTCATAGATTATTTTTACATGCTATGAAGATAATATCTCAATTCCTTGGCCATGCATCTCACTCTCTTGACTATCTTCTGTTCAACCTCACTCATTTTCTGTCCATTGATGAACTGATATTTGGATCATACTGGATGGCCTCCCATCCCACACATACCAGGACTTCAGCCATGCCTTTCCTCATGCTATGTTCTAATTCTGGGAGATAATTATCACATTATCTATACTACCAATGAAGAGTTTGCTTATTCTCTCATTTGGAACCTCTTAAATCTCTCTTCATGGAATGTCCTGAAAGCAAAGGCACCACTGTGGTACAATAAGTTTAACAATGATTATTTGCTTTATTATTTATATGTCTATGGGACTATGAATTTTATTAATTCAAATTCATCATATTCTCTTACCCTTAAGTGATAATCTTCTCTCTTAAAATGTAAACTCTTTAAGGTCTCTTTTTTGACACTTAGTGGCTGATGTTGATGTCTTAATCATAAAACTAATTCAATAAACACATTGCTGGGTGATTGGGTAGGTTAATAAAATGGATGACATGAATGAATGTATTTCAGAATGAATGAAAGATTCAGTAAATATATGCAAAAAATATACAAGAAAATCACTGGCTATTTAATACATTAATATTTCTACTTTCTGGAAATTAGAATGCTACAAAACTTTTGAAATATTTTTATCTATATATTAAGAAATATAGGTTAAGAAATGCTGATGAAGGATCTAAATTGACTTTATCTTTTTTATATTACAAAATTTATACTACAGTCTCACAGAAGTAATTTGACTAGCAAAAATGGGATAAAAACAGTGCATGTAACTTTTACTAGGTTTTCTCCACTGCTAACTTCAGTATAAGCATCAAAATCAGAAATTCATATTAAAAGGCAACTGCCATCTTATTCAAATATCATACTAGCCATGACTGCACAGTGAATTAGAGGCCTGCCTATACTACCTGAGACCTTGTTCTACCCACCCCCCAAAAAAACTCAAAAATTATCCCCAAATTTTTCTTTTTTTATGCTTTAGAGTCAAATCTAAGACATGTTTGGTTTTTTGTCTCTTTAGCTCTTTGTAAGGCCACAGAGACTATTTCGGGAAAAAAAATTGTCATAAGATTTTTCAATTAGAAAATTGATTACGTGACCTTGGAAACTCAAAGTACTGGCACAGACTGATTATTCAATGTTTGTTAAGGAAACATATATTTCTTTATGAACTCATGTAAAAAGAAAGAAGGGTTCTAAACTAAAAGGGAAAACATTGTTTTAGATATTAAATCATTTTAACAAATTTTTTTAAAAATAAAATTTTTATTTTATTTATTTGAAAGAGATAGAGGAGAGAGAGAGAGAAAGAGGGAGAGAGAGAATGGGCACACCAGGGCTTCTAGCCACTGCAAATAAACTCCAGACACATGTGCCACCTTGTGCATCTGGCTTACATGGGTGGTAAATTGAATCTGGGTCCTTTGACTTGCAGGCAAGCGCCTTAACCACTAAGTTATCTCCCCAGCCCAAAGTTTATATTTTACAAATTCACTTCTAGTACAACAATCTCCACCAAGATATCAACCCCAAAATGTAAATGTTTTAAACCAAAAATATATAAAGTTGGCATCCAAGTTCAATGAATCCAAAAAAGAATGAGGAAACAAAATAGTGTATGTGCAAAATGAGTTAGGTCACATCTTTATGATGTAATATTATGCCACAAATTATAACATTTAAAATGTGGACAATAATGTAACAAAGTAAATAATTAAGAATAAATGAACCCTAACACATGGTTATTCTTCAAAATTATACACATGGAAATCCAATGCACAGAGCAAAGATGGGAGGAAAGAAAATAAAGTGACAGCAAAAGGTTTCTCTAGCTTCAACACAAAATAGTTCTTTTTCTCCAATATATACTGGGGTCTTTTTTGTTTGGGGTTTTTTGTTTTGTCTTAGGTTTTTTTGAGGTATGGTCTCACTTTAGCCCAGGATGACCTACTGTAACTCATTCTGTACTCCTAGCTTGGCTTCAAACTCACAGCAATCCTTCTACCTCAGCCTCCCAAGGGCTGAGATTAAAGGTGTGTACACCTGGTTGCCCAATGTATTTTTGTTGCCATAATAAAACACATTTTCAAAGGAATTTCTAATAGAAAATATGTGAGTTAAGATATTTTTCATGCCTTAAGAGACCAAATGAGAGAGAGAGAGAGAGAGAGAGAGAGAGAGTGTGTGTGTGTGTGTGTGTGTGTTCGGTGTTAGCAGGGCATACCCTTGCTTTGGGTCCACTCCAACCTTCCCCCTTCTGGGTTGCCTGTGCAGACAGTGTGTGGGCAGGTGCTCAGGTCTGGAGTCAATATGCCAGACCCCCTGCTTCCAGTCTCCTCCCACCTCCCCAGTCTGAGTTCCTTGTATGAACAGTTTGTGGGCAGACACAGTGGTCAGGAGTGACTAGGCCAGATCCCTGTTTCCTGGCTCCTCCCACCTCCTTGGTCTGGGCTCCCTGCACTGGTCTGTGTACTGGAAGGCACTGCATGAAGTAGGCCAGATCCATGTGCCCTTGCTCCTCTCAGTCCCTGGTAGATCCCATTGTGCCTTGCTTGGGAAAGCCTGATCTCTATGTGAGCTGTGGATTCAGGCCTTTTGCTATGGTATCCTGACTAGCCACTGGGTACCAACAATCCTATTCATCTCAGTCAGAGGATTCATGGGCCAAAGCACACAAACTTGCTTCCTCCTCAATCAAATAGTCTTCCTAAAATGGCTAGACAACAACACAAAAAAGCCAACAAAAGTCAGAAAACTGAGAGATCTCACCTAAGGATGCCTAGTCCTACAACAGAAGCCACCAATCAAATCATAGAGAAATCAACAGAAATTCATTGCCAAAATGAAAACACAACTGGTGAAACACTGATTTTAAAAAATGCTGAACTAGAAGCAAACTATCAAAGAACCAACAATCATATCAATGCAATTGAACTGAATTATCTCCTAGAGCATTCAGTTTTGGACAGTAGGCTTAACTTGATTGAAGAAAATGTTAGAACCCTCAAAAGAGAAATCAATAAATTGAAGGTAAGTCAAGAAATAGAAGATCTCAACAACCAATTGATTAAGCTTAATGAAGACTTGATCAAATGTACTAATAAACTCCAGGGAGCATTAAGAAAATCAGAACTTGAATTGAAATTGTACCTCAAAAAAGAGATGGACAGAAAACAAAAATCAAATAGAAATTATAAAAGCCTCTCTAGAACCCCTCACCAACAAAGTCACTCATGTGGAAGACAGAACCTCTGACCTGGAAGATAAGATAGAAGAAATTGAACAGGAGCCCAAAAACCCTGTTAAGTTCAAAAATTCAAGTGAACAGAATATTAGAGAACCGTAGGACACCATAAACCCAACAAACATTGAGATCATGGGTATACCAGAAAGAGAGGAAACCCAGGACAGAGACATAGAGACCATATTCAACAAAATTATGGAAGAAAAATTTCCAAATATTTCAAAAGAGAGACCCATCCACACACAAGAAACCCACAGAATACCAAACAGACAGGACCAAAGCAGAAACTCTCTAAGACACATCATAGTTAAAACATATATATATATATATATATATATATTTCTGATTTTACATTCATAGTATTGGTTCCATTGTCCTCCTCCCTGTCCTCCCTCTTCCAAAGGGACCCTCATCAATGGATCAATGGGGAATGTGGGTCATGCATTGTGGGGTAGTCAAAAGTTCTGGGGGGTAGGCCCTAGTCTCTGTGCATAATGCCCCAACTTGTGACTCTAACAATCTTTCCACCCCTGAGCCACATTGGAGCTTCAGTAATGAGGTTTTGGGAGCCTCTGTGTCTCTGGATATCTAGCTTAGTTGGAGTTGGATGTTCTTTGTGTTTATCTCCTTCAGCCTTTTTCTGGTGTCGTGCTCGCCATGAACACTGTATTCTTGCCCTTCCCCGCCTTGTTCTATGGTTTCAGCTGGGGCCCTGGTGAGGTGTGATTAGCTGATCCTCTCTTCAGGTTTGTTGTCCATCTGAAAAAAGATAAGCAAATTCTCCAATGGAGAGAGAAGTTAGTACTAGATAGAAGGGATGACCATAGATGTTTGGGAGGGAATTTTATATGCATTGGAGCTCTTCTAGCCCATATTTGGTGGTATCTTGATCTTGGAGACTGAGCTCATTTTTTTGTACCTGGTTTTGACTTATTTCCCAGTTCCAGCAATGAGTTCCATTCCACTGAGTGGATCTATTAGCCAAATCAAGAGCAGTTGGTTACCCACCATGGCTGTGTGCCACTACTGCACTTGTTTGAGCATTACGTCAGGTAAAACTCTTAACAATCAAAACAAAGAGAGAGTGTTAAAAGCAGCAAGAGAGAAACAATTCACAATATCAAAGGAAATTTCATTAGAATACATCAAATTTCTCAGTGGAAACCCTGAAATCCAGAAAAGAGTGGAATGGAACACTTCAAAGTCTGAGAAACTATGGCTTCCAACCCAAGCTACTCTACTCAGCAAAATTATCCCATATAATAGATGGTGAAAGAAAAAATTTCCAGGAAAAAGGTCATTTCCATGATTATATGAATACAAAGCCAAACCTACAGAGAACATTTGAGAGAATACTCCACACAGAACAGTCAAAGAACCAATCTCAAGAGCCAACAAGAAGATCACAATAACCAAAATTGACCAGGCTCAAAATAACACAAAACAGAACAAAAAGTCAACCACATAAGACACCTCACCATGGCAGGGATTAATTCAAACTTCACAGTAATAACCTTAACTATTAATGGTCTTAAATAGCCTATCAAAAGACATAAGTTATCAGGATGGATCATAAAACTGGACCCTTATATCTGTTGTCTTCAAGAAACCCACCTCACCACTAATGAGAGACACCTCCTCAGGGTGAAACGTTGGAAAATGATATCCCAAGCAAATGGAAATAAAAGTACAAATGGCTATTGCTATATTAATATCTGATAGAATAGACTTCAAACCAAAAGTAATCAAAAAGGATAAGGAAGGCCACTTCTTACTCATCTAGGGAATGATCCAACATGAACACATCACAATCACATATATACATGCATCAAAAACAGGTGCACCGCAGTTTATAAAACAATATCTACTTGATAATAAAACATAAATAAACACCAACACCATCATAGTTAGTGACTTCAATACTACACTATCATCAATAGACAGATCATTCAAGCAGAAAATCAACAGGGAAATAATAGAGCTCAACATCATAGATCAAATAGACTTAATGAATATCTACAGAACTTTCCACCCCAACTCTACAGGATACACATTTTTCTCAGCAGCCCATGGAACCATCTCCAAAATTGACCATATATTAGGACATAAAGTGTTCCTGCATAAAGTCAGAAAAATTGAAGTAATTTCCTGCAACATTTTGGATCACAATGTTTTAAAGCTAGAAATTAACAAGAGGCACATCAAGAACTCTACCAGCTCCTGGAGACTAAACAACACACTTTCAAACAATGAATGGGTCATGGAAGAAATAAAAAATAAAATTGTACAATCCTAGAATTGAATGATAATGAAAATGCAACCTACCAAAACTTATGGGACACAATGAAGGCAATCCTAAGGGGAAAATTCATAGCCATAAATGCCTTCATTACAAAGTCAGAGACAGCCCAAATCCTGTCCACCTAAAGGTGCTGGAAAAACAAGAATCCAATCAAGAGAAGTCCAAACAGAAAGAAATAATCAAAAATAGAGCAGAAATTAATGAATTGGAAACTAAGAAAACAATTGAAAACATTGATGAAATGAAGATCTGGTTCTTTGAAAGAATAAACAAGATTGACAAACCCATGGCCAACCTGATCAAGCAAAAAAAAAAAAAAAAAAAAGAGAGAGAGAGAGAGAGAGAGAGAAGTCTCAAATTAACAAAATCAGAAATGAAAAAGGAGAGATCACGACAGACATCAATGAAATTGGAAGAATCATCAGGGCATACTTCTAAAACCTCTACTCCAGAAAATTAAATAATCTGGAAGAAATGGATGAATTCCCAGACACATACCACCTACCAAAACTAAACACAGAGCAGATTAATCTCCTAAACAAACCCATCACATTCATGGAGATTGAAAAGGTAATCAAAAACCTACCTAAAAACAAAAGTTCAGACTAGATGGCTTAGTAGCTGAATTCTATCAAACCATCATGGAAGAACTGAAACCAATTTTGGTCAAACTGTTCCAAATAATTGGAGATCAGGAAATCCTCCCCTACTCCTTTTGTGAAGCAAGTATTCCCATAATACAGAGAAGCAACAAGGAAAGAAAACTATAGGCCTATATCCCTAATCAACTTAGATGCAAAGATCCTGAACAAAATTCTTGCATAGCAAATTTAACAGCACATCAAATGCATTATCCACCTTGATCAAGTAGGCTTCATCCCAGGGATGCAGGGGTGGTTTAACATACAGAAATCGGTTAAGGAAATACACCACATATATAAACTTAACCATAAGAACCACATGATCATCTTAATTGATGCACAGAAAGCCTTTGACAAAATGCAACACCATTTCATGATCAAAACACTGGAAAGAGTAGGCATGGATTGTTTATATCTCAACATAATAAAGGCTATATATGAAGCACCTAAAGCCCAAATAATACTTAATGGGGAAAAAAAAATCAAGGAGGTTCCACTGAGATCGGGAACAAGACAGGGGTGCCCACTCTCACTACTGCTGTTCAACATAGTACTAGAAGTATTAGCCTAAGCAATAAGATAGGAGAAAGAAATAAAAGAGATTCAAATTGACAAGGAAGAAGCCAAGTTAGTCCTATTTGCAGATGACATGATCCTATATATAAGTGACCCAAAACTCTCCACCTCAAGACTTCCAAAGGTGATAAATACCGTCAGCAAAGTGGCAGGATACAAAATCACAAAATGCATAAAAATCAGTGGCTTTTCTATATGCAAAGGACAAATATACAGAGAAAGAAATCAATGAGGTCCCATTTTTCAATAGCAGCAACAACAACAACAAAAATACTACCTTTGAATAATACTAACAGAAGATGTGAAATACCTATATAATGAAAACATAAAAACACTTGAGAAAGAAATAGAGGATTTGAAAAGATGGAAAGACTTCCCATGCTCCTGGATATGCAGAATTAATATTATGAAAATGGCAATTATACCAAAAGCAATATGCAGATTTAATGCATTACCAATAAAAATACCAGCATCATTCCTCATAGAGATTGAAAAAATGATCTCAAAACTCATCTGGAATGTCAGCAGGTCTTGAATATCCAAACATATCCTCAGGAAAAAAAAAAAAACTCTTCTGGTATCACCATACCCAATCTAAAGCTATATTACAAAGCCATAGTGACAAAAACAGCATGGTACTGGAATAAAAACAGAAACATAGACCAATGGAACAGAATTGAAGACCCAGACATTAGGTCAAGTAACTATAGCTGCTTGATCCTTGACAGAGTTGCCAATAATGTATTCTGGAGAAAAGACGTCAACTTCAACAAATGTTGGACAAATTGGATGACCATATGTAGAAAAATGAAATTAGACCCACTCATTTTTCCCAGAACAAAAATCAAGTCCAAATAGACTAAAAACATGAATTTAAGATCTGAAACTCTTCAACTACTAGAAGAAAAAAATAGGAGGCACTCTGCACAATATAGAACTGGGAAAAGACTTCCTGAACAAAACCCCAGTAGACCAAGAAATTAAACAAGCACTCAACTAATGGGATCTCATGAAGCTAAAAAGCTTTTACACAGCCAAACATACCATAAGCAGAGCCAATAGATTACTCACTGAATGGGAGAAAATCTTTGTCAGCTATACCACTGACAGAAATCTAATATCTAGAATCTAGAAAGAACTCAAAAACTAAACAATAAAAAGTCAAACAATCCTCTCCAAAAGTGGGGCAGCGAAACCATTAGGGAATTTTCAGAGGAAGAATTACAAATAGCTAACACACACTTAAGAAAATGTTCAACATCCCTAACCATTAGGGAAATGCACATTAAAACAACTATAAGATTCTACCTTACCCCAGTAAGGATAGAAAACATTAAAAAATCAAATGAAAACAAATGTTGGTGAGGATGTGTAGAAACAGGAACCCTCATTCACTGTTGGTGGGAATGTAAGATGGTACAACCACTATGGAAATCAATATGGAGACTCCTGAAAAGGATGAATATAGAGCTACCAGCAGACCCTGTTATTCCCTTACTGGGCATTTACCCTAAAAGCTCCACATCTCAGTTCAGAGATATTTGCTCACCCATGTTTATAGCTGCTCAATTCATAATAGGTAAAATCTGAAATAAACCCAGGTGGCTATCATTAGATGAATGGATAACCAAGATGTGGAATATCGACAAGATTTCCATCTACTCAGCTATAAGAAAAAATGACACATTGAAATGTGTAGAAAAATGGTCAGACTTGGAATAGATCATTCTATGTGAACTCACACAATCACAGAAAAAAAAATGTTGCATGATCTCACTCATCTGCAGTTCCTAACCTAGATCAGCCTGAGTTGCTGTCATATCTCAATATCATCTCAAGGCTTGGACAATAGGGGGTATAGGTCTTGGGGACAGGAGAAGGGTTGCAGAGAGGACACAAAACTGAACCCAAATCTAACTAGTACCATAGAATCCTATATTCTGGAAGTTAGACTAAAAGGTGGAACCCTCAAGAGGACCTTAGTGGGAGCACCTGAATTGAAAGGCCCTCGAGAGGGTAAGATGAAACCTGAATATGTCCATATCTAATAAAAAAGTGAAAAAAAATGTATGTTCTACTCAATTTTTAAAACATGTTAAATAAATCATTAAGTAAAGCTCAAAAAAAGAGACCAAGTGATGTCAATATCACTATCCATGAAATAAAAATACTTCATTCAAATCACATACTTTTTGCAACAAGTATAAGAAACAAGCTGGAGAAGGGAAATCCTGTCCAAAGATCCACAAATCAGTGTGTGGCACTGATGGACAGATTTAAAGGAACCACTGAGAACTTTGCAATACATCCAAGCAAGCACATGGAAGCTACCATTGAAATGATATTTACATGATAGCCTTAGTTGGAGCCAATGGATTATGAGTGAAGAAATTGTTTATTAATAATGCATTAGTCTATGTATTTGACAAGTAATCCTTATATAAAGTAAGGCAATATTATGGCTGGGTGTGGTGGCGCATGCCTTTAATCCCAGCACTTGGGAGGCAGAGGTAGGAGGATCGCCATGAGTTCGAGGCCACACTGACACTACATAGTTAATTCCAGGTTAGCCTGGATCAGAGTGAGACCCTACCTCAGAAAAAAAAAAAAAAAAAAAAAAAAAACCAAAAAAAAGGCAATATTATCAATCCCGAAACTGAAACCTAGAAAGTAAGTCTTCTTACACTTTACCCAGCTTGGCATTAATCCCTTCCTACTTCATTTCATCTCTGAACATCATCTCATTTATTGTAGGGACATAAATTTTTGAAAACTGCATTTCAAACATGAAGGGAAGTGTTCAATAAGCTGATGCTACAATACTGGACATGCCTTTAGTTTGATTTCACATTAAATATTGCATTCTTTATTACTTAGTCTCTATACCAATGTATTTCCAATAAGTTATTTGCACAGAAAAAAATTTTCAAAAAGTTATCTTAGAAACTTTTCTACATTGCTGTGCTTTTCAAGTGATAAAGAATAACTAAGGGTGCTCCTCAGTTAAACTAACTGCTATACTACTTCATTATGTGACAGAATGTGAAAACAGGGAGCAGAATATGTCCACCTTCATCAAATGCACAATTGTCCAATCAGTGCTGAGTTCTTTAACAGTTAAGAGAATGATCTGAAGGTTAGTAAAAATGGAAGCAAGGGGAGAAATACACCTCATTTGACACAAACAGACTTATCTGTATATTTGTCTTTAAGGGACACTAAGTTTGTGTTAGAGTTTATCAACTTATATGCTTAGGTCAGAAATAAAGAACATGTGGAACTCAATGTTGGTAATCTCAATCATCAGGACAGATTGAAAGGATCCCAAGCAGCTAATGCCACCAGGTAACTTATTTATGACTTTATCATTTTTGTACAAGGTACTACAGAAATCACTATTGCTGTATGTCCAAAGATGTGAAAATTCTTCAAAGTCCAGATCCATTAATGTGTTGTAGATGTTTAAAAATCCACAAGACAAACTCGACCCTTTCAGTCATTGTTAGAAGAAAAGGAAAAATGACAGCAACTACCTAAAACATTGTTTGATACATCCCTGTTCAAAAATTCCAGTGAATGAGTTGTTCCATTTATCACAACTATGAAATATTATTTAATGGTTATGATATGCAAGATATAATTTAAAACACTAAGCAAGCAAAAATAAGACCCTTGCTTTTTGAAGAAGTATACCTTACTAAATATAGAATGTTTCAATGTATTTCAATCCTTAATAAATTTATACAGGAAAATAAAACACAGAAATATGATGAAAGAAACTGGAATATAAATTGGAGGGAGGGATTATTTAAGATTTGTACATTGGTCCCATACTTGGATGATGGAATTGATTCTATGTCATGGATAAGCAGAGGGAGAGTACTTCATACAGAGAAAATAACAAATATGTAAAGAATACAAAACGCAAAATTTTAAGGTTAGCAAGATCAAGTGAATAAGAGTAATCAGATAAAATCCAAAGAGTTACTCTGAATTATATAGAACTATTAAAGTGTGCTAATAAAAGATTTCACAGATGACATGCCATTTTAATACACTACCTGGTATTAGAGAAATTTTCTGGGCAGAGAAAGAAGAAAGAGCAGTATAGTCCCAAGGAAGAAACCAGAAATATGTCCGAAGGTGGTATGTTTATAAAGATGTTTTCCTAAGTTTCAAATTGAAGATGTGGGCCACTAAGATCAGAACTCCTTGGACAGGGTACCACAGTGTTTCATAACTAAACATACGGTTCCAAAAGAGAAACCTTCAACAATGATTAAACTAGTGGAATGTGGCTTAGAGATGATTCTTTAGTCAACATGCTGCTAACCTATGTGTGAGCAAGCATGTTCTTGTTTTCATATGTCAACATTTAAGAATTATAAAAGCTTACATATAAAACCAAATGTCTAGAAAATCTTGCATTGTGGGAATATCTGGTGGCACTATGCCCAAATTCTTTAATATCCAGTAACTTGTTAACTTCTGACCCTTTTAGATGAGTTATTTGCACAGTCCCAGACAGCTGTACTTTTAAAAAATATATATTTATTATCTTTATTATTATTAACAAGATGTTTCATATGGATACATCATGTGTTGGTACCCTCTTTTTCCTCATTCCTACCCCCATTCCATTGTAAACACCAGCGTAATAGTGGAACACAGCCTCAGTGGCTAACCAATAGCTTTCTGATTGACTAAGAGATCCACTCAGTGTAAAGGATCCCATATCTGGAATTAGGAACCAGATCAGAATCCTTTGAAGACAAAGATTATGTTCTCCATCCACATTTTTGCTCCTGGATCCTGACACATATGATGAAGTTATAGCCCTCCATGTAGACATAATAGTTTTAAGCATCTCATTGAATACTTTTAGTGTTGGAAATTCATACTCTGTAAGGATGAAGCTCACGTCATCAACACAAAACAGTTTTTCCACAAGGTTAATGTTTCCCTTCTCTCCTAAATCTTCTGGACTTATGTTTTCTCCATAGATTAGCCTCAGCTGACTTGAAAAGCATGCTTCATTATTTCCTTTCTTCCTTCTTTCTTTCCCCCTTCCCTATCCTCCTTCTTCTTAAACATTATCACAAATGTTTTTGATTAACAGATAATCATTTTGAATATGCATGAGTACAGTGGGGCATTTCGATACATGTATACAATATGAACAGATTATATCAGTATTATTAATATTTACACCTCATTATTTTTTTATTTTGTGTTTATAACTTTTCAGCTCCTCTCTTCTATTTAGTCATAAAATATTTATAACAGGGTATTATGAACTGTATTCAACCTATAGTATCCAAAACAGTAGAAACTCTCTATTTTAAGAATATCAGTAAACACTAACAATTCTAATAAAAGAGCTATAATTCATTGAACTCTGTTTATATGGCAGACATTAAAAGATTTATAGGTCTTCACTTAACAGTTAACAGCTTTCCACTATTGTAAAAGATAACTTAGATAAATCAATTTAAAATGAGGAAAGGCTTATTTTGGCTCACAACTTAGAAATATTAGCTCATGACCAATTGACCATACTGCTTTGAGTCTGTGGTAGCACAATACATCAGGGTGACAGTACATGGCAAGGGAGTCTATTTGTCCTATATCCTATGGATCAAAAGAGAAGAAACTGCTGTCCTACAATACCCTTTTAGGGCATGTTCCCAGTGACCTGAGACCTCTTACTATGCCCTACCCCTTAAAGGTTTCACCATTTCCCAAAGGGTGCTACATTTTTTGGAATGTGCAAACAGACCCTCAGCTTCCACTAACCCAAGGGCTAAGAATGGAATCAGACAGCAATTGAAGCTCATGGTGAAGATTGTCCTGCTTTGCTACAACCCACCTACCTGATGCTCAGCCAATGTTTTGAAAAGTGCCTTGAATTATGACTTTCTTTTGTCTATAACTATAAAATTTCCATGAAATTATTAACAGTTGGGACATGGAACTGGAGTAACCTAAATCTGTGATCTGGGACATGGTTACTTATATAGGGCTCTAAAATAATCTCTCATCCCCTTTGTGGTGAGAGCTATGACTTTTGTGTCAACACAAGTTAAGAAAAACCTGGGAAACCATGGGAAAAATAATAATCTTGATCAATGTGGTATTAAATTTTCTAACTTATTTCCTCTCAGTTATGAAGATATGGTGAAAACAAAGACTATTGTTACTTTTAATGAAGTAGTAATATGGAGAATAATTAAGAAAAAGGTTATATTTCAGATTTTATCCCTATAATTTGTAAACTTACACATCAAAAGATTCTCATATGATGAGTGTTGGGAAGAAGTAGTAAATGCCCATGATAACCAGTTTCCTTCAGGACTATCATAATTATGTTCTATTTTCTATTTTATTGTTCTCTAGTCACTTCATGTGGGTTCTGCTAGAATGAAGGCAGCAGGATTATGTTTCTAGTTTCCTCAAATATTAACCTGAATAGAATAGCAATGGCTAACATAATGGAACATATATGTGTGACATATACATGTGTCCCTTTAATAAATAATGATGAAATTGAATGCATTTATATTTCAGTCTGTATGGAAACATTGTGTGCTGAATAAAGAAATAGAAGCCCTCAGCAGACAAGTTATTCATTGTCTTAAGTATCTGCCTTCCTCCTGGACTCAGTATACTGAATATGATCCTTTGTTTGCAGGAGTGGAATTGTGTGATGTTATCCATCAGTGAGTCAAATAAGGAGTGTCAGAAAGCTTTGATTTAGGTAGGGATTACTTAGTGAGTAACATTTGGCCTCTTTATTTGACTTTCTTTCTTAATATAATAATACAGTTGGTGAGACAGGCTAACCAACTGAAAAAAAAACTTCTTTCTGATAGCATTGGTGGCAAGATGCCAAATTTTAAAGATATTGTAACTGCCATGAAGTATGAATTATGCTACAAAGACCATAGCAAACATATAATTCATCTGGTTGAACTCAGGCATACTTGTGTCTATGTCAAAATAGTCTAATGAAAGTTATGGAGCTCATAATTCCTCTCCTTTGCTGAATTCAAACTTTAGAGACCTTCATGGGACCCCACAAACCAAGCATGGTCTGTTTTTTCTCTCCCTGGGGAAAAATAGAAATCAAATAGAAAGCTATTAGAGTTTAATAATCCCCCACTGTTTAGGTGCATGACAAAGAGCTTGTTGAGATTAAATCAGTTAACCTGAGTAAAGATTGTATGTGATATCTCATTGCCTAAAGCCAAGTTCAGTTACTTGCAGAAAAACTCCAAACTACACCAGGATACCAAATGAAACTCAACTTGTTCACTGAGGTATTATTATCCTGATTTCAGAAATAAAAAGGAGGATATATAAAGAAGAGATAAGGAGAGCAAAAAAAGAAGACAGCAATTACAGGAGAAATAGTCTCTTCCAGAGACTACATAGCTCAAAAGGAGGTCATAAAGCACCTTGGACTGTTTGACACCATTTATATGGCTGTTTCTTTTTTTAAATCTATATAATTTATTTATTTTCGAGAATGAAAGAGGCATAGAGAAAAAGAGAGAGAGAGGGAGAGAATGAGCGTGCCTTCAGCCATTGCAAACGAACTCCAGATGCATGCATTCCCTTGTGCATCTAGCTTGTGTGGGGCCTGGAGAGTCAAACTGGGATCCTTTGGCTTTGCAGGCAAATGCCTTAACCACTAAGCAATCTCTCCAGCCCTCTATGGCTATTTATACCCAAATATAAATGCTAAGGAAGCTAAAGAATACTGTCAATGTAGCACTTCACTTCATGATATGTGAACATATTCCCCCTTTCTCAAATATTTGAATGTGGTGAACATTTTCTGAGCATGGTCTGTTACAACATTTTGGTCTTTCTACTATGTGTGTGGGGGCAGGGAGGTAGAAGAGGATTCTTAAGGTCAGATAACTAACATTATTAGAAGGTTTTAGCTAACTGTAGCACTGATAAAGATTACTATAAAGGAACTCTAACATTTCATGAAAGATAAACAACTTAACAATATCTTTCTATGAAATCACCAACACCTTCAACAAAGATGCTAAGGGAGACTGAGATCTCAGAGGGGAGTTTCAGGAGATTTCACTATGCACTTTACTTTCCTGACCTGAAATGTACTCAATCTTGCTTATTATTTGTATATTCTATTTCAAAGCTTTCCTGGAATTCAGAAGAAGCATGGATAAACAATGTCGCTTAGGTGGTTACGAAGTTACTATTTAAGCAAAATACAAATACAGATGCATGACTCATTCATTATTTACAAATAATGAATTCTATACATTGAATTCTATACATGGGTTTCTGTATTTGAAAACAGCTTCCACTAAATTTATGCATTTGATAGATACATGGTAAATATAGTAAAGTAGCTCTTAATGAATCTTAATGGCATGTATATAGATCTTCACTGTGCATGTTTTCAATGTCTGCATTATAAAAACTTTCATGAGTAAAAGTTAACAAAAAAAAAAAGTGTTTAAATCCAAATACACACATGCAAATACTCCAAGAAAGATGTACTCAACACACATAACTTTAAACCTTCTGATTCTCCATTATACTCACTGAATCTTAGCTTAGAGGGCAGTATGGTAGGGGTGCCTTCTTACTACACAAACTTCCATCTTTATCATTTTACAGGTCTTAACATTTCTGGTTGGATTAAAATAAATCATTTTTTATTTTCAAAATTGTCTTTCTGAATAAAGGTAGATAGTAGGTCAAATCCTGTCCAGGACAGCCACACCAGGGAGTTTAGAACTAGAATGGATCACAAGAAGGTTCTACTTTACTGCCCTTTCCAAAGTTGAAATTTTCCAAAGGTTGAATTTTCCAACTTCAAAATAATGTGTACTTTATTATACTAGTTACATGCCATCTAGTGCTATGAGGATCAAATGATATTTTTTCTATTACACACAAACCAATGGCTACATCACATAAAAGTCCTCATTATCAAGTTTACATTTCTTATTGCCATCAACTTGCTTCATACTGTCTGACCTCTAAGCCTCAAATTATGAAGGTCATCTTGTGGACAAGATTGAAATAATTTAAATTTTAAGACATTATCCCAGTGTTTTATTATACTGAGTTTATGATCATATAAAAGTCCCAATGTGATTTTCATACTAGCATCTGCTTAGTGTAATGTCGTGAGAACAGGAGGTGGTAGTGTCATGTTATTCTTCAATCATGAACTCTATTGTCTCTTGCTACCTCATAAAAATTCATTACCTGTCATCATTCTCCACTACACTCACTCATCCCTTACTATTTACCAATACTTAATACATTTTACTTGCTTTTAACATATAATTTGTGGAAAATAATTGGCATATAATTTGTTTAAAGGAAAATGCCTTGGCAGTCTCTGTCACGGACATATAAACTTGGAGAGTCAATAGCAATACTAAGTAAAGACAAGGCAACCCCTAACAATTAAAAAAAAAACATTAAATTTACCACTTTTCCAGGTGGTTACCATGTTTTCCAGGAGAATTTATCTGATAGATACAAATTAAAGTCTGGGTATTTATGGGAGCTGGGGTGTGAATCTAAAATTCATATAAGAAGCAGCACCATCTACTTTGTGAAAGTTACTCTGTAATTTTTCAGAATGGTGACAGTGTTTAGCAATTAGGGTGGAGAATTTCTCAAATATATAACATGGTGGTGATGAAGATTGTTTATTCAGAAAGAAGCCACCGAAGAGTCACATTTGCATCAGCCAACAACCAAGTCTGAGGCGACGGACTCCACCATGGGGGCTTCAGTGTTCTTTCCCTTCATATTAATGGCTATGTTCTCAGGTAAGAAATTCACAATCAATTGCCTTCCTTTAACTCTCAAAATTAGATATTAAAACTTCAGTAATGTAATGATGCTCTGCCAGATCTGAAAACAGGAAATGGCCATTAAAGAAATGGAAAACAGTATTTTCAGAAAAGTATGGGTGTAGAGGCATAAAATGGTGGCTGGTAATAGAAAGAATGAAAGGGTTATTGTGGTAGAAGAAAAGTAAGAACAGAGAATGTGGAAGACTTTGAGTGCAAAGGTATTTTCAGTCTAAGAAGATTATGAGAATATATATATATAGATACACATTGTTGCCATAAAGGAATGCTATGATCAAAAAATGCACTTAATTCCTGAATTTCTTTCTATTTATGTGATTTGGAGCAACTGACTTAACTTATTAAATTTCCTTCATTATAAAGTAGAAATAACTACACTTCCATTTTGCTGTAGAAATCATGTGGATGATAATGTTAGCCACCACTAAATTAAATTCTTCGTAGGTGCTTGCCTCTTAATGTACTGCTGTACTCTCTATTTTAATAGAGTTGTTTTCAAAGATATAAATTATAGCTCAGAGATTTCAATTTCTCAACACATTTATTAGGATAATAGAATATAATAATAACATGGATTTTGAGGAGCTGTGCTCAGTAGTATAGCACATACTTAACATGCACATAGCCCAGTATTTAATTTCCAGAACTAGAAATAAAACAAAAACAAATGTCAGTTCATGTGAAAATTGTAATCATTTGACAGTCCTTCTTAGGACCAGTGAGATGAAATGACAAAAACAAAATTCCTAGGACCTTCAACGTTTTATAATGGAGACATAAGTAGAGGTGCTGTTTTTATGAGAAACACTGTAGGGGTGTTTCATTTTGCTGAGCACAACAGTGGTTATAGATATTCCATCAAGAAACATTGGTCTTGTAGTAATGTTGTAAATGAATTAGGAAAGAGAGCAGTTTTACAGAGATGCTGTTGGGGAATTGCTAAGTAGAGTTGAGAAATGTGCACAGACACAAGGAATAGGCTAAAATGGTGTAACTGATGTAAGATTAAAAGTCAATAAAAATAAAAAAATTAAAAAAAAAGAAGAAAAAAAAATGGTGTAACTGATGGCTACCCACATAAGGCAAGACCCACATTACCTATGGGGGGAGGATGGGGAGAAGGCTAATGATAGTACCATCATGGCTGTATATATACTATACACATAACTAATAAAATATATTTAAAAATTAAAAATAAAAATAAATAAAAATTTAAAAAACAAAAAACTGTGTTTTGAGGCTGGAGAGATGGCTTTGTATTTAAGGTGTTTGCCTTAAATGCCTAAGGATCCAGGTTCAATTCCCTAGTACCCATGTAAACCAGACACAAGGTGGGGTATGTATCTGGAGTTCATCTGCAGTGGCTAGAGGCCCCAGCATGCCCATTCTCTCTATATATCTGCCTCTTTCTCTCTCAAAATAAATAAATAAATAAATAAATAAATAAATAAATAAATAAATAAATAAATAAATTAAGTTAAAAATTATGTTTTGAAAGGGAAAGAAAACTATACCTTAAAACCCCTACCTAAAGCATAGGCTCCATAATGGCAGGTGGACATTTGAAAACTTACTAGGTGACAGCATGCACTCAGTGTTCACATTCATAAAAGAAAGTGTGTTACTATTACAGACAATGGTTATGTGAACCTGGAGGGTGAAGAAGAGAGGGATATAAGTAAAATAAGGTCAAGCTTATATGCAAATTTATAAAATCAGAAAGAGAAAACAAAACTAAAAAAAAGACTACATCTAAAGATAATTATTTTTTAATTATAAAATTTTAATGCAAAATGTGAAAGCAAACCATAATATGATGTCTTATTTTTGAGACATGAAGCTCAGGGTTGAACATTCACTCTTCCTGTGTCAATCATCTAAATGTTGGGATGACAGGTATAGGCCACCATGCCCATAATAATCTGATATCTTAATTATCATCTTTTACTACTAAAATTCCACCTCTAGTTTTTGTCCTATAAATTTATGTTATGCAAGAAAAAGGATTTTCATTGAGTGCTTATTTATAATAGAAAAAAACTAATTGCTTATTACTAGATAGGAGATGACATAAATCATGAAAAGTCTTTAAAATAAGGTAGTATGCATAGAAAAAAAATAATCTATGTTGCTAACTAGTGAATTATTTGCCTGGAATAGAACTTTAACCGCTCTCAGTATATCACAGTAAGCCCATTGATGATACAAGTGTGTATATTTATGGAAAGACAAAGAAGAGTGATGTAAATTTACATGATATTTTAAGTGGAAATTAGGAACCATCTACACTTAAATGATTTAAAGTGGTGTGATGTTAAAAGAAAATTACCAAAGAATCTTGTGTAGAATATAGAAGTAACTCTGAATAAAAGCTTAAAGAGACCCCACAACAAAGAGAAGGACTACTTATCAAATATAAGACAGAGGAGGCAATACTTGTTCTAATAAAAAGTAATGCCCATGGAATACCATTTTCAATACCTATGAAGACTTTCCATTTACTTACTCATTGTTTTTAGACCTTGCTCATTTTGGAATATAATCTGAAAAAATACTAACAATATAGTGATATATAGGTAATGTTTGGGCAAGCAAAAATAAATTTGAAACACAGAGTCCATGAATTTTGAAACAAATTCTCAGAAATACATGTATATTCTCTCCAATTTGACCAAAGTAGAAAGAAAAATATAACCATCAGGACAGTATGATGTATGTCAGAACCTTTTATTGGAGATAGTAGAACTAAAAGTTGGTTTAATAAAAGTATGCCTTTTAAGGAGAAGGGAAACAACTGTCTTTGAGTCAGGCAAAAAGAAGGAATATGGCTTTAGAAAGCACACATGGAGATACAAAAGAAAGATGGCCATAGACTTCACATCCATCAGCACTGAGGATGCCTGAAAAACTGCTGATAAATTTGTCTGTGAAATGGTTTCTGTGATAAAGAAGTAGAGACTTTAGATTTATCAGAAAACTATTAAAAAGGAATTTAGTGCAGAAGAAAAGCTCAGTTCAAATAATGTATAGTATGCTTTAGAAATGAGCAAGCCTGGGCTGGAGAGATGGCCCAGTGATGAAGACACTTGCCTACAAAGTCAAATGAATAGTGTTCAATTTTCCAGTACCCACATAAAGCCAGATTCACAGTGATGCATGCATCTGGAGTTTGTTTCCTGTGACTAGAGGCCCTTGTTCATCCTGTATCTCTCTTCCCCCCTTTCCCTCTCTCTCTCCCTGATTGCCAATAAATAACTAAAAATATTATAAAAAAAGAAATGGCCAAGCCAGCCATATATTATGACTTTTGTCAAATAATTCAATCAAGAAAAAATGGAAGAACCACAATATTCACAATATTCAAGGTGTGAGAGAGAATGGGAAGATTCCAACTTGGACTTTGTTTAAAATAATCAAGAAGCCCTAAAGTAAAATAATATGATGGGAATATGATCAAATTATAGTATATACCTGTTTTCAAACACTCAATTAAAAATAACTATATGATTGCAAATTCTTGAAGATAAACAACTTTTTATTTTTGTGCTTGCCTTGTCATTCCAGTGTCTTCGGCACAGATTACAAAACCAAATGTTAAATTAGAGGAGAATCAAGAACCTGTACTGATTTTAAAAACAAAAAATGAGGCTAATCTTCAAGGACAAAGAAAATTGAATAGACAAGGTAGTAGTCTCACAAAAGTCAAACCTGGGATGTCAATTCTGCAAGGACGACCAGGATATTCCAATCAGCAAGGGAGGCCAGAGGTTTTGAACCAGCCTGGATGGATGTTGCAAGGCAAATCAGAAGAATCAAAAAAGAATCCAAATGCTTCTAAGAAGCAAGAAGAATCAGGATTGTATGGTCAACAATGGAACACAGGGTCTTCTAGCCAGCCAGGGAAACCAGGTTCATCTATACAACAATGGTCTCTAGGATCCTCTAGCCAGCCAGGGAAGGCAGTATCATCTATTCAACAAGGGACTCTAGGATCCTCTAGCCAGAAAGGGAGGCCAGTGTCGTCTAGCCATCAAGGGAAGCCAGGGTCACCTAACCAGCAAGGGAGGCCAGCATCTTCCAGCCAACAAGTGAATCTAGGAACTTTTATCCAGCAAGGGAAGCCAGGGTCATCTAGCCAACAAAGAAACGCAAGGTCCTCTTATAAGCAAGAAGAAAGAAAAAATGTAGACAATTCTTTGAGGAGCAATATAATGGAGATTCAGGTTAGTGTCACTATCTTTTATTTTGTAAGTAAATTTACCCTATCATTCCATTTTCCTAGTCTAGAAATAGTTCACTATAGTATAGCCATGATAATTTTCAATGACTGATTAAATAAAATGAAAAAAAAAATGTTATTTTCACACTAATAATCATTGAGTAACCTGCTCCTTTATTCCATTTCTGATTTCTAGCATCTCACCAAAGAATTTTAGAGGCGATTTTCTAATGTATAGTAAGAGCAAGGGCTTTGAAGTCTCTGCTTAGATATTAAATCCATTAGTGGAATGGAGAGATTACTTAAAAGTTAAGGCACGTGCCTGCGAAGCTAAGGACCCATGTTCTATTATTCAGATACAGCCTTAGCCAGATACACAAAGGTGAGGCAAGCACAAGGTCACAAATACCCACTAGGTGGCTCAAGGGTCTGGAGTTTAATTACAGTATCTGAGGGTCTGACGTGCCAATTCTTTCTGTCTGTGTCTCTCTCTAAACTAAAATAAAAAATAATTTATTTATGGTCTCAGGCTGGAACCTAAAAGTTATATGCCTTGATATATAATTATAAAATGAACAACAACATACTCTTATTTCAGTATTATGGCCTAGCTCTATAGATCTATAAATATGTTATATCATATAGATTAAGGGTCTGACACAATAATTGGTGAACTATAATATTTCTTAATAATAAATGAGTAATGAATATTTCACCATGGTAATTTCTACATTAAACTCATCACTCTGTCCTTGCCTGAATGTTTTTCACCTTACTCTAGACCAGCAGCACCAATGCCAAGAGCCCATTGAGAAACACACAATGTGTATCTGTTTACAAACCAGTCTGTGGTTCTGATGGAAAAACTTATGGTAACTTGTGTGTATTTAAGGAAGCAAAAAGGTAAGATTGTCTTGTATTCCCTTAGAGTTACAAAGAAGAATAGCATATTTTTCTATATTTATATAATTTTCTCTCAGTAGTTGTAGAATGGGGCTTATTCATGTATTTACAAGGAAGAAAAACATGATTTTAGGCTTGCAACTTGTAACATATGGCTAGGTATCATAAAGTAAACTTTCAGCCATGAAAGGAAAAATAAGATAATACTATTATCTCTTTTGTTTCCAACAGTTCTAAAATTTGGTAATTACCAACTCAATCCTTGTTTCAGCAATAAATGTTAAATAGATATCCCCTCTAGGCAGTTGTCATTAGAAAGGACATTAGACATAAATTCTGCCATATTATTGACAAAGTACCTGGACCATAGATGAGCAGGGACTAATGCCCAATGTAAAGGCTCTCTTAGAAGGAATAAGGAAAATGTGATCAACAGCTAAGCCAAATAATTAGTAATTAATCCCATTTTCTCTTTGTGGTAGTACCACAACAGCATAGTCATTGATTTCTCTTTTTTTTTTTTTTTTTTTTCAGATTAAGTAAAGGAAGGTTGACTCTCCACCATGAGGGGAAATGCAAGGGGTTAATGTAGACCAAATTACCTGGAACCTCATAATTTACTTGCAATTTTGTGTTCACAGTGGATTTCCTTGGGAGTTCAACTGTGAATAATTATAATATAATATATTATATTGCTAATGGATTCTTTGAGTTTGTTCCATTTCAAATAAAGTCAGTTCAAAAGTAGCTTATGAGTTCTGGATTTGTATTTTTTCTTAAACCTTATGTATATCTATAATCCCTTCATTCATCAAGAGTCCAGATATATGGGTCTTTCCTTCAGTACTCATCCTTCAATGTGTGCACAAGAAAATTATAAAATCAAACAGGTATAAGAATGTCATGATTGGCTAGAAAATATAGGGTGCCTGCTTTGGAACACTAAATCTAGACATCCCAAGCAGAGGTTTAAAAAAACACTATAGTTACACTATATTCCAAGGCTCTATAATAAAGTAATGTAAGAGAAGGTTATAAATAATTGCATGCCAACTAATTTACTAACTTAAATGAAACAGACAACTTCACAATAATAGATTACCAGAAATAAAACACAAACTATAAATATATAAACATCTATATGTATGAATACATACATTCATGCATACATACATTCATAATATGAACAGAATTGGATATAGTAAGATAGAATCACTAATAAAAAACTTCCAACAAAGGAATTTTGCTTCACAAGGAAATTATATGAAATATTTAAAGGAAAATCAGCACCAATCATTCTCCAATTCATTAAAATACAAAAAATATTGAAGAGAGTACACTTTATAACCCACTTTTTGAAGCCAGTAGTACCATGAGGCTAACAGTAGACAGAAAATATCAATATGAAATATTGTACAATATGAAAACTACAGATAGAAATTGCTTATAATTATTGATGCATAAAATCTTTAATGACATGCTTAGAATCAATATTGAGCCAAATATTAAAAATGATTATACATATTTTACAAGTAGAATGTTAGTTTAATGCAAAAATAGATAACATAAAAAAAATCAGAGTATTTATTAGGTTTGGCCGCATGTCAGGTGGATTCAGGTTAGGAGCGACAGATAAACGAGATCATGCAATGCTTATCTTTTTTGTGCTTGGGTGAGCTCACTGAGGATGAACTGTTCCATGTTTGACCATTTTTTTTCAAATTTCCTTATTTCATCTTTCCTTACTGCTACGTAGAATTCCATAGTATAGATATACCACATCTTGGTTATCCATTCATCTAGTGATGGACACCTGGGTTGAATCCAGCTCTTTTGCTATTATGAATTGAGCAGCTATGAACATAGTTGAGCAAATGTCTCTGATCTGAGGCTTGGAGCCTTTAGGGTAAATGCCCAGTAAGGGAAAAACTGGATCCATTGGTAAATCTATGGTCATCCTTTTCAGGAGTCTCCATATAGCTTTCCATAATGGTTAAACCATTTTACATTCCCACCAGTAGTGAAAACTTGTTCCTATTTCTCCACACAAGAGGGAGGGTGGGATAGAGGGAGGGTAAAGGCGGGAGGGAACGAGAGGGTGGGAGGGAGGACAAGGGGGAATACAAATTGGGACCCAAAAGGAAAAGATACTATAAAACCCTTTACTCTGAACAACAGGCTAAAACATTGATCCTTCAGCAGGCCTGCAGAGGGAACACCCGAACCACAGGAAACTGGAGAGGGCATCATGAAGAACAACCTTAATCTTGTCCTGCTTCTCTTTCTCTTCTCTCTCTCACCCTCCCTCTCCTCTCTATACTCACTTTCTCTTTTATATTATCTATCTTTTTCCTCCCTCACCTCCCTAGGTGCAGACTTATAACTCCCAGTGCCAGCACGGGGTTAACATCCACCATGAGCTGTTGATCTGAGACACCTACAAGTTTTCCCAAAAAAGACAGACTTCTGTCAGAGTTCTTGATGACCCACCAAAGGTTAATGGTAAGACCCTACTGTTGAAGACAGCATACAGGTGTGAGACCAAACACAGAGAGACCTGGCCAGAACCTGGAAGAGGGTCAGTCCCCAGACAGTTAGCTAGTCTAGTACCAGAGGATGCTACAAGAGCAACTGGGGGAAAAGGTCTGACATTGGTCCAAACAACTTGCAGTCTAAGATACCCAACAGGAAACAACCTGACGTGATGCTCAAACAAGTGCAGTAGTGGCAAACAGCCATGGTGAGTTATCAACTGCTCTTGATTTGGCTAATAGATCCACTCAGTGGAATGGAACTCATTGCTGGAAGTGGGAAATAAGTCAAAACTAGGTACAAAAAATGAGCTTAGTCTCCAAGATCAAGATACCACCAAATGTGGGCTAGAAGAGAGCCAACACATATAAAATTCCCTCCAAAACATCTATGGTCATCCCTTCTATCTAGTACTAACTTCTCTCTCCGTTGGAGAATTTTGCTTATCTTTTTTCAGATGGACAATGAACCTGAAGGGAGGATCAGCTAATCACACCTCACCAGGGCCCCAGCCTACCATAGAACAACACAGGGGAAGGACAAGAATACAGCGTTCATGGCGAACACGACACCAGAAAAAGGCTGAAGGAGATAAACACAGAGAACATCCAACTCCAACTAAGCCAGATATCCAGAGACACAGAGGCTCCCAAAACCTCATCACTGAAGCAGAACTAGAATGACACCAATGTGGCTCAGGGAAATTCACAGAAGAGGGGGCAGAAAGATTGATAGAGTCACAAGTTGGGGCATTATGCACTGAGACTGGGCCCTACCCACCAGAACTCTTGACTACCCCCACAATGCATGACCATTAAGGTAGCTTTGCATTGAGACAATGGAAAAGATGTCAAAGGTGAAACCTACTATAGAAAGTTCAACTGAGTAGGAATACAAATTCTTTTGAAAAGAGATGGCTTAAAGGAAGACTGATTAAGGAGTATGATTTTAAGGGTTAGATTATGACTCTCCCCTGCCTAGATTTACAAATTTGGCAGCCAACTTGGTACTATGGAGTATAGCAAATGCTGGGGGAGGGGAGAGGATAATTGGATGTGCAACAGAGTTTTTTTTTTTGGAAATGTTGTGTTGACAAAGTTAACAGGGATAAAAATCCCTGTGTGTAGACCTAGTAAGACCATTGTATAAAGAAAAACTTCCAGCTGCTGCTGATATGTGGCAATGGGAAAGAAGGCTGAAATCCCTGTGTAGAGTCCAAGTAAGGTCTTTGTATGGGGCTGTGAAGATGGACTCTGATTTTCAATGCAGACCTGAAGGTGTTTTGAATATACCATGACTTTGTAATGGCTGCCATGGAGAGATGTTGGCTCAGAACAGAATTTTCCATGGGGTGTTCAGCCCAGCTGGAGGAACAAATTTGAAATCTAGATACTTTCATCTTTGGTTATAGATGCCACACATGAAACTACAAATGTTTGCTGTTTGCCTACTGGTTATTGATTTTACATTGGTCCAGTCTCTCCTTGTTATACATTTTGAAATGGAAATATTTATTGTCTGCCATTCCATGTTGGAAGCATATAACTTGTGATTTCATTTTACAAGACTCACAGTGAAGAGATAGTCTTGAATCTCAGATGAAACTTTGCACTTTTAAACAATGTTAAAGTTGGACTTCATACAATTTGCATTTTCAAATGGTCATAGGTCTATGGGGTCCAGAGGTGGAATGTGGTGTTTTAAATGTGAATGTACGCCCCCCATTTGAGGTGTCACTGATTGTGTATCTTTTAGTCTAGTCCTAAAGTATATAAAGAGCCAGTCTGAGCGCTCACTGCTCTTGTTTCATGGGTATTCATGGTGTCCCTCTGCTATAGATCTATGGAAATGAGCCAGCTTCTTCTGCCATGATGGAAATTCCCCTAAATTCCATAAGCCTAAAATAAACCCTTTCCTCCCCAAAGCCACTTCTAGTCAGATGTTTGTTCTAATGACAAAAAGCAACTACAAAAACTATAATTAAAAAAATTCTCAGCCAAGGGCCTGGAGAGATGGCTTAGCAGTTAAGGCATGTACCTGCAAAGCCAAAGGACCTGGATTTGATTCCCCAGGACCCACATAAGCCAAATGCACAAGGGGGAGTATGCATCTGGAGTTCATTTGCAGTGTCTGGAGGCCCTGGTGTGCCCGTTCTCTCTCTATCTGCCTCCCTCTCTCTCCCTCTGCTTCTCTCTCTCTAATAAATAAATTAATTAAAAAATATTTTTAAAATTTCCCAACCAAAAAAGTCCAGGCCTGCTGGGCGTGGTGGCGCACGCCTTTAATCCCAGCACTCGGGAGGCAGAGATAGGAGGATCGCCTTGAGTTCAAGGCCACCCTGAGACTACATAGTTAATTCCAGGTCAGCCTGGGCCAGAGTGAGACCCTACCTCGAAAAACCAAAAAAAAAAAAAAAAAAGTCCAGGCCTACACATAGTCACTACTGAATTCCACCACACAATTATAGAAGAACTGAAAGCACAGCTTCTTAAGTTATTTCATAAAATTGAAAAGGAAAGTATGCTCCCTAATTCCATCTACGAAGCTAGTATGACACTAACACTAAAACCAGACAGAAACAAAAGGAATAAATATAGATTACTATACCTCATGAAGTTAGATGCAAAATTCTTAATACAATTATTGCAAAATGAATTCAAGAACACATTAGAAATATCACCCACCTCAGTTAAGTAGTCTTCATCCCAGAGAATTAGGGATAGTTCAACACACAGAAGTCAATGAACAAAATATATCATACAAATATAGTTAAGGACAGAAATTGTATGATCATCCCAATAGATGCAGAAAAGACAAAATACAACAAAATACAAAATACAACAACAAAATCAACAAAATACAGCATCCCTTCTTTACACAAACATTGAATAGACTAGTGTTGAATGAAAATATCTCAGCATAATAAAGGCTAGATATGATAAGCTTAAATCCAATGTAATACTAAATAGGGAAAACTTGAAGCATTCTCAATAAGATGTAGAACAAATAAAGGATGCCCACTTTCCTCATTACTACTTAACATAGACTTGAGGTCTTACCTAGAGAAAAAAGATGAGAACAAAAATAAAATGAATACAAATAGGGAAGGAAGAAGTCAAACTAACCTTATTTGTGTATGATAAGATTCTGTACTTAAGAGACTCTAAAGAGCCCAACAAACAAACTCTTACAGCTGATAATCTCTTTCAGAAAATTGGTAGGCTATAAGATTCACACAAAATCAGTAGCAATAACAAACATACTGAGAAATAAATCAGGGAAGCAGTCTCACTTACTATGGCCAAAAAAAGAGAAGTATTGGGAAATATTCCTAGCCAAGGAAGTAAAAGATCTCTAGAGTAAAAACATTAAAACACTGAAGAAAGAAAATGAGTAAGAAGCCAGAAGATGGAAATATCTCCCATTAATATCATAAAAATGGTCATACTACCAAAAGCAATATAAAGGATCAATATGATTCTAATCAAAATTCCAGCATCATTCTCTAAAGAAATGAAAAATATAATAATAACCTTAAAATTCATATTGAACCATAAAATATCTCATATAGCCAAAAATGAACTCAACAAAGAGAACACCATTAGCAGCATCACCATCATCAAGATACTTAACGTCAAGTTACACTACAAAGCCAAAGTAATAAAAATAGTATGGTACTAGCACAAAAGAGATGCATAGATCAATGGAAGAGAATTGAAGATCTAGGTATAAATTGAAATAGCTACATACACTGATTTTTGATAAAGAGGTCAAAAACACAGGAACTGGAGAAAAGACAGCTTTTTCCATAAATGAAGATGTGAAAACTGAATATCTACATGTTTAACAGTGAACCTATCCTCCAGGTAAGATGGCAGCATAGCAGCCATGCCAAACCAGCCTAGCAAGGGATTTAAGAAAAACCACAGCGAAATACACTCTTCTTCTGAAAAGTGAAGATGCATAGGTTTTCATTAGCCACAGTGGAGAATCAGGAGAGACCAAGATCCACCAGAAAGGAGGAAAATGTCCAGAATCCCACTGAAGCACTTACATCCCTGATCTGCTAGATCAATGCACCCACGAGGCATCGCCCACCAGACATTGAGCAGCAGGAGCAGAGACCAAACAAGGGGATTTTCCAACTTCATCAGCCTCCATACAAAGTCAAGAAACTGAAGGGGAGACAGCACCGACCACCTGAGGAACTGCTAAAGGGGATACAGGCGGGACCACCTGAGCAGTTCCAGTACAACTTCAGGTTTTCCACACTCTTCTATCCCCCAACCTTCAGAGAATCTCCAGAGAACTCATTCATCCCCCAGTGGCAGGGCATCCAGCATAGGTGAGATGGCTTAACAGTTAAGGTGGTTGCCTGCAAAGCCAAGGGACGTCAGTTCGATTTCCAAGTACTCATGTAAGCCAGACGCACAAGTTGGTACGTGCATCTGGAGTTCATTTACACTATTATAACAGAAACCAAAGAAATGCAGAAAGTCATAATGACATATGTTAAGAATATATAAACCTCTAAGTTTGAAATCTGAAAGAAATGGATGTTTTCCTTGATTCATATGACCTACCAAAATTAAATCAAGATGAGATGCAGCATTAAAATAGACCTATACCAAGTACAGAGAACCAAGCAGTTATAAAAAAAAAAAAAAAAAAAAAAAAGTCTTCTAACTAAAAAAAGTCCATGCCCAGAAAGATTCACTGGTGAATTTTACCAGACCTTCATGGAAGAACTAACACCACTGCTTCTCAAATTTTTCCATAAAATAGAAAAGGAAGGAAATTTATTGAGATCTTTCTATAAAGCCAACATTACCATGATACCAAAACCAGACAAAGACAGAACAAAAAAAGAAAATTCCAGACCAATCTCCCCCATGAACATAGATGCAAAAATTATCAACAAAATAGTGGCAAACAGAATACAAGAACATATGAAAAAGATCATTCACCTTGACCAAGTAGGCTTTATCCCAGAAATTCAGGGACGGTTCAACATATGCAAACCGATAAATGTGATACACTACATAAATGGGCTGAAGGACAAAAATCACATGATCATCTTAATAGAGGCAGAAAAGGCAATTGACAAAATCCAGCATACCTTCATGGTAAAAGTCCTACAGAAACTGGGAATAGAAAGAACATATCTCAACATAATAAAGGCTACTAGGACAAACCAACAGCCAACATACTATTAAATGGGGAAAAGCTTGAAGCTTTTCCACTAAAATCAGGAACAAGACAAGGGTGTCCACTGTCTTATTTAATATAGTACTGGAAGTCTTAGCTATAGTAATAAGACAAGAGACACTCATAAAAGGGATACAAATTAGCAAGAAAGAGATCAAATGATCATTATTTACAGATGACATGAATCTACACATAATGGACCCTAAAGATTCTACCAGCAAAACTGTTAGAGCTGATAAACAATTTTAGCAATGTAGCAAGATACAAAATAAATACACAGCAATCAGTAGCTTTTCTATATAGTAACAGCAAACATATGTAGGATGAAATGTGGAAATCACTCCCATTCACAATTGCCTCAAAAAAAAATAAATGAATAAATAAAGTACCTTGGAGTAAATCTAACCAAGGAAGTGAAGGATCTCTACTAATGAAAACTTTACAATGCTCAAGTTGTAAAGTTGAAAAATTGCAGAAGACAGTAGGATATGAAAAGATGTCCCATGTTCTTGATTGGAAGAATCAATATTGTGAAAATTTCAATCTTACCCAAAGCAATGTACACATTTAGTTAAATCCCTATTAAAATTCCAATGGCCTTTTCCTGGTGTCGTGATCCCCAAGAATGCTGTACTCTTGCCCTTCCCCTGCATTACTCTATGGTTTCAACTGGGGACATGGTGAGGTGTGATTGGCTGACCCTCCTTTCAGGTTCCTTGTCCATCTGAAAAAGATAAGCAATTCTCCAATGGAGAGAGAAGTTAGTACTAGATAGATGGGATGGCCATAGATATTTTGGAGGGAATTTTATATGCATAGGCCCTCTTCTAGCCCACATTTGGTGGTATCTTGATCTTGGAGACTGAGCTCATTTTTTGTACATAGTTTTGACTTATTTCCCAGTTCTAGCAATGATTTCCTAAAATTACCCCAATGTGGCTCAGGGAAATTCGGGGAAGAGGGGGTAGAAAGAATGTTAGAGCCACAAGTTGGATCATTATGCACAGAGACTTGGCCTATCCTCCATAACTCTTGACTACCCCCACAATGCAAGTTCCACATTCCCCATTGATGAGGTTCCCTTTGGAAGAGGGAGGACAGGGAGGAGGAAATGGAGTCACCATTATGAATGTAAAATTAGAATAATCTAAATAAAAAATAAATTATAAAAATAATTCCAATGGCATTTTTCATGGAAATAGAAAAAACAATACTAAAATTACTTTGGAAGCACTAAAAACCTTGAATAGCCAAAACAGTTTTGAGAAATAAAATAATGGCTGGCAGTATCACCAGACCTGATTTTAAGCTATATTACAAAAGGTAGCAACAAAAGATAGACACATAGATTAGTGGAACAGAACAGAGGACCAAGATATTAATCCAGGCAGTTACATCCATCTGATTTTTGACAAAAATGCCAAAAAAAATCACTGGAATAAAGACAGCCTCTTCAACAAGTGGTGTTGGGAAAACTGGATATCTATATGTAAAAGGATGAGAATAGATCCTTGTCTTTCTCCATGCACAAGAATCAAGTCCAAATGGATGAGAGACCTTAATGTCAGACCCCAAACTCTGAAACTGCTAGAGGAAAAATAGGGGAAACCCTTCAACATATTGGCATAGACAATGACTTTTTGAATATAACCCCAGTTGCTCAGGAAATAAAACCACTAATCAACCACTAATGTAGAACAGGGCTCTGATGGAGGACATAAGGGAATGATGGTAATCATATATATATGATTACATATATACATGTCTATTAGTCTACACACACACATACACACACATTCACACACATATATACTAACAGATTACTGTCATATATATATGTATATGATATATACATATATATGATATATATATGACAGTAATCTGTTAGTATACACACACACACACACACACACACACACACACACACATATATATATAGAGAGAGAGAGAGACAGATTACATACATATATATATAATCTGTTAGTACACACACACATATATATATGTGTGTGTGTGTATATATGTGTGTGTGTGTGTATATATATATATATATATATATATATATATATATATATATATATAGAGAGAGAGAGAGAGAGAGAGAGAGAGAGAGAGAGAGAGACACTAACAGATTACAGGGTGTGGAATGGCCTAAGCAAGGTCCAGGGAAGAAATTGAGTAAAAGAAGGGTGAGTGAGGGTTTATCAAAATTCAAGATATTGTGATTAAGCCATATGAAAACCTACTTTTTTCGATAATGGCACATGTAGAAGCCATAGACTGTTACTAGAAAAATTTCAGTGCTAGGGATGGAATACCTTCCAGAGAGTTTTGGCCATGGAGGTCGCTGATGCCTCCAAAACATTACAGGCTATTACAAGGCTCTTGGTTTCCCACCAAGAATAGATTATAAGACCCTATTGCTTAAGACTCCACATGCCTGGGCTGTAAGATCACTGAGAAATCAAACTGGGGCTGAGCTGAAAACTTTCTCCTGGTAGATCAGCTGACAGAACACTGGAAAAAGCTATGCTGAATTCAACCTTATGGGAGACAGAAGCCATCATTGGTGAAAACAATGGAAATGGCAAGCCTCAAGTTTGGCCAGCCAGGCCAAATGAGCCAATGGGTGCAATAGTGGCATATCTGTTATGGGGAAACTAACTGCTCTCTAATTGGACTGCTGTATGGGAGGGAATACATGCCTGGTACTGAAAACCTAGCCAAAAGCCTATGTTGGAGAAGTCATAAGCATTACAAGTGCAATGCCTGCTCTTGTCTGGCTAAATGCATATATGATGCTCACCAAAGTGCCCTCTAAGTACTTTACTTAATGTTCACACCCATATATTAATGATACTCTCACTTTTGGTTAGAGAAGCTTCTCTTTTCAGTTGATGGAGACCACTGGGATGACCCAAAAGGCATCATATTGCTGAGAAGACATGACAAAGGAATGTTTAGCATTATACATCCCTATCACATCTTCCAAGGCTCAGGGTCCATTGTGGAAGAGGTGGCAGAAAGAATGCAACAGCAGAAGGAAGGGTAGGACAGCTTACAATGCAATCCTAGACAGAAATTGGCCTGGATATCCATGACCTCACAGTGCCTAGCACTATCTTCACAAGACCCTTATAATAGGAGGAAAAGATGATGACATCAGAATAAAAGAGAGAGGAGATATAATGTAATGTAGATTTGTGAAGGGGAAAGTGGGGGAAGGGAGGAAATTATCATGGTTTATTGTCTCTAAGTATGGAAGCTGTCAATTAAAAAGAAAAAAAACCCTAACATTTTGTTGTAACATTTAACTTATGCTGTCTGATGACATGGTAAGCCATATCTGAAATACAGGAAACATTATTTAATTTGTAAACACAGACAAAACATAATTTTGATTTTCATTTAGTTTCAGTGACCTGGTGAGAGCCATCAGTTTTGTTTTTACATTGGAGAATCTGAACTTGAATATGAAACAAATAACAATGGTTTGTTTTACTAATAGTAAACTTTTATCGGTGTAATTTTATAACCACTTTATATTGTTCTATCAACAAAGTTAAATCAAGCAATCTGTCAGAAATTAATTTATTGTAAATTGTTATTAATAAACCTATGTAAATTTTGACCTTTAATTGGGTCTGTAAGGCAATGTAAAATCAGAATTGAATTTTGAATTTTGAAATTTTTTTGTACTTAAAAATCTGTGGCTAGGGCTGGAGAAATGGCTTAGTGGTTAAGGCGTTTGCCTGCAAAGCCAAAGGATCCTGGTTCAATTCTCCAGGATCCACATAAGCCAGATGCGTGAGGGGCACATGCATCTGGAGTTCGTTTGCAGTGGCTAGAGGCCCTGGCATGCCCATTCTCTCTCTGTCTGCCTCTCTTCTCTCTCTCTCTCTGCTTGCAAATAAATAAATGAATAAATAAATAAATAAATAAATAAATGTTAAAAATATTTTTAAAAAATCTGTGGCTATTGTTGTTGCAGATATCAACAAGCACTTCTGGCTTTAAAGTTGAAATCCTAGAAGGCTGTTGCTAGTAACTTAGAATCACTAAATATATCTATGTGCCTGTGACAACTCATTTTAGCCCAAGAATTGTGAATGGAGCTCCTCAAACATTGAGAAAGCACACAGTTTATACAGTTATCAGAATATGGGTAGAATTTGAAGGCAGGTTTTATAGCTGTCACTATGAGCAAAACAATATCATTAAATCAAATTTTAGACTTTATAACCTGTTGATTTGATACTATTTTGTAATCCTATGAAACACAAAAATTTAAAAGCATGGATTTATAAATGTAGGTAAGAATTATATGCTGCTTGTCATTTTCCCTTTTCTCGTCAAGAGGCAGTAGGCCAATTTGCCTAAGGATATAAAGTATGAATGACCCATGGTTTTAAATGTGCTTAGGGTCTGAGTTAGGGGAGCCAACTCATTTCTCAGAATGCAGCTCACCATGAATTTAAATAGCATGTCACAATTGATGTAGTTTATATTGTAGAGAAGTAGAAATAATCATTAACAAGTAACTCTAAACATTGAGCAAACTTACCAGTCCCTAGGTGTCTGGCTTTTAGCCTTTACCTATCAGACTTTAGGATCGAACTTGTACTTTGAATTTATTTGTCTAGCTGTGGCATGGGGTCTTTGTTACACCATCTTGTTGTTGTTTGTCATCTAGCATGGGTTACATTCTTGTTATGTATGTGCATCCCACACATAGCATATCCCCATATGCAGAGTCCCACATGGAGTCTCATAGCAATACATGTTGTTTGAACTACATCTCAAAGTGTTACTGCATATGCAAACCAATGCAGCCAGAATCTGCAGTTTTTCCACAGATTAGTATTGATCATGGGTATCTGAAATTTAGGTTAATGTTAAATCTCACATTCACGTACCATCACTTAGAGTTTAAAATAGTTGGCTTTTTTAGTTATTTTAATTAATTTTTGTTCTATCTAAATGGGGCCAGTCTCATCTTGGCTAGATGAATCTGGTGAGTAGGGCAAGCAGAGCAGAGAGGACAGGCATGCAGAGCAACAGTTGTTTGAATATGGGGAATCTCATAACATTTGCCTGTACTGTGGCAAAAGTTTATTTAAATTAGTAAGAATTTAGAAATAAAAAGTGTCATTTTTAGGCCATATGGCCTCATTACCTAATTTAATTTATATTGAGGATGTCATCTTGGAACCCCAATTTCTTTAACTTTAAAAAATGTTTATTTAATTTATTTATTTATTTATTTATTTATTTATTTATTTATTTATATTATTCTGATTTTACATTCATAGTGTTGGCTCCATTGTCCTTCTCCCTGTTCTCCCTCTTCCAAAGGGACCCTCATCAATGGGGAATGTGGGTCATGCATTGTGGGGTAGTCAAGAATTCTGGGGGGTAGGCCCCAGTCTCTGTGCATAATGCCCCAACTTGTGACTCTAACATTCTTTCCACTCCCTCTTCCGTGAATTTCCCTGAGCCACATTGGGGTCATTTTAGTTCTGCTTCAGTGATGAGGTTTTGGGAGCCTCTGTGTCTCTGGATATCTGGCTTAGTTGGAGTTGGATGTTCTCTGTGTTTATCTCCTTCAGCCTTTTTCTGGTGTCGTGATCACCACGAACGCTGTATTCTTGCCCTTCCCCTGCGTTATTCTATGGTTTCAGCTGGGGTCCTGGTGAGGTGTGATTGGCTGATCCTCCCTTCAGGTTCTTGTCCATCTGAAAAAAGATAAGCAAATTCTCCAACAGAGAGAGAAGTTAGTACTAGATAGAAGGGATGACCATCTATGTTTTGGAGGGAATTTTATATGTAGGCTCTCTTCTAGCCCACATTTGGTGGTATCTTGATCTTGGAGGCTGAGCTCATTTTTTGTACCTGTTTACAACAGGTTTCGTATGAATGCATCATGTGTTGGTACCCTCTTTCCCTTGTCCCTGCCCCCATTCCATTGGGGATACTCCTCAGTAGGGTTGCAGGTATTTCCCATGGGGTTATGGTATATGCATTGTGGGAGAAGCAGTCAGTTATTTTGGGGGTGGGTAGTGAATGGCTCTGGGCATGATGTCTCAACCTGTGGCTCTTACAATCTTTCTGCCCCCTCTTCTGCAAAATTCCCTGAGCCATGGTGGGTGAATTTTAAATCTACTTCAGTGATGAACTCTTAGGAGTCTCTGGATCTCTGCTTTGGTGTTGAGTATCCGTAGGGTCTGTGCCCTACACCCTGGTGCTGATTATCAGGAACAGCATGGAAGCAACACTCTTGCTCATCTCCCCATTTCCTCTGTTTCCAACTGTGATGTGGCTGAAGAGTGAAGGGTAGTTTATCTCCTCCTGTCTCAATACCTTCTGAAAAAGAAAAACAGATTCTCCAATCATGAAGATTGAAAAGGTGATTTTTTTTAGTTTTGAAGTAGGCAATTCAGAGGAGGGTAATAGAGATAGTTTTGGAAGTCTTATTTCCCATCTCAGATAAGAGGGAGAAGGAAAGGGTGTAGGAGGAGACTCTTATAAGGAAGAGAGGAGGAGAAAAGGAAGGCATGTTCCTGAAGGAGTAATTATTAGCTTTGAAGAATGATATCTCAGGAGGAAAGAGAGAGAGAAAGAGAAAGAGAGAGAGAGCACATGGTGAAGGTTTTATTTCCTGCTGCAGCTGTGGTGGTGGCTGGGTAGTGGGCACACATACCAGAGCAGCTTGGGAGATTAAGCCCCAAGTTGGAAGGGAGAGCTTGTAAATTACAGTGGCTCAGTGTCACTTGTGCCTAAAGCAGTTGGGCACTCAGGGATGATGCCAGTGGCAGTGGACATTGAAACTGAGGTGGGTGGCCCTGGTACTGAGAGTGGCTGAAGAAGCCCAGCAGAGAGAAGGAGGAGAGTGAAATGGTAAACACTTACTTACTTTTTTTTTTTTTTTGTCATGAAGATGTTCTTTTTTTAATTATTATTTTTTATTGACAACTTTTACACTTACATACAAAAAAACCCACCTGATATTTCCCTCCCCTCCCCCCATTCCACTTTAGAACTCCAATCTCCATCATATCCCCTCCCTCTCTCCATTAGTCTCTCTTTTAATTTGATGTCATCATCTTTGTCTTCTATTTTGAAAAGGCACTGCAAGGTCATGGATATCCAGGCCAATTTCTGTCTGGGCAGTTGCATTGTAAGAGGTCATATCCTTTCTTTGGCTCTTCCATCCTATCCACCCCCTCTTAAGATGTTCTTGTTTGAGCCGGGCGTGGTGGGGCACGCCTTTAATCCCAGCACTTGGGAGGCAGAGGTAGGAGGATTGCCTTGAGTTTGAGGCCACCCTGAGACTACATAGTGAATTCCAGGTCAGCCTGGACCAGAGTGAGACCCTACCTCAGAAAAAAAAAAAAAAAAAAAAAAAAAAAAAGATGTTCTTGTTTAATAAATGGACATGTAAAAATTTTTTTAAAATTAAAGTATCTAGGAATTGATGTTTCTCTCACTACATAAACACTTTCTTTCAAAAAATCAATTCCATAAATCTTTATTCTCAATTCTAGAGCGTGAAGGCTTTTTTTTTTTTTTCCGAAGTAGGGTCTCACTCTATCCCAGGCTGACCTGGAATTCACTCTGTATTCTCAGGGTGGCCTCAAACTCATGGCGATCCTCTTACCTCTGCCTCCCGAGTGCTGGGATTAAAGGCGTGCACCACCATGCCCAGCCTGAAAGGCTTTTTTTTTTTTTAATTTTATTTTTATTGACTTTTAGTGCACCTGATATTTCCTCCCCTCCCCATTCCACTTTA
Source organism: Orientallactaga sibirica (assembly GCA_036365145.1). Lineage (NCBI taxonomy): Eukaryota > Metazoa > Chordata > Mammalia > Rodentia > Dipodidae > Orientallactaga > Orientallactaga sibirica. The sequence continues at coordinate 56,157,991 of JAEOAD010000005.1, forward strand.
GAATTCCAGTCTCCATCATATCCCCTCCCTCTCTCCATTAGTCTCTCTCCTAATTTGATGACATCATCTTTCTCTTCTATTTTGAGGGTCTTGCAAAGGTATTGCTAGGCACTGCAAGATCATGGATATCGAGGCCAATTTCTGTCTGGGCAGCTGCATAGTAAGAGGTCATATCCTTCCTTTGGCTCTTCCATTCTATCCGCCCCCTCTTCCGCAATGGTCCCTGAGCCACTGGAGGACGTGACAGAGGTGTTTCAGTGCTAGGCACTCCTCCATCCCTTCTTCTCAGCACTATGTTGCCTTTTGTGTCATCCCAGTGGTCATCACCATCTGAAAAGAGAAGCTTCTCTAGCCAGAAGTGAGAATAGCGTTAATATGTGGATATGAACATTTAGTGTAGTGTCCCCAGGGCAACTTGGTGGGAATAATATATACATTTAGTCAGACATGAGCAGGCTTATACCCCCAAGGCTCATGACCTCACCTACCATAGACTTTTACTTAGGTTTTTCAGTACCGGGTATGTATTCCCTCCCATAGAGAGGGCCTTCAGTCCAATTATGGAGCACTTGGTTACCCCAAGAGTAGACACGCCACTATTGCACCCGTTCAGTCATTGGGCCTGTCTGGCCAAGCTTGAATATTCAGCATCCACTATTTTCACTGTTGATGGCTTCTGTCTCCCATACGCTGCGTGCAGTGCAGCTTTTTCCAGCTTTCAGTTTGCTGGTCTACAGGGAGAAGGTTTTCTGCTCAGCACCAGCTTGCTTTCTCAGTGTCCTTGCCTCTCAGGCATGAGATGTCTTCAGCAATAGGGTCTTACTATCTATTTCTCTAGGGAAACCAAGGGCTTTGGCAAAAGCCTTAATGTTTTGGAGGCTACAGGGACCTCCTTGGCCAACATCTCACTGGAAGGAATTCCATCCCAGGTACTGAAAATGTTCTAGTAACAGTCTACATCTTCTAGACGTGCCCTTATTCAAAAACACTTACTTCTTTTGAAAGAAAAACAGCTCAGCACATCCCCATCTTGAGAAAAAAACGTGTTTGCCCTTTCCCATGAGATAACACCAGGCCCTCCCTGGCTCCAGGAAATAACCCTACTGCCTGCTTGCTGAACTTTGCCTTTTCTCCCCTTTCCCATGAGATAACACCAGGCCCTCCCTGGGTCCAGGAAATACACATAATGCCTGGTTCCTGACATTGGGGCCATCTTGAGGCCATGAGCTAACCACAAGTATTGCTTCTGTACACCTCTGCTTGCTTGCATAAACTGTTTATAAAGCCCCTCACACCAGTCCCACCCTCCACTTTTGTGGTTTTCAGCTTTAAAAATGAGCCTAAGAGAAGTAGGGGTTGCATTCAGAGACTGTGATCTCAAGGGTGCAGTGCTGATGCATCACCTTTGCCTAATAAAACTCTACCTTGTACTCTGTGAGTCGGTGGTCTTACTTGTGTGACACTGGACCCCATATCATCTTGGGGGTTCCTCCAGGAGCCACATTTCAAGGTCCTCCACCCCTGACTCCAGGGCAACCTAACTGGGGAAGGACCCTTAATCTCAGCCCAAGAACCTGATCTCCTCTAGTCTGCATGTTCCTGGTTTTGGAGTTGGTAGCAAGCTGTTGAAGTGGAACTTTCACCTACGATGGCTGGCCTCTTCCTTTATTGGGAATGGAATTTCTGGAGGTACTTTTCTCACTTTTTCCTTTTTGTTTTTCATATTTTTCTGATTTTGCTTGCTTTTCTGAGTCCAAAGAGGGAAGCTGGGTGCAGCAATAATTCCCCTGGATGAGGAACTGAGGGGCCGCTCTCGACCCTCTCTGACTCTGTTCAGTGATCCCAAATGGAGATCTATTTCTGGTTCAGTTTTTGTCTGGCAGCAGTGTGGCAGAAAGACCATTGTTGCTAGCATAATCGTGTTCAATGTTGTGTCCATCTGTCTTGTCCTCAACTTTGATATGGGTCAGAGCCATTCTGTTGAATAATCCCCTTTAGAGTTGATAAAAATCATTTCAAATATTTTCAGAAAAAAATGGCAGAATTGGGAGACCAAGTCTTTCCTGATACATTAGATACTTTCTGTTCAAATGATTGGCTGGCGTTTGACATGGGATGGCCACCAGATGGCACATTTATCTTAATCTTAATTTACTCTGCATATAGAAGGATTTTTTTCTTCTCCAGGTCACCAGGGCCAAGTTCCTTACATTGTAGCATGGTGATATCTTGTGGAGGAACTCTGTTTTTAGCTAAAGAAAATATTACCCTGCAGCCACACCCCTGTTCTTATAGCTAAACTTAACTCTGATCCAAGGCAGTTTCTCTCTCAAAATGAGGAAGAAATCACTCCACCCTACAGGTCTCTGATGCTGCAGCCATCTTCTAACCTGTATCAACCTCTGCTCACCCCACAAAGCACCCTTCTCAGCCCTTCCCATTCTCACAGTGGCTCTCAATACCAACTCCCTTCTTGGCCTGCCCATTATGGCCTTCATGAAATACGCGGGGCTGCTGCCCCCATTCTGCCACTCCAACAATCTCTTCTGTCAGAAATTCTCCACTCAGTGAGGCTCTCCATGTGTTTCTGGTTTGTACTCTCCTTCCTACCAGAAATGTGTATAATTGGAAGACTCAGAATCCCTCTTTTTCAGAAAAACCTCAGAATCTGGTATCTCTTCTTGAGACAGTTTTCTATACCCATCAGCCCACATGGGAGGACCGTCAGCAACTCCTGGAGACCCTCTTTACCATAGAAGAACCAGAAAGAATTAGAAGGGAAGGTCAGAAGCTGGCACGCCACAAAACCCTCATATTATTGATGAGGATTTTCCTTCTACTCAGCTGTTCTGGAACCCCAACACCAATGAAGGTAGTGTGTCCCTTAAACTCTGTTGCCAGACTCTGATGGGTGGTCTCTGGGCAACTGCTCATCACCCCACAAATTTGACTAAAGTGAGTGAGGTGACCCAAGGACCCACTGACTCCCCCACTGCTTTCCTAGAAAGGCTGCAGGAAGCATATAGGACATAGATACATCTTGAGGCCCCTGAGAATAGGTGATATATTAACATTGCTTTTTAAGGGTAACTCAGTCTGCTCCAGATATTAGAAAGAAAATTCAGAAAAGTAGAAGGTTTTGAGGGTAAGCTTCTTTCAGAGTTAATAGAGATTGGTTCCACAGTATATAACAATAGAGACACTCCAGAGCTAGACAGGCTAAGAAAATGACGAATGTTATGGTAGCTACCTTTCAGAAGGCACAAGGCTCCATGACACAGCCCTTTCAGAACCTAAAAAAGAAATACTGGGGGACTCTGGGAAAGCAGAACAATACCCCCACCTAAGGAGGATCAAAGTGCTTTTTGCAAGGAAATGGGCCATTGAAATAATGAATGTCCCAAATGAAGTCAGAAGACTACACACATCTTAGAATTAAAAGACTGAGGGGGTCAGGGCTTGAAGTCCCCCCTGCCAGAACCAGGTTAACCCTGAGTGGGGCTGGGGGGAAAACTATATAGTTTCTAGTGGATACTGGGGCACATTTTTCAGTGCTATAGGAAGCAGCTGGATCCCTGCCAGACAAACACATGTTGATACAAGGCACAACTGGGTCAAAACATTACCTCCGGACTACCAAGAGACAGGAGGACCTCTGAAAAGGTACTGTAATAATTCTTTTCTTGTCATTTCTGAATGTCTGTAACCATTACTGAGAAGAGACTTATTACTTACATAATGTGAAAGATAAGATACAATTTGGAAGTCAGAATATGGAGATATTGGTGGAAAAACCAAAGATCCTGGTCACAGTACCATTAGGAGAGGAATACCTCCTATTGGAGGATACTAACATTGAAGGAGACCAAAACCTCCTGTCCTCCTTACAAAACAAGTTCCCAGAAGAATGAGCTGAAAGTAACAGCCCTGGGTTAGCTAAATACCAGCCCCCAATCATGATGAAATTAAAAAGCATGGCAACCCCAGTGAGCATCAAACAGTACCCCATGCCAGGGGAAGCAAAGGAAGGTAAAGCCATATCAGGTCATTAGAGTCTGGCATTTTAGTACCTTGTCAGTCCCCCTGGAATACACCTCTCCTGCCAGTGGAAAAGCCAGGAACAGGGGAACACAGGCCAGTACAAGACCTAAGGGAAGTAACAAGTAACAAACAAGATATACAATCCACCATGCCCAACCCTTACACTCTGCTTAGTATGATTCCTCCTGGGAGACAAATATATACTGTACTGGACTTGAAAGATGCTTTCTTAGGCATCCCACTGGCAAAAAAAGAGTCAGCCCGTTTTTGGTTTTGAATGGACATATTTGGAGAGAGACATAAATGGACCACACAGACTGGGCATCCACAGGGATTTAAAATTCTCCCATCCTCTTTGACAAGGCACTCCATAAGGACTCACAGGCCCTCAGGGAGGAAACTCCATAGACTACTCTCCTGCAATATGTAGATGACTGGCTGCAGAAACAAGAGAGGACTGCCTTCGCTAGCCAGAACACCATCTGGGCAACCTACAGTGCTTGGGTTACTGTATGTCCAACAAGAAAGTCCAGCTATGTGTATGTAAAACAACCTACTTGGGATATGACCTCCAAGAAGGTAAGAGAATGTTGTCAGCTTCTAGGGTTCAGGCCTCACCGAGATTCCCAAGTCTCAAACTAAGAGACAGACTCAAGAGTTTCTGGAATCAGTGGATCCATCAGAATCTGGATTTCTAGATTTGCTGAATTAGCCAAGACCTTATATGATGCCACTAGGGGACAAGAACAGGACTTAACTGGACTCAAACTGAGGAAGTAAAGTCAGCCTTAAAAACAGCCCCTGCCTTGGCTCTCCCAGATCTAACCAAGCCCTTTCATCTATATCTAGATAAAAGAATGGGTACCACCAGGGGAGTCTGTGAGCCATATCAGCTGCTGCCATGTTAACTAAAGATGCTGATAAACTGACTCTGGGCAAGTCTTTATCAAGTACAGCCCCACATGGAATTGAAATCCTCTTGAAGAGCCCCTGCCCTGACCTCTGTCTCTCCAATTCACAAATAACCCATTATCAGACCCTGCTCCTACACCAACCAAGGATACAATTTTGTCAAACTGAAACCTTGAACCCATCCACCCTGGTGCCAGAGAATGATGAATTTCAGCTCCACTGCATGACTGTCTCAAGATTACTTTCACTTGTCAGGGACCCCTCCCAGATCTGCTGGACATAGTCTGTCAGAATCTGGACCTGGTAATGTTCTCAGATGATGGCAGTGTTGATCAAAATGGATCCAGGTATGCTGGAGCAGCAGTAGCGACACTGGAAGAAACCCTGTGGACTGCAGCCCTAACACAGGGCACATCAGCTCAAAAAGCCAAACCAAGGCCCTGATATTGGAAGAAAAAAAAAAAAAAAAAGTCAAAACAATCAGGCATGTCAACAGCCAAATGCCTCCTCTGGTAAAGTAACACCAATGGGGATGAGAGAAAGGGAGATAGAGCCAGGAAAATATTGGGAGGTTGATATCCCAGAGGTCAGTGTGCACATAAATATTTACTTGTTTATGTTGATACCTTTTCAGGATGGGTAGAAGCCTTCCTACCAAGTCTGAGACAGTCCAAATAGTATCTAAAAAATTATTAGAGGAGATTATCCCCCATTACAGGATATCCCTCAAGATAGGATCAGAAAATGGACCTGCTTTTGTGTCAGAAGTCACTAAGAAATTGACTATGACACTGGGGATCAATTGGAAATTACATTGTGCCTATCATCCCAAAAGTTCAGGACAGGTAGAAAGGCTGAATCAGACCTTAGAGGAGACTCTAAACTAAATTAAGCTTGGAGACTGGTGAAAGCTGGGTGGACTCCTTCCCTTTCCCCTATTAAGGGAAGTAAAAGGAAGTATTCCATTTGAAATTTTGTATGGAAAACCCCCTCCCATCCTGCCCCAGAGTGGTCTTGAACAGATAACTGACTTTACTATTGAGAGGCTTCTTCATTCTATCCACGCCTTACAGATAGTCCAGGAATCAATTGTTCAAGCAGTCAAGGCTTCTGTTTGCCTCCATTCCTGTCAGCCAGCCACAGAGTTTGGATAAAAAGGCATCATATGGGATGTTGGGCCTCGGCTGGAAGGGCCCTCGAGGTCTTCCTGACCACTCTGACAGCCTTGAAAATAGACGGGATATGCACCTTGATTCACTACACTCAAGTGAAAAGAATGACAATTCTTGAGGACTCCTTGAAAGGACTGAAGGAAGCTAAGAGATGGTGGAACCTGAAGCATCTAGAAGATCCATTAAAGATAAGACCTACATGTTTACTGTAGTTCTTGTATGTGTCACTTTCATAGGCCAGAAGGCTGCTTATGCTCCAAGAAAATATATATGGGAACTAAGAGATACAGTCACTGGCCAGGTCCTTCCCTCCCAAAAAGCATGACAAAGAGGCCCCTACCCTTTCTATCACTATATGTGCTCTTTTCCCTAGAATATCCCAAACCCCAACTCAGAGCCACCCCTGTCAAATAAGCTGGCAATTTTAGAGATGGATTACAGTTTTATGCATGTCCTCCTTCCTGCCCTTCATGCTGCTCAAGCTAGCCAACAATTTCATTGTGCTAAGTGGGGCTGTGAGAGAATAGCTTCCTATACCCAAAAGGGCACTCTTCTCTCTGCCCAAGTTACTGTTTGGAAGGAAACCAATGCTTATTTCCTGTCCTTTAAATCAAAGACTACATTCCTGGGATGTTCCACATATGATTGGGTTTCCAGAGAACACCCGAGGAATATGGCTATATATAACAGAGACTGACCCAAGAACCACTATTACCATTCAGAGGTGTCTCCAGAGAGATTGCCTGTCTGTCTCCATCGGACCAAATGCCAACTTACATGCCTTAGCCCCCTTTTACCAGAATGAGTCCATGATTAATGCTTCAGACCATAAGACTAAGAAAACTCTGTCTCTCCCAGGTTCCTCCTTCAGCATGGTGGATTCAGGTTTCTCCTTTGCTAATCAGACAAATCCAACTCTCACCAGAAATTGTTTGTTCTGCCTAAATCCTAAGTCCTCTTATTGTGTAGGCATAGGGGCAATGGGACCTTGGGCACTGGACCAACCCAAGTTAATAGCATCAACCAGACATATGCTGAATGAGTATGCTCTTTGGGACAACATCCCTCTGTCACATTAGGAGACCTCCAAGGACAAGGATTATGTCTCCTTTCCACACAATACAACCTTGATGAGTCCCCATATACAGGCACCCACCTCCAGTCCACTCTTATTAACAAATTGAAGGCACAGATTGACTAAAGAGCCCACCCACTCCCTGGATTGCTTGTACAGCAGGACTTATGCCATGTATCCAATTCAGTCATTTCACACACAAAGAATTATGTGTCCTCATCCATAACATGACCCCAGAAAGACAACCTATATGATGGGACAGCCAGCAGGGAACACTGAGGCCTTCCCTCAGAGCGCCTCTGGACTAAGAGAGCTCATCCAATACTAATCCCCCTGGTTTTCTCCTACTACTGATATGAGGTTTCACCATAGGACCATGTATATTATAGTCTCTGATAAAATATAAACAGTCCAGGATCTCTTTTGTTCTCATTCAGAACCTCATGTTTCTGAGAACACAATATGACCCCCTGCCCAAAGAACAAGAATCAATAATTTGACTAAGTACCTTGTCAGAAGGGGAAATGAAATGGGAAAAAGGCTCAAGGGAAGCTATTTCGAAAGAAAAACAGCTCAGCACACCCCATCTTAAGAAAAATGTGTTTGCCCTTTCCCATGAGTTAGCACTAGGCCCTTCCTGTCTCTAGAACATATCCCTAGTGGCTGCTTCCTGACATGGGGGCCATGTTGGGGCTGTGAGCTAACCACCAAGTTTTGCTTCTGTACACATCTGCTTGCTTGCATAAACTGTTTGGAAAGTCCCTCCCTCCACTCCCAAGCCTCCATTTTTGCAGTTTTCAGCTTTAAAAATGAGCCTAAGAGAGAAGTCAGGTCTGCACTCAGAGATCCCAACCTCAAGGGTGCAGTCCTGATGCATCAACCTTGCCCAATAAAACTTTGCCTGTACTCCATGAGTCAGTGAGTGGTCTTACTTGTGGGACACTGGATCCCATTACAGAAAGAAAAAAGTGGGAGGGGTGAGTTGGTCCCTCTTGGAGAGTGGCCAAGCAAGTTCAGTGGTGAGAGGAGGGACAGGAGCTATAGGCTCTCTAAGCAGAGGGAGACTGGCAAGGAAAAGTAGGAGGGAGAGTGTTCCAAGGCCTGAAAACCTGCCTGAAAGTTGCACTCAGGTCTCCATGGGTTGGAGAGAAAGAGTCCCTAGGTGTTGAGAGTGCATCTTTCTCAAGACCTGGGAATCCCAGAAATGGATGGGGGTGTGTCCTGATGTGCTAATACAGTTTAGATGAGAGTAAGGGAGCATACTTCCAAGAGAGTGAGAGCAGGCCAACCCATGACATGAGAGACACTCCCCAAGGGGGAAAGGATGAGGAAAGTTTTAGAGGAGAGAGAAAGAATGGATAGAGAGAAAAAGGGGGGGGGATAGTTCTGAGAACAAACAAATATGTGGAAGACACTTTCCGAAGGTAGAGGATGAGGGAAGGAGGTGTGAAGCCGAATTGTGGTGAGGGAGTCTACACCTGGCAGATTGTCTGAAGCTGTCAGAGGGTCAGTGGCAGCTTGGTGACCTGGCTGAGGGAAAGGACATCTGGTCACTCAACAGGGCAACTAGGAGCCTCCTATCCAAGTAACGGCACCAGATGTAAGGTTCATGAATGACCAAAGACCACACATGACCTCTCTGAGGAAGGAACAAAAGCTGTTTATTGGGGCCCAAGCTGCTGGGCTGTCTCAAGGGATGAGAGAGAACAGCCGGTGTGACTCTGTATAGTTAGGATTTTCACAGTTTTTCTTTTTGGGAGGGGGATACAGAAGACAAAGGACTGATGAATTCAGGGGAAAGCAGGGACTAAACAGATAATCTAATTAAGAGGAGGCAATTAATGAGAGGATGAGTTGCCATCAGAAGAGGAATCAGGTTGTCTGGTAGGAAAACTGTGGCTGAGGGCATTGTTAGGTCAGGATCGTAAGGGTTAGGCAATGTAAACATCTGAAGTTGCATCAAACTGCTGTAGCTCCCCTCCTTCATTTCAACTCCATCCTGGGACTCTTGTCCTACCTAATATTCCAGCATTTTGTTAAGGATAAGGGGGTGTGGTCAGAATTGTGTTTGGAGGCTTGACTTAAGAACTTTCTAAGGGGAAAGAAAGACTTCTGAGGTCTTTATTGGAACTCAGCTACTGGCATGAGGGTTGGCTGTGGAGCTACTGGCATGAGGGTTGGCTGTGTTCTATCGCGCAGGTACAGAGAGTTTGATCAAGGTTGAATTTGTAATGGACTGATGTGCTTGGATAAATATGTTGGATTGAGAGATTTAAGATTTTAAATTGAGCTGGGCATGGTGGCACACGCCTTTAATCCCAGCACTAGGGAGGCAGAGGTAGGAGGATCGCCATGAGTTCGAGGACAACCTGATACTACATAGTGAATTCCACGTCAGCCTGGACTAGAGTTAAACCCTAACTCAAAAAACCAAAAAAAAAAAAAAAAAAAGATTTTAAGTTGGAAAACCTGAAGCACTGAGATTAGTTTTAAGTTACTGAAGCTGATATTGTCAAAAACATTATCAATTTTGAGGAAGATGGCCCAAGTGCTTTACATTAAAAAATGGAAACTATGCCTGAGGAAAGACTATGATAGAAATATAAATTCTTCTTGAAAACATTTGACTGAATAAGGGACCTGATTTCCAATGTTATGATTTGTTTTCGTCCCTGAATAAAGAATATGTGAACACCTGGTATTGGTTTTGGAAGCATGAAAAATGCATGGAGTTGTCATGAAATGCACATAGTTTCAGAAGCCACTGCTGATATGTAGCATATACATAGGGTATGATGTCCATCATGGATAGGCTGGAAGAGCCCAACTGTGGTTTTCAGTGGAGACCCAACAAAGTTTGGATATACCAGGACTGTGCCAGGGCTATCAAGGAGGCTGTTGACTAGGGATAGAAGTTTTCCCTGGCTACTCAGCTTAACTGGAGGGGCAGAAATGGAAAATCCAGAGACTGGCAGTCACTAGTTATATTAAACTTGAACTGCAGAAATTTGATGGTTTGATGGTTGGTGAGTTTGCATGTTCCAGTCTCTCCTGTGATGCCTTACAGCAGTTGAAAATGTTTACTCTGTGTCTTTATATTTTGAAAGGAGATAAGTGTTTGATTTTACAGGACTCACAGCTAAGAAACAATAGAAAATCTCAGATGAGACTTGGGCTTTGGAAGTATTTTAGGTTGGCAAAGACTGTGGGGACTGTAAGGGATACACTAGACCAGGTTAAACATTTTCATTTAAGACCTTTGACTCTAGGGCACACATAATGGATGTCATAGGTCACTACCCAAGTTAAGCTTTCGGACAGATAAAGGAGAAGTTTCAGGAATCATTACCACAGGCTTTATTATGAAATTCAGGTGCTTTCTTTTATCTGTACTTTAAGGAATGATCCTAATGCAATGTACCATGACCCCCCTATTTAAAGTAATCTTTGTGGTCTTGCCTTTATTATTCTTTTTCCATGATGAATAGTACGGAATGTCCTTTGTCTCAGTTCATTGCTGCTTATGTGACTCATGTAAGGAATACTTTGTGACTTTTTTATGTTGTGACTTTTAGTAATGACCACCTTGTTTAACAGTAACTTTGTGTAACTTTATGGTTTAACTCTTATCCTGTTTCCATAACAAGCATCTTGTGGTCCTCTACAATAAAAGCTGACCCTCCCCCCCAGCAGCTCATGGCTGCACTCAGAGATCTCAACCTCTAAGTTGTAGTCCTCATCAGTCTTTTACCCAATAAAACTTACTTTGCATTCAGTGAGTCAGTGGTCTTACTTATATACCACCAGACCCCTTAGCAGGGATCTTTCATATTGGACAGAATACAGTTTACAATACTTGATGGCTTTGAATCTATTGGGAGCCAGGGCCAGAATGTCATAGTTTGAATAGATACCCACCAGTAGATTCAGCAGTTTTTAAAATTTGGATGTCCAGCCACCAGACTGGAGAAAGTTTCACTGGGAGTATCTTAGAGTCCAGCCCCAAGGTGTGCTGTGGATTTGAAATTCCAGTCTAAAGATATGCAAAGTGCCTGAGTTCTACCTGGAATTCCTAAATGTGTTTGTATGTGGTATTCCTTTTGGGTTTTTTGGCTGGGGTCTTCTCTCTGTTTCTGCCTGGTCCTGTAAGAGGGATTCAACTTCTACTTCCATTATGGAACTTCCCCTGGATCTGTAAGCTTCAATAAGCATACCTACCTCCAGATCTGTGCCCTGGTATGGAAGTTCATCTCAGCAGTGTGAATCTGTCTAATATAATAGTGGACATGGAATAACAAATTCCTTAATGCCCTTTTTTCTGAATCTAGTTGGAGTTATAACTGAGCAAGTGGGAAAAAGTGTTAATGATCTTCACAGTAGAGAGATGGTAGATATGGTGTATGGTGCTGAAGAGTAGGGACACCTAGCTTCTTGATGTGTAGAACACATCCTTTGTATCAAGACCAAGTTCAGGTCTTCGTTTAGAGACACATAAATTATTCAGAGTATGGTACGTTCTTTGAATACTCTTTTTGTTTCTCCTCCTTTCTTTCATTCTCTTCCTACAGAGAAAGTGATAAATTGATTGACATTTTTCATTTTGGTAAATGCTGACATTTCACTGGAATTCTATATCCCTATGGCTATTGTGGTGATACCATATTTCAAGGGATTCTACATTTAGAAATTTACAATCAAGATCTTCCATTCTCAGAAGACCAGATGAATTCTGCTTTATGACCCATGGTGAAATAGGAAGCATTCAATATTGTTCTCAAGAATATGAAATATTACAATTCATTTTCTATTTTCAATTTTAAAGTGTCAGTTTGAAACCCCAATATTTAAGCTGTATATACGGCTTAGAGCTATACCTGTATTTTCAACAACTGTGAAGTTGAGGTTTGAGGTTTGCTGTGCATTTGAGGTCAGCCAGTATCTGAGTAACAAATGTAAAAAGTTCAATGTGCTTAATTCATGTTTGATATTTTAAAACCTGTTTTAAATCTAAATATTTTTTTATTCAATATTCAATGTTTAATAGTCATATTAAAATTTTTAATCATGTTTTTGCATTGAAATGCATACCCATTTAAAAATTTTAGACATTTAAGTACCCTTTGAATATAATTCCTGAAGTCAAATTTCTTATACATTCAGATCTTCCAGGGGAAGTTATGAGCAGCTAAAAAGCTTTTCAGGGTAAGGTAATGGTCATGTTGAAAGGTCAAAGTTATGTCAGACAAACTGTCACACTGTAATTGCCTCCAGCACTCAGGGCGCATCACATGATACCTGGCTCAGGTGGGAGGGGAGAGGTGTCCATTAAGACAGAGCACGCTTTGTGCTCAAGATGCAGCTTCCTACCTAGAGCTCTGCTCTGACAGCTGCAGGAACTCTAGCCAAAGGGACCCTGTGTTCCAGACTGAACATTAGTGCCAAGGATGAATGGTTCAGCAGGACCAGGGCAGGCTCCAGTGGCCAGCACAGATGGAACTCATGTCCAGCCCACTGGGCTGAGACCAGCTCCTGGGTATTTGGAACTTGGGGAAGTGGCATCCAGCTGACAGACTGGCCTGAAGATGGAGCTAGCTTCCCCTCCTCCACACAGACACATCAGAGAATGAGATAGGGAAGGGTTCAAGGAAGTTGTCCTGTCTGGCAGACTAGACTGGAAAACAAGCACTCTGTCAGACCAAGGCAAAACACAAGGGACCAACGAGAAACTGAGGAATGGGATTCATCATGAGTATAAGGGGAGGGAAATGAAGGAAGGAGGCATAGGTTGAGGAGAATGGGACACTTGATTAAGAGTGACTCAGGCTGCCATTTGAAAGAAAAATGAAAGGAATAGGACCTTAGTCAGATGCTGAGGTTGGCTTTTGAGCTTGTCTTTGCATATGGACATGTGTGTGGTGTGTGAACTTACTGTTTGGGCTAGATTAGGCAGCTAGCAAGCCCTGGAGAGCCTCATGTTTCTGCCTACCCAGCACTGGGATTATAGATGCATGCTACCAGGACCAGATTTCTTTGTGAGTGCTGGGGACCTGAAGCACTGACCTACTGTGCAATCTCCCCTGCCTAGACTATTTTTTTAATTGTGTGTATGTTTGGGGTGGGGTGCAGGGTTCTGTGAAGAAACTTATCTGCACTGGCTGGAGAGGAAGGCTGAGCATCCTGCACCCTTGCTCTTTCAACCATTCTTATCTAGAATCAAATTTTCTTATTGATTACCTACTTAATCTTGCTGTTTTCATGATCCCTGGAGATTTTCTGGTCTCTGTCAACTTTGGGGACTGGGATTACAGGCATGTGTGACCATACCCAGCTGTTTTTGAGGGTTCTGGAGATTTGAATTTAAACAGTTTTAGGCCCTCATGCTCATTTATTCAGGAAGGACACTTAAGCACTGGGCAACAACTCTACCCTAGTCCAGACTTTTTAATAGAAATCATTCTTCATGTTTACCATATTTTTTTCTTGTATATGTATTGGGGTTAATTTGTCCTAGGATTCTGATACCACCCTGTACTTGGTTAGTTTCTTCACTGGGAAAAGATTAGGAGGTTAAGGGAAAGAACATTCACATGTTGTTAACAAGTTTGATTAGAAAATGCAAACTTTACATCTAATGGATAGCATGTCATACATTGGTACCGTCTTTTATCTCTATGAGGGTTTCTGTTTATGCCATTGACTTAGCCTCCAAGACAGGATATTTCTAAAATGGAATGATTTAGAACCTGTACATATATCTCTCTGGAATGAGATGGAGAGAGAGAGAGAGAAGCGGAGAGAGAGAGAGAGAGAGAGAGAGAGAGAGAGAGAGAGAGAGAATCAGATTTGGTATTTTGAGATACAAGGCAACAATGACTTTACTACCCCAAGAGTTTATTTATTGGGTCCAAGCCAGTTTTTTCTCCATTTATGTCCATTTTCTAGCTACAGGAAGCATGCCATGAATATGTTCTAAAGGTCCTTTTAAACTTTAATATACTGCCTTAAATGTTTACCCACTTCTTGAAGACAACTAGAAGATGTATCATATATTATCTTAGGAGCAATAACGTGAAAGTTGTTACATTTTTTACCATCTTTAATATTTCTCCTAAGAAACTGAACATTACTTTGTAAAGCAATATTGGAAAAATAAACTCTATTAACTACAGCTTTGCAAAAATGATGTAGATGACTGTGTATATGAATTCTTCAGTGAATGCTGGTATATTCATGCACACATTCTTTTTTGTGCTTCTCTGTGTGTTTAAGGTGTGTAATGGATGTGTGTTGTGGTATTGTGTGGTGTGAATGTGAAGTATACACACGAGCCTTTGTGACAACCCTGGTACAGGGTGTGTTGAGCAGCAGTGGCTGGAGCAGAATGTCAGTGTCCTGCTCTATCACTCTTCTGCCTATTTTAACATGAGCCAGAATCTCTCACTGATGTTGGAACTTAGCATTTTTCCCCTGCAAGCTCTGGGGCTTCTCAGATCTCTGGTCCCCTGTGGAACTGGCCGTGCCCAGATGTTGGTGTGTGTGCTGGTGATTGACTTCAGTGGGTCTCTCAGGCTTCCTCAGGGCCCTCATGCTTACACGGGAAGTGCTCTGCACCTTTGAGCCATCTCTTCAGATCCTATGCATTATTTTATAGAGGCAAACCTATTAAATAAATGCTAACGGTGTGCTAGGCTCTATGTCTAATGCTACAGACAAGATAGTAATTAAAGTTAGTCATTGTTCTCAAGGGACTTAAAACTACTGGTTAAATTTATTAACCATTAATGAATTAAAATTCTCCTTAATTTTATGTCTTTTCCACAAAAGTTTTGTGAATCAATTTCTATATACATTAGTTCCTTATAGGTAAAATCTTATATATTAAACATTAGCTCTATTTTGGGAAATTTCATTATATTTTTAAGCCTGGTATTTTCTTAATAAAGAAGGATTTGAACAGAAAATTGATAGTTTATTTTTTAAAAGATTTTATTTTTATTTATTTATTTGTTAGAGACAGAGAGAGGGAGAGAGAGGGAGAGTGAGAATGGGTGCACCAGGGCCTCTAGCCATTGTAAACAAACTCCAGACACATGGGCCACCATGTGCATCTGGCTTACATGGGACTGGAGATTCAAACCAGGGTCCTTAGGCTTCACAGGCATTTGCCTTAACCGCAAAGCCATCTCTCCAGCCCAGTTTATTCTTTTTATACATCAGTTTACTGGGGATTTAAACTTCCCCTCAAATATAATGTTATGAATCTGTCTATAGCACACTAAATTCAAACAAGTTTCTAATTTAATGCTTTATTCCAACCAGACACAGCTTATGGGAGGAATGGGTTTATGTCAAGCTTATAGATCCAGGAAGTTCCATGGGAGGAATGGGTTTATGTCAAGCTTATAGATCGGGAGGCAGAGGTAGGGGAGGTTCAGGGGAAGTTCCATCCATGGCCAGAGTGAGACCCTACCTCGAAAACCAAAAAAAAAAAAAAAGAAACTGGCTCTCTTTCACAGATCCAAGCAGAGAGAAATGACCACCACCCAGCAAACACCAAAAGCAGCAATCAGGACCCCAGCCAGGCTTGAAGCCTCTTTGCAAATGTTTGTGTTGAAATTCAGATTTGCCCTCAGTGACACACCCCCTGGAACAGGAATCTGCCTGAGATACTAAAGCTGCAAACTCAGTTTTAGTGCAACACCCGAGTCTTTGGGAACATGCATTCAAACTAGTACACAAGCGGAGTTTGGTGGGGAAATTGTACATATGCCAAGTTTTGTTAAATCTTTTTATTTGTTTTGTTTTGGTTTTGGTTTTTCAAGGTAGGGTCTCATTCTAGCTCAGGCTGACCTGGAATTCACTATGTAGTCTCAGGGTGGCCTTGAACTCACTGTGATCCTCCTCCCTCTGCCTCCTGAGTTGAGTGCTTAAGGGACATACCACCAATAGCCAAATATTCAGTGAAGGGCCTCCTCTGGTGTATATGATTGCTGACAAGATTCATGGTAAAGAAACCTTTGCTTCAGCTGAAGATGACCTACAGTAAACAGTCTAACCTATTCTTCTATTGATTCAATTACTTGGGTTTCTTTAATTTCTTTCAAACTTTCATAGGTTTATCAAATAGACACTCATTGTATAATAACAAGTGAAGAGATATGAACTGTACTCCCAAAATCTTCCATGATTCAGGTTAATAGGCTGATTGGCAGTCAAAAAAAAAAAAAAAAAAAAAAGAACTATTCAAATCCCACTCCAAAACCTTTCAGTGCTCCCTATTTCTAAGGCAACCATGGAATTACATAATTCATAGTTTAAGACAATGCCCCATTTAGTATCCACTCTAATATGTGGCCTTCTTTCCTATCCCAGAAATATTAACATTATGGTCTCTTTTTTATGGTTTCTATGCCTAACTACATCTATGTCTCATCTATATGATGTAAAAATAGACCAACAACCAGAATTCATGTTATAACACTCAGTTCACAATATTGATTGTGCAGAAATGCACCAAGGCTTAAATATTTTTCTAGGAAACCCAAAAATATATGTAGCTTTTAAATCTACACAGGGTATAGAGAGTCTTACTGATTTCTATTCTCATTTTCCCTACTCAATTGTTTTCTTTTTCTTTCTTTCTTTCTTTCTTTCTTTCTTTCTTTTTTTTTTTTTTTTTTTTTTTTTGAGGTAGGGTGTCACTCTGGCCTATGCTGACCTTGAATTAACTATGTAGTCTCAGGGTGGCCTCAAACTCATAGCGATCCTCCTACCTCTGCCTCCCAAGTGCTGGGATTAAAGGTTTGCACCACCACGCCCGGCCCCCTACTCTATTCTTTTGATTCCTGTTTTTGTTTGTAAAGCTTTCACATGCCTTGTCTACCTTAGCATCAATAACTGCACTTAGTAACTTTGCTCCTCATACTTCAGGTTTATGAAATCAAATTGTCTCACCATATCCTACTGAGGGATAATCTACCAGGAAGCACGTGGTAGGCACCTCTCATGACCTATTTTATAGCTACTAAGCAGGACTCAGAATACTGTTGTGTCCTATATTCCTTGGGCCATCTCTGTTTACCCTCATTAAGGTATTTATGGATCAAGAAACACAAGTTAGGTGGAAGGCTATGGTTGAGAGAAAGCGAACAAGATGGTCTCCAGAGCTCTGTCCTTAAGCCCATTATCTCTGATGAGTTAGGTCAAGCATGATAGTAGGAAGATAGCTTGAGTATATTGTATTGCTATAAGCATTGTTTCAGATTACTTTTAGCAATAATTGTTCTTATTTTTCCAAAGAAAAATGATTTTGAATGGCCATGAATGCTTTTTCTACAGCACACCTATAGGTTTACAGAAATATTGGGAATGGGATAATCAGCACCATCTTGTGTCTTCAGAGAAGGCTTCTGTCACAGCTCTAAGAAAGCATGTTGCTGACACTTTATGATGTAATGTATTCATTACAGGACTGGGAGTGGAAGCAAGGACATAGTTTATCTTAACTAGGAATCTTGTGGGGGTGTTAGTGCAGGTGGATACTTTTCTTTCTTCTTTATGGCACATAAGAAACTTTCTTAAACAGGGCCCTACATTCTATTCACCTGAGCACTTGGAAAAGAGAAGTGTACACTGCACTACTGCAACAAACATTCTGAAGTAGCTCTTCTGCAGAGTGGATCAGATGTCTGCCTTCTCAGTATGGATCAAAGCTATTTTCATCAACTTGGCCTTTGCTCTCTATTCTGGTGAGTCAATTTCCTGATCCTATATGGATGGTTTCACATAGGTCTGAAGTGCAATAAACATGAGTTGTAACAAAGGATTGAGGTGGTTGCTTTATTGAATTACAGTTCTCAAACTGGTAAAACAAAAAGGATCATGTCATAAATTCCTTATCAATATCTTCTCATTTTCTATTTTTGCCAGTCTTGGAAACAGAGCAATACAGTAATAGTTTATAAAAAGTAGAAAATTACACTTTTTATCTATTGCTGAAACAAAAAATTTGCCTTACTTTTTTTTGGCTAACTTTTTGTGTTTGGTATTTTGAGGATATCAGATTTTGCAACAAATGCAAGGAAGGAGTAATGTTTTCAATAGCTGATAATCTTTAAAAAAAAAAAAAAGGCTGTTTGCATTTATTTATTTATTTTGTGTGTGTGTGTGTGTGTGTGTGTGTATGTGTTTACTGGTTTGTGCCAGGACCTCTTGCTGCTGGAAACAGATGCATACACCACTTTTTTCATTTGGCTTTAAGTTAATTGAAACCAGGCTGGCACACTTAACAAGCAAGGTCCTTTAAGTGCTGAACCATCTTCTGAGACCCTACATTTATATTCTTTGACAATCTGAATCTTTAACCTTCAATTATCAACTCTGAATATAGAATCAAGGACTTCTATAAGGAAAGAACACATTGCCACTTCCAGTGACAAGTATCTTTCTTATCATTTCTAATAACAGACTACATGTTTATCATTGAGTAACAACAGAAGTATTTTATGCGATTTCAGAGTTTTCTTCCAATCCCAGTTAAGTATCTCTTCTGCAAATCTTTTCAAAGTTAGTACCTTCAGTAGAACTTATTGAAAATAATATGTAGCAAGAATTTTCCAAGAGTTTGATTTATTTGGAAACTTTATTTATTATAAAATTCTCAGTCACGTTAGTGGCAATTTCTTGACCAGGACATGTGCGTGAATTTATCCTATCATTGAATGTGTGGATTTTAGTGCCCATTTACATTTTTTTTTATTACAGAAACTCATATGAGACGCCCATCCCTTCCTTATGTAAGTTTAATGGAATTTGAAAAACAATATATCCTAACCTTTTATAAGATATAAAATATTAGGAAAATTGGCCAAGATGTACAAAAGACTTAAAAAGCTGAAATCTGTACCCATGTATTATTTTATACCAAATGAGGTAATACTGTGCTGCAAATAGCAGGAACCCTACCTTGAAATAATCTATACAAAGTGAGATCATTTCTATTCTGGTTGATATTTCAACTGTTGGAAGTTATTATTTGTTATTATTTACAACACTGGGGAAGGTAAAACAAAATTTAATGTCGAATCATTTGTCATAGCAAAATGAAATAAAGCATACAAATTACCAGTTTGTGGGTGAACAAACAATAATGACTCCATGTAAATTATTAAGATTTCTAAAACCACACAAAATATATACATATAGTCAATATGTGTATTTGTACTTGGTGAAATTGTAAAGGGAGGTAGAAAATAGTAAATGGAAATTTAGTTCAGTGATTTCATCCAGCCTGGGTGAATGAGGTAAGTGTGACCTGAGATAGGTAAATCACAGGTTCTGGGGAGATTTTACCACATTATTCAAACAGATTGAACCAATTTACAACTTTTTAACAATAAATAACTTCTATAAGAAGATCAATAGTGCTTTATTATATACTAGGTTGTGGGTGTGTCTTTGAACCTAAATTCAGACAATCTCATTTTGGACATATGATACTAAGAATTTTAAGAATTTGATATTCACATGCTCTCTATTTTATATTTTTGTCTTTTTCTGTTTTAAAGCCAGACTGTAGTAGATATAGGAATTATGGAGAAGAATGTACAAGAGAGTATTCCCCAGTGTGTGGAACCAATTCTGTCACTTATGCCAATCCATGCATTTTCTGCCTTGCAGTTAGGTGAGAACACTGCAAGAAATCTTTGATCTTCTGAGATATAAACAAATAGTCACACATCTATACATCAAATATTGTGAAGATAACTGTAACAATCTTATAAAATCCAAGGAAATACACTTCTATCTTTTCTTAAGTTACTCATTTCACAAGGTAATATATGAACTGTCAATATTTCCATGCTGGAAGGTCTACAAATGTGGGAACAAATTAGATTGACTTAATGCAGTACTTTGGAAAGTACTAAAGGCACAGTAGTAGCCACTAGGATGTAATGTCCAAGCCATGATATCAAGTACTATATGCCTGTGATTCCCTGAATTCAGCCTTGCAGAATTCTAGCTGAAGGAAGCATAACTGAATATGAATCAAGTTGAAGATCCATTAAATGTAGAAAGTCACTCAGATGTCTTTCACCCTTGTCTTTTGAAATGTGATTTTCTACCAGATCTGTCAACAGGTTTCCTAGCCTTCTGTCTCTGACTTCCCATTCTCTTCTCCCAGGCTTTTCCATTATGAAGTCATTGCTCATTTATTTCTATATTCACATGTTCCTCTTAGTATCCATGGAACAGCACATTCCTTAATGCCCTCCTTTTCTCGATCAAGTCTTAATTACAAGTGAGCAAGTGGGGATGGGGGGCAATGATCTTCACAGTGGGGGAGGATGGATATGGGGCTAAACAGCAGGGATGCCTAACTGCTGGATGCATAGAAGACATCCTTTCTATCAGATTTAAACATTAATTTTGAGACACATACATTATTCAGAGATCATGTTGAATTCTTTTAATATTATTTCTTTTTCTTCCTCTCATTCTCTTTCTACAGAGAAAGTGATACATTTATTGCCTTTTCTCATTTTGGTAAATGCTGACATCTCCGTGGAATTTTCCTGTGGCTATTACAGTGATGTCATATTTCAATGGAATCTCCAATTACAGTCTCACAATCACGATCTTGTATTCACAGAAGGGAAGATGAATTCTGCTCTATGACCCAGGATAAAATACAGAGAATTTGATGTTGTAAAAATGAAAATCAGAAATATCAGAATTCACTTTTTAAATTTAAAATATTATTTTACTACTTACTGTACATAGTGTGTATACAGCCATGTTGGTACCATCACTAGCTTCCTCCTTGTCCTCCCTGCTCTGAAACGACCCTCCTTGTTGGGAAATATGGGTTGTGCATTGTGGGGATAGCCATCGATTATGGGAAAGAGGCAATGTCTCTCTGTATAATGTCCCAACTTGTGGCTCTGAGAATCTTTCTGCATGCCCCCCCTTCCACAAATTTCCCTGAGCCATGTTGGGTTCATTTTAGCATTACTTCAATGATGATGTCCTGAGAGCCTCTGTGTCTCTGGATATCTGGTTTGGTAGGAGTTGAGTGTTCTCTGTGTCTATCTCCTTCGCCCTTGTGCTGGTACCAGGTTCAACTAGAAAGCAGCACCTTTGCTCATTTTCCCAATTACTCTGTGGTTTCAGCTGGGGCCCTGTTGAGGTGCAATGGGATGATTCTCTCCTCAGGTCTGCATGCACCTGAAAGAGAGAAGCAGATTCTTCAACAGAGAGTGAAGTCAGAACCAGATAAATGGGATAACCATTATTATTTCAGAGAGAATTTAATAGATATAGGCCTATTATACCCCAAGATTAGTGGGAGCTTGATATTGGAGAGCACACTCATTTTTTGGATAAGGTTCTGACTTGTTTCCCAGTCCCAGCTATGGGTTCCATTCCACTGAGAGGATCTGTTAGCCAAGTTCAAGAATGGTTGGTAACCCTCCATGGCTGTGTGCCACTATTGCACTTGGGTGAGCATCAGGTCAGGTTGATAGCTACTGAGTAGCTTAGACCATGAGTTGCTTGGACAGATGTTGGTCATTTTCCCGCAGTCTGTCATGTAGCACCTTCTGGCAGTAGCCAAGCTAACTGTCTGGGGTGACTGACTCTCTTCCAGATTCCAGCCATGTCTCTCCATGTTCCATACCAACAGCATATGGTGTCTTTGGCAGTAGGATCTTACCATTAACCTTTGGTGAGTCATCAAGTGCTCTGACAGAAATCTGTCCTCTTTTGGGAAACAATGAAAGTCTCTCTGATCAACGGCTCATTGTGGATGTTAACCACATGCTGATACTGGAAGTGCCAGGCCAGCACCAAGGGAAAAGAAGGAAGAAAAAGATAGGTAATATATAAGAGAAAGAGAGAAATGAGAGAGGGAGAAAGAGAGAGAGAAAGAAAGAGAAACAGAAGATTAAGGTTAATCTTCATCATAACCTCTCCATGGCTATTTGATTCAGGTGTTCCCTCTAAAGATCTGATGAAGGTTCAATCTTTAGTCTGTCTTTCAGGATATATGATTTTATGGTACAATTTCCATTTGGGTCCAGTTTTTCGTCCTCCCCCAACTCTTACCCTCCTCTCCTGCCCCACCCTTCCTATTGACAGGTCCTTGAGATGCTTATTAGGTATGTCAGCATGTTGGGCAGATTCAGATTAGGAGCCACAGATGAGTGAGACCATGTGACAAGTGTCTTTCTGTTAGTGAGTGAGTTCACTCAGAAAGATCTGTTCCAGGTTTGACCATTTCTCTTCAAATTTTGTTGTTTCATTTTTCCTTACTGCTTTGTAGAATTCCATTGTATAGATATACCATATCTTGGTTGTTCATTTGTCTAATAATGGACATCTGATTTTATTCCAGGTCTAAGTTATTTATTATGAATTGAGTATCTATAAACATGGTTGAGCAAATCTCTCTGAACTGAGGCATGGAGCTTTTAGGGTGAATGCCCAGTAAGGGAATAACTGACTATGTTGGTAACCCTGTATAATTCACTTTCTTTTTCTTTTTTAAAGTATTTTTCTTATCTTTTAGATATATAGAGAGAACAAGGGATAGACTCACGCAGAGAGAGAGAGAGAGAGAGAGAGAGAGAGAGAGCAAGGGATAGACAGAGAGAGAGAGTTGGTGTGCCAGGGCATCAGCCATTGTAATCCACCTCTAGATGCCTGCTCCCTTTAGTGGCATGTGTGATCTTGCACTTGCTTCACCATTCTGCTTCTAGCTTATGTGGGATCTGCAGAGTTGTACATGGGTCGTTAGGCTTTGCAGGCAAGAACCTTAGCTGTTAAGTCCTCTCCTTAGCCCTCAGAATTCACTTTCTATACTCAATTTTAAAATATATATATATATATATATATATATATATATATATATATATGCTGGATATATTTGCTCACATCTGTAACTATAATTTGAATGACTGTGGCATTGAGGCAAAAGGTTGGGGCAACCTGTCTCCGAATAAAAATTATAAAAGGAAATCTAATATCTTTACTTTTTGCTTGATATTGTAAAACATGGTGTAAAATCTCTAAATATTTTGAACAATAAAATTATCAACGGTGGTATTAAATTTATTAACACACTTTCTTTCATTTAAAGGCATGCTATTTTAAGACATATAGATATATTGGTACCTATTTGGATATTATTCCTAAAGTTGAATTACTTGGATGTTTATCAAAAGAAAAGAATATAGATACATTACATTTATTTTCTTTTACACATTCAGAACCTCCAGGGAATGTTTTTGGCAGCTAAAATGCTTTTGAGGTTTAATGTAATATATATATATATATATATATATATATATATATATACACACACACATATATTCAGCTTTGGATTTCTGGGATAGAAAGCCACAATGACTTTACTAACCCAGGAATTCATAATTAGGTCCAATCCAGTTCTTTCCAATTATGCCTATTTTCCAGCTACAAGAAGCAAGGTATGGATGTGTTCTTCAAGGTTTATTTGAACTTTAATGCACTGACAGAAATGTTCACCAACTGCTGTAAGACAACTGGAAACTTATAACTACACTATTCCAGGAATGCTGTCTTTTTCAAATAATAATTTTACATA
This sequence comes from Orientallactaga sibirica, assembly GCA_036365145.1. NCBI lineage: Eukaryota > Metazoa > Chordata > Mammalia > Rodentia > Dipodidae > Orientallactaga > Orientallactaga sibirica. Next base: position 56,181,815 of record JAEOAD010000005.1, read on the forward strand.
TAAAAAACAACCATGTGAATGTTACTTAATTATCTATCATCTCTAATATTCCTCTCAAGGAAATAGAATGTTAATTTGTAAAGCAACATTATAAAAATAAACTCTATCAACTGAATCTTTTAGATTTTTTGTAGATATCTTGTATTCTTCCGTGAATGCTGGCATATTTATGCATGCATTCTTTTTGTACTTCTTTGTGTATTTAATGTGTGTATAAAGTATGTGTGTTGTAGCATGGTGTGAGTATATATGATATATACATACATGCCTTTGTGGCACCCCTGTTGCAGGGTGCATTCAGCAGCAATGGCTGGAGCAGAATGTAAGGTGTTCTGCTCCATCACTCTTCTCTTTCTCACTTGAGCCACAATCTCTCACGGACACTGGAACTGATCATTATTTTCAGAAGCTCTGCTGGTTCTCAGATTTCTGATGCCCTATGGGACTGTGCCATGCCCAGGTGTTCTGGGGATTGAAATCAGTGGATCTCTTAGCCTTCCTAAGTCCTCATGCTTGCACAGGAAATGCTTTTCTGCTCTGAGCCATCTCCCCAGATCATATGCATTATTATAGAGGCAAACCTATTGAAAATGCTGTGTATTAGGGTCTATGTCTCATGGTACAGAGAAGATTGCAATCAAAGATAGTCATTATTCTCTAGGGATTCAAATATACTGGTTAAAGTTATTAACCATTAATGAATTAAAGTTCTTAATTTTATGTGTACTTCACAAAATCTTTGTGTAACAATTTTCTATATACTATAATTCCTACAGGAAAAGTCTTGTATGATAAACATAAGATCTGTGTTTGGGAAATTTTATCATATTTTAAGCCTGGGGTTTTTTAATTAAAAAAAAGATTTGAACAGGATATTTTATAATTTATTTTTTATAAATCAGCTTAATAGTATAATTTATATACCATAATTTAATGTTTAAAATGTAATACAGTTTTTCAAAGACACAGAGATAAGCAACCATCTTTACAATTCAACTTTTGGGAACTTAAAATTTTTAAGGGCTGGAGAGATGGCTTAGTGGTTAAGGCGTCTGCATCCTAATCCTAAGAAGGCCGGTTCCAATCTCCCGCGGTTCCAATCTCCAGATCCCACGTTTAGCCAGATGCAAAGTGACACAAGGGCGTAATGCCACACTTTCCAACAAGGGGGCGCACACATTGGGATTTCATTCACAGCAGCTGAGAAACTGCTGGTACGCCCATTCTCTATCTGTCTCCATCTCCCTCTCTCTCTGTCTCTATCTGTATCTCTCTCTAAAATTAAAAAAAAAAAAACTTTAAGGCAATCTGCCATTCCATTAGTAAAATGGATGGTTGATTTGGCTGTTATATGTTGAGATGTTAAACAACATAGCTAGGTGATTTCTGATGTAGTTGTGTCAGTAAAAGTTCTGCAGTGCAACACAACCAATAGAATATATTCAAATACAAAAGTAAAGGCATTTGAAGTATTCATGAATGGGCTGGAAAAATTACTTAGTAGTGAAGGTGCTTAACTGCAAGTCTAAGGAATCATATTCAACTCTCCATGTCCCACATAACCCAGTTATACAAGGTCATGCAAACAAGCAAGGTCACACATGTGCACAAGATGGTATCCACATCTGGAGTTCGTTTTAGTAGCTGGATGCCCTGGTGCTACAATTCTCTCTCTCTCTCTCTCTCTCTCTCTCTCTCTCTCATAAAAAATTTTTAAAAAATTAAAAAGAAACAAAAGCATTATTATTATGAAGGCTAAAATTTCCCACAGTGTTCACGTGTGGGCTGGAGAGCCTGGAGGACTGGTAGCTATTGAGCTCCAGTCAGAAACCACAGGATGAAGGAGAAGACAAAGTTTCATCCCAGTCTGTTGCTGTTACCGTCTCATGGCTGGATAAAGCTGAAAAACAGATGATGGGAGGGACAGACTTATTTTGGCTTGAGACTCAAGCGAAAGCCCCATGGTGGCAGGAGAAAGACTGTAAACCATAGGTGGATATTATCAGGTGGAAAACAGCAGCAGGAAAGTGCTATGAATAGAGCTAAGGCAAGCTGGTTTTAATACTCATAATCCTACCCCCATGAACACACCACTTCTAGCAATGCTCTGCCTCCCCTATTGCTACCATCTGGGGTTCACACATTCAGAACACATGAATTTACTGTGGACGCCTATTTCAAGCCACCTTACAGTCCATGGAGAATGCTTAAAATTGTGGTGGGAGGCTGTTGATGCAAGTCTGTATTCAAAGGCAAGTCAGATTTCCATGGCTGACAGTGGCAAGAAAATGCTAGGGAGGGAGCATGCAAGTATGAGCCAGCTGCCCTTCCGTGTTTGTTTTGTCATTGCAACTCCACCAGCCTATGTGATTGTGAGGTCCACAGTTAGCACGGAACATACCCACTCACTTCACTGGCTTCTATACTACTGTACTCTGCACAGTCTCTCCTAACCACACCACAAGCGTCATTTATTGTCTTGGCGTTCCTCTATCCAGTCAAGTTGACAACCAGAATTACTCATCAAAATGGTGTGGCCTCTGACATTCCTGCCAGTGCCTTCTGACATTCCTGCCACTAATGATGAGGTTTCTAATTTCTCCATGTCCTCACCAGCATTTCTTCTTTCTTCTCTTTGAGTTAATGTCCTCTATAGTTGATGCATTTATTGTCTCTAAATCATAAACATGAGCTTTCATAGGTATATGAAACTTATAGTGATGTCAACAAGATTGTCAGGAGATACTCTACCATTTGGTCTTTGAGATTAATCTTGAACTCAGAGAAAAATTACTCTTCTGGGACAGAAAAACAGGTAGCTCCTTAACTTCTGTACTCATGCCATACCATAGGATCCACTGGATTCTTGAAGAGACATCCTGTAGCCTTTGCAGGTCTTAAGCTAAGTTTGGGGTGCTGGGATACAACACTGCTATACCACCTTGGAGAAATAGTGCAGGCCATATTTTTACCTCCCCTATTTAGGCTGCTGATGATAGTATCCTACCTGGGGTTGTCTAAGCCTGTTAGTTACCTTCCTCAGGCAGCTTTACTAACCTAGCCTGTGATCTGAGCAAAAATTGCTAAAAGCGGGGATTACCAGAGCCTGCAGAGAGGGTAGTGTGCACGTGTTTTTAAATGTGTATTCATGTGCTTGTGTGTATGTGTGTGTGTGTTTTTCTATGTATGCATGTGTGTAAGTATTTGAGTGGAGATGGCTATGAGGTACCAGGGTACAGTTTGACAAGAGGAGTACTTTCCAATGTCCTACAGGACAATATTGTAATTTGTAGCAATTATAACAGTAGAAAGAATTTTGAATACTCTCATCATTTTCACAAGCCTTAGGTGGCAGATAGACCAGTTATCCTAATATACCATTAATGTATATGTATATTTAAATATTGCATTGTATCCCATAAACATGTCCAATGACCACAAATCAATTATACCCAAGAGTACATAGGATGGGATTGGGAAATGTTCAACAGGTACTAAGTTACAGTTGGAATCAAGATCTCATGTGCTACTGTAAAGCAGAGTTAGAAAAACAATTATTTATTGTGTTCTCACAAAGCTAGAAGGATTCTGAACGATTTTCCCATGGAGAAATTATACATATGGAGATATAACTTTTTAACTATTATACAATATATGCATGTATTATGCAATATATACATGTAATGAAGGATAAATTATTCTGTATTTGTATGTATTTATCATATCAACATAACTTTGTCTTTAATTTTGAAAATAAAGTCAATGCACCTCAAACCCAAAGCCTATAAAAAATCAAATTTCCTCCTAAGTGTAACATGATTGGTACTACCCAGGAGCAAGGATGTAGGCAGGTGTATTATTGCTATTCTCTAAATTTATTTTTCACATTTTTGCTTTTATTCCCAGTATTTGGAAGGCAGACGTAGGAGGATTGCTGTGAGTTTGAGGCCAACCTGAGACTACATAGTGAATTTCAGGTCAGACTGGGCTAGAGTGAGACCCTACCTCAAAAAAAAGGGGGGAAGGAATTGACTCTGTATTACTTATAGCTTCATGTTTATGTCTGCATACACCTCAAACCCAACCCCAAAGGTTTTATAATTTTTCAAATTTCCTCTTGAGTGTAATATGTCTGGTACTGCCCAGCAGCATCGATGTAGGCATGTGTCTAATTGCTATTCTCTAAATTTATTTTTCTCTATTTTTGCTTTTATTCTATTGGTTGTTTTTTCAGCCCAATAGCTTGAGAAGTTTTCATATCTCCTTTCCTATCTTAAGATCCCTAACAACGTATTCTGTCCACATTCCCCATACATTGGAGTAAATCATATCAACATGTTCCAGAGCTGCTGCTGAGGGAAAGTCTGTGGATAAATAAGTGAGTTAAGTCTCATGAATTATTTGCATACTCCTCTGGGAGCACAGTCTCACTGTGTTTTACCTGTGCTGCTCTTGGTCCTGTGCGAACAAAATTCCTCACCAAAAAGACAATAAAGACTCCCACAGCCAAGGATGGCTGCTGGAAGGAAAGCAAGCCAAACAGAGAGTGTCCAGAGCTCCTGGGGCCTCTGCCCTGTGTCCTCTCTTCCAGGTCAGTGAGGTAGAGACTCTCAGAAGGAATTTTGGAATCTAGAGTTAGTTGCTCTAAGTACTTCTCCAGGTCCTGACTTTCTAGAGGAATATTTCCTGGTTTTTGACAAGAAATTAAGGCTCCAAAGTGGGAATTTCCTTAAATGCATCAGGTCATTGGTGGGCGGAGCCAAGGGTTGGGAGAAGAAATGACTTCTTAAGTATGCTATGATGGCAATTCATGGGGATTCTCCCAAGCCAAGAAGCCTTCTGTGTCCATGTTTTGTCTTATTGATTCTCTGAGTTGAAGGAAATGAAAGGAACCAGTTCCCCTTATTAGTAATCTGGGGAGCGTATCCTTCCTTGTTTGTAAGAAACTGTCATTTAGAAATAATGTTATTAATATTCTTAAAAGGTTCACATAGAAACTTGATAAAAATGCCTTTCTCCTCATTCTGGATCAAAGTTACATTCACCATGACCTTACTATTTTCTTTTTATTTTATGGAGTATAATTTCTAGACTCCTGCAAGGCAAGGAAGCCCTAGGCTGGATTTCAGGAATGAATGACATGCGTTTAGGATGACATTGTCAACATTAAGCTGGTGAAATGTGTCAGATCATGGTAAAAATGCCTTTTTGAAACTACAGCATTCAAATGCATTACTTTTTCTTATTGCCAGTGCATGAGTATGCAGAATGGGAAGGGAGTGGGATGGACAGGAGAACCTAAGCATAGCATGTGTACCTTTAGAGCCTGGACTGCTGGGACCAGGAGTGCCAGGCCAACCCCCAATATCATGAGAGCCTGTCTCTTCAAAAAGCAGATTTTTTAAATAAAGGTAATAAATGGTAGTATACTTTCTAAATCTTTTGTTAAAGAAGCTTTCCCCATCATGTTCAAGGTCAGATTACATGGTGGTCAAATTTAAAGTAGAGGAAGTGACGATGTCATCCAGATCTGGAATTTTTTGGCAAAATCATTTATTTGTTGCTTGCCAGCTGAGTCCACAAAGTCAAAGTCTGAGTAAGGGGAGAATTCCTTGTAAGATATTTGATAGGCTAGTACATTAAAGCCTAATAATATTTATTAAAAATTAATTACTTGCATAAATTGATGCAAGGCATTATTTATCTCATTAGCTTGTGTAATATATTAAGGAATAGATAGTACTGCATCTTTAAAAGCAATGTTTCAGGGATGAATAAATCATTATTAAAATATTCCCAGATTTAAAGTCATTCCATATATATGTAATTAGAACTGCTCCAAATAATCATACTTACTGGCATGACTGTTAGTAAAAACTTTTCACAGGTTACCTGTTCCAAGTTCAGTGGCTACTTCCCACTGTAGACATGTGGGTTTTTTTTTTTTTTTTTTTTGTTTTGGTCTTTTTTTTTTTTTTTTTTTGTCTACTATTGTAGAAAGTGTTTTTTTCATTTTCAAGGAATCCTTCTGGTTCAGTAAGTGAATACTAATTTATTTGGAAGGGTAAAAATATAAGCATTAGCTTTTTATATTGTAAATTTTATGGTTGATGTTACCAAACAAAATGTACAATAGTATGACAATGCAAAATTTAAGAGCTAAGCCAAACAAAACTTGTATTACTGTGACACCAAAGTCAAGAAATAGAGTTCTGTCAACTGCACAAAACTATTTAGTTTTATAGGTGAGGTAAAATATTCCATTATTTAAAAATTCCATTCTTCTGTCTAAAAATCCTTGTTGTCCACAAACATCTAATGTATTTTAAAAGATACTTAAAATAGAATTGTTTATTCTAGTAAAAGAAAAGGTTAAAAATAATATTCTACTTAAGGGTGGATAAAAATTTTATTCATGTATTCTCCCATTGTAATATTGTGTAGGGGAGAATATAATACTCCATACTTATAATGATATGAATAAAGAATTAGAACTCAAAAAAGTAGACTCAGCAGGACACATGGTATTGTACATTTGTATATACAATATCAACACTGGTAAATTATGTCTAAATATGATCATATATAGATAGATAGATAGATAGATAGATAGATAGATAGATAGATACAATAAAAGGATAAATGCATGTGTAGTGAACTTAATGATAAATTCAGTGTTATGAAGAGTTACTGCACATAAAAGTAAAGAACCTGGGGCTGGAGAGATGGCTTAGCAGTTAAGGTGCCTGCCTCCTAAGCCTAAGAATGCCGGTTCCAATCACCAGCAGTTCCAATCTCCACGTCCCACATTTAGCCAGATGCAAAGTGACGCAAGGGCACAATGCCACACTTGACCACAAGGGGTGCACACATCAGGATGTTGTTCACAGCAGCTGAGAGGCTGCTGGCACATCTCCAACTCTGTCTTCCTCTCCTTTTCTCTCTGTTCTCTCTCTCTCTCTCTCTTGAAAATGTAAAGAACCTGTACATTTTTCCACATTTTTTAAATTAAGAATATACTTTATACCCTCCCACCCTTGTCCTCTCTCCCACCCTCTCGCTCTCTCCCACCCTTACCCTCCCCCCATCCCACCCTCCCTATTGTCTCATCCTCAGAGTGCTTATTAGGTTTGGCTGCATCTCAGGTGGGTTCAGGTTAGGAGCGACAGATAAATGAGACCATGTGACGATTATCTTTTTGTGACTGGGTGATATAGCAGACAGCTTCAGGTTTGCTGAGATGAACTTCCAGACCAGGCACAGTTATGGAGGAAGGGATATTATTTATTGAAGATTATAGATCCAGGAGAAGTTCCATAATGGCAGGAGAAGCAGCCTGCTTTCACAGGGCCAAGCAGAGAGAGAAAAAGCCAACCAGCCACCACAGCACACAGAGCAAAACTATAGCCAAAAGGTCACACAGCACACTTCAGGAACTCCTGCTAGGCACATTTGCATATCTTTACAATGGAATCTCAAACCCACACCTTTAACACCTTAAGACCGGCCCCCAGTGACATTGCCTCTAGCAAGGTGATTGCAGATGCAAACTATAACTAGTAAAACACTGAATATATTGGGGGACATATATTCAAATTACCACAGGTGAGCTCACTGAGGATGATCTGTTCCATGTTTTACCATTTTTTTCCAAACTTTCATTTCATCTTTCCTTACTGCTATGTAGAATTCCATAGTATATATATACCATATCTTTGTTATCCATTCATCTAGTGATGTACTCCTGGGTTGATTCCAGCTCTTTGCTATTATGAATTGAGCAGCTATGAACATGGTTGAGCAAATGTCTCTGATCTGAGGCTTGGAGCCATTAGGGTAAATGCCCAATAAGGGAATAACTGGATCCATTGGTAGGTCTATGGTCATCCTTTTCAGGAGTCTCCATATAGCTTTCCATAATGGTTGAACCATTTTACATTCCAACAAGTTTGTTCCTATTTCTCCACAGCCTCACCAGCATTTGTTTTCTTTTTTTTTTTCAATGTTAGCCATCCTTACTGGGGTAAGGTGGACTCTCATAGCTGCTTTAATGTGCATTTCCCTTGGGATTGGGGATATTGAACATTTTCTTAAATGTGTGTTTGCTATTTATATTTCTTCCTCTGAGAACTCCCTGTGAAGTTCTCTGCCCCATTTTGTGAGTGGGTTGTTTGATGATTTATTGTTTAGCCTTTGGAGTTCTTTGTAGATTCTAGAAATTAGGCCTCTGTCAGTTGTATAGCTGGTGAAAATTTTCTCGCATTCTGTGGGTAATCTGCTGGCTTTAGTTATAGTATATTTGTCAGTGAAATGAGAGAGTGGGAGGGAGGACAAGGGTGGAGGGATACAAATAGGGACCCAAAAGTAAAAGATACTATAAAACCCTTTATTCTGAACAAGAGGCTAAGACATTGATCCTTCAGCAGGCCCACAGAGGGAACACCTGAGCCACAGGAAACTGGACAGAACATCATGAAGACCAACCTTAATCTTTCCTCCTTCTCTTTCTCTTCTCTCTCTCTCTCTCTCTCTCTCTCTCCTCCCTATACTTACTTTCTGTTTTATCTTATCTTTTTATTCCCTCGCCTTCCTAGGTGCTGACTTATAACTCCCAGTGCCAACATGGGGTTAACTTCAACAATGAGCTGTTGATCCAAGACTTTCCCAAAAAGACAGATTTCTGTCAGAGTTCTTGATGACCCACTAAAGGTTAATGGTAAGACCCTACTGTCGAAGACAGCATACATGTGTGAGACCAAACATGGAGAGACCTGGCCAGAATCTGGAAGAGGATCACTCCCTAGACAATTAGCTAGTCTAGTGCCAGAGGGTGCTACACAAGCAACTGGGGGATTGTGGTAGTTTGAATATATGTCCTCCAATATATTCAGTGTTTTATTAGTTATAGTTTGCATCTGCAATCACCTTGCTAGAGGCAATGTCACTGGGGGCCAGTCTTAAGGTGTGCTGGGTTTGAGATTCTATTGTAAAGATATGCAAAGTGTGCCTAGCAGGAGTTCCTGAAGTGTGCTGTGTGACCCTTTTGGCTGTAGTTTTTGCTCTGTGTGCTGTGTGGCTGGTTGGTTTTTCTCTCTTACTTGGATCTGTGGAAGCAGGCCACTTCTTCTGCCATTATGGAACTTCCCCTGGATCTGTAAGCTTCAATAAATAATATCCCTTCCTCCATAACTGTGCCTGGTCTGGAAGTTCATCTCAGCGAACCTGAAGCTGTCTGCTACAGAAAAGTAGTACCAAGGAGTGTGGGGTGATGCCGGGGCTTTTTTCCCTCCACCACCGGCAGGTAGAGCAGAAGAGAGAGAGAACCGGGCCAGCCGGTTCTCTCGAGGCTGAGCGAGAAGGCGGGTGTCGGCGACTCAAACCCCTCCCCCCCAAAACACCAGGGAGAAAATCCACATTGAGCCGGGAGAAACGTCTAAGGCGGAACTCACTCCTTTATTGTCATGGGGAGGTATTTATATATTTTGAGGAAGGGGGCGGGAAGAGAGGATGAGAGAAAGGTATAAGGGCCAATATTATTTCACCACGTCAGCAGCAGCTGGGCGGAGGCAGTAAGGGCCAATAGTATTTCACCACGTCAGCAGTAGCTGGGCAGAGGCAGTTTCAGCCTAGGTGCTGAGTCACTCCAAGGACAGGTCGCGAAACTCTACTCAGGCTCTGGAAGCTCAACCAGGCCTCACCGGGAGCCAAGTGCAGGTAAACTCTGGCTGGGCCCAGAACCACTAGGCCTTACACTGGGCAGGGCCCAACAGGGTGAGATGAACCTGACCATGTGGATATTCGTCTTTTGGAACTTTTGTTTTGGAGGAATGGGCATGGACTTGGTGCTTGCAACTGAAGATGCCTTCTGGAGTGGTAATCCAAGTTTTATGGACTATTCTGATGGGAGTTTGAGAATGTTAAGTGCAGACAGCATTGAACTTCAAGGCTTGGCTTATGAACTTTCTAAGGGGAAGGAAAGATGGCAGAGGACTTTTTTGGAACTGGGCTACTGGCATAAGGGATGGCTACGTTCTGCTATCCAGGCCCAGAGTGTTTGATTAAACTTAAATTTGTAATGGACTGATGTGCTTGGCTAAAGCTACTGGACTGAGATTTTAGATTTTAAGTTGGAAAACCTCAAGCAAGTTAAAATTATAGAGGCACTGAGACTAGTTTCAGCTGCTATTGTCAACCACATTAGCAATCTTAAGGAAGGTGGAAGAAAGGTGGCCTGACTGCTTTACATTAAAACAATGGAGAGGATGCCTGAGGAAAGACTGTTAGAAATGCAAACTCTTGGAAAGAGTTGACTGGAGAAGGAACCTGATTTTCAAGGCTATGATTTATTTTGTTCCTGAATTAAGAATGTGGCTGTGTCCTGCACACCTGGTATTAGTTTTGAAAGCATGAAAAATGCATGGAGTGGTCATGAATTGCACACGGTTCCAGGAGCCACAGCTGAGATGCGGCATGAGGCAGGGCATGAAGACCCTCAGGAATAGGCTGAAAGAGCCTTTGGAAGATGGACTGTGGTTTGCATGGAGACCTGAATATTTTTTGGATATACCAGGACTGTGCAAAAGGGCTACAATGGAGTGCAGTGTTGGCATGGAATAAAAGTTTTCCCTGGCTACTCTGCCCAGCTGGAGGGGCGGAATTGGAAAACTGGGAGACTGTCAGTCTCTGGTTATATTGAACTTGAACTGCAGAAGTTTGATGACTGCTGATGGTGGTTGAGTTTGCATTGTTCTAGTCTCTCCTTGCTATGCCTTATACCAGTTAAAATGTTTACTCTGTGCCTTTACATGTTGAAAGCATTTAACTTGTTTGATTTTACAGGACTCACTTTCTTAAATTGATCAAGACTGTGAGAGCCTTTGAAATTGGACTGAATACAATTTACAATGTGTGATAGTTATAAATCTATTGGGGGCCAGGAACTAAATCTATTGGGGGCCAGGGGCAGAATGTGGTAGTTTGAATATATGTCCTCCAATATATTCAGTGTTTTATTAGTTATAGTTTGCATCTACAATCACCTTGCTAGAGGCAATGTCACTGGGGGCCAGTCTTAAGGTGTGCTGGGTTTGAGATTCTATTGTAAAGATATGCAAAATGTGCCTAGCGGGAGGCCTGAAGTGTGCTGTGTGACTCTTTTGGCTGTAGTTTTTGCTCTGTATGCTGTGTGGCTAGTTGGTTTTTCTCTCATGCTTGGATCTGTGGAAGCAGGCCACTTCTTCTGCCATTATGGAACTTCCCCTGGATCTGTAAGCTTCAATAAATAATATCCCTTCCTCCATAACTGTGCCTAGTCTGGAAGTTCATCTCAGTGAACCTGAAGCTGTCAGCTACAGGGATAAATGGCTGACATCTGTCCAAACAATTTGCAGTCTAAGATACCCAGCAGGAAACAACCTGACGCAATGCTCAAACAAGTGCAGTAGTGGCACACAGCCATGATGGGTAACCAACTGCTCTTGGTTTGGCTAATAGATCCACTCAGTGGAATGGAACTCATTGCTGGAACTGGGAAATAAGTCAAAACCAGGTATAAAAAATGAGCTTAGTCTCCAAGATTAAGATACCACCAAATGTGGGCTAGAAGGGAGCCTATGCATATAAAATTCCCTCCAAAATATCTATGGCCATCCCATCTATCTAGTACTAACATCTCTCTCCATTGGAGAATTTGCTTATCTTTTTCAAATGGACAACAAACCTGAAGGGAGGATCAGCCAATTACACCTCATGAGGGCCCCAGCTGAAACCATAGAATAACGGAGGGTAAGGGCAAGAATACAGTGTTCATGGTGATCATGACACCAGAAAAAGGCTGAAGGAGATAAACACAGAGAACATCCAACTCCAACTAAGCCAGATACCCAGAGACACAGATACCCAAAACCTCATCACTGAAGAAGAAATAAAATGAACCCAATGTGGCTCAGGGAAATTCACAGAAGAGGGGGCAGAAAGAAGGTTAGATCCACAAGTTGGGGCATTATGCACAGAGACTTGGGCCTACCCCCCAGAACTCTTCACTACCCCCACAATGCATGACCCACATTCCGCATTGATGATGGTCCCTTTGGAAGAGGGAGGACAGGGAGGAGGTAAATGGAGACAACAATATGAATGTAAAATCAGAATAATAGAAATAAAAAATAAATTATAAAAAAGAATATTTTTTGTAGATATATAATGTATTGGTAACATCTTTTCCCTCCTCCCTGCCCCTATTCCACTGGAGGCCCTCCTCAGTGGGGTTGCTGGTATCCCACATGGGGTTGTGGGTTATGCAATGTGGGAGCAGCAGTCAGTTATTGGGAGGGGCATGCCTCTGGGCATGAGGTCCCAACATGTACCTCTTACAATCTTTCCATCCCCTGTTTAACAAAAGTCCATGCATCTTGGTGGGTGTGTTTTAGTTATACTTCAGTGATAAGCTCTGAGGTGCCTCTGGATTTCTACGTTAGTATGTGTTGAGTATACTGTGTGTCGGTATCCTTCACCCTGGTGCTAATTGTCAGGCTCACCATGGAAGAGGCACTCTTGCTGCTCTTCTCCCCACATCCTCTGAGGCTTCCCCTTGGCCTTGACTGGGGTGTGAGGGGTTGTTTATTTCCCAAGGTCTCACTACCTTCTGAAAAAGAAAAACATATACTGCAACGGAGTGAGAAGTCAGCATAGGTTAAATAGAATAACCATTATTACTCTAGGAAGATTTTGATGGATGTAGCCCCTCTTTTAGCCAATGACTAGTGGGACCTTGACATTGGAGAGCATAATCTTGTCTGCTTAGGATTCTGATCTGATTCCCAATTCCAGATATGGGTTCCTTTCCACTGAGTGTATCTCATAGCTAATCATAAAGCCATTGGTTACCCACCAAGGCTGTGTGCCACCACTGCACTGGTGACAGGCTGGTTGCTTCTGAATAGCTAGACCCATGCTTGCTCACACAGTTTTTTCCCCAGTAGCTCATATAGTGCTTTCCAGCACTTGACTGGACTAACTGTCTGGGAGCTGCCTCTGTTCAGGATTCCAGCCAGGTCTCTCCGTATTCTGCGTTGGCAACATATGGTGACTTTTAGACATAGTGTGTTATCTTTTACCTTGGGTTGGTAATCAAGGGCTTTAACAGAAGCCTGTTTTGTTTTGGAGACCTCTCTGATCAACAGCTCAATGTGGGTGGCACCTATTTTTGGTACTGAGAGTCACAGATAAGAGACAAACTTTTTCTGTTGTTTGTTTTTGTTTTTCGATGTAGGGTTTCACTCTAGTCCAGGCTGACATGGTATTCACTATGTAGTCTTCAGGTGGCCTCCAACTCATGGTGATTCTCCTACCTCTGCCACCCCAGTGCTAGGATTAAATACATGCACCACCAAGCCCTGCAAAAGACAAACTTTTTGAGTTTAGCCTTCATCCCACCGAGGGCTCTTTCTTTCTTTCTTTCTTTCTTTCTTTCTTTCTTTCTTTCTTTCTTTCTTCTTTTTTTTTCAGTTTTTGAGATAGGGTCTTGCTCTAGCCCAGGCTGACCTGGAATTCACTATGCAGTCTCAGGGTGTTCTCAAACTAACAGCTAACCTCCCACCTCTGCCTCCCAAGTTCTGGGATTAACAGTGTGAGCCACCACGTCCAGCTCAAGGGTTAAGTCTTTCAGTCCACCTTCAAAGAGAAAGGTTTCTGTAGTACCAGTACATTTTGGGTTTAGTTTTGTGTTCATTTTCCCCCACCTCCTCTTCCCCTCCCCAAACCCTTCTATCCCTGTCATCTGTGCCTCAAGTTGCCTATCTTGTGTGCCAGCAACTCTAGTGGATTCAGAACCTGTACATTTTTATTGGCACATAACCAAACAAAAATAATATAAACAGAATCCAGATTTTTAAAAGCTAAATCATTTTCATTTTTTTTTAACCTTTGTAGCCCTCCCTATCAGGTGCTCCCTCCAATTTCCATAGGTAATGATTAACCTCAATTTTAAATTAATCTTCTTCAAAATTTCTCCATATATAGAAATGCATAAAATTGTATACTGATTAACCTTGGATGTTCTTTAAATTTGTCTTTAAGAATGATAGCCTATTCTGGCTTTCTAAAAATTATTTATCAAGTATGAATTACTTTTTTGAAATTTTTATAACTGCTATTGAAATAATATCATCTCGTAATCTTTAATGTGGTATGTCATTCTATATAAATTTGAGTCTATGATAGATGGCTTCACACATTCATATACAAAAGAATTGTGTGAATGTTTAGGTTTAGGGTTTATTTTTTTATAATACATATGGGCATCCAGCCACTGCAAACACACTCCAGATGCATGCACCCCCTTGTGCATCTGGCTTACATGGGTCCTGGAGAATCAAACCGGGATCCTTTGGCTTTGCTAGAAAACGCCTTAACTGCTAAGCAATCTCTCTAGCCCCATAGGGTTTTTTTTTGTAATACATATACATAATATATTTTGACCATATTAAGCCCCTCATATTCCATACCCACTAATTACCTCTTTTCAGTAAATTCTCTGTTCACTTTCATATCTTTTTTGTCTGAACCACTGCATTAAATTAGTGTTGCTTACATCAGAATGAGTGGGGAGGGGAGGTGGTGTTATTTACTGGAGTACGGACAACTTACCAGTTGCTACCCCACAGAAGAATATGACTCCTCCTGCCCAGCAAACATGAATCACCAATAGCTTCTGTAGGAGTACTTGGGGTTTGTGAGCCACTCCTCATTCATGATGAAATGCCTCATCTATGATTTTTACATTGACATATTTTCAGGTTAGGATTTTATTTAAGAATTTGGATTTATACTGAAGGCTTACATTGTCTTGTATTGTGAAAGTGAAGGGTCTGGCTGAGTATCTAATTGTAATCTCTTTGGAAATAATCATTCAACCAATGAGGCATTACTCATTGACAAAACCATGAAGTAGTGATTCATACTACAATGTAATAAACCTTGAAGGCATTATACCAAGTAAGAGAAACCCTATATTTTATGTATTTTATATATTTGCATTTATAGGAAATGTCTAGAAAAGGTAAATCTACAATTAGTTGTTCCCAGGAGTATATGTGGGGAACAGTTATTGATAGTAAGAGTACATATATAGTCTAATGTTGGGCCCTAAAAGGCCCGGGTGTGAGGCCTAATGGAACTTCCTGAGCCTGACTAGAGTTTGGCAACCTGTCTTTGGCCTATTACTCCCACTTAGGAGTGACTCAGCAAGACCTAAGCCAAAACTGCCTCCGCCCAGCTACTGCTTACATGGTGAAATACTATTGGCCCTTACACCTTTTTCCCATCCTGAGACCCCACCCTCTTTCTCGAGGCTATATAAATATCTCCCTACTACAATAAAACAAGATCTTGCTTCAAGAAGACTCCCGACCCAGTGTGTATTTCTCTCCGGTGCCTTGGAGGAGGGGGTTCTGGGTCGCCGACATTCACCATCCCGCTTAGCCCCAAGAAGGGACTGGCTGGACCGGCTCCTTCTTCAGCCCTACCTGCCAGAGGACCCAGCAGACTGGTGACCCATGTGAGGAACTCTCTTTCCTGCCTATGGAAGAACATGGAATAACACTGACGGGCCAATCGGTCTGTGGGTGAATGTACCCTCCTAAGTTTTGAGGTAGTTTTCATATCTAATGTTCTGACCTTTGCTTCTGTAACCTGTGCTTGCTTATCAACATCTTTTCATTCCCTTTCTCTTTCCTTTCACTTTTGGATTGCCAGCAAGCTGCATCTGCGGTGCCTGTATTTCTGAAAGGGTCATACGTTCCTAGTGGACACACCACGTGGGCAGACCTGGAGGAGACTCGAAGCGTTTTGCCCCCCCCATTTGAGTGGGGGCTCCGTCCTGGAAGACAGAACAAACCTGTTGGGGAGATCTGCTCCCATCTGTACCGTGTTTGGTATCATCCAGCCATCCCCTAAGGACACAGGCTTGTCTGGCCATCATGGATCTAAATCTAAAGTTAATTCTACAACATGTTTATCTATTTTTTGGGCCTTTGTGCTTGTGTTCTATTCGTGTGTATTTCTGTTGCCCTGATTTTACAAATACTCCTCCTGCAATGTGGCTTGAAAGTAAAACAAAAAACCTCCATGGCTTTTGGGACAAAACTCTTGTTTTAGCCCATGGATTAGTTCAATCCCACTTGCCCTAATTGCCAGCCTTAAAGGCTTCTCCGTGGAAAAGTCATTTCTGCCCATAACGAAAGCTGTAAGGAAAAACTGAAACTGGCTCTTAAAATCTCATTCCTGCCAAGGCCGCCACCCAAACCACCACAGGACTGCTGCCTTTTCAGCCCGTAACCGCTGCCTGTGGCAATAGCACTCACAACCACCCCTCCCCCTCTTTACCCTTGGAAGGACCTTGGCCTGATCCATCCTGGACACACCATGGCAGCTGCCAGTTCACTAACACACACCATTGCCCCACGCTTCACTGCCTTCCCATTAACGTAGGGCCGGAGGCAACAGCCAGGCCCTGATACCCTACCCCTCTCTCTCATATGCAAGGCAGGCCAAGTCAAAGGGTCAACACAATTCAAAGAACTATTCCCTGTCGTTTTGGCTTTGGACACTACTGGACTCCAACCCTATCACCCCCTTGATGATTCAAGCCCGCTTCCTACTTAATATCACTTGGGGCTGGTCTTAAGGTGTTGATGGTGGGTTTGAGATTCCATTGTAAAGATATGAAAAGTGTGCCAAGTAGGAGTTCCTGAAGTGTGCTAGAGTTTTTGGCTGTAGTTTTGCTCTGTGTGCTGTGTGCCTGGTTGGCTTTGCTCTCTTGCTTGGATCTGTGAAGGCAGGCCAGATTCTTCTGCCATTTTGGAACTTACCCTGGATCTGTAAGCTTCAGTAAATAATATCCCTTCCTCCTAATCTGGAAAATCTCACATTCCACAGGCATCCCATATAACCCACGGGGCCAAGCCATCATGGAAAGATATAATCAAACTCTCAAGTCTCAATTACAAAAACAAAAGGGGGAATCCCTACACCCACATGACCAACTAAAAAGGCATTATTAACCCTAAATATTTTAAATTTTTCTTAAAAAGATAGACACTTGTCCCCTTTTCAAAAACATTAGACCTCACCCATTACTTACAGATCCATCTGGGTCAAATGGAGGGACCCATTGACTGGGGCCTGGAGAGGACCAAACCCCTTCTCACAGCAGGGAGAGGGTTTGGATGTGTCTTTCCTCAAGAGGAGAAAAGATCCATTTGGGTACCAGCAAGAGACCTAAAATATTTACCCCAACAAAGGGTCAATGACAATCACCTCTCCCGGGAGTGTTCCACCCCTGAGAACTGTGCCTCTGTTTCTTCCCCATGGACAATTGGAGATGTGGATGCTGCTAGACCCAAATGATGCCAGGAAAGCTCCAGGAAGATTTGGAGAGGAGGAGACGGGACTTCCAAGAAAACCCGCTGTGGACAGGCTTACATGGCTTCTTACCCTACCTTTTCCCTCTCCTTGGACCCCTCCTTCTCCTCCTTCTTATCCTCACTGTTGGGCCCTGTGTAATTAATAAAATTACACAATTCATTCACCAATGGCTAGAGGCAATTAAACTTCATCAGGTTGAAATACATTACCACAGGCTCGCAACTCAGGAGCCGGGCTCTTCCTGAGACTGGCTGTCCTCCTAGCGTCCCTCCCCTGTCCTCCATCAAACCAATGATGGGTAAGATCTCAGACAGGCTGAGACAACCTAAGACAGGTCATGGAGTGGATTTTTGACAGGCTGGAGGCATGATACCCAGTGACGGGTAAGATCCCCAGAGGGGGACAACCTAAGACAGGGGCCATGATTTCCGCCATTCTTACAAAAACAAAAGGGGGAGATGTTGGGCCCTAAGAGGCCCAGGTGTAAGGCCTAGTGGAACTTCCTGAGCCGGACTAGAATTTAGCGACCTGTCTTTGTCCTATTACTCCCGCTTAGGAGTGACTCAGCAAGACCTAAGCCAAAACTGCCTCCGCCCAGCTACTGCTTACATGGTGAAATACTATTGGCCCCTACACCTTTTTCCCATCCTGAGACCCCACCCTCTTTCTCAAGGCTATATAAACATCTCCCTACTACAATAAAAAGAGTTCCTGCTTCGACAAGTCTCCCGACCCAGTGTGTTTTTCTCTCCAGTGTCTTAGAGGAGGGGGTTCTGGGTCGCTGACATTCACCATCCTGCTCAGCCCCAAAAAGGAACTGGCTGGACCAGCTCCTTCTTCAGCCCTACCTACCGGGGGAACCGACAGTCTAATAAGAGTAACATAACTGTTTTAAAACTGAACTGTGATATTCAACTAAATAAATTTAGTTGCAAAGTCACTAAATTATACATTATAATTGAGTGTCTTATATGGTATGCAAAATATGCCTTAGTAAATTTATTATTAAAATATATGGACAACTTTACCCCAAGTGATATTTTAAAAAATTATTTAAAAATATTTTAAAATGCACTTAATTTACAGGTAGCCCAGAGGCAATTAGGACTACATAAGTGTCTATCAATCATCCAAAACCAATTAGTAAGAAAAAAAATGAATCCATATAAGTAATTTGCATGTAGCATAGCCTTGTGATAGGAAAAGGACTACTTGTCATTATCTGAATGTACAAAAAATAATAACTAAGATTTTGTAAGGGCCTCAATGAAGGAACCATATTCCCTATACCTGTGATTCTTCCTCACAGCTCTATGCAAAGGCCTCACACAGGCTCTATGCACCAACTATGATCCTGCTTCATACTTCCACACCTAACGGGCCCCTGGAACTGTGTTTTCACTTCATGATCCTGTTGACTGACTTGTCATGCTTCTTAAACCAATAGAAGATGGGAGTTACCATCAATTTGTGCATCCATGGGGGAGTAAATCCCCAACTTGAGTAGAAGGAAACTCCTTCAGCATCCTTTTCTTAGCCTTCCCCCCATTCAAAAGAATTTGCATTCTTACTAGTTTGAGACTATGGAGGACAGCACTCTTCTTTTGACTCACTGAAGGGCCGTTGGTTCATGTTGAATGTTGATAATCTCTTAAACAATTACATATGAAGTGGCCTAAAACCAGTCTTTGTAACTGGGGCTTTGAACTTGCTTACATTTCTTTGTGGACCAATCTTTTCAGCTTATAATGGTGGAAGAAGCTGCTTAGTTCCATTCATCCAAGCAGAGAGAAGCAACTGCAGCAAGCAAAACACTGACAAGCAGCAGACACACACTACCAGAACACCTTTGGGCTGGAATTCAGATCTCCTCCAAACACCTCCTTAAGGATAGAATCCAGGATTTTCCCCAGTTACATGCCCCCCTATAACAGGAATCTGCCTGCTAGGGGCTAAAGTTGCAAACTTCATTTGATCAAGACTCCTGAGTATATGGGGCCATCCATTTACATTATCACATTCAAATTACCACAACTCATTTAACTGTCCATTTGGATGTTCAACCATCAAAACATAAAAGGCAAAGCCAATGAGGACATAGGGAACACGATAGTTTGGTCCCTGCTCCTGGTTAAGGTATGCTCCAGGAGGTTATAGAACATCTCTAAAGGGTAAGTCACCTGTTCTTGATCCAAGGGTCCATGAAGTCCTGGTGGTTAGACCTGAACCAAGAGGAGTGTCAAGACTCCTCAATGCTTTCCCAAAATGCTACATGGTCAGGAAGACCTCAACTCATTCCACAAGGTTACACAAATAATAAAGGAGTCATGTGGCTCCTCCCAGGTCCCTAAAAGTCACTCCCAAAGAAAACAACTGACATATATATATTTATAACATTAATATTGGGACCAGAGAGATGGCCAAATGGTTAAGGTTCCTTCCCAAAAATCCTGATGGCACAAGTTCATTTCCCCACTATCCACATAACGTCAGATGCACAAAGTGTTACATGCATCTGGGGTTTGTTCCCAGCACCTGGAGATCTGGAAGCACTAATGCACCCATTTTCTCTCTCTGTTTGGCGATGTGCACACACCTTTAATCCTAGCACTCAGGAGCCAGAGTTAGGAGGATTACAATGAGTTTGAAGTCAGCCTGACAATGCATAGTGAATTCTAGGTCAGCCTGGGCTGGGGTCAGACCTTACTTTGAATGTAAATCTTTTCTGCCTACTTATTCTTAAACACCCAGAAGGAGAGTATAAGCAGAGAATAAAATGATTTATAGTAATAAACAAAGCTTCAGGCTTACAGGTTTCCCCAATTAGTTCCAAATAAAGACATACTAAGATTATCATGCCTTTCCCATCCATAAACAAAATATCATATTTATGTGGCCAGTTCTCATTAACTATGTTTCTCTGACAAAGAAATAGCTGCTCAAAAATTCTGATTTCATCCAACATTAAAACACCTACAAGGGCTGGAGAGATGGCTTAGCAAAGGACCCAGGTTCAATTCCTCAGGACTCATGTAAGCCAGATGCACAAGGGGGTGCTTGCATCTGGAGTTTGTTTGCAGTAGCTGGAGGCCCTGGCACACCCATTCTCTCTCTCTCTCTCTCTCTCTCTCTCTCTCTCTCTCTCTCTCTCTCTCCCTCTCTCTCTCTCTCTCAAATAAATAAAAATAAAATATTTTTTAAAAACACCTACAAAAGGCCTACAACTGAGAATCAAGACCACTGCTGTTCTAACATGGGTATCAAATACTTTTCAAAGCTCTCTCATCTCTTTCTCCCTCCTTACAATGTACCTGAAAAAGATATCAAACTATAATCTTAGTCACTCTGACAGTCATCAAAGTTCTTGCTCATGTCATACCTTAAGAGTCTAAAGAGCCTGTTAGGTCAGACACAAACAGATGCTGCAGGTCCTCCTGTAAGCCACTGACAGACTGAAAGTTCTTCCTCAAAAGCAAATAAGTCTCCTAATAGCATTAATTCTGATGTTTTAAAATATCCCTGTGCTGGCTTCTCTTTGTCTTATACTTAGGCTTCAAAATACTATGTTTTTGTATATATTTATTATGCCTGCTCCCCATGGGGGGAAATCATTTCCTACAGTCTTGATAACTATCCTAATGTTCAAGTCGTTTATCTTTTGGAAATGTTATCTCAGGTACCAACAAAAATTCAAAGAAAACATCTGGTGATAAGACATCACATGGACTTACAGACCAAAACCAAGACTTTCTGTCGTGGGTCTTTATATAAAATTTCCCTTTAAGAATGTCTGAATTGCTGTTCCCACTGCAACACATCCATCTAGCTCAAAGCAAGTGAGTTAGGGTTATTTTTTGGGAGGAGGGTGGAGAATGAGAGGAATTCAGAATAATTTAGTCTGCATTTAGTAGGTAGTGAGTCAGGGTTATAAATCCCAAAAGAATATCACTAAAGACAAGCCCAGAGAACAGAGTCCAGATTCTCAATTTCAATGAGCCCAGATTCACCAATATACTGGTTGACCACTAGATCTTGTACCCTTGTTCATTTTTTCATAAAAAAATACACATTATAAATAGCCAATTCCATCCATACCAACCTAATTTACATCCCCAAGAATGGAACCCCTATGTACATTCAAACCAACCAACCTTATCTATGCTTCTTTGATGCCTAATTTACATACCTAATAATGTAAAAACCCCTGATGCAAGTCACCAAGTTCCCTCTCGTGTTCCCTCCCAATTTGGAAATTTTCTGCTTTACTTTTTTTCTAAAATGAAGTTTTTCTTAACTTGCCCTTTTGCTGTGTCTGCACCTATCAACTCTTTGCAGGTCTGAAGACAATGAATTCAGGAGCTACTGGCTTAGGGCTTTCTAGTGACCATTGATTATCTGGCACTCTAACTCCTAAACCAAGCCAATCTTGAGCTGAGAAAGATTGCATTGCTCTCAAACCTATACTAGTAATACAAGATTTTGTAGAATTGTCTGGAGAGGGTTGTAATGAAGTATGCTAAGAAATAATGCATATTTTGAATGTTTGGAAGAATTTTATAGTTTTTTAAACATAGTAAGAATCCAGATCTCTACAGTAATCTTTAACTCTCATGATTTTCTTGGTAACATGGTGACACTAAGTGATAGGACTTGTGTCACAGGAAACATTCCATTAGGTAATGCTCATATTTTTGCAATTTGTTGGGGTTTCTTTTGATACTGTTACAACTCATTTTCCCATTTTCTTTTTAGAAGAATTTTTTTTTAATTTTTTTACTTTATTTATTTGAGAGAGATACAGAAATAGGCAGGTAGAGAGAGAGAGAGAATGGGTGCGCCAGGGCCTCCAGCCACTGCAAACGAACTCCAGATGCATGCACCCCCTCATGCATCTGGCTTATGTGGGTCCTGGAGAATCGAGCCTCGAACCGGGGTCCATAGGCTTCATAGGCAAGCGTTTAACCGCTAAGCCATCTCTCCAGCCCTAGAAGAATATTTTTAAATGATTACAAGGTTTTATTGCTTTAAACATGGAGGATCTAGTTTGAAATATATTTTGTGCATCCTTTTTATCTGTCAAAGAAATCATTATCTTCAAACTTCTCCATATTCTGCCCTATGTGATGAACCACAGGGAACACTCTTCTCTGAGCAGGTAGTTAAACAGCCTTTCAACTCAACTCTCATTTTTACTTGACAAATTTAGTTCCTATTATATAAAAATTCTCCTATTTCCCCAAATGTTCAGTTTCCTAGAAGGCACTGTATGAGTTGCTTTCTCATTGTTGTGAACAAATAACAGATCATAGCAACTTAAGTAAGGAAAGGGTTTATTTTGGCTCATTTTTGATGGCATATAAGTTTATTATGGTAGAGAAAGGCTGTCAGGGCTGGCTTCTCACATTTCAGCCATGATTCAGAGAGCAAAGAGGAAGGTGGACTGGGATACAAACAAGTGACACACTTCCTCCCCTATGGCTCCATCTTGAATAAATTCCACATTCCCAAACAGTAGGACAAGCTAGAAACCAAGTGGTCAAACATTTGAACATATGGGGGATATTTTACATTCAAACCACAAGCACCTAGCTCATTTGTTACTTGCATATGTGTTCATTTTAAATTCATAATCACAGCAATCCTACCAGCTATAATCTCATCTGTTTATTTAGAATTAAATACATGTAAAGGATAAGCCTCCAAAATTTCACAAGAAGTCTCTATGGCATAGGAAACTTTAAGCTGACCAATTTTAACCTGAGTATATGACCTATTGTTAAACATTAGCCAACATGAAACAGAACAGTAGGAGTAGATTAATCAAATTCCCCCTTCTCTTTAAGAAAATAGAACATCCCACCAGTAAAGGGGAAAAATAACAAGTGTACCATATGCAGTTATTTTTGGAAAGACTGCCATGTGTCCAGTTTTTGACCTGTAAGGCTGTACCTGATCAAAGATTGCATCAAGGAGTACAGAGCACTGATGGAGAGTCATGCAGGGGAGGACATAATGTTGTTTTCCTGGACAGACTGTACTTGCCAGAGGCCAGGTGAATAATTTAGGCCAAGTTGTGAAGTGGAACTGGGCCAAAACATTTCAATGCTAGTGAGAGATGCTTTAGACTTTCTTTGTTTTTCTTTGTGTACCACACATATTGATGTTTGCAAGGTTGTTTGTACAATGAGTGAAGATCCATGGGAGATAAATGGAGAGCAAAGAAAGTTTGGATAGACAATGGATTCTGAATTACTGTATTCTTTCTACAAGTGGCATTATATCCATGTTTCAAGACATAATGGAGCACAAATTCCACCATTAAAAATGTGAAGTCCAGGGCTGAAGAGATGGCTTAGCCATTAAGGCACCTGCCTCCTAAGCCTAAGAACGCTGGTTCCAATCTCCAGGTCCCACGTTTAGCCAGATGCTAAAAGTGACTCAAGGGGGCAATGCTGCACTTGACCACAAGGGGGCACACGCATCTGGATTTTGTTTGCAGCAGCTGAGAGCCTGCTGGCGGGCCCATCTCTATCTGTCTCTCTCTCCTTCTCTATCTCTCTCTGTGTCTCTCTCTAAAAAAAAATGTGAAGTCCATGTTTGGTGAACTTGGAATGCCTGAAGGAATCATTGTAAGCAGAAAAAGTGTGGTGAAATTAGTTTAGTGTTTAAGACAAATGCCACCTATGTGAAATTGCTGGCCCACTGTTACTATGAGATACTGTAGGTCAGCTCTAGCTAGATATCTGGTAAATGATTTGTGCAACCAGAGCCAAAATCAGGTATGGGGGGGGGTAAGGAATTTTTTGGCATTGGGCACAAATTGTATTCTTTTCTAGTCCTACTGAATGGGAGTCACACTGGAAAAAACCTAGGAGCTAAAATTTTTAATAGCATCTTCCATTCCATAGAAGTATATTAACTTCCAACATCTTCTGAATGAAAGACTATTAATGTGGAGATGAGAATAGTGTGGATTCCCAGCCACAGGTGAGGTGTACCCATACTGAAGAGGTTGCTTATTTGATAACTTTTTTTTTTGGGGGGGGAGGCGGGATTCAAGGTAGGACCACACAGCCTAGGCTGACCTGGAATTCACTATGTCGTATCAGGATACAGGATTTTTTAAAATGAG
The DNA here is from genome assembly GCA_036365145.1 of Orientallactaga sibirica. Classification (NCBI taxonomy): domain Eukaryota; kingdom Metazoa; phylum Chordata; class Mammalia; order Rodentia; family Dipodidae; genus Orientallactaga; species Orientallactaga sibirica. The sequence goes on from JAEOAD010000005.1 coordinate 56,206,371, forward strand.
GAATGCTAGAAATTTTGTTTTGTCGGGGTCTAATTATTCTAGCAACAAATTGAAAAAGTACAGTTTCAAATTATGATCTTTTGTCCTTGTGAATATTTTCCATTGTCTTTGCAGCAATGAAGAGCAAATCAGGCCATATTAGGGTAGTATCTTTCAATTTGTATAACTGACACATCAATTTAACAATGATTCCAAAATGCTTTGTAGTATACAGATTTACTTGTTTGAAAGTCAAGCATTGTGCAACATTAGATTTACAGGATTGGTTCTATTATATACACTCAGATGGTGATTCATATTATTCTTCTCTGTTAAGTACTTTTTCTGATTTGTGAAAACATTTCTACACAGCTTAGACTTTTCAGCATTTATACAGTGTGTATTGCAACCAAAGTTATTGTCATTACTATAATTTTGATTAATACAGTAATTAGTAATTTTAAGTAAAATTAAGTAATTTTAAGTAATTTTAAAATTACTATTACAGGGCTAGAGAGATGGCTTAGTGGTTAAGGCACCTGCCTGCTAAGCCTAAGAACCCGGTTCCAATCTCCAGGTCCAACGTTTAGCCAGATGTAAAGTGACATAAGGGCCCAATGCTGCACTTGCCCACAAGGGGGCACACACATCTGGATTTCGTTCACAGCAGCTGAGAGACTGCTGGCATGCCCATCTCTACCTGTCTCCCTTTCCCTCTCTGTCTCTCTCTCTATGTCTCTCTCCAAAAATAAATAAAAATTAAAAAAAATTTTTAAATTACTGTTACAGCTAACTAATGTCTTATACCACCCATGGAAAATACACTTACCTCCCCATCTGGTCCCAACTAATGAAATAATAACTGTAGTCTCAAGAATTGACAAAATTTGGCCATATCCTGCCTATACAACATTCCTCCATGTGGGTTGAAGGGAACATCTATAAAGAATCCAGGTCCTTTGTAATGTGCAAAGGAATAAGTTTCCTTCACTCTGATTGATGGAACCAACTTCTTTCTGGGTGAAGTCCCAAAGGGCTATGTGTGTGTATGTTTAAACAAATGACAAATTATGCAACTCTTTAATCACATCTTTAATGTTTTGTCAAACATAAGTTCTTAGTGTATACTATTGACTCTTACTTAGATTTGAAAGGTGGAGACAAGAGGATCAAGGTCATCCTCAGCCACAAATAGAGTTCAGGGCCCTCCTGGGCTACATAAAAAACAAAACAAAAAAAAGGGGTGAGCACAATTTGTCAAAATTTTCAGGGGAGAGATGGCTTAACAGTTAAGGTGCTTGTCTGTGATGCCTAGTGGCCAATGTTTGATTCTCCAGACCCCACTTAAGCCAGAACCACAAAGGTGAGCCAAGCGCAAGGTTCCACATGCTGACCATGTGGTGGGTGGCATGTCTGAACTTTGATTGCAATGGTTGAGGTGCCCTGGTGCCCCAATTCTCTCTCTCTCTCTCTCTATCTATCTCTATCTTTATCTCTCTCTGTGTCTAAAAAATAAAAAAATATTTAAAAAAAATCTCCAGGGGGAATGTTAGATATCATGTCACAGACAAAACTCTCTAGTTCAATGGTAAAATAAAACAGGAAACTTGGACTAGAGAGATAATTCAGCAGTTGAATCACTTGCCTGCAAAGCCTAACACAGGGTCAGTTCCCCAGTACCCACATAAAAACAGATGCACATATAGCCATGCATCTGCAGTTTGTTTGAAGGGGCTACTCCAATTTCTCTCTCTCTCTCTCTCTCTCTCTCTCTCTCTCTCTATATATATATATATATATATATATATATATATATATATATATATCTGCTTGCAAATAAGTAAATAAATAATAATTATAAACTTTATCATACAGAACAGGAAAATATGCAAGTCTTTCCCAGAAGGACTGGTAGGATTAATTAATTTTATTATTTATTATTCTGTTTTTTTCAGTAAACTTAATACTAATCCCTGATCTTACTCTTTATTTTTTCTTTCCTCAGAAACACACAGTAACTAATACATTAGTGCATATAGCATTATTGGTGTTTTTTAATTCCTTAAATGATTGGTGTTTAGAATGTGATTTTTTTCTTTAATTGATTATTATTTCATTTTCATGATTGGTCTACTCTTTAACAATAATGGATTTTTATGATTTATTTATTTATTTATTTATTTATTTATTTATTTATGTATTGGAGAGAGACACAGAGGGAGACAGACAAAGAGAGAGATGGAGAGGGAGACAGATAGAGAATGGGCACACCAGCAGTCTCTCAGATGCTGTGAATGAAATCCAGATGTGTGTGCCCCCTTGTGGGCAAGTGCAGCATTGCGCCCTTGCATCACTTTGTATCTGCCTAAACGTGGGACCTGGAGATTGGAACCAGGTTCTTAGGCTTAGCAGGCAGGTGCCTTAACCACTAATCCATCTCTCCAGCCCATAATAATGGATTTTTACTAAACATTGTATACTGAAAGTAGTAGTGGGGACTAGGCCTGTTGTTGCTAGTACCAGTTAAGTATCCCACCTTATTCCCCCTTGAACATTTAAAATAATTTCCCTGAGATAATTAGCATGATTATAAACATCTTAAACCAATTACCTAACTCCTGATGTGCAATTATCATTGCAAAAACACAAAACACCCACACACGCACACACATGAAAAAGAAGACATTCTAAAAATACTAAACACATGGGAATAGCCAGCAACAAGATTAAATTAGATAAAAATCCCAGAAAATGATTGATTATAACTATGTTCAGAGGAATAAATTAAGAAACAAAGAAACTCCACTCTTGAATGATTTCAAAGACAACAAAGGCAGAAGAATGAAATGAAGTAAATACGGGATTTGAAAGTGAAATTCACTGAAGACAGCTACACTGAAAAACTGAAAATGTAAACTTTAATAAGTATTTTAAAAAAGGCTATACAAAGCCTCACCAGTAAAATTTATGAGGGGAAGACAAAGTATCAGAACTTGAAGACAAAATAGTATTTAAGTCAATGAATCATTGGCACATAAGAAAAGAATTTCATGCAAAAAAAAACACAATAATTATTTTTAATTAAAACAGAGCAAAAAGTTTGAAAATCTAGGAATAGAGATGACCAGGCAATATAAGAAGCATTTATAACACAAATCAAGACTAGTGAAGAATTTCACCTCATAATATTATATTAAGAAAGTAAACAGAAAGCTATAAGAAAGGAACTCTAAATCACCTGTCAAGATAGACCTGTTAAAATACCAGCAGATTTCTTATACAAAAAATTAAAAGTCAGGAAGTATGTAGCAGTGTATTTCAAGTCATGAAAGACAACAACTGTCAATCCAGATTACTATAACCAGCAAAACTCCCCTTCATAATTTAAAGACAATAAAAATTTCTACAATAAGAACCAGGTAATGAATTTGTGACCACTAAGTCAACGTCTACAGAAGATACTTGAAGAAATCTTCAGAGGGAAGGGAAAGATAATCATATTCCTCAAAGTGCCTGGGAGAATAAATGATAAAATGAGAGCAGTTAAGCAAATGAGGAATAGGAAAACACAAAACACAGCACCAGAAACAAAAATGACAGGAACTAGAACCCATTTTCCAATAACAGTTCTTAATATGAATAGTCTCAATTAATCAAAAGACAAACAGTTCATTAAAGATGATCCATTTTCCATTAATTAAGGAAACAATCTATGAAGATGACATTACAATTTAAAACATGTAGGTACTGATCAAAGGTGAACTCAATTTCATAAATGAACACTACTAAATGTAGACACAAACTACCATGACAAGATCATAGTGGATGGCTTCAATACCCTGTTGTTACCAGTGGTCAGGTAATTCTAACAAAAGGTAAACATTATGAAAGGGATCAAGTACCCAATTGCAGAACCATCCATCCATTCCTTAAAATATCATCTTGAGTGCAACAGTTTCTGAATCATTATCTCATATTCTTCTTATCCCAAAAGGGTTATTCCTGAGTATATCTGAGTTCCTTCTTCTAAATTGCCTGATCTGAGTTAGCCTATATTATTATTAGATCTCTGAATGTCTTCTAGATTCCATCACAATAACCGTTTGTGATTTTTGGAAGGAAGTCAGGTTTAAACTTACTGATATATAAATAAAGTCAATTCTTTTGGGACATAATTAGGAGCTAGCTATTTTAATGGTGTGTTTCACATGAAGGCAGAATCTCTGAATCCTGTCTTTGGATCTAGTGGTGAGGGCAATAGATCGTTTCTTTATGAGTAACACTCACAGGCTAGATGTTGAGTGCTTAGTGGAGATGCAACAATAGTCAGAGTGCCTCCTCTGGTCTGAATCACTGGTTAGAAGCTTCAGGGTTAAGGGAGCCCTATGTTTCTGAACAAGATGACCTGAAATAGAGATTCTAGCCAATTTTCATATTGGTTCAGTTACTTGGGTTTCTTGGATTTCTTTCAAACTTTCATAGACTTGACAAGTAGACACTGATTGTATTATAAACATACAAGAGATTTGAAATGTACTCCCAAAACTCTTCAGTGATTTAGGTAACTAGGCTGATTAGCAGCCAAAAAAAAAAAAAAAAAAAAGAACTATTCAAATATCACTCCAAAACCCTTGAGTACCCTGTACTTCTAAGAAAACCCTGGATTTACATAAATTATACTTTAAGGCAATGCCACATCTAGTATCCACTTCAATATTTGGCTTTCTGTCCCATCCCAGAAATATTAACATTATGGTCTCTTTTTCATGGTTTCCATGCCTAACTACATCTACGTCTCATCTATATGATGTAAAAACAGACCAGTGACCAGGAGTGATGCTGTAACAGCAGTATACAATAATGGTTATGGAGTAATGAATCAATAGCCTTTAAATTTTTTTTCAGGAAACTGAAGTATATATGTAGTTTTTAAAGATACACAAAGTAGAGAGTCTTAATAGATTTAAATTTTTATTCTCATTTTCCCTACTTTATTCTTTGGATTTCCATTTTGTCTGAAAACATTCTCATGCCTTATCTATATTGGCATTATAACTGTACTTTGTTACTTCTCTTATTTCAAGTTTATGAAATCAAATAGTCTCCCCACCTCCTGCTGAGGGATGATCTACCTGGAAACACATGGTAGGTGCCTCTCATGACCCATTTTACAGCCTTTGGGAAGGACACAGAATACTGTGCCCTATCTTCCCTGGGCCATCTCTGTTTACCCTAATCAAGGATACCATAGATCAAGAAATCGAGTTAGCTGGAAAGCTACGGTTGAGGGAAAGTGGACAAGATAGCCTCCAGAACTCTGTCCCTAAGTCCATTGTCTCTCATGAGGAAGGTCAAGTGTGGCAATAGAAAGATAGCTTGAGTTTATTGTATTGCTATAATCACTGTTTCAGATTACTCCTTTTAGCAATAATTGTTCTTATTTTTACAAAGAAAGAATGATTTTGAATGACCGTGAATACTTTTCCTACAGTACAACTATAGGAGGAAATGAGGATGGGGGGAGGGTGTCAGCACAGGTGGATAACTTTTTTTTTTTTTTTTCTTTTTGGCATATCAGAAACTTTCTTAAACAGGGCCCTACATTCCATTCACCTGTGCAATTGGAAAAGATAAGTGTACCCTGCACTATTGTAACAAACATCCTGAAGTAGCTCTTCTGCAGAGTGGATCAGATGTCTGCCTTCTCAGTATGGATCAAAGCTATTTTCATCAACTTAGCCTTTGCTCTCTATTCTGGAGAGTGAATTTCATTATACTGTGTGGACAGCTTCACATTGTCCCAAGGGGCAGTAAACATCAGTTGTAACATAGGAGTGAGGTCATACTTTCATTGCATTACATATAGTTGATAAACTGGTAAAACAAGAAAAAATAATATCATAACATCCTTCTCAATAGCCTGTCAGTTTTTAATTTTAATGCATTGGAAAAAAAGAAACAAGAACTATCATATGCAACAAGCTAGAAATTTACACTTTGTCCATTGTTGAACCAAAGACTTTTGACCAATTTTTTATAGTTGGTATTATCAGGATATCAGATTCTGTAACAAGTGCAAGGAAGGGATAATGTTTCTACAGCTGACAATCTTTTTTGTTTTTTTGACAATTTCTGTACTTACAGAAAATAAACCGTATTTCCCTCCCCTCCCCCTTCCCCCTTCAGAACTCCACTCTCCATCATATCACTTCCCTCTCTCCATTAGTCCTTCTTTTAATTTAATGTCATCATCTTTTTCTCCTATTATGAGGATCTTGTGAAGGTATTGCTAGGCACTGTGAGGTCGTGGATATTGAGGCCAATTTCTGTATGGACAGTTGTATTTTAAGGAGTCATACACTTCCTTTGGCTCTTATGTTCCTTCCACCACCTCTTCCACAATGGACCCTGAGCCTTGGAGGGTGTTATAGAGATGTTTCTGTTCTGGACATTCCTCCATCCCTTCTTCCCAGCACTATGTTGCCTTTGCATCATCCCTGTGGTCATCGCCATCTGGAAAGAGAAGCTTCTCTAACCAGAAGTGAGAGTATCATTAATATATGAACATTAAGTGTAGTGCTTTCAGGGCAGTTTGGTGTGAGTAATATATACATTTAGCCAGACAAGAGCAGGCTTTATACCCAGAAGGCTCATGACCTCCCCTGCCATAGACTTTTGCTTAGTTTTTTCAGTACCAGGCATGTATTCCCTCCCATAGAGCAGGCCTTCAGTCCAATTAGAGAGCAGTTGGTTTCCCCCAGAGCAGACATGCCACTATTGCACCCATTTGATCATTTGGCCTGTCTGGCCAAACTTGAAGTTTCCAGTGTCCACTGTTTTCATCGCTGATGACTTCTGTCTCCCATACATCTGCATGCAGTGCAGCTTTTACCAGATTTCAGTTGGCTGGTATATGGGGAGAAGATTTTCTGCTCAGCACCAGCTTGATTTCTCAGTGACCTTGCCACTCAGGCAAGTGAAGTCTTCAGCAGTAGGGTCTTACCATCTGTTTCTCAAGGGAAACCAAGGACCTTGGCAATAGCCTGTAATGTTTTGGAGGCAACAAGGACCTCCCTGGCCAACAACTCACTGGAAGGTATCCCATTCCTGGCACTGAACATTTTATAGTAACAATCTATAGCTTCTGGATATGCCATGTTGTATTCTCATCATCATTTGATTCTATGAATTTCTTGATTTCCTTTTTAATTTCTTCAATGACCCATACATCGTTCAATAATGTACTGTTTAGTTTCCATGAATTTCTGCATGCTCTGCAGTTTTTCTTGTTGAAATCCATAAATTCATAGAATCTAATGATGATGAGAATACAATATACCTAAACCTTTGGGAAACAAGGCAGTCCTAAGAGGGAAAATTATAGCATTAATGAGTATATTAAGAAATTGGAGAGTTCACAAGTAAACAATTTACTGCTTCACATTAAGGTCTTGGAAAAATAATAAAAGGAAAACCCTAACTCAATAGAAGGGAAGAAATAATAAATTTTAGGGCAGAAATTAATGAAATAGAAGCCAAAAAAAAAAAATCCAGAGAATCAATGAAACAGAATTGGCTCTTTGATAGGTTAAAGAAGATTGATACACCCCTAGAAAATCTCACCAGAAGAGAGAAGACACAAAAATTAATAAAATTAGAGATGAAAAACTCACCATTACAACAGATATCAAAGAAATTCAGAAAATCATAAGAACAATACTTTAAGAATATATATGCCTCCAAGTTTGAAAATCTGAAAGAAACAGATGTTTTCCTTGATTCATATGACCTACCAAAATTAAATCTAGATGAGATTAAAAAAATTTAAATAGACCTATAACAATTACAGAGATCCAAGCAGTTATAAAAAGTCTCCCTACTAAAAAAGGCCCAGATCGTTTCACTTTTTAATTTTACCAAACCTTTATGGAAGAACTAACACCATTGTTTCTCAAACTTTTCCATAAAACATAAAAGGAAGGAATTCTACCAAACTCCTCCTACAAAGTCAGCATCATCCTGATATAAAAATCATACAAAGACAGAATTTTTTTTAAAAAGAAAATTACAGACCATTTTCCCTAATGAACATAGATGCAAAGATTCTGAACAAAATATTGACAAACAGAATACAAGAATATATCAGAAAGATTATTCACCCCAACCAAGTAGGCTTTATCCCAGAGATGCAGGGATAGCTCAACATACACAAATTGATAAATGTAATAAACTGTATAAATGGACTGAAGGACAAAAATCACGTGATCATCTCAATAGATGCAGAAAAGGCATCAGTGATGAAAGAAGTCATCAGTGGTGAGAACAGTGGACACTGGAAGCCTCAAGTTTGGCCAAACAGGCTAAGTGACTGAACAGGTGCAGTAGTGGCATGGCTGGGGAAAACCAACTGCTCTCTAATTGGACTGGAGGCCCACTCTCTGGCAGGGAATACATGTCTGGTACTGAAAACCTAATCAAAAGCCTATGGCAGGGGAGGTCATGAGCCTTAGTGGTATATAGCCTGCTCTTGTCTGACATATATATATAATCACCAAACTTCCCTTAAAGCACTACACTTATGTTCATATTCATATATTAGTGCTCCTCTCACTTTTGGTTAGAGAAGTTTCTCTTTTCAGATGGTGTTGACAATTGGTATGACCCAAAAGGCCACATAGTGCTGAGAACAAGTGACAGAGTTTAGTTCAGCACTGAAACATCTCTATCACACCCTTTAAGGCTCAGGGTCCATTGCAGAAGAGGTGGCAGAAAGAATGTAAAAGCTGAAGGAAGGATACCACCCCTAACAATGCAACTGCCCAGACAGAAATTGGCCTTGATATCCATGACCTCACAGTGCCTAGCAATGCCTTCACAAGACCTTCATAATAGGAGAAAAAGATGATGACATCAAAGTAAAAGAGAGACTAATGGAGAGAGAGAGGGGATATGATGGAGAGTGGAGTTGTGAAGGGGAAAAAAGGTGAGGGGAGGGAAATATCATGGTTTATTGTCTGTAAGTATAGAAGTTGTCAATAAAAACATTAAAAATTTAAAAAGACTGAACCTAGAGCCTTCTTTCTCATCATGCACAAAAATCAACTCCATATGGATTAGAGACCTCAGTATAAAATGCAAAACTCTGAAACAATGGGAGGAAACAATAGGAAGAACACTCCAAGATAGGCATAGGGAAAAACTTTCTGAACAAGACTCCAGTAGCCCAGGGACTAAGACAAACATTTAACCAATGGAATCTCATGAAACTAAAAAGCTATTGCACAGCTAATCAAACCATGAGCAGAGCCAACAGACAATCTAGAGAATGGGAGCAAATCTTCACCAACTACACATCCAACAGAGATTTAATATCTAGAATATACAAAGAACTCAAAAAATTAAGCAATAAAAATCAGTAATCCCAGTCAAAAAATGGAGCAGAGAACTGAACAGAGAGTTTTCAAAAGAAGAAACACAAACAACCAAAAAGGTTCTAAAAATTAGAAAAATTAGAAAAATTAAAAACTACTTTGAGAGTCTGGCATGGTGGTGCACACCTTTAATCCCAGCACTTGGGAGGCAAAGGAAGGAGGATAGCTGTGAGTTCGAGGCCATGCTGAGACTACATAGTGAATTCCAGGTCAGTCTGGACTAGAGTGAGACCCTACCTCAAAAAAAAAAAAAAAAAAAAAAAAAAAAAAAAAAAAAAAAAAAAAAAGAAAAGAAAACCTACTTTGAGATTCCACTTAATTCCTCTCTTCTCAGAAAGTCTATCATCAAAAAATCATGTCACTTTGGTCATTCAAATCCCATCAAAGCAGAAATCTGTAGAGAATTCAACACTGTCAGATTTCTATTACAACCACCAAGACTCAGAGAATATTGCGGGAGAAGGGGTAGAAAGATTGAAAGAACCATAGGATAAGTAGGAGTAGCTTGAGGCATGTTCTCTTCCCCTCCCCAAAGACTGACCTAGATCTTTGGATTTTCACAGTGAATACCACTAATACCACTGAAGAGGTCCCTCAGTGCATTGGGGTGGGGCAGAGGGAATATGAAGGTATAACCTTTTTTCTTAAAAGTATTTATTTATTTATTTATTTATTTATTTATTTATTTATTTATTTAGAAGGGAGGGCAGATAGAGAAGGAATGAGTGTGCCAGGGCCTCTAGCTACTACAAATGAACTCCAGACACATATGCCACCTTGTGCATCTGACTTACATGGATATTGGAGAATTAAACCTGGGTCCTTAGGCAAGTGTCTTAACCATTAACCCATATCTCCAGCCCAAAAGTATAATCTTTTATTTAAAAAAATTTAAAATTCCATATGTGGTGATACATACCATTAATTCCAGCACTCGGGATAAGAGGCAGAGGCAAGAGGATTGCTGTGAGTTGAAGCAAACTTGAGACTACATAGTGAATTCCAGGTGGTCGACCTCGGCTAGAATAAGGACCTACCTCAAAAACAGTTTATTAGGGCTGGAGAGATGGCTTGGCAGTTGAGGCACGTGCCTGTGAAGCCTAAGAATCCCAGTTCGATTCTTCAGGTCCCACATTAGCCAGATGCACAATGGGGTGCATGCGTCTGGAGTTCGTTTGCAGTGGCTAGAAGCCCTGGCATGCCCAATTCCTTTCCTTTTTCTTTCAAATGGCAGCCTGAATCACTCTTAATCAATTGTCCCATTCTCCTCAACCTATGCCTCCTTCCTTCATTTCCCTCCCCTTATACTCATGATGAATCCCATTCCTCAGCTTCGTTGGTCCCTTGTGTTCTGCCTTGGTCTGACAGAGTGCTTGTTTTCCAGTCTAGTCTGCCAGACAGGACTTCCTTGACCCCTTTCCTATCTCATTCTCTGAGGTGCCTGTGTGGAGGAGGGGAAGCTAGCTCCATCTTCAGGCCAGTCTGTCAGCTGGATGCCACTTCCCCAAGTTCCAAATACCCAGGAGCTGGTCTCAGCCCAGGGGGCTGGACAGGAGTTCCACTGTGCTAGACAATGGAGCCTGCCCTGGTCCTGCTGAACCATTCATCCTTGGCACTAACATTCAGGCTGGAGCACAGGGTAACCTTGGCCAGAGTTACTGCGGCTGCCAGAGCAGGGCTCTAGGTAGGAATTTGCATCTTGAGCAGAAAGCCTCCTCTGCCCTGGTGAGCACCTCTCCCCTCCCACCTTAGTCAGGTATCATGTAACGCAACCTGCGGGCTGGAGGCTACTACGGTGTGATGGTCTGCCTGTCATCATCTCGACCTTTCACCATAATCATTACTGTGATGGTTAAGGTGTTGTCAAATTGGCATGTTTAGCAGTCCACAGAAATCCCTTTCAGGTGGGTCTCCAAGGGAGGTTGCTTCCAGGAAGCATTAACTGAAGGAGGAAGTCCCTCCCCCAGGGTGAACCCTTCCCCCAGAGCAGGTGACCCTCTCAGATGGGAACTTTATATAAGGAAGCTCTGGGTGAAAAGAACACCTTCCTTCAACTTGGCTGCCAGAGGTGCTTGGTGCTTTCCAGCATGGATTGAAGACCAGCATGGACTAAAGACCAGTGTCAACTGAAGACCTGTGTGAATTGAAAACCAGCACCTCCTCAGAAAGCCTACAGGCCTTCAGTGCTGGATGGGGACTCCTGAGGCATCTAGGCACATGGACTAGTAACTGCCAGGTTCCTTGATTCTTGGGCCTGCAACTATTATTTGACTACCATAAGCTAATCCAATAAATTCCCTTTTAAATACAATTCATTCTAGTGATTCTGTTCCTCTAGAGAACCCTGACTAATACAATTACCTTACTCTGAAATGCTTTTTAGCTGCCCATAATTCCCCCTGGAGGATCTGAATGTATTGATGTAATGCACCTATACACTTTTTTTTTCCTATAGGCATTCAAGAAATTCAACTTCAGGAATTACACCCAAAGAGATACCTAAATGTCTATAATACTTAAATCACCATGAATTTCATTGCAAAAGCATGTTAAAATTTTTAATATGAATATTGAATGCTTTATTGATCAAAATATTTAGATAAAAACAGGTTTTAAATATCAAACATAAAGTGAGAACATTGAATTTTTTTGTTTTTTATTCAGACACTGACTGACCTCAAATGCACAGCAAGCCTCATGCCTCAGCCTCACAATTGTTGAAATACAGGTACAGCTCTAAGCCTATATACCCAGCTTAAATATTGGGGTTTCAAACTGCCATTTTAAAATTGAACATAGAAAATGAATTGTGATATTTCATATACTTATTCTTGAGATCAATATTGAATGCTTCCTATTTCATCATGGGTCATAAAGCAGAATTCATCCGGTCTTCTGTGAATGGAATATCTTGATTGTCAATCTCTAAATATAGAATCCATTGAAATATGATATCACAGCAACAGCCACAGGGATATAGAACTCCAGTGAAATATCAGCATTTACCAAAATGAGAAAACTCAAACAATTTATCACTTTCTCTGTAGGAAGAGAAAGAGAAAGAGTATTAAAAGAATGTACCATACTCTAAATAATTTAGATGTATCTAAATGAAAACTTGAGCTTGGTATATGATAGAAATGATATGTTCTACATATCAAGAAGCTAGGCATCCCTTCTGTTTAGCCCCATATCTACCCTCTCCCCATGGTGAAGATCATATACTCTCTTCCCCACTTGCTGAGTCATAGACTATATCCAGAAAAGAAGAGCATTAAGTCATATGCTATTCCATTATTGTAGTAGACATCTTCACATTGCTAGTATGAACTTCTAGACCAGGCACAGTTATGATGGAAGAGATTTTTTTAAGCTTATAGATCCAGGGACATTCCATAATGGCAGAAGAAGTTGGCAGAGAGAGGGAGAGAGAGAAAAAGAAAGAGAGAGAGAGAAGCCTTAAGCCAAAAAAAAAAAAAAAAACCCAAGAGTAACACTACCCACAAGCACACTTAGAATTCCAGGTAGAACTTAGGCACTTTGCATATCTTTAGACTGGAATTCCAAATCCACCACCACACCTTAGGAATGGATGAAAAGATCTGCCCAGTGACACCTTCTCTAGACAAGTCGCTAGAAAGCCAACTTTTAACAAACTCCTGAACTATTGAGCGGCATATATTCAAACTACCACAACTATGTAGATTTGGAAGTGAATGGGCTATAATTTCATAAGTGGAAAAGCCTGAGGAAGAGAATGGGCAGTAGGAAAAAGAAGGCTGGAAAACTAAGATAGCAAAATACTTGGAATGAAGTAAGAGGGACAGAATTTCAGATGGAAATATCCTGTGCTCTCGAGATCTGGAAGAAAATCACATTTAAAAAGACGAGGTGAAAAGTCACCTGAGTTACTTTCTACATTTAATAGATCTGTTACAATGGTGAATTTTGGAACTCAGCAGTCAACTTGATTCTTGTTCAGTCATGCTTCCTTCAGCTAGAAGTCTGCAAGGTTTTCAAGGAATTACAGACATATAGTACTTGATATCATGGCTTAGGAATTACATCATATTGACTACTACTCTGCCATTAGTATTTCCCAATGTACTGAATTAAGACAAATTATTTTCTTCTCATATTTGTAGACCATATAGCATGGATATGCTGATAGTCCACATATTACTTTCTGAAATAAGTATTAAGAAAAGGTATATTTCCTTGGATTTTATAAGATTGTTATAATCTTTGATGTCTATTTGATGTAACATTTGATGTCTAGATTATCAGGGACATGAATTTTCTTTTCAATGTGTGACAATTTGTTTATACTTTGAAAGAACAAATATTTCATGTTGGGCTCTCACCTAAGTGCAATACAGAAAGTGCATAGATTGGTGTAAGTGAAAAAATTGGATCCACATATTGGAAAATATTCTGTTGAACAATTATATTCATGACTCTGATATCCACTGCAATCTGGCTATAAAACAAAAAGACAAAAAATATTAAATAGTGAACATATGAATACAATCTTCTTAAAAATCCTAATATCATATGACCAAAATAAGATAATCTGTATTTATGTTCAAAGACAAAAACATACCTACAACCCAATAAATAATGATGTATTACTGATCTTTTTATAAAAGTCATTTATTTATTTTATTTTTAGAAACATATATTTTATTTATTTACTTGAGAGAGAGAAAGAGCTATAGAGAGAGTGAGAGACAGAGAAAGAATGGGCATACCAGGGCCTCCAGCCACTGCAAATGAATTCCAGATGCATGCACCTCCTTGTGCATCTGGTTTATGTGGGTCATGGGGAATTGAACCAGGGTCCTTTGGCTTTGCAGGCAAATGCCTTAACTGCTAAGCCATCTTCTCCAGCCCAAAAGTCATTTGTTAATAACAAATAGTTGTACAAAATTGGCTCAATTTGTTTGTCAACACTCCGCAGCACCTATGACCTTCCTATCTCAGGTAACATCTTCCTCATTCCCCTTAGAGTACACGAAATCACCAACTGAACTTCTGTTTACTATCCTCTACAACCTTTGAAAATTTCACCAAGTAGCATTACATATTTCAACTATATTTATATATTTTGTGTCATTTTAGAAATCTTAATGATTTACATGGTGTCATTACTGTGTGTTCAACCTTAAAATTAGTAATTTGTATACTTTATTTCATTTTGTTATGATGAATGATTTGACTGTATTTATTTATTTATCTGAGAGAGAAGTAGAGAGATAGAGGCAGATAGAGAAAGAGAGAATGGGTGCTCCAGGGCCTGCAGCCACTGAAAATGAACTCCAGATGCATGTACCATCTTATGGATCTGGCTTACAAGGGTCTTAGGGAATCAAACCTCCATTGTTGGCTTTGTAGGCAAGCACCTTAACCACTAATCCATCTCTCCAGTCCCCAGTGATTTGACTTTAAATATGGCTTTTCATTTTCTAGTGTTATAAATAACAATAAATAACTTCCAACAGTTGTAATGTTGGCTAGAATAGACAAGATGTCACTTTGTATAGATCACACTGATGTGTTTTTTATGCTGCCTGCTAGACAGTATTATTTTATTTTGTATAATAATAATAATAATTAATAATACATGCATATATATTTCAGCATTTTTCATTGTTATATGCTTTGGACATTTTCACTAATATTTTAAATATCAAAAGTTAAAGTTACAGGTTTTCAGCATTAAACTTACAGAAGGAATTGGTGGGCCTCTCAAATTGGCTTCTGCAAAAAAAAAAAAAAAAAAAAAAAAAAAAAAAAGGTGAAAGGATGCTAAATCCTCTGATGCAATAATAGGAGAAATGCATATCCATACCTGGTCAAGGAAGTGACGTTAATAAGACTGAGAATTTTATAACAAATAAAAATTCTCAAATACATCCAAATAAATTAAGCTCTGTGAAAAATATTGTTATGTATTATTTTTCAATAACTTCTATTGAAGATACTAACTTCTACAAGATATACACAAGAGATACTTAACTGGGATGGGAAGAAAGCTCAATAAAATTACAAAAAACACTTCTGTGGTAATATGAGGCAAAACATTATTCAATTATAAACATCTACTTCATTATTAATTAGAAATGATAAGAAAGATAATTGTCACCATAAGTGTAAAAGTGTTCTTTCCTTATGCAAGTCCATGATTGTACATTCACAGTTGATAATTTAAAAGTATAGATTCAGATTGCCAAAGAATACCATATGTCTAGGAGCTAGGGAGATGGCTGAGCAATTAAAGGCGCTTGTTTGCAAAGCCTGACATCCTGGTTTCAATTCATGTAAAACCAATGCAAAATTTGGTGCATTCATCTGTGTCCAGTGGCAAGAGGCTCTGGCACCCCTCAACACACACATACACACACATGTGTACAAGCACAAATAAATGAAAATAGCTTTTAAATTTTTTTAAAGATTATCAGCTATAGAAAACATTACTCCTTCCTTGCACTTGTTAAAGAATCTGATAACATCAGAATACCAACCATAAAAAATTAGTCAAAAGGTTTTGGTTCAACAATGGACAAAGTGTAATTTTCTGCTTGTTGCAGACTATCATTCTGTTGCTGTTTTCCAATGTATTAAAATTAAAACCTGCAATATATTGAGAAGGAATTTATGACACAATCCTTCTTGTTTTACCCATTTAAGAACTGTATCTAATTCAATGAAAGGACAGCATCTCTCCTATGTTACAACTGATATTTACGGCTCCTCAGGACTATGTGAAGCTGTCCACACAGGATTAGGAAATTCACTCACCAGAATACAGAGCAAAGGCCAAGCTGATGAAAAGAGCTTTGATCCATACTGAGAAGGCAGACATCTGATCCACTCTGCAGAAGAGCTACTTCAGAATGTTTGTTACAATAGTGCAGTGTACACTTCTCTTTTCCAAGTGCACAGGTGAATGGAATGTAGGGCCCTGTACAAGAAAGTTTCTGATATGAAAAAACAAAACAAAACAAAACCATTATCCACCTGCACAAACACCCCCACAAGCTGCTGAGTTAAGATAAACTTAGTCTTCACTTCCTCGCCCAATCCTGTAATGAATGGATTAAATCATAACTTCTCAACAACATGCCTTCCTAGAGCTGTGACAAAAATCCTCTCTTAAAACACAAGATGGCGTTCATTATCCCAGTCTCCATCCTTCTGTAAACCTATAGGTGTGCTGTAGTAAAATTATTCATGGTCATTCAAAATCATTCTTCCTTTGGAAAAATAACAATAATCATTGCTAAAAGAAGTAATCTGAAGCAATGCTTACCACAATGCAACAGACTCAAACTATCTTCTATTATCACACTTGACCTACTTCATCAGAGATAGTGGGCTTAAGGACAGAAGTCTGGGGGCTGAATATCTTGTTCACTTTTCCTCAATCATAGCCTTCCAACTAACTTGTGTTTTTTGATCCATGAGAACCTTGATGAGGGTAAACAAAGATGGTCCAGGGAAAACAGGACACAAAGAGGCTGTACAATTAGTCATGTGTTTACAGGTAGATATTCCCTCAGCAGGAGGAGGGGAGACTGTTTGATTTCAAAAACCTAAAGTATAAGAAGTTTCTAAGTGCAATTATTGATGCCAAGGTAGACAAGGCATGTACAAACAGACAAAATGGGAATCAAAAGAATAAAGTAGGGAAAATGGAAATAGAGATTTAATTTCAGCAAGATACTATAATTTGCATAGCATTTTATATTTGAGTTTCCTGGGAAATTTTTAAAGGCTATTGATGCATTACTCCATAACCAATATTGTGTTTTGGTGTTACAACACAACTCCTGGTCATTGGTCTGTTTATACATGTAGTCAGGCATGCAAACTCTGGAAAGGAGACCATAATGTTAATATTTTTGGGGTTGGAAAGAAAACCTCATATTGAAGTGGATACTAAATGGGACATGGCCTTGAACTATGAGCTGTGTAATTCCAGGGTTGTCTGAGAAGTAGGGGGGCACTGAAGGGGTTTGAAGTGAGATTTGAATAGGACTTTTTTTCTGGCTGCCAATTAGCCTAGTAATCTGAATCACTGAAGTGTTTTGGGAGTGCAGTTCAAATCTCTTCTATGGTGATAAAACAATCAGTGTCTATTTGACAAATCTATCAAAGTTTGAAAGAAATCCAAGAAACCTAAGTAATTGAACCAATAAGAAAATAAGCTAGCATCTCTATTTCGGTCATCTTAACCTAAAACAAAGGGTTCCTTTAATCCTGAAGCTTCTAGCCAGTTATTCAGACCAGAGGAGACACTCTGACTATTGTTGCATCTCCACTAAGCACTCAACATCTAGACTGTGAGTGTTACTCATAAAAAAACGATCTTTTGCCCTCACCACTAGATCCAAAGACAGGGTTCAGAGATTCTGCCTTCGTTTGAAACATGAAGCCACTGGGAGGCGCCACATGACTCCTTTATTATTTGTGTGACCTTGTGGAATGAGTTGAGGTCTTCCTGACCATGTAGCATTTTGGGAAAGCATTGAGGAGTCTTGACACTCCTCTTGGTTCAGGTCTAACCACCAGGACTTCATGGACCCTTTGATCAAGAACAGGTGACTTACCCTGACTTACCCTTTAGAGATGTCCTATAACCTCCTGGAGCATACCTTAACCAGGAGCAGGGACCAAACTATTGTGTTCCCTATGTCCTCATTGGCTTGGCCTTTTATGTTTTGATGGTTGAACATCCAAATGGACAGTTAAATGAGTTGTGGTAATTTGAATGTGATGATGTAAATGGATGGCCCCATATACTCAGGAGTCTTGATCAAATGAAGTTTGCAACTTTAGCCCCTAGCAGGCAGATTCCTCTTATAGGGGGGCATGTAACTGGGGAAAATCCTGGATTCTATCCTTAAGGAGGTGTTTGGAGGAGATCTGAATTCCAGCCCAAAGGTGTTCTGGTAGTGTGTGTCTGCTGCTTGTCAGTGTTTTGCTTGCTGCAGTTGCTTCTCTCTGCTTGGATGAATGAAACTAAGCAGCTTCTTCCACCATTATCAGCTGAAAAGATTGGTCCACAAAGAAATGTAAGCAAGTTCAAAGCCCCAGTTACAAAGACTGGTATTAGGCCACTTCATGTGTAATTGTTTAAGAGATTATCAACATTCAACATGAACCAATGGCCCTTCATTGAGTCAAAAGAAGAGTATTGTCCTCCACAGTCTCAAACTAGTAAGAATGCAAACTCTTTTGAATGGGGGGGGGGACTAAGAAAAGGATGCTGAAGGAGTTTCCTTCTACTCAAATTGGGGATTTACCCCCCATGGATGCACAAATTGATGGTAACTCCCATCTTCTACTGGTTTAAGAAGCATGGCAAGTCAGTCAACAGGATCATGAAGTGAAAACACAGTTTGCAAAGCCTGACAACCTGGGTTCTATTCCCCACTATTCATGTAAAGTGTAAAACACAAAGTGTTCCTTTTGTTTGGAGCTCATTTGCAGTGGCAGGAGGCCCTGACATTCATTATCCCAGGTGAAAATCCTCCAATTTATCTGTGGGCCAGAAAATGTCTTTTTAGTGGTTTCTGGAGAGTCCCTGCTGGACACAGAAATGGTGTCTGGGTACCTGCAGAATCTGGCTGCAGAAATGAAAGTATGAAGCAGACACATAGAAGAATTGTACATACCCCACCAGACCTCCTATCTACCTAAGACAAATGGAAAAAAGGATCTACAGTGGTGGAAGGCACTTAATAGAGTCTCTTGGACCCACCTGCTCTCCCCTCTCCTGGTGAAGAATGGGCTCCCACCTTGTGGGTTAGTTATTATTTTTTGTACATTCAGATAATGACAAGTAATCCTTTTCCTATCACAAGGCTATGCTACATGCAAATTAGTTATATGGATTCATTTTTTTTCTTACTAATTGGTTTTGGATGATTGATAGACACTTATGTAGTCCTAATTGCCTCTGGGCTACCTGTAAATTAAGTGCATTTTAAAATATTTTTAAAATATTTTTTTAAATATCACTTGGGCTAAAGTTGTCCATATATTTTATTAATAAATTTACTAAGGCATATTTTGCATACCATATAAGACACTCAATTATAATGTATAATTTAGTAACTTTGCAATTAAATTTACTTAGTTGAATATCACAGTTCAGTTTTAAAACAGTTATGTTACTCTTATTAGACTATATACACATTTTTACTATCAATAACTGTTCCCACATATACTCCTGGGAATAACTAATTGTAGATTTACCTTTTCTAGACATTTACTATAAATGCAAATATATAAAATACATAAGATATAGGGTTAGGGATTTGCCTTCTCTTACTTGGCATAATGCCTTCAAGGTTTATTACATTGTAGTATGAATCAGTACTTCATGGTTTTGTCAATGAGTAATGCTGTTGCAGACAGCTTCAGGTTCGCTGAGATGAACTTCCAGACCAGGCACAGTTATGGAGGAAGGGATATTATTTATTGAAGCTTACAGATCCAGGGGAAGTTCCATAACGGCAAGAGAAGTGGCCTGCTCTCCACAGGACCAAGCAGAGAGAGAGAAAGCCAACCAGCCACCACAGCACCCAGAGTAAAACTACAGCCAAAAGGTCACACAGCAGACTTCAGGAACTCCTGCTAGACACATTTGCATATCTTTACAATGGAATCTCAAACCCATCACCACACCTTAAGACCGGGCCCCCAGTGACCTTGCCTCTAGCAAGGTGATTGCTGATGCAAACTATAAACTAATAAAATACTGAATATATTGGGGGACATATATTCAAACTACCACAAATGCCTCATTGGTTGAATGATTATTTACAAAGAGATTACAATTAGATACTCAGCCAGCCCCTTCACTTTCACAATACAAGACAATGTAAGCCTTCAGTATAAATCCAAATTCTTAAATAAAATCCTAACATGAAAATATGTCAATGTAAAAATCATAGATGAGGCATTTCATCATGAGTGAGGAATGGCTCACAAACCCCAAGTACTCCTACAGAAGCTATTGGTGATTCATGTTTGCTGGGCAGGAGGAGTCATGTTCTTCTGTGGGGTAGCCACTGGTAAGTTGTCCGTACTCCAGTAAATACCACCACCTCCCCTCCGCACTCATTCTCATGTAAGCAACACTAATTTAATGCAGTGGTTCAGACAAAAAAGACATGAAAGTGAACAGGGAATTTTCTGGAAAGAGGTAATTAGGGGGTATGGAATATGAGGGGCTTAATATAGTCAAAATATATTATGTACATGTATTACAAAAAAAACACCCTATGGGGCTAGAGAGATTGCTTAGCAGTTAAGGCATTTTCTAGCAAAGCCAAAGGATCCCGGTTTGATTCTCCAGGACCCATGTAAGCCAGATGCACAAGGGGGTGCATGCATCTGGAGTGCGTTTGCAGTGGCTGGATGCCCATATGTATTATAAAAAAAAAAAACCCTAAACCTAAACATTCACACAATTCTTTTGTATATGAATGTGTGAAGCCATCTATCATTGACTCAGGTTTATATAGAATGACATACCATATTAAAGATTACAAGATGATATTATTTCAATAGCAGTTATAAAAATTTCAAAAAAGTAATTTATACTTGATAAATAATTTTTAGAAAGCCAGAATAGGCTATCATTCTTAAAGACAAATTTAAAGAACATCCAAGGTTAGGCAGTACACAATGTTATGCATTCCTACCTATGGAGAAATTTTGAAGAAGAAAAAGTGATTGATTAATTTAAAATTGAGGTTAATCATTACCTATGGAATTTGAAGGGAGCACCTGATAGGGAGGGCTACAAAGGTTAAAAAATTATGAAAATAATTTAGCTTTTAAAAATCTGGATTCTGTTTATATTATTATTTTTTTATTTTTTATTATTATTTTATTTATTTTTAGAGAGAGACACAGAGAGAGTCAGACAGAGAGGGAGAGGGAGACAGATAGAGATGGGCGCGCCAGCAGCCTCTCAGCTGCTGTGGACAAAATCCAGATGCGTGCACCTCCTTGTGGTCAAGTGCGGCATTGCGCCCTTGCGTCACTTTGCATCTGGCTAAACATGGGACCTCGAGATTGGAACCAGGTTCTTAGGCTTAGCAGGCAGGCGCCTTAACAGCTAAGCCTTCTCTCCAGCCCTGTTTATATTATTTTTGTTTGGTTATGTGCCAATAAAAATGTACAGGTTCTGGAATCCACTAGAGTTGCTGGCACACAAGATAGGCAACTTGAGGCACAGATGATAGGGATAGAAGGGTTTGGGGAGGGGAAGAGGAGGTGAGGGAAAATGAACACAAAACTAAACCCAAAATGTACTGGTACTACAGAAACCTTTCTCTTTGAAGGTGGACTGAAAGACTTAACCCTTAAGCTGGATGTGGTGGCTCACACTTTTAATCCCAGAACTTGGGAGGCAGAGGTGGGAGGATAGCTGTTAGTTTGAGAACACCCTGAGACTACATAGTGAATTCCAGGTCAGCCTGGGCTAGAGCAAGACCCTATCTCAAAAAACTGAAAAAAAAAAAAAGAAGAAGAAAGAAAGAAAGAAAGAGAGAAAGAAAGAAAGAAAGAAAGAAAGAAAGAAAGAAAGAAAGAAAGAAAGAAAGAAAGAAAGAAAGACCTAGCCCTTGGTGGGATGAAGGCTAAACTCAAAAATTTGTTTTTGCAGGGCTTGGTGGTGCACACCTTTAATCCTAGCACCAGGGAGGCGGAGGTAGGAGAATCACCATGAGTTGGAGGTCACCCAAAGACTACATAGTGAACACCATGTCAGCCTGGACTAGAGTGAAACCCCACATTGAAAAACAAAAACAAACAACAGAAAAAGTTTGTCTCTTATCTGTGACTCCCAGTACCAAAAATAGGTGCCACCCACATTGAGCTGTTGATCAGAGAGGTCTCCAAAACAAAACAGGCTTCTATCAAAGCCCTTGATTACCAACCCAAGGTAAAAGATAACACACTATGTCTAAAGTCACCATATGTTGCCAACACAGAACATGGAGAGACCTGGCTGGAATCCTGAACAGAGGCAGTTCCCAGACAGCCCAGTCAAATGCTGGAAAGCACTACATGAGCTACTGGGGAATAATTATGTGAGCAAGCATGGGTCTAGCTATTCAGAAGCAACCAGCCTGATACCAGTGCAGTGGTGGCACACAGCCTTGGTGGGTAACCAATGGCTTTATGATTGGCTATGAGATACACTCAGTGGAAAGGAACCCATATCTGGAATTGGGAACCAGATCAGAATCCTAAGCAGACAAGATTATGCTCTCCAATGTCAAGGTCCCACTAGTCATTGGCTAAAAGAGGGGCTACATCTATCAAAATCTTCCTAGAGTAATAATGGTTATTCTATTTAACCTATGCTGACTTCTCACTCCGTTGGAGAATGTTTGTCTTTTTCAGAAGGTAGTGAGACCTTGGGAAACAAACAACCCCTCACACCCCAGTCAAGGCCCAGGGGAAACCTCAGAGGACGTGGGGAGAAGAGCAGCAAGAGTGCCTCTTCCATGGTGAGCCTGACAATTAGCACCAGGGTGAAGGAGACCGACACTCAGTATACTCAACACATACTAATGCAGAAATCCAGAGGCACCTCAGAGCTTATCACTGAAGTATAATTAAAACACACCTACCAAGATGCATGGACTTTTGTTAAAGAGGGGATGGAAAGATTGTAAGAGGTACATGTTGGGACCTCATGCCCAGAGGCATGCCCCTCCCAATAACTGACTGCTGCTCCCACAATGCATAGCCCACAACCCCATGGGGGATGCCAGCAACCCCACTGAGGAGGGCCTCCAGGAGGGACAGGGAGGAGGGAAAAGATGTTACCAATACATGATATACCTACAAAGTATATTCTTAATTTAAAAAATGTGGAAAAATGTACAGGTTCTTTACTTTTATGTACAGTAACTCTTCATAACATATCAAGAACATTATTTTAGATGTACATTCTCTGGTTTTTTTTTCCTCCACTATCTCTGACTGTTATAGTGAACCTGTAGCAGACTCATATGCCTGATATCTCCTTACACCAGGAGTATAGATCAGTGTGCCTCTGATGGCAAAATTTCCGATAATCATTTTATATTGTACAGTAAAAATAGGTAAGAGTATAATAGTAAATATGTGTATTCTTAGTGAAATAAACAGTGTAATATACTATGAACTTCTTTGTTTCTGTCTCCAGCCCTAAAAATGTTATTTCCTTAAAGGTATAGAGGAGTAGAACAACCTCTGTCTGTCACTCTAAAATAGAAGACTAGACTTGCAGGTAGCAGAACCTAACCTCTCCAACCTAAGTCTATCTATCCATCTTAGAACCATTATGTGAAGAAGAGGAAAAGTTACAAATTGTTTCAGATCTGTTCTCTTTTATGTATTTTATGCCTGTTATATCAGCTTCTCCCATTCTATAACAAAGGTAGTAGTAATTTCCAAAGTTTTGTATTCACTTTGCATTTGTTCCAAAATCAAACTCATTTTAGAGCTAAAAGACTGTTGATATTTACCCTATACTACCATTTAAAGTAGTCATATATACAATCAAGTATAATGAATTGATTTGAATATTTGAAAAGAAGCCAATATCATCATACACATGGCTCAAGCTAATCTACGTTCAGAAGAGAGGATTCCAGGAGGAAAGCTGAAGCTTGTTTTTCAGGTTTTAATAATAACAAAATAGCTGTTCACCATAGACATGGTTAAAGAGCAAAAGAAAAAGAGCATTCAGATGGCAGAGGCAGGAAAATCAAAAGTTCAAGGCTAGGCTGAGCTATACAGCAAGACTCTTGTTCCTATCCCCACAAAAGAAAGTTCATAGTGTATTACACTCTTTGTTTCACTAAGAACAAAAATATTTACTAAAATACTTTCACCAATTTTTATGGTAAAATATACTGGTTAATGTTTTTAAGCACCATAGGTTTTTGCTGGTGATTTTTATTGACTAGAAGTGGAAATGTCTCAAATATATATATTATATTTTTATTAGCTGATAAAGTATGTTTCCTTATGCATTTTCCATGCATACTTAGTTGTGGTTGATATCCCTCCCTAGCTTTCCTTACACCTCTCCTCCCCCAGGAATCTCCAATCTATGCTCATATCACATATGTTCTATTAGAAAGAGGGTTTGGGGGGTATGAGATTAGGGATAACGGACAGGTTTTCATATACAGTAAAAGCAAGCATGGAAACAATTCTATAAGTAGCATTGCCTATATTACACATTTGTACAATCACAAAGGGAAGAGTATTTTAATAAAGTAAATTCTCTGCAGTATGCAATGAAACTATATAATGATTGATGAATGTCTTTTACAGTGTTTCTGTAAACACACAATTAGACTAATGATTAAAATTTGGAAATTATTTAAGTTTTGAATTATAAGAATTTTTCAATTCTTACAATTTATCCTGGACGCCAAAACAGGATTTGCCTACTTTTCTTTGACCTGAAGTAAGGTACTGGATGGAGACTGACATTGTGTGGGATACAGCAGTAGAGAATGTGGACAAGAATGAACGTGGGGCAGCACTCCCCAGTAGTCATATAGTCTCTTCATTTCTTCTGTGTTATAAATAATATTTTTAAGACTGGAGAGATTGCTTAGTGGTTAAGGCACTTGCCTGCAAAGGCTAATGACCTAGGTTCAACATCCCAGAATCCATGTAAGCCAAAATGCACATGGTGGCACTTGAGTCTGGAGATCATTGCAGTGGCTGTCAACCAGCACTACGGTCATGGAGACAAACATAGAGGATAATCAAAATGCACCAAAGCAGAAGCCCAGAACCTCTTGAAAGTACAACACTACAGTAGACATAAAACACACCCACCATAGCTCAGGGAATTTTGTGGAAGAGGGGGTGAAAAGAATGTAAGAGCCATAGAGTGGAAGGGAATGTCTAGATGCACTGCTCCAGACCCTTAAAATGACTGACTGATGCTCTCACATCTCATAACCCACAAACATAGGAATAATACTGGCAATCCCACTGAGGAGGGCACTCAGCAGAATGGGGCCCTCAGCAGAGAGGATGGAAATGATGGTACTAACATATGACGTATCCATACAACTCTCTACTTAATAAAAATTATTTAAATTGTGAACATTTTTAAAAAGTTATCAATATCATAAAAATACAAACTTAAAAATTCAAATTTTGGGTTTCTGTTCCAGAACTCAGAGCCTATAAGTAACCATTTCTGCCTTTTAAAAAAATCAATAATAACAAAAAATATAGACAATTCAAAAATCAAAGATTTTGGAACCCTACAGAAAGATCACTTGCATCTGAAATATGGAAAGCCATGGAAGTGGTATAACAGACGAGTTCACATTTCCTAGCATATTAACACATTAGCCACAAACTCACAGGTTCTTACAGATGGTTAATTTTGGAAAGACTAAAATTGACTTAGTGTGAACTAGTGAGATAATGGGAGAAATTTCTGGGGAGCACATTCATAGAAACTGACAAGATTTCAAAATTAAGAGGAAAATACTTTCATAGCTCTGGCAATATAGCAATTATGAAATGTGAAAATCACCTGGGGAACCCCTTGACCCTATTCTTCAGGGTCTCTTCAGACCAAATCCCTATGGAAGGGACAGAGAGAAAATTCTTCCCACCTTAGATCTTTCAACCTCCCTTTCTTATCTAAAAGTGAAAGTAGACATCAAGAGCCAGAGCTTCATGGAAATGGACTGTGAATGCTGTAGCCAATATAAGAAGTAGCAAGCATAT
Organism: Orientallactaga sibirica; assembly: GCA_036365145.1. Classification (NCBI taxonomy): domain Eukaryota; kingdom Metazoa; phylum Chordata; class Mammalia; order Rodentia; family Dipodidae; genus Orientallactaga; species Orientallactaga sibirica. The sequence continues at coordinate 56,232,566 of JAEOAD010000005.1, forward strand.
CAAAAAGACACTTGCATAAGTCAGGCTTCCTGTTCAGAAGGCCACTGAGAAATGAATTATCTAAACTCCCTTTTGAGGTAGATAGGAACCATCTTGGGAACAAGAGACAAATACTTTTTGTTGTTGTTGTTGTTTTCATCCAAAATCTCTTACCACAAAAAGTAAAAACATGGCTTTCCTCAACCATGTCTTGGCAACAATGTGTGCAACATGCCCTTCTGCCCACCTACTCTTATCACTGGATCACACTCAGCCAGATTCAGAATGGCATTATCATGTCCCTAAGAATAAACTGGTCACTGATCCTTATCTGGTAAGAAGAAAAACAACTCCTAAAATATGAGGAAAAAATTCTTTAAAATTGCAATGCTCATGACCAGATGGAAAACTACCCAACCATAACCCACGCCAACAACTGGAAAAAAGGCCTCTTTCCTTTGTTGGGAACACACTGGTCCCTCTTAATTGATACTGTTCCCCTCTCCTAAAACCTAAGCCTTCTAACCCCTCAACTTAAGGTTTTGTGTACAAGATCATACTGTTTGCCTATTTTATTTCTATTATTACTGAGCCAGCCCTACCTTACCAACACACCAATAAAGTTCCAGCTTAATAATAAAGGACTCTAACTGAAAGGCTTCTGGACATAAAATTACTCTGAGGCAGAGTATTTGGAAGGTATAAGAGGAAAGAGAAAACAAGGATACCAGAGGAATTTGGAATCTATACTATGTACAACTATAGCAAATATTAAACACAGCCCATAATGTAGTCAAATTAATAATATATCCAACATTCATATTTTTTTCAAATAAAATAACAGTAATAGCAATAATAAAGGGAAAATATCCTCAAATAAAATTAAATTATTTGGCTGCTGGATAGATGGCCTAGTGATTAAGGAAGTTGCCTGTGAAGCTAAGGACCCGGGTTCAATTCCCCAGAACCCACCCAGTAAGCCAGGGGTACAAGATGGCACGTGCATCCAGAGTTCATTTGCATTGGCTGGAGACCCTGCTGCAACCATTCTCTTTCTCTATCTGCCTCTCCCTCTCTCTCTCTCAAACAAATAAATAAATTAAATAAATAGACCAGACTCAGATATACCATTGAGGTTGTAAATTAGAGATGTATGAGGTGCCCAAAATAAGACAGAATTCTGTCAAAGCACTTGATTACCCACCTGAAGGGAAAGGTAAGACTCCATTCTGAAGACAATACATGGTGCTGATGCAGAACATCTAAAGATTTGGCTGAATCTGGAAGAAAGTCAGATGATTAGCCCATATAGTGCTGAAAACTGCAACATGACATGCTAGGCAAAAACGGCCAATAATGCTGTGAGAAAGCAGGGGACCCTGGTATATGAAAGCAACCATTCTGACAAGATGTAAATATCTATGAAATAATGGCACCCAACTTAGGTGGATAACCAATGGCTTTGTAGTTGGCTGAGATCCACTCAGTGTAAAGAAGCCCAAAACTGGAACTGGGAACTAAGTCAGAATCCTATGGAGTCCAAACTTATGGACTCTGATGAGAAGCTCACACAGGTATTTTGCCAAAGTGAGGCTACACCCATAAGAATCTTTCTAAATTATCATTGCTTACACCCTTAACTTGCCCCGATCTTACTCTCCATTCGAGAATCTTTGTTTTGTTTTGTTTTGTTTTGTTTTGTTTTGTTTTGTTTTGTTTTGTTTTGTTTTAGAAATGGTTAAGTCCTAAGGACAATCAAAATCTATCAACAGGACTAGGATCACTGACTCCATGTCATGGAGTAAACCACCCTAGTACAGCAGTTTTGGACCAAATGAAAACACAAAGAAATTGACAAGATGAGCTGGAATGCTCCATAGAAAAGGAATTTAAAATAAAAACATGTTAAATACTTTAACATGAGAAAGTAGGCAATGTACAAGAACACCTTGTTAATTAAGAAAAGAGATCGAAAGTCTAACAAACACTGAAAGGGTAATGCCAGCACATCAGAAGAAAATAATTGCCCTCCATTCTTGGTGAGTTCTCAGCTGGGATTTCCCATAACAAAAGGCCAAATAATAATCGTAGAAAAATAAGCACATATTTAATGACATGTATACCTCCTACTTATGTGAAAAAGTTTCTGGAGAAATGACTAGATCTCTAAAGCATATCTCAAGAGTTGTCTAGAACTTCAGGGTACACAAGGTATTTCAAGAATAACATCATTTTCCATAGTCAGTACCACACACTATCATAAAGATTCAAAAGTAGCTCAGTTCCCTGGTCCTGTCTCCCCTGCTGCTGGCCTGGAGCTGCCTGGACCCTGCAGTCTTGCTGTGGAAGCAGGCCTCTTCCTCAGCCTTCTTAATTCAATGGCCCCTGGAGTCCTAACTCCAGGACACCCTGATCTAGAAGGTGCATGCTCAGTGAGTAGGCCAGAGCTCCTGGCTCATCCCCTACCTTCCAATTCCCTGGTCCCATTACCCCTGCTGCTGGCTTGGGCAGGCTGGTCTTGGGGTGTATGCTATGGTAGCAGGCCTTTTGCTCTGGTTTCCTGATTGACCTGTCTCTGCATCCCCCACTCTCAGATCCCCTGCTCTGGATGGTCTGTACAGGGAGTGAGTAGGCCAGATTTCCAGGTTCATTCCCCACCTCCGATTTCCCTGGTCCCTGCTGCCTTCTTAGAGTGGTCTGGCCCCTGAATGTGGGCTGTAGAAGCAGGCCATTTGCTCTGGTTACCTGATTGACTGGTCCCTGGGTACCCAAATACTTGTTCCCCTGAGCCAGAGGGTACACAGTCCACTGTTGGACCTGGCCTCTTGCCCCTGTCTCCTCAGCTTCCAGGCTACTGGGTCTCAAACCTCTGGTACTTTCATGCTGAAGCATGTGTGAAAGGGTAGTGAGTAGGCCAGAGTTCCCAGTCAAGTTAGCCCTATTTGCAGGTAACATGGTCCTATATATAAATGACACGAGAGCCTCCATCTCAAAACTCTTAAAGGTGATTAATTCCTTCAGCAAAGTAGTAGAATACAAAATCAATGCACAAAATCAGTAGCCTTTATTTATGCAAAGAATAAAGATACAGAGAAAGAAATTAACAACACTGTCTCATTTTCAATAGCAACAAAAAATAAAATAAAAATACCTCAACAGAATAACAGTAACCAAGGATGTAAAAGTCATATATAAGAAATAAAAACATAAAACCACTCAAGAAAGAAATTGAGGAGGACTTGAGAAGATGGAAAGACCTCCCATGATCCAGACAGGCAGAATTAACTTTTTGAAAATGGAAATCCTGCCAAAAGCAATATACAGATTTAATAAAATATTAATAAAAATCCCAGCATCATTCTTCATGGAGATAGGAAAAAATCTCAAAATTCATATGGAATGGCAGCAAGCTCCAGATATCCAAATGTATCCTGAACAAAAGAAACACCTCTGGAGGTATCACCATACCCAAACTAAAGCTATATTACAAAATCACAAAGCCATAGTAATAAAAAGAGTATGGTACTGGCACAAAAACAGAAACATAGACCAATGCAATAGGATTGAAGACCCGGACATTAGGTCAACTATCTAGAGCTCCTTAATCTTTGACAAAGGTGTTGATAAAGCAGATTGGAAAAAAGACAGCATCTTCAAGAAATGGTTTTAGCCAAATTGGATAAACACATGTAAAGAAACAAAACTAGACCCACTCATGTCACCATACACAAAAATCAAGTCCAAATGGATTAAAGACTTCAGTATAAGACCTAAAAGGCTTCCATTGGAAGAAAAAATAGGAGGAACTCTCCACAATACAGGAATGGGGAATGATTTCCTGAACAAAACCCCAGTAGCCCAGTTAATTGGATGTCATGAAGCTAAAAAGGTTTTGCACAAACATACCATAATTAGAGCCAATAGATTACCCTCTGAATGGGAGAAAATCTTTTTCTCTACATAATTGACTGAAGCCTAATATCTACAGTCTACAAAGAAGTCCAAATAAACTAAACAATAAAACATCAAACAACCCACTTCAAACATGGGACAGAGAACTGAATATGGACTTCACAAGGGAAGAAATACAAATGGCTAACATATACTTAACAAAATGTCCAACATTGCTAACCATTAAAGAAATGCAAATTAAAACAACTATGAGATTCCACTTTACTCCAGTAAGGATGGCAATCATTTTAAAAAAAATCTAACAACAACAAATGATGGCAAGGATGTGGGGAAAGAGGAACCCTCATCTACTATGGGTGGGAATGTAAACTTGTACAACCACTATGGCAATCAATATGGAGATTACTGAAAAGGATGGACTAGAGCTACCAATGTATCCAGTTATACCCTTATTGGACATTTATCCTAAATGCTCCATGCATCAATACAGCGATATTCACTCAACCATGTTTACAGCTGCTCAATTCATTATAGCAAAGAAATGGAATCAACCCAGGTGCCCATTATTGGATGAATATATAATCAAGTTGTGGAATGGAATTCTATTCAGCAGTAAGTAAAAAATGATACAATAAACTTTGTAGAAAAATGGACAGACTTGGAACAGATTATACTTACAGAACTCACACAATCACAGAAAATGAAGCACTACTTGATGTTACTTATCTGCGGTTCCAAACCTGGACCAGCTCGAGTTGCTGACATACCTGATGGGCATATCAAAGCCCAGAGAATAGGGCTGGAAGGGTTTGGCAGGGAGGGGAAGGGAAGATTGGGGAAAACAAACACAAAACTAAATCCAAAGTGAACTAAACTCACCAAAGTAACCATTATCTTTGAAGATGGACTAACAGTTATAACACTCAATAGGTATAAGGGTGGAGCACCTGAAAAGAAGGACCCTTGAGTGAGTAAAATCTAACCTTAAAAAAATTGTTTTGCCTGGCATGGTGGCGCATGCCTTTAATCCCAGCACTCAGGAGGCAGAGGTAGGAGGATCGCTGAGAGTTCGAGGCCACCCTGAGACTACATAGTTAATTCCAGGTCAGCCTGGACCAGAGTGAGACCTTACTTCGCAAAACCAAAAAAAAAAAAAATTGTTTTGTCTTTGGCCTGTAACTCCCAGTACCAGAAATTGGTTGCTACCCATAATAAGCTGTTGATCAGAGAGACCTATGAGGTCCTAAAACAAGACTGACTTCTGTCAAAGCACTTGATTATCTGCCTGAGGCAAAAGCTAAGACCCTGTTGCTGAAGACACCATATACTGGCAAAACAGAGCATGGAGAGACCTATTTAGAATCCAGAAGGAAGCCAGTCCCCAGATGGTTATGCCATCTAGTGCTGGAAAACACTACATAAGCTACTGGAGGAAAGTGGTCAACAAAGGTTTGAGCAACCAGAGGTCTAAGCTACTCAGAAGCAAACACCTTCACAGGACGTACATGCCAGTACAATAGTGGCACACAGCTTTGGTTGGTAACCAGTAGCTTTCTGATTGGCTAAGAGATCCGCTCAGTGTAAAGTAATCCATATTTGGAATTGAGAACCAGGTAAGAATCTTATGGAGACAAAGATTATGTTCTTTAGTGTCAAGCTTTCACTAATCTTTATCTAAAGGGGAGCTACATACATCAAAATTTTCCTAAAGTAATAATGCTTATCCCATTGAAACTATTCTGACTTCACTCTCCATTGGAGAATCTGGTTTTCTTCTTCAGAAGGTAGCAAGTACTAAGGAGAGAAAATACCCCTCACACTTCAGCCAAGCCCCAACTGAAACCACAGAGGAATCAGAGAGACAAACAAGAGTGCTGCTGCCATGCTGAACCTGACCATCAGTGCCAAGGTGAGGGAGACAGACCCTGAGGATACTCAACACTTATTATAGGAGAGATACCTTGGCTCCTAAGAGCTCATCACAGGAGTACACTGAAAACTCATGCACCACAGCTCAGGGAATTTATTGGCAGAGGGGTGGAAAGATTTTAAGAGCCACAGGTTGAGACATCATAACCAGAGGCATTGCCACCACCAAAAAACTGACTGCTGCTCCACAAGCATAATCCACAATCCCTTGGGGAATAACTGCAACCCCACTGAGAAGGGTCCCAAGCAGAATGGTGGCAGGGATGAGGGAAAAGAGGGTACCAACACATGATGTATCCATACAAATAATGGTGTTAATAATAATAAATTTTTTAAAGAAGAAAAAGAATCAAAAATACATAAAGTGATATATTGAACAATTGGGCAAAGAAATAAATGATTTGATGGTTATAACACTGTTGTTAAAATGTGAAATGTCATAACACTTAAATGTCAGATAGTCTGTATTCATCTTTCCATAGATATTTAGCTTGTTTTCCATAGTAGTTATACTCTGTTCCATTCCTGTAAATAGTACACAACAGCATTTATTTCTTCACATCTCATTGAAGTTCCCTTTTACCCCTGTGGCAAAAACCAAATTAGTTGTAATAATTTATAGCAATGCCCTATATGATCCCTACTGCAATTATCTAGCATTTTTAAATCTTCTGTTCTAGAAATTCATAGCCTAACTAACCTCTATTGCTAGTACAATGTCAGAAGGTACAGTATTTTGGTAACAGTTTGTGAGATTTCAGTCATGCCTCATATTCACCTGATACAGGTCATTTATTTTATTCTAGTTCTAGTATTTACACAAGTGAAAAAAAAAGATCCTTCCAAATTCTTAGTGTTGTAGACAGCTCCACATTGCTGGGATGACCATCCAAACCAGGCCCAATTTATTTCAAGTTTACAGGTCCAGGGAAGAAGTCCCATCAATGGCAGGAGAAGTTGCTTTCATGCATCCAAGCACAGAGAAGCAACCAAACAGCCAGCAAAACCAAAAACAGTAAGCACAAATGGGCAGCAAGAATCAGGGAACCAAGCAGAAAATCAGATACACCCCCAAACACACTTTTAGGGCTGGACCCCAGGGTTCTACCCCATCCCCCAGCAACACTTATTCCAGCCAAGTGGTTGGAGATCAAAGTAACAAGCTTTGATAAAACACCTGAGTCTATGGGGTACATGAATTCAAACTACCACACTCGTATGCCATTTTTTTATAGCAATATTACTCATAGCATACCAAAAAAGAATCAAAGTGCATAGCAACTGTTGAGTAAATTAACACAATGTGGTTTATTAATGCAAAAGGTGTCATCGCCCAGTCCGACCAGCAGAATAAGGCAACGACCAGAGGAACTCTTCTTGAAGCAGTTTATTCAGGAACCTTTTACATCAGGAAGTCCCCGACTCCCAGCCCTCCACCCTAGATAAAGCCTCGCCTGATCCAATCAGCAGTAGCCACGTAGGCATTAGCTATAGGGCACAAACAACCACCTGCTGGTGGACTGATCTTACGTAACAAGGTACATGCGCACATCTGCAGTGTGAACGTGACTATACAAGGGCAGAAGCAGGAAATGGCGCCTAGTCATAAGACTTGGCAGTCAGCCAAGGCGCCATCTTGGAATGGCCGCCACACTGGTTCCCCACAGTTCCCCCTTTTCTATTAAATAAAATGGCAGAGAGTGAGCTCGGTAACCCATGATATCACGGTGGGCGTATAACCGACTGGGGGAGCAGGGACCTGGCTCCTCCCGTGGGTTTTAATATACCCACTAAGTAGGCCCCTTGGTACCTTTTGGGGAGGAGAGGCAGGGCCGAGATCATGATGATATATGTAATGGTACCAACCTCCCTGCAAGCCAGGTGTTACTCTCAGGGAATCCAGAAGTGGTCAGATAGGGACCTTCCCTTGCAGTGCTTTGCCTCACACCCATGTCGGTGCCCATATTGTACTCACACTTGTGAGTCAATATGCATAGGTCTGACTCCTATGCAGTTCCCTGAGGGGGAGCTCAAGCCATTTTAAATTTATATAGCTGCCAAACACGAGGGGGAACAGGTGGGTACAAGTATCTATTTTTCTAGCATGCCGAGCCACACTTGAGGGGAATGACCCGCCTCCACAGCTGCAAAGGCCTGTACCAAAAGCACCCGATCTCTGTGATGTCTGGTTCTTATGTTACAAATGCACTACAGCAGCACACCACTAATTAGAATCAGGCAAAGGGCTAAACTACCAATACCCGCCCATTCCCTCAGATGGAGCATTGCTTGATGAATCCAATCAGATAATCCCGCAGCGAGAGAGGCATCAACACGGGTGGAGTTGATATGGGTTATTGAAGTCCTCAAGGTGCGGACAAGGTGATCCAGCTCTTTAGACCAATTACCTGTAAGATATCTAGAAAGCTCTCGCGATAGGTTAGCTGCTCTGCTAGCATTCTGAAAAGGCACTGAAGTCACACACAGACCAGCCATCTTCCATTCACAACCCAATTGAGCTATTTCAAAAATAATGTCCACCTGTTCTTGGACCAAATCTACTCTCTGATTAAGCAGCATTATGCCTGTTCGTAGTTGAGCATTTATTTGAGTTTGTGTGGTCAGGGCCTCGGCTACCCCAGCAGACAAATTATTTGAAGTTGCTGCCGTCTGAACAGTCTGAGTCAAAGAGACTGCTGCTGCCATAGCTGCAGCTGCCGAGACCGCAATGGCCGCCACAATGGCTGCAGAAATGCCAAAATCTCCTTTTTGTCTGAATAAGGCCATTGCCGATGGAGCTTCCACTGGCCATGGGATAAACCTTGGCATCTGGGCAACCACCGCTAAAGGAAACTCAGTAGCATTCCAACAGGTAGCATAAAAGCAGGTGAAGTTATTACAATGCAGGACACTATCATTAAAAGTTCCATTGAATACTATAAATACAAAAGGAGGCCATACACACACTGGAGTGGGATTATAAGTAGTATTCTGACCCGGATGTGATATCTTTGCAGAGGTCTCAAATAGTTCTGAGGAATTCCATTGTATACTGGCATTACCCATACTTTCCCCTAAGAGCATACTCATAGCCACCAAATCTGTACAACTGCCATTGACTCCACATAACATCCATAAATCAAACACATTACTGGGTCCCTGTTGGGTGGGATTTTGATATGTCCAATTATACCCCCCAAAAGAACTATTGATGACAGTACCAATATAGGGAGAAAAGATGAAGTAATTCTTGACTGCCCACCCTACCTTACATGCCTGACACCCCATCCATGGTGGCAATGACTCCCGCAGGCCTGTGCAGAATGGATCCCATTTAGGTTGAGAGGGTATGGTGCTATTACCTTTACTTACAATACTTGGCCAAGCTCCATGCATCCAAGTGACATTAGTGGTGTTAAGTTCCCACTGAGGCCGATCAAACCAGCCCACCAATTGACGATGTAAAAGGATGCAGGAACTCAATTCTGAAATATTTGTGACTACCTGAAAGCACAAAACTCCCTCAAGCCCCATTTGCCAGGACTCTTGGAAGGTGGCTATTTCCCTATCAAATGGCAAAAATGGTACTTGTAGAGTATTATTGGTAGTGAAGAACCTAGGGAACACCTGTGCTGAATGGGAAATAGGCAGTGGTCTAGGGAAGACTGGAAGAATTCCCCATCTTAATTCCTGTCCGATTACCATCCAACAAGACATCCCCAATAGCATCATCACCGATGTCATCATCACCAATGTCGTTAGAAGGTGCATCTTGTTCAGAAGATGGCACTGCATGTGTCAATCGTTCTGGAACCCACACCGGCTTCTCTTGGCCCTGGGGGAACACACAAACAGATCCTCTTGCCCATATTAACACTGGATCCACATCAGGGCCATTCCATTTGCCTGTAAGAATATCCTTCCACATCATTCCCCCCGTCCCTTTTCTGTAACTTCCTGGTGCACATGACTCCCATGGGTCTGCAGCAGATGAACGACCTTGTTTGTCCAATTGGAGAAAATTTAAAGTCAAAAGGGCAGACTTCAGGGAAATACATTCTCTGCCCCCAGTGGAGTTCAGATGCAAACTATAAACTAATAAAATACTGAATATATTGGGGACATATATTCCCATACCCTATTCCCCCAATAGATTTTTTGTTTTAAGAGACACTCCTTCAATGTCCTGTACAATCAAACAAGTTAAATACTTTCAACATGTAAAGGCACAGAGTAAACATTTTAACTGTTCAACAATCCCTTGTCCCTGCAGGGATTATAAGGTAAAGCCATGATTCAACTGAACTCCCATGGTGAGACAGAAAGACTTCATCCCAGTTCAACAAAGGATGCTGAGGTCTCCATGCAACCGTATCCAAAGGGGCCATTATCAGTTTTAAGTGAAGCAGCAGGTAGTCCCCAAGCCATTAAATAAATCAGAGCCTTGAAAAAGCAGGTTCCTTCTCCAGTAAACTCTTCAAAAACACCATTTTCAATCCAAAACTAATACCAGGTGTGCAGGACACAGCCATATTCTTAATCCAGGGACAAAATAAATCAAGCCTCAAGGCAACTCTTTGTGCAATGACATGTTTAGTAGTCTCCCCAGTGTGCTAATGCGTTGGGGATGCATATATGATTCAACTTAAAATCTTAAAATCTCAGTCCGATATCTTCAGCCAGGCAGTGTCCATTACAAATTTAACCTTGATCAAACATGGACATATTTCAATCTAGTCTTTCCTTCCCTTAGAAACCTCAAACTCAGGAACATGTGTCACATCCATTTGCCAAATATGTAAAGGGCACAAACCTCGTGGATTAACACCCAGAGGTGATTGAGGGGAAGGGCAGGAGCATCAGGACCAAGCAGAGAGAGAGAGAAAGCCAACCAGCCACCACAGCACACAGCACAAGATACACAGCTTTTAACTATCCCAGTGACCTTGCCTCTAGCAAGGTGATTGCAGATCAGCTCTAGAAATTGCAAACTTAGAACACAATGTTTTTGAGTTAACATGAAATTGAGAATGAAAATGCTGTGCACAATCAGTGTGAGGGGAGAAGGTGGTAAAAATAAAGATAGACACATCCATTTGTGGCTACACAGATCTACTAAGTCATTTTCCAATGTTTTTCAGCTAAAGGACCAGGTAATCCTGTAAAAATAAAGGGCTCGAACATGTCATTTGTACTAAAAAGAATGGGGCCTTTCAAAGAATTTGCCAGATCAATGCCTGTAATTTTAGTAAGAGATTCCCTGTGACACTTTTTAAGTTAATCTTTCCTGTAGTCTCTAAAATTTTGAGGATGTTGACAACATATAATGAGTCTGAAATTAAATTAAACGAACACGAAAATTGTTCAAATACATGTATTACTATTTGCAACTCTACAACCTGTGGAGAGGCTGGCGGAAAAGGCACAACAATAGGTTCTGACCCAGATACAACATAAGCTCCAGTGCCTGTTTTAGACCCATCTGTGAAAATAGTCAAGCAATCAGCCAGGAGTACTTTTGAAGTCACCCGAGGGAATATTACTGGATGTGCACTTATCAGTTGTAAAATAGGATCCTTAGGATAGTGATTATCGATATTGCCCTGATACATACAGCGAAGGATAGCCCAATCATCGATAGTAGCTGTAAGAACCTCCCACTGTTGAGCAGAGTAAGGTATTATCAAAGTATTAGGTTCTAAGCCAAAGTATTGACAGCATTGTTGGATTCCTGTCATAGCTAACTGGGCTACTGCAGTTGGATAATGAACTAAAGTCTTAGCAGGAGAGATTTTAGGATGGATCCATAATAAGGGAGCTCCTTGCCATAATACTCCAGTAGGTTGTTTTTCAGTAGGCAGTATACACAAGATAATGGGACTATTTTCTTCTCTCCTGGCTAGTGCAGCCTCTCCAATACTTTGTTCCACTAGATCAAGGGCTTGCCTGGCTTTCTCTGTTAGCTGATGAGAAGATGTTAGTTCAGGGTCTCCTGGCAAAATGTCATACAAAGGTTGTAATTGCTTATTAGTTAATTTTAAGTACGGTCTGATCCATTGTATATCACCTAACAATTTTTGAAAGTCATTAAGGGTATTTAATGTATCCTTTCTGAATTGAATCTTCTGTGGCCATACTCTTTCCGGAGAGATCTTGGCTCCCAAATAATTTACCACCTTGTCCCTTTGTACTTTCTCAGGGGCAATAATCAAGTGTCTTAATTGTAGGTCTTTAATCATTTTACAATAAGCAGCATCCAACAGTGTATCATTAGGTCCTGCTAAAAGTATATAATCCATATAATGAAGATATCTAATGGTTGGAAATTCTTGTCGCACCTTTTCTAATGCTTTTCCTACATATCGCTGACACATAGTGGGGCTATTGGCCATTCCCTGAGTTAAAACCACCCATTCATAGCGCTGGTCCGGGGACTCATGATTTATTGAAGGAACAGTAAAAGCAAATCTTTTGGTATCATTCACATGCAAGGGAATAGAGAAAAAACAGTCCTTTATATCAACTACTATTAAAGGCCAATGCTTTGGTATTGTAGATGGAAGGGGCAAACCTCTTTGAATTGGGCCCATAAGAATCATCTGGTTATTAATGGCTCTTAAATCATGCAATAAACGCCATTTCCCAGATTTTTTCTTGACCACAAAAATGGGCATATTCCAGGGGGAAGTGGATGCTTGCAGATGACCCATGGCTAGTTGTTCCTGCACCAAGTCATGAACAGCTTGTAATTTTTTCTGAGGGAAGAGGCCACTGAGGAACCCACACCGGATCCTCAGACTTCCATGTAATGGGGAGTACTCCCTCAGTGGCCGCTAGGAAAAACCCAGCCCTTGCCTATTCAACTTTGGCTTTATTGTCAATGGGGATCTTTGTCCCTGGGACAATTTCCCCAGCCCTTGTCCCTGGATATGTCCCATGTGGTGCATCATTTTTTCTGCCTTGGAACTATAACACCCCTCATTTGTAAGTACATAACCCATTTCCTTCATAAGATCGCTGCCCCATAAGGAAATAGGAACTTCCAAAATATAAGGCTGAAATGAGCCAGAATGTCCCTCATCATCCTGCCACTGTAAAATTTGTGCGCTCATCTCAGGTTCCTTGGCGTATCCTAGGCCTCGAAGTACCTGTTCTGAAACCTGCCTAGGCCAATGCTGAGGCCAATCTGCTCGGCTTATGATGCTTCTATCTGCCCCAGTATCAAGTAAACCAGATAGTTTTCTCCCATTAACTTTGAGGGTGAGTATAGGGCGAGACCCAAGTTCCATGGAACAAAACACAGTGGAGGTACTTGTAGAGCCAAATCCTTTATCTCCTCATTGTAATTGTTTGGATGGATATAAGTCATGACAGCTGGGTAGTATCAAGAGCTGAGCTATACGGTCCCCTGGGGAAATAGCTGAAACTCCTTGTGGGGAAGAAACCATGATTTTGACCACTCCTGTATAATCTGGATCAATGACCCCAGGGTGGACTATCAGGCCTTGCATGGTAATGGAACTTCTGCCTATTAACAATCCAACTGTTCCCGCTGGGAGAGGGCCTGAGAAATCTGTATCAATCAACTGAAGTCCCATTCGAGGGGTTAATATGAGTCTGGTGGTGGAACAGAGGTCAAGTCCTGCGCTCCCTGCTGTTGCTCTTCTGGGCGACTCCACTGCATTGGTGGTCACAGACTGGGCCATTGCTCTGTCATTGCCCCATATATTTGAGGGCCCTGGGGTCGGGGGCCCCGCGTCCCATTTTTTTGCCGCGCACCTCCATGTCCCACCGCCAAGGGCTGCCCATTAATATCTTTCACAGATCTACATTCATTGGCCCAATGATTACCTTTGCGACATCTCGGACAAAGGCCTGGCATTCTGGGTTGTGGTCCCTCAGAACGTTTTAGCTGTGGGCATTGACGCTTCATGTGACCGGGCTGTCCGCATTTAAAACAATTTCCTGTTTTCGCTCCAGCCTGTGCCTGCGTCATTTGCATAACTGCGGCTGCAAGACCTGCGTTAGACAGGGGTCCTCCTATCTCTCTGCAAATCTTCAACCATACTTCCAGTTCCCTATTTTTATAAGGATTTATTGCTTGTCTACATTCTTTGGTGCACTGTTCAAACACCAATTGTTTTATTAGCGGCATGGCAGTATCAGGACTCCCAAAAATCCTCCCCGCAGCCTCAACCATGCGGGCTACAAAATCTGCAAAGGGCTCAGTAGGTCCCTGTATGATTTTAGTGAGGTTTCCTGTAACTTCACCTCTATTTGGGAGCGCTTTCCAATCTAGTACCAATTGCATTAATTTGCTCATATACTTGTTGGGGATATCCTGTCTGCTGATTAGCAAATCTTCCTTGTCCTAACAATATATCCTGATCCCATGCCTGTTGTCCATTCCTAGCATTATTAGCTGCCTGGTCAGCGGCAAACTCAATAAGGAACGCTTTCCAATCTAAGTACTGGCCAGAAGTTAAGCAGGCCTTAGCTAAATTCTGCCAATCATTAGGAGTCATGCAATAACGATGAAGACTTTCTAGTATTGCTATGACATATGCTGCACTAGTGCCATATGCGCGCACTCCCTCTGCCAGTCTCTGTATGACTTTCCAGTCCAGAGGCTCATGATATCTTGCCCCTTGATTGTCCTGAAATACTGGGAAGCAGCCTTGTGTGCGCATTTCTCTCCATACCTCAGAGCACAGGCTCCGGCCATCTGATGGCGCAGAAGATTTTGACTGACCAGGGGCATAAGGTGGAGGACGCGGTGGTCCAGGGGCTGAAGGAGAAATTTTCATTTTAACTGAGCTTAGCCTTTCAACTAACTCCTCCACTTCCTCATCTGTGAGTTCCTCATCAGAACTTCCTCCTTTCTCAGACTCCATAGACCGCTCCTCTTTCAGCTGTTCCAAAGCTTCATTTCCCCTCTCAATTTCTGCGGCACACAGCCCTTCACAATCTGCCAAGCAAGAGCGCACAAGTTTCCATATAGACTGTGTGCCTGGGACTATCATGCCCTGCTCCCGGGCAAAGTCTATGTCTCTTCCTAACTTATCCCAACTCGCTAGAGTCAGGTGCCCAGAGATGGCAAACCACGGAGCAATCTCATCCACTGCTGTCATGAACCTCTTTATTGTGGCTCCTTTTAATCTAATCCTTCTGCTTTCAAAAGATCTTTTAATGCAGATGCCACAGTCTTACTGGAAGATGTATTGTCCATTTTGCTATGGGACCTTATCTTCTCTCTACCGGAGAACTTGCCTTTACCCTTTTTGTCCACTTACCTGGAACTTACCAGCTAGCTGCCCTGACCGCTTCAAGTTCTGAGTCCCCGTATGGGCCACCACTTGTCGTCGCCCAGTCCGACCAGCAGAATAAGGCAACGACCACAGGAACTCTTCTTGATGCAGTTTATTCAGGAACCTTTTACATCAGGAAGCCCCCGACTCCCAGCCCTCCACCCTAGATAAAGCCTCGCCTGATCCAATCAGCAGTAGCCACGTAGGCGTTAGCTATAGGGCACAAACAACCACCTGCTGGTGGACTGATCTTACATAAAAAGGTACATGCGCACATCTGTGGTGTGAATGTGACTATACAAGGGCAGAAGCAGGAAATGGCGCCTAGTCATAAGACTTGGCAGTCAACCAAGGCGCCATCTTGGAATGGCCACCACACTGGTTCCCCACAAAAAGGGACATCCATTCCTGATTTAAAAGTAGTGAACTAGGGATACACAACCTAAAGTGTATGAAGTTACAATGGAGACACCACGATAATGGGAAAGCCAGGACAAATAGAACATCCATCAAAGAAAGCAGGCTCAAGAGCATAAGGGACATGAGCATAAGGGACCCATGGGCAGCTCATCATTGCAGCACTCCACCACTGAGTGTACATTTATCATAGAATCATGGGGAAGGGTGGCCTATTTGAGAGACTCATGAGGCTCTTGAGCCTTTAAAAAAACTCCCTGTGCCCTCCAGGAAGGAATGAGGATAGGCCATCTGGAGAGTCTTGTGCGAGTCTCCACAGCTGCTCTGCTTCAAGAAGGTGATGGGCATCTCCAACCAGGAAGGAACAGCTACAGTACAGTATCTAATAGTTCTCAAGTATACAACCTGTGCCTCCATCACTGATTTCAAATTTGAATCAGCCTGTTCTTGTTCTTAGCTTGGAAGATGGATATTTGTTTGGGTGCATTTGTCTTGAACACGATTAATGGAAACCGTAAATCAAAGAAGGCATTAGTGTTGATCATCCCAGAACCACCACTTCATCTCACTTACTTGTAAGCAAGCAAGAAAAATGTGTGATAAATTTCTCCCAAGTCTCCTAGATCTTGTACAACCTATGTAAAAATTCTTCAATTCTTTAAGTTTTAGATATCCTCAATCTAAGTTTCAGACAAGTTTTGTGCAGTATTTGTCATCAATTTCAATATGAGTATGTCTTAGAAGTTCAAGTTCCCAGATGAAACCATTGAAGGTTCCCATTCGTTAAGACAGAGAAAATGCCAGATATTACCAGTAGTCACCAATGCACAAATAATATAATATTTGAAAATTAACTCCTTCTTTCAAAGACTTTAACATATATAATTATCAAAGGTTTGCACTTGTTAGCCTCAGTAATCAAAAGAACAAAGAGTATCATGTAAGTATATAAGTTAATGTCATATTAAGAATTATAGCTAGGGGGCTGGAGAGATGGCTTAGCGGTTAAGGCACATGCCTGTGAAACCTAAGGACCCCAGTTCAATTCTCCAGGTCCCACATAAGCCAGATGCACGTGGTGGTGCATGCGTCTGGAGTTTGTTTGCAGTGGCTAGAGGCCCTGGCGCACCCATTCTCACTCTTCCTCTCTCTGTGTCTCTAATAAATAAATATAAAATATTTAAAAAAAAGAATTATAGCTAGGATACTGGTTATATTAAGTTAGAGGTTCCCCAAATTAAGATATTGTTTTTTTCTTAAAGTGTCATTAAATAGTTTAACAGAGAGAATAAATCCCTGAGTCTCAGGATATTGGAACTTGAAAGTGCAGTGAATGCCCATTGTTTAGCTCTTTGTCCTACAGGAAGATTTGTTGATCTTAGAGGAGGATGGCAAGAATTCAAGTCCACTGTGTATTTCATTGCAAAAGAACTCCAGATGCATGCGCCACCATGTGCATCTGGCTTAGGTGTGTACTGGGGAATCAAGCCTCAAACCCGGGTCCTTAGGTATCACAGGCAAGCGCTTAACCCCTAAGCCATCTCTCCATCCTTGTGGCAAGAATTTTATCAATTATTTGCACAGACATTAGAGAACATAAATTTATCAATGAACAATTGAATTAAATATTCTTTATTGTCATTATTTAATGTTATATGAATATAATACACAAAATGTAAATGTAAACTATTTGTAGTTTAAAGAGGGATATCTAAATACATGCCAGTTTGGGATACCTCCTAGGGACCAAAATCAATTTTTTTCAATATTAGAATAGAATTCATAATGCATATATTTCAAACAAGTTTTCCCTGAATTTCAAGTACATCCAGTATAAACAAAGGCACTTATGGGGCAGAATTTGGTACCAAGGTAAAATGTACAAAATTATTCTAAAAACAGTAATTAGATTTATAATTCTTTTTATTTTATTTTTTAATTTTAATTTTGTATTGACAACTTCTATATTTACAGACAATAAACCATGATATTTCCCTCCCTTCCCTCATTCCCCTTCAAACTCCACTCTCCATCATATCCCCTCCCTCTCTCCATTAGTTTCTCTTTTAATTTGATGTCATCATCTTTTTCTTCTATTATGAGTGTCTTGCGAAGGTATTGCTAGGCACTGTGAGGTCATGGATATCGAGGCCAATTTCTGTCTGGACAATTGCATTATAAGAGGTTGTATCCTTCCTTTGGCTCTTACATTCTTTGCGCCCCCTTTTCTGCAATGGACCCTGAGCCTTGGAGGGTGTGATAGAGATGGTTCAGTGCTGGACATTCCTCCGTCCCCTCTTCTCAGCACTATGTTGCCTTTTGGGTCATCCCAGTGTTCATCTCCATTTGAAAAGAGAAGCTTCTCTAACCATAAGTGAGAGTAGCATTAATATTTGAATATGAACATTAAGTGTAGTGTTTTCAAGGCAGTTTGGTGGGAATAATACATACATTTAGCCAGACAAGAGCAGGCTTTATATCCCTAAGGCTCATGATCTTCCCTGTCATAGACTTTTGATTAGTTTTTTCAGTACCAGGCATATATTCCCTCCCATATAGCAGGCCTTCAGTCCAATTAGGGAGCAGTTGGTTTTCCCAAGAGCAGACATGCCACTATTGCACCCATTTAGATCATTGGGCCTATCTGGCCAAACTTGAGGTTTCCAGTGTCCACTGTTATCACTGCTGATGACTTCTGTCTCCCATATGGCTGCATTCAGTGCAGCCTTTTCCAGCTTTCAGTTGGCTGGTCTATAGGGAGAAGGTTTTCTGCTCAGCACCAGCTTGCTTTCTCAGTGACCTTACCATTCAGGCAAGTGAGGTCTTCAGAAACAGGGTCTTACCATCTGTTTCTCAAGGGAAACCAAGGGCCAGCAATAGCCTTTAAGATTTTGGAGGCTACAGGGACTTCCCTGGCCAACAAGTCACTGGAAGGTATCCCATCCCAAGCACTGAAAATTTTCTAGTAATAATCTATAGCTTCTGGAGGTGCCATTATTCAAAAAAGTAGGCTTACATAAGGCTTATTCAGAATATCTTAAATTTTGGTTGACCCTCCCCCACCCTTCTTTTACACATTCTCTTCCCCTGGCCTCGCTTAGTCCTCTCCCCTCCCTGTAATCTGTTCTTCTACTTACATATATACAATACCATCCCTTTGAGTCCTTCCTTCTCCTTCCTCCCTTATAGCCTTTTTCCAGCTTACTGGCCTCTGCTACCAATTTTTGGTTCCAGTTTACACACAAGTCTATACATTTGTACCTAGGATCCACATATGAGAGAGAATATCCAACATTTCTGGGTCTGGATTACCTCACTAAGTATAATACTTTCCAGATCCATCCATTTCCCTGCAAATTTCATAATCTTATTTTCCCTTACAGCTGAATAGAACTCCATTGTATAAATGTGCCACTTCTTTATCATCCACTCATCTGTGGAGAAACATCTAGGATGGTTGCATTTCCAAGCTATTGTGAATACACCAGCAATAAACATCGATGTGCAAGTGTCTCTAAGGTAGTATGAGTCCTTCAGATATATGCTACGAGTGCTATAGCTGGATCATACTGTAAATCTATTTTTAGCTGTCTCAAGAACCTCCACACTGATTTCCACAATGGCTGGACCAGATTACATTCCCGCAAACAGTGTAAAAGTGTTCCTCTTTTTTCTGCATCCACACCAACATTTATTGTCATTTGTTTCTTCATGATAGCCATTCTGACAGGAGTGTGATGGAATCTCAAAGCAGTTTTAATTTGCATTTCCCTGATGG
Source organism: Orientallactaga sibirica (assembly GCA_036365145.1). Lineage (NCBI taxonomy): Eukaryota > Metazoa > Chordata > Mammalia > Rodentia > Dipodidae > Orientallactaga > Orientallactaga sibirica. Next base: position 56,251,889 of record JAEOAD010000005.1, read on the forward strand.
CTAGGGATGTAGAACACTTTTTTAGATGTTTATATGCCATCTGTATTTCTTCTTCTGGAAACTCTCTATTTAGTTCCATAGCCTATTTTTTAACTGGTTTGTATGATTTCTTATTGTTCTGTTTATTCAGTTCTTTGTATATGTTGGATATTAATCCTCTGTCAGATGAATAGCTGGCAAAGATTTTCTCCCATTCTGTAGGTTGTCTCTCTGCTCTATTCACAGTGTCCTTTGCTGTACAAAAGCTTTGTAATTTCATGAGGTCCCAGTGGTTCATTAGTGGTTTTATTCCCTGAGCAATTGTGGTTATATTCAGAAAGTCAATGTCTATGCCAATATGTTGAAGGATTTCTCCTCTAGCAGTTTCAGAGTTTTGGGTCTGATATTAAGGTCCCTGATCCACCTGGACTTGATTCTTTTGCATGGAAAGGGACAAGGATCTTTTCATCCCTCTGCATACAGATATCCAGTTTTCCCAGCACCACTTGTTGAAGAGGCTATCTTTTTACCAATGAATATTTTTGGAATTTTTGTCAAAAATCAGGTGGCTGTAGCTGCCTGGATTAATATTTGAGTCCTCTATTCTGATCCATTGATCTACATGTCTGTCCTTGTGCAAGTACCATGCTGCTTTTGTTACTATGGCTTAGTAATAACTTAAGTATAACTTAAAATCGGGTATGGTGATACCACTGGCCTGATTCTTGTTGCCCAAAATTGTTTTGGCTATTCAAGGTTTTTTTGTGCTTCTGGGTGAATTTTAGGATTGTTTCTGTGAAAAATGCTATTGGAATTTTAAGGGGGATTGCATTAAATGTGTACATTGCTTTTGGTAAGATTGACATTTTCACAATATTGATTCTTCCAATCCAAGAACATGGGATGTCTTTCCATTTTCTTGTGTCTTCTGAAATTTTTCGCTTGAGTGTTTGAAAGTTCTCATTGTAGAGATCCTTCACTTCCTTGGTTAAGATGATTCCATGGTACTTTATTTATTTATTTATTTATTTATTTATTTATTTATTTATTTATTTATTTATTTATTTCGAGGCAATTGTGAATGAGAGGGATTCCCTGATTTCATCCTCTGCACGTTTTTTGTTAGTGTATAGAAAAGCTACTGATTTCTGTGTGTTTATTTTGTAGCCTACTACATTGCTAAAACTGTTTATCAGCTCTAACAGTTTGCTAGTAGAGTCTTTAGGATCTGTTATTTTTGGAATCATATCATCTACAAATAATGATAATTTGATCTCTTCCCTTCCCATTTGTATACCTTTTATGAGTGTCTCTTGCCTTATTGCTACAGCTAAGTCTTCCAGTACTATATTAAATAAAAGTGGGGAAAGTGGACACCCTTGTCTTATTCCTAAATTTAGTGGAAAAGCTTCAAGTTTTTCCCCATTTAGTATTATGTTGGCTGTAGGTTTGTCACAAATAGCTTTTATTATGTTGAGATATGTTCCTTCTATTCCCAGTTTCTGTAATACTTTCACCTTGAAGGGATATTGAATTTTTCAAATGCCTTTTCTGCATCTATTGAGATGAACATGTGATTTTTGTCCTTCAGACCATTTGTATGGTATATTATATTTATGGATTTACATATACTGAACCATCCCTGCATCTCTGGGATAAAGCCTACTTGGTCGAGGTGAATAATCTTTCTGATATATTCTTGTATTCTGCTTGCCAGTATTTTCTTGAGAATTTTTGCATCTATGTTCATGAGGGAGATTGTTCTGTAATTTTCTTTTTTTTTTTTTTTTGTTCTGACTTTGTCCAGTTTTGGTATCAGGGTGATGCTGGCTTCATAGAAGGAGTTTGGTAGAATTACTTCCTTTTTATTTTATGGAAAAGTTTGAGGTGCAGTGCTGTTAGTTCTTCCATGAATGTCTGGTAAAATTCACCAGTGAATCCATCTGGGCCTGGAATTTTTTTAATTGGGAGACTTTTCATAACTTCTTGGATCTCCATACTTGTTATAGGTTTATTTAAATGGTTTTATATCATCTTGATTTAATTTTAGTAGTAGTAGGTCATATGAATCAAGGAAATCATCCATTTCTTTCAAATTTTCAAACTTAGAGGTATATAATCTTAAAGTATGTCTGTATGATTTTCTGAATTTCTGTGGTATCTGTTGTAATGGTGCCTGTTTCATTTCAAATTTTGTTAATTTTTGTCTCTTCTCTCTTTCTTTTGGTCAGATTTGCTAAGGGTTTATCAATCTTGTTCATCCTTTTAAAGAACCAACTCTTTGTTTCATTGATTCTTTGGATTATTTTTGTGGTTTCTTTTTCATTAGTTTCTGCCAAAATCTTCATTATTTCTTTCCATCTACTGATTTTTGGTTTGCCTTGTTCTTCCCCTTCCAAGGCTTTAAGGTAAAGTATTAAACTGTTTACTTTTGAACTCTCTAATTTCTTAATATAGGCACTTAGAGCTACAAATTTCCCTCTTAGGACTGCCTTCATTGTGTCTCAAAGATTTTGATATGTTGTATTCTCATCATCATTTGATTCTATGAATTTCTTGATTTCCTTTTTAATTTCTTCAAAACCCATTCATCATTCAACAGTGTACTGTTTAGTATCCATGAATTTCTGTATGCTCTGAAGTTTTTCTTGTTGCTGATTTGCAGTTTAATCCCATTGTGGCCAGATAGCATACAAGGGATTATTTCAATTTTCCTTTATTTGTTAAGATTTGATTTGTGTCCTAATATATGTTCTATTTCAGAGAATGTTCCATGTTCTGCTGAGAAAAATGTATATTCTGCAGCATTTGGATGGAATGCTCTGTATATATCTGTTAGGTCCATTTTTTTCCATGACATCATTTAATGCAGATATTTCTCTGTTTATTTTTTGCTTGGATGACCTGTCAAGTGATGAGAGTGGGGTATTGTTAGGAACATATATGTTTAGGATTGTAATGACCTCCTATTGGAGTGTTCCTTTAATCAGTATAAAGTAACCTTCTTTATCTTTCCTCACTAATGTTTGTTTGAAGTATATCCTGTCAGAAATTAGGATAGCAACCCCTGCTTGTTTCCTAGGCCCATTTGCTTGAAATACCGTTTTCCATCCTTTCACCCTAAGGAGGTTTCTATCTTTTATTGAGAGGTGAGTTTCCTGGAGGCAACAGGTGGCAGGATCCTGCCTTTTAATCCAGTCTGAAAGCCTCGGTCTTTTGGTTGGGGTATTGAGGCATTGATATTAAGAGTTATTATTGAAAGATATGTATTTATTCTTGCCATTCTTCTTGTTTTGTAGTGCTTCCTGTTTTTCCTTTACTCACTTGTTTTAACTGTTATTTGAGTATGGTTTATTTTTTCCTATTTCCTGCTCTGCGTGTTTTGCTTTCTCTTCAGTATGAAGGATTCCTTCAAGTATTTTCTGTAGAGCTTGTTTAGTTGCCATAAATTCCTTTAGCCAGGTTTTGGTGTGGAATGTCTCCATCAATTTCATAGATAGTTTTGCAGGATAAGGTAATTTTGGTTGACATTTTTTATCTTTCAGAACTTGGAATGCATCATTCCAAGCCCTTCTGGCTTTTAAAGATTTTGTTGTGTAATCTGTTGTGATCCTGATGGATTTCCCTTTGAAGGTCACTTGCTTTTTCTCTCTAACTGCTTTCAATATATTTTCTATGGTTTGTGTGTTAAGTATTTTAATTATAACATGGCAAGGAGAGGAACTTTCCAGGTTTTGTCTGTTTGGTGTGCTAAAAGCTTCTTGTATCTGCATTGGCATTTCTTTCACAATTTGGGGAAAATTTTCTTCTATGATTTTGTGGAAAACACCTACTAAGCCTCTGGATTGAAATTCTTCTCCTTCTACTATACCCTGAATTCTTATGTTTGATCTTTCATAGTGTCCCAGATACCTTTCTATTAGCTTGTCTTTCTCTTTGTTGGACTATATTTGATCTGCCACCCAGTCTTCTGGTTTAGATATTCTGTCCTCTCCTTCATCCATTCTACTGGTAAGACTTTTCACAGAGTTTTCTATTTCACTGACTGTGTTCTTCAGAGCTAGGAGTTCAGACGGGTTTTTCTTCAGTATTTATATTTCTTTACTCGTGTCCGGTAATACACTTTTTATTTCCATTAAACTTGTTTTCTGTGCTCTCTTTCAAGAGTTTGTCTTTGAATCCTTTCATTTCTCCTTTCATTTCTTTGAGTATAGATATAATTGTTATTTTGAAGTCTTTGTCAGGTATTTCATCTAAAACAGTCTTATTGGTGATCATTTCTGATGGATTTATAATTTTTGGTAGGATTGCATTGTCTTGATTCTTTGTGTTTCTTGTATTATGATGTAGCGACATTTGCACCCTGAATTTATTTGCTGCTTGGGTTTTCTACTTCTCTGCAGTGTTCTTAGATGTTGTGATTCCTCCTTTATAAATTTTCAGGATATGAATTTAAGGAGCCAACAAGGGTGGCACTTGTACCCCAATCCAACCACAGAAGTAATCCTAGGTGTTGAGTTTGCTTGCTAAGCAAGTATTCTAGTGGAATGGGTGAAACAATATACTGGCAAATTCTAAACTTCAACTGAGCAATATACACATTCAATAAAACCAGCAGAGTATACAAGCATGGGAATTAAGACAAATAAATAATCTTATAAGGCCAAAATCCCTAAAGGTGTGTGTTACTCTACACTCTTAATCCTGTCAGCTAGGAGGTAGAAAATTCTGTTCTGAGTTGGGTTCCAGATCAGCCTGGATCTGATTCAGATCCTGCCCCCAATAATGACAAAAGCAAAAGACAGTAGGCCTATAAATCTGTAAGCATTAAAGGCAGCAATATTCAACACCCCATGTACAGCTTATTTGAAAATGATAAAGCCAACCACAAATATGCAACCCATAACCTGCCCTGACATGGAAAGATAGATTAGCACTTCCAATGCAGGCCTATACACTTGTTTTTCTCCTTCTTTCTTTCTTTCTTTCTTTCTTTCTTTCTTTCTCTCTTTCTTTCTTTCTTTCTTTCTTTCTTGTCAGCTCGCCTCGTTACCTTTTGGTATGGCTTCCAATCTCACCAATGCTGAGGGCCCACCTTGGTCCCTCCATGTTGTGCTGTGGGCGCTTGAGCTTGGCTCAGCTGTGCTGGGTGCACTGCATCTGGGAGCTAAATGCTGGAGGATAGTGGTTCTGATGGTTGAGCAATGGGAGAGTTCAGGAAGCCTGTAGTTGCTCACACCATTCCCCTGTATCTCTTTCAGTAGCTCAGCTGACTTTTCTTTAGATTTCTGGGCTCTACAAAGAGGCTGATGAGGTTGGAAATTCCCCTTGTTTGGTCTCTGCTGCTACTAGGTGGTGCCAGGCACACAGATGGTGTAGATCAGGGCTGCAATTTCCTAGGTGGGATTCTGGCTGTTTTCCTCCTTTCTGGTGGATTTTGGTCTCTCCTCCTCCGCTGTATCTAAGAAAAACCTATACTCCTGCACTGTTCAGAAAAAGTGTGTATTTTGCTCTAGTTTTACTTAAATCTCTCCCTGGACTGGTTTGGCATGGCTCCTATGCCACCATCTTACCCAGAAGTCCTCCAAAATCAATTTATTTAAAAAAATTTATTATTTTATTTGTTTTTGGAGAGAGACACAGAGAGAGACAGACAGAGAGGAAGACAGATAGAGATGGGCGTGCCAGCAGTCTCTCAGCTGCTGTGAACAAAATCCAGATGAGTGCACCCCCTTGTGGGCAAGTGCAGCATTGCGCCCTTGGGTCACTTTGCATCTGGCTAAACGTGGGACCTGGAGATTGGAAGCCAGTTCTTAGGCTTAGCAGGCAGGCGCCTTAACTGCAAAGCCATCTCTCCAGCCCCCAAATCATTTTTTTTGTTTGTTTTTCGAGGTAGGGTACCACTCTGGCCCAGGCTGACCTGGAATTAACTGTGCAAATTTTCTTGGATTCTCACTGTAAGGAAAAGAAGGCAGAGATAAAAATGAATTATTAAAACAGTATTTTCAATTCTCTGAGCATTACATTAACTCCTTTTTAATGAGAGGAGACTCAAACATGGAGCAGTTTTGAGAGTCCCTGCCCTGCATTGACAAGCATCTGAGCCCCACCCTAGCTGGAGTCCTTTCCCCCTTCTGAGGATCCTGACTCTTCTTAGCACCCAGTCCTCAGTCAGCCTTGGGATCTGTGCAGACTCAAAAGACAATAGGATTAAAATTCATCTGAATGATTCTCTAGAAACAGAAACCAATTCGGTGGTTAAGTGCACCTAGACTTTCTGAAAGGAAACACTTGTGAGGACAAAAAAAAAAAAAAAAAGGCAAAATTTTGGAAGGCAGTGGATCTATGCAAAACAAGTTTATGTGGGACTGCACTGGCATTTATTGAACAATACTTGGATACATGCCCTGTAAGAATATTATCCAGAGGGAAGGCTTAGGGGGAATGGTTGGATGGAAGAGCCCCAGGCTGCTCTGCCCTCTAAGGAAGGTTTGGAGGCTGTCAACAAGTTCAAGAGACAAAGTATATCACTGAGAAGTCCCTCCATAAAATGATTCAATGGGGATGGATTTCGGGGTGCCAGATCAAAACTTGCTCAATTATGTTACATAATCACTCAACATGGCGCTTTAGAGTCATATTATTATGTTGGTAACCAGTCTGTCACTAACAAGTCATAATAGTTAAGTTTTCATGGATAGGATTGCTGCCTCTCTTGCAGGATTATCCTGAGAGATCCAATACAAAACGGCTCTTAAAAATCTTCAAGGAAAAATACAAGTGGGTTTCTTTGTTGCTTGTACTAAAAAGAGTTAGTTTCCTGTATATGTCTAGGTTTAAGAATCTTGGGGATTCTTATTCTCTCATTTCCTGACAGTTTCTCCATTACTTTGGAAGTAGTATTTAATCAGGCTATAACTGCAAAATATACATTCATTGGCGTAAGTTTTATCATCAGTTCCACAGATGGGACCATATTCTCTGTTGTAATAATGTGGGGGAAATTTATACTTATTATAGTTTGACTGTTAAACATAAAGAGAAAATATGGATGAGTATTATTTTATAAGTCAGCTACCCTGGCCCCTCTTCTCCTCATACTCAAGTCAAATATCCCCAACTATTTTTTGTATGAAAAGTTATAAAACTGAATTTATCATTAAGTTCACTACACATGCCTGTATCCTCTTATGTGTATCTTTAAATATATATATATATATATATATATATATATATATATTCATATGTAGACATAATTTAACAGTATTGATATTGTATATACAAATGTACAATACCATGTGTCCTGCTGAATCTACTTTTTTTTGAGTTCTAATCTTTATTCATATTATTAGAAGTATGGCTCATTTTATTCACCTCTATATAATATTACAATGGGAGAATACATGAACAAAATTTTATCTACCCTTAAGTAGATTATTATTTTCAACCTTCTCTTTTGCTAGAATAAACAATTCTATTTTAAGTATCTGTTAAAATATATTGGATGCTTGTGGACAACAAGGATGTTTAGGCAGAAGAATGGAATTTTTAAATAATGGAATATTTTACCTCACCTATAAAACTAAATAGTTTTGTGCAGTTGACAGAACTCTATTTCTTGACTTTGGTGTCACAGTACTACAAGTTTTGTTTGGCTTAGCTCTTAAATTTTGCATTGTACATTTTGTTTGGTGACATCAACCATAAGATTCACAGTATAAAAAAGCTAATGCTTATATTTTTACCCTTCCAAATAAATTAGTATTCACTTACTGAACCAGAAGGATTCCTTGAAAATGAAAAAGCACTTTCTACAATAGTAGACAAAAATGAATAAATAAATAAAACTAAGACAAAGAGGAAAAAAAGCCCACATGTCTACAGTGGGAAGTAGCCACTGAACTTGGAACAGGTAACCTGTGAAAAGTTTTTACTAACAGTCATGCCAGTAAGTATGATTATTTGGAGCAGTTCCAATTACATATATATGGAATGACTTTAAATCTGGGAATGTTTTAATAATGATTTATTCATCCCTGAAACATTGCTTTTAAAGATGCAGTACTATCTATTCCTTAATATATGACACATGCTAGTGAGATAGATAATGCCTTGCATCAACTTATGCAAGTAATTAATTTTTAATAAATATTATTAGGCTTTAATGTACTAGCCTATCAAATATCTTACAAGGAATTCTCCCCTTACACAGACTTTGACTTTGTGGAGTCAGCTGGCAAACAACAAATAAATGATTTTGCCAAAAATTCCAGATCTGGATGACATCATCACTTCCTATACTTTAAATTTGACCACCATGTAATCTGACCTTGAACATGATGGGGAAAGCTTCTTTAACAAAAGATTTAGAAAGTATACTACCATTTATTACCTTTATTTTAAAAATCTGCTTTTTGAAGAGACAGGCTCTCATGATATTGGGGGTTGGCCTGGCACTCCTGGTCCCAGCAGTCCAGGCTCTAAAGGTAAACATGCTATGCTTAGGTTCTCCTGTCCATCCCACTCCCTTCCCATTCTGCATACTCATGCACTGGCAATAAGAAAAAGTAATGCATTTGAATGCTGTAGTTTCAAAAGGCATTTTTACCATGATCTGACACATTTCACCAGCTTAATGTTGACAATGTCATCCTAAACGCATGTCATTCATTCCTGAAATCCAGCCAAGGCTTCCTTGCCTTTCAGGAGTCTAGAAATTATACTCCATAAAATAAAAAGAAAATAGTAAGGTCATGGTGAATGTAACTTTGATCCAGAATGAGGAGAAAGGCATTTTTATCAAGTTTCTATGTGAACCTTTTAAGAATATTAATAACATTATTTCTAAATGACAGTTTCTTACAAACAAGGAAGGATACGCTCCCCAGATTACTAATAAGGGGAACTGGTTCCTTTCATTTCCTTCAACTCAGAGAATCAATAAGACACAACATGGACACAGAAGGCTTCTTGGCTTGGGAGCATCCCCATGAATTGCCATCATAGCATACTTAAGAAGTCATTTCTTCTCCCAACCCTTGGCTCTGCCCACCAATGACCTGATGCATTTAAGGAAATTCCCACTTTGGAGCCTTAATTCCTTGTCAAAAACCAGGAAATATTCCTCTAGAAAGTCAGGACCTGGAGAAGTATTTAGAGCAACTAACTCTAGATTCCAAAATTCCTTCTGAGAGTCTCTACCTCACTGACCTGGAAGAGAGGACACAGTGCAGAGGCCCCAGGAGCTCTGGACACTCTCTGTTTGGCTTGCTTTCCTTCCAGCAGCCATCCTTGGCTGTGGGAGTCTTTATTGTCTTTTTGGTGAGGAATTTGGTTTGCACAGGACCAAGAGCAGCACAGGTAAAACACAGTGAGACTGTGCTCCCAGAGAAGTATGCAAATAATTCAGGAGACTTAACTCATTTGTTTATCCACAGACTTTCCCTCAGCAGCAGCTCTGGAACATGTTGATCTGATTTACTCCAATGTATGGGGAATGTGGACAGAATACGTTGTTAGGGATCTTAAGATAGGAAAGGAGATATGAAAACTTTTCAAGCTATTGGGCTGAAAAAACAACCAATAGAATAAAAGCAAAAACAGAGAAAAATAAATTTAGAGAATAGCAATTAGACACATGCCTACATCGATGCTGCTAGGCAGTACCAGACATATTATACTCAAGAGGAAATTTGAAAAATTATAAAACCTTTGAGGTTGGGTTTGAGGTGTATGCAGACATAAACATGAAGCTATAAGTAATACAGAGTCAATTCCTTCTCCCCTTTTTTTTGAGGTAAGGTCTCACTCTAGCCCAGTCTGACCTGGAATTCAATATGTAGTCTCAGGTTGGCCTCAAACTCACAGCAATCCTCCTATGTCTGCCTTCCAAATACTGGGAATAAAAGCAAAAATGTGAAAAATAAATTTAGAGAATAGCAATAATACACCTGCCTACATCCTTGCTCCTGGGTAGTACCAGACATGTTACACTTAGGAGGAAATTTGATTTTTCATAGGCTTTGGGTTTGAGGTGCATGCCGACACACACATGAAGCTATAAGTCATACAGAGAGTCCATTTCTCCTTTTTTATTTTTATTTTTATTTTTTGAGGTAGACTCTAGCCCAGTCTGACATGGAAGTCATTGTGTAGTCCCAAGTTGGCCTCAAACTCACAGCAGTTCCTACCTTTGCCTTCTAAGTGCTGGCATTAAGTCATGTGCCACCACACCATTGCTCCTTTTAGCCAGCTTCCCACAAGGGGACACTTATAAACCTACAGCCCAAGTTTACAACCAAGAATAGACATAGGTCGAGGACTTTGATGAAACTCCAGCTTCACGACCAAAACAATGAATCACATGTTTATACAAGAAGCCTGGACAGTGGTGTGCTTGAAGGGCTCCCAGAAGAACCAGGGGCATCCAACACCAGGAAATCCTGGGTAGATGCTAGGAGGAGGATGAGAATATTAAAAGCAACAGGTAAGGAAGGCTCAAGATGGACACTGAAACCACATTGGAAGTGGTTAGATAGGCTGATCTCTATCCTAGAATCAAGTAGGAGGATATGTAGCTAGAATTCATTGGAGCCGTTAAGATAAGCCTCAGCACAGTTTGGGAAGAATTGTGTGGTTGGAAGGCCCAAGTTCAAACCCTACCTACAACCAAATGAACTTGACACCAAATCCAGCCTTTCTAACCCACAGCTTTGTAACTTTAAATGAGAAAATACTTTCTATCTCATATTTTGTCATAAATAATCTGTTCTTTTCTGTTATTACATCCCTTACCTTATTGCAACCAATATATGTTGGTACTGAATAAAACTCTGAAGTATAAAAGAAAATTCTTTGAGTTGGTATGCATTATGCAAATGTAATGGACATATTCCAGGAGAAACTTAACTAAAGACCAAATTTTAAATTTGAAGTTATTGTAAAGGATTTTGCCCATACTTTCTCTTCCCCACCCCCTCTCTCTCACTCTCTCTTTCTTTTCTCTCTGCCAAAGGTATCAGCATCTACTATAAGATGGTCTATAATTCAGTCTTCCTGTCCTTGCCCCCAAGTAGAAGGATTACTGGCATGTGACACCAAAACTCACAATAGTGTGTGTGTGTGTGTGTGTGTGTGTGTACATAAACATATACAGTTTAAAATTTATTATGTTTTGAAAATTCATTGTGTACACTAGTCATGTATATTTTATTGTGCTGTGTGAAGACATTTTCATAAAAATACATATTGTCTGAACATGCTCTACCTCATGCTTTTCAATGCTCCCCTACATGCCCTCTCTCTCCTATAAGTTCCCTTTATTCCCACAGATAGCTTAACTTTATTTTTGAAATTAAAGACAAAGTTATATTGATGTGATAAATACATACAAAATAAAAGTGTACAGAATAATGTATCCTTCATTACATGTATATACTGCATATTATATGTATATATTGTATAGTAGGTAAAAAAGTCATATCTCCATATTTATAATTTCTCCATGGGAAAATCATTCAGAATCCTTCTAGCTTTGTGAGAACACAATAAATAATTGTTTTTCTAACTCTGCTTTGCAGTAGCACATGAGATCTTGATTCCAACTGCAACTTAGTACCTGTTGAACATTTCCCAATCCCATCCTATGTACTCTTGGGTATAATTGATTTGTGGTCATTGGACATGTTTATGGGATACAATGCAATATTTAAATATACATATACATTAATGGTATATTAGGATAATTGGTCTATCTGCCACCTAAGGCTTCTAAAAATGATGAGAGTATTCAAAATTCTTTCTACTGTTATAATTGCTACAAATTACAATAGTGTCCTATAGGACATTGGAAAGTACTCCTCTTGTCAAACTGTACCCTGGTACCTCATAGCCGTCTCCACTCAAATACTTACACACATGCATACATAGAAAAACACACACACACATGAATACACATTTAAAAACACATGCACACTACCCTCTCTATAGGCTCTGGTAATTCCAGCTTTAAGCAATTTTTGCTCAGATCACAGGCTAGGTTGGTAAAGCTGCCTGAGGAAGGTAACTGACAGGCTTAGACAACCCCAGGTAGGATACTATCATCAGCACCCTAAATAGGGGAGGTAAAAATATGGCCTGCACTATTTCTCCAAGGTGGTATAGCAGTGTTGTATCCCAGCACCCCAAACTTAGCTTAAGACCTGCAAAGGCTACAGGATGTCTCTTCAAGAATCCAGTGGATCCTATGGATATGGCATGAGTACAGAAGTTAAGGAGCTACCTGTTTTTCTGTCCCAGAAGAGTAATTTTTCCCTGGGTTCAAGATTAATCTCAAAGACCAAACAGTAGAGTATATGACTATCTTCTGACAATCTTGTTGACATCAGTATAAGTTTCATATACCTATGAAAGCTCATGTTTATGATTTAGAGACAATAAATGCATCAACTATAGAGGACATTATCTCAAAGAGAAGAAAGAAGAAATGCTGGTGAGGACATGGAGAAATTAGAAACCTCATCATTACTGGCAGGAATGTCAGAAGGCACTGGCAGCAATGTCAGAGGCCACAGATATTTTGATGACTAATTCTGGTTGTCAACTTGACTGGATAGAGGAACTCCAAGACAGTAAATGACTCTTGTGGTGTGGTTAGGAGGGACTGTGCAGAGAACATTAGTACATAGGCCAGTGAAGTAAGTGGGTATGTTCCGTGCCAACTGTGGACATCACAATCACATAGGCTGGTGGAGTTGCAATGACAAAACAAACACAGAAGGGCAGCTGGCTCATACTTGCATGCTCCCTCCCTAGCATTTTCTTGCCACTGTCAGCCATGGAAATCTGACTTGCCTTTGAATACAGACTTGCACCAACAGCCTCCCACCACAATTTTAAGCTTTCTCCATGGACTGTAAGGTGGCTTGAAATAGGTGTCCACTGTAAATTCATGTGTTCTGAATGTCTGAACCCCAAATGGTAGCAGTAGGGGAGGCAGAGCATTGCTAGAAGTGGTGTGTTCGTGGGGGTAGGATTATGAGTGTTAAAACCAGCTTGCCTTAGCTCTATTCATAGCACTTTCCTGCTGCTGTTTTCCACCTGATAATATCCAGCCTATGGTTTACAGTCTTTTCCCTGCCACCATGGGGCTTTCGCTTGAGTCTCAAGCCAAAATAAGTCTGTCCCTCCCATCATCTGCTTTTCCGCTTTATCCATCCATGAGACGGTAACAGCAACAGACTGGGATGAAACTTTGTCTTCTCCTTCATCCTGTGGTTTCTGACTGGAGTTCAACAGCTACCAGTCCTCCAGGCTCTCCAGCCCACACATGAACACTGTGGGAAATTTTAGCCTTCATAATAATAATGCTTTTGTTTCTTTTTTTTTAAAAAAATTTACTTTTTTATGAGAGAGAGAGAGAGAGAGAGAAGAGAGAGAATTGTAGCACTAGGGCATCCAGCTACTAAAATCAAACTCCAGATGTGGACACCATCTTGTGCACATGTGTGACCTTGCACGTTTGCATGACCTTGTATAACTGGGTTATGTGGGACATGGAGAGTTGAATATGATTCCTTAGGCTTGCAGTTAAGCACCTTCACCACTAAGCAATTTTTCTAGCCCATTCATGAATACTTCAAATGCCTTTACTTTTGTATTTGAATATATTCTATTGGTTGTGTTGCACTGCAGAACTTTTACTGACACAGCTACATCAGAAATCACCTAGCTATGTTCTTTAACATTTCAACACATAACAGCCAAATCAACCATCCATTTTACTACTGGAATGGCAAATTGCCTTAAAATTTTTAAGTACACAAAAGTTGAATTATAAAGATGGTTGCTTATCTCTGTGTCTTTGAAAAACTGTATTACATTTTAAACATTAAATTATGGTATATAAATTATACTATTAAGCTGATTTATAAAAGAATAAAATATGAAATATCTTGTTCAAATCCTTTTTTATTAAAAAAAAAAAACCCAGGCTTAAAATATGATCAAATTTCCCAAACACAGATCTTGTGTTTATCATATAAGACTTCATCTAGGAATTATAGTATATAGAAAATTGTTTCACAAAGCTTTTGTGAAGTCCACATAAAATTAAGAACTTTAATTCGTTAATGGTTAATAACTTTAACCAGTATATTTAAATCCCTAGAGAATAATGACTATCTTTGATTGCAATCTTCTCTGAACCATGAGACATAGACCCTAATACACAGCATTTTCAATAGGTTTGCCTCTATAATAATGCATATGATCTGGGGAGATAGCTCAGAGCAGAAAAGCATTTCCTGTGCAACCATGAAGACTAAAGAAGGCTGAGAGATCCACTGATTTCAATCCCCAGAACACCTGGGCATGGCACAGTCCCATAGGGCATCAGAAATCTGAGAACCAGCAGAGCTTGTGAAAATAATGATCAGTTCCAGTATCTGTGACAGATTCTGGCTCAAGTGAGAAAGAGAAGAGTGATGGAGCAGAACACCTTACATTCTGCTCCAGCCATTGCTGCTGAATGCACCCTGCAACAGGGGTGCCACAAAGGCATGTGTGCATATATCATATACACTCACACCATGCTACAACACACATACTTTACACACACATTAAATACACAAAGAAGTACAAAAAAGAATGTAGGCATAAATATACCAGCATTCACTGAAGAATACAAGATATCTACAAAAATTGTAAAATATTCAGTTGATAGAGTTTATTTTTATAATGTTGCTTTACAAATTAACATTCTATTTCCTTGAGAGGAATATTAGAGATGATAGATAATTAAGTAACATTCATATGGTTGTTCTTCATATGTAAAATTATTATTTGAAAAAGACAGCATTCCTGGAATAGTGTACTTATAAGTTTTCAGTTGTCTTATAGCAGTTGGTGAACATTCTGTCAGCGCATTAAAGTTCAAATAAACCTTGAAAAACACATCCATACCTTGCTTCTTGTAGCTGGAAAATGGACATAATTGGAAAGAACTTCATTGGACCTAATTATGAATTCCTGGGTTAGTAAAGTCATTGTGGCATTCTATCCCAGAAATCCAAAGCTGACTATATATATATATATATATTCCCTTTCTGGGCATTTATCCTAAAAGCTCCATGCCTCAGTTCAGAGAGATTTTTTCAACCATGTTTATAGACACTCAATTCGTAATAAATAACTTAGAACTTGAATAAACTCAGATGTCCCTTATTAGGCAAATGAACAACCAAGATATGGTATATCTATACAATGGAATTCTACAAAGCAGTAAGGAAAAATGAAACAACAAAATTTGAAGAGAAATGGTCAAACCTGGAACAGATCTTTCTGAGTGAACTCACTCACTAACAGAAAGACAGTTGTCACATGGTCTCACTCATCTGTGGCTCCTAATCTGAATCTGCCTAACATGCTGAGATACCTAATAAGCATCTCAAGGACCTGTCAATAGGAAGGGGGGCAGGAGAGGAGGGTAAGAGTTGGGGGAAAACTGGACCCAAATGGAAATTGTACCATAAAATCGTATATCCTGAAAGACAGACTAAAAGATTGAACCTTCATCAGATCTTTAGAGGGAACACCTGAATCAAATGGCCATGGAGAGGTTATGATGAAGATTAACCTTAATCTTCTGTTTCTCTCTCTCTCTTTCTCTCTCTTTCTTCTCTCTCTTTCTCCCTCTCTCATTTCTCTCTTTCTCTTTTATATACCTATCTTTTTCTTCCTTCTTTTCCTTTGGTGCTGGCATGGCACTCCCAGTATCAGCATGTGGTTAACATCCACAATGAGCCGTTGATAAGAAAGACTTTCATCATTTCCCAAAAGAGGACAGATTTCTGTCAGAGCACTTGATGACCCACCAAAGGTTAATGGTAAGATCCTACTGCCAAAGACACCATATGCTGTTGGTATGGAAGATGGAGAGACATGGCTGGAATCTGGAAGACAGTCAGTCACCCCAGACAGTTAGCTTGGCTACTGCCAGAAGGTGCTACATGACAGACTGTGGGAAAATGACCAACATCTGTCCAAGCAACTCATGGTCTAAGCTACTCAGTAGCTATCAACCTGACCTGATGCTCACCCAAGTGCAATAGTGGCACACAGCCATGGTTGGTTACCAACCATTCTTGAATTGGCTAACAGATCCTTTCAGTGGAATGGAACCCATAGCTGGGACTGGGAAACAAGTCAGAACCTTATCAGAAAAATGAGTGTGCTCTCCAATATCAAGCTCCCACTAATCTTGGGGTATAAGAGGGCCTATATCTATTAAAGTCATTCTGAAATAATAATGGTTATCCCATTTTTTCTGGTTCTGACTCCACTCTCTGTTGGAGAATCTGCTTCTCTCTTTCAGGTGCATGCACACCTGAGGAGAGAATCATCCCATTGCACCTCAACAGGGCCCCAGGTGAAACCACAGAGAAATTTGGGAAAATGAGCAAAGGTGCTGCTTTCTAGTTGAACCTGGTACCAGCACAAGGGCGAAGGAGATAGACATAGAGAACACTCAACTCCTACCAAACCAGATATCCAGAGACACAGAGGCTCTCAGGACCTGATCATTGAAGTAATGCTAAAATGACCCAACATGGCTCAGGGAAATTTGTGGAAGGGGGGACAGAAAGATTCTCAAAGCCACAAGTTGGGATATTATGCAGAGAGACATTGTCTCTTCCCCATAATTGATGGCTTTCCCCACAATGCACAACCAACATTCCCCAACAAGGAGGGTTATTTCAGAGCAGGAAGGACAGGGAGGAGGCTAGTGATGGTACCAACATGGCTGTATACACACTATTTACAGTAAGTAGTAAAATAATATTTTAAATTTAAAAAGTGAATTCTGATATTTCTGATTTTCATTTTTGAGAACAGCATCAAATTCATTGTATTTTATCCTGGGTTATAGAGCAGAATTCATCTTCCCTTCTGTGAATGCAAGATCTTGATTGTGAGACTGTAATCAGAGATTCCATTGAAATATGACATAACAGTAATAGCCACAGGAAAATTCCATGGAGATGTCAGCATTTACCAAAATGAGAAAAGGCAATAAATGTATCACTTTCTCTGTAGAAAGAGAATGAGAGGAAGAAAAAGAAACAATATTAAAAGAATTCAACATGATCTCTGAATAATGTATGTGTCTCTAAATGAATGTTTAAATCTGATAGAAAGGATGTGTTCTATGCATCCAGCTGTTAGGCGTCCATTCTGTTTAGCCCCATATCCATCCTCCCCACTGTGAAGATCATTGGCCCCCCTCCTCACTTGCTCACTTGTAACTAAGACTTAATCGAGAAAAGAAGGGCATTAAGGAATGTGCTATTCCATGGATAATAAGAGGAACATGTGAATATGGAAATAAATGAGCAATTACTTCATAATTGAAAAGCCTGGGAGAAGAGAATGGGAAGTCAGAGACAGAAGGCTAGGAAACCTGTTGACAGATCTGGTAGAAAATCACATTTCAAAAGACAAGGGTGAAAGACATCTGAGTGACTTTGTACATTTAATGGATCTGTTAGTATGGGGAATTTTGGAACTCAGCAGTCAGCTTGATTCATATTCAGTTATGCTTCCTTCAGCTAGAAGTCTGCAAGGCTGAATTCAGGGAATCACAGGCATATAGTACTTGATATCATGGCTTGGACATTACATCCTAGTGGCTACTACTGTGCCTTTAGTACTTTCCAAAGTACTGCATTAAGTCAATCTAATTTGTTCCCACATTTGTAGACTTTCCAGCATGGAAATATTGACAGTTCATATATTACCTTGTGAAATGAGTAATTTAAGAAAAGATAGAAGTGTATTTCCTTGGATTTTATAAGTTTGTTACAGTTATCTTCACAATATTTGATGTATAGATGTGTGACTATTTGTTTATATCTCAGAAGATCAAAGATTTCTTGCAGTGTTCTCACCTAACTGCAAGGCAGAAAAGGCATAGATTGGCATAAGTGACAGAATTGGTTCCACACACTGGGGAATACTCTCTTGTGCATTCTTCTTCATAATTCCTATATCTACTACAGTCTGGCTTTAAAACAGAAAAAGACAAAAATATAAAATAGAGAACATGTGAATATCAAATTCTTAAAATTGTTAGTATCATATGTCCAAAATGAGATCATCTGAATTTAGGTTCAAAGACACACCCACAACCCAGTATAAAATAAAGCACTATTGATCTTCTTATAGAAGTTATTTATTGTTAAAAGTTGTAAATTGGTTCAATCTGTTTGAATAATGTGGTAAAATCTCCCCAGAACCTGTGATTTACCTATCTCAGGTCACACTTACCTCATTCCCCCAGGCTGGATGAAATCACCAAACTAAATTTCCATTTACTATTTTCTATCTCCCTTTATAATTTCACCAAGTACAAATACACATATTGACTGTATGTATATATTTTGTGTGATTTTAGAAATCTTAATAATTTACATGGAGTCATTGTTTGTTCACCCACAAACTGGTAATTTATATGCTTTATTTCATTTTGCTATGACGAATGATTCGAAATTTAATTTTGTTTTACCTTCCCCAGTGTTGCAAATAATAGCAAATAATAACTTCCAACAGTTGAAATATCAACCAGAATAGAAATGATCTCACTTTGTATAGATTATTTCAAGGTAGGGTTCCTGCTATTTGCAACACAGTATTACCTCATTTGGTATAAAATAATACATGGATACAGTTTTCAGCATCTTAAGTCTTTTGTACACATTGGCCAATTTTCCTAATATTTTATATATTATAAAAGGTTAGGATATATAGTTTTTCAAATTCCAATAAACTTACATGGGGAAGGGATGAGCATCGCATATGAGCAGCTTCTGTAATAAAAAAAAAGTTTAAAAGGCACTAAAATCCACAGATTCAATGATAGGAGAAATTCATGCACATGTCTTGGCCAAGGAAATGCTACTAATGTGAGTGATAATTTTATAATAAATAAAATTCCCAAATTAAATCAAATGCTGGGAAAATTCTTACTCCATAATATTTTCAATAACTTCTACTTAAGTTACTAACTTTTAAAAGATTTACAGAAGAGATACTTAACTGGGATTGGAAGACAGCTTTTGAAATTACATAAACCACTTCTGTTGTTATTGCATAATGAACACCTAGTCTGTTGTTAGAAATTATAAGAAAGATACTTGTCACCAGAAGTGGCAAAGTGTTCTTTCCTTATAGAAGTCCTTGATTATATATTCAGAGTTGATAATTGAAGGTTAAAGATTCAGACTGTCAAACAATATAGATGTAGGGGCTGAGAAGATGGTTTTATAGAAGTCCTTGATTATATATTCAGAGTTGATAATTGAAGGTTAAAGATTCAGACTGTCAAAGAATATAGATGTAGGGGCTGAGAAGATGGTTCAGCACTTAAAAGGACCTTGCTTGCCGGGCATGGTGGCGCACACCTTTAATCCCAGCACTTGGGAGGCAGAGGTAGAAGGATCACTGTGAGTTCAAAACCACCCTGAGACTACATAGTGAATTCCAGGTCAGCCTGAGCTAGAGTGAGACCCTACCTCAGAAAAAAAAAAAAAAAAAAAAAAAAAAAAAAAAAGACCTTGCTTGCTAAGTGTGCCAGCCTGGTTTCAATTAATGTAAAGCCAAATGATAAAAGTGGTGCATGCATCTGTTTGCAACAGCAAGAGGCCCTTGCACAAACCAATAAACACACACACACACACACACACAAATAAATAAATAAATGCAAACAACTTTAAATTTAAAAAAAAAATTGTATCTGCTACTGAAAACATTACTCCTTCCTTGCATTTGTTACAAAATCTGATATCCTCAACATACCAAACACAAAATGTTAGCCAAAAAAAAAAAAAAAGTTGGGAAAATTCTTTCTTTCGGCAATAGACAAAGTGTAATTTTTTACTTTTTGTAAACTATTACTGCATTGCTCTGTTTCCAAGACTGGCAAGCATAGAAAATGAGAAGATATTGAGAAGGAATTCATGACATGATCCTTCTTGTTTTACCAGTTTGAGAACTGTAATTCAATAAAGCAACCACCTCAATCTTTTGTTACAACTGATGTCTATTGCACTTCAGACCTATGTGAAACCATCCATATAGGATCAGGAAATTTACTCACCAGAATACAGAGCAAAGGCCAAGTTGATGAAAATAGCTTTGATCCATACTGAGAAGGCAGACATCTGATCCACTCTGCAGAAGAGCTACCTCAGGATGTTTGTTGCAGTAGTGCAGTGTACACTTTTCCAAGTGCACAGGTGAATGGAATGTAGGGCCCTGTATAAGAAAGTTTCCGATGTACCAGAAAGAAAGAAAAGTATCCACCTGCACTAACACCCCCACAAGATTCCTAGTTAAGATAAACTATGTCCTCACTCCCACTCCCAGTCCTGTAATGAATACATTACATCATAAAGTGTCAGCAACATGTTTTCCTAGAGCTGTGACAGAAGCCTTCTCTAAAGATAAATAGTTCTGTAAGTATATATTAGGTCCATTTGATCTGTGATATCATTCTAATAAACATTTACCTTTTTGTTATAATGACATAACTACAGGTAACTCCAGGATATTGAAGCCAGCCACTATTATTTTGTTGGAGTTTGTCTGTGTCTTTACATTTAGTATTATTAGTTTTATAAAATTGAGTGCCCCCTTGATTAGACCTACATATTTTAAATTATACTATCATCTTCATAGATTTTTTCTTTAATCAATACAAAATGCATCATCTTTATGTGAATAATTTTGAAATCTATTTAGTCAGAAATTAGAACAGCAGTACATGCTTTTTTCCTAGTTTCAATTTTTTTATACCCTTTTAACCTAAGGGACTATATGTTCTTGACAGTGAGGCACATTTCTTGGAGGAAGCAAACAGATGGATTCTGGCTTTTTTTTTTTTTTTTTTTTTTTTTTACTTATGAGAGAGAGGGGGAATAGGTGTGCCAAGGCCACTAGCCATTGCAAACAAACTCCAGATTCATGTGTCACCATGTGCATCTGACTTACATGAGTTCTGGGAAATCGACTTGGTAAGTTCCAACATCAGTGATCACAGGTAAGTGCCTTAATGCCTAAACTGCATCTCCAGCCTGAAAACTGTTTTTTAATCTGCTCTTCGTCTTTTGTTTGGGTAATTGAGATTACTAAAATTAAGATCTCCTATTGAAAAATGGGTGCTAATTCCTGTCATTTTTGTTGGTGATGCTGTTTGGTGTTTTCCTGTTGCCCATTTGCTTAACTGCTCTCATTTTGCCATTTAGTATTTCTGGTATCCTACAGATTGTGTTTATCTTTCCCTTCCCTCTGAAGATTCCTTCAACTGTCTTCTGTGAAAGTTGACTTAGTGCTCACAAATCATTATCTGGTTCTTGTTGTGGAAATGTTTCCTTGTCTTTAAATTATGACAGGGAGTTTTGCTGGTTATAGTAATCTCAGTTGACAGTTGTGTCTTTCAAAACTTGAAATACATTGTCCCAAGCCTTCCTGGTTTTTAAATTTTGTGTTAAGAAAGTGAGGCCAAGGTAGCTGGATTGCTGTGAATTTGAGGCCATTCTGAGACTACATAGTAAATTCCAGGTCATCCTGGGATACAGTAAAACCCTACCTTGACTAATCAATCAAGAAAACAAACAAAAAAGAAATCTGATGTTGTTCTAATGGCTCTATCTTTATAGGTGACCTAGTGTTTCTGACTTGTGACTATTTAGTTTCTTAATATATTATAATATAATGGGGAGAAGTTCTTTGCTAGTCTTCATGGGTGTTGTAAATGCTTCCTATATTGCATGGGCATCTATTTTTCTAGATTTTCAAGCTTTTCTGCTGTTTTATTTTAATGTAGAGCTTTATAGTCATTACATCTATCTATACAACACGCATATATGTTCACTTATGTTAACTAAATTGTGACAAATATGCATTTTGTAAAATACCAAGAATATTACAGAATTAATGCAGAGTCCCAAGAATAATGTAGTAGACCCTATGCTTTTCTTAAGTCTTCATTTTAGATGCTGTTATTTCTAACACAGGTAAGCAGGCAGAGTCTTTCAAATGCTCAAACACTGGAATCTTTGGTTGCTACCACATCAGCTAGCTTTCAAACAATAATCTAACCAGTTAAAAAAATTTTAAGTGAACAACTTGCAAACCGCAGGGATGGAACAACCCTAAGAAGACACAATCATGAGCAATTATAACCACCACAACTATGGCTGAAGACTATTCATGCCATTCTCTGAAATGAGATCTCAAAGCAGTATTGTTCAAATAAAATGATTTAACTGCTGGGCGTGGTAGTGCACGCCTTTAATCCCAGCACTCAGGAGGCAGAGGTAGGAATATTGCCATGAATTCAAGGCCATCCTGAGAGTACATAGTGAATTCCAGGTCAGCCTGAGCTAGAATGAGACCCTACTTGAAAAACCAAAAAAAAAAAAAAAAAAATTAACAATTCTTGGCATATGTAAAACTTCCCCACCAATCTCTGCTTGTGTAGTAGATGGAATGTATGTTCCCAAAGACTCAGATGTTGCACTAAAACTGAGTTTATAGCTTCAGCCTCTAGCAGGCAGATTCATGCTCCAGGGGGTGTGTCACTGAGGGCAAATCCGAATTCCAACCCAAAGATTTGCAGAGAGTCTTCCAGCCTGGCTGGGTTCCTGATTGCTGCTTTTGGTGTTTGCTGGGTGGTGGTCATTTCTCTCTGCTTGGATCTGTGAAAGAGAGCCAGTTTCTTTAGCCATGGATGGAACTTCCCCTGGATCTATAAGCTTGACATAAACCCATTCCTCCCATAAGCTGTGTCTGGTTGGAATAAAGCATTAAATTAGAAAATTGTTTGAATTTAGTGTGCTATAGACAGATTCATAACATTATATTTCAGGGGAAGTTCAAATCCCCCCAGTAAACTGATGTACAAAAAGAATAAACTATCAATTTTATGTTTAAATCCTTCTTTATTAAGAAAATGTCAGGCTTAAAATATCATCATATTTCTCCAAAATAGAGCTAATGTTTAATATATAAGATTTTACCTATAAGGAACTAATGTATATAGGAAGTTGATTCACAAAACTTTTGTGGAGAAGACATAAAATTAAGGAGAGTTTCAATTCATTAATGGTTAATAACTTTAACCAGTAGTTTTAAGGCCCTTGAGAACAATGACTAACTTTGATTACCATCTTGTCTGTAGCATTACACAGAGAGCCTAGCACACCGTTAGCATTTATTTAATAGGTTTGCCTCTATAAAACAATGCATGGGATCTGAAGAGGTGGCTCAAAGGTGCAGAGCACTTCCCATGTAAGCATGAGGGCCCGAGGAAGCCTGAGAGACCCACTGAAGTCAATCACCAGCACACACACCAACATCTGGGCACGGCCAGTTCCACAGGGGACCAGAGATCTGAGAAGCCCCAGAGCTTGCAGGGGAAAAAATGCTAAGTTCCAACATCAGTGAGAGATTCTGGCTCATGTTAAAATAGGCAGAAGAGTGATAGAGCAGGACACCTGACATTTTGCTCCAGCCACTGCTGCTCAACACACACTGTACCAGGGTTGTCACAAAGGCTCGTGTGTATACTTCACATTCACATCACACCATACCACAACACACATCCATTACACACCTTAAACACACAGAGAAGCACAAAAAAGAATGTGTGCATGAATATACCAGCATTCACTGAAGAATTTGTATACACAGTCATCTACATTTTGCAAGGCTATCATTAATACAGTTTATTTTTAAAGTGTTGCTTTACAAAGAAACATTCAATTTCATATTATAGTATATGAATTTCAAAATCAATTTCAAATTCATAATATATAATACATCTTCTAGTTGTCTTCAAGAAGTGGGTAAACAGGGTAGAACATTAAAGTTTAAAAGAACCTTTAGAACACATTCATAGCCTGCTTCCTGTAGCTAGAAAGTGGACATAAATGGAGAAAAAACTGGCTTGGACCCAATAAATGAATTCTTGGGTTAGTAAAGTCAATTGTTGCCTTGTATCTCAGAACACCAAATCTGATTCTCTCCCTCTCTCTCTCTCTGGCTCTCTCTCTCTCCATCTCATTCCAGAGAGATATATGTACAGGTTCTAAATCATTCCATTTTAGAAATATCCTGTCTTGGAAGCTAAGTCAATGGCATAAACAGAAACCCTCATAAAGATAAAAGAGATGTATGACATGCCATTAATTAGATGTAAAGTTTCCATTTTCTAATCAAACTTGTTAACAATATGTGAATGTTCTTTCCCTTAATCTTTTCCCAGTGAAGAAACTAACCAAGTACAGGGTGGTATCAGAATCCTAGGACAAATTAACCCCAATACATATACAAGAAAAAAAATATGTTAAATATGAAGAATGATTTCTATTAAAAAGTCTGGACTAGGGTAGAGACGTTGCCCAGTAGTTAAGTATCCTTCCTGAATAAATAAGCATGAGGGCCTAATACTGTTTAAATTCAGTCCCCAAAGTTAACAGAGACCAGAAAATCTCCAGGGATCATGGAAACAGCAAGATCAAGTAGGTAATCAATAAGAAAATTTGATTCAAAATAAAAATGGTTGAAAGAGCGATGGTGCAGGCTGCTCAAACTTCCTCTCCAGCCAGTGCAGATAAGTTTCTTCACAGAACCCTGCACCCCACCCGAAACATACACGCAATAAAATATAGTCTAGGCAGGGGAGATTGCTCAGTATGTGAGTGCTTCAGGTCCCCAGCACTCACAAAGAAATCTGGGCCTGGTAGCATGCATCTATAATCCCAGTGCTGGGTAGACAGAAACACGAGGATCTCCAGGGCTTGCTAGCTGCCTAATCTAGCCCAAGTAGCCAGTTTATATACCACACACATGTCCATATGCAAAGACAAGATACTAGCTGACCTCAGCATCCTGACTAAGGTCCTATTCCTTTCCTTTGTCTTTCAAATGACATCCTGAATCACTCTTAATCAAGTGTCCCATTCTCCTCAACCTATGCCTCCTTCCTTCATTTCCCTCCCCTTACACTCATGATGAATCCCATTCCTCAGCTTCTCGCTGGTCCCTTGTGTTTTGCCTTGGTCTGACAGAGTTCTTGTTTTCCAGTCTAGTCTGCCAGACAGGACAACTTCCTTGACCCCTTTCCTATCTCATTCTCTGAAATGCCTGTGTGGAGGGGGGAAGCTAGCTCCCCTTGAGGCCAGTCTGGCAGCTGGATGCCACGTCCCCAAGTTCTGAATACTCAGTAGTTGGTCTCAGCCCAGCAGGCTGGAAATGAGTTCTGCCTGTGCTGGCCACTGAAGCCTGCCCTGGTCCTGCTGAACCATTCATCCTTGGCATTAACATTCAGGCTGGAGCACAGGGTCTCCTTGGCCAGAGTTACTGCAGCTGCCCGAGCAGGGCTTTAGGTAATAACTTGCATCTTGAGCAGAAAGCCTCCTCTGCCTTGGTGAGAACCTCTCCCCTCCCACCTTAGCCAGGTATCATGTTATGCAACCTATGTGCTGGAGGCAATTACAGTGTGATGATCTGTCTGTCATAACCTCAATCTTTCAACATGACCATTACCTTACCCTGAAATGGTTTTTAGCTGCCCATAACTTCCCCTGGGAGATCTGAATGTATGAATGTAATTATCTAGACTCTTTTTTTTTTTTTTTGTATAAGCATTCAAGAAATTTGACTTCAGGAATTATACTCAAAGGGTATTTAAATGTCTATAATTTTTAAATGGGTATGCATTTCAATGCAAAAGTATGATTAAAAATTTAATATGACTATTGAACATTTCATTGAATAAAATATTTAGATTTAAAACAGGTTTTAAAATATCAAACATGAAGTGAGCACATTGAACTATATTTTTTTTTTTTACTCAGATACTGGCTGACCTCAAATGCACAGCAAACCTCAAACCTCAACTTCACAATTGTTGAAAATACAGGTACAGCTCTAAGCCGAATACCCAGCTTAAATATTGGGGTTTCAAGCTGACACTTTAAAATTGAAAATAGAAAATGAATTATGATATTTCATATGCTTATTCTTGAGAACATAATTGAATGCTTCCTATTTCATCATGGGTCATAAAGCAGAATTCATCTGGTCTTTTGTGAATGGAAGATCTTGATTGTGAAACTCTAAATGTAGATTGTGAAACTCTAAATGTAGAAATATGATATCACAGCAATAGCCACAGGGATATAGAACTCCAGTGAAATGTCAGCATTTACTAAAATGACAAAAGTCAATCAATTTATCACTTTCTCTGTAGGAAGAGAATGAAAGAAAGGAGGAGAAACAAAAAGAGTATTCAAAGAATGTACCATACTCTGAATAATTTATGTGTCTCTAAATGAAGACCTCAACTTGGTCTTGATACAAAGGATGTGTTCTACACATCAAGAAGCTAGGTGTCCCTACTCTTCAGCACCATATCTACCGTCTCCCTACTATGAAGATCATTAACCCTCTTCCCCACTTGCTCAGTTATAATTCCAACTAGATTCAGAAAAGAAGGGCATTAAGGAATTTGTTATTCCATGTCCACTATTATATTAGACAGATTCACATTGCTGAGATGAACTTCCATACCAGGCCACAGATCTGGAGGTAGGGATGTTTATTGAAGCTTACAGATCCAGGGGAAGTTCCATAATGGAAGTAGAAGCTGAATCCCTCTTACAGGACCAGGCAGAGACAGAGAGAGAGAAGCCCCAAGCCAAAATCCCAAAAGGAACACCACACACACACACACACTTAGGAATTCCAGGTAGAACTCAGGCACTTTGCATATCTTTAGACTGGAATTTCAAATCCACCACCACACCTTGGGGCTGGACTCTAAAATACTCCCAGTATCTTAGAAACACTTCCTCCAGTCAGGTGGCTGGAAATCCAAGAAGTTTTAATTAACAGCTGAATCTATTGGCGGGTATCTATTCAAACTATGACATTCTGGCCCTGGCTCCCAATAGATTCAAAACCATCAAACATTGTTAATTGTATTCCATCCAATTTCAAAAGTCCCTGCTAAGGGGGTTGTGTTGTCTGAGTAAGGCCACCAACTCACAGAATGCAAAGCAAAGTTTTATTGGGTAAAAGACTGATGCATCAGGACTACAATTTAGAGGTTGAGATCTCTGAGTGTAGCCATGAGCTGCTTTTATTGTAGAGGACCACAAGATGTTGTTATGGAAACAGGATAGGAGTTAAACCATAAAGTTACACAAAGTTACTGTTAAACAAGGTGATCATTACTAAAAGTCACAACAAAGAAGTCACACAGTATTCCTTACATGAGTCACATAAGCAGAATTGAAGAGAGACAAAGGATATTCCATACTATTCACCATGTAAAAAGAACAAATACAAGACCACAAAGATTACTTTAAACAGAGGGGTCATGGTACATTGCATTAGGATCATTCCTTAAGGTGCAGATAACAGAAAGCACCTGCATTTCACAATAAAGACTGTGATAATGATTCCTGAAACTTCTCCTTTTTTTTTTTTCTTTTGTTTTTCAAAGTAAGGTCTTGCTCTAGCCCAGGCTGACCTGGAATTCACTATGGAGTCTCAGGGTGGCCTTGAACTCATGGCAATCCTCCTACCTCTGCCTCTTGAGTGTTGAGATTAAAGGTGTGAGCCACTACACTTGCTAAAATCTTCTTTTATCTGTCCAGAAGCTAGCCATGGGTAGTGACCTAGGACATCCTAGGACATTTTGTGTGCTCTAAAGGCAAGGGCCATACAGAAAAACATTTAACATGGTCTATTGTATCCCTCTACATTTCCCCCTCTGATATGACACTATGTCAAATTTTTGACTTGTGAAAAACAGTGTCTAGGGTGTTTTCAACTAAGGGAGTACACTGAGATCATAATACCATGAGTTTAACAGAACTTGTTTTATTATTTTTTTTCTAAAAAAACAACCCAAAACACTTTAATTTTTAAGACAACTGCAAGCACCCCAAACAATGGATTATTGTTACAACACTTGTTAGGTTTTCACAATCTAGTTATTGCAAAGGCATATGGATAAATGTTAATGGACAATGTCAAAAAAAATGAGGCACCTTAATGTAAAATATAAAATAAGACATTCAAATCCACTGACTTCTAAGAAGCTAAATATACCTCTATATGTTACATTCTAAAAATGATATTGCCTACTAAAGAATGGTTTGTGTCCTGGATTCTATAATCAATTTTAAGGAAATGCATAAATAAAAATTGTGCAACCTGCAAAGGGGAAGTGATTTTCTCATTCACGGAAAGACATGAAGAAGCAAGTAAAATTGCTGTAGCCAACACACGAAGGGAGAACCACTGTGAGTATGGGGAAGGCTGAGAAGGGGGTTCTGTGGTGCAGGTAGGGATGGATACAGGTTAGAAGATGGCTACTGCATTAGAGATCTGTAAGATGGAGGGATTTCTTCTTCGTTCTGAGATAGAACCTGCTTTAAATCAAATTTAGGTTTAGCAATAAGAATGGTGGTGCTGTGAGAAGGAGGGAGCATTTTCTTTAGCCAAGAAGACAGTTCCTCCTCATGACAACCATGTGATGATGTGAGGAACCTCCTCTGGGTGACCTGGAGAGGAAAAAAATCCTTTTTTTTTTTTTTTTTTTGGTACAGAGCAAATTAAAGATAAGTTAAATATGCCCTCTGGTGGCCATCCTACATTAAATGCTGACCAATCAATTGAACAATAAGTAATTGTCAGGAAAAACTTGATCACCCAATTCTGAAGCTCTTTTCTGGAGATCTTTAAAGTGCTTTTTAACCAGTTCTAAAGAAGCTTTTTCAACATAATGATTTTGCACCATATCTTCAAAGATGAGGGCAAGACAAATGAACACAAGACCAAACACAAATATACTAGCAATAACGGCTCTCCTGACACTGCCACACTGCTGCCAAACTGCAACTGAACCAGAAACCAACCTCCATTCAAAATCTCTGAATGAAGCTGAAGAGGGTAGAGGGCAGCCCCTCGATCCCTCATCTAGGGTAATTAATGCTGTGTCCAGCTTTCCTCTTGGACCCAAAAAGCACGCAAAAACAGAAAACCAGAAAAAATGGCAAACAAGAAGGAAAAGTGGAAAAAGCACCTCCAGAGGTTTCTTACCCAGCAAAGGAAGGAGCCAGTTGTCCTAGGCAAAAGGTCTCCATCACCGGCTTGCTACCGTCTCCAAAACTAGGCACATGCAGACAGATAGACATTTGGTTCTTGGGCCAAGATTAAGGTAACCCCAGAGTCAGGAAGGGGAGGGGTCTTGAAATGTACATCCTACATAAACCCAAAAGATGCTGTGGAGTCCAGTGTCACACAAAGAAGATCAACGACTCATAGAATATGAAGCATAGTTTTATTGAATGAAAGACTGATGCATCAGGACTACAATTTAAAAGGTCGAGATCTCTGAGTGCAGCCCCAAGCTGCTAGGGGGTCAGCTTTTATTGTAGAGGACCACAAGATGCTTGTTATGGAAACAGGATAGGAGTTAAACCATAAAGTTACACAAAGTTACTGTTAAACAGGGTGATCATTACTAAAAGTCACAACACAAAGAAGTCACACAGTATTCATTACATGAGTCACATAAGCAGAATTGAACAGAGACAAAGGACATTCCATACTATTCATCATGGAAAAAGAACAAAGGCAAGACCACAAAGATTACTTTAAACAGAGGGGTCGTGGTACATTGCATTAGGATCATTCCTTAAGGTGCAGATAACAGAAAGCACCTGAATTTCATAATAAAGCCTGTGGTAATGATTCCTGAAACTTTTCCTTTTATCTGTCTAGAAGCTCAACTGGGTAGTGACCTACGACATCCATTATGTGTGCCCTAGAGTCAAGGGTCTTCAAGGAGAATGTTTAACCTGGTCTATTGTATCCCTTATAGTCCCCACAGTCTTTGCCAACTTAAGATACTTCCAAAGCCCAACTCTCATCTGAGATTTTAGATTGTCTCTTAGCTGTGAGTCCTGTAAAATCAAACACTTGTCTCGTTTCAACATATAAAGGCACAGAGCAAACATTTCAAACATTTCACAGGAGAGACTGGAACAGTGCAAACTCAACAACCATCAAGCCATTAAACTTCTGCAGTTCAAGTTTAATATAACCAGTGACTGGCAGTCTCTGGATTTTCCATTTCTGCCCCTCCAGTTAAGCTGAATAGGCAATGAAAACTTCTAGCCCTCGTCAACAGCCTCCACGATAGCACTGGCATAGTCCTGGTATATCCAAACTTCCTTGGGCCTCCACTGAAAACCACAGTCCATCTTCCAATGGCTCTTCCAGCCTATCCATGAGGGACATCATGCCCTATGTATATGCCACACCTCAGCAGTTGCTCTTGAAATTATGTGCATTTCATGATCACTCCATGCATTTTCCATGCTTCCAAAACCAATACCGGTGGTCATATTCTTAATTCAGGGACAAAAAAAAAAAATAATGATGTTGAAAATCAGGTTCCTTCTCCAGTCAACTCTTTTCAAAAAGAGTTTGCATTTCTATCATAGTTTCCTCAGGCATAGTTTCCATTTTTTTAATGTAAAGAACTTGGGCCATCTTCCTTAAAATTACTAATGTTTTTGACAATAGCAGTTTCAGTAACCCAAAACCAGTCTCAGTATTTGTCATTTTAACTTGCTTGAGGTTTTCCAACTTAAAATGTCTCAGTACAACATATTTAGCCAAGCACAACAGTAGATTACAAATTCAACCTTGATCAAATCTCTATACCTGGGCAACAGACCATAGCCAGCCCTCATGCCAGTAGTGAGTTCCAACAAAGACCTCAGCAGTCTTTCTTTCCCCTTAGAAAGTTCTTAAGTCAAGCCTCCAAACACAATTCTGACCACACCCCGTTATCCTTAACAAAATGCTGGAATATTAGGTAGGACAAGAGTCCCAGGATGGAGTTGAAATGAAGGAGGGGAGTGACAGTACTTTGATGCAACTTCAGATGTTTACATTGCCTAACTCTTACTATCCTGACCTAACAATGCCCTCAGCCACAGTTTTCCTACCAGACAACCTGATTCCTCTTCTAATGGCAACTCATCCTCTCATTAATTGCCTCCTCCATTCAGCTTCTGCCCCTCTGATTAATTAGCTTCTCTGTTTAGTCCCTGCTCTCCCCTGAATTCCTCAGTCCTTTGTCTTCTGTATCCCCCTCCCAAAAAGAAAAACTTGGCAGCTAGTTCACTGCCCCAACATGGCCCCTATGTCAGGAACTAGGCACTAGGAATATATCCTGGAGACAGGAAGGGCCTGGTGCTACCTCATGGAAAAGGGCAAACATGTTTTTCTCAAGATGGGTGTGCTGAGCTCTTTTTTCTTTCAAAATGGTTTCCCTGTAGCCAACGTTTCCCATTTCATATCCCCTCTGACAAGGTACTTAGTCAAATCATTTATTCTTGTTCTTTGGGCAGGGGGTCATATTGTGTTCTCAGAACCATCAGTTTTACAGCAGAGATTCTGGGCTTTTTATATTTTATCAGAGACTATAATTATACATGGGCCTGTGGGGAAACCTCATATCAGGAGTAGGAGAAGACCACTTACGGCAGTGATGAGGGTTGTCAACCATGGGGCACTAGAGAACCAGGACTGATACCAATTCTGGAAGACAAAGAGTTGTTTTTCCCTGTCTCATGTTTCCTCAGACTAGTGCCAGGGTATCAAGAGTAATACCTGATTGATTAGCATAGAAGTAACAAGTTTCTTCTAAGGACATGCATAAGCCTCCCTGTTTCATGAAAAGCAAATCCAATCCCCTCCTCCCCCACACCCCCCGGGGTATGGTAACACTACTTCAGCTAGGGAGCCAACTTGTTCTATGCAACCAGAATTTTCCAGGTGTCCCAAGTCTTGGTCTATTGGTTTACTGAGAATCTGCAGATTCTGTTCCCCTATGGTTAGGGCCACAGTTCCTAAGGATGTTGACCCTGCTATCCCCATTCCTATTACCAGGGGGATTAGTATTGGATGAGCTCTCTTAGTCCAGAGGCGCTCAGAGGGGAGGCCTAGGTGTTCCCTGCTGGCTGTCCCATCATATAGGTTGTCTTTCTTGGGTCATGTTATGGATGAGGACACATAATTCTTTGTGTGTGAAATGACTGAATTGGATACAGGGCATAAGTCCTGCTGTACAAGCAATCCAGGGAGTGGGTGGGCTCTTTAGTCAATCTGTGCCTTCAGTTTGTTAATAAGAGTGGACTGGAGGCAGGTGCCTCTATATGGGGACTCATCAAGGTTGTATTGTGTGGAAAGGAGACATAATCCTTGCCCTTGGAGTTCTCCTAATGTGACAGAGGGATGTTGTCCCAAAGAGCATACTCATTCAGCATATGTCTGGTTGATGCTACTAACATGGGTTGGTCCAGTGCCCAAGGTCCCATTGCCCCTATGCCTACACAATAAGAGGACTCAGGATTTAGGCAGAACAAACAATTTCTGGTGAGAGTTGGATTTGTCTGGTTTAGCAAAGGAGAAACCTGAATCCACCATGCTGAGGGAGGAACCTGGGAAAGACAGAGTTTTCTTAGTCCTATGGTCTGAAGCATTAATCATGGACTCATTCTGGTAAAAGGGGCTAAGGCATCTAAGTTGGCATTTGGTCAGATGGAGACAGACAGGCAATCTCTCTGGAGACACCTCTGAATGGTAATAGTGGTTCTTGGGTCAGTCTCTGTTATATATAGGCATATTCCTTGTTTGTTCCTGGAACCCCAATCATTTGTGGGACATCCCAGGAGTGTAGTCTTTGGTTTAAAGGACAGGAAATAAACATTGGTTTTCTTCCAAACAGTAATTTGGGCAGAGAGAAGAGTGCCCTTTTGGGTACAGGAAGCTATTCTCTCACAGCCCCACTTAGCACAATGAAATTGTTGGCTAGCTTGGGCAGCATGAAGGGCAGGAAGGAGGACATGCATAAAACTGTAATCCATCTCTAAAATTGCCAGTTTATTTGGCAGGGGTGGCTCTGAGTTGGGGTTTGGGATATTCTAGGGAAAAGAGCACATATAGTGACAGAAAGGGTAGGGGCCTCTTTGTCATGCTTTTTGGGAGGGAAGGACCTGGCCAGTGACTGTATCTCTTAGTTCCCATATATATTTTCTTGGAGCATAAGCAGCCTTCTGGCCTATGAAAGTGACACATACAAGAGCTACAGTAAACATGTAGGTCTTATCTTTAATGGATCTTCTAGATGCTTCAGGTTCCACCGTCTCTTAGCTTCCTTCAGTCCTTTCAAGGAGTCCTCAAGAGTTGTCATTCTTTTCACTTGAGTGTGGTGAATCAAGGTGCATATCCCATCCATTTTCAAGGCTGTCAGAGTGATCAGGATGACCTGGAGGGCCCTTCCAGCAGATTTCTAATGTCCCGATATGATGCCTTTTGATCCAAACTCTGTGGCCAGGCTGAAAGGGATGGGCACAAACAGGGGGTATCTGAAAAACAGCCTTGACTGCTGGAACAATTGACTCCTGGACTATTTGTAAGGTGTGGATAGAATGAAGAAGCCTTTCAATAGTAAAGTCAGTTATCTGCTCAAGACCACTCTGGGACAGGATGGGAGGGGTTTATCCATACATAATTTCAAATGGAGTAATTACTTTTACATAAGGGGTATATCTGTCCCTTAATAGGGCAAAGGTAAGGAGTCCCACCCAGCTTTCACCAGTCTCCAAGGTTAATTTAGTGTAGAGTCTCCTTTAAGATCCAGTTCATCCTTTCTACCTGTGGATGATACTTGGGGATGATAGGCAAAATGTAATTTTCTTTTTTGTTACTTTTTTTTTTTATTGACAACTTCTATACTTACATACAAAAAAACCCATGATATTTCCTTCCCCTCCCCCCATTTCCCTTTAGAACTCCATTCTCCGTCATATCCCCTCCTCTCTCCATTACTCTCTCTTTTAATTTGATGTCATCATCTTTTTCTTCTACTATGATGGTCTTGTGAAGGTATTGCTAGGCACTGCAAGGTCATGGATATCAAGGCCAATTTCTGTCTGGACAATTGCATTGTAAGGAGTCATACCTTTGTTTGTCTCTTACATTCTTTCCACCCCCTCTTCCACAATGGACCCTGAACCTTGGAGGGTGTGTCAGAGATGTTTCAGTGCTGGACACTCTTCCTTCCCTTCTTCTCAGCACTATGTTGCCTTTTGGGTCATTGCAGTGGTCATTGCCATCTGAAAAGAGAAGCTTCTCTAACCAGAAGTGAGAGTAGCATTAATATGTGAATATGAACATTAAGTGTAGTGCTTTCAGGGCGGTTTGGTGAGAATTATATATGCATTTAGCCAGACAAGAGCAGGCTTTATACCCCTAAGGCTCATGACCTCCCCTGACATAGACTTTTGATTAGTTTTTTCAGTACCAGGCATGTATTCCCTCCCATAGAGCAGGCCTTCAGTCCAATTATGGAGCAGTTGGTTACCCCAAGAGCAGACATACCACTATTGCACCCATTCAGTCATTGAGCCTGTCTGGCCAAACTTGAATTTTCCAGTGTCCATTGTTTTCACTGCTGAAGACTTCTGTCTCCCATAAGACTGCATTCAGTGCAGTTTTTTCCAGCTTTCAGTTGGCTGGTCTACAGGGAGAAGGTTTTCTGCTCAGCACCAGTTTGCTTTCTCAGTGACCTTACCTCTCAGGCAAGAGATATCTTCAGCAATAGGATCTTACCATCTGTTTCTCAAGGGAAACCAAGGGCCTTGGCAATAGCCTTTAATGTTTTGGAGGCTACTGGGACCTCCTTGGCCAACAACTCACTGGAAGGCATCCCATCCCAGGCACTAAAAATTTTCTGGTAACAGTCTATAGCTTCTGGATGTGCCATTATTCAAAAAAGTAGTTTTACATAAGTCTTATTCAGACTATCTTGAATTTTGATTGACCGACCTTCTCCCTGCCCTTCTTTTACACATTCTCTTTGCGTGGCCTCACTTAGGCCATTCCCCTCCCTGTAATCTGTTCTTCTATTTACATATTTGCAATACCATACATTTAAGTCTTTCCCTCTCCTCCCTCCCTTATACCCTTTTACTAGCTTACTGGTTTCTGGTACCAAATTTTGGTTCCAGTTCACACACAAGTCTATGCATTTGTAGCTAGGATCCACATATGAGAGAGAACATGTGACATTTGACTTTCTGAGCCTGGGTTACCTCACTTAGTATAATCCTTTCCAGATCCATCCATTTCCCTGCAAATTTCATAATTTCATTTTTCTTTACCACTGAATAGAACTACATTGTGTAAATGTAACTCATCTTTATTATCCATTCATCTGTGGAGGGACATCTAGGCTGGTTCCATTTCCTAGCTATTGTGAATAGAGCGGGAATAAACATTGTTGTGCAAGTATCTCTAAGGTAGTGAGAAGAGTCCTTCAGATATATGCCTAGGAGTGCTATAGCTGGATCATATGGTAAATCTATTTTTAGCTGTCTCAAGAACCTCCACACTGATTTCCACAATGGCTGGACTGGATTACATTCCCACCCACAGTGTAGAAGTGTTGCTCTTTTTCCACATCCATGCCAACACTTATTGTCATTTGTTTTCTTGATGGTAGCCATTCTGACAGGAGTGAAATGGAATCTCAAAGTGGTTTTAATTTGCATTTCCATGATGGCTAAGAATGTGGGACACTTTTTTAGATGTTTATATGCCATCTGTATTTCTTCTTCTGAAAATTCTCTATTTAGTTCCATAGCCCATTTTTTAACTGGGCTGTTTGATTTCTTATTATTCTGTTTTTTGAATTCTTTGTATATTCTGGATATTAATCCTCTATCAGATGTATAACTGGCAAAGATTTTCTCCCATTCTGTAGGTTGTCTCTTTGCTCTATTCACAGTGTCCTTTGCTGTACAAACGCTTTGTAATTTCATGAGGTCCCAGTGGTTGATTAGTGGTTTTATTCCCTGAACAATTGGAGTTATATTCAGAAAGTCCTTGCCTATGACAATATGTTGAAGGGTTTCCCCTACCTTTTCCTCTAGCAGTTTCAGAGTTTCAGGTCTGATATTAATGTCCCTGATCCATTTGGATTTGACTCTTGTGCATGGAGAGAGACAAGGATCTATTTTTATCCTTTTACATACAGATATCCAGTTTTCCCAGCACCACTTGTAGAAGAGGCTATCTTTTCTCCAATAAATACTTGTGGCATTTTTG
This sequence comes from Orientallactaga sibirica, assembly GCA_036365145.1. Taxonomy (NCBI): domain Eukaryota; kingdom Metazoa; phylum Chordata; class Mammalia; order Rodentia; family Dipodidae; genus Orientallactaga; species Orientallactaga sibirica. The sequence goes on from JAEOAD010000005.1 coordinate 56,288,126, forward strand.
TCAAAAATCAGGTGGCTGTAGTTGCCTGGATTAATATTTGGGTCTTCTATTCTGTTCCATTGATCTACCTGTCTGTCCTTGAGGTACAATGTAATTTTCAATTGATCCCAGTGTCCTAGTCAATTTCTTAGTGACTTCTTTTTTAAAAAATTTTACATTCATGTTGGTGCCTGAGATAGCTTCTTCCCTGTCCTCCCCCCCCTCTAAAGGGACCCTCCTCACTTGTGAATATGGGTCATGCATTGTGGGGATAGCCAACAGTTATGGGAAAGGGGCAATGACTCTGAGCATAATGACCCAACTTGTGTCTCTAACCCTCTTTCCACCCCCTCTTCCACGAATTTCCCTGAGCCATGTTGGGTTCATTTTAGTTCTACTTCAGTGATGAGCTCTTGGGAGCCTCTGTGTCTCTAGATGTCTGGTTTAGTATGAGTTGAGTGTTCTCTGTGTCCATCTCCTTCAGCCTTGTGCTGGTGTCAGGTTCAACAAGAAAACTGCACTCTTGCCCATTTCCCCAGTTATAATATGGTTTCAGCTGGGGCTTGTTGAAGTGCGATAGGCTGATCTTCACCTCAGGTTTGGTGTCCATCTGAAAAAGAGAAGCAAATTCTCCAATGGAGAGAGAAGTCACCACCACATAAATGGGATGACCATTACTATTTTAGAGAGAATTTTATATGCATGGACCCTCTTATAGCCCATGATTTGTGGGAGCTTGATATTGGAGAATGGGCTCATTTTTTGGAAATGGTTTTGACTTGTTTCCCAGTTCTAGTTATGAGTTCCATTCCACTGAGCAGATCCATTAGCCAAATCAAGAGCAGTTGGTTACCCACCATGGCTGTGTGCCACTATTACACTTGTTTGAGCATCACATCAGGTTGTTTACTGATGAATACCTTAGACTATGAGTTGTTTGGACAGATTTTGGTTATTATCCTCCAGTCACTTGTGTAGCACCCTCTGGCACTAGACAAGCTAACTTTCTGGGGACTAACCCTCTACCAGCTTCCAGCCAGATCACTCCATGTTCCATCCCAACAGCATATGGTGTCTTTGGCAGGAGGGTCTTACCATTAACCTTTGGTAGGTCATCAAGAACTCTGACAGAAATCTGTCTTCTTTTGGGAAACTGTAGGTCTGCCTGATCAACAGCTCATTGTGAAAATTAACCTCATGCTGGTACTGGGAAATAAGTCAGGAAGATGAAGGAAGAAAAAGATAGGTAATATAAAGAGAAAGAGCAGACAGAGAAGAGGGAGAGAGAGAGAAACAGGAAAAGATGAAGGTTAGTCTTCCTAATGTCTTCTCCAGGGCCCTGTAGTCCATGTGTTCCCTCTAGGGGCCTGCTGAAGGAACACATTTTTAGCCTGCCATTCAGGATATAGGATTTTATGGTACCCATTCGGGTCCCTATTTGTGTCTCCCAACCCTTAACCTCCCATCCCATCCCACCCTCCCTATTGTCTGGTCCTTAAAGGTGCTTATTAGAGATGACAGCATCTCAGGCAGATTCAGTTTAGGAGCCACAGATGAGTGAGACCATGCTATGATTATCTTTCTGTGATTGGGTAAGCTCACTGAGAATGATCGGTTCCACATTTGACCATTTTTCTTCAAATTTCATTGTCATTTTTCCTAACTGCTGTGTAGAATTCCATAGTGTAGATATACCACATCTTAGTTATCCATTAATCTAAAGATGGACATCTGGATTGATTCCAGTTCTTAGCTATTATGAATTGAGCAGCTAAAAACATGGTTGAGAAAATCTCTCTGATCTGAGGCTTGGAGCTTTTAGGGTAAATGCCCAGTAAGGGAATAACTAGGTATGTTGGTAGGTCTATAGTCTTCCTTTTTAGGAAGCTCCATATTGTTTTCCATAGTGGTTGGACCATTTTACATTCCCACCAACAGTGAAAGAGGCTTCCTATTTCTCCACAGCCTCTCCAACATTTGTTTTCATTAGTTTTTTTTTTTTTTTTTTTTTTTTAATGTTAGCTATCCTTACTGGGGTAAGGGGGAAATCTCATAGTTGCTTTAATTTGCATTTCCCTGATGACTAGGGATGCTGAAAATTTTCTTAAGTGTGTTTGGCATTTGTATTTCTTCCTCAGAGAGCTCTCTGTTCAGTTGTCTGCCACATTTTGTGAGTGGCTTGTTTGACTTTTTATTGTTTAGGTTTTGGAGTTCCTTGTAAACTCTAGAAATTAGGCCTCTGTCAGTTGTATAGCTGGAAAAAAAGTTTTCTCCCATTCTGTAGGTAATCTGTTGGCTCTGGTTATTGTATATTTGTCTGTGAAAAATCTTTTCAGCTCCATGAGATCCCAATGGATGAGTGATTGTTTAATTTCCTGAGCTAATGGAGTTTTGTTCAGGAAGTCTTTTCCCATTCCTATATCATGGAAAGCTCCTCCTATTTTTTCTTCCAGTAGTGGCAGTGTTTCTTGTCTTATATTGAGGTCTTTGATCCATTTGGACTTGATTTTTGTGCATGGAAAGATGTGTGTTTCATTTTCCTACATATGGTTGTCCAGTTTGTCCAGCACCATTTTTTGAAGATGCTTTCTTTTTTCCAGTCTACATTGATAGGGCCTTTGTCAAATATCAAGCAGCTGCAGTTACTTGACCCAAAATCTGGGTCCTCTGTTCTGTTCCATTGGTCTGTATTCCTGCTTCTATGTCAGTACCATGTTGTTTTTATTGCTATTGCTTTGTAGTACAGCTTTAGATCAGGTATGGTGATACCTCCAGAGGAATTTATTTTGCTGTGGATATGTTTGGATATCCAAGGCCTTCTGCCATTCCATATGAATTTTGAGATCATTGTTTCTATCTCAGTGAAGAAAGAAGTTGAATTTTTATCAGTATTGCATTAAATCTATATAATGCTTTTGGTAAGATTGCCATTTTCACAATGTTATTTCTACCTATCCAGGAGCATGGGAGGTTTTCCATTTTTTCAGGTCCTCCTCAATTTCTTTCTTGAGTGTTTTTATGTTTTCATTGTATAGGTCTTTCACATCCTTGGTTAAGGTTATTCCAAGGTATTTTTGTTGTTATTGTTCCTATTGAAAATGGGATGATGTTGCTTATTTCTTTTGTTGTATCTTTGCTTTTGCATATAGAAAGGCTACTGATTTTTGTGCACTGATCTTGTATCCTACTCCTTTGCTGAAGGAGTTAATCACCTTTAAGGAACAGATCATCCTCAGTGAGCTCATCCAAGCACAAAAAGATAATCGTCTCATGGTCTCGTTTATCTGTCGCTCCTAACCAGAATCCACGTGACATGCGGCCAAACCTAATAAACACTCTGAGGCCCAGACAAGAGGGAGGGTGGGATGGAGGGAATGTCAGGGTGGGAGGGAATGAGAGGGTGGGAGGGAGGACAAGGGGGGGGTACAAATTGGGACCCAAAAGGAAAAGATACTATAAAACCCTTTACTCTGAAAAACAGGCTAAAACATTGATCCTTCAGCAGGCCTGCAGAGGGAACACCTAAACCACAGGAACCTGGAGAGAACATCATGAAGGCCAACTTTAATCTTGTCCTGATTCTCTTTCTCTTCTCTCTCTCTCTCTCTCCCTCTCTTCTCTATACTCACTTTCTCTTTTACATTATCTATCTTTTTCCTCCCTCACCTTCCTAGGTGCAGACTTATAACACCCAGTGCCAGCACGGGGTTAACTTCCACAATGAGCAGTTGATCTGAAACACCTACAAGGTTTCCCAAAAAAGACAGACTTCGGTCAGAGTTCTTGGTGACCCACCAAAGGTTAATGGTAAGACCCTACTGTCGAAGACAGCATATGTGTGTGAGACCAAACATAGAGAGAACTGGCCAGAATCTGGAAGAAGGTCAATCCCCAGACAGTTAGCTAGTCTAGTACCAGAGGGTGCTACATGAGCAACTGGGGGAAAATGTACGACATTGGTCCAAACAACTTGCAGTCTAAGATACCCAGCAGGAAACAACTTGACATAATACTCATACAAGTGCAGTAGTGGCACACAGCCATGGTGGGTAACCAACTGCTCTTGATTTGGCTAATAGATCCACTCAGTGGAATGGAACTCGTTGCTGGAACTGGGAAATAAGTCAAAACCATGTACAAAAAATGAGCTCAGTCTCCAAGATCAAGATACCACCAAATGTGGGCTAGAAGAGAGCCAACACATATAAATTTCCCTCCAAAACATATATGGTCATCCCTTCTATTTAGTACTAACTTCTCTCTCCATTGGAGAATTTGCTTATCTTTTTTCAGGTGGAACGTGAAGGGAGGATCAGCTAATCACACCACACCAGGGCCCCAGCTGAAACCATAGAACAACACAGGGGAAGGGCAAGAATGCAGCGTTCATGGCGATCATGACACCAGAAAAAGGCTGAAGGAGATAAACACAGAGAACATCCAACTCCAACTAAGCCAGATATCCAGAGACACAGAGGCTCCCAAAACCTCACTAGTGAAGCAGAACTAAAATGACCCCAATGTGGCTCAGGGAAACTCATGGAAGAGGGGGTGGAAAGATTGTTAGAGTCACAAGTTGGGGCTTTATGCACAGAACTGGAGCATACCCCCCAGAACTCTTCACTAACCTCACAATGCCTGACCCACATTCCCCATTGATGAGGGTCCCTTTGAAAGTGGGAGGACAGGGAGGAGGACAATGGAACCAGTACTATGAATGTAAAATCAGAATAATATAAATAAAAAAATATATATTAAAAAAAAGAATTTTGAGATGGAGGTTCTCAGGTCACTTATATATAGAATCATGTCATCTGCAAATAGGGCTAATTTAACTTTTTCCTTTCTAATTTGTATCCCTTTGACTTCTTTTTCCTGTCTTATTGCTTGAACTAGGACCTACAGTACTATGTTGAAGAGCAGAGGAGAGAGTGGACACTCCTGTCTTGTTCCTGATCTCAATGGGAATTCCTTCAGTCTCTCCCCATTATGTATTACTTGGGCTTTAGGAGCTTCATATATAGCCTTTACTATGTCAATATATGAACCATCCATGCCTATTCTCTCCAGTGTTTTGTCATGAAGTGATGTAATTTTCAAAGGCCTTTTCTGCATCTATCAAATGATCATGTGGTTTTTGTGTTTAAATTTATTTATGTGGCATATTACATCGACAAATTTCCATATGGTGAACCACTCCTGCGTTCCTAGGATGTAGCCTACTTGATCAAGGTGGATAATGCTTTTGATGTACTGTTGAATTCAGTTTGCAAGGATTTTCTTAAGGATCTTTGCATATATGTTCATCAGGCAAATGGGCCTATAATTTTCTTTTCTTGTGGCATCTCTGCCTGGTTTTGGAATTAGGGTGATGTTAGCTCCATAGAAGGAGTTGGGTATCTTTCACTGTTCTCCGATTGTGTTTAACAGTTTGAGAAAAATTGGTTTCAATTCTTCCATGAAGGTTTGATAGAATTCAGCTGAGAAGCCATCTGGTCCTGGACTCTTCTTTTTGGGGGAGGTATTTAATTACCTTTTCAATTGCAATGGGTGTGATAGGATTGTTTAGGAGATTAATCTGCTCTGAGTTTAGCTTTGGTAGGTGGTATGTGTGCAAGAATTCATCCATTTCCTCCATATTCTCCTGTTTGTTTGGAGTAAAGGTTTTTAAAATAAGTCCCGATGAGTCTCCCAATTTCACTTATGTCTTTTGTGATATCTCCCTTTTCATTTCTAATTTTGTTAATTTGAAGACTCTCTCTCTCTCTCTCTTTTTGCTTGATCAAACTGGCCAGGGGTTATCAACCTTCTTAAATTTTTTCAAAGAGCCAGATCTTTTGTTTCATAAGCTTTCTTAATTATCTCCTTCATTTACAATTCATTAATTTCTGCTCTGATCTTAATTATTTCTTTCCATCTGGAGCATTTCAGGTTGGCTTCTTCGTGTTTTCCAATGCCTTTAGGTGGATGGTTAGGTTATTGATTTGGGATCTCTCTGTTTTTGTTATGAAGGCATTTAGTGCTATGATTTTTCCCCTAAGGACTGCCTTCATTGTGTCCCATAAGTATTTGTATGAAGTGTTCTCATTGTTCAATTCTAGAAACTTTGCAATTTCATTTTTTTATTTCATCCACAACACATTTATTGTTTAAAAATGTGTTGTTCAGATTCCTGGTGTACCACTCTGGGTCAGAATGGAAAGGGGTTTTCCATACAAATTTCAGATGGAGTAATTCCTTTTATATAAGGGATATATCTGTCCTTTAATAGGGCAAATTGAAGGAGTCCCACCCAGCTTTCAGCAGTCTCCAAGATTAATTTAGTTTAGAGTCTCCTTTAAGGTCTGATTCATCCTTTCCACCTGTCCTGATTATTGGGGATGACAGGCACAATGTAATTTCCAATTGATTTCCAGAGTCCTAGTCAATTTCTTAGTGACTTCTGACACAAAGGCAGATCCATTTTCTGATCCTATCTTGAGGGGTAGCTTGTAACGGGGGATTATCTCCTCTAACATTTTTTTAGATACTATTTGGACTGTCTCAGACTTGGTGGAGAAGGCTTCTAACCATCCGGAAAAGGTATCCATATAGACAAGTAAATATTTACACCCACACTGAACTGGCTTTACCTCTGTGATATCAACCTCCCAATATCTGCCTGGCTCTGTCCCCTTTTCTCTCATCCCCATTGGTGTACTTTACCAGATGAGGCATTTGTCTGTTGACATGCCTGACTATGTTGACTGTTTTGTCTCTTCCCAATATCAGGGCTTTGGTTAAGGCTATTAGTTTGGCTTTTTGAGCTGAGCTTCCCTGTGGTAGGGCTGCAGTCCACAGGGTTTCTTCCAGGGTCACTACTGCTGCTCCAGCATACCTGGATCCATTTTGAACAAAACTGCCATCATCTGAGAACATTACCAGGTCCAGATTCTGACAGACTATGTCCAGCAGATCTGGGAGGGGTCCCTGAAAAGTGAAAGTAATCTTGAGACAGTCATGTAGTGGAACTGAAGCTTCATCATTCTCTGGCACCAGGGTGGCTGGGTTCAAGGCTTCAGTTTGACAAAATTGTATCCTTGGTTGGTGTAGGAGCAAAGTCTGATAATGGGTTATTTGTGAATTGGAGAGCCATCAGTTAGGGCAGGGGCTCTTCAAGAGGGTTTCAATTGCATGTGGGGCTGTACTTGATAAAGACTTGCCCAGAGTCAGTTTATCAGCATCTTTAGTTAACATGGCAGCAGCTGATATGGCTCACAAACAGACTCCCCTGGTGGTACCCATTCTTTCATCTAGATATAGATAAAAGGGCTTGGTTAGATCTGGGAGAGCCAAGACAGGGGCTGTTTTTAAGGCTGACTTTTCTTCCTCAGTTTGAGTCCAGTTAAGTCCTGTTCTTGTGGCATCATATAATGGCTTGGCTAATTCAGCAAACCTAGGAATCCAGATTCTGCAGTACCCCACTGATACCAGAAACTCTTGAATCTGTCTCTTAGTTGGGAATCTCAGTGCGGGCCTGAATCCTAGAAGCTGACAGCATTCTCTTACCTTCTTGGAGGTCATATCCCAAGTAGGTTGTTTTACATACACATAGCTGGACTTTCTTGGTGGACATACAGTAACCCAAGCACTGTAGGTTGCCCAGATGGTATGTTCTGGCTAGAGAAGGCAGTCCTCTCTTGTTTCTGCAGCCAGTCATCTACATATTGCAGGAAAGTAGCCTATGGAGTTTCCTCCCTGAGGGCCTGTGAATCCTTATGGAGTGCCTTGTCAAAGAGGATGGGAGAATTTTAAATCCCTGTGGATGCCCAGTCCATGTGGTCCATTTATGTCTCTCTCCAAATATGTCCATTCAAAAGCAAAAATGGGCTGACTCTCTTTTGTCAGTGGGATGCCTAAGAAAGCATCTTTCAAGTCCAGTGCAGTATATATTTGTCTTTCAGGAGGAATCATACTAAGCAGAGTGTAAGGGTTGGGCATGGTGGATTGTATATCCTGTTTGTTACTTGTTACTTCCCTTAGGTCTTGTACTGGCCTGTGTTCTCCTGTTCCTGGCTTTTCCACTGGCAGGAGAGGTGTATTCCAGGGGGACTGACAAGGTACTAAAATGCCAGACTCTACTGACCTGATATGGCTTTACCTTCCTTTGCTTCCACTGGCATGGGGTACTGTTTGATGCTCACTGGGGTTGCCATGTTCTTTAATTTCACCATGATTGGGGGCTGGTGTTTAGCTAAGCCAGTTCTGTTAGTTTCAGCCCATCTTTCTGGGAACTTGTTTTGTAAGGAGGACAGGAGGTTTTGGTCTCTTTCAATGTTAGTATCCCCCATTAGGAGGTATTCCTCTCCTAATGGTACTGTGACCAGGATCTCTGGTTTTTCCACCAATATCTCCATATTTTGACTTCCAAATTGTATCTTATCTTTCACCCTATGTAATAAGTCTCTGCCCAGTAATGGTTATGGACATTCAATAATGACAAGAAAACAATGTGTCACAATATCTTTTCTGAGGTAATATTTTGACCCAGTTGTGCCTTGTGTCAGCATGTGTTCACCTAGGAGGGATCCAGATGCTTCATGTTGCACTTGAAAAATGTGTTCCACCAACCTTGTGATGATTCAGAAGGCACCATGGTGCTGAGAAGAAGTGACAGAGGAGTGCTCAGCATGGAAATATCTCTATCACACCTTCCCAGGCTCAGGGTCCATTGTGGAAAGGTGGAGGAAAGAATGTAAGAGCCAACGGAAGGGTAGGACTCCTTACAAAATGCTCCTCCAGACACAAAATGGCCTGGATGTCAATGACCTCACAGTGCCTGACACTACCTCCACAAGACCATCATAATAGAAGGAAAAGATCATGACATCAAAATAAAAGAGAGACTGATTGACAGGGGGAGGGATATGACGGAGAGTGGAGTATCAAAGGGAAAATGAGGGGGAGGGAGGGAATTACCATGGGTTATTGTCTATAATTATGACAGTTGTCAATGAAAAATAAACTATAAAAAAAATCTACCTGAGAAAGATTTTAAACTATAATCCTAGTCACTATGACAGTCATCAAAGCACTTGCTCATATCAACCTTAAAATTCTAAAGAACCTGTTAGAGGAGACACAGGTGCTACAGCAACTCCTGTAGACCATTGAGAGACTGAAAGTTCCTCCTCAAAAGCAGATAAGTCTCCTAATAGACATTAATTCTGATGTTTTAAAACATCCCTTGTACTGTCTTTTCTTGGTCTTATGCTTAGGCTTCAAAAAAATTAGTTTTCATATACACTTACTAGGCCTCACCGGGAGTAGGCCAAGGGGAAAATCATAACCACAGTCTTGATAACGGGCAGGGCTAATGTTCAGGGGTTGTTTATCTTTTGGAAATGTTATCTATAATTAAACAAAAATTCAAATAAAAACAACAATAAAAAAAGAAACATCAGACTGGCTCATCCGCTAGAAACCAAGTTTTTCTGTCATGGTTTCTGGGTTCAGGGGAAAAAATTCCCTTTAACAATGTCTGAATTGCTGTTCCTAATACAACATACCCATCCAGCTCAAAGCAGTGAGGTAGGGTTATTTCTGGGAGTCCCCAGATTTCCTTTCAGGTGAAAGGAATGATATGGAGAATTGTGCCTTCTAAGTTAGTCCATAACATTAGTCATTTTAGGTAGTTTGTCAGGGTTCAGAACCCAAAAGAATATCACTAATGAACAAGTCCATAAGAACAGAAGTCCAAAGACTCAATTTTTTCAATAAGCCTTGATTATCTGGAACAGACTCATTTAGCTAAAGAAAATATTCCCCCCCCCAGCCGCACCCCTGTTCTTATAGGTAAACCTAAGTCTGATCCAAAGCAGTGGGTTCAGTTCTCTCAAATCAGGACTCACCTTAGACCACTGTACAGGGGTGCTGAGCAGCAGCCAGAGACCACCCATCCAGTCTGGTAACAGAGGTTAGAGGACATTCTCAGCCATCCCCATTGGTGTCTCAGCAGCTCTCAATAACAACCCCCTTCTTGGCCTGCCTATTATGGCCTTTGGGAAATACTCTGGGCTGCTGCCCCATTCTGAACTCCCCTTCTAATTCACATCAGCAGTTCTTCCACCCAGTGTGGGACTCCATATGTTTATGGACAGTCCTCCCATTTAGGCATGCAACAGAAGACTGTCTCAAGAAGAATAGCAGAATCTGGGGTTTTTCAGATAAACCCCAGATTCTTGATATCAAGTTTGGTGAGACAGTCTAAACCATAATCCATCAGCCTGCATGGGAGGACTGTCAGAAACTTCTGCAGTCCCTTTTCACCACGGAAGAACTGGAAGGAATTAGAAGGGAAGTTCAGAAGCTGGTACTGGGGGATGGCTGCCCCACAGAAAATGCTGATACTATTAATGAGGTTTTTCCTTCCACTCAGCTGTACTGGGACACCATCACCAATGAAGGTAGAATGTCCCTTAACCTCTGTTACCAGACTCTGATGGGTGGTCTCTGTGCAACTGCTCAGCACCCCACAAATTTGTCTAAGGTGAGTGAGGTGATACAAGGACCAACTGACTTGTCATTAATGATATTCTTTTGGGGTCTGCAGGAAGCTAACTAGGACATACTAAATTCCCCTAACATACTGATTCCCCTGAGAATCAGGTGATATGTTAACATTGCTTTTGTTCTTCAGTCTGTTCCAGATATGTGGAAGAAGATTCAAAAATAGACAGGTTTTGAGGGAATTTTTTTTCAAAGTTAGTAGAGTCTTGGTTTTTCCATGGTATATGATCTTATAGAGTTGTTTTCCAGAATTTTTGTTAGACAAGGTAAGAAAATAACTAATGTTTGGTAAAAGATAAACACAAGGAACATGAGACAGCCTGTAGGAAATGAACCTGAAAGGAAATAAGTGGGACTAATTTTTTGAAGGCAGAACAAAACCCCAAAAGGAGGATCAAAGTGCTTTTTTAAAAAATGGGCCATTGAAATAATGAATGCCCCAAATGATCTCAGAAGAGGAGGAACATCTTCTCAATTAAAAGACTACAGGAGTTGCTGATTTATGTCCTCCCTCTAACAGGTTCTTTAATTTTAAGGTTGCATGGGCAAGTGCTTTGATGTTTGTCAGTGTGATAGGATTATAGTTTAAAATTTTTCAGGTTTTTTTATTGTTATTTTTATTGACAACTGCTTTAATTATAGACAATAACCCATGTTATTTCCCTCCCTCCCCCATTTTCCCCTTTGAGACTTCACTCTTCATCATATCCCCCCCTGTCAATCAGTCTCTCTTTTCAGTTTGATGTCATCATCTTTTCCTCTATTATGATGGTCTTGTGTAGGTAGTGTCAGGCACTGTGAGGTCATTGACATCCAGGCCATTTTGTGTCTGGAGGAGCATTTTGTAAGGAGTCCTACCCTTCCGAGTCTTACATTCTTTCTTTTTGGCTGAGCCTGGGAAGACATTCTTTCCAGCACCCTCTGTCTTCTGCAATGGACCCTGGTGCCTTGAGTCATCTCAAGGTCACTGCCATCTGAAAAGTGAAGCTTCTCTAACCAAGCATTAATATATGGGTATGAACATTAAGAGAAGTGCTTACTGGGCAGTTTGGTGAGCATAGTACATACATTTAGCCAGACATGAGCAGATGTTACACCCCCTGGGGCTCATGATTACCCCTGTTGTAGGTTTTCAGTATCAGGGATATGTTCCTTCCCATGGAGAGGGCCTCCAATCCAATTAGAGAGCAGTTAGTTTTCCACATAACAGACATGCCACTATTGCACCCGTTGGCTTATTTGACCTGGCTGGCCCAACTTTAAGGCTTGCCATGTCTACTGTTGAGTATCTACACTGGTGATTTTTCTCTCTCTCTCCCATTGAACTGCATGCAGCATAGCTTTTTCCAGCTTTCAGTCAGCTGGTCTATATGGAGTAGATTTTCCACTCAGCTCCAGCAGTATTTTTCAGTGACCTTGCAGCCCAATTATGTGGAGTCTTCATCAATAGGATCTTACCATCCATTCCTAGTGAGAAACCAAAAGCCTCAGCAATTGCCTATAATGATTTTAGGGGTCTCAGTGACCTCCCTGCCCAAAACTCACTGGAAGGTATCCCGTCCCTGGCAATAAAAATTTTCTAATAACAATCTATGGCTTCTGAGTGCTCCATTGTCCAAAACAGTAGGTGTCCATATGACTTTTTTTATTTCCTCTTAGATTTTTATTAACCTTCCCTCCACCTTTCTTTTATTCAGTCTCTTCCCCTGACCTCACTTAGACCTTTTCACCCCCATTAATCTTTTCTTCTATTTACATATATACAATAACATCCTATAAGGCCCCCTCCCTTCCTCTTTTATTCTCCTTTATATCCCCTTCCTAGCTTACTGGCCTCTGCTACTGAGTTTTATTCCTGCTCACATAGAAGTTCAATCATTTGCAACTAGGATGCACATATGATTGAGAATGTGCAATGTTTGTCTCTCAAGTAGATTTTAAGGAGGGAGAAAGAGATGCAAGAGATGTGAACATTATTTGATCCCCATATTAGAATAGCACTGGTCTTTATTCTCCATTGCAGGCCTTTTGTAGGTGTTTTAATGTTGGATGAAATCATAATTTTTGAGCAGCTATTTCTTTGTCAAGAGAAACATAATTAATGACAATTGGACACATAAATTTAATATTTTGTTTGTAGTTGGGAAAGGCATGAGAATCTTTTGATATATCTTTATTTAGACCTAAATGGGAAGTCTGTAAGCCAGAATCTTTGTTTGTTATTAAAAACTATTTTATTCTCTGGTTATACTCTCCTATTGAGTGTTTAAGACCAAGTGACCAAGTAGGCAGACACAATTTAATATAGATAGATAGATAGATAGATAGATAGATAGATAGATATCAATATCGATATAAATATTATAGGTAGGGTATCACTTCAGCCTAGGCTGACCTGGAATTCACTATGTATTTTCAGGCTGATCTCAAACTCATTGCAACCCTCCTATCTCAGCCTCCTGAATGCTAGAGGAATAAAGGTGTCTGCCACCATACCCAGTAGAAAGAGTGGGCTCACTAGGGCCTCTAGGAACTGCAAATGAACCCCAGATGCATGCACCACTTTGTGCATCTGGATTTATGTGGGTACTGGGAAATTGAACTTGGGCCATCAGGCTTTATGGGCAACCACCTTAACCACTTAGTCATCTCTCCCACCCCAAAATTTAATTTTAAACAATATATACATAAATTGAATATATATACTTTGAATATATATGTTAAAGGTCATTTGTTTTCTTTAGGGGTGACTAGAAACCTAGGAGGAGTCCCAGGATTGTATTAGTATTTGTGTAACCTGCTGGAATAAGTTGGGATCTTTCTAACCCTGCAGCATTTTTTGACTTGTCTTGACTCTCCTTTTGCTTTGGGTCTAACCTGCAGGTCTTCATGGACTCTCTGATCAAGAGGACAGATGACTGACAATTTAGAGATGTCTTATAACCTCCTGGAGCATACCTTAACCAGGATCAGGGAACAAAATATTGTGTTCCCTATGTCCTCTTTGGCTTTGACTTATATGTTTTGATGGTCAAACATCCAAAAGGACAGTTATACTAGTGGTAATTTGAATGTGATAATGTAAATGGATGGCCACATAAAATCAGGTATTCTACTAAAATTAAGTTTGTAACTTCAGCCCCTAGAAGGCAGATTCCTATTATAAGGGGGCATGTCACTGGGACAAATCCTGGATTCCAAAACTAATGAGATATTTGGGTGACATTAGCATTCCAGCTCAAAGGCATTCTAGTAGTGTGTGTCTGCTGCGTGTCAGTGTTTTGCTTGCTGCAGTTGTTTCTCTCTGCTTGGATGACTGGAACTAAGTAGCTTCTTCCACCATTAATGGAATTTCCCCTGGATTTATAAACTGAAAAGTTTGGTCTATTAGGAAATGTAAGCAAGTTCAAAGCCCCAGTTACAAAGACTGGTTTTAAATCACTTCAGCTATAATTAGAGATTATCAGCATGCAAGGTGAACCAATGGTCCTGCACTGATACAAACAGGACTGTTGTCCTCCTCAGGCTCAAGCTAGTAAGAATGCAAATTCTTTTGAATAGAGGGGGCATAAAAGAAGGATGCTGAGGGAGTTTCCTTCTACTCAAGTTGGGGCTTTACCCCCATGGATGACAAATTGATGGTAACTCCCATCTGCTACTGGTGTTAGAAGCATGGTAAGTTCAATCAATAAGGAAATGAAGTGAAAAAAAAAATGTTCCAGGAGCCTCTGAGGTGTGACAATATGAAGTAGGATCATAGTCTCTGCATAGAGCCCCTATGAAGCCACTGAATGGAGCTGTGAGAAAGAACCATAGTTTGTAATGGAGACCCCAGGATGTAGAACATGCTGAAACTACAGGACAGTCTCTAAGGAAAGCTGTTGCCTGTGGCTTAAGTAGTTATTTTTCTGGAAAGCGAGCAGCACAACTGAAGGGACAGAGTTGTTGAAGTGGAACACAGAGGATTTCATCAGGAGTCCTGAGTGCTGGACAGCTGCTTACACCATGCCTCCCCTGCCATGATGGGTTATAACATTAAACTGTAAGCCCAAATATACTCTTCCCCCATTAAACTGTCAAGTATTTGTCCCATAAATGAGAAGGTAATTAATACGCTTATATGTCTATGTTATGATTATATCCTTCAGTCTTTGTAGTCTAAGACCCTGTTTGTTCACTAGCCTGTCTTTTGAGGCCAAGCTAACAGATTTGGCTAGCCTAGCACCAAAAAGTGGAATTTCACACTATTCTATTATTAATGTATTTCCATCCTTCTTATCTCACATAGTTTTTGTTTCATAAGTATGCTCAATTTATGTAGTATAATATAGCTTTAATACCATAAAGTATCCTTCATTGTCATATTTAGTAACTTTTTAAAAAATATATTGTTGCCAGGTGTTGTGGGGCACGCCTTTAATCCCAGCACTCAGAAGGCAGAGGTAGGAGGATCACTGAGAGGTCAAGGCCACTCTGAGACTACATAGTGAATTCCAGGTCAGCTTGAGGTACAGTGTGACCCTACCTCATGAAAATATATATATATATATATATATATATATATATATATATATATATATATAATTTATATGAGAGAAAGACTGAGGGACAGTGAGAGAGAGGAGAGAGACAAAGAGAGAGTATGGGTGTGAAAGGGGCCCATGCTACAGCAAACAAACTCCAGATGCATGCACCACTTTGTGCGCCTGGCTTTACAGGGCACTGGGGAATAGAACCCAGGATATCAGGTTTTGCAAGCAAGAGCCTATAACCACAGAGTCATCTCCCCTTTAATAGTTTCTGTCTTTTAATAGCTTTTGTCTTTACTTTTGTTGATAATGAGATTCAATGCATGGTTTCTAATTGTATTTATTCTTGACATTTATCTTCCTATTTCAGCCTTTAATTCAGTTTGTCTTGGTTTTCTCTTATATGCAATATCCAATAACCATGTTGACAACTGATTGTGAGGTTCAATTCCTTCACACTTATTAATATAACAAATAATTTTTTCAATAATGCCATAAAATATTAATAAAATTTCTATGTTTATTATACATTATCATGGGTAATTCTTACCTGTGTTGTTTTTCTGTTCTGTAAGATATTTTACATTAAAATTTTATATTTATTCTATTAATTACTCAAGTATATCCCTTTTAAAAAAGTTTTTATTTCTCAGAAGTCTGTTTTCCCCTGCAGCTCATGTGGGACAGATGGCAGAGAAAACAGAGGAGACCAAATCCATCAGTAAGACAAGAAGATAGCCAACTGCCCACCCCAAGACTTGCCACCTCTACCACATTTGCCAGGACCCAGAAGAAATTATAGAGGAAGTGGTGACATGAATACTACCCTTACTGCTTGTAGCAGACAGCCTCACATTGCTGGGATGAACCTCCAGACTAGGCAAAGTTATGGGAGCAAGGAAATTTATTTGAAGCTTATATAAGGTTCTAAATGGAACAAGTTGGCCCATTTCACAGGACCATGAAGAGAGAGAGAAAAGCCAAAAGCAAGCAGCACAAGCAAGAACACTTCAGGAGCTCGAGGCAAAGTTCAGGCACTTTGCATAACTTTAGATTCAAACTCCAAATCCATCCCCACACCTTACAGCTGGAACCTAACATCTGCCCAGTGATCCAGCCAAGACACCTGAGATCTAAAGCTTTACTAAAACTGAATCTTTTGGGGGACATCCATTCAAACCACCACACTGCTAGTCCAACAACCAGCTCCAGGGCAATAGTGACAGACAGACAGTGATCAAAGCTGATCAAAACAGAATCCAGAAACCTCAACAGTAAATCAGATTGCCAACAGGCCTGCCATAGCTCACGGAACATGGCAGGAGAAGAGGCAGAAAGATTGTAAAGGCCACACAATGGTTAGGAATAGCCTGAGGCACTGTCCCCTGCTACTGCACAGGCACTGACTGAGGCCTTCATGCCCCACGGTGAATACTCTAACACCAGTTGGGAGCACGCCCTGGTTAACAGGAGCCAGGGTGAGGAGATAGAAGAATATAACTTGTTATATATAACTTTTTAAAAGAGTTTGTATTTCTCTGTTTAAAAAAGTTACTTGGCAGTACACTCTCCTGTTGCTATGGTCCACTTTATGTTGGCCAGAGGGTGATGACCATCCTCTGCTCATGCCATTGTTTTCTCTGCCATCATGGAGCTTTGCCTCGAGCCTATAAGCCAAAATAAACCTTTTTTTTTTTTTCCCCACAAGCTGCTCTTGGTTGGGTGAAGCTTGCTGTAATGCCCATGTCCTGAGAATTTGTGCAGGGTTGTTTTGTGTAGAAATGGACTGGTGTGAGCAAAGGGATATGGCACAGAAAAATGAAATCTTTTGGCCTAAACTGTTGCCTGTTCACCTGCAAATTGTTTGGGAGATTACAACCATTGAGATTGGGCCAGCTGACCTGCACTGGGGCAATAGGAAGAATTTATACTCTTTTGAAGAGGTCCTGAGTGCTCAAAGAGTGTCCTGTTCTTCAAATTCTGCTTTATTCCCCCTAGATTAACAAATTGGCACCCAACCTGGTATTGTGGAGTATAAGAAATGCAAGAAAGAGAGGGTCATTAGGTTAGCAACACAGTCTTGTATTTTGGAAATGGCCATGGGCAATGTGAAGTGGGTTGCTGGAGCCTGCATGGAGACCCACACAAGGCCATGAAGATAAACTATAGATTGTAGGAATATTTGAATGCCATTAGGATTGATTAAAACTATGGGGACTTTTAAAGTTGGATGAATGCATTGCATTTTACATCATGGATGGTTATCAGTTTATGGGGGCAAGGGGCAGATAGAGTCAGCCATGTGGAAGATAGAAACTCAGAACTGGAAGAAATAGCACATGAATCCAAAAGTTTCAAAGAGTTCAAAAATTTTTGTGAACAGAATATGCAAGGAAGGTGGGATAGCTTTAAATGTTCCAACATTAGGATCATGCAGATACCAGAAGGGGAAGAGAAATTCAGACCAAAGGAACTGGGAACTTATTCAACAAAATTATTGAAGGGAATGTTCCCAATCAAGGTACAAGAAGCTAACAGAACTCCAAACAGGCTGGACCAAAGGAGAAATTCTCCAAGACATATTATTATAAAAACCCTAAATATTGATAACAAGGAGAGAGTCCTAAAAGAAGCTATGGAAAAGAAACACATTACATGTAAAGATAACCCCATCAGAATTACCTCAGACTTCTCGATGGAAACACTCAAAGCCACAAGAGCCTGGAGTGGAACACTGCAAAGTCTAAGAGCCTATGGCTTCCAACCCAAACTACTCTACCCAGCAAAAAATTCCCTCATAATAGATGGTGAAAGAAAAACTTTCCATGATAAAACCCACCTGTATAACTTTATGAATGCAAAGCCAAATCTACAGAGAGTACTCCAGGGAATTATCCACACAGAAGAATCAAATAACCAAACTTAAGAACCTACAAGAAGCAAATCACAATAACCAAACTCAGAGAAGACACTCAAAACAAAACAACCCTTCAAGTCCATAAAACCCCAAACTACCACAACATGGCAGGGATTAAATCAAACCTCACAGTTCTCACTCTTAACATTAATGGCCTTAATTCACCCATCAAGAAACATAAGCTGACAGGATGGATCAGAAAATTAGACCCCTCAATATGCTGTCTTCAAGAAACCCACCTCACCACTAAAGATAGACACCTTTTCAGGATGAAAGGATGGAAAAAGATATTCCAAGCAAATGGAAATAAGAAACTTCAAGCCAAAAGTAATCAAAAAAAAGACAAAGAAGGCCACTTCTTACTTATCAAGGGAACAATCCAACAAGAGGATATCACAATCATCAATCTTTATGCACCAAACACAGCTGCAACACAATTCATAAAGCAAAATCTACTTGACAACAAAACAGAAATAACCACATCATAGTTGAGGACTTCAATACTCCACTATCACCAATAGACAGATCATCCAAACAGAAAATTAATAAGGAAGACAGCTCAACATTACCATAGAGCAACTAGACCTAACAGACATATACAGAACATTCCACCCAAAATCTGCAGATTACACATTCTTCTCAGCAGCCCATGGAACCTTCTCTAAAATAGATCACATATTGGATCACAAAGCCTGCCTCCATATTTTCAAGAAAATCTATATAATTTCCTGCATAATATCAGACCACAATGCTGTAATGCTAGAAATTAACAACAAAAAGTACTCCAGGAATCCCTCCAGCTCCTGGAAACTGAACAACACACTTTTAAACAATAAATTGGTTGTGGATGAAATAAAAAATGAAATTGCAAAATTTCTAGAACTGAATGAAAATGAGAACACATCATACCAAAACTTATGAGACACAATGAAGGCAGTCCTTAGGGGGAAAATCATAGCACTAAATGCCTTCATAACAAACACAGAGAGATCCCAAATGAATAACATAACCATCCACCTAAATTCATTGGAAAAACAAGAAGAAGCCAACCCAAAAAGCTCCAGATGGAAAGAAATAATTAAGATAAGAGCAGAAATTAATGAATTGGAAACTAAGAGGACAATTAAGAAAATTAATGAAGCTGGGCATGGAGGTGCACGCCTTTAATCCCAGCACTCAGGAGGCAGAGGTAGGAGGATCGCCATGAGTTCGAGTTTGAGGCCACCCTGAGACTACATAGTGAATTCCAGGTCATCCTGAACTAGAGTGAGACCCTACCTTGAAAATCCAAAAAAAAAAAAAAAAAAAAAAAGAAAGAAAGAAAGAAAGAAAGAAAGAAAGAAAGAAAGAAAGAAAATTGATGAATCAAAGAGCTGGTTCTTTGGGAAAAATTAAGAATATTGATAAACTCCTGGACAATCTAATCAAGGGAAAAAAGAGACACTTCATATAATAAAATTAGAAATGAAAAAGGATAGATCACAACAGACCTAAGTGAAATTGGGAGAATCATCAGGACTTATTTTGAAAACCTCTACTCCACAAAACATGAGAATATGGAGGAAATGGATGAATTCCTGGATACATACCACCTACCAAAGCTAAGCCCAGTTATGGAGCAGATTAATCTCCAGGGGAAACAAACCCATCACAGAGAGCCTCCAACCAGCCATTGCAAAAAGCCAAAAGGTAATCCAACACCTCCCAAAAAGAAGAGTCCAGGACCAGATGGATGCAAACTATTCTAAAACAGATGAATTGTAAACAAATCAAACCTTCATGAATTGTATCAAACCTTCATGGAAGAACTGAAACCAATTTTTCTCAAACTCTGCCACAAAATCAGAGAACATGGAGGGATCACCAACTCCTTCTATGAAGCTAATTCCAAAACCAGGCAGAGATGCCACAACAAAGGAAAATTATAGGCCTATTTCCATGATGAACACAGACTCAAAGATCCTGAACAAAATCCTTGCAAACTGAATTGAACAGTACATAAAAAGCATATTCACCTTGATCAAGCAGGCTTCACCCCTGGAATGCAGGGGTGGTTCAGGATACAGAAATCTGTCAATGTAATACACCATATAAACAAGCTTAAACACAAAAACTACATGATCATTTCGATAGATGCAGAAAAGGCCTTTGACAAATACAACATCACTTCATGATCAAACATTGGAGAGAATAAGCATGGATGGCCCATATCTCAACACAATAAAGGCTATATATAAAGCTCCTAAAGCCCAAGTAATACTTCATGGGGAGAGACAGAAGGAATTCTCATTGAGATCAGGAATAAGGCAAGGGTGTCCACTCTCACCTCTGTACTTCAAAATAGTGCTAGAAGTACTAGCTCAAGCAATAAGACAGGAGACAGAAATCAAAGGGATACAAATTGGAAAGAAAGAAGTTAAGTTAACCCTATTTGCAGATGACATGATTCTATATATAAGTGACTTGAGAACCTCCATCTCAAAACTCTTAAAGGTGATTAATGCCTTCAGCAAAGTAGCAGGATATAAGATCAATGCACAAAAATCAGTGGCCTTTCTGTATGCAAAAGACAAAGATACAGAAAAAGAAATAACTAACATTGTCCCATTTTCAATAGCAACAAAGAAAATAAAATACCTTGGAATAACTTTAACCAAGGAAGTGAAAGATCTATACAATAAAAACATAAAAAACTCAAGAAAGAAATTGTGGAGGTCCTATGAAAATGGAAAGACCTCCCATGCTCTTGGATAGGCAGAATTAACATTGGGAAAATGGCAATCTTATCAAAAGCACTATGTAGATTTAATGCAATACCAATAAAAATCCCACCTTCTTTCTTCATTGAGATAGAAAAAAACTATCTCAAAATTCATATGGAAAGGCAAAAGGCCTCGGATATCCAAGCATATCCTCAGCAAAAGAAACACCTATGGAGGCATCACCATACCTGATCTAAAGCTATACTACAAAGCCATTATAATAAAAACAACATGGGGCTGGAGAGATGGCTTAGCGGTTAAGACGCTTACCTGCAAAGCCTGAGGACTCAGGTTTGATTCCCCAGGACCCACATAAGCCAGATGCACAAGGGGGTTCACACATCTGGAGTTCATTTGCAGTGGCTGGGGGCCCTGGTGCCCCCATTCATTCTCTCTCTCTTTCTCTCTCTCTCTCTCCTGCCTATTTCTGTATCTCTCTCTTAAATAAATAAATAAATAAATAAATAAATAAATAAATAAATATTTAAAAAAACATGGTGCTGGAATAAAAATAGGAATATAGACCAATGGAACAGAATAGAAGACCCAGACTTTGGGTCAAGTAACTACAGCTACTTGATATTTGACAAAGGCCCTACCAATGCAGAATGGAAAAAAGACAGCATCTTCAACAAATGGTGCTGGGAAAACCTGGCAACCATATGCAGGAAAATGAAACACTGATCCTTCAGCAGGCCCGCAGAGGGAACACCTGAACCTCAGGGAACTGGAGAGGACATCATGAAGACCAACTTTAATCTTTTCCTGTTTCTCTCTCTCTCTCTCTCTCTCTCCCTCCCTCCCTCCCTCCCTCCCTCCCTCCCTCCCTCTTCTCTCTATAATCTCTTTCTCTTTTATATTACCTATCTTTTTCTTCCTTCACCTTCCTTGGCACTGACTTATAACTCCCAGTACCTACACAGGGTTAAACTTCACAATGAGCTGTTGATCAGAGAGACCTACAAGGTTTCCCAAAACAGACATATTTCTGTCAGAGTTCTTGATGACCCACCAAAGGTTCATGGTATGACCCTACTGCCAAAGACATCATATGCAGTTGAGACAAAACATGGAGAGACCTGCTCAGAACATGGAAGAGTGTCAGTTCCCAGACAGTTAGCTAGTCTAGTGCCAGAGGGTGCTCCACGAGTGACTGGGAGAAAATGACCAACATCTGTCCAAACAACTAGTCTAAGCTACCCAGCAGGAAACAACCTGACACAATGCTCAAACAAGTGCATTAGTGGCACACAGCCATGGTGGGTAACCAACTGCTCTTGATTTGGCAAACAAAAAACAAAACAAAACAACAACAACAAAAAGATCCACTCCATCAAATGGAACTCATTGCTGGAACTAGGAAATAAGTCAAAACCATGTACAAAAAATGAGCCCAGTCTCCAAGATCAAGCTCCCACCAAATGTGGGCTAGAAGAGGGCCTATGCACATAAAATTCTCTCTAAAAATAACTATGGCCATCCCATCTATCTAGTATTAACTTCTCTCTCCATTGGAGAATTTGCTTCTCTTTTTCAGATGGACAATGAACCTGAAGGGACCATCAGCCTATCTCACCTCACTAGGACACTAGCTGAAACCATAGAGTAATGCAGGAAAAGGGCAAGAGTACAGCTTTCTTGGTGAACATGACACCAGAAAAAGGCTGAAGGAGATAAACACAGAGAACATCCAACTCCTACTCAGCCAGATATGCAGAGACACAGAGGCTCCCAAAACCTCATCACTGAAGTAGAACTAAATTGATCCCAACATGGCTCAGGGAAATTCACAGAAGAGGGGGCAGAAAGAGAGTTAGAGCCACAAGTTGAGTCATTTTGCACAGAGACTTTGCCTAAAATCCCCCATAACTCTTGACTATCCCCACAATGCACAACCCACATTCCCCAATGATGAGGGTCCCTTCCTGGGGGGGGGGGGCGGCAGGAAGGAAGATAACAGAGTCACCAATATGAATGTAAAATTAGAATAACATAAATAACAATAATATATATAATATATATTATTTAAATAACAGTCATTCACTGGTAAAATGCTTAGGAAGGCTCAATGCTACTTAAGTAAGAAATATTATGTTGCCTCAATATTTATTCAAATATATTCTGCATTAACCACCTTGTAATTTGATATTGATTTCTAAAATATTTTCACTTCAACCTGTATTCTTTGCCTTGGTTCAATTGAGTGTTGTTATTTTGTATTTTTTATTTAAGTTGGGATACAAAGTGTCCATATGAACATCTCTAAATGTTGGCTGGATGATATTTAATTGAGTTGTGTATTTCATTCCAGTTTTATTCTGATTTATGATTTTCTCTTTTGGAGGGTAGGGGTTCCAGCTGCAGTCATTTGATTCTCAACTTTTTGATATTATTTTCTTTTTATGGAAAGTTTTGGCCAGACCTCCAGTCCTTCTTTTTAAAGAAGTTTTTTATTTCCTGTATTTTGGTGGAAATAGTTAATATGAGGCTACTTTCCTGGTGAAAGAGTGCCCTCTTTAGGCAGTGTAGAAAAAAATGTTACTTCAGTAAGGTCCTTACAAAATGATAGTGATTATTTTTGTACATTCAGATAATGTCAAGTAGTCCTTTTACCATCACAAGGCTATGCTACATGCAAATTAGTTATATGGATTAATGGGTTTTTTATTAATTAGCTTTTGGAGGGTTGGTTAACATGTATGTAGTCCTCATTGCTTCTGAGCTACCTGTGAATTAAGTACTTTTTGTATTTTTAATTAATGTTTAAAAATATCACTTGGGTTCATATTGTCAATATATCTTAGCAATCAATTTTAAGGCACATTTTGCATACCATATTAGACACTCAATTATAATGTATAATTTAATATCTTTGCAATTAAATTTACTCAGTGAAATGCCACAGTTCAGTTTTAAAACATTTATGTCACTCTTATTAGACTACATATGCTTTTTTACTATCAATAACTATTCCCCTGGGAACTACTAATTGTAGATTTACCTTTTCTTGATATTTCTGATAAATGCAAATATTTAAAATACATAAGATGTAGGGCTAGTCATTTGCCTTCTTTTACTTGAGGCATGATGTCTTCAAGGTTTATTACATTGTAGCATGAATCAGTACTTCATGGTTTTGTCAATGAATAACACCTCATTGGTTGAATGATTATGTACATAGGGATTACAATTAGATACTCAGCCAGCCCCTCCACTTTCACAATACAAGACAATGTAAGCCTTCAGTATAAATCCAACTTCTTAAATAAAAAACTAACATGAAAATATGTCAATGTTAAAATCATCCATGAAGCATTTCATCATGAATGGGGGGTGACTCACAAAACCCAAGTACTCCTACAGAAGCTATTGGCGATTCATGTTTGCTGGGGGAGGAGTGTCGTGAAAGTGTGATTAAGAGACAGATTATGTTAATTTTATTACCTCACTCTTTATCTATGTTAATTAGGTCAAGTTCCCATTCCTTTTATCCTCTCAACTGTAGCCTAGCCCCAGACAGTTCACCTGTAAGGACATGTGGTCTGTGGGTGGGGTTTGGGCTAGCCTGGGACAGTGAAGTAGAATCTGCAGCTCTGGGTTGAGTGATGGCTTTTTCAATCTTTTGTGGGTGTTTATACTCGTTTTGTCCAGTCCTTATCTATAGTTTTGATAACCATCTTAGCCTTAGCGTTAGCTCATTTGTATATCAATGTGCAACTGGCTGTGGCTAAGGTCTCTGGTTGCCATGGTGATATCATCATTGGTAGGTGTCTCATTTTATCTACATTTAACTGGTGCTCCCACCCACCCACCACTTGATGTCCCAAGCACCTAGGGGTAAAGGGGCCTCACAAATCACAAATCACTGCATGTATGGCACAATGCAGGTCTGCCCTAACCAGGTCGCATGTCAGAAGAAACCAGGAAGTGGTTTCTGTGGACATGGTGTTCTGCGAAGGCCTGGCATGACAACAGCTACAGTCCCATGCTCTCGAGAAACCTGCTAGAGATGATCTGTCTGGAGACAGGCTGTCATTGGTCACAAAAAGGGGACCACCCCATACAATGATTGGCCAGCCAAACCCCTTAAACCCCCCTACACTTCCTTGAATAAACAAGTTTGCAGCAACTCAACCTCTGCCTGCTTCCACCCAGCTCCCAGAGTCTTTGTCGTGACTCCGCGCTTCTTACCCCCAACTCGGCAGAGACCCTGCCGTCCCTCCTGGGCTGGCCCTAGGGGGGACCCCAACAAATGTAAACAAAATTTACTGTAAATCATACATTATTTTAGGGTAGGCAATTTTAAATTATAGTAAGTTTCAATGAGTAATATGGGTAGTACATTTTAAAATGTGGTACTATATAAAAGATACAATTTTTATGTAAGCAGTTAGTTGAAACAAACAAAATTTTGTAAATGGTTTTATAAGAGATCTAAGACAATATTTTTCTAATGTTTTAACAGGGATAACATTTTATTTTATTTTTATTTTATGGACCTCTAGGAGATGTTAAATATTTAACATCAGTAGTATTTTTGTGTATCTGTCACATAATCTTCTATGTTTTTTGAGTAGGCCTATTTTTGTTTGTGTCTGGGTGATGAGTATAAAAGTTGTATGTAGAGCATCTGATAATGCTGTTATAGCTCGTGTTTGTTTTTGAGATAGATGTTTTATATCTTTGATGCTGGCTTGGATTGATGTAAGCATGGCAGATACGATATTGGCACCCAATGTTGCCCAAGCCAAGAATGTTCCAGCTGTTAGGAACTGAAACAGTATTTTTTGTAGACCAACAGTTAGCTGGAGAATCAGAGAAAACTGGCAACTATTTTAGGGCACATTTCTTTTGGTGGTGCCCAATTTTTAAAATTATATGTTATCTTTATAGGGTGTATTTTTGGTTGTGTTACTAATCTAGTTGGGGTTGATAAATCAGGAACCAACATTGGTACTTGTGATAGGACAGGTGGCATTGTTAGATCCATAGCTCTAAGGACCGCTATTTATAATGAGCTGTAAATAATTTGTGTGACTCGTTGAATCTTTTTCTGTTTAAAATGTAAGGGGAATCACTATCCTTTTTGATGTAACAAGTTTTAATCAAGATAGGATAAATCAAAACAGAATCGAATTCATATCTGGTGTCTTTTAATGTAGATGGCTGTGTAGCATTAATGAAGGGAGTGTGAGTCACCAGATCCAATATACCACACTTACATACTCTAGGTAGAGGAAGAATGATGTAAAATAATAAGGTAAATCATGGTGATGTTTGAAGGGTTGTAGTCTGGAATCAAACTTTATTCCAGTCCTGTTCCATGATTGTAAGGATCTATCATCTTTTTTTTTTTTTGAATCATGTACCTGGTGTGTACACAGTCTAGTGGATTACTTTTGTATACTAGTCAACTTTTTTACATCCAGTCTAGGAAATATGTAGTCCACTGTTGACACATTAAAACACATGGCTTTTTCCTATACTCCATGATATCTATATTCTACAATTTTGTTATGAAGGTGCACATCCAAGGGTATTGGGAAAAGTGTTGATGAGTTTTTTTTCTACTGAATTGAAAGGTGTCACACATCAGTTTAATCTTGCTAGTAATAAAAGAACCTCTGGGCTGGAGAAATGGCTTAGCAGTTAAGGTGTTTGCCTGTGAAGCCAAAATATCCTGGTTCAATTCTCCAGGACCCACGTAAGCCAGATGCATGAGGGGCACATGTATCTGGAGTTTGTTTGCAGTGGCTAGAGGTCCTAGCATGTCCATTCTATCTCTGTCTGCCTCTCTTCTATCTCTCTCTCTGCTTGCAAATAAATAAATAAAAATTTTAAAGAACCTCTACCTGTGAGTGTTCTTGCGACAGTTGTATTTTTTGGGTAAAAAATGTACATTAAGGTATGTCTACAGTCTTACTCCCAGCTTCTCTTTGTTCCATTAGAATAACTGGAGATGTCTTGTTTGTAGTCCAAAAAGTGGGGACTGAAAGGTCTATAAAGCCAAGTTGTATTGGCTATTCACCCTTGAAGCCAAGAATGTGTGACTGGTTAAAGGAAATATTGGTATATTGTTGTAACTCAGATTGCATATATGTAAAAGTCCGTTTGAAAGGTGAGGAGGAGTTTACCAAACCTGGTTTTGTATGTGTAGCTATGGTGTCACTAGGGAATAATGAGACATCCATAGCATTTCTTCTGAAATCGTGATGAAAAAGAATATGTTCTCCTGGCACAGTCACTTTTCTATCTTTCCAATTCATCCATGCCTGCTGGACACATAGCCTGGCTGTGCAGGCTATTCTGGTCCCATTGTTGTTGTTTATATTGGGCACTGTCATTGCTAAGAGGCATAGAGCATCATAAGAGCTGTATTTGTATTTTATCTGGGGATCCAAATCATAAGTAGCATAGGGTTGTGGAATTGGATCCATGAAGATGATGGGAAATTCGTAATGTTGAG
Source organism: Orientallactaga sibirica (assembly GCA_036365145.1). NCBI lineage: Eukaryota > Metazoa > Chordata > Mammalia > Rodentia > Dipodidae > Orientallactaga > Orientallactaga sibirica. The sequence continues at coordinate 56,315,327 of JAEOAD010000005.1, forward strand.
TTTCCAAGGTTAACATCTTTTGTCAGTCTGGTATGGGAAGAAAGCTGTCGTTGGTGACAATCATATTTATTGTATGAGAGTTTTATCTTTTTAGCTTTTCTTAATAAGGCAGGTTTGGGAAGCCAGCCACACACAAAATTGTGTGGTTGGTAGAATTTAGCTGTGGGAACTTATCACAGAGCTCATTAGGACATTTTGTGTCATACGGTTTGGGTGTTGGTTGTCATTTAGAACTCTCTTTTGGTCATATATATTTTTTTTTAATGTAGCCACTGAGGTTGTAGTGGTTTCGTCATTGTGTGGTGGTTTTTTTTTTTTTCATTTTCAAAATTATAATAGTTCAGGAGTCAACATTTGTGTTGACCTGGGTGCAAAGAACATTGAAAGGAATTTTGTCTCTTTTCCATATTTGTATGTAAATGTTTGATCAGTATCCTCATTGTCCCAATTGAATGTGTACATTGCTGTGCATCCTCTTTTGGGTGTATTGTGGGTGATGGGATAGATATAGATATTTCTGGTGTAGAGGTTTCTTTTTTTCATATGAAATACATACATGGCTGAAGTGGAAGTAACTTGTCTCTAGAGTTCTGTTTTAAAGGGTTTAATGTCTTTTAAATTTGTTCTTATCAATGGACTATGTTGTGCAGTTGCTTTTTGGAACTGGTCACAATAGGAGTAATACATATGTCTCCTGACATGTTGGCACCAGCATATTTTGTCCAAAAGGATCTCCTTGTGTAAGTAAGGTTTAGTGTAATGTAAGGTGGTAGTGGTTTTAATATTTTGATACCTGATGTTTGGGATTCTGACCCTTAGGGTTTGGCTTTTTCAGAATAGGTGGAGGTCTTGGGGTTGTTGTTCTAGTAGGTGTTTTCGTAGTAGGAGTGGCAGCATTATTTTCACTACGAGTGGCAATATCAAGGCAATATCTGTGCTCTGAGGCCCAGAGCACAGAATATATAATTAACCTGAGCCAGTATATTTGTCTATTATGCAGAAGGTGTGGTTGGTGAGCCATGTGGATTCCCAGTGTGAGGAGTTTTCTGTTCTATGGGGGCAGAAGGTGTAAAGTCCCACCAGGCATCAATAGAATTAAGAAGCAAAGGATCCACACAACTCAAGGTTTTCTAATAATAATTATGGCAAGTATCTCCCAGTCACTTTTTTGAGTTTAGTCATCTGTAAATCACCTTTTCCTGCTGTTATCCAGGTGGTGTTGCCATAACCAGGTGCAATGATTTCTTCTGGGGAGAGAGATTTGTTGGCATTTGGCAGTGTAATTGTGTTGGGTACTATTGGTTCATTTCCTTTCTCTGTATCTGGGATGTCTAAAACGTTTTCGTCATATATTCTCTCCTGAAGACTTGTTCTCATGTGTTTATGTCATGAGTTTAACTCAAAACAAGTAATTTCTAAAGCCCTTTTAAGTAGAGCTTTTAATAAGAATTGTAACTTGTGTTCTAAGAGTCCATTAAAGTGATTCATGTTACCTGTTGTGGTGGGGTTGTAAGGTAAGTGGAAGTCCCACAAAATGATCATGGTCGCAGCCCAATGCTATACCACGGCACCAATAAAATGAGATCCTTGACCTGATGTAATAACCAGTAGGGTCCCATGTTGGGCAACCTACATGCATAGAGTATATATTGTTGTTATCTGGTTTGGCTTCTCATAAACTTTTGTAGAACGCAGGCCAGTGTATATGTCTACAATCACGTAGCAGTACTGATTGTTGAATGAGGCTAGGGGCCCAATAAAATCAACCTGGACGGCATAATTAAATTTGTTAGGTTTTACCATAGAACTGGGTAGGTTCCTCTGAAATTTCAGTTTTAAGCAGGGCATTTCATTATAATTTTTTACATAGTTTTCAGGTTACAGGTAAGTTATGTCTCTGTACCATGAGAACATGGCATGTGTACCAATATGTCCCAGGGACTTAAGTAATTTTAACAGTTTATCATTGTTTATAGCTACTATGTCAGGTTGCACATTATGTGTCACCATTTAGGTAGGCATTGGTTGCTTCCATTTCTTCCTTTTCAGTTATATTCCATGGCACATCATTCCTCAACTTGATTACCATAAGTTGTGCCAAATGACCAGTCTTATTATGTAAGCTTATAACATCTTGTCTTGTCATGTGGACATCTACATGTGTAATTAAAATTTTAAAATGGTTGGCTAACTTGTCAATTTCCATCGAATCAGATTTGGACCAAATGTCCTTTCATTAATTTTTTAATCTGTTTGTTTTCACTTAGCTGACCACAGGGTGACATCATTGCATAGGCACCATGAATCTGAGTAAAGTCATAATTTCTCTCCCTCCTTGACAGATTGTTTGATAGCCAATAGGGCAGTGTGTGCCTCTATGTGTTGTGTTGGTTGCATCACTCCCTCATCTGTTAGGATATACTCGTCAGTTGATCTCCAAGCTGCAGATTTCCAATGCAGCTTGCTCCTCATATTTGTTGAGGAACCATCCATAAACCACATATTAGTCTGTGAAGGATCCCACTCAGTTGTCCCCCATGATCCTATAGATGCCTACCTCTGCCTTCCAAGTGCTGGAATTAAAGGCATGCACCACCATGCCCAGCTTGATGATAACACTTTTATTGTAATACCTTGGGTTCAGTTTTGGTTCCTAACAGGGTTTCACCTGGCATATGTACCCATTCCAGTAGGGACACTGGAGTTCTGACTACTAGGCATTGATCCTGGATGTTAGGGCTAAACGTCTTCAGTATATGTTTTTTGAAAATGGGGACCTCTTGTAATAGAATGTCACTGGTTGCCTGGTTTCTTTTGGCGCCTTAGTAAAGATGTTCCAATTACCATAATTTCTCATAGAGTATGTACATGCATACCTCATCATCAGGTTGTATGACATATAACTGGCTAAATTCTGTTACGTATGTGCGTGCTTAGTCAAAAGCCTGTTGTTGTTCTCCCCATCAGAAGTTAACAGCCTTCCTGGTGACATCATATAGTGGTTTCAATATTAATTGTAAATATAGTATATGGAAGCACCAATATCCAAACAATCCAATTAGGTGTTGTATTTGTGTCTTGATCTCAGGTGGTTTTTAAATTAGCTATTTTATTAGTAACACTGGAAGGGATCTTAACATTAGTAGCTGGGGGTTGGACCTTTTTGTCATTAATAGTATACCCATCTCCCTTTAAAGTCTTCATTAGGGCATTTAACCGTTCCTGTACTTTCTCCTTGGTATGGCCACAAACAGTTATGTCATCCACATAAGATAGCATCAGGGTATCAGGTGAATGTTCCACCTTATCCACATTCCATTGGAGACTGACATGCTGTTGTGATGTGTTGTGGGACTTTAGTAAATTGGTACTGTTTATGTTGCCGCGTGAATGTAGTATATTCTCCACTATTAGGATAGAGGAGTATGCAGAAGAACATATCTGACAAATCCGTGGTTGTAAAATATTGAGTAGTAAATGTTTCAATTCTATTAAAAATTTCTTTTGGGCTGGAGATATGGCTCAGCAGTTAAGGCACTTGCCTGCAAAGCCCAAGGACCCAGGTTAGATTCTCTAGGTCTCATGTAAGCCAGATGTAAAAGGTGGCACGTGTGTCTGGAGTTTGTTTGCAGTGGCTAAAGTCCCTTGTGTACCCATTTTCTCTCTTTCTCTTTCCCTCACTCTGTCTCTAATAAATAAAAGTAAAATCTTTTAAATTTTTTTCTTTTATTTCTGGTAAGTTACCTGGCATGGCGGGTATTTTAGGAATCAAAATTCTATAATACACAGTAATTCTGTATTGTCCATTGGGCTTCCTAACTGGCCATACTGGGTTATAATAAGAAAATGATTAGGTACATTTTATAATTCTTTCTGCCAAAAGTTTCTCCACATTTTTAGTAATTTCATCATGTCTTCCTTTAGGGGATACTACTTAGTGAAGAATGCTGGAACCTTTGGTAGCTCTACTGACGGTAGATTAATGGTGTCCAGTAGGGTGCTGGCTGCTTTCAGTCGCTTATAGGCTATCCAGTGTGGGAACACAATATTAATTATATCCATTCCTAACAAATCTACAAGGGCTGCCATAAAGAGAGCATCATATGATATAGTTCTATCAAATATTTAAAATTTTATAGTTTAATGGTGCTGTAGCACTGGTCTGGTGGACTTCAATTTCTATTTCCTTTTCTCTTTTCCTAGCAGGCAAGCTGGTCACTATAGTGACTTGACTGCCTGAGTCCACTAGAAAGGTGAGGCAATAGTCCTTGTCTCTTATCTCAAAGCACAGCTGCTCATATGGGCCAATGTCTCCCTGGGGTGCCCCATGGGGGATCTCAGGGGCTTCCAGGGCCCTCCTGTTTTTGTTTTGTTTGTTTTGTTTTTGCGAGGATACCTTTCCCCAAATGGCCTTATGTTCCATTCCCTGGGGGCGATTTCTCCCCCAGGGGCTTTATCCCCCCAGCCCCCTAACCCCCTTCCTGTCTAGCACATACAAGGGCACCAATAACAAGCGTCCTAGGGCCACGGAGTATGTGTCACCCTGCTGCTGGCTGTGCTGCTTGAGACACTGGGGGTGTACCTGGGGCTTTTTTTTTTTTTTTTTTTTAAATTAGCTGTTAAGATAACCACCTTGTTAGGCTCCAATTTTCTGGTTTGCTAGAGAATTTGATGTCCTCTGCTATGGTAGGGCAAGTTGTTAATGTAGTGGCTGAGGGGCTCCTTTGATAATTATTTTCTGCATCCCTGATATCAAGGGAGCGGCTTGGGGAGTGTTTATTCCCATATTATATACTTAATATAATACCCTAACTTACGACATAGCTTGATAGCCTCCTGCATAGTTTTTCATTGTCTTTCAGCTCAAAAGCCGTGAAGTCCAATGGGGAAGGCATAAACCCATGGGAACACTATCCAAACAAATAACGAATGTAGATCACCGGTGCGTGCTTCCAGGATTGTGTTAAGGCTTTTGTAAATATGTGGCTTCTCCATTATGATGGTTAAGCTACACATTTTGTCTGACATCAGCATCAATGTGTCACCGCCCTTTTTCCAAATTCTAGTTACATAAGTAACATCTTTTTATTGCCCTTTGAGCAAACTCTTGTCTATATGTTTGCAATCCCACTCTAATTAAAGTTCTGGTTTCCACTGTTTGTTCTGCTCCTATTCCTGGTCCTCATGGGAAGTGTTTACTACCTTCTGGGTTGAAATTGGTAGGCTAGCAGCGATGGATTTGTCCCCTTTCCATTCTTTAACTCATCTTCCAAGAACGGGTTATTTTTACATCTCTCCAAAACATGTATGACCAGTCTTTTCCCTTTCGTCCTGTCTTCTTCAATGTCATTTATAATTTTACATAAAATGGCGGGTATTTCCTTTCTCTCTGCTCGAGCTGATTGGTTCTACTATTTCTGGCTCATGGAGTGGAATGTCTAGTTTGGTTCCTTTCTCATACCAAAGTAATTTTTCCTGTACTATCTTCTCTTTTTTTTTTTTTTTAAATTCTAACTGGGATTTGAGCTCCTTCCCCACCATTCCTTGAGGCGATCTATTTTGTGGCAGTTGAAACAAAAATTTCACGTATGTCTTTCTAAGATGCCAGTTAAGAGAATTTGCACTCTGTGTATCTCCAGTTAATTCATCCAATTTTCTTTCAGCCAATCTATTATTATTATTATTATTATTATTATTATTATTATTATTATTGACTAACCAATTTTCCATGTGGCGTTGACTTGTGCATGGACAGGGTGGGATTCTCCAGCTACTTGGTCTTAAGACTGCAAAATGTAGGTCTGGTCCCACAAGCCACCGCCCTTGCCTTGGTAGAAGTCCAGACACCCTCTAGGGGGCGCCCATGCACTTTAGATTCTTCCAGTTCCCACAGCCACAACAGGTGCACCCCGCGAGTCAGTGTTGTCCCTTTGGAAACTTGTCTTACTCAAATGGTTTTTTGGTTGGAGTTAAATTTAATTTTACACCACGGGACCAATTAATTTTTTAGAAAATTGGGGGGGGAATTTGGAGGCCCTCCTATTACCTGAGAATCCTGCCAACTATGCCAGCTGTGCGGAACATGTGATTAAGTAGTCAAGAGATGGATTAGGTTAATTTAATTACCGCACTTTATTTACTCTTTACACATGTGAATTAGGTCAAGTTCCCTATCCTTTTATCCTCTCCGCTGTAGCCTAGCCCAGAGGCAGTCCACCTGTGAGGACACTTGGTCTGTGGGCAGGGTTTGGACCACCCAATTCTCTTTTTCTCTGTGGTCAGCCTGCTACTACCAGGGCCTCCCATGTGCTTCTCCTTTCCTGTGGTAGGAACGTGGAGAGTGAGTGGAATCTGCATCTCTGGGTTGAGTAATGGCTTCTTCAACTTTTTGTGGGTTTTTATATGCTTTTATTCCAGCCCTTGATTACCTGCCTGAAGTAAATGTTAAGATCCTGTTGCTGAAGACACCACATGCTGCTGACACAGAAGATGGAATATGGAAGGAAGCCAGTTCCCAGATGGTCTGCTCATATGAGCTGGTGATGGACCTTGTGTGCTAGCAGGGGACACTGCTATACAGAGGCAACAAGCCTGACAAGGTGGCCATGCCTGAACAATAGTGGCATCAAGCCTAGGTGGGTAAACAATGGCTCTCTGATTGGCTAAGAGATCCATTCTGTAGAAAGAAAGGAACTGACTGGGAACTGAATCGGAATCCCACAGAGACCAAAATCATGAAGTCCAATAAGAAGCTCCACTAGTCTTTAGCCAAAAGAGAGGCTACACCCACCAAAATCTCGCTTAATAAATGATTCTCATCTTGTTGAACCTATACTCACCTCAGTCTCCTTTGGAGAATCTGTTCTCTTTTTCAGAAGGCAGCTAGAAAGAGAAGATAGATCACCCCGGCACATCATCCAAGGCCCAGGTGAAACCACAGAGGAATGGTGAGACGAGCAAGAGTGCTGCTTCAATAGCCAGTCTGTCAACCAGTACCAGGGTCATGGAGACAGACACAGAGGATAGTCAAAATGCACCAATGCATAAATACAGAACCTGCTAAGAGCACAACACACACACACACACACACACACACACACACACACACACACACCATGGCTCAGGGAATTTTCTGGAAGAGGAGATGGAAAGAATGTAAGAGTCACAGACTGGAAGGGAATGTCTAGAGGCACTGCCCTCTCCCCCTTACAATGACTAACTGATCTTCTCACGTCTCATAACCCACAAAACTAGAGGAAATACCAACGTTCCCTCTGAGGCTTCTCCTCAGAGAATGGGGCCAGGGTGGACGGAAATGATGGTACTAACATATGATGTATCCATACAACTTTCTACTTAAAAAGTCTTATTTAAATTGTGAACATTTTTTTAAAACTGTCAATTTCATAAAAATAAAAACTTCAAAATTCAAATTTTGAGTTTCCATTCCAGAACCCAGAGCCTATAAAGTAACCATTTCTGCGTAAAAAAAAAAAAAATCAATAATAACAAAAAAATGTGGACAATTGAAAATTAATAATTTGTGAACCCTTGAGGTCACTGTAGATATAAAATCAATGTTGCTTCTGAAACATGGAAAGGCAGGTTTCATCACAGTGGTTATAACAAACAAGTTCAGATTTCCTAGTATATAAACACATTAACCACAAATTCACAGGATCTTACAAATGGTTAATTTTGGAAAGACTGCAATTAACAGTATGAACTAGTGAGGTAGTGGGAGAATTTTCTGGAGAGTACACTCATACATTTTAATGGGTTTTGCCAGTAGAAACTGACAAGTTTTCAAAATTAAGAGGAAAATACTTTTATAGTTCTGGCAATATAGCAATTATAAAATGTGAAAAGCACCTGGGGAACCCCTTGACCCTACTCTTCAGGGCCTTCAGAGTAAAGCTCTATTTGAAGGGATAGAAAAAGAATTCTTCCCGCCTTAGATTTTTCAACCTCCCTTTCTTTTTGTTTTTTTGAGGTAGGGTCTCACTCTACCCCAGGCTGACCTGGAATTCACTCTGTAGTCTCAGGGTGGCCTCGAACTCACAGCAATCCTCCTACCTCTGCCTCCCAAGTGCTGGGATTAAAGGCATGTGCCACCACGCCTGGCTTTCAACCTCCCTTTCTTATGTAAAAGGGAAAATAGACATTCAAGAGCAAGAGCCTTGAGAAAATTGATGCTGTAGCCAAGATAAGAAGTAGCAAGCATATCAAAGAGACACTTGCATAAATCAGACTTCTTGTTCAGAAGACCACTGAGCAATGATTATCTAAACTTCCTTTTAAGATAGATAGGAACCATCCTGGGGACAAGAGGCAAATACATTTTTGTATTTTCATCCAAAACCTCTTACCACTAAAAGTAAAAACATGGCTTTTCTCAACCATTTATTGGCAGCAATGTGTACAACATGCCCTTCTGCCCACCTATTCTTATTGCTGGATCACACTCAGCCAGATTCAGAATGGCTCCATCATGTCCCTAAGAACAAACTGGCCACCAATCCCTATCTGACAAGAAGAAAAACATCTCTTAAAATAGGAGGTAGAAAAAAAAAATTTTAAAATGCAATGCTCATGACAAAATAGCAAACCACCCAACCATAACCCACCCCAATAACTGGAATAAAAGGCCTCTTTCCTTTGTTAGAAACAGATTGGTCACTCTTAATTGACACTGTTCTCCTCTCTCCCAATGCCTAAATCTTCCATCCCTTCAACTGAAGGTTTTGTGTACAAGTTCATACCGTTTGCCTATTTTATTTCTATTATTACTAAGTCATCAACACCTTACCAACACACCAACAAAGTTCCAGTGTAATATAAAAGACTCTAAGTGAAAAGCAGGTAGACGCAAACTTATTCTGAGGTAGTGTATTTGGAAAGTATAAGAGGAAAGAAAAAACAAGGACACCAGAAGACTTTGAAATCTATACCACATATGACTACAGAAAATATTAAACACAGCCCATAATGTAGTCCACCATATATATATATATATAATAAAATCTTCAACACTCATAGATTATCAAAGAAAAAAACATGGTATGACCCATAAGATGCATAAGGACATACTAAAAGGTCGAACCTGCATCAGGTGCTTGGAGAGAACACCTGAATCTCTGGGGCCTGGAGAGGATGAAGACTAACTTCAATCTTCTCCTGTTTCTGTCTGTATTACTCCCTCTTCTCTCTCTTCTCTCTTTCTCTCTCATATTACCTATACTTTTTCTTCCTTCTTTTCCCTTAGCACTGACCTGTAACTCCCAATACCAGCATTTGGTTAACATCCAAATGAGCTGTTGATCAGTGAGACCTACATGGTTTCCCAAAAGAAGACAGATTTCTGTCAGAGTACTTGATGACCCACCAAAGGTTATTAGTAAGACCCTACTGCTGAAGACACCATATGCTATTTGGACGGAACATGGAGAGATCTGGCTGGAATCTGGAAAAGAGTCAGTCCCCAGACAGTTAGCTTGTCTAGTGCCAGAAGGCGCTAAATAAGTGACTGCGGGGAAAACGACCAACATCTGTCTAAGCAACTCGTGGTCTAAACTACTCAGCAGCAAACAACCTGATGTGATGCTCACACAAGTGCAGTAGTGGCACACAGCCATGGTGGTTACCAACTGCTCTAGAGCTGGCTAATGGATCTGCTCAGTCGAATGGAACCCATACTTGGAAATGGGAAACAAGTCAGAACCATATCCAAATAAGAGCCCGCTCTCCAATATCAAGCTCCCACCAATAGTGGGATTCAAGAGGGCCTGCACCTATTAAATTCTCTCTAAAATAATAATGGTTATCCATTATCTTGCACTGACCTCACTCTCTATCAGAGAATCTGCTTCTCTCTTTCAGATGGACACATATCCTGAGGAGAGAATCAGTCCATCACACCTCAACAGGGCACCAGATGAAGCCATTGAGTTATAGGGGAAATGAGCAAGAGTGCTGCTTTATTGGTGAACCTGGTACCAGCACATGGGCAAAGGAGACAGACACAAAGAATTCTCAACCCTACCAAATCAGATATCCAGAGACACAGAGACTCACAACCTCGTCACTGAAATAGACCTAAAATGAACCCAACATGGTTCAGGGAAATTCGTGGAAGAGGGGATGGAAAGATTGTTAGAGCCAGGAGTTGGGACATTATACACAGTCATTGCCTCTCCCACATAACTGATGGCTACTCACATAAGGCAAGACCCACATTACCCATGGGGGGATGACAGGGAGAAGGCTAATGATGGTACCGTTATTGCTGTATATATACTACATATACAACTAATAAAAATATATATATATATATATGAAACTGTCACCAGGAGTGGTGGCGCACGCCTTTAATCCCAGCACTTGGGAGGCAGAGGTAAGAGGATTGCTATGAGTTCGAGGCTAGCCAGAGACTACATAGTTAATTCCAGGTCAGCCTGGACCAGAGTGAAACCCTACCTCGAAAAACTAAAAAAAAAAAAAAAAGAAAGAAAGAAAGAAAGAAAGAAAGAAAGAAAAAAAAAAAGAAAAAGAAAGAAAAGAAAAGAAATTGTCCACAAAGAGAAATAAATTATTTGGACCAGAATACCACTGAGATTGTATATTAGAGATGTATTAGGTCTCCAAATCAAGACACAATTCTGTGAAAGGACTTGATTACATAACTGAGGGGAAAGGTAAGACCCTACTGCTGAGGGCAACACATGCTGCTGATGCAGAACATAGAGATATTTGGCTGAATCTGGAAGGAAATCAGATCCCAGATGATTAGCCCATGAAGTGCTGAAAACTACAACATGACATGTAGGGCAAAAACAGCCCAAAATGCTGCCTATTGCCTGAGATCCACTCAGTGGAAAGAGACCCACAGCTGCAACCAGGAACCAAGTCAGAGTCTATGGAATCCAAGCTTATGGACTCTCATAAGAAGCTCCCACTAGTCTTTGGCCAAAAGTGAGGCTACACCCATCTGAATCTTTCTAAATTAACAGTGCTTATATCCTTAACATATCCATTGGAGAATCTGGTTTTCTTTTTTAGAAAGCAGCAAAAACCAAGGACAACCAAAATCTATCAACAGGACAAGGATCACTGACTCCATGTCACCAGGTAAACCACTCCTATCACAGCAGCTTTGGGCAAGGTGAAAAACAATGAATTGGCAAGATGAGTAACAATGCTGCTTCCATCGAAAAGGAATTTAAATTTTTTTTTTTTATTTTTGGAGAGAGACAGAGAGAGACAGAGGGAGAGGGAGACAGATAGAGAATGGGCGCGTCAGCAGTCTCTCAGCTGCTGAGAACGAAGTCCAGATGTGTGCGCCCCCTTGTGGTCAAGTGAGGCATTGCACCCTTGTATCACTTTGCATCTGGCTAAACGTGGGACCTGGAGATTGGAACCAGGTTTTTAGGCTTAGCAGGCAGGTGCCTTAACTGCTAAGCCATCTCTCCAGCCCGAAAAGGAATTTAAAATAAAATCATGTTAAAACTTTAATATGAGAAAGTTGGCAACATACAAGAATAACTGATTGATTAAGTAAAAGAAATGGAAAGTCTAACAAAGATGAAAGTGCAATGCTAGCACATCAGAAGGAAAACACTTTTCCTCCATTCTTCATGACACCTTAGCTGAGGTTTCCTATAACAAAAGACACAATAATAATCATAGAAAAATAAGTACATATTTAATGACATGCATGCCTCCTACTTATGTGGAAAAATCTCTAGAGAAATTATTAGATCTCTAAAGTATCTAAAAATATATCTCAACGAGTTGTCTACTACTTCAAGGCATGCAAGGTACTTCAAGAATAACATTATTCTCTGTCCTCATTACGACATGCTATAATAAAGATTCAAAAATAGCCCAGTTCCCTGGTTCCGGTTCCCCTGCTACTGGCTTGGGCTGTCAAGCACCTGCAAGCTTGCTGTTGAAGCAGGACCCTTGCTCAGTCTTCCTAATTGAATGGCCCCTGGATGCCCAACTCCTGGATCCCCTGCTCTGGAGGGTGCATGCGCAGAGTGAGTGGGCCAGAACACATAGTTCCTTCCCCACCTCCCACTTCCTTGGTCCTGGTTCCCCTGCTGATGGCTTGGGGCTGCCTGAACCCTGTGATCTTGCTATGAAAGCAGGCCCCTATGCTCCACTTTCCTGATTGAATGGCCACTGGGTCCCCAACTCCTGGATGCCCTGCTCCAGGGGATGCATGAGCCAAGTGAGTAGGCCAGAGCTCCCAGTTCCCCACTTCCCAGTTTTTCAGAGATGGACATGATGCAAAATAACACAACAGAAAACAAAAATCAAATTGAGCCTTTTATTACCTTTGTGGTTCTCGGGTTTAACCTCTGGCTTCATGCATGTTAGGCAAAGCTCTACCGTTAAGTTATTTCTCTAAATCTTTTAATTTCTTGTTTGTGTATGTGTGGTGTGATGTGTGTAGTCTATACACATGTGTGTATCCATACATGCACATGTGTTGGCCAGACAAGAGTGTCAGTCATTTTCTTTAATCACTCATCCACATGTTTGGTTTTTTTTTTGTTTGTTTGTTTTTGAGATTTAATTGCTCACTGAATCTGGAGCTACCAGTGAGTCCTGTCCATTGTCTGGTATCTAATCCCACAGGACTGGGGTTGCAGGCATGCATGGCTATGCCTAGCTATATTCATAGGTGCTGGGGAATCAAACTCAGGCCAATCAGGCCATCCCAGACCCTTAGGCTTATGCAACAAGTGCTTTTACCTGCAGAGTTAAGTCCCCAGTAAAGACCTTTTAATTTATTTGAATGTGCTCCTTGAAAAACAACTGTTTAATTTTAACAATGTTCATTTTATATTTTTTCTTTTGTTGCTTATACTTTGTGCACTATAAAAAGAACCTGATGCCAAAGTCAATGTGATGGAAGTTGACCTTTGTATTTTCTTCTGAGCACATTTTAGCTTTGGTTATTACAATGGTTTCTTTTATGCACCTTGAGTCAAGAGTACAATGTGTATTGTTGCTGCTTCTACAGTGACTATCCAGTTGTGTATAATGCTGCAGTGACTCTCCAGCATGCTGTTGCAGTGTCCATCCAGTTGTCCTATGCTCCACTTGTTGAAAAGTCTGTGAACTAGTCAGAGTTCTCCAGAGTAATAGAACCGCTAGAATGAATTATGTTAAAAAGGGAATTTATTGGATTAGCTTACAGTAGTCCAGTTGCAGTTGCAGGCCTGAGAATCAAGGAATCCAGTAGCTGCTCAGTCCACGTGCCCAGATGCCTCAGCAGTCCCAATCCAGAACTAAAGGCCTGTAGGCTTCCTGAGGAGCTGTTGGTTTTCAGTCTACACAGGTCTTCAGTTGACACTGGTCTTCAGTCCAGGCTCGAAGGCAGCAAGCAGCTCCAGCAGCCAAGTGAAAGGAAGGGGTTCTTTTCACCTGGAGCTTCCTTATTTAAAGTTCCCATGTGAGAGGGGCCACCCACTCTGGGGTAAGGACTTCCTCCTTTAGTTAATCCTTCCTGGAAGCAACCTTGGAGACCTACCCAAAAGGTATTTCTGTAGATTATTAAACAGATTAAGTTGACAACACCTTAACCATTACAGTCTGTTTTCCCCATTGAATGTTTTTAATGCCATCATTAAAAATTAGTTGTACACAAGGAAATCATAAAGATAGTGAGATAGGAAGCCCTGGGTCCTTCTTTCCTGCCCTGTATCCATTAGCAACAAAATACAAATTAATTCACCTTGTCAAAAAGCCAGAAAATAAGGCTGGAGAAATGGCTCACTAGTTAAGATCACTTGCTGTGCAAGCATAAGGGCCTGTGATTACCAGAGTTAGATTATCCAGAACCCATGTAAACAGGTGGGCATGGCCATGTGAGCCTGTAACCCCAGCCCTGCCAAGGGGAGCAAAGACCAGGAAATCAGCCAGGCTCACAAAAATAGAAAGTTCCAGTATCAATAAGAGACTCCAGCTCAAAGAATGGGCCAAAGAACAATGGAGCAGGACATCAGAAGTTCTACTCTGGCCAGTGCAGATAAGCACCTCCCTCCTCCACTGCAGGAAAGTGCATGGGGCACTTCAAGGGTACACATAGCACGCACGCGCACGCATGCACACACACACACACACACACACACACACACACCATGTTAGACACATTCATATCCATAAAAAAAAAAAAAAAAAAATACAGAAAAGGGTGGCATTAAACCAGCCATGTTGAAACCATGAGAGAACTCATTAGAATCCCTACCCCTACACAGCTCTGTATAATTGGGAAGACACTCCCACCTCACAGATTGCATAGGAAATACATTTTAACTACTGAGTCATTTCTCCAGCCCCAAAATATTTTCTAAAGTAGTACCATGCCATATGTACAGAGTGGAAGAATGCAGTAACTTAGTTGAAATATTCATGAGGTAAGTTCAGCAGTAGTTTATAGCAAACAGAAGAAAGTCTGTCTGAAATGTTAAAACAAAATGTCACAACCTGCATTGCTTACAAACAGCATAAATCTATTTCCTTCTATCCTGGAAGTTAGGCATTTCAAAGTCAATGTGCTGTTTATGTTATGATGTGATGTGATGTTATGTTATGTCTGACAAGGGCCTATTTATTTGTCTATAGTGTTTCCTTACCAAGTTCTCTGGTCAGAGAGGTGAGCTAGCTCTTTAGGGTCTCAAATAATAGTACTAATGGCAAACATAATCTATCCTTCTTTTTTACCTAATTACCTTCCAGGACCATAATTCCTAATATCTAAGGTAATATCTTACAGTATTAGTCCAGTTAGTTTTTTGGGAGGTACACATAAAGTTCAGATTCATTGAATAGGAATTATCTAATCAGACAACAAAAAAGAATTCAAAAAAGTAAAGAAAGGTTATAGGAAATGATAATTGAACTAACATAGACATTACTATAAATTATAATATAAAGTTAAAAGACAAAATTATTAAAGTAACCATAGCTATCTAAAATGATAGATGAAAAATATAAAAAGGTATCAGTGATATAATGTGGGAGTATTTTTGATATATAATTGAAGGAAAAGTGCTATCAATTTGAAGTGATATTTCTTGTATAGGTTATTAATTAATTTATTTAAGAGAGAGAGAAAGAGGCAGATTGAGAGAGAAAATGGGCAAGTCAGGGCTTCTAGCCACTTAAAACACACTCTAGACATATGTACCACCTTCTGCATCTGGCTTTACATGGGTGCTGGGGAATCAATCCCGAGTCCTTAGGCTTTGCAGTCAAGTGCCTTATCAAGGTAGGGTCTTGCTCTACCCTAGGCTGACCTGGAATCAGGTTGGCATTGAACTCACAGCAATCCTCCTACCTTGCCTCCCGAGAGCTGGGATTAAAGGTGTGTGCCACCATGCCTGGCTTCTACAGGTTTTGTTTGTTTGTTTGTTTGTTTGTTTGTTTGTTTGTTTGTTAATATAGACCTAGATAGACAAAAAAAAAAGCCCAGGAACACAGTAAATCAACAAACAGATGTATTCATTCCTTTCTTCTTCCTGTAAATATTTATTGAATACCTATTATGTGGCAAAAAATTTGTAGCAGTCACAGGGTCAAAATTAGGAATAAAGCAGACCACTCTTCTGTATAGAGAAGATATAGTCAAATAACTAGGAAGAATTTTAAAGGATTTAAAACATTGATTTTTAAAAAGTGAAAGCCAGGGCTGGAGAGATGGCTCAATGGTTAAGTGCTTGCTGGCAAAGCCTAAGGACTTGAGTTCAATTCCCCAGAACCCACAATAGCCACATGCTGGAGACTGGCATGCCCATTCTTTCCCTCCATTTCTCTCTCTCTCTCTCTCTCTCTCTCTCTCTTCTTTCTTCCTCTTTCTCTCTTACTCTCTCTCAGATAAATAAATAAAACTTTTTAAAAAGTGAAAAGTAATAGAAGAGAAATGCTGGCCAAGGAAGGCAACATGTATCACATAAGACATTTATATTACACTTCTAAGAAGAATAAACTGTGAGAGAATGAGCTTAAGGGAACATTAATTTTCCAAGAGTAAATGTAGAACTAATCAGTGGACATAAATTTTGGAGTTCATCTCATCTGTGTTAGTAATTGCTAGTAGTTGCAGGAAATTAATTACCCTTTCAAAAACTCAGTTCCAGGCTGGAGAGATGGCTTAGCAGTTAAGGTGCCTGCCTCCTAAGCCTAAGAATGCCGGTTCCAATCTCCAGCAATTTTAATCTCCAGGTCCCACGTTTAGCCAGATGCAAAGGGTGCAACGCCACACTTGACCACAAGGGGGCACACGCATCTGGATTTTGTTTGCAGCAGCTGAGAGGCTGCTGGCGCGCCCATCTCTATCTGTCTTCCTCTCCCTCTCTCTCTGTCTCTCTCTCTGTGTCTCTCTCTCAAAAAAAAAAAAAAAAATTTAGTTCCTTCTTCTTTCATATGGAATTCGGAGTTGTATGCACAATTAAAGGATAATTGTGAGGACTAAATGTGGATAAGAAATGTAAACTGCATAGACAATACTGCCAGAAACAAAGGGATCAAAGAAAGTATAGATTCCTAGGGAATGAAGGATGAAAACAGAAGTAAAAGACTTATGATATAATTTCCAGAATGGGGCTAACTCATTTTCTTGTTTATTTAACCCAGTAATTAAGAACTGACATTTTATACTCAGAGTCATATGTGCGGAATTGTGTCAACAACTATAACAAAATGGATAAAATGATGTGGGGTAGGTACAGAATAGCAATATGTCATCATGAGGGATATAGAGGGATTAAGTAAGTAGCAGTGAAAGTGGGATCAAGAAGTTCATTGTAAGGAATTTTTCTATACTTCACTACTATGGTCTGAAACAGGAAATCAGAGTTGAATTTACCCAAAGTTAGGAGAAAGCAGCTGGGTGTGGTAGTACATATCTTTAATCCTAGCATTTGGGAGGCAGAGGTAGGAGGATCACAATGTGTTCAAGGCCAGCCTGGGACTACAGAGTAAGTGCCTTGTCAGCCTGGGCTAGAGGGAGACTCTACTTTAAAAAAAAAAAAAAAGGAGAAAAAGAGGATAGCAAGACATGAAAAGAGTGATGGGCCCAACAAGGGCTTACATTTATTTATTTATTTAGTTGTTAGTCAGTCACTCATTCATTCACTTACCTGGCATTTAGACTGGTCCAGGAATGCAAAGCAATAAAAAATACACTAACATATATTGAGGTGTCATGGATGGCAACAAGAAAAGAGATTGGAAGATTTAGGCATTGGAAAAATTATTTATTAGAATATAATGCCTTCCTAGACTAACAGAGAAAAGAAGTCAAAGTCTAAATATAAAACATGTAAAGCTTCTGGAAGTAGCAGTGGAAGGATAGGGAGAACAGGAACCAGTCTGGAATCCGACAAGACCTTTACCCAAATAGCCTGGAATATTACAGGTCATTAATCTAGTTTTTATTGTCAGATATTTAGGATGCTCTTATTTCTAATGATCCATAACCTGGAAGGAAAAGTACAGAACCTTCAGGTCTGCTTCAGGCTGCTGGAGCATGAAACATTTGAGGGGGTGGCTTGCAAGAGAGATCCAACTCTGACACAGCTTTGGGAGAAAATGTTTGCCAAGCATGTGGGTGGTCACTCAACTAAGCAGAGTGCTTTCCCCTCTATTCCACACATCCCTGGCCACAGCCTCACGAACATCTCTTCTCAAAGCTAGCTGTGACTTTAAGGAGACTCCAGAAAGTTCATACTCAGACACCCCATCCAGGTAATTTCTCTTTGCCTCCTCTGCCCTCAATCTATGTTAGTAGTGAGATTTCGTCCATTTCCTCTGACATGGTCCCTCCTTTCAAGCACTTTTGTTATTTTTTTCCCCAGCAACGCATTCCTTTTGTATTATCTGAACATGAAAATAGGAAAAAAAAAATCACTCTTACTGTGGAGATCTCTCATTTCTCCCTATACTTTACTAAGAAGGTCACTAGTAAGGCACACTGACTATGATTTTGAGAAGAGGCAGATTAAGTGGAGAGAGTAATGAGGAGGTGGAGGAATTAGACTTTGGAAAGTCTTAAGCTTCATACGTCTTCTAGACCATGGTCATCGTTGTGAGTTAGTTATTGGGTAGGAGAGAGGATAAGTTTATAGCTATGGTTTTCTATCCTTCCTTAGAGAATAAGAGCTGTGTCAGGCTTGAGTGCTTGGAGCTGAGAACCATGTGAGACTATCATGGTCAACTGTCAAGAATGGTAACCCAGTTACTAGATTTCTTCTCATGTTTGCAAAGTCAGCAGCACAATCTACTAGGAATGAACAAATAGGTATTTTCTTTTTTTAAAAAAATATTTCTTTTATCTATTAGAAAGAGAGAAAGAGAAATAGGCAGAAACAGAGAGAGAATGGGTGCACCAGGACCTCCAGCCACTGCAAACAAACTCCAGACACATGCACTACCTTGTGCATCTGGCTTACATGGGTCCTCAGGATTTGAACCTGGGTCATTTTGCTTTGCAGGCAAGCACCTGCCCTAACAGGCATTTTCTTAATCCTCACTACAGAAGATGATATCAACTGGCTGCTCTCCCTATAAGATCATTTTTTTCCTGGTATTCTTTAATTTGGTGCACTCTGCTTTTTCAGGTGAGCAATCTTAGAGTTAAATGTTTCATTCTCTTGAAATGGAAAGAAATAGTCATTTGGGGCTTTGGATGGGAAATGCTTTTCTTAAATGTAAAATTTTGAGTTTGATAATCCAGATCATGAATCATTAGCATATATTTTCTTAAGTGGAAAACTCAGTCTTGTTTTCTACATGTAGATTCTTATCCTTGTTTCTATGTTTGAACCAGAAGAAATGACCTAGAACATCATAACATCATAATGTTCTCCTTGTAAGCAATACACTGTATAAATGTGATGTTTTCCTAAAAAAAACAATACATTTTCATCAGGGTTTCAAAGGGTTCTTCGAAATATGACAATGGAGAATACTCCAATAAAGAACAAAATGTGTTTGTGTGAATGATGTTGGATTATTGTATGTATTAATAATTGGGCAAAACAAAAGAGTGATTTAACTTAAAGACAAAACCCATGTCACTTGCTGTCAGAGGAAGAATAATGGACCTATGATATGTAGTTGCTACTCATCAGAATTCATGTATATATTATTGTCCATAGCAAATGTGATGTAGACAAGGACATAGATGGTCCTACATTATTCAGGTGAGAGCCATGGAATCACAAGGGCCCACAGGAAAGAGAGGTAGGAGACCAGCAGAAAAAAAATACCATGCTACAAAGTGAGCAGAGGGTAGAAAAAACTCAAGGAAACTAATTACCATAGTCAGGGAATTTTGGTGGCTTATTGAATGTAAAAATGATAAGAAAATAGAGTCTTCCCTAAAACTTAAGAAAGAATGCAACTGTGCTGACAAAGAGATTTTAGGATTTCTTAATTCCAGAATTGTAAGACAGAAAATCTGTGTCATTTTAAGTCACTAAATATGTGCTCATTATAGCATCAGTAGTAAACTAGCACAGCTGCAAATAAGAAACAAATTAATGAGATAAAATTTTCAGAGTATTTCACTAACTTTCTAATTCCTAGGTCCTCCTTAAGCAAATGTAAAAGTAAATGTTCAGTAAACAAATATTAAATATTGCCGCTATCACTTACTGACCTATTCTGGAGATTCTCTGCAGTATACTTTATCATTTATAAGACTGTGTTGATTAAAACCAGATTAATCACAATGATTGGTTCAGTAAACAGCATTGAGTGTAATTAATAAGTATCACAAGCACATCCAATGCAAAGTCTAGATTATTGATAAGAACTGAAATCCTTAATCTTCACATATCTAGTTCCTTTTTCTACCTTCATCCTTGGTAAGCACCATTCTAAATCCTAGGTCCATTCTTCTCTTTTTTTTTTCTCTCTTTTGTTTTTAATAGTTTTCTTATTTAAACAAAGCAAGGGGAAAATTGTAATTCTATAGAACTCCATACAAAATGATGTAACTTGCAGAATTTTTCACTCTATCATATGGGAAGAATAATATTTCTATTGAAAGTTACTTGGTCCTCAATATTATATTGCTGAGACCCATACATATGCATATTTCATTAGTAGTTGTCATTTCATTAATGCATAATAGCCAACATGAATACAAATTTCTTTGTCTATATACTAGCTGAGCATTTGATTTGCCACATACTTCTGTCAGCCAGAGAGCTGTGGAAATAGCCTGATGCATGTTTCCTAATGTACACAAACATTTCTCTTGAGTACATGTCTCAGAGTATACTTGCTATTCCAAGGTACATAAATTTTAGTTATTTTCAGGATAATGACAGGTGATCTTCTAAAGTTTTGCATGAATTAATAATTTCCTTAGAAAAGTATATGACATCCTATAGGTCCACCTCATCTGCAAAATTAAATATCATCTATTTTTTTTTATTTATTAGAGAGAGAAAGAGAGGCGGGTGGGGGGTGGAGAATGGATACCTTAGGGCTTTCAGTCACTGCAAACAAACTCCAGACATGTGTGCCACCTTGTGCATCTGGATTATGTGGGTCCTGGGGAATTGAACCTAGGTCCTTTGGCTTTGCAGGCAAGTGCCTTAATTGTTAAGCCATCTCTCCAGCCCTCATCTGGTATTTTTAAATTTCAGGTGATATAATCTCACTTTCAACTTGACTTGCATTTTCCTAATCATTGAGGAAACAGAATTTATATAGTTCATGGATCATTTATATTACATCTTTGTGGGTTTTTTTTCATGTCTTTTGCCAATTTTAATTACAAATGCAACTTATCTGACTGATAACTCCCTCTTGCCAGTGTTTGGCACACTCTCCTGTTCCTGTCCTGGCCAGGGGGTGAGGTCCAACCTCTGTTCATGCCATCGTTTTCCCCTGTCATCATGGAGCTTCCTCTTGAGTCTGTAAGCCAAAATAAACCTTTTTTTCCACAAGTTTATCTTGGTCAGGTGATTACTGCCAGCAATGCAAACCTATGCCCAATGCCACCTTTTACAGTATAAGTGTTTATTCTGTGCCAATATGTTTTTTTTTGGGGGGGGGAGGTTGTTTGGTATTATGGCAAAGTTAAAAGACCTTGGACTATGGAAATGTTTGAACATCTTTGGAATTGATAAAAACTATGGGGACTTTTAAAATTGGACTGAATGCATTATATTTCTATCATGTATGGTTATCATTTTATGGGGGCCAGGGGAGAAATGGGGTGGTTTGATTCAGGTGTCCCCCATAAACTTAGGTGTTCTGAATACTAGATTCCTAGCTGATGGAGATTTGGGAATTAAAGCCTCCTCGAGGCAGTGTGTTGTTGGGGGAGGGCTTATGGGTATTATAGCCAGCTTTCTCTTGCCAGCGTTTGGCACACTTTCCTGTTGCTGTTGTCTATCTGATGTTGGTCAGGGGGTGATGTCCACCCTCTTCTCATGCCATCATTTTCTGCTGCCATGATGGAGCTTCCCCTTGAGCCTGTAAGCCAAAATAAACCCTTTTATTTCCCCACAAGCTGCTCTTGGTTGGGTGATTTCTGATAGCAATGTGAACCTGACTGCAAGACACTCTTTTCAAAAATCACTTCTCCATCGATGTGTATATCTCTGGCATTTTTATTCTATTTCATAACTTGTCTGTCTTTATGCCTATAAAATATTATGCTAAGGTCCTATAGGCTTGAATTTTTGGAATAATGTTCTGTCTCACATAGGAAGAAATTAATTAATTAAATCTACAGGGTTGAAAGAAGCACCACAAATCTGAATACAAGTAAAACACATAAACTAAACCACATTTTAGAAGAAAAACTTTCTGCTTGTTTACAGTGCCTACATAAAGTGAGATGCACAAAATGGTGCATGCACTAGATAGAGTTCATTTAGTTTAGGGGGCCCTGGTGCACCCATAATACTCTGTCTCCCTCTGTCAAATAAAATACTTTTTTAAATAAAGAACTTTCCACCAGGTGTGGTGGTGCATGTCTTTAATGCCAGCACTCAGGAGGTGGAGGTAGGAGGATCACCATGAGTTTGAAGCTACCTCGAGACTGACTACATTGTGAATTCCTGGTCAGCCAGGCTAGAGTGAGACCCTACAAAAAATTTTTTTTTCACCCACTAAATTGAATAGAAGAAAACTAACCCAAATCATCCTTAAATACAATATTTCCTTTATATACCTTTATGCTAAAGACAAAAATTACATATGCTCAATGTGTGGGGTTCATTTTCACTGAAACATGAAATATGAATTCTATAAACTATTTTGTACAAGTTCTAAGTTTGAGCAAATAAGTAAACATATTGTGGGCAAATATGACACAAATGTCTTGCCATTTTACTCTACAAAGCCCTCCAACATTTGAAAACTAAGAAACATGCTTCCATAATTCACATAATGAATGGGTGAAAATAAATCATAAAAAGCAATTTTCAGCCAGTGTGGTGGAACACACCTTTAATCCCAGTACATGGGAGGCAGAAGTAGGAGGATTGTCATTGGTTCAGGGCACTCTAAGACTACATAGTGAATTCCAGGTCAGCCTGGGCTAGGGTGAGACCCTACCTCAACTCCTACCCACCAGAAAAAGAAGCAATTTGAAATGATTTAAACTTAAGTAAAAAGAAACAAAAGGATTTGAAAATTACATTAAAAGAACTGGCATTGTTCTGATGGCAGTATCCCTTCTACACCATCCTCCTCTGTGTAACCAACCATTATATGCGTCTTTCTTCGTCAATTTACAGTGTATCCTGGAAGTCATATGGATCTTCCTTAACCTTTTACTCAGTTATATATAATTCCACTGGGTAGATGTAGAAAAGTATTGTTCACTATTCTGTTTGAACGTTTAGTTTGTTTAAAATAGTGTCTCAATAAATACTTATAAATATGAATTTTTGCATTTTTGAAGATATTACATCAAGAGAAATTTATTGAATTGGGAATGATGAGTTAAAGGTCGTTTTATTCAATACTAACAAATTTTACTCCATAAATGAGCCATTTTTGCATTCTCACTAGTAGGAAATAAAAGTAGTGGGCTGGACAGACAGCTCAGCAATTAAAGGTGCTTGCTTGCAAAATATGATGGCCTGGGTTCAATTCCCCAGTCCCCACATAAAACCAAATGCACAGTGTCACAAGCATCTAGGGTGGGGTTTTAGTGGCAAGAGGTCCTGGTGCACCCATACACATTCTCTCCTCTTTCTCTCTCTTCCACTCTCTTATAAGTAATATAAACATTTGAAACAAAATAAATGAAAGTACTTCTTTCTAAACAGCTAGTATATGGGTGAGAAATGATATTTCAGTATAGTTTTAATTTGCAATTTTCTTATGAATGAAGTTCAATATCTTTTAAAGATTTAACTTTTGTGTCTTTGATAGCTATATTTGTATGTGTGAATTATATGTGCATGGATAGGTGGCTATTTTGCAATTGTATTTTTGTAATTTTTATTTTATATACTTTTATCTATTCTATTTTGGTTTTGTGGGGTTGGATATTGAGCCAACGGCCTCATGAATGTTCTACCAGCTCTGTACCACTGAACTATACCTCTAACAATAATTACTTATTTTTAAAAATATTTTTTATTAATTTATTATGAGACAGTGAGTAAGAGTATGGGCATACCAGGACCACTTGCCTCTGCAAATGAATTCCAGACACATGCTCCACATTGTGCATCTGGCTTTAAGTGGGCATTGGGGAATTGAACTCCATCTATCAGGTTTTGCAAGATGGAGCCTTTAACTGCTGAGCCAGTTTCACTGGCCCGGTTATTTTATTATTATGTTAGTGTGCTTAGACTCATGAGTCATTATGAAAAATCTTCTGTACATTTATATTAAAGAGGAATTCTGTCATGTCCTTCTACAGTTTCATTTTAACAGATCCTGAATGATTTAAAGTTTATTCATACATATTGTGTGTGGTATGTGTGTGATTTCATTTTATTTTTATAAACAAAGGACACTACTATCTCCCCATGACCATACACAGAAACACGAAGATGTACATGAAGATATTTTGGTGATACACAATTAGATAAGAACACTCCATCTCTTTGTTTCCCCAGCACAGTATGTATAACCAGCATGATATAGTCCTAAAAGATTGGTGGGCTTGCTATTTCCTTTATGTAGAGATGTTTTCAATCTCACTTAGAGTTTCTATTTTGGCTTTTAGAAACCCCAATGCTTTAAAAATTAAACTACTCTATGATATTTTAAATATCTTCTGAGGTAAGTGTAGAACCACAGTGGTGCTCCCACAGTCACCTTCTGCAGGTAGACTGCAGCAGCAGCCTCACAAAACCAGCCCTCATAGTCAATCTCCTGAAAGCCAGTAAGCTCATCCTACTTCCTGTCATCACTGTGTCCATTTTAGTTTAGCATTTTAGTGGGAACTGATGTAATACATTGCTTATGACATCATTCTTAGTTTTGGGATACTCTGAAAATGCATAACTTATCCCAGTTATAGACAGAGGAAAGTAAAACTATTAATAGTCATTTAATTTACTGAAAATAATAATACATCTCTAACTGATTTTCAATTGAGTGTTTAATTTATTTATTGCTCTGTAAGGACTAGAATCCATGACTCACATATGCTAGGCAAGCACTCTACCACTAAGGTACATCTCTAAACCAGTTTTCACAGTTTCCTCAATTATGCAGCAAATATATAAATTAAATCTTAATTGTGCCTATAAAGTATGGAATCAATAGTCAATGAAGGATTATCACTACAAATTCTGTTACTGTAAAATTTGTGTATACTTTTGTGGAAATGAGTGATTAAATTGCAATTTGTTTGTATAAGTGAGTAACATCATCTCACATGTGGGGTTCTATTTCTTTTAACTCAGTGTGTTTTTACTTTACTTGCAGCAATTTTAAAACCCCGTACCAATTTTAAGTGGCCTGAGGTAAATTCAAATTCCATACTTTTAGATTCTCATTCTAATATGGTTCCATTCTTGACAGGAATACTCTGAAACTTTAAGGAGGTAAAGTATAATGATTAATTTCCATGTGACCTTGAACTTGTGCGTTAACTTCTTTCCGTAAGCACCTCATCATCATATGCTAACATATTTTAGCAAATATCATAGTAAAAGAAAATATATTGAGCAAATAAATATAGCTGAGCCTTTAGTAAAATTAAAGTCTGTCACTTACTCAGTCACAAGCTTAAATGGTTGTTAAACCAGGACTTAGTTTCCATCTCAACTCAGAACTCTCATTGTTATCCACTACACGTGCTCTCTAGAAGTTCACAAACATAAATACCTCTACATATTAACTTCTTACAATGAAATGCTGGGATTGGGATACCAAGATCAAATGAGAACTTTGCATCTGAAGTTTTCCAGATATTTATAATGACTATGCTTTTAAGTGATTATGACATGGGTGGATACCTACACACACACACACAACACACACACATCCCTTACCTGATGGAAGTCCACAGGTAGAGAATCCTCAAAAATTAAGCTACTAAGATTTAACATCATTTATGTATGGGGTAGAAGTGGTAGGTTAAAAAAATAAATTATTTTTGTGATTTTTTAATTTCCAGCCCCCATGTAAACTATATTACCCAGTAGGTCCTCATTATGAAGCAAATTGTCCTGATGTGGAATCAATAGTTTGTGCTTCAAATGGCATCACCTACAAGAATGAGTGCTTCTTCTGTATTGAACAGTGGTAAGTTCAAAGTAAATTACCATTAGTGTATATTCCTCTGTGATTCATAAAAATTTCAGTCAACTCAGGCAAAAGAATTGGGTTTTTACTGGGAATGATGCATATCACATGGAAAACTAATGTCAGGCTACATACAATAAAGAAAAATCTCTTTAGAAAATGAGGCAGAGCCAGGAAAATTGAAGCTTAGAGACCAGCTTTCCTTTCCAGTGCAAGTGACCCTGTCTCAAGGAAGGTGGGAGTAATGCACAGACACATGGAGGTTGTCCTCTGACTTCTACACATGTGCTGTCCTTCACACCAATATTCACATAAATATTTTTTTAATTTAGTTAGTAGTATTTTTTTTATTTATTGACTTAAAAAGATATGAAAGCTTGGCATGGTGGCACACGCCTTTAATCCCAGCATCCAAGGCCACCCTGAGATTACATAGTGAATTCCAGGTCAGCCTGGGCTAGAGTGAGACCCTACCTTGAGAACCCGAAAAATGGAAAAAAAAAAAAGAAAAAAGACATGAAAGCTCATATGATGCTTTGAGAGAATTGTACAGTGATTATATTTGTGGAATGCCATGATCATTTTCACATGTACAATGATGTTTGATAGAATTGAAAAAAAATGTGTTGTTTTGGAAAATAATACAAAGATTATTCTGAGACATTGGAATATTAATTAAAAGGAAGAAAAGTCATGTGGGGCCTGCAGTCTGTGAAACATAAATATCAGAGCAAGGAGAATAGGCAGTGTAAACATAATAAGAGATTGTAACAGAACCTGAATTATGTGTAACATTATTGTTGTGATTATCTTTTCCTTCCTGAGAGAAAAATCTGGAACTGCTATGTTGAAGAGAAAATATTGAAGTGGGTGATGAAATACTATGTCAAAAATTGTTATGATGCTGTTTGCCTAATCAAAATCAAGGGCAGAGGTGTGCAGACATGAGAGGTGACAAACAGGAATGGGAGAGAGGGGTGGAAAGGTAATTGTAGGATATCTGTTAGAAGTTGAGTAAAAGCAAATTCAAGAGCAATGTCCACTCCCCTTACAGCACTGATCTTTTGTTTCTTCCCTTTAGGGAATTTGGTTCTCATATTCAATTTTCTAACTATGGAAAATGTGATTAATGGATAATCGAGTACCTTCACTTGCTTATTCTTTTCATGATTTGTGAAAATTGTTTCTTTTGGAATTTGAGGAAGTGTATTTTCAATTTACAGTCATGTTTTTTCATAACACAGCTTTCCAAATAAATTCACTACATGGACAGATCAGATGTTTGTTATATCTTCAAGTAATATCACTATCAGAATATATTTCAGAATATTCTAAGGCATGACTTTCCTCTCAAAATGGAGGTCCTGTTCATTTGCATTGTTATTATATATAGAAGAAAAACAGAATGTGTACCTCAAGGTAAGCCTGTGGGTTGTGTTGTCTGTAAAGATAACAGGGTCTTATTCAACATGGATTCCACTTTAGCATAAAATTCCCCTTTTAAAATTATATTTTTGACCCTTTTATGCATGCATATAGTATATTTTGATCATATTCACTCCCATTTCCCTCTCTTCTCCTCCTCCCATTTTCATTAAATACTTTCCTCCCAACCCATCCCTTTCCTACATTTTTGTTTTTGCAATTTATCAGTTTCTCTAAGATAAACTGATTGACAATGCATACTTGTTTTTTCATTTTTTATGATAAAGAGAGAGTTGGCACACCAGAGCTTCCAGCCACTACATCTGAACTCTAGATTCATGCACCACCTTGTGTGCATATGTGACCTTGCACATGTGTCACCTTGTGCTTCTGTTTTAATGGGATCTGAGGAGTCAAACATGGGTCCTGCAGCTTTGCAGGCAAGTGCCTTAACTGCTAAGTCATCTCTCAGCCCCATGTTGTTTTTAAATTATGTTTTAAATATTTTTATTGACAACTTCTGTAAATATAGCCAGTATACTATGATTATAATCCCCTCCCAAAACTTCCCTTTTCCCTCTCCCAAATTCCCCTTCTATCTCTTTCTAACTAGGCACTGTTCTATTTTTTTAATTTATTTATTTGCAAGCAGAGAGTGAAGGGAGGCAGACAGAGAGAGAATGGGCACACCAGGGCCTCTACCCACTGCAAACGAACTCCAGATGCATGTGCCCCTTGTGCATCTGGCTTACATGGGTCCTGGAGAATTGAAGCAGGATCCTTTGGCTTCACAGGCAAATGCCTTAACTGCTAAGCCATTTCCCTAGCCCCCACTGTTCTATTTTTATGCCATTATTTTTTCCTCCTATTATGTAGGTCTTGTGTAGCTAGTGTCAGCTACTGTGGGGTCATGAATAGTAAAGCCACTTTGTGTCTGGAAGGCAGCAGTGTAAACAGTCCTCTCCTTACTTTGGCTTTTATATTCTTTCCCCACCTCTTCTGCAATGATCCCTGAGCCTTGGAGGGTATGACTGAGATGTCTCAGTGCTGAACACGCCACTGCCACTTCTCAGCATTATGGTGAGTTTTAAGTCATTCTAGTGGTCACTGCCATCTTTAGAAAGCAGATTGCCTAACCCAAAGTGAGAGTAGCATTAATATATGGGCATAAATATAAATGATTAGAGGGTAGTTTGGTAGTCATTATATAACCAGTTAACCAGACAACAGTAGCAGTTTCCCTCCAGGGCTTATGACCTCCTCACCCATGGGCTTTTGAGCAGATTTTCAGTACCAGGCTCCCATGGAGCAGGCCTCAGATCCAATCATAGAACAATTAGTTTCCCCAAAACAGAAATGACAATATATTTATTCATCTTGGTAGTGATAGTTCATACATTACCCATTATATGTCATACATTTATTGTGTTACATCATTTGATCTTCACCACAAAATTATGCTGTGGGTTTATCCATCTCCATTTTCTATATTCAACATTATTTATTGATTTACTTTATGAATATGTAACCCTGGCTTTGGCTGTGGATCCATGGAGGAAAATACACATAGCATTGTTGCTCAACTAGAAGAAAAACATCAAACCAACAGTAAGAGCTTAAGGAGCAGCTGCTTCTGCTTTGATTAAGGTATTGGTTGAATGACTAAGAGACATCTAGGCAGAAATATCCTCTAAATCTGGATCTAGGGCCTCACCATGCAGTTTCAAAATCATCAGTATGTTATTATTAGAGGACATACAGTCAAACCCAACCCTCAATTCCACACACACACAGTTGATTATGGCCTTCTACTTCAGTCTTGTACTTGAGGTCACTATCATGAGCAGAGAATAATAGCCTCATACTAACAGGAAGAAGAAAGGGAGCCAAGAGTTTGGGGAAGTAGTTTTTGAGTGAGAGAAGAGGAAGTGATATCTTCTAGTTTCAAAATGACTAAAGCTCACTCCATCTCGATCTTCCTATTACATTAATCAATTGGCTAATAATTGACAGATTACTGACTGATGCAGAAGAATGTGGACATTTTATGTTTGGAGCCTGCGATAAAATGTGAAAAAGCTGCTATCTTTATCTCCTGTGTGCTCTGGGCCATTATCTGTATATGTGGGTCACCACTAGATGCCAGACTTACACTTTTAGTATTTGTTTGATTTTTCACTGTAAGAGAACAGAGAACAATACATACTCTACTTTCTCCATGGTAATTACTCAGTCCTCTGTTTGGGAAAGAAACTTCCATTCTCTTTCACATTTCTTCTTCCTTCCCCTATGCCTCTGGTTCAGAGGCACCATCCTGGTTGCTCTTTGGAATAAGGAGATAGAAAATGAGGCCTTTTAGGTCCTCCAAGACAAAGCATCTCTTACAGTATAGATGTCTTGTCAGTACTGACAATCATTTATAGGCTAAGACTATTTCACTATTTAGCCTTTCCATATATGCCTTACCTAAAATAATAAAAGCAGAAATGAATAATCTCAAAAAAAGAAGAAACACCCCATGATAACATGGAATAAAACTGAGAAACCATGTCAAGTGTCATTACATATTTTACTAGCCTTAGTCTCAATGCTCTTTCCAGTCCTGTAAGTCAGGTACCATTGTCACCTCCTTTTCACATATAAGGAAACTAAATTTGAGGGAAATCTGGGTCAATAGTAAGATTTGTCTCCAAATAAAACAAAATAAGCAAAAATAGATGTAGGTCAGTATTAGGCCTAGCACATGAAAGACCCTGGGTTCTGTCCTGTCCCCTTCAGTGTAATATTAAAATGATACCAGAGAATATTTGCATAATTTTTTAGACAATGATATTTTCAAGCAATTTCAGCAAGCTTAAATGGTTCAATTTTATCTTTTATATAATATGATAAAAATGATACTATATTTTCACGATTACCTTTTATTTTTCCATGAGCTGCCAATGATCAAATAGAAAAAGGCTACATAAAGTTACAGTTAACGTGAAATTACATTTAATTCAAGGAATAGATTCCATATCCATCAGTGTCCTTTGCATAATATTCTTTTGACAGAAAAGGGAGTAAGTCAAGACCAGTGGTCAGGAAGTGACTGCAATTGTCTGGACAATAACACAAAACCATATCTTAATTATTGGGAATGAAAAAAAAATAAGAAGAGGAAGACTAGGAGGATATTCAGGTAGGAATTGATGCCTCTGTATGGAAGACTAGAGAGAAAAAGCATTCTTTCTTTTCTTGCTTTAACGATGTGTTTCAGACTAGAGCTATAGCTTAGTGTCAGGGCACTCACCAAGTATGCACAAAGTTTCTCCTAGTGCCACATAAAGGAAGCAAGCAGAACCTAACTAAAAAAGAGTATTTAATGCATACTTTAGTGAAGTCATCAACAACTTGAAAATTGGAGTTTCAATGCCAATTTTCATGTGCAAAGAGGGTTCTCACCTCACAGATTCCCTGGGGATCTGAGAGTCCAAAGACAGTGGTGTAGGTTTTGCACTGAAGAAAATCAATGTAAGAAAAAAGAGGCAGTGAGGCTGAGGATTGCTGGAAGCCATTACCTTAAAACAAAGGAAGGGAAAGTTTTCTAGAAGGGGAAAATGTTGTCAACACAATGAAAACATGGGGATATAGGTATGACTAGCTGATAAATAAAATATCCAGTATTTTATTTTATTAATTTTTATTTATTTATTATTTTTTAATTATTAATTTTTTATATACAAAAAACATATGATATTTCCCTCCCCTCCCCCCCATTCCACTTTAGAACACCAATCTCCATCATATCCCCTCCCTCTCTCCATTAGTCTTTCTTTTAATTTGATGTCATCATCTTTTTCTTCTATTTTGAGGGTCTTGGCGAAGGTATTGCTAGGCACTGCAAGGTCATGGATATCGAGGCCAATTTCTGTCTGGGCAGTTGCATTATAAGAAGTTATACCCTTCAGTGCCTGGGATGGGATACCTTCCAGTGAGTTGTTGACTGAAAGCTGGAAAAAGCTGCACTGCATGCAGCAGTATGGCAGACAGAAGTCATCAGTAGTGAAAACAGTGGACACTGAATATTCAAGTTTGGCCATACAGGCCCAATGACTGAATGGGTGCAATAGTGGCATGTCTATTCTTGGGGTAACCAACTGCTCCATAATTGGACTGAAGACCCTCTCTATGGGAGGCAATACATGCCTGGTACTGAAATACCTTAGCAAAAGTCCATGGCAGGGGAGGTCATGAGCCTTAGGGGTATAAAGCCTGCTCTTATCTGACTAAATGTATATATTATTCCCACCAAGCTGCCCTGGGAGCACTACACTTAATGTTCATGTTCACATATTAATGCTACTCTCACTTCTGGTTAGAGAAGCTTATCTTTTCAGATGGCGATGACCACTGGGATCACCCAAAAGGCAACATAGTGCTGAGAAGAAGGGATAGAGGAATGCCCAGCACTTAAACACCTCTGTCACACCCTCCAAGGCTCAGGGACCATTGCGGAAGAGGGGGCGGATAGAATGGAAGAGCCAAAGGAAGGGTATGACTTCTCCAGTATTTTAAGTTGGGTGGTAACCTTCCTCAGCAGTTTATCATGGAGTTCTCCAGTCAAGGATGTTGACATGTTACATGGAGAATAATAAATTTGCACGAGAAACTAAATAGTTGTTGATCATCAAGATAAGATAGGATAAACATAGTGCTATCATTAAAATGAACATTTAGAGTTGAATCCTGGTAGGGATCACTGGAGAAAATAAGTAATAAGGCATGCAGCCCAAATAGCCATGCTAACCAGGTAAGAGGAAAGATAGATATCAAGGTAGAAGCAACAAAGCCAGTCTTGGCAGGTTCCAGCCAGCTCCTGTGAGACCTCTCCTAAGAAGCACATACAAGGCACCATTTCCCTTTGTATAGCAAACTTCTAAACTTTATGGGTACTTGTACCTTGATACATACTCCTGCAGAGTATGGAGCAGATTGCATTGTGGATAAGAGTAGCTTCTAAGAAAGCCTCTGCCTATTCCAGGAAGAGACTATGCCAGAACATTCCAGTGGTGTACAAGGGTAAGAAAAATGATAGGCCAAGCTCCAACCACCTTTACCACCACCCCTAGGCTGGGTCCACTCCCACATTTTCCAATTTTCTTTCTCACCTGGAAAAAGTCTTTTTTCTGTGTTGTGTGTGTGTGTGTGTGTGTGTGTGTGTGTGTGTTTGCTTGCTTGCTAAAATAAACCTTGATTACTTCCGGTCTCTATTTATGTCCTAGTATGAATTTTTTTCTTTTGTGAGCGCAAGAACTGAGACTGAGACTGTGACTGTGGTTGGGATCTCAGGGAACTTGGGCAGAGGCATATTTCCCCATCCATAACATCAGTGCATAGGTATTCCATATACATAGCTAACAAGAGACTAAATAAAAGGAATTCTGAATAAGTGAGGTCTCTGGTCAAGGGGAAAATGGCAAGATTATATAGAAAGACCAACTGTCTGTGAATTTCTGCAGGCTAATTTCAAAATCTGGATATTAAGAACAGGCAAAGGAAACATATTCCAATAATGGAAAGGAGGGAAATGTTACATAAATCAATCAACTAAGAGACAGTGAAACCAGAATGCATGCCAGCACCAATGTACAGCTATGATATGAGAATTTGGGGGTGTCCCTAGATTCTTGTGTTTTGAATTCAAAGAATTGAAATTCACAGACCAGAGAATAAGGCTTAGAGAGAATTTTTATTAGATTAAGAGAAGGAAAGAGAAGAGAGTATGAAGAGGTCCTGTCCATGAGAAGGCGGGGGGGGGGCTAAAGCTCACCTAGAGACCCAAATTGGAGTCATTTATAGTTATTTATAGGCTCTGAATGGGGCCTGAGCAAACCAGCCCTGATGCCAAGATTTGGACCTAAGATTACTAGCCACAATGTCAGGTTCAGGTTTAATCTTTGTAGGAATATTAATTCTAGAAAAGAGGAATTCCTTCCTAGAAAGGGCTCAGGTTTTCTTGGGGGGAGATCTAGGGAACACTTTTAGGCAAGAGATAAGAATCCAGATCCTTCTCTGACCTCTATCAAACTAAAAGAATGTAAGGGCAGGCACAAACTTCCTCAAGTGTTAACAGAAAGTGATGTCCTTGAACTGTTGAAAGCAAGGTAACCTCAGAAGCAGAAAGGACTTACAAAATCTCAGTATCAATGACTGAATGTCAGAAGTTCACTTGGAAAGTCTATGATGTCATATAGGATAGAGATCCAATTTCCTCCCTTAGGATCGCTGTATAACATAAAACCAGAAGCTTTCAGCCTGTCCCTTATGGGTGGAACACAGAGCATTAGAAGACCGTGCAGGAAGCTAGGGAATACCCTCCAAGATAGACTCACACCAAGTTAGTGGTCTCTTACCTGAGGAACAAACCTAAGTGTAAATTCTTCATCTTGTCCATCATTTGTTTCAGGCCAAAGATTCACCTAATTTTCAGACAACTTGCTCAGGTAGCTTCTTTTTATCTTCATTACCTTTACTTCAAGTTCCTGACATTAAATAAAGAGGGTATGATGCCCTTTTTACTTTCCCACTCTGTCAGCATGAAGGGCTATTTTCTCTCCCAGCTTTTCTCTCTAAATCAATAGCTTCTCAAACTTTGGTCAGTACCAAAAGCACCTGAGGAACTTGATGAAAACAAGAAAGCCTAAACCCATCTCAGTTTAATCAATGTGGACTTTTATAGTCTGTGTTAATCTTCCAAGTCATTCCAATACACACACAACAATGTTTTAGGCTGAGTATCCCCATTACTGCATACGTTCAACAACTGGTGTTGAGATGGTGAAAAATGAAAAACAAAACAAAACAGAGAATGAGGTCGCTGAGCAAGTGACTTCAAGAAGACTGCCTCTCTAAAAGTAAAGTTGTTTTACTTCTCATATCAGAATTCTAACTTGAATAATAAAAATAACTACAATATATGCTTCACATGAGTCTCTTTTTTAACCTTCACCCATTTTTCATGACACTACCATTTTCTTGTTACCTGACAAATCCTACTTCCTAGGATTTTTTCAGCTTATGGGATATGAACTCAAATTATTCTTCTGATGTTAGAAATGAGTCCAAAGTTCGAGAATAACCATACAACGCAAAGTATCTTGGCAAGACAATGTTTCCTTCTGCAGAAGGGTAGGCTAGCTTAGGTTTTTATTCCCTAATGCAGGAGGGCCCTGGGCATTTCTCAGTTTGAGTCTGAGTTTGGTCTCACACTCTTATGTGATTGGCTAAACTTTTGTTTCAAGGACTGTTGACTCAGGAGGAGCTATTCCACTGAGTGATGTTTTCTGGGAATGGATTTCCATCTTATCTAACCCTTTGATAGAAAAGACAGAATGTCTCATATTTCTCACACTAGGGAGGTAAAATCTGCTGGGTGTAATGCAACCCCCACCCCGAGTTTCCATAGCTTTTTTGTTTAGTTGACCTGATTCTGCTTTTTGAGGACATGAGGTTTTATGTCTATCTTGGGACACTTATATCTACAGAACCAGGCATGCACTGAGTCACTTCACAGACTGCACATTTTCACTTTGGACAAAGGAATCTAAACAGCAGGTTGGTTCAGTAACTCTGGTTTGTTAAACCTGTAAACTCAAACCTTTTTGTGAGGTATTTTTATATGTGTTGAAAATTGACCATCATCATATTCTTATTTCTTACATTATGTTACTAAATACACACACTTCCTTAGTTCCCAGAATCTTCTCATCTTTCACTATTCCCTCATTGTTCCTGCTTTTCTATTACTTCCATCATTCAGTCTCTGGTGTGACTCTTATTTATGTTAGTGACTTCCCTCATGTCTAGGCCTGTTTTCCCCTTCACTTCCCCCAGTTGTCATGTTTGGAAACGTGAGGTAAAGCCTCATACACACATGCCAATTGAGAAAGTTCTTACCCCAAGTTTTTCCAGTCTGCATTGTTGCTCTACTTTCTTTGGCAACTGTTTCATATAGAAAGCTGTTTATGCTCTCTGCTGTCATTCCTTGAACTTTTGCCCTTTATAAATGCTATTCGTCTTCTTAGAACTGATTGCAAAAATGTCTCCTCCATGGCTCTTCTAGTTTTGGTGGTTTAGCTCTCTTCAGTTGCTCTATGTTTGCCAGCTAGTCTCATTAACCCATTCTATATTGTTCCCTCAGCATACACTTAACTTTCCTCAGCTACTTTATATCTCAGCTTCTTGCTTATCCCATCTGCTTCCATCTCCCATTCCCACTACTACCATCGCCTAAATTTGTCCTATCCTCTTGCTGTATAATCCACCTATTAGCATGCCCTCATTTCACCCTGTTCATTTTGTCAACTTTTCCTATTGCTTCTAAAGTGTTCTGAAGCCATAATGCTTGCCTTGCCCACCCACCTAAGCCATTCTGAGGCTTTCTACTGCTTGTGAGAACCTGTCTTCAAGTGCTTTTGTCATCATAGGAAACTGATGACTGCTCCCATCCTAGCTGCCCCTTATACCTTCAATTCTTTCAAACTTTTCATTAATTCCATTCCTTACCTTTCCTTAGGCTCTTAAAATTGTTCTCAGATTTTTCCCTCCACCCTCATTCACAAGACACATTTACTCATCTGCTCATTCCCATGAAGTTCACCTTCCTGTTGCTTGACTCTTAATGCTTTTTGCTTTTGTTTTTTTTGTTTTGGTTTGGTTTGTTTTCTGTTTTTGAGGCAGGGTCTCATTTTCTTCCAAGATAACCTGGAATTTACTCTGTAGTCTAAGCTGACCTCAAACTCAAGGCCATCCTCCTACCTCAGGTTCCAGAGTGCTGGAATTATAGGTATGCTACCATGCCTGGTTATCTTAATTTGTTTTATTTCCATCCAATACTTAAATTCCCCACATATTCATTTCCTAGGCTGTCCCTATATCCCACACTATTCACATATCCAGTAATAATCATTCCTGGATTTAATCAAACTACAGATTGAAGACAGAAGTCTCCACAAGGCTACTTACATATTAGGCAACAAGTGCAAAGTCCTGTACCTACTCTCAGACTCCAGAAATGAAGGACTTGCAGAACTCAGGAAAAGCTATTATAGTTGTGATTATCATTTATTACAGGGTAAGGCACATATTAAAATTTATGAATGGGGGCTGCAGAGATGGCTTAGTGGTTAAGGCATTTGCCTGCAATGTTAAAGGACCCAGGTTCAATTTCCCAGGACCCACATAAGCCAGATGCACAAGGGGCACATGTCTTTGGAGTTTGTTTGCAGAGGCTAGAGGCCCTGGCACGCCCATTCTCTCTGTCTGTTTCTTTTCTCTCTCTCTCTCTCTCTCTCCTTGCAAATAAATAAATTAAATTTAAAAAAAAATTATGAATGGAAGAGCAGGGCAAAACTAACTTTATAATCTTCCTGTGTATCCAGGACATGACTTTCTATATGACATCAATGCATGACAGCACACAGGAATACTGCCAACTAGTTAGCTACAGTGTAAATAACCATGATTAGTTGATTGATTAACTATGGTGGTTTGATTCAGGTGTCCCCCATAAACTTAGGTGTTCTGAATGCTGTGTTCCCAGCTGATGGAGGTTTGGAAATTAATGCCTCTGGCAGGCAGTGTATTGTTGGGGGTGGGCTTATGAGTATTATGGTGGCTTGATTCAGGTATCCCCCACAAACTTAGGTTTTTTTTTTTTTTTAATGCTAGGTTCCCAGCTGATGGAGATTTGGAAATTAATGCCTCCTGGAAGCACTGTATTGTTGGGGGCAGGCTTATGGGTATTATAGCCAGTGTTTGGCACACTCTCCTGTTGCTATTATCCACCTTATGTTGGCCAGGGGGGAGATGTCCATCCTTTGCACATGCCATCATTATCCCCTGCCATTATAGAGTTTCCCCTCAAGTCTGTAAGCCAAAATAAATCCTTTTTTCTTACAAGCTGCTCTTGGTCAGATGATTTCTTCCAGCAATGCAAACCTGACTGCAACAAGTATTATAGCCAGTGTCCTCTCGCCAGTGTTTGGCACACTTTCCTGTTGCTATTGTCCACCTTATGTTGACCAGGGGGAGATGGCTACCCTCTGCTCATGCCATCATTTCCCCCTGCCATCATGGAGTCTGTAAGCCAAAATATACCCCCGTTTTCCCAAAAGCTGCTCTTGGTCAGGTGATTTCTGCCAGCAATGCGAACCTGACTGCAATACTGACCACACTATTGAACTCAGTTTACAGGTAAACTAATACCTAGTGACCCAAAGTCCCACCCTAAATGAAGTGATTTATTTTCTAATATAGCCAGCCTTATCCTCATCTTTCAACGGTGACTAGCCCCACCCTAAAATGCAGTACATCCAGTCCCTGCTCTAAACAAAGCTATTCCTCTGTGATAAACCATAAAGTACATCCCAGAAGCCAAAGGGACCTAACCCTTTCGGGAGCAAGACTAGTTTCCTTACCACACAATGGCTTATTCTCTGACATTACTGGATCCCAGTCAGTCTGGGGCATACTTTGGTCATTACCCATATAATTGGCTTTTCCTTCTTCATATTTACTCTTCTAGATCACTAGCTTTGGCTTCTTCTTTTCTTATTTCTTTGAATTACCCAAAGAGGGTAATTTCTCTTTCATGGTTTCCATTTTACAACACATTTTAGTGCATCCATCTCCTACATAATACTGGAATTGAAGACTGTGAGGCTCCTTCACATTTCAATTTCAAAGGCCATCATTAACTTTGCCTCTTTCACTCCTAGACATACAATAGACTATGGGGTTTCTTTCATGATTATTCCAGTGTCTGTGGAACCTACTCTCTTTTCTTGTGCTTTCTCTTTTTATCACCTAAGTCCTCTTTTGCACCAAGGCTCAAGAACTGTTTCATTTCCATGACCATTTGCCAGGGACGGCATGCTCCAAAAAACCTGAGTCGAGACCCTGTGCATTGCTTGACACGGATCTGACCCCGTGGTCTCCTTGGCTTGTTTAGCTTGGCAAGGACATCTCATGTTTGTTGCCATGATCTTTCTGGTTTCTCTCCTTATCTTGGCTTGTTCTTTCTCCTCTGTGAATGATCTGCAGGCCAGCCATGACCCCTGGGAGTTAGATGTACTGCCAGCTTCTGATGAGGCAATTTTGTGGAATAGTATTATGCAAGCAATAGGAGATGTGTTCCCAGATCAAACAAAAATGGAATGGAAAACAATGGGTTTATTACAACAACAATAAATGGTGGGAGTCCCCTCAGGCTACTCGTGAGGGGCATAGGTTTGATCCTGCAAGCTTGCTTCCTCCAGGTGGTCAATATCAGTGTGACCCTAAGAGTGGGAGAGTGAGACTTAGGATCATGGACAGGAGAGACTACAGAGGAAAATGGGCTGATGAGTTAGGTTTTATGGATTATTTAGCTGTTAGGGATTTGAGACCCTATGACTGTTTATCAAAAGTTGAGAAAATACAACTTCGTAAAGATTTAATTCAGGCATATGCTCAGCAAATACAATTTGGATGTCATGATTATGTTATAAAGTATTGCTTGCAGAAAGAAAAGAAAGACTTACTAAGTTAACTATAATTGAATAATAGGCACCTGTTGTAGCCAGTCTGTCTCTCACCTTTGCTAACTTGCAGCTGAAAATAGAATCAACATTTAACAAAGAATGAAAAAGAAACTGCAAGGAGCTAGTGCCCCATGATTCAAAAAAGAATTGGTCAAGGTGTTTTTCAAAGGTGTTTTTCACAGTTAATGGTTAACAGTGCTTGCTCATAAAGATTGTAAGGGATGGGGTTAATTTTTCTGGAAACATTATATATTTATAATTTTAAGGAAGTTGTTTTTCACAACTAATGGTTAATAGTACTTGCTCATAAAGATTGTCAGGGATGGGGTAACTTTTCTGGAAACATTATATATTTGTAATTTTAAAGAAGTTGTTTTTCACAACTAATGGTTAATAGTACTTGCTCATAAAGATTGTCAGGGATGGGGTTAACTTTTCTGGAAACATTATATATTTGTAATTTTAAAGATTATGCATGCATGTCAAATTTGTACACAGTTCTGTTTTTGCCTTTTTCCTTCTGAATCCTATTTCCTTGTATGAGAAAAATAAAATACTGAGGTTTTGTGGCAAGAGGCAGAGAGAGAGAAGGCAGAGAGAGAGAGAAGTCAAATGGCTCACTGCTGAAGCCTGACCTGTCAGTTTATATCAACATGTCCTAAGTTTTGTTATTGCTGCTCTCATTCATCCCAGCTTCATGGTCTCACCCCTTGTTGATGCTAAGGCTGGACCCTGGCAAAC
The DNA here is from genome assembly GCA_036365145.1 of Orientallactaga sibirica. Classification (NCBI taxonomy): domain Eukaryota; kingdom Metazoa; phylum Chordata; class Mammalia; order Rodentia; family Dipodidae; genus Orientallactaga; species Orientallactaga sibirica. The sequence goes on from JAEOAD010000005.1 coordinate 56,354,809, forward strand.
GTTTTTTGAGAAACAATTCCCATATGGAAAATAAACTGAAGGATGATTTCCATATTCAAGAACTTTGGTCAAATTACTACAAATCCGGGCTTCTTATCAAGATGGTGTCCTCCTAACGATGCTTCAGATCTAGGTATAATATCAGGCAAGATCTATGGGGCTCCAGTGTGCATAGGTCTTAGCAAACCTCCAGTGGGCTGGCACAGAGGGACACAGAAAGGAATCTGCTGATTCCCATGTTCTAGGATAGCCCACTAGATCCACAGGTTCACCAACCACCTTTCCCAGCTGCCACTCCCTGACCAGGTTCTCTGCTGCACTGCCTGCAGGCTCCACCAACTGGGGCCCTCCCACTATCCCTCTCCCTGAGCCTACCCCCATTGTTGACCCAGTGCCTTCCCTCTCTCCTGTAGTCCCCCACCAACCACAGTCCATGCAGCTTCCCTCTCTCCCAGTGGTGCCAACCCCACCACACCCCTGCACTGCCCTTATGCCCTCCCCCTGTCCTGGAGGCCCCAGACCATTGATGCCCTCATCCTTTCCTCTCTCCCGAAGACTCCCCCCACTGCATCTCTTTGTGACTGGATGCTTTCCCTGTCTCCAGAAGCAGACCCCCACATACACACACTGCATCTGTGAGTGGTACACACAGCATCTGCCCAGAGCCTGTGCACCTTCCCTGTCTCCCAGAGAGGAGGCTGCCCCTCCCACTGTGTCTGTTGGTGGTGTGCACAGCATCTATCCTGGCCCATGTGCCTTCCCAGTCTCCAAGAGGCCCCAATCTACAGTTTCTGGCCCATATCTGGCTCCCACAGGCTGCACCAACTGAGCCCACAGCCCATTTGGCTTTTGTCCCCTGTCTTGCACCCTTGGTGGGCTGGCCTGAAAGCTGCCTCCACTCCCCAATTGAAGACCCTCAACACCCTGTGCTACCTACAGGTTCTCTTGTGTACACTTCTTGGCCAGTGCCCCTGTCTTCCCCACACCAGCTAACTCCTGGATGTGGCCTGGGATGTGGAACCCATCAACCCCCACCATCTCTCCAATGCCTAGCCCCATTCCCAGTGACTACTTGGGGCATCACATCAGCCCCAGAAGGAGAACACAGGAAATCCAGGCAATCATCTGCCAAGAGGAACCAGTGAATCATCCATAGCCTGTCCACCTGAGTTCAATAGAAGAGGAAGGGCAAGTGCTGGAGCTACAGGCAAGACACAGCTGAGACCAGGTCGGGCGGGGGGGGGGGGGTCGGTCCCAAACCTCCAATCCCACTCTGGACTAGTGCACTTATGCCCTTCACAACCTGCACATCCCAAAATATAAAGCCATCAGTAGCCTATTCTATTCAAACATAAAACAGAATAGTCACTGAAGACATTTTAAGGGAAAAGTCTTGCTTTCTCCTTTATTAAATAAGATCCCAACACTCTGATGGGCAGACCATAATGCAAAGCAATATGAAACATCAAATAGAGGAAGTCCAACAAGGTTGCCTAGTCCCACAATAGAAGTCTCCAATGAAAACAGAGGAGACACCAAAAATAGAACCCCAAAATGAAGATATAAGATGTGTGACCCTGACCAAGTGAATAGAAGAACTGGTAGCAAATCAACAACAACAAACAAAAAAACAACAATCACATATATAAAATCCACACAGCTATCTTCATTAGGCTTAGCATAATAGACAAAACCCAGAGAGACCTCAAAAGAGAGTTAAGTTAAAAAATAGAGGATCTTGGGCTGGAGGGATGGCTTAGCAGTTAAGGCATTTGCCTGCAAAGCTGAAGGACACAGGCTCAATTCCCCCAGGATCCATGTAAGCCAGATTCACAGGTGGCACATGCATCTGAAGTTCATTTGCAACAGCTAGAGTCTCTGGCATGCCCATTCCACCCCCCCCCCCAGTAAATAAATAGTTTAAAAATATTTAAAAAATAGACTATCTCAGTAACCAGATGGTTAAGTTTAATGAAGACATAAATAAATGCAAGAATGAATTCCAAGAAGCATTAAGACAATCAAAACATGACCTGAAATTGGAACTCGAAAAAGGGATGCATACTATACAGAAAAGGTGAATAGAAAATACAAACCAAAATAAACTCGTGAAAACCTCTCTAGAAACCCTCAAGAACAGGGTAAATCATGTGGAGGACAGAACCTCAGAGCTGGAAGACAAAACAGAAGAAATAGTTCTGGAGTTCAAAAACTTTAATAAGTTAAAAAATTCTTGTGAACAGAACATGAGAGAATTGCAGGATACCCTAAAATGGCCTAAAATTTGGATCATGGGTATACTAGAAGGGAAATAAATTCAGACCAAAGGCATGGAAAAGTTATTCGACAAAATTATGAAAGAAAACTTTCCCACCCTCCCAAAAGAGAGTTCCAAGAAGACACAAGAAGCTAATAGAACCCCAAGCAGTCAGAACCAAAGAAGAAACTCTCCAAGGCACATCACTGTTAAAACTCTAAACAATGAAAACAAAGGGAGAGTGCTAAGGCATCAAGACAGAAACAACTCACTATATACAAAGGCAACCTCATTAGAATTACCTCAGATTTCTCAATGGAAACCCTGAAAGCCAGAAAGGTCTGGAATGGAGCATTACAAAGTCTAAAATACTATGGCTCCCAACTCAAACTACTGAAACCAGTGAAAGTATCCCTTATAATAGATGCTAAAAGAAAAATTTTTCATGATAAAAGTCAGCTCTATCATTATATGAACATAAAGCCAAACCTACCTACAGAGAATACCTCAGGTAATTTTCCACACAGAAGAGTCAAACAACCAATCTCAAGAGCCTATAGAAGAAGATCACAGTAAAAAAAATCTAGAGGAGGCTCAAAAAAACTACAAAGTCCAAGAAAGCACCAAACCCCATAAGGCACCCCAACATGGCAGAAATTAAATCCAACCTCAGAGCTATAACCTTACATAATAATGGTCTTAATTCACCCATCAAAAGATAAAAGTTAACAGGGTGGATTGGAAAAAATGGACCCTTTGATTTTCTGCCTTGGTGATGCCTAATTGATGAAACAAAAAGCTGGTTCTTTGAAAAAAAATAAACAAGACTGATAAACCCCTGGGCAAATTTGATAAAGTGAAAAAAAAGACATTTCAAATTAACAAAATTAGAAATTAAAAAGGAGAGGTCACAACAGACATAAATGAAATTAGAAGAATAAGGACATACTTCCAAAACTTCTCCACAAAAATGGATAATCTAGAATAAATGGATGAATTCTTAGATACATACCACCTACCAAAATTAAACTCAGAGCATATGTATCTCCCAAACAAACCTATCACATCCATGGAGATTGAAAAGGTAATGAAAAACGTCCCCCAAATAAGAGTCCAGGATCAGATAGCTTCTTAGACAAATTCTATCAAACCTTCATTGAAGAACTGAAACCAATTTTTCTCAAACTGTTCCACATAATCAGAGATCAGGGAATGCTCCCAAACTCCTTTTATGAACCTAGCATCACCCTAATGCCAAAGTCAGGTAGAGATACAACAACAAAAGAAAATTATAGGCCTATATTCCTGATGAATTTAGATGCAAAGATCCTGAACAAAGTCCTTGCAAACAAAACATCTACCTTGACCAAGTATGTTTTGATGCAGGGATGGTTCAACATATGGAAATTGGTAAATGGAATACACCACATAAATAAACTTAACCATGAGAACCATATGATAATTTCAATAGATGCAGAGAAGGCTTTTGACAAAACACAACATTAGTTCATGATCAAAATGCTGTAGGAAAAAAAAAACATTGACAGCTTATATCTCAAGACAAAAAAGGCTATATATAAAGTACCTAAAGCTTAAATAGTAATGAATGGGGAAAGACTCAAGGAGTTCCAATTGAAATCAGGAACAAGACAGGGGTGCCAACTCTCACCACTGCTCTTTAGCATAGTAGTAGAAATCCTCACCGAAGCAATAAGACAGGAGAAAGAAATAAAAGGGATAAAATTGGAAAGGAAGACATCAAGTTAGCAAAAGAAACACTTCTGCAGGTATTACTATTCTAAAGCTATAGTACAAAGCCATAGAAACAAAAACAGCATGGTACTGGCATAAAAACAGAAATATAGGCCAATGGAACAGAATTGAACACCCGGACCTTAAGTCAAGTAACTACAGCTACTTGGTCTTTGACAAAGTTACCAATAACATAGATTGGAGAAAAGATGGCAACTTCAAAAATGGTGCTGGAAAAATTAGGTAACCATATATAGAAAAATAAACCTAGACCCACACATCTCACCATTTACAAAAATCAAGTACAAATGGATTAAAGACCTCAGTATAAGACCTAAAACTCTTTTCCTTCTTGAATTAAAAAAGGAGGAACTTTCCACAATAAAGTAGTGGGAGAAGACTTCCTGAACAAAACCCCAGTAGCCTAAGAAATTAAATAATCTCTCAACCAATGGGATCTCATGAAGGTAAAAAGCTTTTGCACAGACAAACATACCATAAGATAGACGAAAAGATTAACTCCCAACAGGAACATGGAGGGAGCACTTGAAAAGAAGGGCCCTGGAAGGGGTGGGATGAAGCCTAACATTAAAAAGTTTTTTTTGGCCAGGGCCTGTAACTCCCAGTACCAGAATGTGGTTGCTACCAATGAGCTGTTGATCAGAGAGACATACAAGGTCCCCAAAACAAGACAGGTTTCTGTTAAAGCACTTGATTATCTGCCCGAGGCAGAAGGTAAGACCCTATTGCTGAAGACACCATATGCTGCCAGCACAGAAAACAGAGATAACTAGCTGGAATTCAGAAGGGAACCAATCCCCAGACAGCCCAGTCTAGCACTGGAAAGTGCTACATGAACTGTTGGGGGAAAGTGGCCAACAATGTTCTGAGCAACCAGGAATCTAAGCTACTCAGAAACAAACACCCTGACAGGTTGTACACACAAGTGTAATAGTCGCACACAGCCCTTCTAGGTAATCAATAGCTTTCTGATTGGCTAAGAGATCCACTAAGTGTAAAGGAACCCATATCTGGAACTTGGAAACAGGTCATAATCCTGCGGATACAAAGATTATGCTCTCTAATATCAAGCTCCCACTAGTCTTTGGCTAAAGAGGGGCTAATCCATCCAAATCTCCATAAATTAATAAAGCTTATCCTATTTAACCTATGCTGCCTTCACTCTCCATTGGAGAATCTGTTTTTCTTTTTCAGAAGGTAGTGAGACTTGAGGAGATAAACTGCCCCTTGCACTTCAGCCATCCCACAGCTGAAATCAGAGGAAATGGGGTGATGAGCAAGAATGCAGCTTCCATGGTGAGCCTGAAAATCAGCACCAGGGTGAAGGAGACAGATGTTGAGGATACTCTACACATACCAAAGCAGAAATCCAGAAACTCATAAGAGATCATCCCTGAAGTAGACTTCAAACACACCCAACATGGCTCAGGGAATTTTGCAGAAATGGGCAAAGAAAGACTGTAAGAGCCACAGGTTGGGACATCATGCCCAGAGGCATTGCCTCCCCCCAACAAATGACTGCTGCTCCCCCAATACATAACATACAGCCCTATGGGTAATATCTGCAACCCCACTGAGGAGGGCCCCCAGCAAAGCGGGCACAAGGATGAGGGAAAGGATGGCGCCAACACATGACGTATCCATACTAAGTATGTCTGTAATTAACAAAAAAATTACTACAAATCCATTACACAACCATGTCATTAGTAGCAAGAACCATTGAAAATGGGTGTTATTATTCAAATCTTTAAGTTGTAAGATATGTTATCACTATTATATTGATGCACCTTGGAATTCCTAGTGACAAATTTTAATTTATAATATTTATTGATATCCAGAATGTTTTTTTCCTATCTTGTTCAATAACTTAATCTACTACATATTGTATAGGCTAGTTAAAAAGTACAACTAGGGCTAGAGAGATGGCTTATAGGTTAAGGCGCTTGTGTGCGAAGCCTAAGGACCCATGTTCAATTCTCAAGGTCCCGTGTAAGCCAGACACACAAAGGTGAGGCAAGCACAAGGTTGCATATGCCCACTAGGTGGCAGAAGCATCTGGAGTTCAATTGCAGTGCCTGAGGCACTGGCATTTTCTCTCTCTTTATCTCTCTGTCTCACTCTCTAAAAGAATAAATAAATATTTTTTAAAAGTACAACTAAATTTTAATAAATTTTTCTCAAAATAAGATCTTCAATATTAAACAGAACACATAAATAAAAGATGTATATTTATTAAACTGTTTAGGAAGAGCTACCCACATATGATTTTAAAACAAATTTAATATATGTGTATGTGTATATACATGTGCATATGTGCGTGCATATTCTTGTATGTGTGAGTGTATGTGTGTGGAGGTACATGTGTGAGCACATGCATGTGGAGGCCAGAGAACAAGCTTAGTTGTCATTCCTAAGGAAAATGTCCACATTTTTTGAGGGAAAAGAATCTCTTATTGGTCTGGAGGCTACTAACTAGGCTAGCCTTGCTAACTCGGTAGTTCCAGGAACCCAACTGATTCAACTTACCCAGCACTGGGAATACAAGTGCATACTATCACAACAACATTTTTACATGTGTTCTGTTAATTTAACTCAAGTCCTCAATACATATGAGGCAACACTTTACCAACTGAGCTATCTCCCCAGCCCTGCCTCTGATTTTTCATTGATAAAAAAAATGCATATATAGGGGCTGGGAAGATTGTTCAGTGTTTAAAGGAGCTTGCTTACAATGCTTGCCTGCTTGCCTGCCTGGGTTCAATTCTTAGCCACTCATGTAAATCCTGATGGCCATTGATTTGCAGTGGCAAGAGACCCTGGTTTGCACACGTGTGCACACACACACACACATTTGAAGATAAATACTGTTTAAAAACTAGTACAAAACTAAAACCTAGCTTAAAGAAATATTATAAATATGTAAATATTATAAAGGATAACATATATATTTAATAGTACTTACATCATATATATAATTATTATATCATATATACTGTATGTAAATATATATGTTTATATATAAATAAATTTGCATTATAGTACTTTAGTAGGTATAAAATATTATATATTATAGCTTATGCATAGTATATAATATGTATATAATATATAATATACAAAACATATATAATATATACAAAATATTTAGGGTGTACTTAAAATGTAAAGTCCATCTTCAAACTTTTATGAATAGCAAGCACATTTTTAGGCTACAAATCTCCCTAAATAAGATACAGAGATTATGCAACTAGCATCTTAAAAATAAACTACTGGTAATAATTCTATGCTGTCAATGGCATTTTTGCATCAACACATTAATTGTTTGCTACAATGTAAAAACATTGTTCATGGAAATAAAATCTCTGGGAAATTTAGTTCCTAATGAATCTAGCAAAACTTTCAGAACCTAGACATATGACAATTTTTATTGTTGTCTGCTGTGCTTCTTTGGTAGTTAATCTTTAGCCAGAAATATTTCATTCATTCATTGAATCACTTTTAACAATTTTTTACAAAAATAAAGAAATTATTCTTCTATGCTGAAAATAATCCAGACTGACACATGTTTTAAGTTCTCTCACTACTAATTTTATTCCTTTTGTTTCTGGGTCACATTTATTTTTTAAAGTTTGAGGATTTCAGATTGGAAAACAGCTATGGGCCTTAGTCTCCTACCACTGATGGCCTGAGCTAGTCTAGTATTGCAGGGCCTGGGTTCCTTGGTGTGATCTTACTTCCACACCCAGGCTTGAATCTGAAGACAAGACATGATGCAGACATATGACTTTGCAGATAAATTCAGCTGTCCTCTCTCTCAATCTCTATCTCTCTCTGTTTTTATTCAGCATCTTATTCTTTTAAAAAAATATTTTTTATTTGAGAGAGAGAGAAAGAGAGAGAAAGAGAGAGAGAGAATGGGTCCACCAGGGCCTCTAACCACTGCAAACGAACTCTAGAAGCATGTAACATCTTAGCTGTTAAGGCCATCTCTCCAACCCAGCAGCTAGTTCTTTACAGACTCAAACTGTGACCTCCCGTCATTCTTAAGTTACAGGCACATCTGACCATGCCTGACTTTATAATTTTTTAAAAATATTGATGCTGGGGAAAAAATTTTCACGCTTGCACACAAGCACTTTTTACCTGCTGAGCCTCCAAATAAAATAGTTTAAAAAATAAACAAAGCAGCTTATCACCTCAGACACTAGCTCTAGTTGGCATGCTCTCCTGGGTCTTCAGTACCAGTGGTCGCCATTGAAGTCTCCTGCGTCCACCTAGGCTGGTGCCGCTTGATTGCTACACACTCCATCGTGATAACTCGCCATCATGGTGAAGCTAGCAGAGGGCGGTAAAAATCAAGGTGACTCCAAGAAAATGGCTCTTCCTCCAAAGGAGGAAGAAGAAGATAGTGAGGATGAAGAAATGTACGATGATGACAGCAGTGGAGAAGAGGTTGTCATTCCTCAGAAAAAAGGCAAAAAGGCCACCACAACTCCCACAAAGAAGGTGGTGGCTCCCCAAACAAAAAAAAAAGGTTGAAGTTTCCACAGTTGCCAAGAAAGCAGCTGTCACCCCTGCAAAAAGGCAGCAGCTACGCCAGCGAAGAAAGGAGTTACACCAGCCGATGCAGTCTCAACACTTGGCAAGAAGGGAGCCTCACAAGCGAAAGCATTGGTAGCAACCCCTGGTTAAAAGGGAGCTGTCACACCAGCTAAGGGAAAAGAATGGCAAGAATTCCAAGAAGGAAGACAGTGATGATGGGGAGGAGGATGAAGAAGACAGTGATGAAGAAGAGGAAGAGGAGGAAGATGATGAAGAGGATGAATTTGAGCCAGCAGTGGTGAAAGCAGAAGCTATTGCTCCTGCCTCAGAGGATGAAGAAGATGATGGTGACGATGAGGAGGAGGAGAAGGAGGAAGATTATTCTGAAGAAGAAGCTATGGAGATCACGCCAGCAAAAGGAAAGAAAGCTCCTGCAAAAGTCGTTCCTGTGTGAAAGCCAAATGTGGCTGAGGAGAAGAATGAATATGATGAAGATGAGGAGGAAGAGGAAGAAGATGTGTATGTCCCCTTGTGTGCAAGTGCAGCATTGCGTCCTTGCGTCACTTTGCATCTGGCTAAACGTGGGACCTGGAGATTGGAACTGACGTTCTTAGGCTTAGCAAGCAGGTGCCTTAAACACTAAGCCATCTCTCCAGCCCCAAGCAGTCTTTTTTTATAATTTATTATTTTATTATAGTATTCTAATTTTACATTCATATTGGTGACTCCATTATCCTCCTCCCTGTCCTCCCCCCTCTTAAGGGACCCTCATCAATGGGGAATGTGGGTCATGCATTGTGGGGTTAGTCAAGAGTTATGGGGGATAGGCCAAGTCTCCATGCATAATGCCCCAACTTGTGGCTCAAACACTTACTGCCCCCTCTTCCACGAATTTCCCTGAGCCACGTTGGGATCACTTTAGTTCTACTTCAGTGGTGAGGTTTTGGGAGCCTCTGTGTCTCTGGATATCTGGCTTAGTAGGAGTTGGATGTTCTCTGTGTTTATCTCCTTCAGCCTTTTTCTGTTGTCATGATCACTAAGAAAGCTATACTCTTGCCCTTTCCCCGCATTTCTCTATGGTTTCAACTGGGGCCCTGGTGAGGTGTGATAGGCTTCAGGTTTGTCATCCATCTGAAAGAGATAAGCAAATTCTCCAATGGAGAGAGAAGTTAGTACTAGATAGATGGGATGGCCATAGTTATTTTAGAGAGAATTTTATATGCGTAAGCCCTCTTCTAGCCCACATTTGGTGGGAGCTTGATCTTGGAGACTGGGCTCATTTTTTGTACATGCTTTTGACTTATTTCCCAGTTCCAGCAATGAGTTCCATTCCACTGAGTGGATCTATTAGCCAAATCAAGAGCAGTTGGTTATCCACCATGGCTGTGTGCCACTACTGCACTTGTTTGAGCATTATGTCAGGTTGTTTCCTGCTGGGTAGCTTAGACTGTGAGTGTTTGGACAGATGTTGGTCATTTTACCCAGTCACTCATGTAGCACCCACTGGCACTGGACTCACTAATTGTCTGGGAACTGACCCTCTTCCAGATTCCGACCAGGTCTCTCCATGTTTTGTCTCATCCACATATGCTGTCTCCGACAGTAGGGTCTTACCATTAATATTTGGTGGGTCATCAAGAACTCTGACAGAAATATGTCTTTTTTGGGAAGCCTTGTAGGTCTCTCGGATCAACAGCTTGTTGTGAAAGTTAACCCCGTGCTGGTGCTGGGAGTTATAAGTAAGCACAAAAGGAAGGTGAGGGAAGAAAAAGCTAGGTAATATAAAAGAGAAAGTGAGTATAGAGAGGAGTGTGAGAGAAGGAGAGAGAGGAAAAGAGAGAGAGAAGCAGGAAAAGCTAAGGTTGGTTTTCATGAAGTTCTCTCCAGTTCCCTGTGGTTCAGGTGTTCCCTCTGTGTGCCTGCTGAAGGATCAATGTTTTAGCCTGTTGTTCAGAATATAGTTTTATAGTATCATTTCCTTTTAGGTCCCTATTTGTGTCCCCCCACCCTTACCCTCCCTCCCACCATCTCACTTCCCTCCCACCCTTACCCTCCCCCATTCCACCCTCCCTATTGACTGGTTCTCAGGGTACTTATTAGGTTTGGCAGCATCTCAGATGGATTCAGGTTAGAGTGACAGATGAATGAGACCATGCAATGATTATCTTTTTGTGATTGGGTGAGCTCACTGAGGATGATCTGTTCCATGTTTGACCATTTTTTTTTTTGAATTTCATTATTTCATCTTTCCTTACTGCTATGTAGAATTCCATAGTATAGATATACCACATCTTTGTTATCCATTCATCTAATGATGGACTTCTGGGTTGATTCCAGCTCTTTGCTATTATTAATTGAGCAACTATAAACATTGTTGAGCAAATGTCTATGATCTGAGGCTTGGAGCCTTTAGGGTAAATGCCCAGTAAGGGAATAACTGGATCTGTTGGTAGGTCTATGGTCATCCTTTTCAGGAGTCTCCATATAGCTGTCCATAATGTTTGAACCATTTTACATTCCCACCAACAAGGGAAAGCTTGGTCCTATTTCTCCACAGCCTCGCCAGCATTTGTTTTGTTTTCTTTCTTTCTTTTTTTTTTTAAATGTTTGCCATCCTTACTGGGGTAAGGTGGAATCTCATAGTTGTTTTAATTTGCATTTCCCTGATGATTAGGGATACTGAACATTTTCTTAAATGTGTGTTTGCTATTTGTATTTCTTCCTCTGAGAACTCCCTGTGCAGTCCTTGGACCCATTTTGTGAGTGGGTTGTTTGATGATTTATTGTTTAGTCTTTGGAGTTCTTTGTAAATTCTAGAAATTAGGCCTCTGTCAGTTGTATAGCTGGCAAAAATTTTCTCCCATTATGTGGGTAATCTGCTGGCTTTGGTTATAGTATATTTGTCAGTGAAAAAACTGTTCAGCTTCATGAGATCCCAATGGTTGAGTGATTGTTTAATTTCCTGAGCTGCTGGGGTTTTGTTCAGGAAGTCTTTTCCTACTCCTATGTCATGGAAGGTTCCTCCTATTTTTTTCTTCCAGTAGTAGTAGAGTTTCTGGTTTTATATTAAGGTCTTTGATCCATTTGGACTTGGTTTTTGTTCATGGTGAGATGTGTGGATCAGGCTTCATTTTCCTACATATGGTTGTCCAGTTTGTCCTGCACCATTTGTTGAAGATGCTGTCTTTTTTCCATTATGCATTGGTAGGGCCTTTGTCAAATATCAAGTAGCTGTAGTTACTTGACCCAAAGTCCAGGTCTTGTATTCTGTTCCATTGGTCTATATTCCTGTTTTTATGCCAGTACCATGTTGTTTTTATTACAGTGGCTTGATAGTATAGATATGTATGTAGATAAGTTATGTTGATGCCTCCAGAGGTGTTTATTTTGCTGAGGATATGCTTGGATATCCGAGGCCTTCTGCCTTTCCATATGAATTTTGAGATAGTTTTTTTCTATCTCAGTGAAGAAAGAAGGGGGGATTTTTATCGGCATTGCATTGAATCTATATAGTGCTTTTGGTAAGATTGCCATTTTCACAATGTTAATTCTGCCTATCAGGGAGCATAGGAGACCTTTCCATTTTTGTAGTACCTCCTTAATTTCTTTCTTGAGTGTTTTTATGTTTTCATTGTATAGGTCTTTCACTTCCTTGGTTAATGTTATTCCAAGGTATTTTATTTTCTTTGTTGTAATTGAAAATGGGACAATGTTAGTTAGTTCTTTTTTTTATCTTTCTCTTTTGCATACAGAAAAGCTACTGATTTCTGTGCATTGATCATATATCCTGCTACTTGCTGAATGCACTAATCACCTTTAAGAGTTTTGAGATGGAGGTTCTTGGGTCACTTATGTATAGAGTCATGTCATCTGCAAATAAGTCTAGCTTAACTTCTTCCTTTCCAATTTGTATCCCTTTGATTTCTTTCTCTTGTCTTATTTCTTGAGCTAGTGCTTCTAGCATTATGTTGAAGAGCAGAGGTGAGAGTGGACACCCCTGCCTTGTTCCTGATCTCAATGGGAATTCCTTCAGTCTCTCCCCATTAAAGAATCACTTGGGCTTTAGGAGCTTTATATATAGCCTTTATTGTGTTGAGATATGGGTCGTCCATGCCTATTCTCTCCAATGTTTTGATCATGAAGTGATGTTGTATTTTTTCAAAGGCCTTTTCTGCATCTATCAAAATGATCATGTGGCTTTTGTGTTTAAGCTTGTTTATGTGGTTTATTACATTGACAGATTTCCATACATTGAACCACCCCTGTGTTCCAGGGATGAAGCCTACTTGATCAAGGTGAATAATGCTTTTGATATACTGTTGAATTCATTTTGCAAGGATTTTGTTCAGGATCTTTGAGTCTATCTTCATCATGGAAATGGACCTATAATTTTCCTTTCTTGTGGCATTTCTACCTGGTTTTGGAATTAGGTTGATAGTAGCTTCATAGAAGGAGTTAGGAATCTCTCCCTGTTCTCTGATTGTTTGGCACAGTTTGAGAAAAATTGGTTTCAGTTCTTCCATGAAAGTTTGATAGAATTCAGCTGAGAAACCATCTGGTCCTGGACTCTTCTTTTTAGGGAGGTGTTTGATTACCTCTTCAGTCTCAAAGGGTGTGATGGATTTGTTTAGGAGATTAATCTGCTCTGGTCTTAGCTTTGGTAGGTGGTATGTGTGCAGGAATTCATCCATTTCCTCCATATTCTCCTGTTTGTGGAGTAGAGGTTTCTGAAATAAGTCCTAATGATTCTCGCTATTTTACTCATGTCTGTTGCGATCTCTCCTTTTTCATTTCTAATTTTGTTAATTTGAAGCATTTCTTTCTTTTTTTTTTTTTTTTTTTTTTTTTTTTTGCTTGATCAGATTGGCCAGGGGTTTATCAATCTTGTTAATTTTTTCAAAGAACCAGTCTTTGTTTCATCAATTTTAATTGTCCTCTTAATTTCCAATTCATTAATTTCTGCTCTGATCTTAATTATTTCTTTCCATCTTTTTGGGTCTGCTTCTTCTTGTTTCTCTAGTGCCTTTAGGTGGATGGTTAGGTTATTGATTTGGGATCTCTCTGTTTTTGTTATGAAGGTATTTAGTGCTATGATTTTTCCCCTAAGGACTGCCTTCATTGTATCCCATAAATTTTGGTATGATGTATTCTCATTTTCATTCAATTCTAGAAATTTTGCAATTTCATTTTTTATTTCATCCACAACCAATTTATTGTTCAGTTTCCAGGAGCTGGAGGGATTCCTGGCATACTTTTTGTTGTTAATTTCTAGCATTAAAGCATTGTGGTCTAATATCATGCAGGAAATTATATCAATTTTCTTGAAAATATGGAGGTAGGCTTTGTGATCCAATATGTGATCTATATTTTAGAGAAGGTTCCATGGGCTGCTGAGAAGAATGTATAATCTGTAGATTTTGGGTGGAATGTTCTGTATATGTCTGTTAGGTCTAGTTGCTCTATTGTGATATTGAGCTCTCTTATTTCCCTATTAATTTTCTCTTTGGATGATCTATCTATTGCTGAGATTGGAGTATTGAAGTCCCCAACTTTAATGGTGTTGGTGGTTATTTCTGTTTTGTTGCCAAGTAGTTTTTGGTTTATGAACTGTGGTGCACCTGGGTTTGGTGTGTAATGATTGATGATGATGATATCCTCTTGTTGGAGTGTTCCTTGATAAGTAAGAAGTGGCCTTCTTTGTCTTTTTTGATTACTTTTGGCTTGAAGTCTATTTTATCTGATATTAGCATAGGAACGCCTGCTTGTTTCTTATTTCCATTTGCTTGGAATATCTTTTTCCATCCTTTCTTCCTGAGAAGGTGTCTATCTTTAGTGGTGATGTGGGTTTCTTGAAGACAGCATATTGAGGGGTCTAATTTTCTGATCCATCCTGTCAGCTTATGTCTCTTGATGGGTGAATTAAAGCCATTAATGTTAAGAGTGAGAACTGTGAAGTTTGATTTAATCCTTGCCATGTTGTGATTGTTTGGTGTTTTTGGACTTTGAAGGGTTGTTTTGTTTTGAGTGCCTTCGCTGAGTTTGGTTATTGTGATTTGCTTCTTGTAGGTTCTTGGGGTTGGTTATTTGATTCTTCTGTGTGGACAATTCCCTGGAGAACTCTTTGTAGATTTGGCTTTGTGTTCATAAAGTTATACAGGTGGGTTTTATCATGGAAAGTTTTTCTTTCACCATCTATTATGAGGGATTTTTTTGCTGGGTAGAGTAGTTTGGGTTGGCAGCCATAGGCTCTTAGACTTTGCAGTGTTCCATTCCAGGCTCTTCTGGCTTTGAGTGTTTCCATCGAGAAGTCTGAGGTAATTCTGATGGGGTTACCTTTACATGTAATGTGTTGCTTTTCCCTAGCTGCTTTTAGGACTCTCTCCTTGTTATCAATATTTAGGGTTTTTATGAAAATATGTCTTGGAGAGTTTCTACTTTGGTCCAGTCTGTTTGGAGTTCTGTTAGCTTCTTGTACCTTGATGGGACTTTCTTTTGAGAGTTTGGGAAGGTTCTCTTTGATTATTTTGTTGAATAAGTTCTCGATTCCTTTGGTCTAAAATTTTCCCCCATGATCCTAATGTTTTATCCCCATGATCCTAATGTTGGAACGTTTAAGGCTATCCCACATTTCCCACATGTTCTGTTCACAAAAATTTTTGAACTTATTAAAACTTTTGAATTCATGTGCTGTTTCTTTTGTTTTGTCTTCCAGTTCTGAGTTTCTATCTTCCACCTAGCTGAATCTATTCTTGAGAGCTTCTAAGGAGTTTGGGGTTTGTTCAATTTGGTTTGTATTTTCTTCTGCTTTTTTATGTACAGTTTCCAATCCTCTGTTGAGTTCCTTTTTCACATCATTTTCTGATTTTTTTAGTGCATCTTGAAATTCATCCTTGCATTTATTTATGTAGTTATTGAGCTTAGCCAGCTGGTTATTGAGGTCCTCTCTTTTTTTGCTCCTCTTCAGGTCATTTAACTGTTTTTGGAGCCCTTCCTGGCCCTTTTCTATTAGGTCTAATCTTAGGAGAATAGCATTCATACCTTTATTGGCCCTTTGTTGACTTTCTGCAAGTTCTGCTATTTTCTTGGCCAGGGTTGCATTGCTTATGTCTTCATTTTGGGAATCTGATACTAATACCTCTACTATGCTTTGGTTAGAGTTGTGCATTGTGGGACTGGGCAGTCTTATTGGATTTACTTGCATTTGATTATTCATGTTATTTCTTTTGTGCTGTGGTCCACCCATCACAATGTAGGAATCTTGTTAATTGAAGCTGTAGTTTACCTTGAGGTGTCTTCAGTGCGGAGGGTAGAGGGGGGCGGGCACGGCAGTGTGTGGAGAGTGGGTGAGGCTGCCTGCTGAGACAGAGGGTGGGGAAGCTGGGTGAAGTGGTTTCCTGGTGGGTTTGGCTACCTCCCAAGGCAGAGGGTGGGGGCAGGGCAGCACATGGAGGGTGGATGGGGGATGGTTCACCAGGGACCAGGTGAACAGGGTTCCCAACTGAGTGGAGAGTGAGGGAAGGGGCCATGCAGACACCTTGTGGGTGGGACTATCTGCCAGGGAAGGGGGTGGGGGGTAGGGATGGGGAGGATGCGGTGGGGATTACTACCCATGGGATTGGTAGTTGTGAGGGCTGGAGTTCCCCTAGTGCACAGGAATTGGAGTTTTTATTCCTCAGTGCCCTCCCAGATCCCTGCATGCCCCAAAGACTGCTACATATCCCTAAAGGACTTGCCTTTGCTTTCAAGCTGGGTGAGGTGTGCTTATGCGCATGCCATCTTGACTGGAAGTCCCAAGCAAACAGTCTTAACCTACAGAGTCTCTATTACCATGCAGAACTATATCCATTTTGATCAGGACCTGTGTTCCATTTTTTTTCCACTTTAATTATTTTTTTATTGACAACTTCTATGCTTATAGACAAGAAACCATAGTCTTTCCCTCCCCTCCCCTCCCCCATTTTCCCCTTCACAACTCCACTTTCCATCATATACCCTCCCTCTCTCCATTAGTCTCTCTTTTAGTTTGATGTCATCATCTTTTTCTCCTATCATGAGGGTCTTGTGAAGGTATTGCTAGGCACTGTGAGGTCATGGATATTGAGGTCAATTTCTGTCTGGACAGTTGCATTGTAAGGAATCAAACCCTTCCTTTGGCTCTTACATTCTTTTTAAAAAATTTTATTATTTTTTATTGACAACTTCTTTAATTGTAGACAATATCTCATGTTATTTCCCTCCCTCCCCCCACTTTTTCCTTTGCAACTTCACTCTCCATTATATCACCTCCCCCTCTCAATCAGTCTCTTTTCAGTTTGATGTCATGATCTTTTCCTCCTATTATTATGGTCTTATGTAGGTAATGCCAGGCACTGTGAAGTCATAGATATCCAGGCCATTTTGTGTCTGGAGGAGCATGTTGTAAGGAGTCCTACTCTTCCTTTTGCTCTTACATTCTTTCTGCTCCCTCTTCTGCAATGGACCCTGAGCTGTGGAAGGTAGGTTTGAGATGTTTCAGTGCTGTGCACTCCTCTGTCACTTCTTCTCACCACCATGGTGCCTTCTGAGTTATCCCGAGGTTGCCACCATCTGAAAAGATAAGCTTCTCTAACCAAAAGTGAGAGTAGCATTAATATATGGGAGTGGCCATTAAGAGTTCTTACTGGGCAGTTTGGTGAGCATAGTATCTACATTTAACCAGACACCAACAGACATTACACCCTTAGGGCTCATGACTACCCCTGTCATATGTTTTCAGTATCAGGGATGTGTTCCCTCCCATGAAGTGGGCCTCCAGTCCAATTAGAGGGCAGTTGGTTTCCCCCATAACAAACATGCCACTATTGAACCCATTGGCTTGCAGTGTTCACTGCTGAGTACCTTCACTGGTGTTTTCTCTCTCCCATCAAACTGCATGCAGCATAGATTTTTCCAACTTTCTGTCAGCTGGTCCTCATGGAGGAGGTTTTAAGCTCAGCTCCAGCAAGTTTTCTCAGTGAACTTGCCACCCAAGTATATGGGGTCTTCAGCAATAGGGTCTTACCAACTATTCCTGGTGGGAAACCAAGGGCCTCTGCAATGGCCTATAATGTTTTGGGGGTATCTGTGACATCCATGGCCAACAACTCACTGGAAGGTATCCCATCCCTGGCACTGAAAAATTTCTAGTAACAATCTATGGCTTCTGAGTGTTCCATTGTCCAGAAAAGTAGGTTTCCATATGACTTTTTTATATCCTCTTAGATTTTGATTGACCCTCCCTCCACCATTCCTTTACTCAATCTCTTCCCTTCCTGTATTCCATTTTAAGGATGCATTGGTTGATACTTGGTGAAACCCTTCCAACTTTTGAGTTCTGGAATATTTTCCAGTTTAAAACAGATCTGACCATGTTATACACCTTCTTACAAATGTCATTTTTAACCCTAGTGCTGGCAGTGGTGTGAGGAGATGAAAGGATCACTATGGCATTTGGGAATTTTCAGGTTCAAGGTTCAGTGAAAGATTCTTAGGGGCAATAAGGGATGAAAGAGCTGTACAGAATACCCAACATCTTCCTCTGATCTCTACATATATGTGCACAAGGACTGCATACCTGCTCACACTCATGCATATAGCATACTTACATATCACACACCACACATACTACACATATATAACAAAATATTTAGTTTTGTACAGAAAAGAATAAGTAAATAAAAACTAACCCATAATCTTTCCTACTAACATAAATAGTTATTGTTTGCATCTGCAATCACCATCAGCAATGTCACTGGGGCTGGTCTTAAGGTTTGAGATTCCATAAAGATTGATATTAGCAGGAGTTCCCCAAGGGTTCATGTTGACTTTTGGCTGAGTTTGGTGGTGGCTCAGTGTGGTGGTGTTAATTGTGGAACTTCCCCTGGATCTTGCTTCAAAAATAATATCCCTTCCTCCATAACTGTGCCTGGTCTGAAAGAGACCTAGCTGTCATTTACTAACATAAATCCTATTGAGTATTAAGTTGAAAGACTGTCCAGTGTGGTGGTGTTTTCTATGATTCTAACATTTCCTGCTTGACCATTTTCTATGATCTAACTTTTTGTCTGTTTTTCTCATGTCCTCTCCCACCATAATGCCATTTGTCATGATGTGATGCAACTAAGTGTGTTCTCACCAGAACCCACCCTAAACCATTTGAATTTTCAGCCTCCCATACTGAAAATAAGTAATAGGTACTCAGCCTCAAGATTTTGATACAATAATAGAAAATAAACTAATGCTTAGGGACAATGTATTAGGCCCTTTTTACCCACAGCTTCCATTCCTAATACTTAATTTACCCAGTCAACTATGGTCCAAACATGTGACATGGAAAATTTCAGAAAGAAAATATTCATAAATTTTAAGTTGGATGGCATTCTAGTGAGAGTGATAAAATCTCATGCCATTCTGTTCCAACTCAACCAGCATGTTAATCATCAATCATCCAGTATATCCACACCATACTGACTGCTTTATCATTAGCTGATAGGTTACCATTACTCATTCTTGGTCATCAGATGGACTGTTGTAATATGTCACAGTGTTTCTATTCAAGTATCCTTTTGTAGTAAGTTAGTGCAGCATTATAGTCTCTAACTCATTCACTTCACTCCATTCCATCCTACCAGCATTGTACCATCTCATGGCATCATGAGAAAGACTGTAGCATGCACCAAGGTATAAAGGTGGAAGAAAAAGACATTGAGAAAAAGAGATCACATTCATGTAATTTTATTAAATATATTCTATTTATTTTACTTTACTATCAGATATTGTTAATATCCTATTATGCATAATTTATAAAACTTTATCACATGTACAACTATATAGGAAAAACTTAGTGTTGGCCAGTTCTATAGTTTCAAGCACTCACTAGGGTTCTAAAAGTTTTCTCAAAGGTAAAGGAGAACTCTATACCACATATTAGGTAAAGTGGGACAAAAGGTCAAGCATCACACTTCTCCCATTCTCACACACCAAGGTTATTTGTTTATTGATAGGTCAACCTACAGACCTAGGAGAAATGAGTTTGCTGGTATTTTACAGGAAAGAAGCCATCTTGGCTAAAATATGCAATTACTATAGGCAGGAGATACTGAAAACAGAATGGGTAATGCTAGAAGATTGGACTAAAGAAATGAAAAACATAGGTCACATCTTAGAAAGGAGAAACTTTTGTTTGGTGAGAGAGCTTATCGGGGAGCACTAGGTGGTCAGAAAAATAGTGTTCAGTGAGAGTCCACTGTTCTGTGAAGGGGTGAAATTTTTTTTGAATATTTGAATGTGTGTGGTTAGAATTGCTGAGACCAGAAAGGGTCTTGCTTATCTAGATCAAATGAAGTCTCACAGAACTAAGATAGAGGAATGGGTCCTAGAAATTTAGGGGTAGTTGTTGTTGTGACACAATCCAGAGTAGGCTGGGCCCAAGAATTTAGCACTCCTATGTTACCATCTAGGGGTTGGGTTTGTTTTCTATACCAATTAAAGAATTAAAGGACAGGAAAAATTTGAAAGTCCAGCAGTGCAAAAATTTATTCAAAGCATAAGAGAAAAAAAGAAGGCAAATCTCTTGTAGAACAGGAGGGTCCAAAATGGATAATCTACCTGGAAACTCTGGTCCAGTTTTTTGTAAAAAGGGGAATTATTTTAGAGAGACCATGATCTAGAGAGCAAATCGGATCTAAGAAAAAAGATATCTAGGGAAGGAACTCTTGTAGGGAAAAAGAAATAAGGAAAGTATGGTAACTTGAATAGATGGCCCCCAATATATTCAGTGTTTTATTAGTTTGTAGTTTGGATCTGCAGCCACCTAGCTGGAGGGGGTGTTACTGGGCAGGTCTTAAGGTGTGGTGGTGGATTTGAAATTCCAATCTAAAGATATGCAAAGTTCCTAGTTCCACCTGGAGTTCCTGAAGTGTGCTATGTGGCTTTTGGTTTTTGGTTTTTGGTTTTTGGCTTCTTTCTCTCTGCTTGAACCTGTAAAAGCAGGCCAGCTTCTTTTGCCATTATGGGACTTCCCCTGGATCTGTAAACTTCAATAAATATCCCTTCCTCCATAACTGTGCCTTGTCTGGAAGTTTGTCTCAGCACACCTGAAATTGCTACATAAAGCCAGATTCCCCCTTACAGGCTCAAAACATTTCTCCCCCTGCAGGCTCGAGACATTTGTCATCTTTAGCCACATTTAGTTTACTTTTGGAGGTCCTGTTAGCCCTAAAGTTCTTCACCAAGGACTCTGGGTAAGATCAGGAGAAGAGCTAGTCATAGTGGAAGGAAATGACAGTAACTTGAACAAAGATTCTAGGAGAGGAAAACAAGCTGAGTTTTGTTGCCTTCCAAATTCATATGCAAAAGTCCTAACCCCAAAATGGCTATGTTTTGAGCTATGCCCATTAAGGATATAATAAAGGTTAAGTGAGGTCATAATAGTGAGACTCTCATATAATAGGGCTGATGTCCTTAGAGAAAGAGGAATAGACAACAGGTATCTGGGAGATCCAGTAAGAAGTCTATCTATCTGAAAGCCAATGAGAAAGGCCTTAGGAGAAACCATCCCTCCAAGTACTTTGAATTGGGACTCTAAAATTGTGAGAAAATACATTTCTGATGTTTAAAATCTTCAGTCTGTGGTGTTTTTTTTTTTTTTACACTAGCCCCAAGTAATAAATTTTCTAAGTTGGCTTACTAAATGCTTATGGGGTCTTTTCAGCTCTGATCACAGTAAACAAGGTTTAACCAATTAGAGCTAAAAGCCCTGCCCCACCCTGTGTGTGTATGTGTGTGTGTGTGTGTGTGTGTGTGTGTGTGTGTGTGTGTGTAAATCTCTATCCACATTGTGACATAAATCAGTACAAAAGTGTTTGTTATTGTCCATTTTCATCATCTTATCCCATAATTAGAATTATCCTCAGTGGGTCAAAGGAAAATGCATGCAGCCAATACATCTCTATTCCCATAAGCAGCAGGAAACAGGGTTCTGCCATGCACAAGGCCAGGATTAGAGTGAGTATCCAGGTCACTATGCCCCCAGCCACACAAGCTCATGATCACAGTGGAGGCTGTATAATGAATATAAGAAAAAAGAACTGGAGCAAGAATCAGGCAGACAATGAAAGGAACAGAGGAAAGACAAAGACCGGAGCTAGTTTAGTTGAATCTAGTCTGGCAATTTTTGAACTGTCTCATGTCCTTGAAGTTTTTTTTTCTTTTTTATTGACAACTTCTATACTTACATACAAAAAACGCATGATATTTCCCTCCCCTCTCCCTGAAGTTTGGAGTACTGTCTTTTCTGGATATCAAGAGGAAAGAGGCCTGGGGGTTGATGCAAGTGCTAACACAGTAGTGAGAGGGAAATCCAGAACCAAGCAGTGGGGTTCCAACCTCTCCTTCCCCTACCCTCACTCCTGAGCACCAGTTATCATTGTACACATTAGTGTTCTGGAGATGAGATGTGTGTGTGTGTGTGTGTGTGTGTGTGTGTTGTTGTTAGGGCTCAATCCCAGGACCTCACACATGACAGACAAGTGTTCTACCACTCTAGCCACTTAGGATGGGTTTTATACTTTAAAACAAAGCACAAGTATGGGGAGTTACCTTAGTTTGTAAAATGCCTGACTTGCAAGCCAAGCAAGCACAAATGCTGGATTTGAGAGCATGCAATTTTAATCTTGGTACTAGGAGGTGGAGATAGGTCTCTGGGGATCACTGGCTAATCAATGCAACCTACATGGAGAGCTACAGGCTAATGAGAGACCTTATATCCAAAATAAAGGTGGATGGTGCCTGAAAGTAAAAACACCCAAGGCTATCCTCTGATCTCCATACACATACACACATATGTACGCAAAAACATACACATATAGCCACAAGTTGGGTCATTATGCACGGAGACTTGGCCTATCCCCCATAATTTTTGACTACCCCCACAGTGCATGACCCACATTCCCCATTGATGAGGATCCCTTTGGAAGGGGGAGGACAGGGCGGAGGATAATGGTGCCACCAATATGAATGTAAAATTAGAATAATATAAACAAAATAATAAATTATTAAATAAAAAATACACATATATGTTAAAAATAATAAAATATCCCAGCACTCAGGAGCCAGAGGTAGGAGGATCACCATGAGTTCGAGGCCACCCTAACTGCATGGTGAATTCCAGGTCAGTCTGAACTAGAGTGAGACCCTACCTTGAAAAACCAAAACAATTAAAAGCACTCTTTGGCTTAAATTCTCACTTCTCTAAATCCTTATTACCTCAGCTAAATGATAAGATGAATAACTGTACCTATCTCATAAGATTGTTATGTTTTTCTTTGTTGTTTTTGCTTTAGAGATAGGGACTCACTCTAGCCCAGGCTTACCTGGAACTCACACTATAATTCCAGGCTGATCTCAAAATCACAGAAATCCTCCTACCTCCACCTCTAAATTCTGGGATTAAAGGCATGTGCCACAATACCCAGCTGTTTTAAGTTTTAAATGAGATAATGCATAGATCTAGCACATAGTCTTTTTTTTAAAATGTATATTTTATTTATTTATTCATTTGAGAGAGAGACAGAGAGAGAGAATGGGCATGCCAGGGCCTCTAGCCAGTGCAAATGAACTCCAGATGCATGCGCCCCCTTGTGTATCTGGCTTACATGGGTCCTGGAGATTCAAACAGGGATCCTTTGGTTTTGCAGCCAAATGCCTTAACTGCTCAGCCATCTCTCCAGCCTGGCACACAGTTCTTCTGCATTCCCTCTTCCTGAAACTCTGCTGGGTGTAGCACATAGTCTTATACATGCTTAATATATGTTGTTTCCTCATGTCATTCCAGTATTCTGTCCCAAGATCACTGCTCAGTGGTAGTGCAACATCTTTGTTTCTCCCAGCTAACTAACCAAGGAGCACTTCATTCGACCCCATTCCAATATAACCTCCTTGCACAACTCTCACCCTCCCGTGAACCATCTTAATCTTCCTTGAGATATCCCAAATCTACTAAGTGAGAAAGACCCAATACTCTCCAACTTGTGCCTTCATTTTTTGTTTTCTGCATTCATTTTACACTAATTTCCACTGGGTAGACAGACCTATGGCCTTGGTAATCCTTTTATAAATTTCAAATTTCCAGCCTTGAAGAAACATAAGGAAAAATGCACAAGCTGCCCTTCCCCTGAAATGGACTGCTTTTGACAGAGGATTGATTCCTGGTGTTGGAAATAATCCCCATGAAATCTTTCTCTCCCTGCAAATAGTTATCAAACTCCAAAGCAAGTCCGCACATCACCCCTTGCTCACCTCTTTAAATCCAAAGAACTTAATCTCCACCCACTCTCATCTGCTTGACTTTTGGATACACCCAAAGGGTCGTTGACTCATCCCCACCCTTGAGAAATTAAATCTGACATTTACGCCTAGCTATAGCCTCCATAAACAATTATTCATGTTCTCCACACCTACTTAGTCCATATATTGCTTAAACGTTGACCTCTACACATGCCATCTTTCATAGTCCATCAGAAATTTCTGGAATACCTGAGTCTTCCAAGCCTTGCCATATCTTAACATATATCAATATGGTGCTCTGAAATCTCAGAGGTACTCAGTCCATATATATAAAGTCACTGTTCTCCAATTTTTGTTCAGTGTCACATGAGCATTGGGAAAAATATGAAACAATGTACTAATTGTATCAGCCTCATACTTCTTTTGTCTAATGGACAATAATCTTTATGTCCATTGTGAATAATCTACCCTATTCCCATAAATGTCAGTGCCAACCTTTAGTAAGCTACAGAACAATGGATCCTACCCACCTCTCCATCACTAAATTTCAAAATACCATGTATCTTCATATGTACTCACCACTATCTCCTGTCCCAGAGGCAACGGTACTTCATATTTGCCCTTTTCATCTTTTTTCTACCCTTCCACAATGTATCTCATATTTCTTCTCCTTTGGCTTCAAGATGCTCTGTCTATCCAAGAGCTTGCCAAAACCTCAACTTCTGCCTTCCTCTCTTCTCTTTAATAAACAAACATCTTAAAAGTATTATGACATCCTGATCATACCTCGATTTTATTCCTGTTTTTGCTAACATGTGCTTCCAAATGGCTATAAATAAACATCATCTTGAAACATGATGGCTTTTGCTCAGCATTCATCATTTGAAAGCTTTTTGAGCAAAGCTTACAATTACATGACCTAATTAGAACAATTACTTCTCTTTTATGACTCATCTTTGAAGTACTTGGCATCATGATCTTGGGAAAAATACTTAAATCCTCTGAGCCTCAATTTACTCACTGGTAAAATGGGGGCAAGAAAATTTCCTTCTTCATTGTGTTGTCATGAAGCTCATATTCCACATCAATACCGTATCAATATCTAATTCTAAGCTTGGTGCTCTGCTACACAACATAACACAATGCACACATACACACACACACACACATATTCACAGAACTATAATTCAGCCACACATTAATGTTTCAATCAGCATATAGTATGATAGTCACATAAAATTATAATGAAGTTTAAAAAATTCCCAACACCTAGTGATGCTATAGTAATGTTGGAATGTTGTAGTATGATGCATCACTCTTATACTTGTTATGATAAAGTATAAACAACTCCACTGCACTGCCAGTCATGTAAAAGTATATTCTGTACAAAAAGAGAAGCAGGGGCTAAAGAAATGGCTAGGTAGGTAAAGGTTCTTGCTTGCAAAAATTACATAAATCATACGTGAGGACTGGACAGATGGCTTAGCAGTTAAGGTGCTTGCCTGCAAAACCTAAGGACCCATGTTCAATTTCCCAGTACCCACACAAGCCAGATGGTACATGTATTTGGAGTTCATTTGGAGTGGTTGGAGGACCTGACATGCCCATTTTCTCTCTTTATATCACTTTCTCTCTCTCAAATATATAAATAATTTTTTTTTTTTTTTTTTTTTTTTTTTTGGTTTTTGAAGGTAGGGTCTCACTCTAGTCCAGGCTGACCTGGAATTCACTATGTACTCTCAGGGTGACCTTGAACTCATGGTGATCCTCCTACCTCTGCCTCCCGAGTGCTGGGATTAAAGGCATGCACCACCACATCCGGCTTAAATAAATTTTTTTTAATCATACTCTCTAATGACAACAAATGTCTGGGTTATGTTTTGTTTTATGTTATACTATTCACTTTTAATTATTTTAGAGATTCTTCTTTCTTTAATCCCAGCACTCGGGAGGCAGAGGTAGGAGGATTATATCAAGGCCAAAATAAACATGGTTTTCCAGGTTATAAGTGAGACCCTACCTCGAAAAACCAAAAAATAAAAAAATAAATAAACTTTATTATAAAACAGTTCATTGCTATGTTGTGACAGGTGCAGCCTCATATACCCCAGGTTTACGATGGTTCTTAATTTCATTATTGACCCTGTGCTTTAATCTCACATTGCTGTCTTTAGATAGTCTTGGAAATTTATATGTGTTATATATGTAGTTATAAATGTGTGTTTGTGTTTAATAGTCTACATATATAGTATACTGTATTATCAGATTTATATAATTATGCTCTGTGGTTTTTCTCAAATCACATCCCCAAATATTAAATAATTCTCTCCACCCTCTAAAATTTTTCTTGAGTCCATAATACCCTGTAGTATGTGATGTAAACATGAATTCAGTGATGAGGAAAATGAAGTGTCAGAGTTAATATCCCTATGCAAAGATACAGAGTCACATTTGTAGATGAAGTTTCCAACTAAGATGCACTGGCCTCAAAACCCATGTTCTTAAGCCCAAGATAGCATTGCCACTCCAAAAATTTGTAAATATACAAATTTATGATGTGACACAATGCCTTTTGTTATTTGCTTAACATTTTTTATAGTTGCTATGTTCAGAATTACTAAAATTAGCCTACTAAACAGCATACTATTAGCAAAGAGTGCCCTGTCTTCCTCCCAGTCTTATTTATATGTCCTTGGGCTCCACAAACAATACTAGCTACTTGGACAAGTATGCTGGAAAATGCAGTTTACAATGTGGTATCAGCAACCCAAGCATTTCTTGACTCCATGTTGATAATGTAAATAATCATGATAACACAGTCAAATGCACTCTGTTTCAGAACAGGTTTCCAATCTTCCAATAAGTGGTATGAAACTCTATTGTAGCTAATGGTACATCCCACACAAAATAGGTGATAAAGCTCATGTCTTAGCATGGCCTCTTTGCTGTTTGCCAGCTTCCAGTTGCCTACCTCTTGCCTTAAAGGAAAGGAGGTAAAATTGAACATATTTACTCCAAAAGCTCAATGGATGGAAGAGGCCATGTGACAGCCACATAACAGTGAGGTGTCTCTTTTGGGCTGGAACACTTATTTCATTGCTGGAAAGGGAAATCCCCAGGAATACATCTTCACTTGACAATACTCTAAATAGGAACCACTCTGCCCACTTAGCAATCAGAATGAAATCAATGTAGCACTATCAGCTTACCACCACACACTCATAGTTGTATAGGAAACAAATTTGTAAAACTTCAGCCAAAAAAAAAAAAAATCAGGGTTATAAGTAACTATAATAATGCTAAGTGTTCCTAATTGACACAGTCTCACAATTTTATCTATCCAAGATCACACAACTAGAGATTGTCAACACCTTTCTCCAAGTCTCCCTTCATAAGATCCCAATTTGTATCATAGTTGAAAAGAAAATCACATTTTCTCATGATCCCCAGATAAATATTTCTACATATTGACTAGTCTGGATTTTTGATATGTGAGTAAAATTGTGCTTGAAAATTTTCCATATTTTACAACTAAGACAAGTAACCCATACTTGATCTCTCCATGTGAAGCTTAGCATAGTAAGTGACAGTCCCTGACGACTGCACAGGCAGAAAAATATTTCTCACCTCAAATAACCTATCTGCTGAGATAGGAAATAACAATTAAGTGACAAGGACTGCAACACCATCTGCAGTGGGTGTGCCATGCTTTGAGATTCTCTCAGGACCATTCCTGACTCTGGATGAGCTCACAGGAAAGGTGGTGTAACCAGGGATCTGATATAAACGTGATCACTCTCTGTGTGGCAATTCAGCTGGGTGACAAGCTCAGAGCAGCCTCTGTGTCACAGCAATTTCCACCATGAAGGACATTGGGGGTCTCCTTCTGCTCTGCACCTTGACCTATTTCTGCAGCAGCTCAGGTAAGCTGAGGTGGATAGTGCCCCATCCAGTCATTAAGTTTATTTTTCCAAACAATCCCTCCTAAGATATAAGCCCCCAAGATAAATGTCTTGTCCCATGAATTTAAAGTATGCTAGTGTGTTAAGTGAACTAGCTCTGGCCTGGAATGAAGGATCTTGTGTTCCAGGTGTATGTAGTTTAGGTGATTTGGGTCTAATATCTTACCCTGTAAAGATTCTTACTTGATATCCATGGATTTAAGAAAATGTCCTATTTTTTTAAGAATAATGGAAATTGTACTATTAGATACTAATTCTTGGTGGAAAATTATTGTTTAAAAAAACCCTACACATTTCAGGATTTCCAAAATCAATATAGGAGGATCAAAATAAAATACTCTCCTCTAAAAAACAGTAATTCAACAAATTAGTCTTTAAATGAATGGTGAAAGGTACTTAGTTAAAATAAACTTCCAAGACTTTAAAGACATGCTATTATATTTCTTTTAGTGACTAGGAGAGTGATGGGACCTCAGGCTTTTAAGAGTGGAAACTACAATACTTCTATTATTGATTTTAAATCATTATCAAAGATGCCAGATGCTCAGAAAGAAGTAATTTAGATAATTTTCTTTACTGATCCAAAGGCTTACCCAAACCACTGGGCATATTCCACTTCCTCAGTGAACAGTGTGATTTTGTGTAAAGATGAGACTAGGATGAAGTTCATTTCCAGAAGAAATGCAAAGTCTTTAATGAAGCTTAGTCTTAAATTAATGAATAAGATTCCAAACTCTGCTTCATTTTTAATCTTTCCACCTTTCTGACTTTCAGAAGTTACCAATCAGCCTTCAACAACAGCAGTAAGTACATTGAGCAACATTGAATTTAAAATCCTAATGGTTATTTTAAAAGATTTTATTATTGGTTATTTATTTATTAGAGACAGAAAGAGGGAGACAAAGAAAGAATGGGTGCACCAGGGCCTCTAGCCAATGCAAACGAACTCCAGACACATGTGCCACCATGTGCATCTGGCTAACCTGGGTCCTTAGGCTTCACAGGCATGCACTTTAACCACTAAGCCATATCTCCAGCCCCTAATAGCTACCTCTTAATCAAAAAAAATCAGCATGATTAGGGAGAGGAACATAGATAAAGAAATGCTTCTACTTTCCAAAAGGTAGTTTAATGAACATAACATATATGTAACCATACATATTCTAATTGTTTTTTAATATCCAGAGTTAAAGAGATAGATAACTGCTATGTGAGATATTGGTTATATTTTCATCAAAAGGACAACATGTGAGGGTCACAGCAGAAATAACTTGATTAATTGTACAGGCTATGGGTTTAAATCCCAACTCTACTGCTTACCAGCATTTAATTTATCCATATTATATCTCTTCCTAAACTTATATTCCAATCTATAAGTATATGGAAGTTTAGAACTTGCCCTATTCAATTATTCTAAATATTTAACAAAGAGAATTCATGTGAGACAAGTTAGTTGCCTGGTACAGAAATACACAGTCATTGCTAACTGAGTGTGACAGTTAAAATTATAATGGTACTGGCACCACCAGTGTTTGTCATTGTTATAATGCTATTACATAACAGCAGTCCCCATAGCATCAGAACATTTGAGCTAAGACTTCCAGCTCTTGCAACTGATCCAAAAGAGCCAAGATAGCCTCACTTGAGGAATTAGAGAAAAGCAGAGCATTTTCTTGTGTTTGACCAGGTGGATTGCACAATATACAAGAAGTATCCAGTGGTGGCCATCCCCTGTCCCATCACAAACCTGCCAGTTTGTGGCTCTGACTATATCACCTATGGGAATGAATGTCACTTGTGCACAGAGAACTTGTGAGTATCTCATATGCAGAGAGGGTGATCTGGGGCCAGTGTTTTCCATTCAAATCCCTCTTCTGTCCAGGATCTTGCATAATGACTTACACACTCATTCCCACCCAGAACAGCTGTGGGAACAGAAACTCACCTGTATCTGTCATACAAGGCTTAGGTCATCTGCTCTGACAATGTGAACTGGCGTGTTCCTATCTATCATAGATCCTCCAATTGCTGTCTGTAAATTGTGGGAACATAACATGACTATGAGTTGTTAAACTGCTGCCTTGTAACCCAGAGGTTTTGAAGAGCCAAGTCAGGAGTCCTCAAAGGGGTTAAAGGACCATTAGATTGTTCTTCAAGCCCAAGTTTAATTTCTTACTGTGTTTTTACCTTTTTTTTTTGAATAAGGATTCCTGAACACCAACAATAATTGGAAGCCACTATCCTATATGACTTCTAAGATACTAACAACCTTAATGCAGCCTCACTCACAGACACATTGCAGCACTTATTCTCAAGTTCCCAGTGGATCTAAATAACATGTAACCTTAAGAGGGAGCAGAGAACCAAATGATTCTTTTTCCTTTTACCTAAAATGAAGGATGCAAGTAGTCACTACTTGGAATATCCCATATACCGGTTTTAATCAGATATTTTGTTTGTATCAATTTTTTTGAAAGAAGAGTAAGCAAGGGGATGACATTTTCTTGGTATAAGATACAACTTAGCAGTTTCTGTCTTAAACCAAGGTCACTTTATATCATTATTTCTCTCTATCTATCTTTATTCTTTTCTGTTTGTTTGAGACAATCTCACTATGCAGACCTGGTTGGCCTCACCTTTGCAGAGGTGCTACAGATTCTGTGTTCTGAATGCTTGGATTATAAACCACAAGGCTCATGTTGCTTAGCTCTTGTTGCTGTTGTTTATCCTCCTGTCATTCATTGCTTTGGGTTGCTTTAGATCATCTGTTTTAATCTTTATGATTATCTTAATAAGCTGGAATATCAAATCAGACTGAAGCTCAAAAGGGTGTCTACTTATTTATTTCTGTTTTGGAAGTGTTGTTTTCAGAAGGAAAGATTCTCCAACACAGACATATACAGGACCCTTGGACAGGACAATATCTGTGTCTTAGCTCAAGGGAAACTGAGATGGTGACATGGAGAAATGTCCAGCCCTATCACTGCTGTGCTTACTAGGAGAAGCTGAGAGGCCACATCTATTCCCTCTGTCACAGTTTCTTCTTTGTTGTTTCAAGATTGTGGGTAATCATCTGGGCTCTAGGATTGGTGGAAACAGTAGATGGGGTTGAATGATCCCTGAACTAGGCAACTACTCTTCTCTGACAGAAACAACCTATGGCAAGGGCATGACTCTTCTAAAGTTGATTTGCTCCTCTGTGAAGTGGTCATACCTCATACATAGTCTTTGTGGTACTTTAAAGCTTTTATATTTCCTCTTGTGTTAATGAATCTTGTTAACCATGTCTTCCTTAGGAAAAGTAATGGAAAAATTCAATTTCTTCATGAAGGAAAATGTTAACTTCTCCATGGACCCAGAAAGACAGCAATGGTGTTCTCATTGCCTTCAGCATGTGTGGACTCTGATAGACTTCCCTTCTTTGCTGGTGTTCTGAGGTCAGAGCCAGATGCAGTCATCTTAACCAACTACAAGCAGTCTTCATGCTCTTCAGTCTCACTGGGCTTCATTTTATTCCCAAATAAAAGGATCTCTGCAGAGACTTTAATCTGTATTTCTGTTTGTATTTGTTTCTTATATCAGGCACGGTATCTCAGTTATAAAAGAAAACTGAGGAACATATAATTCTCATTGATAGAAAAAACTTAACAAAAATACCAAGTGGTTTTCAAAAACATCTGCACACTACTCCCACCACAAACAATACAAATACACACAGAGACACAAATGCCAGTGACCTCCTCATCCTCTCCTAGAGTCCACAGCTACTAAGTGCTAGTTTGTGGACCACTGGTTCCTTTTTTTGTTCTGTTACCCAAAGTTCCCTAACAAAGAACTTCTTTCATTCCATGAATTCATTCCTAGAAGGAAGGCATTCTTTCCCATTTCTTTTTAGAAGCATACCACAATTTCTCTTCATTTTAGTTGTACTAGAACACAGCAGTCTCATACTTACCCTGTGAGGAAGTATAGCCAGTATTGTAGAGGTCTGGTTGTTGGATTGTCATACTTATCTAGAGTTGAAAACCACATTCATGAGACCTCAACAAATGATTCAGTAGGACTGAACAAAAATGTCCACCCTTTCTTCCAATAAATAAATTTTCAAAGAATTTAAAATGAATACCAGATCTCCATTTTAATTTATTTTCTTTCAGACAAAAATTTCTTATTGTTCTGGGGATAGAAAGAAAAGAACAGTTCAGAAGTGTACCTCATCCTTTGATTGGCAACACAAAAGAAAAGAATGTTTTTAGCAAATTATAAAAATAAACCCACAACCTTTGCAAACCCAGGAATACTATTCTATTTTCCTCCCCAGTGTGTTCTGTAACAAGTACTCAAGGACCCTCCCACATGAAGCAGTTGAATTGTCTTCACCACTGCTTGGTATATACCATCCAGGCTTGTCTATTGCTTTGTTACATTCCTTGCACCATTAGCTCTAAAATCCTGGATTTTACTTTCCATCCATATGTCTGAACCCATGCCAACCAGTGAGGTGGGAAACACCAGTACCGAAATGTCCATGATTCAGGCTGTCGCCTCTTGGTACTGGCCTTTTCTGTTGATTCAGGTTTTACCATGTGGGAAGAATGGCAATAAGTAGACTAAGGACACTCATATGTAGGATGAAAGTTGAAACAAGATGACAATGCATATGCCTTGGTGTACCTCTGCTAGAGATGGATATGTCAGGTGCCTAAATATTTTCCTGCTCTGCACAGGGCTGGGAAGTGCTGCAAGTGCTGATCCAGTGTCTGAGAGGGTGGGAGAAACAAGGGCAATGACACTGTCTTCTGTTGTAACATTTCCCCTGATGAACTGGAGAGAGTTTGAATGACAATGTGGTGGTGCTGAGTATCTCATCTAGGGAAGGGGTAGTACAGCCCAAGAGCAAGAACTACAACCAGACTTTCACTGACATGGCTCACTCTGCCTTGAGTTCCTGGTCCTGCACCCATTGGGCAAAGGCATGTATGCCCCTGTACTTCAGCAGATTGAAAATGGAAACATCTTCGGTTGGAGAGATGGCTCAGTGGTTTAAGACACAGCCTAATGATCCAGATTAAGTTCCCTAGAACCCACGTAAAGGCAGATGTACAAAGTACATCTGTGTCTAGAGTTCATTCACAGTAGCAAGAGGCCCTGATATGCCCATTCTCTCTCTCTCTCTTGCTATCTGCCTGTCTCTTTCTCTCCCTCTCTCCCTCTCTCAAATAAATATTTTTTGAAATAAATATTTTTTGAAAAAAAATAAAATGGGAACATCTATTTTAGCCATCAGACCTGACTTTCCTGTTCCTAGTATAACTCAACATGTACATCCATCTCTTATTGTCAAAAAGATCATGTGCTCACTTTCTAGAGGTTTTCCAAAGTCTCACCATTCCTGGTTAGAAAATGGAGAACTTAACACCATCAATAGACCTTCCAAGGATCTTAAAAAAGAAATGTGTACTGTGAGGGTGAATTGGATTTCAGTGTGACACAGAAACACAGCTTTGTGTGACTCATCCAGATGAAGACTTCTCAGTGTCACTGACCTTCAACCTAAGCAAGAGCCTCCTGATAACCAGGCCTTATTCTTGTCAAGTTCCTACTCCTAGTAAGTGGGGTAGTCAGTATAATGGCTGTAGGCTAGTTTGACATCATTTGTGAGCTACTGATGAGAAAGTTTTCATTTAAAGTGAGATGTGTACTGTGTGTCTATACTAAGCAGCAATCTACCTTCAGAAAGACATGATTGAGGTGTCAATAGACTTCCATAGAGCTTCTTCAGACCCTGGAAGTGGTGTTAGTCCTTTAATACTTATGAATCCATGTGACAACATGAAGAATTGAGAAGCAATATGTGAGTCAGCATGATGGCATAGGGCTGGAATCCCAGCACTTGGGAAGCTGAGTTAAGAAGACTGAGAGTTCAAAGCCAATCTGGTCTTCATGAATCCAGGCCAACCCGAGATACACAGGGGACCCTGTCTACGTGTATCATACTCCCCTCCCCCCAAAAAGAGAAAAGCAAGAAGTAACAAGCTGCTGTTTCCTAGGTTATTCATGACCTCTCTCTATGAAACTGTAGCCCACAATTCATTGGACCAGGAGTAGACCTAACTTAAGCGGAACAATCACATATTCTCATCTGAAAATGAGAAAGGAGAAAACATAACTCACCTACAGTATTGATCAGAAAGTAAATTCATACCAGCATTCTGGAAAACAGTATGGAGGTTCCTCTAAAAACTATACATGGAATCAATATGTGTTCAGTAATGTAGGCATACATCCAAAGAAACTGGAATCAGTATATCAAAAAGATATCTGCATTCTGAAGTTTGTGGCAGCACTTTTCACAATAGCTAAGACACAATAGCTAAGAACAGCCAAAGTGTCACCAAAGGATGTGTGGTAATTTGAATAGATGGCCTCAATATATTCAGTGTTTTATTAGTTTGTTGTTTGCATCTGCAGCCACCTGGCTGGAAGCAATGTCACTGGGTGGATCTTAAGGTGTAGTGATGGGTTTGAGATTTCAATCTAAAGATATGCAAAGTGTGCCTACCTGGAGTTCCTGAGGTGTGCTGTGAGGATTTTGGCTGTGGCTTTGCTCTCTGTGTTTGGTCCTGTGAAAGCAGGCCAGCTTCTTCTGCCATTATGGAACTTCCCCTGGATCTGCAGCAAGGACAATGTGCCAGAGTTCAAACTGCTCTCCCCACACCCTAGGGTTGTGGTCCAAGATCCTACCTCAGTAACATAACATATACATTTCCTCTGTAGCAGAGATCTGCCTGCTAGCGACTTAAGTAGGAAGTTCAATAAAAAATGACTGAGTCAAAAGCTGGGGGTGGTGGTGCACGCCTTTAATCCCAGCACTTGGGAGGCAGAGGTAGGAAGATCACCATGAGTTGAAGGCCACCCTGAGGCTATATAGTGATTTACAGGACAGCCTGAACTAGAGTGAGACCCTACCTCAAAAAAACAAAACAAACAAAAAAAAAAAGACCGAGTCTATTGGGCCAGAAATTCAAACTACCATACAAGGTCATCACTAGGGTCACTTAAAAGCACTTCTCAATAAAACACTTCAGAGATATATCTACGTATGTAAAAATTCATCAGTGAGTAATCAAATAAAAAATTGGTCATTTTACAACTTTTATAACTTATAAACATAAAATTTATAAGTTTTTATAAACTTATAATCTTTATATATACAAACCTTATATAAAAGTTTTATAAACTTAGAGTTTATAGATTTAAGTCCAGAGTCAAAAACATGCAACAATATGGCAAATGTTTATATACAAAAAACACACTAATATTTATAGTATATACATGCTTTAACATATGCATATTATATCAGGAAATACTTCCCTATGGAAGTTACTTACAACAGAAATCTGATAGATAAATAAAAGTTACCCAAAGACAATAGTTGAAGGAGGGAGTTGAGTTGGAGTGGGGTAAAGTTGTCATGGGTTTAGAAAATGAAGAGCATCACTCCACACAGAGGAATACCATAAAATACATGAACAATAAAAAGTGTTGCCAGTGAAGGTATTTCAGCCACTCTTCCTTCCTATTCTTTTATCACTCAAGACCAATATTGTAATTTTGAATCTTCTACAGTAATATTTCTAAAACATAGACCTCATCTCATCATTCTTCACACAGAAATGTTTTGGTGGGTATAGCAGTTACATTGCCATCACTGAAACAAAACAACCAATTCAAAGCAGCTTATGGTATATCATTTTCCATTATAACCTCATCTTCTCTAAAAAGCATCTCCCATGTTTATGTTCCTCCTCAATTAGCATGTATAATATTACACTCTCATTAACTCTAAAACCACCTGATTTTTATCCTATATTGTGAGCTTGTCATTGGCAAGCCATAGGCATTCAATTAATACCTTATGAATTAGCTGACTTAAAATGAATTGAATTGGACTATCAGAACAGACAAACAACAAAACCATGGTGATGTTCTGGATAATCTGAACTCTGGTGTCAATTCATCACCCAGCTCCAACATTAGAATATTTAAAATCTATCTGTGTTCTTCCTCAGCTTCGAGTTCCCGGAGGTGAATCCACACATGTACAAACAACAGACATCAACTGGTGCTGATATGGGCATAGTGATAGAGTGATCAGATGGCAGTTACCGTACATACCCCATAAGCTAAGACTCTTGTCATCTCTTATACCACTGCCTTGTAAAATCCTTCCCATTTGTAACCTAACAGGAAATTTTCAATAGGATTTTAAAGAGATTTGAGTTTGAAGATATATTGAGTTTGAAAGAGATGTCTTCCATAGCCTAGTGTGTTTTGAATGCTTGGTCCCCAGCCAGTGGCAATTTGGGAGGTGGAGCCTTGCTGGGGGAGGTGAACTTCTAAAAGTGGGATTTGGGGTGTTATAGCCAGCTTCCCCCTTGCCAGAGTTCAGCTCACTCTCTTGCTGCTTCCTGCCAGCTGCTGTGGCAAGATTGTGATGTTTTCTGTCATGTTTTCCTGCCCCTCCAGAATATATGCCAAAATAATACCTTTCCTCCCATAAACTGTTTTCAATAGGATGTTTTCTTTCCAACAGCACAAAAGGTAACTATGACAAAAAATTGATAAGAGAACAGGGAGCTCACCATTCAGACACTGACTGTGTGGCTTTTAAGTCTTTTGGAACTGATTTATGGGAGAAATGTGGATGGATTTGAAACTTTGGACTAAGAAATGCTTTGCAGCACTGTAAGCAGAGCTTAGTGGCTCATCACATAAGAGTTGAAAGACCTAAATGTAGAAATAACTGTGGACTGTGGAGGCTTAGCTAATGTGGAAAACTTTGTCAGGACTGGACTATAGGCAGTGTTATGTGAAAGGCTGATTGTGCCCTCCTGGGTCCTAAGAACATAATCAAAGTTGAATTGATAATGGACTGGTGTGTTTGGCAGGGAAGCAGAAGAAGGACATGAAAGATATAAGTTGTCACAGAAGGAACTGCAAGTTTCAAGCCACAGACGACATTTTTGTTCAGATGCAATTGTTTGAAAGATTACCACCATTGAGATTAGGCAGCTATTCTGCAATGAAACAGTATGAGGAATACTGACTCTTGAAAGGAGAAGACCTGAAGGGAGAATGGAAAGGTATGTCCTTCTCAAAGTTGGCTTTATTCCCATCTAGATTAATAAATTTGTTACTCTACCTGGTACTGGTTTTGAAAGAATGAAAAATGAAGGAGAGAGAAAGTGATTGGATTTGCAATCTGGGAGAGGTACAGAACTGTTGTTGAAGTTCCTGAGTAGAGATCCTGTAAAGCCATGGCATGGAGTCACAAGGATGAACCATGGGTTGCAGTAGAGACCACTGGATTCTGGAGATGCCAGGAATATGGGATGACTGCCAAATAATGTTGATCACTCTAGCTCAGATAGATCTGTCTGGAAACCAAGAATCACAGGCTGAAGCAGTGGAATTTGGATACCAGAGATTTCATTGTAGGTCCCAGATACAGGACATGGAACTGCAAGCTTTGTTGTTTGACCTGCTTGTTTTTGATCTTGCATTAGTTCAATCTTTCCTTGCTATGCCTAATACCTTCTTTTGTAGTGGGAATGTAAACATGTAAAATGAGGCTTTGGAAGTATTGAGACTGATTTTTAGAAAAGCTGTGGGTACTTTTAAAAATGGTCAATGAATTTTAGATCATGAAATGATCATCAGTCTATGGAGGTCAGAGGCAAAATGTGGTAGTTTGAATGATTTGTCCCCATACCCTCATGTGTTTTGAATGTTTGGTCCCCAACTAGTGGCAATATGGGAGGTGCAGCCTTGCTGGAAGAGGCATGTTGCTGGGGTGTTATAGTCTGACTTCCCCTTGCCAGAGTTCAGCTCATTCTTACTTCTTCCTGCTAGCTGCTGTGACAAGATTGTGATACCCAGACTCTGTTCTACCATGTTTTCCTGACATGAAGAAACTTTTCCTTTAAGAATGTAAGCTAAAGTAAACTCTTTTCTCCCATAAGCTGTTTTTGATCCAGTATTTTGTCCCAGAAACAAAAGGGTTCAGTCTCTGGCCTGAAACTTTCATTTCTTTCTGTGACGAAGGTAACTACAATATGCAAATAAAATAGCATAAAACAAATTCATTACATTTCTAAAACCTGTTGCTAGGACTGAAGCTGACACAAAATCTAAGGCATCTGTCACTGTTCCATTTTTCATTAGCTATTCCTCATATTTAGGCCAAGTATCACTTCACACAATAATTCTGGAACAGGTAATTCATATCTCTGTCAGAGAACAAAAATCAGCTGACATAATGACTTTTCAATGTCCATTAACAAAATGTCCCCAGGGCTGAGAACATACTTTGGGGGTAAAGTGCTTGCCATGTAAGCATGAGGACCTCAGTTCAGATCCCCAGCACCCATGTAAAAGCCAGTCATGGCACTAAGCATATGAAATCCCAGCATTGAGAAGGCAAGACAGGAGGATCTCTAGAGTGATTGAGGCAAACAACCAATATTGGCCTCTGGCCTCCACTTACATGCACATGTACATATACATGCACACACATGCACCCACACACATAAACACCTATCCATGCAGTACATATATGCACATACACAAGTACAATGTGTATATATCAAGAAATTAGAAGCCAGAGTTATAAACATATTCCTTAATAAAACATGCTCATGGACACATTCTGAATCCAAAGTTATGAAGAGTTCCTGCTTAAGCACAGAAAAAAACATTGAAAAATCCATCTGGAAATTCTCAGATCAATAGAATTTTTAGAATCTTGAAGTTGTCTTTTCTGGAACATGAGGTATTGTGTGCTCCCAAGAAGGCTGAAAGGTTAAAAGAACAGACACTGGCCCACTAAGCCCTGTGTGACCCATCAGAGACCAGGTCTGGCTGTGGGGAGTCACTGTCTTCTTACACTTGTTCAGCTCCTCATGCGAAATCTCATTCACCTGTGTGTGAGTCTTTTGTCCTGAGTATGACTACACCCTCAGCTGAGTCCCTTCCTCGGCCAGCTGCTCTGTGCTGCTAGTTTGGGTTCCCTCTTACTCCTCTCCAACTTATCCCTTCTAGAAATTAAGCCTAGTGGCAGACACTGAAAAACATGGCTAAAATTTCACTGTGCTCTCTGTTTGCCCTGCCTGTTTTGCCTGTTTCAGCTCTAGCTCTTTTATATTTACCAGAAAGGCCCACAAATTGTTTGAACTACCATATGATTGCTCCCACACTCAACAGGTAGTAACTCATCCTCCCTGTCAGTTGAGTTATTTATGGAGCTTGTATAATGTAGTGGTTAAAAATGGAGGACTTCAGAAGTAGAAAGCCCTTGGGGTCAAATCTAGGTTTGTCACTCCTGAGTAACCTTGGGTTAAGGGTTATCCTCTGAATTTTAGTTACAAGTTCCCAAAAGTAGCATCGGTTGCTTATAGATTGTTTTGAACCAATGTATATAAAATTTTTTATACATACTTATGCATGGACAATTAAAAATATATTAACAATGCCAGGTGTTGTTAATCCCAGCACTCGGGAGGCAGAGATAGAAGGATCTCCATGAGTTCAAGGCCACCCTGAGACTACAAAGTGAATTCCAGGTCAGCCTGGGCTAGAGTGAAACCCTACCTTGAAAAACAAACAAAAAAAAATTATTCACATATATATAAATGTTTGTTTTAGTTTATCCCCTAAGTATATAGGTGATTCATATGAAGTTCTGGAAATTTCTGGTCTTTTCTACAAATCTACATTATCATAACCAGCATCCATACTTGCCCTTTCTCTGAGCTCCTACACTGCCAACCACCTGTCATACAAGACCATCATTGTCAACAAACTGACTGGAATCAGCAAAATAAAGTCAATGTTCCAGTAGAGTCTTGAGAAGAGGTTTTCGTTTATTCATTTTTTTAGACAAAATCTATTATGTATCTCTTTTGGTTTTCTAACCCCTGAGAGAAGGGTACTAGATTTTACTCCTTTATATGTTTAAAATGTTTATTGTTTATTTTTTATACTGCAAGTCAATGTTTGACAAGCATATATAATTTTTAAACTTTTAGGGAAAACAACATTAAAACAAATTATGGCTTGAACACAATTAAAGCTTTATATTCAATGTCATTAAAAAGTCCCATCCTGAATTTTAGATTGCCTGAAAATAACAAATTATGGTTTCAGGCTTTTCTGTTTGTTTTTGTTCCTCCTCTTATTTTCTCCCTCCATTCCTTCCTTCCCTTCTCCCTCATTTATGCCTTCATAATGCATGCTTACTTTTGTTCTCCCCTACCTTTCTCATCAACTCTTGTTCCTTGGTCATTGTCTCTTATCACGAGTCATAGTTTATACACACTCTTAGATCCCATTACTTCCTTATACACAAATATGGTAAGATAGGATCTATGAAGAAGAGAATGTAATTTTTGTCTTTCTGGACCTACATTACCCCAATTAGTGTGTGTGTGTGTGTGTGTGTGTGTGTGTGTGTGTGTGTGTGTGTGTGTGTGTGTGTATTTGTTTGTTTTTTGTTTTGCTTTTTGAGGTAGGGTCTCACTCTAGATAAGGCTGACCTGGAATTCACTTTGTAGCCTCAGGGTGGCCTCAAACTCACGACAATCCTCCTACTTCTACCTCCTGAGTGCTGGGATTAAAGGCGTGCACCACCACGCCCAGTTTATTAGTATAATTTTTATAATCCCATGTATTTTCCCACAAACTTCATAACTTCATTTTTCCTTATAGCTAAGTAAAATTCCATTGTGTACATGTACCACATTCTCATTGCCCAGGCATCTAGGTTGATTTCATTGCCTAACTGAATGCTGGAAAACGATTTTTAAATTTTCCCCCACCATCTGAAGTCAAGGACTGTTTTTTTTTGAAACTTTTCTAGAGCCCCATTTCTGTCCTTTCAAAATGAATATGCCAGTTCTACCCATCTCAGGCATGTATGTAAACTCACTGACTTAAAATATGTAAGCACACCATGGAGTGCTCATACATCATTCAAATGTAAAGCAAAGTTAATTTAGGTCATATTATGTAATCATCCTTCACAAGGAACTCCTTCTCCATGACTCATTGAGTCTAAAATTTACTTAGGTCCTTGCATATGGGAATAGCTACTTGTAACAGAGATGACACATGAAGATGTAACACAAACAATTAAATGTTTTTAAAGTTATCATAGCAGGTCTCTTCGCATGTCTCCACTTTTCTACCTTCAGCCACTTTCAGCACCATAGTCCCTCTTGATTGTACCACTTTCATTTATGTTCTCAACTGAAAACCTATTTTCAAGAAATCCTGGATTTTTATTTCATGTCAAAGATGAGTTAGTCTATTTTGCCTTGTTTTAATGTATTGTGTCAGTGGCTGATCAAGTAATCTTGAGATTAGAGCCAACCATCTACCCAAATTTCTTGCTATACAATGAAGTTTCTTAAGAGGTACTTGGAGGGGACTTCTGAGCAAGATGGTGCCCTCCTAACCACACTTCACCTCGTGGAGAAGGACAGGCAAGATCTGTGGGGCCTTTAGGGTCTGCAGGTCCTAGCAGACCTCCAGTGGGAGGGTATGGGGGAGCAAAGTAGGGAATCCACTGATTCCTACACTCTCAGGTAGCACACTAGTCCTTCAAACCCCTCAAACAGCCTCCCCATCCTGCCACAGCAGCCCCCATGCCCTGGACCAAATTCGCTCCTGCACTACATGCAGGCTCCACAACCCAGGCTAGCCAATTCAGTCTTCCCTCCCTCCATCCCATGTTTTCCCTTGACTGCCACTCCATCCTGCCGCCCACAGTGCCAGGACCAGAATCGCTCCTGCACTACTGCAGGCCCCCATGGATCAGATCCAAGCCAGCTAGCTCTCATTCTTCCCTCACTCCCTCCCATTTTTTTCTTCCCTCTTCCTGCAAGCGGGACCTCTGCCCCATCCCCATGGCCCACCAGGTCACCCATGCCATCCCATTCAACCCTCCCATCACTGTGTCACGTGATCCCACAAAAGTCCCATCCTGCTTCATAGGACCATGCAGAACACTGCAAAGTCTAAGAACCTATGGCTTCCAACCCAAACTATTCGACCCAGCAAAAAAATTCCTCATAATAGATGGTGAAAGAAAAACTTTCCACGATAAATCAGCTCTGCAATTATATGAACACAAAGCCAAACCTACAGAGAGTATTTCAGGGAATTCTCCACACAGAAGTCAGCTAACTATCCTCAAGTGCATACAAGAAGCAGATCACAATAACCAAACTCAGAGAGGGCTCATAAAACTACAAAGTCCAAAAAACCACCAAACCACATAATCTGCCACAATATAGAAGGGAGTAAATCAAACCTCACAGTTATTACCCTAAATAAAAATGGCCTTATTTCACCCATGAAGAGACATAAGCTAACAGGGTAGATCAGAAAAATGAACACTTCAATCTGCTGTCTTCAAGAAACCCACCTCATCACTAAAAACAGACACCTCCTCAGGGTGAAAGGGTAGAAAATGATATTCCAAGTGAATGGAAATAACAAACAAACAATAACAAACAAACAATCAGGTGTTGCTATAGAAATATCAGATAAAATAGACTTAAAAAGTAATCAAAAAAGACAAAGAAGGCCACTTTTTACTTACCAAGGGAATGATCCAACAAGAGGATATCACAATCATCAATCTTTATGCACCAAACACAGGTATACCACAGTTCATAAAACAAAACCTACTTGACAACAAAACAGAAATAACCACCAACACCATCATAGTCTCCGACTATGATACCCCACTATCAACAATAGATAGATCATCCAAACAGAAAATCAACAGTGAAGTAAGAGAGCTTAACCACACCATAGATCAACTAGACATAATGAACATCTACAGAACATTCAACCCCAAATCTACAGAATACACATTCATCTAAACAGCCCATGGAACCTTCTCCAAAATACATCATATACTGGGCCATAAAGCCTGCCTCCATATACTTAGAAAACTCAACATAATTTTCTGCATGATACCAGAGCACAGTTCTGTATTTCTAGAATTTAACAATAAGAGATGTGCCAGGAAATCCATCAGGTCCTGGAGTCTGAACAATGCACAATAAACAATAAATGGGAAGTGGATGAAATAAAAAATGAAATTGCAAAATTTTTAGAATTGAATGACAATGAGAACACATCATACCAAAACTTCTGGGACACAATGGAGGCAGTCCTTAGGGGAAAATTCATAGCACTAAACGTCTTCATAACAAAGACAGAGAGATCGCAAATCAATAACCTAATGATCCACCTAAAGGCACTGGAAAAACAAGAAGAGTCCAAATCCAAAAGGAAATCCAGGCAGAACTAGGCACTTTCCATATCTTTAGGTTGGAATTTCAAACACACCACCACACCTTAAGACCCATCCAGTGACACCTCCTCCAGCAAGGTGGCTGCAGATCCAAACTAAAAACTAATTAAATACTGAATATGTTGGGAGACATCTATTCAAACTACCACACTCCATATATTCAGTACAATCAACATAATTTCCTACATGATATCAGATCACATTGCCATAGAACTAGAAATTAACAACAAGAGATGTGCCAGGAACTCCATCAGCTCCTGGAGACTGAACAACACACTTTTAAATAATAATTGGGTAGTGGAAGAATCAAAAAGGAATTTGTAAAATTTCTAGAATTGAATAACAATGAGAACATATAATACCAAAGCTTATGGGGCACAATGAAGGCAGTCCTTAGAGGAAATTTCAGAGCAAAAATGCTTTCATAACATACCTAATTGGTATCTCGAGGACCGAACAATAGGGAAGATTGGGCT
This sequence comes from Orientallactaga sibirica, assembly GCA_036365145.1. NCBI lineage: Eukaryota > Metazoa > Chordata > Mammalia > Rodentia > Dipodidae > Orientallactaga > Orientallactaga sibirica. Next base: position 56,398,507 of record JAEOAD010000005.1, read on the forward strand.
GGAAGGGAGGATGGGGGGGGGACACAAGATACAAAACTGGACCCAAATGGAACAGATACCATAAAATCCTATATCCTGGAAGACAGACTAAAAGGTTGAATCCTCATCAGGGCCTTAGAGGGAGCACCTGAATCAAAGGGCCCTGAAGATGAAGCCTAACCTTAATTTTCACCTGTCTCTCTCTCTGTTCTTTCTCTTTTTCATTATCTATCTTTTTCTTCCTTCTTTTCCCTTGGTGCTGGCCTATAACTCCCAGTACCAGCATGTGGTTAACACAATGAGCTGTTGATCAGAGAGACCTGCAAGATTTCCCAAAAGAAGACAGACTTCTGTCAGAGCATTTGACTACCCACCAAAGGTTAATGGTAAGATATTATTGCTGAATACACCATATACTGTCTGTATGGAACATGGAGAGACCTGGCTAGAATCTGGAAGAGAGTCAGTCCCCAGACAGTTAGTTTGTCTAGTGCCAGAAGATGCTACATGAGCTACTGGGGGAAAATGGTCAACATCTGTCTGAGCAACTTGAGGTCTAAGCTACTCAGAAACAAACAACCTGATGTGATGCTCACCCAAGTGTACACAGCCATGGTGGGTAACCAACTGCTCTTGGGTTTGCTAACAGATCTGCTCAGTGGAAAGGAACTCATAGCTGAAACTGGGAAACAAGTCAGAATCATATCCAAATAATGAGTTCGCTCTCCAATATCAAGCTCCCACCAATCTTGGGCTACAAGAGGACCTATAGCTATTAAATTCTCTCTAAACTAACAATGGTTATCCCATTTAACTAGTGCTGACTTCACTCTCCATTGGAAAATTTGCTTCTCTTTTCCAGATGGACACATCGTACTTCACCACAGCCCCAGCTGAAACCATAGATCATTGAGGAAATGAACAAGAGTGCTGCTTTCTTGGTGAACCTGATATCAGCACAAGGGTGAAGGAGATAGACACAGAGGACATTCAACTCCTACCAAATCAGAGTTCCAGAGTCACAGAGGCTCCCAAGAGCCCATCACTGAAGTAGACTTAAAACAAACCCAACATGGCTCAGGGAAATTCACAGAAGACAGGGCGAAAAGATTGTTAGAGCCTCAAGTTGTGTCATTATGCACAGAGGCATTGCCTTTTCCCCATAACTGATGACTATCCTCATAATGTACGATCCACAATCCCCATGGGGATAACTGGCATCCCCAACAAGGGGGGTCCCTTCAGAGGGGTGGCGGGATGAGGGTAAGGATGGTGCCAACATGTGCTGTTTATATACTGAGTATGTCCATAACTAATATAGAAAAGAGGTATCTAAAAGATAACTCTCATTTAATCTCTTGTCAGAAATAATCAGTATGTTAATGACATGTTTGTATCAATAGGATATTTTTATTTCATTGCGTATAAATCAACATTGATTTAACTCATCATTTGTGACTCACACAAAACGTCAAAATGTAGGTGAGATGAGATGGATCAGTGGTTAAAGTTGCTTACTTGCAAAGCCTGATGGCCCAGGTTTGATTCCTCAGAACTCATGTAAAGCCAGATGCACAAAGTGGCACATGCATCTGGAGTTTGCAGTGACAAGAGGCCCTGGTGTGCCCATTCTCTAGCTCTTGCGCTTCCTCCCTTCCTCTCTCCTTTTCTTCTTGAAAATAAATAAAAAATATTTTAAGTTAAGTATATATTACACACCTGTCCATTTCATATTTAATGAGCATTTATGCATATTTTGGAATCATTTACTAAACTTATCCTCTACATAAGGATAAGTACAAGGTCCTTTTTTTTTTTTCTTTCTGAGTTGAACCTGGTTATTTTACTCAAAGCTTGGAAGAGAATCCTCTGTTAATTGGCACAAAATGAGATGGGATAAAACCATATGCCTTCCCCCCAAATAAATGGTTCTGACTTTATTCTACCTGAAAACTTCAAAAATAAAAAATTGCTTCAGAAATAAAAACAGTCATTCTGACCACATGAAGTGTAGAATTAATGATTTTGTATAATCTCAAATGATTATGTGTTCAATTGTTTTTCTCATTGTTGTGACAAAATGCTTGACAAAGGGCAACTTGAGGCTAAAAAGGTGTCTTTGGGCCCACAATTTCAAAGGATACAGACCACCATGGTGGAAAAAGCATGGCAACAAAAGCATGGGTGGCTGTTCACAAGTCCACAGTCAGGAAACAGAAAGAGATGAGTACTGATGCTCATGTTTTCCTCTTTCCCTTTCTATTCAGTCTTGGACTCCAACCCAGGGGATGGTGCTGTCCACATTCAAGGCATATCTTCCCTTCTTAGTGAAGCCTTTGTGGAAACATTCCCTCACAAAAATATCTAGAAATGTCTATCCTAGATGATTATAAATCGAATCAAATTTAACTATCACAGAGGCTGGGAAGTTAAAGACTTTTGTTTGCAAGCCTGCCAGCCTGGGTTCATTTCCCCAGCATCCATGTAAAGCTAGACATAAAATGGTGCATACATCTATAATTCCAATATGACAATGAGAAGCAGAGCCAAGATAATCTAGATGCTTTTAAGTCACCTAGACTGGTGCACACACAAAAGCCAAAACAAGGGTTATCCTGTCTCAAGCAAGGTGGAAGGAGAGGACAAGAACTCAGAGGCTGTCATACTTCTACATATCCACCATGGCATGTTCATTCATACTCAAACACATCCATATATATACATATACACACATTAATAATTTACTATCATAGATAGATTTTTAACTCAAAAGCTATTCTATATATGTTTTACTATGTATGAGATATTATTTAAATCACTTATTCATAATCATAAAAAATAAATTTTTCTGAGCTGGAGAGATTGCTCAATGGTTAAGACACTTGTCTGCAAAGCTTAGCAACCAAGGTTTGATTCTCCAGTACTCACATAAAGCCAGATACACAAAGTGCCATATGTGTCTGGAGTTCATGTGCAATGACTAGAGGCCCTGGTGTGCCCATATGTGCTCTCTCTCTCGCTCTCTCTCTCTCCCCCTCCCTGCTTGAAAATAAATAAATAAATATATTTTTAAAGAACAAATTTGTTTTGCCATACCATTTTTATTAACAATTTTCACGGATGAACATAATGTATTTTGATCATAATACCATTCCAGTACTTTCTTTTATTCCCTACCTCCCCCCATGTTCGTATCACATAACTCCTTCTTTTTCAAATATTTCTTCTAGGTTGATATCTTTGGGTTTTTGTTTTGTTTTGTTTTTTACCTTGCTCTGTCATCCATGATGACATGTAACTGGACCCAATATTGGGCAGGTAACAACAGCTGTTATATGAAGTCATGAATACAGTAGCCACTTTGTGTTCAAGAAGACAACATTCCCAAGCATTCTTCCCCATCCTGTGGCTCTTGCATTCTTTCTGTCATCTCTTCTGCAATATCATCTGAGCCTTGGTGGTTGTGATAAGCAAGTCTCATTTGTGCGGAGCACTTACTGTCACTTCTCAGCACTTTGATAAGTCTCAAGTCTTTCCAGTAGTTACTGCTATCTACAAAAAGAAGCTTCTCTGACTGAAAGTGAGAACAGCACTAGTCTGTGGACATAATATAAATGTTTAGAAGGCAATTTGATGAGCACAACATATCCACTTAGCCAAACTATAATAGTGGCTTTACCCTAGGACCTAGAACCTTCCAAACCATCATGCTTGGACTAGGTTTTTAGTAGAGTAGAATTGCCTTTCTAATCAGATAGCAGTTGGTTATCCTCATAAGAGTCATCCCACTGTTTCACTGGTATATAGGTCTTGCCTGGACTGCTGGTTATATAGTTCTCAAGGTCCACTACAGGATAAGACTGTTGATGATTCTTCTCCCCCAGCAGCCTGCTCAGCACCTGCTCAGATAGCATGGAGGAATCTTCCATCTCTGTTACAGCTGACTTCTCAGTATCTTAAAACCAATGAATATGCTGTCTTCAGCCATATGGTCTTACTGTCTAGTTGTGGAGGGCAAACAAGTGTACTGGCAATTAACTATATTACTTAGGGGGAATCATAGGCTCCATGACTAACAATGCCCTGAGAGGGATCCCACCCCTTTGCCATGTAATTTTGCTTAATAATTGTCTCTATGAATGTTCTATCTGGCTTTATGGAAATTAACTTAGATTCAAATGATTATTACTTGGAACCAGTAGAATATCAGACAAGTGTGCTGATATTAGAGTCAGACAACTCTTTTGGCTCCCAACTTAGTAACAAGTTGTGAATAGGACAAGTCACTAGATTTTCTGTATTTCTAAATCCTCATCTATACAATCAGAAATTTTTACAATTTATTATGCTCAGGAACATTTTGTAATATTTGCCTCTGCAGGATTTGAAAGGTAATGCACATGTGGAGTTCTTAGAGGGTTCTAGGCAGCAAGCTGTTGTTCATTAAATGTCAGCTACTACATCTTGTTTTTCTGGGAATCATGCAGGCTCTGAAAAGGAATATAGAGAAGTGTTTGTGAGAAACATAGAGGTGCTTGTTTGTGGGAACATATAAACTATTTTTCCAAGTGTGTTCACTTAGAAAGATTCAGTGAATTCTAGACATTAAAGTATGTTTCCTTGACTTAGGAGCTGTGCAAATGCAGCCAGAACTAATGCCTTTTGTATTTGGCTTAGACTCATTAGTGAAAGCTGGCTCATGGGACCTAAGAGCTCTCCTAGGGCTATGAAAAACCATAGGGAAGCAAAGGGCAGTGAAAACCAATGTGTGCAATATTCAAACTCCATCTGACAAGTACAACATCATAGGCAGGTAGTTTCCAAGAAGGTCTGTGCTTCAGAAAAATCATTTGCAGCTAGAAGTACTAAAAACAATTAGAGTTTAAAAATCTTTTTTCACATATCAGCTATTATACTTGGTGGCTTATAAAACAGTTTTACTGCTTGTTGTAGTTAGCTCCTCATTGCTGGGATGAACATCCAGACAGACACAGTTTATGGAAGAAATGGGTTTATTTCAGGCTTACAGAGTCCAGGGGAACACCATCAATGGCATAAGAAACTCACTCCCATAAATATATAGCAGAAAGACACCATCAAACAGCCAGCACCATAAACCAACAGCGAGCATGAATTACTAGAGTTCAAACTGTTCTCTCTAAACCTTTGGGCTGGAAGTCAAATACACTTCCAGACACACCTTAGGGCTGGATTCCAAAATCCATCCCCAATGACACCTCTTCCCTAGTAGGGCCCACCCAATACAGACTCAAAATTCAAGCCTGAGTCTATGGGGCCATATATTTAAACTACCACACTGCTCAAGACAACTTTTAAAATAGAAAATACTACCCCATTGTACAGATGAAAGAGTCACAGTAAGTTTAACAAAAATGTGCTGGGATGAGATTTGAACTCAGAAATTCTAACAACAGCCCCTACTTTTAACCACAACACCATAAAGTGAACAAATGCTGAGAAATAAGAGAGAAGAGGAGTTAGTGAAGAAGAGAATAAAATGGGGATGGGTGACTGAAGACAAATCCCAGTAAGAGGAATAAAAAACAAATAGTTGGCCAACTGTCAAATACTAAGAAAGCAAATATTTAGGATATTGTTCAGATTTTTGGTTTAGACAATTGGTTATAGGGTAATGTTAATACATTTAAATCATAATCCTCTGTAAAGGCAAGTTCAAAATTTGTAACCTTTAATGTGTTCCAACAATTTATATTTAATGTTGTCTTTCATGTGTCATTGTCATCCTCATCTCCACATTGCCAGTGGTCAGCTTGATGTCACATGTGCTTCCAGTACTCATCACAGGACCTGAGAAGCAGCAGGGCTGCAACATATCAAAGAAGACTGAATATGTAGAAGAAGCTGGTCAAGAAGACAAATTAAATTTTGGTGCTTTGGATGTGGTTTAATTGGTAAAGTACATAACTAATATGCAAAGCACCAGGGTTCCATCCCCAACACCTGATAAAGTGGGTGTAGTAATGCCCACCTGCCATCCCAGCACTCAGGAAGTAGAGGCAGGAGGATCAGAAATTCAAGGTCATCCTTAGTTAGGTAGAGGGCTTAGTCATTTTAGGTGAGTCCCTATCCACCAGAACTCTTGGCAAACTTAAATGTCATTTTGGGCCCCTTTGAAAGTGGGAGGAAGGGGAGGAGGACAATGGAACCAATTCTATGAATGTAAAATCAGAATAATATAAATAAAAAATATATATTGATTTAAAAAATGAGTTAAATTTTGAACAGTAGGGTTGAAGATACTGCAATATTCAGAGGCAGTATTGAGCAATCAATTAGAAATTCACAACAAAATAATGAAAACTCTAAGACAATGATAAATACTAATGAACATTATATAGTCATTAGGGTAGATAATTAAATCCCAAAATAACCATAGTAATTAACATGTAGCCTTTACTAGTTAAGCTATACTAAGCACTAAGAATACCTTAATCCTCATTATAACACACAAAACAGGTGTGCATTTGATCCACATTTTTCCAGTAAGAACAAGAGCTTTGACCCATTCAAAAACCCAGGAAGCTTGCCTCCTCCAATTTCCTCATAGGAAAAACCTACTCACATTTTATTCCCAAGTTGTACATACCAATTGCTTCTTTTTTATATTTAATTTGTATAATAAAGTTTATTTGGGAACTCTGTTGTAGTTTAATGTGTTATACATTTGCTCTCAGGGCTTAGCATTTTAAGGTGAATTTTTTTTTTTCTCAAAGCCTTAGCTGGTTGCTAAGATATGCCTGAGAATCACAGAATATTCTATTTTCAAATCAATTGCTTACCTAATCTACCTAGAAAGCTCATCAAGTTGTCTGCCAGGCCACAAAGACTAACTATATCAGTGGGATGCTCATGATGTCCTTTCAGCCTGTACATGCTACCAAACAGCCCTGAAAACTGGAAAAGGGGTTGAGTTCTTGTTCTGTGTGTTAAAATGGCCAGATGATTTAAGGGTTTATAAAACCCTAACAGAGTGTGTTTTACTAGAGGCCCCAAAGGAGGATTTAGTAGATTTATTATACATAAATAAAACAGGCAGAAAGTTTCAAAGTATTCATCTTAAAGTACATTACTATCATGTCAAAAAATAAAAGATAAAACATACATAACCATCATTTTATTTCTAAAACTTATTGTTTATGAAATAAATATATAACTGCCAGTTTGTTCAAGTTCCCTCACTCTATGCTTCCCAAAGATTATAATCTATAATCAAAGTAAGATTTTAACTTATTTTGACTTTTGAAACAAATATTAATAAAATTATGATTTAAAGGCTATGAATTGAATATTGTGAGTTCCAAAAGTTACTTTTCTTTAGTATAAGACACCCACCAGTATGTAATTCTCAGACTGAAGTCATTCATTTTTAAATTGTTGGCAGGTAGAGACAAGTTTCATGATTCATAATGGTAAACTATGATGATAAGAAAATACCTCTAGAATTAGTAATTGTCATTTTTCTTTATTTTCTCTCCAGGAAGCAAATATTATTTAAATGTTTACAGATGAGGGAATAAAATGCTTCTGAAACAAGTACAAGAATATGTGGTGACACATATTCAATTGTATTTTAAGTAAAATGAATGTACAAGAAGTTCTTTCTGAAGTTTTGGTATGTAATTTTGGAGCTAAATCTTAATTAGTGACCAGCAAACTACCTAGAGCTTACTCTTGCTAGAAGTTTCTTTGTTGGGCAAAAACAATAATCAGGCTTACAGGGCCTAAGACAATCTTTTTTTTCCTAACCCAGAGAAAGAAATAGACTCCAAGGTTGCCAGTTCATGTAGATTCTTTATGGAAACATGGAAAAATTAAGGAACAGTCTTCATACATAAGAAGGCTGAAGCTGTGCTGGGGAGATTGCTCACTGGTTAAAGGCTCTTGTTTGTAAAGCCTTCCAGCCCAGGGTTCAATACCCCAGTACCTATATAAAGCTAGATGCACAACATAGTGCATACGTCCCATCCAGAGTTCATTTGCAACAGCAAGAAGCCCTGGCATGCCCATTCTCTCTCTCTCTCTCTCTCTCTCTCTCTCTCTCTCTCTCTCTCACACACTGTCTCTCTCTCTCTCTGTCCCTGTTCTTCTCTCTTTCTATCTCTTTCTCAAATAAATAAAAAAAATTAAAAGAAGGCTGAAGCTTTAAGTCCTGATAATGAGAAAATGCACTTTGACCAACATCTCTGCCATCTGAATGTTACTGGATTGAGACTCCTTGTTTCCACCCTCGCAAATGGATTAAACTGAAGTATCTGACAAGAGAAGCAAAAAAGTATTATGCATGTTCAAGTGGGTTATTTTTAATTGTTTCATTACTTTGTAAATATTTAATTCCCAAGACTAGGACTGAAATTGTCTTATACCTCTATTTGTCTATCTTTAGATATTTGCAGATCAAGAAGTATGTTTAGCTCTAACTTGAAACTGTTGAACATATCATTTACCAAACAAAAGCACTGAATTTCTAAATGCATGGCATTGTGATAAACTCTGGTGGTGCAACAATACGTAAGTGAGCAATGATCCTTGCCTGTACTGAGTTTTCTTTGCTGCTGTGAAGACATGATATACTAGGACCGATGTTATGAAAGTACAGTGAATTATTTGGTAGCCAACAAATTTCTAATATAATTTTTATTTACTTTCCCTCTTGAAAATATCCCATGAAGTTGCTTTGAAAAGTTAAAGAAATGTAATAAATGGTTCCTGACTATGTAGTTTGCTTTATATCTTTCATGATGGGTAATTTCATCATAAATGGAATCTCTTGGGATGAAGAGATGGCTCAGTGGGCAAAATGCCCAAATGCAAGCATGAGGACGTGAGTTCAGATCCCCAGCATCCACATAACATTCCAGGCATGACAGCACATACCTATAATGCAGTGCTAATGAAGTAGAGATAGGAAGATGCCATGGGCTTGCTAACTAGATTATCTAGCCATAGTGGTGAACTCCAGGTTCAGTGAGAAATCCCATCTCAAAAAAAAAAAAAAAAAAAAAAAAGCCAATAAGGTGAAAGTCAATAGAAAAAACAAACACCCAACATCAACCTCTGACCTTCACAGGCACACACACACATATGCACCTGCACCTACATGCATATGAATATAGATATGCACTTGCATGCACACTGCATACACAGAAAAGATGGAATTTCTTGCTTATATATAATGCAAGTACAGGAAGTTGACTGACACTACTTGGTCACCTCTTGCCTAAGTCATCTCACTGTCTTGATCACCTTAACACCAAAAAAATGAATTTGCTGCTTGTCTGTTTGTCCTTCCCTTTTCCTCTATCTTTTGTTTCGCTCCCTCCCACCACTTCCCTTACCGTACTACAACACCCACTGATTACCTGCTACCTATCAGATTCTGAGACATATATAATCATCTCAGAGATGGCTGAGTATACATTTTGAAAAAGCACTCTTATTACTGTCAATCATATAAAATGCCAGATATGGTGATGCATGCCTATAAGCCCACACTTGGGAGCTAAGGCAAGAGGAGTGTGAGTTTAAAACAAGCTTGGACTACATAATGAGTTCCAGGTCAATTTGGACTATGTAATATAGTTAGTGTTGGGGTCCCCCCTAGGGCCAGCCCAGGAGGGATGGCAGGGTCTCTGCTGAGAAGGGAGTGAGAGACGCGGAGTCACAACACAGACTCCGGGAGTTGGGTGGAAGCAGGCAGAGGGCAAGCTGCTGCAAACTCATTTATTCAAGGAAGTATAGGGGGTTTAAAGGGTTTGGCTGGACAATCATTGTGACTTCTTGTTACTAATGACAGCCTGTCTCTGGACAGATCATCTTGCAGCAGGTTTCTCGTGAGCATAGGACTGTAGCTGTTGTCACACCAGGCCTGTGCAGGACGCCATGTTCACAGAAGGCTCTTCCTGGTTTCTTCTGGTATGTGGTCTGGCAAGGGCCTGACCTGCATTTTGCCATACATATCGTCCTTTTTGTTTTTATTATTAGTGACCCTGGGAGGCATAGTTCTTTGCCTTTGTTGACCCCAGGCCCCAAGGGATCATCACATGTGATGGTGCCTGTCTTAGGTTGCCCCATATCATGGGGTCTTACCCGTCATTGACTACCCACCATCCTGGTGAGAAAACCTGAGGGGTGTGGCTGTCACCTAGGAGGCATCGAGGGCCAAGTGGTCATGACTCTGTGGTGTACGAACAGTCCCAGCAAGCAAGAATCAACTATAGAACCTGAAAAAGACTGGGGTAGGACAGTTTTACAAATGAGAAATGGTGGATATGATATCATATGGTGGTCCACAAAGAGTTGCCTCTTCCCTGTAATTGATAAATGACTCCCTGTAGTAGAACCTGGTTTGTTTGGATGGCAGGCATGCGCTGAGACATCTGAAAAGGATCAGCATGATGGTGAGAATAACTAGGATTCCTGCCAGGATAAGAAGGGAGAAAGGATTGAAGAAAGAAATGTAAAGTTATCATCAGGAGAAACAGCTGCAAAGCCAATTGGCACCTGTCTAATGATAACATGGAGGTCAGCATGAATAGTCATGTAAGGGCTCAGTCTACAAGTAAGGAGGGAGTAGTTGAGAAAGCCCCTGGAAAAGAGTAAAAAGGTGGAGGCATAGAGTGTTGGGACCAAGACAAAACAATGGGAGGGGGTAACATAAACAGGTTGTTGGGTGACTGTCATGAGCTCACCCTTAGTGCCATAAATAGTAGCATTGAGCATCCTTGTAGTACGTCAATGCAGTCAAAGGAGTTGCAAAGGAACTTATGGCTGGTTGGAGGGAAGCATTACCATAAGAGGCATTAATAACCAAAAAAGCAAAGGTGTGGCTAAGGAGAAGTACTTGCTTGAAGGGGGAGGAATACAGTGAAATAGAGTGGCTAAAATGAAGCCTTGGAAAAGCATGGGAATCTGGGCCCACTGCACCAAACAAGTATGGCCTAAGAAGAATTGTCAAAAATTGTTTCTGGGAAATGGCAGTAAGGAGAAAAGGAGTTAAAAGGAGATAAAAAGGGGAATAACTTTTCAGTCCCATATCCAGATTGAAGGGCTTGACATCATCCTCTTCTTCAAGGTCAATCCCCCAGTCAGTGGCTGGACAGATGTTTCTGGCAGGGATCCAGATCAGGATCTGTGAAGTTTCTGAAAAGACACAAGCATAGCCTCAGCCCTATGTTAAAAGAGTCCCTTCCAGATATTGGTAAGAGGATCCTTCCAGTGGACTAAGGGTAAGGGCATTGTGGTTGGTTGGGATCTCCAATGTTTATAGGCAGGGGAAAGTCCTGCCTCATCAAAGGCAAGAAAATTGAGGGTGAAGAGAGCTTCCACCAGGGCCAAGTGGGATCTTTGGGTGACATAGTGGGCTTTTGCTTTATAATTAGTTCCTTTATGGTCCAGTTAGTTCTCTCCACTATGGCTTGTCCTTGTGGGTTGTAGGGGATCTCAGGGGAGTGTTTTATTACCCAAGATTCCATGAAGGATGTGAATTGGGCAGATGTGTATGCAGGGCCATTATCAGTTTTAATTGACCAGGGTATGCCCATGACCAACATGGCAGCTTTTGTCACCTTAATGACATGGGATGCCTTCTCCCCTGAGAGAGCAATAGCAAAAGTAAGCTTAGAGTAAGTGTCCACAATGACATGGACATATTTGGGGTTACCAAAGGAAGGTATGTGGGTAACATCCATCTGCCAGATAAAATTTGGGGTAAGGCCTCTGGGATTGACTCCTTCAGGCTGTAGGGGGCCCAAGAGAGATAGGCGGGGCTCATGTCTTACAGGTACAGATTTGCCAGTTCCTCCGGCAGGTAGGGCTGAAGAAGGAGCTGGTCCAGCCGGTCCTTTCTTGGGGTTGAGCGGGATGGTGAATGTTGGCGACCCAGGAAACCCTTCCTCCAAAGCACCGGAGAGAAAAACACACTGGGTTGGGAGTCTTTTCGAAGCAGGAACTTGTTTTATTGTAGTAGGAAGATGTTTATATAGCATTGAGAAAGAGGGTGGGGTCTCAGGATGGGATAAAGGTGTAGGGGCCAATATTATTTCACTACGTCAGCAGTAGCTGGGCGGAGGCAGTTTTGGCTTAGGTCTTGCTGAGTCACTCCTAAGCGGGAGTAATAGGCCAAAGACAGGTCGCCAAACTCTAGTCAGGCTCAGGAAGTTCCACTGGGCCTCGCGCCTGGGCCTCTTAGGGCCCAACACAGATTAAATATTTGCATTGGCTAAGTGAGAGCTTGGGGTATAGGGTTCTTAGGTTAGTGAGGAGTAGATGGAAACTTTAGTGTAAACATTTAGTTTGTTCTAAAGGTGGCAAGGAGGAGACAGCAATAAATTTGTCTACCTGCCAATTCCCATCAGCAATAAAGCCAGGGAGACCAGTGTGTGAGCAAACGTGCTCAATTAAGTCCAAGGTGGATGGCCCATTATAAAAGGACTTGTTCAAAGTAGCAGTAAATGTCATATTCCTGGGCTGCCTTGCGGATGAGAATCAGATTAAAGAGGGGGGTGGGGTACCAGGGCCTGGCTGTTGCATCCAGCCCTACATTAAAGGGGAAGGCAGCAAAGGGTGGGGCAAAGTGGTGTGTCAGCGAACTGGCAGTTGCCTGGATGAGTCCAGTGAAGGGAGGTCCTTCCAAGGGTAAAGAGGGGGAGGGGTGGTTGTGAGTGCAGCTACCACAGGTGGTGGTTCAGGGGCAGTCTTTTATCATTGAAGGGTTGGTCTTCCTCCTCATCATCATAAGAGGGGGCTGGGAGGGAGGATGTTTGAAGAGCCAGTTTCAGTTCCTCCTTACAGCTTTTGTTATGGGTGGAAATGACTTCCTCCATGGAGGAGCCTTTAAGGCTGGCAATTATGGCAAGGAGGATAGGAAAGAATGGGGCGCCCTTTGTGAACCTAACATTTCTTTGCAAGGAAGAGATTCTGGGACCAAATGAAAGTGTCCCAGATGTTTTTCAGACTGATCCATAGGGCTAAAACAAGAGTTTCATCCCAAAAGCTATGGAGGTCCTTTTGTTTCACTTTTAAGCCACGTTGCAGGAGGAGGGCCTTAAGAGCCTGCAATTGCAGAGTCCTCTGATGGGGAGGGAGGTTGTCCATCATGACGTGGTGGTGTTTGGGGGGGTGGGGCTATTATGGGACACTCCTGTATCAAGGAGACTGAGAAAATGATAACCCAGGTCAAAAATGATAGCCCAAAGGATAATCATGCAAATCACATCTCCTAATGCTTGGGCCAGCTGAGACATGTGGATAGAATGTTTAGGACCCATGTGTCTTGTGCTTAGTGGGGGACTTCTGTGGGTCATTACTCCATGGCTGTATGCCCACACAGTGTCTCCAGGGAAGCTCAGCCAAAGGCCTCACCTTGGTTCTGAAATCGGGTGGGTCAGACCCTTATGTGATTTTGCCAGGATGAACCAAGAGTGGAGGAGCTGACATGGGCTTCGGGACCATGTGGTGATGTGTGCCTTTCCTGCCAGGTGAAAGGACGAACAAAAGGAAAAGTGGGGAGGAGGGGGCTGCCCACTTACCCTCGGGCAGCCATCAGCACACAGAACAGCAAGGGGCCTACTCACCGATGATCAAGAAGGGGGTGTCTTGCCAACGCTGCGGAGGCTACTCACCGACAATCAAGGAGGGCGCGTCTCGCCAATGCCGAGGGGGATATTCACTGACAATCAAGGAGGAGGCATCTTGCCAATGCTGAGGGGGCAGAGGGTCCCTGTTTAGGCACCAGATGTTGGGGTCCCTCCTAGGGCCAGCACAGGAGGGATGGCAGGGTCTCTGCCGAGTGGGGGTTGAGAAATGTGGAGGCATGACGCAGACTCCGGGAATTGGGTGGAAGCAGGCAGAGGGCGAGCTGCTGCAAACTCGTTTATTCAAGGAAGTGTAGGGGGTTTAAAGGGCTTGGCTGGCCAATCATTGTACGGGGTGGTCCCCTTCTTGTGACCAATGACAGCCTGTCTCCAGACAGATCATCTTGCAGTAGGTTTCTCACGAGCATGGGACTGTAGCTGTTGTCACACCAGGCCTGTGCAGGATGCCATGTCCACAGAAGCCTCTTCCTGGTTTCTTCTCGCATGTGGTCTGGCTAGGGCCCAACCTGCATTGTGCCATACAAGTTAGATCCTATTTTAGAAAGAAATAAAAGCAAAGAGAGAAACAGAAAGATAGAAAAAAGAGAGAGAAAAAGAAAGAAAAAGTAGAAAATGAAAAGGAGAAAAGGAAGTGGGTATCAAAATGACAATAGTGGGCTAGCTCACTTGGTAAAGTGCTTTCCTTGCAAGTATGAGGATGTAAGTTCAAACTTCAGTATCTACAAGAATGCTAGGCGTTAGAGAAATGGAGACAGGCATGGGTACCTAAGAGCTTGCTGGCCAGCTAGCCTAGTCTAATTGGTGATCTCTAAGTAAATGTGAGACACCATCCCAAAAAGAGAGAGACAACATGCCAAGACTGTCCTCTGGTCACACATACACCTGTGCACATATACATGTAAACATGCACACATATGCATGCATACCACACACACATACACATGTAAAAAAGAAAAAAATTGCAAAATTTGAAATAGAATCTTCTCCTTTAATTTATCATTCATAGAGAAGCCTTAATCCATATCTTTGATAGACTGTAATTAACTTGTTTCTGTCTTTATGACCTCAAAGATGAGGTAATCACATACACCTCCATAATTCAGCCTGCTTATTGTTAGGTATCTTGAACATCAGGAAATTGTTCAGGTGATCAGTGTGTTTGGTATGCACACAGTACATGTATGCATGTTCTTATGTGTGTGACAGCATATGTGTAAGTGTGCACGTGGAGGCCAGAAGTCAACCTTATTTTTGTGAAATAGGTTCTCTTGCTGAATAGATTTGACTAGACTAGATAGCAAGTGAATCAGTCCCAGGTAATCTTCCAAGCAACAATTACTGTTGTACAAGATGCCAGGCACCAGATCAAAGCCCAGAATACAATAATGAATAGATAGTCCTAGACCTCAATTTGCTTATGTTGAACCAATGTGCTAAATAATGTAGAGGTTACTGTGATGAGCTCCAAAAGCAGATTTCCTTGATAGGATTTTAGCTGCTGCTACTTATCATTTCTGGGTCTTGAGGAAATTCTTCTTACTCTTTTTTCGTCTTCTCATATATAAAATGGAGATGCTAGCTGTTGTTATGAGGAAAATGTAAGTGGAAACTGTTATTCTTTATATACTCAGCAGTAGAAAATGAAGTTTTTACTCTAACTGAAAACCAAACATGATTTAGAAACCCTCCATCTTTCTGAATCTGTACTTCTGTAGCAAATCAGCTTTGATGTTTAACATTCATGAGACTTCATATCCACAACTTTTCACCATCTTGATGTCTCACCAAGTCTCACTTAACATAGTTACTGCAAATATAGTCTGACTGGATAGTATTTCCCTCAGTGGTCTGATCATTATGCCTCAGACTCTGGAAAATGACTCAAAGTTCTCAAGAATAGCTGTTTGCTGCACAGGTGAGAACTAGAAGCCCTGAAATGGGCCAGGATTTACTTATCCTATTAGGAAACTGGCAAGCAGACTCAGAATATAAGCCTCTTGATTTGATTTTTCTTTTTACAACATTTCTGTAAAGAAAGAACTTTCTGTTCCAAGATAGTCTAATTCTATCAGATAGACCCTAGCACTATGAAGCTGGTGCTCCTGGGAAATCTAAACACAGATCTTATTTTTAAAGACTTTCTGAAGAGTTGCACTTTATTTTCTCATGGTCTCATTTTGGGAATAACGTGAGCCAAGCTTCATTTCATCTGGTCAAAACACAGCCTTCAGTTAGAATCACTGAACTTTTTATTATGTCCAGGTCCCTACCATTAGTCAAGCCAAGTGTTATAACAAAATTAACACACAATACCCTTGATTTCCCATGGATACCTCTGTATAATGTCTTCCATTAAATATGAGTATGTCTACAGAGGCAGAAATGGGTAAATGGACATGGTAATAACAAATGATAATGACATCACTCTAACAAAATAAAATTGCCTTTAGATAATATGACAGGAAGACAAATAGACAATTACCCTTTTAGTATAAAATTGCGAATTCCTTATTCTATTAACTCTGAGTCCTGGACACATTTAATCAGAATCTTGAACTTTAGGGAAGCATAAATACAAGACAAACACATAGATTTTGAAAGAAATTCCCTAAAATCACTCTTTGTGGTGGTGGGGGAGGTCCTAGGCAAGTACTCTACCACTGAGCTATATCACCCACCCCCATAATTACTAACCCTACATTAATATTTTACACATTTATGGCCCTTGATAGTTAAAAAGCAAAATGTACTTCTATGTACCTAAATGATAATCAAGCAAAGAAACTAAACAACATTAAATCATGCTGCCACACTATGGACCCACAGCATATTAAGAATAAAATGCTCTCTCCTGCAAGTCTTGGTGTTCAATCACCTAGTGCCTTTTCCTTTAATGTAGCATGTAAATAGATTACTTTCAAAATGACTTCATAATGGGGTCTGGTGTTCTTATAATGAGGTCATCAACCTTGGTCCAGCAGCAGAACTCAGCCTTGAAGGAAACTCTTGGGTGAAGGAATTCAAGAAAACGAAAAATCCACTTTCTCCTCATGGAAATACCGAAAGCATTCTTCCTGGCTTTCTTGGCTACTAGCTGTTTCTCAGGTTAGGATTTGTCAAACAACCTTGGGGAAGTGAATATTGTCTTCTCGGGGAGGAGACAAGTCAATAATAATTGTGATTTAGGTGTAGATTTCAAAACTCAATTTTTTCTTGGAGATGATGGATTTAGTAGTTCAATTAGAATGAATATCAGTGGCTGACTTGTTCTTTTTAACACACCAAGAACTACACCATAGACAAATAAGGCATTTTAAAAGAAGATGTATGAAGACTAAAATGTACAACTCACAGAAAATGTGGCTTTCTGTTTTGATAATCACATTTGAACCCTCTCTCTCTCTCTCTCTTTATCTTCTAATTCTCCCTGCATCTACTACTAACATGAGCATGTGTGTGTGTTTGTTGATGTGTACACAAAAACATTCTACACAAAGCAGTATCAAGTTCTGACACAGCTTACTACCAAAATCATATCTCAAGAAAGAGCTAAATTCTTCCTACTTCCATAAACATGATATCAATAGAAGCCAGTGTGCGGGGTTTGATTCAGGTGCCCCCCCCCATAAATTTAGTTGTTCTGAATGCTAGGTTCCCAGCTGATGGAGATTTGGGAATTAATGCCTCCTTGAGGCAGTGTATTGTTAGGGTCAGGCTTATGGGTATTAAAGCCAGTGTCCCCTTGCCAGGGTTTGGCACACTCTCCTGTTGCTATTGTCCACCTTATGTTGGCCAGTGGGTGGTGTCCACCCTCTGCTCATGCCATCATTTTCCCATCATGGAGCTTCCCCTTGACCCTGTAAGCCAACATAAATCTTTTTTTTTCCCCACAAGCTGCTCTTGGTTGGGTGATTTCTGCCAACAATGCAAACCTGACTGCAACAGCCAGTGACATAAACCATGCAGCAGAGGGAGAGATGAGGGGAAGGTTCAGAAGAAGTGATTGAAAAAAAATCAGAGCTGTTAAGTAGAGTGCAAACTATGAAGATAAAAGGAGCCATTGATAGTTTGGGTAAGCAGATATTGAAAGAGGTTTGAAAAAGAAAAGGAAGAGCATGGAGAAAGGATCGATTATTAACAGACCATAATCAGCAATGAAGGTGGGTGTCCACAATGACCGCCAACAGGCAGCCAAGGTCATGATGAGATGTCTCTGAGGAAGACCTACTCAAACTTGGAGTTAACTCCTTCCTGCCTAAGGTCAGTATGAAACCTAGGAATGGGCTAAAGTTGAGTTCCCAGAAGGGACTTAAAGGTCTGAGGCAAGAATAGAGGAAGGAAACAAATCAGGCATGTTCCAGGAAACCTTGTATGCAGAAGATATGCATTTTTCTACGACTTTCATGTTCAATTGATGTGATTGATCACTTAAGAAACTACCCATTTTAAGACCTCATTGGTTTACAGTATTATTCTCTCAAACATTTTTATTGCAGATGTTGTTGATGAGGCTTCATTTAAGGTAAGTTTGCCACTGTATAATAATATTTTTTCCACTCTTATAGAATTTCTCTTATCTAAGCTATAGTAAACTATATTTAACTGATGCTATCTGATCATTTTGGCCTTAAAAAATAACAGTTTCCTTGCCGTACCTAGCAATACTTTCGCAAGACCCTCATAATAGAAGAAAAAGATGATGACATCAAATTAAAAGAAACACTAATGGAGAGAGGGAGGGGTTACGAAGGAGATTGGAGTTCTAAAGGGGAATGGGGGGAGGGGGGAAATATCATGCATTTTTAATGTAAGTATAGAAGTTGTCAATAAAAAAAAGGAAAAAAAATAACAGTTTCATATGGTTCACTCAAAATTTCTTTGTCAAGATGGATCCCAGTGAAGCCAGGACTCATCTCTGACTTTTCTTCTCTCTCATTCCCTTACACACCACTGGCAATTAAACCTCCTAATTTTTTTTTTTTCTTCTCCAGTATTTTTCCTCCCTCCAACTTCATTGACCTTTTACATTTAATTTGATCCAATATTTGGCAAACCAGGGCCACCTGTTTTGGAAAATGGAGTTTTCTTGGAACTATGGTATGCTTCTATTGCTACCATTTTATCTGTGGCTCCTGTCAGGCTAGAGAACAGAGTTGAGGACTTGCAACAAAAGCCAAATGGTTTCAAAACCATAAATATTTACTGCCTGATTCTTTACAGAAAAAGTTTTCAAACCTCTGTTCTAATATTAAGAACGAGTTTATAAAATATAAAAGTGAATAAGACTTCTTTCTACTTAAAACAGTAACTCCCACTGTCTTCAAGATAATGGCATGCTTTTTATAATTTCCTTTTTTCACCCAAAAGAATCCTTCTTTCTATATTCTAGTTAATGTTATTTGTCTCAGAATGCATGCTATTATGGTCTTATTTCTTAAATATATGATTCCTTCTAATCAAATATCTTTCTTCCCTTACATGCAGTTTTAAAAGGCACTAGTATGTTGTAAGTTTCCATTAATGCATGATTCTTGATAGATTCCCCCAAAAAGACCATGTAGACTTACTCACTGAAACGAGAGTCAAAAGATCTCACATTTCCTTAAGAGCAATTTTAATGCTTGCTGGTAATATGAATGATTATTTTACTTAATATATCAACTGACCTCTTTTATTTCAAAAAGTTTAGCTCTTCTTTAATGTTTCTGAGAAATATATTTATAAATTTAAATCTATGGATGACAATCATGTTTAAGACAAATCTCATTGTTAGTAAAGTTAAAAAGCTAATCCAATTTAAAGAAAAACACGTCATTTATATGCATGAAAAACATTTCACACACACACACACACACACACACACACACATATATGTATATATATACATACATATATAGACACTTTTAAAGAAAAACAGCACATGAACTTAGGAGTATTCTTGACTGAAGCTTTGAAAACATTACTAGAATGGGAGTTATTAAAGGCCTATAGACAAGTGAATAGCATGATATACATATGTAACTCTCCTGTGATGAGGAGCAGGAAATAAGAGATTGTGGCAATGCATTACTAACCTGCTCATAATATAGGGAGTGTGAACTTTCCAGCCTCACCTCCACCTGTAGACAAATTATTCTAATATTCAAGTTCCCCTTATCCTAAGTTATACCAACTCTGGTAGTACCATGTAAAGCAAAATAAAATGGGAAGTATTAAGAAGATTTAACTCTGAGGACTCCTTCCCTTTCTATTCTATAATCCCAATCTCCAGAGTATTGAATTACATCCAGTGTCAAGGTCAGACCACACAGTGTGTCCTCTTTCAAGCACCACATTTAGAATATGGCTTTGAAGAATTAAAATCACTGCAGAAGCAACTGGAAAGTGCTCATGGACATTCTCAGCTCAAACTTTCTCATCTACTTGCTCAAAGTTTAGGAATAGGAAAATTATCATTTTCCCATTCCTTTCTCAAATGGTTCTCTTCCCATATAACAACTTTCCAACATGCATTATATAGCAACATAGGATCTGAGCTACATAGTCCCAGTTGCCTTATAAAATGGTAATCCCAATGGCTGCCTGCTAAGTCTATTATAATATAGCTTTGATGGTTGAGATTTTGATACTTACAAAGAAAACAATTTATCATTTTTCCTCTTTGCACAAAATAAAACCCCCAAACATTATGTTGCAAGCCACTCACAGATTCTTACAAGATAAGTTTAACGTGTGAATTTTGTTGTAGATCATTTCATGCAGCCGTTACCAAAAGAAATTCATACAGCGGAGAAACGTCTGCTCCATTAGATTCAGCCCATTGTGTGCTTCTAATAATGTCACATATCCCAACTCCTGCGTGTACTGTTTTGCCAACATGTAAGTGAAGACATGATACCCATATCAGGATGCTCTTTGGAGAGTCTAATCTGTGCCTACTCATAATAGCTGATGTTTATTATGGAAAATATGTGTGTAAACACCTCTAGATGTGATTGTGTAAGCTAAAAATAATGTAACACTGGAGTTGCCATTCTACTGGCTAAACTTGGAGTGCAATGGCAGGGAGAAGACAAGGGGCACTTTGAGTACCACCTTTACATTCAGAAGAGAAGTATCCCTGCACCTGCTTTGAACATTGGTGTTAATCAGGAAATTCTGTGTGAAAAATGTGTCCTATTTCTAAGTGTTTGAAAACTATAGCTGTAATCTTAAATATATCACCTATAACACTATAACAATATTAGACTAAAACAGGAAGTGTTATCACTCAAGGTCAGAAGACCTTGAGAGTCTCACCTATGGCTAATAGATATTGGTAATTCTTATCACCCCTCAAAACCTTAAGTTCTTATCACAAATGTGACATTGTATTTCTACTTCTACATATGCTCCATTTGGACTAATTCTTCTTTGCTGTTATTTTTCCTGCTCCAGAAACTTTGAGCAAGATGTTCTCCCTTAAGAAATGTTTCCCAGGCTCTTCACAGAGCCAAGGCTCCTTCATCATTTGGTTTTGAGTCTATCTTCTCACAGGAGGCTTCCTTAGCCATTGAATGGTGATAAATTTACCTTGGATATTTTCCATATTAAATCCTATTCTCTTTCCATTTTAATACTTATATCCCCTAGATATTTTAATTTTCAATTTCTTTATTTCCAACTTGTAACCTCATGTAAGCTTCATGAAGTTAGAAGGGCAGTAGTTATAAAAATGTTATTAGTTCACATTTTGGATCAATCTCTCAGATTGGAACGTGTGGTTAAAAGCAAGAACTCTAATCCTGTAGACATGGATGCAATCTCAGTTTGTTAAAACTATGCATTTTAGGGGCTGGCAAGATGGTTTAGTGGATAAAGCACATGCCTGTGAAGCCTAAGGACCCCGGTTCAATTCTCCAGATCACACGTTAGCAAGCTGCACATGGTGGTGCATGCATCTGGAGTTTGTTTGCAGTGGCTAGAGGCCCTGGCATGCCCCTTCTCACTCTTTCTCTCTCTCTCCCTTTCTCTGTATTTAATAAATAAATAAATAAATAAAATCTTTAAAAAAAAAAAAACTATGTGGGGCTGGAGAAATGGCTTAGCAGTTAAGGCACTTGCCTGCAAAACCAAAGGACCTAGGTTCAATTCCCCAGGGCCCACAGAAGCCAGATGCACAAGGTGGCACATGAGTCTGGAGTTTGTTTGCAGTGGCTGGAAGCCCCGGCGTGCCCATTCTCTATCTATTTCTCTTTATCTCTGCTTTTTTCTCTCTCTTGAGTAAATAAATAAACAAACAAACAAAAACTATTAAAAAACTATGTGATTTAGGACACTTTGGCTTTCAGAATTGCAAAACATATTACATGAAGAAGGCTTATCACTGCTTATCATGTAGCATGCCTTGGTGACCTTGCATTGAACCACTTAGAGAACCAACCATCTCAATGTTTTTGAGACTGAACTCTTATTAGTTTTCCTATGATATGGTACTTTGACAATGGCCAGTTACAGACAAATCAGAATGATTTGTCAACCTACTATAAACTTACTTTTTTATTCACTGTCCTCTACTGTTCCATATTTACTATTCCATTCAGAACAGATAACCCTTTCATAATTATCTTCCATCACTAACAATAGTATCTTCTTGTCTCAAGACCTCATCACATAAGCCTCCAATTTTAGTCATAATCATTTCATGACATATATAGGACTTCCCTCAGGGAAAATGAACATATGGCTATACCCCTAAATTTTATCATTAGCCCTCCACTGTCAACCTTTATTCAACTGACTGCCTTAATCTTCTCTTACATCTCACCATTTCAGGCAAATAAAAATAACCTCTCAGGACTAAAAATTTTTCAGTGGGATTTTAACACCATGGCCAATAAATAAATCACATTCTTTAAAAATTTTGGTTTTAGTTAATTGTCATAAAAAAGAAACCCTTTTGCCCAATCTTTGGCTGCTGGTGCCTAGAAACTACTGAACTACTTCCTGAATTTATTGTTTTACCTATCCTAGGTGATTTCTGCAAATGGAATTATATAATATGGGTCTTTTTGTTTTGACCTTTTTTTTTCACTCAGCTTAGATTTTCAATATTCATCCACATGTAGAAAATTTTATTTATGCTTTATTATAGCTGGATAATATCATATTTTATAGATATAACAACTTTATTTTCTTTTTCATCCATTCATGGTTAGAGTCATTTGGAGACAGTATAATGTTGCTATGGCTTTCACATACAAGGTTGTGTTTGGACATATGTTGTTGATTTTTTTCTGGTGTATAAATCTATGAGTAAACATGCTGATGCATATGGCACATCTGTTTAATAGTCTCTGGAGTATCACACTGGTTTTCAAAGCAATGGCAATATTTTTAAATCCCACTAATAATATTTGAGGGTTTTAGTGGTTTTATATCCTTACCAATCCTTGCTTTTCTACATATTTTGATGGTAACCATGCTGATGGATATGAAGTGATACCTCACATTTATGATTTGACTTTCTCTAATACTAATGATAGGTATTATTTCATGGGCTTAATAGACATTTATACATGTTCATTCAAAATCTTGTAATCAGATATTTTTACTATGAAGGTGTAAATTTGTTATTCTGGATACAAATTCCAGAACACATGTTAATATTCCAATATTGCCCCTACTATATAGATTCTTTTGGTGTGTGTGCATGCGTGCATGTGTGTGTGTGTGTGTGTGTGTGTGTGTGTGTGTGTGTGTGTGTGTTACTGAGGCTTGACCTCAGGCAAAAGCTCTATCATTGAACTTTATCCTCAGCTCTGGTTTATCTTTTGATTTAGTCATGCCTTTAAAGCACAGAAAACTTTAATTCTGATGAAAAACAATTTAGTTATTGTTGCTAATACTTTTGGCATCATAGTTAAAAAGACACTGCTTAAATCAAGGCTATTAAGACTTACATATATTTCATTCAAAGAGAAGAGGTTTTAGTTTTTTATTTTTTACTTATTTACTAGAGAGAGAGAAGGAGAGAGAGAGAAAATGGGTTCTGTCAGGGCCTCTAGCCACTGCAGATGAACTCCAGATGCAGGTGCCATCATGTGCATCTAGCTTACGTGGGATCTGGAGAATCAAACCTGGATCCTTAGGCTTCACAGGCAAGTACCTTAAGAGTTAAGCCATCCCCCCAGTCTGAGTTTGTAGTATTATATCTTATATTAAGGTCTTTGCTTCATTTTAAGGGTTTGTTTTGTTTCGTTATTGTTTTGTTATATGCTAGGAAGTCAACCTCTTGGAGCCTTCCACACGTTAGGCATTGTGAGTGAGTGTATGAGTGTATGTATACGTGTGTGTGTGTGTGTGTGTGTGTGTGTGTGTGTGATCTATGACATGAAAAGATTCAACTTCATTATTTTGTACATAAGCATTCAGATGTCCAAGTAACATATGTTGGAAAAAAAACTTATTTACCCCTTTGAATTGTCATAGAATTTTTGTTGAAAATCATTTGATCATAAATGTGAGTAGATTTCTGGACTCTCAACTGAGGCATATGCCTTTTTATACTAACACCTTGATGACTATAGATTATAACTGTTAAGTTTTGGAATCAGGAATATTTTACCATTTAAAAATTATTTACTTATTTATTTACAAACAGAGAGGAGAGAGAGAGAGAACATGTCAGGGCCCCTAGACAAACAAACTCCAGATACATGTGCTACTTTGTGCATCTGGCTTTACATGGGTAATGGGAAATTGAAGCCCAATCATTAGATTCTTGCAGGCAAGCACTTTAAGTGCTGAGCCATCTCTCCAGCCCAGGAGGTATTTTTTTTTAATTTTGCTCTTTTTTACATTATTTAGTTATTGTAGATTGTGTTGTCAAAGAATTATTTGTAGATGTTCAGTGTAATAGTTCTGAGAGTAAAATGCTAGGAAAAATAACTGAAAGCTTCAATAATTCATAGTACAAACACTTAGTGAATGCAACTATGTTCCCATGCATGGCAATGCTATTAAATGTCATAACTCATGCCCACTAACTTCATTAGCATGAAATTCAGTTCTTTCCAACATGTTGACTTTCCAAAGAGATTTTACTGTTTTCTAACACAATACTGGGACTAGAGAGAGATACAGTTTCCCTAATAAGGTCTTCTTCTTTTGTTATCATGCTGCTACCACTTAGACATCCCTGTCCATGACACACTTATGCCCTACTGTCCACCTTAATATCCTGGTCTAGTTGACAGAGCCATTTTGCTTCTCATGCTACCATCTCAGAGGTAGCATAAGAACTGTCTGACCTACAACTTTTCCTTCAGCCCCTGTAGCCTACAGCTCTCTTCTCAGATCTTCAAGGCATTCCAAATATGACTCCAGGACATGCTCATGATAAGGTGAGAGGCAAATCCCACCTTTATCCTAACTGCATAAATATATAATGCACTTTTTAAAAATTTTTTTGTTTATTTTTTATTTATTTATTTGAGAGTGACAGACAGAGAGAGACAGAGAAAGAAAGAGGCAGATAGATAAAGAATGGACATGCCAGGGCCTCCAGCCACTGCAAACGTGCTCCAGATGCATGTGCCACCTTGTGCATCTGGCTTACGTGTGTCCTAGGGAATCAAGCCTCAAACCAGAGTCCTTAGGCTTCACAGGTAAGTGCTTAACAGCTAAGCCATCTCTCCTGGCCATATAATGCACATTTTTGCTCAGCCCCAGTCATTCTTCTATCTGAGAGCTTATTTCTGCATCTGGGAACAATTAGGTTGATTCACCTGAATATACCAAAGATCACTGATTTTATGCTTGGCTTAAAGACTCATCCAACCTCTTACTATTATTTATTTATTTGTTTGTTTATTAGCTCATTCATTCATTTAATTACAGTGCTGAGGATTGAACCCAATGCCTTATGCATGCTAGGCAAGAACTCTCCCACTGAGCTACACCCCTAGCCCCATATATCCAATATTTGATATTTTTAAAAATCCCATTTCCCATTAAATTCTTAAATAATTGTGACCTAATATTAAATTTAAAAAGGAAGATACCACATTATTCATATAGTATCATAAAACTTTTTTAAAATATGCTACATATAAGCAAAAATATAAAATATTAAAAGAAATATGTGATTGACAATTTATGGAAATTTTTAAATCTGATTTTCATTTAGCATTTATTATATTCCAGGCACTATACTTGGTTCTAGATAGGAATTATCCCATTAAGTATTCAAACCAGTCTTACTAAGTAGGTACTGTTATTACCTCACATTTATAAAGAACTCGAAGCTTACAGAAACAGATATTTACCATTCATATTGCAGTTCATAAGTGGAGAAACAGAAAAAATGGCAAGCTTGACTTCCAGAACCAACAAGTTTAACTTCTCATTTTCTTATCTCATACATCTGAGCATACATCTAGAATTAAAAAATAAAACCAGGGTTACTGCCGTATTTCACTAGTAAAGTCCTCACTTAACATGTATAAAACCCTGAGTTTGATCCTCAGCATTGCAAAAAAAAATTATATTCATCTATTTGTCCCATGAGTGTTTAACAAATTCCTAGTGAATTCCAAATGCTGGACTAAGTAAGAAAAACAACTAAACATCAAACAATATACTCATTCTCAGATTATTGCTTCAAATTATATGACTAGAAACTTATTTTGTGAGAAAGTATGTTCCCAAACATGACTATTATAAGACCCACACCAATATTACATAATAGGTAGGAAAGAATTATTTCCATGCATGTGTGTGTGTGTGTGTGTGTGTGTGTGTGTGTGTGCAGACAGATAGATAAAGGGCTCCAATATTAATTGTCTTACCCAGTGTCATACAGGATTTATTTACAGCAAATGAATAATGATTTGACATTTTAAGTGGCTCCTTTCGCTGGGTGTGGTAGTAGATGGCTTTAATCCCACAACTCAGGAAGCAGAGGTAAGAGGATTGGCATGAGTTTGAGGCCAACCTGAGACTACATAGTGAATCCAGGTCAACCTGAGCTAGAGTGAAACCCTACCTTGAAAAACCAAAAAAAAAAAAGAAAAAATATTAAGTGGCTCCTTTGTCAATATGTTAAAAAAAAAAAAAAAAAAAAAAAGAGGGCCAGTTTCACATGAAATATGCAAGCAAGTCTGAGTATAGTTTAAAATGCAATAATTGGGTTTCTATTATTATGATTCTGCTGCAGATAAATATTTTTACTCATGTTTTCCATACCCTATTTTGTTCTTGAAAAGTTTTGTATTTGCCCTCATAATAGGTATCCCACTTGTTGCCAGTTGCAACTGCATTTTCACAGTGAGCTTGCAAAGAATCTGTTTCACTAGGTTCCTGTGGTGATTTGATTCTGGTGTCCCCCATAAAATGCTAGGTTCCCAGCTGATGGAGATTTGGGAATTAACACCTCCTGGAGGAAGTGTATTGTTGGGGGTGGGCTTATTGGTATTATAGCCAGTGTTCCCTTACCAATGTTTGGCACTCTCTCCTGTTCCTAGTGTCCACCTGATGTTGACCAGGGGTGATGTCTGCCACCCTCTGCTCATGTCATTGTTTTCCCCTGCCACCATGGAGCTTCCCCCTCGAGCCTATAAGCCAAAATATACCTTTTCTTCCCACAAGCTGCTCTTGGTCAGGTGATTTCTGCCAGCAATGCGAACCTGACTGCAACAGTAAAGTTGGTACCAGAGGAGTGGGATTGCTGCTAGGCAGCTGACTATGTGGCTTTGGCCTTTTGGAGCTGATTTTAAAGAAGAATGTGGAAGGATTTGAAACATTGGCCTAAGAGATGCCTTGCAGTGCTGTAAGTATAGCTTGATGGACTATTCTGATCAGAATCAAAAGACCTGAATGCAGTAAGAACTATGGACTGTGAGGTTTGGCTAGTGAGGGTGAGAAAGACCTTTGCTTGGACTTGGCTAGAAACAGTTTGTGTAAGAGGCTTGCTGTTATGCCTTTTTCCTGATAACTTGTGTGGGTTGCTTTGCATAGAAACAGACTGGTGTGATCAGAGGGATATGTCACAGAAATGAAATCTTTGGGCTGAAACTTCTGCCCATTCAACTGTAATTATATGAGATTACAACCTTTGAGATTGAGCCAGCTGACCTGCCCTGGGGCAACAGGAAGAATGTAGACTCTTTTGAAGGGGCTCCAATGCTCAAGGAGTGTCCTGTTCTTCAAAGTCTATTTTATTCCCCCTGGATTAACAAATTGGCACCCAACCTGGTATTGTGGAGTATAAGAAATTCAGCAAAGAGAAGGTCATTGAGTTTGCAATGTGATCTTGTGTTTTGGAAATGGCCATGGCCAGTGTGAACCAGGTTTGCTGGATGCCTGCATGGAGACCTGATGGAGCCATGAGAATGAACCATGGGTTGTAGTGGAGACCCATTGGAGATGCCAGGACCATGAGATGGCTGCCAAGGAAAGCTACCAATCCTGGATGAAGTTTTCCAGGACTGTGAATAGCCTAGCTGGAGGGGTGGAATTTGAACTCCACAGACTTATTGCTGGTTAGAATTATTGGACTTGAAGACTTGTCATTGCCTACAGTTGTTGGAGCTACAGAGTTTGGTGTTTGCCATGATTCTTTTAAATCTAGTATTGGTTGAATTTTTTTTTTTTTTTTTTTTTTTGCTATACCCAATGCCATCTTTTGCAGTGTGAATGCTTATTCTGTGCCATTATGGGTTTTGGGGGGATTTTTTTGGTATTATGGTTCAGTTAAAAGACCTTGAATTATGGGGATGTTTGAACATCATTAGGATTGATAAAAACTATGGGTACTTTTAAAGTGGGATGAATGCATTACATGTTACATCATGGATGATTATTAGTTTATGGAGGCCAGGGGCAGAATGTGGTGGCTTGAATTCAGGTGTCCCCCATAAACTTAAGTGTTCTGAATGCTAGGTTTCCAGCTGATGGTGATTTGGAAATTAACACCTCCTGGAGGCAGAGTATTGTTGGAGGCAGGCTTATGGGTATTATAGACAGTTTCCCCTTGCCAATGTTTGGCACACTCTCCTGTTCCTGTTGTCCACCTGATGTTGTCAGTAGGTGATGTCCACCCTCTGCTCATATCATCATTTTCCCCTGCTGTCATGGAGCTTCCCCTCAAGCCTATAAGCCAAAATATACCCTTTTCCCCCACAAACTGCTCTTGCTCATTTCTGCCAGCAATGAGAACCTGACTGCAACTGTTTCCAAAATTATTTTATAGATGATTACAATCCAGAGAAGTGAAAGGATTTTGCCAATATTCCTCAGCAAGTTAATGCTTCCCTCTTCCTCTCCTGCTTGCCACACAGCTTACATATTTGTTAAACATTCTTATAAGCATTCACCATGATTACAAAGCAAAGGGGTCCTGATGGAAGGGTGTGGTGAAATGATGTAGTGAGGTGAGGCAAATCTTTGTACCTAAACCCTGTTGGTTAATCAGGATTTTCCAAATCAAGGGTCCTTTTCCCCAAAGTGTCTACTAAATTACAATTAGTTTAGAAAGAAGATTATATTTCATACAAATGGTATCTATTTATATGATTTTTCTTAGAGCTTTGAATCTCACTCTTCAAGTTAAATTCAGGGGAAGATGCCTGAAGCCCCACTCTTGAATATACTGTGATTATTCTTCAGTCATCATTAATTAAACCATTTGAATCAAGCATCGTCTTTCCTCCATAAAGCAGAATCCATTTTATTATCTATTTTTTTAACCAATAAACTTTATCTTGTGAAAAGCTCCTCCTTGATTTGTGGTTTATTTAATGAGACATGTGAGAACTGTGTTTTATTTTAGAGCTACATAGATGAATGGTAAGTAATCCCTGGGTGAGAAAGCTCTTGATTTAGAAAGCTAAATCAATAATTATATCATTTTCAGGGGATATTATTTTTATGAGATTCATAAATTTGGTTAACCTCTTGATCTTCAGTAGTAAACAAAACATGTTTATGCCCTTGTTCAATTCACTATTCAGAAAAAATGAAAGCCCTTAACAAAGTTTGAGAAATAGAAAAGCTACATGATATCCCAGAGCTGACTGTGGTATTGATGCAGTTTACCCTCCTACTTATATATAGGTCTTACTGTTCTATTCTTTAAGATGAACAGTTCCATTGAGTGTTTACATCTGACACAGCCCCTTTGTGACTATGATAAATCCCAACAAAGACAACACTACTTCATAATCATGTCTGAACATGGGCAAAACATGACTGTTATCCAAGCCATATAATACCCAACACCCCTATAGTAAGACTGGTAAGAGTGACTACCACTTTGCACCAATTTCCTTGGTCTTAAGTACATCTTCCTTCCTTCTCCTTGAAGCTTTAAAGATACCCAGTGTGTGTTGGTTTGAATATAAAATGTAACCCATAGCCTCAAGTGTTTTGCTTAAGTTTCCTATTTGGTCCCTGGTAGCAGAGCCTTTGGAAGGTACAACCTTTCTAGAAGAAGAAGAAGGCAGACCTTATGGTTGAGTCTAGCCCACTGGATGTTCAGAGCTAGCTTGTTCTTCTCTCTCACTCTCTCTGTCTCTCTCTCTGTGTTCCTCCCTCCTTTCCTCCTGTAGGCAGATGTGTGAAGAAGTGAGCTAGCTTCCTTTATCATGATGAAACTTAACTTCAAAGCTGTAAACTTGAAGTATACTCTTCCTCTTCCCCCACCAAAGCTGCTTTTGTCAGGTGATTTTTTTCCCCAGCAACAAAAACAAAATTGCTATGTTCAGTTGCAAGATTTGTACTTTATAAGAGTGTCTACTCCAATGCAAAGTCTCTCAGTTTTAAACCTGCCACAAAAAATGAACCCAACAATGCCAAATCCTTTTTAATGCCTTCTTAATGACATGTTCTAGTTATCCCCAGAGTGTACATTCTCCCAGGTTATGATGAGTAATAAGCCTAACTGGTTTGTCCTGTGCTCTTGGCAGGTTTTGGATGGAGAAAATAACAAAGAAAGCAGCTTTTCATCTTTTGGATTAAGACGTTTTCTTGTCTTTCAGGGCCATTTACAAGGCCATGAAACATGAAAATGCATTACCTTACACTCTTAAGGGCCAGGAAATATTTTCTTAATTTGTGTTTCTTCATTAGTCATATAGTACACTGCTTTGTTCCAAACGTAATTTAAGGTGGCCATATTATTCAAAGGACTCAAAAGCACAGCTAAGAGAATAACTGAGAGCTATATGCAAATCAGCATCCTGGCCAAAGAAACACCCCTACCACTGGAATTAAGGTAGGGTCAAAGTCCCAAATGACACTAATTTTAATAGGACTCCCTTCCTCCACAATGGAGTCTTTCTTGTTCCATCCCAGTTTTTTTTTTTAATAGGGATGATAAATTAATCACCTGTATCAGATTCTGCCTGACTCCCTGTCATCATAGCATCTTGTCTTTGCTGGTCACTCTTCATTTTCACCCTCATTTTCCAAACTTATCTTCTGACAAGAAAGCTCAGTCTAGTCTCAGGATCCAGAAAGAAATGTCACATTTCCCACCTAAGTCTTGAAGACTCTAAGAGATGCATGTTAAATCCTCAAATAAATTCAAGTTATTCTTTGCCTACTCTAACAATGTCCAAGGGAAGAAGCACTATCTTCATATGCCAGGTATCAGTCTAGTTTCCAGAAAAGTGGAACTACTTCTTTAAAAAAATGAGGGCAAAACAGACCCTCCCTTATGGACTCCAGGACCATTTTCTGCTTTTAGGCAAGAAAAAAAAAAAAAAGTTCGAAAACTGCATAGTAAATTTCTATCATCAGTCCTTCTTGGAAAAGAATTGCCCCTCCAAAATGTCAACAATGTTTCTTTGAGAAACATCTCACCCCAGATGACAAGTATCATGCCCACACAAGATGTCTGTAACCAATGATTGTATACTCTGCCAACCTCTCTGAGTAATCCAGACATGCTTTTCCATCAAATTTTACAAGGAAGAGAAAACCTATTTGTCATTTCTGCCCTTATCTTTTTCTCCTTAAGATGAAGCAAGTGGCATGGTACTTGTTGACTTTATCTAGCACCGTAATACTGTATAGTCCTTCTAAGACAGGGACTCTTTCAGGCATGTGAACTCTGTCACTGAAAGCATGCACCTTCCCAATATGTATCTTGGGGCTGGAGAGATGGCTCAGCATTGAAGGTGCTTGCCTGCAAAGCCCAAGGACCTGAGTTTGATTCTCCAGTACCCATGTAAGTCAGATGCACAAGGTGACACAAGAATGTAAAGCTTCATTTATTTTCAGTGGCTGGAGGTACTGGTGTGCCCATTCTTTATCTCCCAACAGGTTTCTTTTTGTTTTCTACTAAGTTCTGTAAGTTAGCATACAATATAATAAGTTTTATTATGCACCCAATAAGTGGCCTTGGCAATAAATGAGCAACAGGCATTTACTTGCTTACTCTTATTTTGATGAGTACACCTTCTAGTGGGAAGACTATTTATGTAGTATATTGGACTTAGAAGTACAGTGCCCTCTTCCTACCATTCCTACCATCTTCAATACTGGTTAGACTTGCCAGTTTAAGGAGGGGGAATAACTGGCAGTTATTGAAGTAAATATATATGGTGTGGAAGGTACAGAGAAGTAGAGGTGCCAAGACAGCATTCTATGGCACATATATCTGAAAAATTGAGAATATTTGAATTCAGACATATTTTTCCAGAAAACTTCTTGGGACCATCCAGGTCTTTATTAACATTGTTTTTATTCCCTGGGGTTTGTTGATCAGTCATTCTAGCCTCATTGATGAGTTGTGGATTCACCAAAAGACCCTGTTTCATAGTGTAAGGTAGAAAGTGACAAGATACTTAACATTGACCTCTGTCCTACATGAGTCACATAAGTATGTGCACCTGTGCAACACATGTACCCACAGCATACAAACATGCATTCACACATGCATGTATACAATATACACATATACCTGCAAAAGAAAAGTCTTGAGTGTTAGAAGAGTTGGAATAAAAAGCTCTTGTTTGGCTGGGTGAGGTGGCACATGCTTTTATTCCCAGCACTTGGGAGGCAGAGGTAGGAGGATTGCCATGAGTTCAGGCCAGCCAGAGACTGCACAGTAAGTTCCAGGTCAGCCTGTGCTAGAGCAAGACCCTACCTTGAAAAAAACACCAAACAAAAAACCAAAATCTCTTTCCTGAACCATTCGTTATACTTATACACATTTAACTCTAAGATTGATAAGGCTGGCTGAGTTGTACCATATAAATGATAATGAGAAGAGGATAAATTTTCCTAAAGGAATGTTGTGGTACTATTGCCAAAAGGATGAATTAATGCTAAGTCAAGAAAACAATGTGTACTTTGGTACTGTTTCTCTATGCCATGTTTTCATCACCAAATTTACGATTGTTCTCAGTCCAATACCAAGCTCAATTTACTGTTATTTTTTTCCCTGACTAAAGTTAAACTTAGCTGTTTTTATCATAATAACTATGATTTTCCTAGCAGCTGAAATGTTTCATATCAGCAAGGAAGGGATGGGGCTCAGTAGATAATGCAGGCCAGTCAAGCTTGAGTACCTGGGATCAATCTTTCCCAGAACCCATGTAAAAAGCCATGGAAGCCATGGTGGGCTTCTGTAATCCCATCACTATGTCAGGGAGATATGAGGCACAGAAAGGAAAATTTCCCAGAAGTTCAAGGCAGCATAGCAAAGAAGATCTGGAAAGGCAAGGACTGCCAGAAAATTGTCCTATGACATCCATGTGTATGCTCACACACATACACATATATATGCAAATAAATAAGCAAGGAAATGTCACCCAGATATCTCAGCTGTCCCAGGGGACACTCCTACCTAGATAAAATGATGTGTCATCCCATTCCACTGATGGGAAGTCCGATTTACTCCCTATTATGGAACATTTTGAGTTCTTATGGTGAGTCTTGCTACATATGCACCCCCAATTTTGTAGAGTTCTATGGTTCTTCTCCTTCTGATACTTCTACCTCACTCTTTACTACTTCCACATATATTTAGTTCTTCCTACTGTCACTCATTCCTCAAGTATGTTCAAAATTATTTGGGGCAATAAATGTCTGAAGAGCTAGGGTAAAGAATGAGTATGGCTAACACAGCATATGGTACATGTCTGTATTCTTGTAGTTATAAATTATCAAAATCAAAACGAGGCTTCACAAATAATAGATGGGCCGATGCAATAGAGATGACTGAATATTTGTCCTTCAATTGTGACACAGCTATATTCAAAGAATAAACATTGTGAGTAATCTCCCTCTCTCAGTAGTCCTTCCATCCACAGAGCCTGCCTGAGTATTGATCATTGTGGGTCCTCGCTATTTCTGGGGGTCGTTGGCCACGATGTCCTGGGTGCAGGAGGAGTTGAGGGGAAGCAGGGTCTTAGAGCAGGTGAGTGTGATGGGTATTGAACCACCTGGGAGGCAGTCTGATGGATAGCATACTCTTGTTTATTCAAAAGGGGAGTGGGTTTATAAACACTTGAGAAAGGTTGAAAAGGTACATACAGACTATAAAGTGATTGGATACATAGGTTTATGGGTTGCTATCTAATAGGTTGGAAGGCAGAAGTCATGAGGGAGAAGCTGCAAGGGAGATAACAGAAATGGCGGGAAAAGCTACATAACTTCAGCCACATATTGGATGGCTACAGCTGCAGGGAGACTGTTTATGAGCTACATGACTTCAGCCACATCTTGAATGGCTATAGCTGAAGGGAGACTGTTTATAAGGGTCTCTTGGGAAGCTAACCACAAGGTCAGGAACTGTGGGGGAGAGCAAAGCCTGACTATGGAATGATCTGGTGCTTTTGGGATAAGGGGGGAGGTCCTGTTGGTTCTGCCCACTCTGGGTGAAGATAGGGCACACTATAATCTTGGCGGAGGGCAGGGAGGGCCAGCTCTGTTGCTACAGTGGATTCCTGATGATAAGGCCAGATGCAACACCCACAGCCCAAGGTCCCCGGCCATGTCCAATAGCCCAGGCCAGCTTCCTCACAGTCCCAGCCCATGTTTAGCCATGCCCAACAGCTCACCTCTGAAGTATTCACAGCATCCACCTCAAAATAAA
Organism: Orientallactaga sibirica; assembly: GCA_036365145.1. Lineage (NCBI taxonomy): Eukaryota > Metazoa > Chordata > Mammalia > Rodentia > Dipodidae > Orientallactaga > Orientallactaga sibirica. The sequence continues at coordinate 56,433,205 of JAEOAD010000005.1, forward strand.
TTCAATTGCCAAAGATGATAGTCCAAATACATCTAAACCTTGTGTTCCTTTTCCATTCAGCTGCTTCTGGACTGGATGCCTAGGGAAAGCATCATCAGGACAGTGGGAGGAATCTCTGGTCAAGATAGACCAGAGTTTAACCATGAAAGTTGTTACATAGCCCTTCCAGACATGAATTCCTGGTTTGGACAGGTTTGAAGCTCTTGTAGCTTCACTTATCCAGAAATAGCTAAAATAATAAGGAAAACAGATCTATGAACAATAAACTTGCATATGCAGAGTGTTTTGTGCACTCCAGACACTGTTCTGATCATTACCTCACAAGAATCACAGGTCAGTGGGGATGTTAGGAGACTAGAAGCATTTGTGAATTGTTGGTCTAGAGAAAGGATTTCCATTGAACAGCTTTTACAATGATTTGTAAATATTTTGTTTCCTTCTAAACTTGAGATAAGGTGCCCATTTTATAAGTATTTCTAGTCCTCAAAAGATACTGTGAACTGAAACTCCCAGGAAAAAACTTCATTTGTGTTAAAACGTCTACAAACTGATTGCTTAGAACTTCATTGATTGTGGAAAGCTTAAATATTGTACATATGGCGCTAAATTGTCTCAGGCTATCTTTATCCCTCTTGAAGACATTTGGTGCCCAGCTTTGTGTTTGACCTGACAGCCATCATTGTATTAGATAAATTCCTTTGTAAGACACTGATAACTAGTTTCCACCAACCCAAAGGCTAAGAATGTCATCAGATAGCATCTGTGACAGATAGTAGAGATGTTCTACTTTCCTATAATCCAACTACCTGATGTTTCCACAAATGTATTTTTTTAGAAAAAAAAATTTATTCAACTAAAAATAAAATATTTTATGTAATTTTCATTTTAAAGTACTTTTAAAAATAATTTATATATATTTAATTATTTTTATTGACAACTTTTATACTTACATACAAAAACCCCACCTGATATTTCCCTCCCCTCCCCCCATTCCACTTTAGAACTCCAGTATCCATCATATCCCCTCCCTCTCTCCATTAGTTTCTCTTTTAATTTGATGTCATCATCTTTTTCTTCTATTTTGAGGGTCTTGCAGAGGTATTGCTAGGCACTGCAAGGTCATGGATATCAAGGCCAATTTCTGTCTGGGCAGTTGCATTGTAAGAGTTCATACCCTTCCTTTGGCTCTTCCATTCTATCCGCCCCCTCTTCCGCAGTGGTCCCTGAGCCTTGGAGGGTGTGACAGAGGTGTTTCAGTGCTGGGCACTCCTCCATCCCTTCTTCTCAGCACTATGTTACCTTTTGGGTCATCCCAGTGGTCATTGCCATCTGAAAAGAGAAGCTTCTCTAACCAGAAGTGAGAGTAGCATTAATATGTGAATATGAACATTTAGTGTAGTGCTTTCAGGGCAGCTTGGTGGGAATAATATATACATTTAGTCAGACAAGAGCAGGCTTATACCCCTATGGTTCATGACCTCACCTACCATAGACTTTTACTTAGGTTTTTCAGTACCAGCTATGTATTCCCTCCCGTAGAGAGGGCCTTCAGTCCAATTATGGAGCAGTTGGTTACCCCAAAAGTAGACATGCCACTATTGCACCCATTCAGTCATTGGGCCTGTCTGGCAAACTTGAATATTCAGTGTCCATTGTTTTCACTGCTGATGACTTCTGTCTCCCATACGCTGAGTGCAATGCAGCTCTTCCCAGCTTTCAGTTGGCTGGTCTACAGGGAGAAGGTTTTCTGCTCCACACCAGCTTGCTTTCTCAGTGACCTTGCCTCTTAGGCAAGGGATGTCTTCAGCAATAGGGTCTTACTATCTGTTTCTCAAGGGAAACCAAGGGCTTGGCAAAAGCCTTTAATGTTGTGGAGGCTACTGGGACCTCCTTGGTCAAAACTCACTGGAAGGTATCCCATCCCAGGTACTGAAAATTTTCTAGTAACAGTCTACAGCTTCTAGATGTGCCCTTATTCAAAAAAAGTAATTTTACATAAGTCTTATTCACAATATCTTGAATTTAGATTGACCCTCCCCCTGCCCTTCTTTTATGCATTCTCTCCCCCTGGCCTCGCTTAGGCCATTCCCCTCTCTGTAATCAGTTCTTCTACTTATGTGCATTACCATACACTTAAGTCCTTCCCTTTCCTCCCTCCCTTATAGCCTTTTAAAAGTACTGTAATTTAGAATTGGGGACATGGATTGGGCTAAAGGTGACTGCTTGCAAAGCCTATCAGCCCCTGTTTATTTCCCCAGCCACCCACATAAATCTGGTTAGGCATTTGTTTCTTGACAGCATGAGACCCTGGTGTCCCACACACTACACCAACCCACTAACACACACACACACACACACACACACACACACGTGCAAATAAAAAATATCTAAATCATTTTGACTTGTTACTTTCTTTGTTCTATTACCTATTACCATGTTGAGACATTGTATTTGGGGTAACCTGAATCTATTTTCCTGGGCTATGGTTACTCATTCTTGTCTCCAGAATAAACCGTCTCTTATTTCTTTTGAGGTAAGAACTGTGCTTTTGTATCAACATTGCTTATCAAATGAAGGAATATATTCATTTGAAATAAAACATTCAACTCTTGGGCTGGAGAGATAGTTTAGTGGTTAAAGCACTTACCTGTGAAGCCTAAAGACCCATATTTGATTTCACACCAGATCCCACATAAGCCAGATGCACAAAGGTAACACAAGCACAAGGTTGCAGATGCATACTAGGTGGCACAAGCGTCTGGAGTTCAATTACAGTGGCTGAGGCCCTAGTGCACCAGTTCTCTCTCTTGCTCTATCTAAAATGAAAATTCACCTCTTGGTGTGGTGGCACATGCCTTTTGTCTCAGCACTCAGGAGGCAGATGTAGGAAAATGGCCTTTGAGACCAATCTGGATGACAGAGTGAGTTCAAGGTCAGCCTGGTCTAGAGTGAGACCCTACATCAAAAAATCCAATAAAATAAAATAAAAATTCAACTCAACTCTGCCAAAATAAACTTTAATGAATGTGTTCTGTATGGTGCCAGGCTCTATACTAGAATGACAGATTAAAATATATTGATGTGAAATTTTTGGGTCCAGAGAGGGAAAAGATCCCATAAAGATGCAGATCTCAAGCCTGGGAAGCACATCTTTGGATCCTTGTCCAATATAGTAAAAAACTGAAAAAGTGGACTCATAAAAGGATAAATTACAAATTTATGAGATTTATTTTAGGGAGAGTTAGGATCCAGCAGGAGGGCTAGCACGGAAGTCCAAGCCAAAATTTGTTCTCACCCTTCCCAGCTTGACTGAGAAAGGGTGGAGGAGATGAAAACATCCCCTTACATTGGGAAAGAACTAAAAACTTACCAAAAGAGCTAGGTCCATTAGGCAAGGAGAGAGCCAGGAATCAAGAGAGAGAGATTCACACACATGGTTTATGAGATTTATATAGACCAAACATCCAATGAGGATGAGCTTCATCATCAGACTCAAGTGTGTAAGGGGGGGACTTGATTGGTTGGTGGATTCAAGAGGCTGATTCAGGAAGGGCCAGCCTATAAGTGTACAAAGCCTAGGAAAACCTGAAGCAGCAGCAGGAAGTTGTTACTGAAGTTGATGCTTGCATCTGTCTTGGATAAGACTGGATCAGACTTGAGTTCTAGTCCTGCCAGGGCAGGTAAGGAGGTATCTCCATGGGCCTCTGTCTCTGGCTGATTACCTACAAAAAAAAAATAAAAAACTGCCTTTCTCCTATTCGGTATCTACATCATTCCTATTTATTTTTATAGCAACCTAGGAAATAGAAAAAAAGGCAGAATGTGGTGCCACATATTTTTATTCCCAGCACTCAACAGGTAGGAGGATTGCCTTGAGTTCAAGGCCAGCCTGTAACTACAGCATTAGTTCCAGATCAGTCTGAAATCTTCGAATGACACCCTACCTCTAAAAAAAAACAAAAAAACACCCCCCCATAAAAACCAAAGTCTCACTCTTATTTGTTGAATTCTAAATGTAATGTTGATAGAAAAAAAACATAAAAATACAATTTTATCTCCACTTATAAAAAGTGCAATATAAAAGTTTGGATTAGCCGAGCATGGTGGCACATGCCTTTAACCCCAACACTCGGGAGGCAGAGGTAGGAGGATCTCCATGAGTTCAAGGCCACCCTGAGAATACAGAGTGAATTCCAGGTCAGCCTGGGCTAGAGCGAGACCGTACCTCAAAATAAAAAAAAAATTAAAGTTTGGATTAAGATAAAAAGTACATGAGTATAATGAAGTTTTGTTTTTCCTCCAGTGCTCCAACTCAAAACACTTGATTAATCCCCAAGCTTTATAGCTAGAGCTGTGACTGCCTACGCTAAGGTAAAACCTAGGCTGTTATGTGTTAGTTGGGAAAGAAGGAAAGATCATTTAGGTCTGGTATTAAGAAAAGAATAAGTGGAACCTGGAGTCTCCTGTAAGCCATGTTTGGTTCTCTTCCAACAGCACAGTGGACCCTATGTCTTACCAAATTTACTTTAAATGGCTCCCACGCACCTTAACTTTGCTTTACTACCACTCCTATGGTATCTGCTTACAACTATTTGTAGCAGATACCAGTCACATGTATGTAAGAGGATATTGACTTCTGGATTTCAGTCCAGTTTTGTGAAGCGGTGGAAGTTAATTCTCTCTGAACACAATTTGTTGCCTATTACACATAAAACCTGATCTCTAATGGGGCAGTCATGCAAAATTATCAATCAGTGATGTGACAAAGCTTGGAATATAAGATACTATGAATTACATACCTGCGTACACAGGTCCCCAAATCACAGAAAGATTTTTTATTTCATTTATTTATTTGAGAGCGGGAGAGAGAGAGAGATGGAGGCAGATTAAAAAATGGGTGCACCAGGGCTCCAGAAGCATGCTCCACCTTGTGCAGCAGGCTTATGTGAATATTACGGAACATAACCTGGGTCCTTAGGCTTTGCAGTCAAGCGCCTTAACAGCTAAGCCATCTCTTCAGCCCCAGAAAGATTAATCTAAATTAACATCTTTGGTTGCACCGCCACCGTCAGTCCCCCCACCCTCTCCTCCATCTCCAAAAATATAAAGTTCTCTATTTAGTGGAATAAATTATGGGAAAAAAATGTTTACTGGAACCACAAAAACAGCCCAACAGCAACGCGGCAAACCTCTGGTTCTACGGTGTCCATTCGGCTTTTCGCACTTCCGGCGAGGCACCTGCGCTTCACAAGACCCTCGGGGAGCCCTAAGGAATGCCACGCTTAACATGGCCGCCGTGTCCCTCCGGACACGCATGCACCCTGAACACTGAGGGCAGGCGCCGCCCAGCCCCGGAAGAGAGCCCTCCAAATGCCACGCTTAGCATGGCCGCCGTGTCCGTCCGGGCGCACACGCCCCGTGGACACTGTGGGAAGGTCCCGCCCAGGCCCGGAAGAGAGCCCTCCAGAATGCCACGCCTAACATGGCCGCGGTGTCCGTCCGGACGCGCACGCACCGTGAACACTGAGGGCAGGCCCCGCCCAGCCCCGGAAGAGAGCGCTCCGGAATGCCACGCTTAATCTGGCTGCCGTGTCCGTCCGGACGCACACACACCGTGGACACTGCGGGAAGGTCCCGCCCAGCCCCGGAAGAGAGAGAGAGAGAAAGAGAGAGAGAAAAAGAGACCTCCGGGATACCACGCTTAACATGGCCGTCTGGACGCGCACGCACCGTAAACACTGAGGGCACGCCCGCCCCGCCCCGTCCCGCCCCGGAAGAGAGCGCTCCGGAATGCCCCAGCGGAAGCGGAAGCGCTTCGGCGGTGGGGGCCGCGGGAAGTGCCTGTGGCGTTTCTCCCCCAGTCCCAGCCACAATAACAGACGGAGGGCTGGCGTAGGTGAGACTGGCCCGGGTCCCGCGGGCCCGGAGGCGGGAGGCAGAGCCCGAGGGGCGGGGCGGCGGCCGGCCGGAGGGTCGGGGCTCTGTGGCGCCCGGGCTCTCCGTCTCTGGACCCTTGGGTCTGGAGTCCCGAGGGAGGAGGGTAAGACTTTGTAGCCCCTGGCCTTGTAGGCCCTGCGAGCGCGGCGCCCAGCCTTCCCCGGCCTCCTTTTCCTCAGAGAAACGGGAGATTGGAGTGGACTTGGGGACCTCCCCCAGCCCTCGTTACGGCGTCACGAATTCCACGATTTTAATGTTGAGTTGGGCATAGGCCAGTAAATTAAGGGAGGTCTGCATTAACCAGCTGAAGAAATGGCTCAGTAAGATGCGTGAATACATCTTTGAAACGCTGCCACGGCTGGAGTCAGGAGCTCTGAGTTCGAGTTTTACTTTGTTCACTTTGTGACCTTGTCCCGGTCCATTCCCCGCCGTGTGCCACAGTTTGCTTATTCTGACCTGAAATGCATGCCCTTTCTGCCTCCTGTATAGCCAGGGGTTGTCTGATGAAAGATGTGCTCGGTGTTTCTTTCCAGATACCAAGTCAACCAAAGACATTCGGACAGTTAAGGAAGTTCCTTATGTATTGGAAAGCTTTTTCCAGAAAACTTTATTTTGTAAATCTAAACCACCAGTACACATCACTCCAAAGTGAAAAAAGAGGGACCTTAGTTTTTGCCAGAAACTGTTGTTTACTTTGAAGGTTCATTGTAAGCATAAACCTCCTGGCTTTGAATTTGGGGTTTCTCATTTTGTCAAAAGAAAGTGTTGGATTAGTTGGTAGCTCTCAGTTGCCTTTCTCTTCCCCCTTCCCTCCCCGTCACAAACTAGAAGATAAAATAAAGCTTCTGTAAGTTGTTGTTATTATTCTGGAGGAGGGAGAAATTATTGGGATATAGCAGGTACATATTATGTAATTATCAATTGAAAAATGTGTATGCTTGTAATTTTTAACTTTTATTTGAGAATTAATGCTTTAAACAATCAGCAAAGCCCCATCACTCACTTCAAAATTTGTTGCTACAGAAATGATATGTTCTACCTGTGTGACAGTAGAGAAAGATACTTCACCATTCAGATAGTCATTTTGCTCTTTCTTACTTTTTTTTTGTAAAATGAAGGGTTGAACTAGATTCCTAAGTCCTTTCCAACACTAATTCTGTATTTCAGGCACCCCTCCACTTTTTAAAATCAGTAGTGTGGTGGATGTGTGGCAATTTTTAGGCAAGAGAGTACAAAGTAGGCAGTAGGTATATAAAATGTTCAGTTAATATTAATTAGCTGGCATGCAAAATAACTGACCTAAGCTGAAGCCAATAGAACATAAAGACATTAAGAACCTGAAGGGCTGGGAAGACCTTGGCTTTATAGGATCATTGAGGGCATTGGGGTGCTTTTGTGGGAAAGGGCTCTTGTTTTGCTTGGTTTTGGTTTTTGAGGACAATAAAATGTAATTTGACTTATAATGAGTTGAAGACTGAGGTAATATGCATGGTAGAATTTTTTCCAGGAATATCATCCTCATGGGGAGGCTTTGTTGCCATCTTCTGCTTAATAAATACTAAATGAATGATTGAAAAAAGGATAGATGGATGGATGATTAGACACTAGTCATCAAGAGGAATTGTTTCCAGGGAGTTGCTGTTAGTTGGATAAATGCTGAGAAATTGATTTAGAATTGTGAAAAAAGTGTAAGAGATCAGAGATTCCCAAATTTTTGGCTAGTTTCAAGAAAAGTTAGTTTATCTCTTCCCTATGAAGTATTAGTTTAAAAAAAAATTGAAAAGTTAAAAAGAAAAAAAAAATGTTCCAAAATGCCTAGTTTGAAGAGAAAAAAAGTAATTAGAACAGCCAGTCAGGGATAAACAAAAAATATTGGCAGGCTAGAACAGTGTAGGAAGAGTTTCCGTTGTAAGAAGTTTAGGGAGTAAAGGAGTAGAGATAATATTTTTATAGGAATCAGTGCTATTTATTTCAGAATAATGAACCATAAGTTTTAAAACATTTGTGATGGATTAAAAGAACTTGATTTTACAAGCAAGGAAATGTTGAAGCATTAAGGCTTAAAAAGATAGGCATATAGCCGGGCGTGGTGGCTCATGTCTTTAATCCCAGCACTCGGGAGGCAGAGGTAGGAGGATCGCTGTGAGTTCAAGGCCACCCTGAGAATACATAGTTAATTCCAGTCAGCTTGGGCCAGAGTGAGACCCTACCTCAAAAAAAAAAAAAAAAAAAAAAAAAAAAAAAAAGATAGGCCTAGTTTCAGGAACAAACCAAATGTAAGGGGGTATTACACTTTCCTTGGGATGAAGAGTACAGTTGAATTGACAGAACTACAGAAGAGTAATTCTATTTTTTTAAACTGAGTTTCTGTGTTTCATTGTATTAATTTGTTTATATACAGGGTCACATTGTACCAAGTTGGTCATAATGTTCCAAGTGCTATTGCTGTGTATCACCATGTGGTGCTGGGGTTCAAACCCAGGGCTTGATGCATAGCAGGCAAGCACTCTTAGCAATTGAGCTACCTCCCCAGCCAAGAAATTGTATTTTTAAAATTTATTTATTTATTTATTTATTTGAGAGAGAGAATGGGCACATAAGGGCCTTCAGCTGCTACAAATTAACTCCCAAAGCATGCACCACCTTGTGCATCTGGCTTATATGGGTCCTGGGGAATTAAACCTGGGTCCTTTGGCTTTGCAGGCAAGCGCCCTAACTGCTAAGCCATCCCTCCAGCCCAAGAAATTGTATTTTTGAAGAACTCTTGTTTGAAGGATACTGGCAAACAGCTGAGGCTTAAGAATGTGCTTGAGATGCCAGGACAAAGGGAAGCTTCCTGTGGCTAAGGTCTGGTAAGTAGGCAGCTGTGGAATGATAATAGGCTACCCAGATGGCTATGGTCTCCTGTGTGGGAGCCCAAATTAGATTAGATTTGTGCAGGAGGGTGTGGTCAGGGGCAGTCCTGATAGGAGCATCCTGAAGCTCATCTCCAGGCATTGGGGCATAGCTCTGGAATGCAGGGAGACAGCTGCCCTGGCAGAGTAGTAACATAATGATGGAGTGTTCAGTGTTGGCTGGGCGGTCCAAACACGAGTTCTGACATACTTGAGCCAAGTGACTTTATTGGTTCTGTTTGTCCATCTGAAAATTAAAGAGCCAATTTTGGATAGAATCTATATATTTTTGTGAACCTGTTGAAATTCTATTTGTAATGAGACCAGGAAAGGATATGCCACTTTCATCATATTCTCAGATTTGTTTGTAACACACAAAGTGTTTAATGTTCTGGGATTAGAATTTTATCAGACTGATAATGCTGTTGAGGTTCAGATCCTAAGCCTCCAGAACTTGCTGTCCCTGGAAACAACACATAGTTCTCCAAAATACATTCTTCATATATTTATATTTGCCTGTATTTTATACTGTTATTTATATCTGCTCCTCACCCTCAGGATTCCTCTACTAGGCCTTCTCCAACTCATCAGCCTGTCTCTGCTTTTGGCAATTGGAATTGTCTTAAATTCCAACTGAAAATTGACTTTGAACCTGCTATTGCCTTAGACCTTCCAAACCTTGCAATTTCTCAAGTGAAGGCAGAATGTGCAATGGTACGATTTCAGAGGTGGGAAGAAAGGAACTAAAGCTGGTTGTGGCAGTTTTCTCCTGTTTTTACTTGCTTTTATCCCTCTTACCACCGAAAGGAAAAAACAGTTGAGACACTGTACCCTCTTGGGACTCTGCATGAGTTGGTTAATGATGGGGAGAACAAGGCCCCTTTCCTCAGTGCTAGGAATGAAATGCTCTACGTAGCTTAGCCAACTTTAGGTGAAGAAACTTTTTGTCCAAGATTCAGTGGGGTTAGGAAAAAATTAAAGGGTCCTTCAGTGAGATTTGTCAATTTTTTCTTTCTTCTAACATTTCTTACTGGATAGGAGAGGGCTGGTGAGGCTTGATTAGAAAGATCTCCATCCACCAGAGCAGAATTTCTTATAGGCCAGATATTTTTTCTTTTTGCTGTGTTTTCTTAGTTTTAAAAGAAAGACCATGAAAACTCCCTTAACAGGACCTAAAATTCTCAAACAATTGAGGAAAAACCTGAAGTAAAAGGAAAAGTTTGCCACTTCTCTTCTCGGCCCCATTGGTAGCCACTGATAACAGTTTGTCATACAGACAGGTACATTTGTCCTTTTGCCAAAGGTGGTTATATTTTAGACATATCCTATGTCTTGTTTTTTAAGAAACATGAATTTAGAGGAATGTTTTTAAAGATAGCTTTTGCTTTAGCATCAAGTATGATGTGGCAGTCATTTATTCAGTAAGGTACTTATCCACAAGTCTAAACTGTGCTGGGCTTTGTTGTAATCATGAAGATACATTGGTGGGCATCATTTAGGAAACCATTGCAGTAGTTTAGATGAGGGTTGATAGAGTCTTAAAAACCTGTGGGAATTAATGTCAGAACATTGAGTAACCATAGGAAGTGAGATCCTGAGTGTGTTTAGGGTGGTTAAGGTTTATAGAGAACTGCAATTAAGGGGGGTGGGGAGGAGGGATGGAGGGAGGGAGGGAGAGAGAGAGAGAGAGAGAGAGAGAGAGAGAGAGAGTGTGTGTGTGTGTGTGTGTGTGTATTTCAGAGAGAGGGAGAGTGGGAGGTTTGTACTTGTAGTAGTTGAAGACTTGGGATATGGACACGTGGCAAATAAGAAGAGGGCTTTCAAGTGAACTGACAAAGGATACCAAAGAGTGACCATACAGGAGTGAGTCAAGAGGATCAAGAGACCACCACTTGGACCCAAAAGAGAAGTGGTCAGAAGCACCTCTACTGACAGATAAGTCTTATGGAGGGAGCACTGGCAAGATGCCATTGGATTTGATGACTAGAAGTTCCAATGAACTTCATACCATCTTTAGGAGCTATCATAAGATGGGCAGAATTAATTGGGGAGAGGGGCAATAAACAGGGAGAGGCTGTGATCTAATCAAAAAGTGGTGTATTTATAACTTTTTCATAGTCAATTCTAAATATGAACTATATCTCCAGAGATCTATTGGCCAGAATATGGTGAACCTCCAAGAAAGCCAAAGTGAAAGTTACTAATTCACTGTTCTAGCTTGTGTGCAGAATGCATTATAGCCTTATTGCCAGATCCACATAGAATTGACACAGATCCACATAGAATTTTATTTCTCTGCCTTCCTAGACTTCAGCTGGTCAGGACCAACCAATTTAGGGGTATGATTAGGTTATGTGTGGGGTTCAGGGAGTGGTAAGCAAAAAGTAACGGCAGGCCACAAAATTGCCCTGAGGGAAGATGAAATCAGAACACACATGCATAGCCAGGCACACTAAATAGGAGGATTCATTTGCTCCCATTTACTGCTAAAGCAGAGGAACCCTGGGAAGTATACCTAAGTCAGTATGTGGTACCCTTCTTCCTCCCTGGGGTTCTGAGCTCTCCTAGTGTATGCATTTGCACTGTTACTGCCCTGTACTTGTCTCCCAGCCTGTTGAGGATTAACAACCCTACTAACAGCCTTACTTCTCATCCACTGCACCCCAACATCTTGGCTTTGTTTCAGTTCCTTCATCCCTTAGCTCTTCTCCTGAGTTTAGCTCAAGCTCTTTATACCTCCAAGAATGCTTTCCTTCCTTGCCTACTCCTTTCCACTGGAATTGTTGATCTTCCTGCAATCATCAGTTCAGTTTTTCCTTTTATAGAAACCTGTAGCTCCTGTGCTATATGCTACTTTCAGACTATGTTTACTTTTTTTCCCCTGAGGTAGTGTCTCACTCTAGTACAGGCTAATCCGGAATGCATTCTGTAGTCCCAGGCTGGCCTCAAACACAGTGATCCTCCTACCTCACCCTCATACCTGGTTATGTTTATTTTCTTTATACCTCTTATCTCAGTTTATATGCCTCAGCTCATTTACATGGTTAATTATCTGTTTCCTTGCTTCCAAGATTCTTTGTTGGCAGTGCTTAACATACAACAGACATTCAGAAATAAGTATATACAGGCAATGTCCAAATTAATGAATACCCCAGTGAGCCTTCTTTCCTTTGTCAGTCCACACCACCTCCTCCATCTATATTGCTATTAATGCTGGAGAGATGTTTTTGCATATGAACAGTTCTATATCTGGACCACCATCATTAAAATATTTACTCCTAGATAGTTTGGCAGTTTGGTGTCACTCCCAAGTACCAGTATGCAAAACAAAACATACCCTTCCTACTTTTTCCTTCCTCCCTTTCCCCTACTGAAAGACTTTATTTTAAAAGCAAATGCATAGATAATATATACAAGTAAGCTAACTTATTAATATTCAAGTCGGGGGTAGAGGTGTTTATTTTCTTTTGAAATTGAACATTAAAGTGTGTCTCACTTTTTGAGGAGGTCTGTAGTTTTTATCAGATTCACCAAAGGTCTCATTCCCTCACTTTGTATATGGAAGAACAAAGAATTTAAAAAGTTGATTCCAATTATTTGAAAGTAAACCGGAAAAGTACCAGAGTTTGTTATCCTGCCCTCTGCTATATTAGCTTATATGAAACGTGTCTCCTTACTACTAATGACACTACAGACAGAAAAGGCAGCTGAGGTTGACAGTTGGAAGGTTCATTCATGTAACTGTGAGTTCACATGTGCTTTTGCACATTTCACTTTTGAATGTTGAGAATCATCTACTCCTGAAGCCATAAGTGGTTTTGTTATCTAGTTTAATTTTGATTTACATGTGAAGAAATTGATGTTTGGAAAAATTTAAGTCAACTAGTTGGGAAGCAACAATACAAATTTGAAAATAGGACTCTTCCCTAATTTAGAAAAATACATTTTACTTACAAGGAGAGAGAGAGTGTGAGAGAGAGAGAGAGAAACAGAATGAGTATGCATTCAGTTCAATAGGGCCTCTTGCCACAGTAAATGAACTCCAGATACATCTTACTTTGTGCATCTGGCGTTATGTAGGTACTGGGAAATTGAACTCAGGACATTAGGCTTTGCAAGCAAGTTCTTTTAACTGCTGAGCCATCTCCCCAGCCCCAGTAAATTTTTGTTCTGCAGTGTTTTCAAGACAGGATCTCATTCCAGCCCACTCAGACCTAGAACTCACTCTGTAGCTCCAAGGTGGTCTCAGATTTCATGCTGATCCTCCTACTTCAGCCTTCCAAGTACTAGATTAATGGTATCTGTCAGTCATCGTGCTCGGCTCTTCTGGATTTTTGTTCATTCTAAATAATGCATATTATATATTCATATATATTCAACTGTTTTGTAGAAAAGGATGTTCTGTGCATTTAGAATAGCGCAAATTAATACTAATAATAAATTCTAATAAAACTTTGCCCAGAATTTTCAAATAAGCATTGTTTACTTTGATAATAGTGATAATGTTGGGTTTGGGTTTGATGTGTTTCTTTAGTCTACTCTGTGTTCTGCTTGCTTTTCAGGTACCTAGAATAGTAACCAAAGGGGAGATTTGGACTTTGATACAGAAGACAACACAGCAATGGGGCCACGAAAGAAAAGTGTTAAAACATGTCTTATGAATAGTGAAATCTCAGAGGAAGCAGTATCAGATGAAACAAAGGACTATATGAACCAACTTTCACATGAAGTACTTTGTCATATTTTCAGGTGAGGTTTTAGTTCATTTTCACATACCTTAAATGTAAAAGTTGCAAACACTAATTCTGTGCTGTTAATTAGTATGGTAGCCACTAGCTTACATGGGCATTGGAAATTAAATTCAGTGAAGTGAAAATACTGTTTCTCAGTTATAAGTCTTAGTAGCCATGTGTGGTTACTATATAGGATTGTATAGGACCTAGCCACATAAATAATTCCTTCTGTCAAAGAAAGTATTTTTGGACAGCCCTTCTGTAGGTTAACATTTTTAGGCTTTTTAGAACTCTTATTGACTAATAGATTTGTTGAGTTTTGTTATTTACAGCATCATGTACATATGTCAGGAAACAGTATTTCTGACATTTTTAAGTATATTCAATGATGAAAAGCATTTTTCTCAGTATGCATATGTTAGTAAAACCAAAGCTTTGTGACAAAAAGTCTTCATAGTATATACAGTTTGCCCATCAAACTTGTTTTGTGATTACTATAACACAAAGGGTGTTTGTTGTTGTTTTTTCAAGGCAAGGTCTCACTGTATGTAGTCTAGGCTGACCTGGAATTCACTGTAGTTCAGGCTGGTCCTGAACTCACATTGACCCTCCTACCTCCACCTTTCAAGTGCAGGAATTAAAGGCATGTACCACCACAACTGGCTAAGAAAGGTATTCTTCAGTAAAACTTTATTTTTTTTAACTTAAATTGCATTATAACAATTGAATAAAACAAAGACGAAACATTTTATCCCAGTTTCTATTGCTACCTTCTTTCAGTTATTACTCCTATTAATACAATTCAAAGAAATGAGCTAGGTACTTCTGGAGTAGAGACCCAAGTTAGCATCCTTGGTCTGCCATTTACTAGTTATGGACCTGTGACAGATGAAAAAGTATTTCATAAGCATTTATTGAAATACACCTTTAAAGCACTCATAACATGTATAGGATAAATGTGTGATGCTAAGGGTGATTATTATGTTCTCCCATTCTTCGTATTGCAATAGTTTGTACAGTTACCATTTAAGTCATTGCTTTTATCCTATTAAGTGCACATATGACATATTTAAATTGTTCCTTTTCTTATATCTGGATTGTTTCTACTTTTTCTCTTTTCTGCACTTACAGTTCTATTGAAAATTTTAATGAATCTGGATTTTGCATTATATTAGTTTACTTAGAAAATTTTCCATATGTATTGAATTTTACAAATTACTGAATTTTTTTCTAATTATGTAGTTTTTAATATTTCTTTCTTTTCTCCATCTTTTATTGTATTGGATATTGAAACCAGAGCCTAACCCTAACCCCAGCCCTTAATTAGGAAGTTTTTAAATGGTGACATTATTTTAAGAAATCATGTACACTTTCTTTTCTAGTATCATTTTGTATATTTACCCTCTACAGTTTTTTTTTTTTTTTTTTTTTTTTTTGAGAGAGACACAGAGAGAGAGGAGAGAGGGAGAGGAAGACAGCGAATATGCGTGCCAACAGCCTCTCAGCTGCTGTGAATGAACTCCAGATGCGAGCGCCCCCTTGTGGGCAAGTGCAGCATTTTGCCCTTGCATCACTTTTGCATCTGGCTAAACATAGGACCTGGACATTGGAGCCAGCATTCTTAGGCTTAGCGGGCCTTAACTGCTAAGCCATCTCTCCAGCCCAATGGTTTTATTTTTTTGACAATATAGTTTTTGAGAATTTAGTCTTACTTGCTAATAAAGAGCCCCAATTAAAATAATTTTTTTTTTTTTCCTAAGGCTGGAGATGGCTTAGTGGATAAAGTGCTTGCCACACAAGATGGGGACCAGAATTTGGATCCTTAGAACCCAAATAAAATGCCTGGCTTGATGGTACATGCCTATAGTCTAGGCACTAGGGAGGTAGAGATAGGGAATCCCTTGGGGCTTTTACTAGGTAGCTAGTATAGCAAGCTCTGTGAGTTCTGGGTTCCATAAGAGACCCTGTCTCAAAGAGCAAGGGGAGAGCTATTGAGGAAGATACCTCATATCAATCTTAGGCCTCCATATGCACATATACCTGTACACCCATTTGCCCACACATAGACAGACACACACACACATGCCATATACACAAGCAAAAACACTAGCTTTTCCCCTGCCTCACTGTAACAAGATGATAGTAAAGTCCATGTGGTAGGAAAAAGTCTTATGAAAATTGCCAGAAGTTTCAGAAAAGTTAACTATACCCTACCTAATGTTCAAAAAGTATATTTATATATATGGTATTTTATTTATTTGCAAGAAGAGAGAAGAGAGGCAGATGGAGAGACTGGGCATGCTGGAGTTTCCAGCCACTGCAAACATTCCAGATGCATTCCCCTTTGTGCATCTGGCTCTATGTGGGTTCTGGGGTTAGGCTTTGCAGTCAAACCCTTAACCACTGAACCATCTCTTCAGCCCCTTAAATATATTTTATAATATATAATAGTTAGATTAAGAGCTAGAGAAGATAATCTTGTAAGGCAGTTGGACCAAACAAACCCAGGCAGCAAATATAGACTCAAGTCTATGTGCAGATTTAGTCTATGAAAAAGTTGGTTTTCATATCATTGAGAAAACAATGATAATATAACCTACAGATGATTTGGAGAAAGACTAGAAGCATGGCCTTATATCTTAAACTTTAAGACTTCATTCTAAATAGATAAAGGACTAAGTAATAAAACTATTAAAATTCTATTACAAAGCATAAATAAAGTTGCTAGGGATAGCTGTTGGGTATTATCATATATTGTATACATGTATTAATCAACCATCTTGTTCCTGTAAAGATGTACAAATATATCTCAAATAATAATTTAAAATGCTTAGATATGTTATGAACTAATTAGACCACATTTTATCCACTGAGTCATCTCTTCAGCTAGAACATATTTTGTTTTATTTTTCATTTATTTTTATTTTATTTATTTGAGATAGAGAGAAGGAATGGGTGTGCCAGGGCCTCTAGCCACTGCAGATGAACTCCAGATACATGCACCACCTTGTGCATCTGGTTTTACGTGGATACCAGGGAATCAAACCTGGGTCCTTTAGTTTTGTCAGCAAGTTCCTTAATCCCTAAGCCATCTCTCCAGCCCCATTTTATTTTATATTTTATTCATTTACTTATTTATTTGAGAGAGGGAGAGAAAAGCAGATAGAGAATGGGTGTGCCAAAACCTCCAGCCACTGCAAATAAACTCCAGAAGCATGCACCACCTTGTGATCTGACTTACATGGGTACTGGGGAATCGAACCTGAATCCATAGGCTTCACAGGCAAGTGCCTTAACCTCTAAGCCATCTCTTCCAGCTCCGGGCCATATTTTAAATGAAAAGAAATTAGATGTCATTTTGTCATCAGCAGAATTTTTAAACTTTACTGGGAGAATCGAGTAAAAGGATCTTGTCCGCTTCTAGTAAGGACAGCATGTAGAAGTCTGGTAGAATGTGAGACCGGAGAGCTGATCTGAGTTCATGAACTTGATATGAGATGTTTATTCTAAAAATAAATAACTTACACTTTGTTCTGTTTTTAGGCTTCTAAACTTTTTGTCTGAGAACTGTAGTAGTAATAGTAGTAGTAGTACAGTAACTACTTAACCTGTGTTCTTAAAATTGGAAAAATGTTGGCCTTGAAAAAACTGGCATTTCTAAAACATAAAATATATCTATGTGCCTTCTGAGCTCTGATTCTTTGACTCTATATCTAAGAAGGATAAAAAATGTTATTTCTTCTTGGGGAAATAAAAATCTAATATAATTTCAATTTTTAAAAAATTATTGATTTTATTTAAAGGGGTAATAAAACAAACCCACACAATTATTTTACATAGCAATCATTTAGAAAAAAAATAAGAGTTGTAAAACTTGATTTAGAAAAAATATTAATTAAAAAATCAGCTGGACATGGTGGTGCACGCCTTTAATCCCAGCACTTGGGAGGCAGAGGTAGGAGGATTGCCGTGAGTTCGAAGCCACCCTGAGACTACATCATTAATTCCAGGTCAGCCTGGACCAGAGTGAAACCCTACCTCAAAATAACAAACAAACAAAAAAAAGAAATCATTGCTGGGGGCTGGAGAGATGGCTTAGCAGTTAAGGTGCCTGCCTGCCAAGCCTAAGAAAGCCCATTCAATTCTCCAGGTCCCATGTTTAGCCAGACGCAAGTGACACAAGGGGGTACACGAACCTGGAGTTTGTTCACAGTGGCTGAGAGGCTGCTGGCATGCCCATTCTCTCTCTGCCTCTTCTCTCTCTCTGTTTCTCTCAGTCTCTGTCTCTCAAAAAAAATTATTGCTTATAAAATGAGTTTCTGAAAATTACTTACATCTGAGTTATAGAGACTAATGTAAGTTATAGCTAGAAGTAATTTTGGGGGGGTATAAATTTAATTATTTTTATTTGAAACAGAAAGAGGAGAGAGAATGGGCATGCCAGGACCTCTAGCCATTGCAAACGAACTCCAGATGCCTGGGCCCCTTGTGCATCTGGCTTATGTGAAACCTAGTGAGTCAACCCTGGGTCCTTAGGTTTTGCAGGCATGCAAGCTAAGCCATCTTTCCAACCCTTTTTGGTTTAAGTTGGATCCAATTTACAGCATGTTGAAGAGGATAGGCCAGAAAAAATTGAATAGAGGGATATTCACCATACATGAACTTTTAGAATTAGCATAATTTTCAGCGTGTGTCTGGTTACCCCCCAGTCCCAAGTAGCTGTTAGCCTAAGGGCAAGGGAACATAGGATGGCAGAAAGGGAAAGAAAAAGACCAGGTGAGGCTGTGTGGCAAAACGAGTAAGCAGCTTGTAACCTTGTAATGAGGTTGTGACAAGATGCTTACTGTTCAGTTTGTTTCATGATATTTATGAGTGTGTGTGCATACACACACACACACACACACACACACACACACACACACAAAACGTATGTATGTATATATAATGTATGCTTTTAAAAAAAGAAAATTAATCCAGGTGGGGTGGGTGGGTATATGAGTGTGTGTAGGGATGTTAATAACGAGCTGACTTCTGTTTTTTTTTAAGTAGATACTGGCTGGAGAGATGGCTTAGTGGTTAAGACACTTGCCTGCGAAGCCTAAAGACCAGGTTCAATTCCCCAGTACCCATGTAAGCCAGATGCTTAAGATGGCACATATGTCTAGAGTCCGTTTGCAGTGGCTAGAGACCCTGGTGTGCCCATTCTCTCTCACTGTATCTCTGTCTCTCTCAAATAAATCAATAGGTACTGGTGATATTAGACACAGGACAGAAGTAGAAATAATGGAAAGTTTCAGAAAGATCATAAGTAAGATTACAAAAAGAGGAAGTGGAAATCTTGAGAAAGGCTTACCATTCTATGTGACCTTAAAGGTAAAACAAATTATATACTGTACAATTTATATGTATATATAGCTTATTTGTGGAGAAAATAGAGCTATTTCAAGCTCAGTGGTAGAGGGGGAAGCTATGGAAAATGGATGTTCTATGTAAAAGATATCAAATAACATTAGCCATGTTCAGATTCCTTGGCTCTATCTTATCTTACCTTTATCATCATACATTGAAATGCACTCAGCATTTTTTCTTCCTTTCTTTGTTTTTGCTTTTTGAATGTTTTCAAATTTTCTTTTTTCATGAAAACTAAAAGAAGAAACAGGGCTGGGGAAATGGCTCAGTGGATAAAAAGCACTTACTGTGCAAACATGATGACCTGAGTTCAGATCCCCAGAATCCACTTAAAGCAGTTAGAAAACTCCTATGTCAAAATGGAAGGCAGACACTGGAGAATTCCCAGAAGCTTGTATGCCAGCTAGCCTGGCATACACAGCAGTAAACAAGAGATGCTGCCTCCAGTAAGATAGACGGCAAGGACTGATGCCCAAGGTTGTCCTCACTTCATGTGCACATGCGTGCTACTTCCACAACCACACACTCATCATGTACACACATGATAAAGAGGATGAGCTAGAGAGATGCTCAGCAGCTAAAGGCTTGCAAAGCCTGATGTCCACCGTTCAGTTTGCCAGTACTCACATAAAACCAGATGTACAAAGTGGTACATACATCTGGATTTTGCAGTGGCTAGAGGCCCCGACATGTCCATTTCCTCTCTCTGTCCCTCTTCTTGCAAAAAAAAAAAAAAAACATAAAAGTATTTTTAAAAAATAAACAAGAAACATCAGATTTATTAAATAGCATATGGAGAGAGCCCGATGCTTTATTTGGATACATGAGTATTTGCTGGCTTACCTGTGTTTAGTAATAAGCATTGTTAATGCATCTCACTTAAAAATGAATATTTTTAAGATTGCACTTCATTTGCGGTAGGATTGGGAAAAAAGATATTTGATAAATGTGTTTTTTTTTTCTCTTACAAAGGTACCTCCCCCTGCAGGATATCATGTGCATGGAATGTCTTTCCCGGAAGCTGAAGGAAGCAGTGACCCTGTATCTCAGAGTCGTGAGGGTTGTGGATCTCTGCGCTGGGCGCTGGTGGGAATATATGCCAAGTGGTAAGTAGAAATAGCTTACAAGATCCAGTTGAGTCCTATTGGAGAGTGATGATAATGGTTCCATAGGATGGGATTTCTTGTTTTAAAGACAGTCTATATGTGACAAGAAAACACAGGGGGACTGTTTGGTGGAGAGAAAGTGAGGTGGTCCACTGAGGAGGAGGTGACAAGGGGTTATGAGGGAGTGAATATGAGCAAAGCACCATGATGTAGGAAAATACCATAAAGAAGACCATGGTTTTCTCCTCTATGTAAATAATTAATAAAAAGGGTCTTATTTAATTAATACTAGTCCATTAATTAGTGTGATTTACTGTTTATCAGTTGGGAATGTTTTTGTTTATTTTTTGCAGAGTAATTATTTTCTTTCAAAAAATATTTTATTCACCTCAATACATACAGACATTATACTATAATCATAATCCCATCCCAATACCCTGCTATTTCTCCCTCTTGTGTTCCCCCCTCCACTGAATCCCTTCTTTCTAACAGGTATGCTTTTATTTTTAATTTTTTGAGGTAGGGTCTTGATATAGCCTAGGCTGACCTAGAGTTATATGTTCATCTAATTTCAGAGAGCAATATTTTATAGTAGAGGAGATAAAAATTGGGGCAATGTGAAAGTGACTATCTTATTCTTTTACAGGTTTGTTTTAGCAAAGATTAAGCTGACAGGATTCTGGACGATAACAGAGCTCTTTTATAGTACAATTTTAACATTAACACCATTACCACCTAGCAAATTAGGGCAAAATCTGTACACATGGTGGACTTACAGTCTGTGATAGATAAGTATCTGTGAGTCCTGAGTTTTCATCTCTGCAGTGAATATAAAAGAGAATGGAAGCAAACTGTGTCTATCCTAGGATAAAATCATAATATAATAAGATCATAATCATTCATTAATGCCACCCTGACCTATTTTCTGGAGTTTTAACCCTGACTGTCTATGTAAGTACCTTATGGTTGCTATATGAAATCTCTTTGGAGTCTCATACCTTCTCAGTTAATTATGTAGAACTTTCTCTCTTATGATAGAAAACATGCATGAACAAAACAGGGGTAGACATTGATGGAGAGCATTTTTTTTTTTAATCCAGCATTGCTAGTGTCCTCTCTTGACCTCAGTTTTTTTTATATATATTTGTAAATGGGGGTGATAAACTTTTCCATTATGTTAGAATAAATGAGAAATACCAAAAGTGGCTAACACAAGTCAATGGTTCAGTTAGTAAACATTACAAGAGATTAAAGAAACTGGCATAATTACAGAGAAAGATCTCTTTGGTCCTTCTTTCTTTTCACTTTTTTGTTCTTGCTTTAGATGTGCTGCTTTTTTTTTTTTTTTTTTTTTTTTTTTTTTTTTTTTTTTTTGGAGAGACAGGGAGAGGAAGACAGACAGAGATGCTGCTGTGAACGAAATCCAGATGCGTGCGCCCCCTTGTGGTCAAGTGTGGCATTGTGCCCCTGGGTCACTTTGCATCTGGCTAAACGTGGGACCTGGAGGTTGGAACCGGCTTTTTTAGGCTTAGGAGGCAGGCGCCTTAACCGCTAAGCCATCTCTCCAGCCCTAGATGTGCTGATTTTTGAGACAAGTTTTCATGTAGTACAGGCTGGCTTTGAACTTGGTATGTAACTGAGGCTGAGATTGAAGTTCTGATTCTCCTGCCTGTACCTCCTGTGTGCTAAGATTACAGGCATGTGCTGACATACCCAGTTCTTACTATTTCCTTTTGTGATTTTAAAGTTAGCAAATTTGGATTGGCTCTGTACAAATAGAACAACCTTTAAAAATTTTAGGACTTAAGACTCAGTCATTTGGGGCTTCATTTTATTTGTGTGAGTGCGTGCATGTGTCTGGTGTGATGTGGTAGTGTGCCATATTCCTCCTACGTGAAACGGTGGTTGCCTACCATGATAGCGGAATATCGGGTGTCCTTCTAGTTTTTCTTTTGAGCTGAACTCTTTATTGATTCCAAAACTAGAGGGCACCGATGTTTCTCCAGTCTCTGCTCCTCTGTAGGACTAAAATTACAGGTGTGCATGGCCTTGCCCAGCTGCTTACATGGGATCTAGAGATTCAAACTCTGGTGGTTTCAGGCTCTCATTGTTGCAAAGGAAGGACATTTAGTGGCTGAGCCATATGTTTTGGTCTTAATGAATAGACAGTTGGCCTTCAGACCTGTCCTGAGTTCCCAGTAATAGATAAAATATCACGTCTGTGTCTTCTCTTCCTGCTTACTTAACTGATAGCTCCTGCCTATCTGTTTCCATCTTGTTGGTTCCTATTGAAGAGCACAACTGGCTTCCTGGATAACTTCCTATTGGCTCAGCATCCTCTCAACTTGGATCATTCTTGTTTTTGTAGCTCTTTTCTATTTTTGTTTTATATTTTATTTTATTTTATTTATTTGAGAGAGAGAGAGAAAGAGGCAGAGAGAAAGGGAGAGTGAGAGAGAGAGCATGCCGGGGCCTCCAGCCACTGCAAACAAACTCCAGATGCATGTGCCCCCTTGTGTAGCTGGCTTACATGGGTCCTGGTGAGTCGAACCAGGATCCTTTGGCTTTGCAGGCAAATGCCTTAACCACTAAGCCATCTCTCCAGCCCTCTTCTATCTTTTTTGAAAGAATGAGCTGTTTCAATTGGCAGAGAATGATATTCAGTGGAACAATGATTAGGAAATGGATAGAACAAGAACTTCAGTTTGAGATAGGGATGAGATTGAAACTTTCTGAAGGTGAGGATCATGTCTTAGATTTTCTAGAACAGAGCAGCTTTGGGGTGGAAGAAGGTAGTGGTAATCCTGTGAGTAGTTCCTTACCACACAGCAGTCAAATAGATCCACATCCTCTGAGTTAGTTAGGAAGTTAGGAATTGTTAGGTAAAAATTTAAATGCTTTAAAAGTAACCAGAACAAAAAGAAACAAAGAAAAAGAACACTTAAATAAGTAGCCAGAACAGAAAAGACAATAAGAAATGAAAAGCCTTGGCTATGTAGTATTAACTCAGAACAAATAGAGTATGACACTTTTCCTGTGCCTAATACATCTTCTGTTGTAACTATTTATTCAGCTATAGTATTAGCTTTATGAATTTTTAAAAGAAATTTTCTTTGAATTTTTGGTAAAAAATTAGATGTACCCCCCCCCAAAAAAAATTTACAAGTGCCTTGTAAACGTTTACGAAAGAAAGATGAATTTATACATGCTTCTGTGCTTTTCAGGCTTCACAGACTCCAGTTTTCTAACACTTTTAAAGAAGATGCCAGATGTTGAGCAGCTATATGGCCTTCACCCTCGATACCTTGAAAGGCGAAGAGTAAGGGGCCATGAGGCTTTTAGCATTCCAGGGGTCCTAGAGGCTTTGCAGGCATGTCCAAACTTAGTGGTAAGTACACCTGGCTGACATTGTAACATCAACTGATTGATGAAATGATGGATCAAAAGAATGATAGCATTTGTTCACTCACATGTAAATTTTATGTTGAAGTTTTTGTCTTGTGTTCCATTGCATGCTTAGTATCGTGGTACAAAAAGAAGCTTTTGGATGCTAAATTAAAAGCCTTCTTTATGCTTGCTTTGCTGCTGTTTTCTAGGGTGTAGAAACATCTCATTTGGAGTTGGTAGAATCTATTTGGACTTACATGCCACATGTTCATATATTGGGGAAATTTCGTAATCGTAATGGAGCATTTCCAATTCCTCCTGAAAATAAGCTAAAAATTCCTATAGGAGCTAAAATTCAAACTTTGCATTTAGTTGGTAAGTACTTCTTTTCTGGGCTACTTATAATGTGAAATGCTATATAACTGAATATTCACTAATAATGAGAATTTTAGAGATAGTTTTATTGATTGGTGACAGAAAAAGAAATGTTTATGAGACTGGCATAAAAGTTCAGATTTCCCATTCATTAAAGTATTCTCTGGGGAAATGCTGCTTTATAAGCACTCTGTTCTCCCATCCCCCTCCCACGTTTTTTTTTTTTAACAGTTGTGTGTGTTGTGCATGAGTGTGTGTGGGGGGGCAGAGGGGGTTTTCCTTAATTCGTTTCCATGTTACTTTATTTATTTATTTATTTTTTATTTTTTGGTTTTCCAAGGTAGCATCTCACTCTAGCAGGCTGATCTGGAGTTCACTCTGTAGTCTCAGGGTGACCTTGAACTCATGGTGATCCTCCTACCTCTGCCTCCTAAGTGCTGGGATTAAAGGCATGTGCCACCACACCTACCTCACATTACTTTTTGTCACAGTCTCTTGCTAACTCTAGAGCTCAACAACGTGGTAAATCTAGCAAGTTCCTCAGGCTTCCTTTCATTTATAATTTTAAGTTATTGGTATTTTTTCTCCTTCCACGTTACTGAAATCTGCCTCTATTCTACACCCCTCTTTTCCAGATGTGATCCTCTGTGGATATGATTCTAGTGTTGAGTCACTCGTTGATCAGAGGCACGAAATATGCTTGTTAATTTAAGTTACTAAAATGTGTAGCTAGGGACTGGGAAAAAATGGCTAAGTGAATAATCCCAGTCCCAGAGAGGCAGAGAGAAGGAATTCCTGGGGCCCGCTGGATAGCTAGTTTAGTTGAATCAGTGTACTCTTAAGTTCAGTGAGAGACCCTTTCTCTAAGAAATGTGATGGAGAGCAATTGAATCAACCTCTGGCCTCTGCAGGGACTCACACGTGCCCACACACACACACACACACACACACACACACTGACACATACAAATGCAAGAAATAAAAGATAAAAGATAAAAAATTTTTTAAAGCTGTTAGATTTCTTTCTTAGAGCCATGTTAGCTGGCTTCTTCCACATATTTACAAATCTTCAACATACATATAAGTGTGGAGATAGCATTTTAAGCTTTATCCTGTCTACTACATACCGCTTTTTTGGAACCCAGCTAGCCTGACTTTGTGATGAGGAATTTAGTTTCCTTACTGGTAGGGTCAAGGTCAGTGATGGTCATAACAATAAATTTGTGTATTTCGTGTCCATTTGCAAAGTTTTACTTTAAGAAACCTATTTCCACTTGTCATCTTCTGGACACATATATCCTAGAAGAGTTGTTACGGCTTGGAGAACAGTGGGTGTCTTGCATATAGGAATTTGAGTTTGGGGTTTTTTTTTTTTTTTTTTTTTGGTTTTCCAAGGTAGGGTATCACTCTAGCTCTGACTGACCTGGAATTTACTATGTAGTCTCAGGGTGCCCTCGAACTCTTGGCGATCCTCCTACCTCTGCCTCCCAAGTGCTGGGATTAAAGGCGTGCGCCACCACGCCCAGCGAGTTTTGGTTTTTTGAGGCATGGTCTCACTGTAGTCTCAGGGTGGTCTTGAATTCAAGGCAGTTCTACCTCTGCCTCCTGACTGGTGCATCACCATGCCCAATCTTCTTCTTTTTTTTTTTTTTTTTTTTCTTTTTTTTGAATTTTTGTATTTTTGATTTTTCTGAGGTAGGGTCTCACTCTAGCC
Organism: Orientallactaga sibirica; assembly: GCA_036365145.1. NCBI lineage: Eukaryota > Metazoa > Chordata > Mammalia > Rodentia > Dipodidae > Orientallactaga > Orientallactaga sibirica. Next base: position 56,458,760 of record JAEOAD010000005.1, read on the forward strand.
TAGGCCAGCCTGGAACTAACTCTATAGTCCCAAGCTGGCCTGAAACTCATATTGATCCTTCTGTCTCCGAGTGCTGGGATTAAAGATGTGCACCACCATGCATGGTTTGGAATTCATGTTAAATCCTGTCAGCCCATTTTAACAAACTTAATAGGTTTTAATTACATAATTGGTTCTGATAAAAATCTCCTAGAAGGATACATTGTCAGGGTTCCTGAGAATGTTATATAAAAAGTATTTTTGTCATTTTCTTGTTTGTTCTTTTTTCCTCTATGTGTTTTAGGGGTTAATGTTCCTGAAATTCCATGTATCCCAATGCTAAGGCACCTATATATGAAGTGGGTAAGACTCACTAAACCACAGCCATTTAAAGACTTTCTTTGCATCAGCTTAAGAACTTTTGTCATGAGGAACTGTGCAGGTAATGGTTATGGTGGAATTGAACATATGCTATTGAACATATAACATATGCTTAAAATAGCCTAAATCATACTCTGTATCTACATTTTAGTTAAAATTACATTATGCTGTTACTATTTAGTTTATAACTCATTCATCTTGTGAATAGAAACATATTTTTTTTGTTTTACAGATAATAGAAGCATGATTTATGTTCAAACAGCAAAAGTGCGAAATCAAACTGTATTTCATATAAATACTTTCTATACTTGATTTGAGTCTGCTTTGTCTCTGGTCTCCTAAACATTAGAAATGCTTACCTTAAACCTTATTTGTATGATGTTGTTCTCCTTAAACAAAGCCTTTAATTTCCCTTGAGCATTGAGTGGTAACTACTGTGCTTTAATGTTCATAATAACCAGAGGCCCTCTTCATATGTTTATTTCATATCTTTTCCAGCATATAATCTTTTCTGATCACATCTGTCTGTTCACTGTTTGCTACACAGTGTACAGCTGTCACTTCAGCTATAACACTATAGTTTCTTACCCACAGATACATTCTTCTTCCTTTCTCTTTGTATATCCTTCAGGATCTGCTTTTTCCAACTTACCTTCCTTTCCAGCTCTTTCTTTTTTCTTAATTATGGAGTCCAACAGATCTTACAGCACTTGATACATTCTGTCTTTTTATCCTCTGGAATTACTCATGTTCTCTCTCAGTTATACTCCTTTTGATTTGATAGACAGGACCATTTCTTTTGTAATTATCCCTATTGTCTAATATACTATAGCTCACAAAAAGACATGATGGCGAAATTTACTTGAGTAAAAGGTTGACTTTTTTCCTTGAGTTTTCTCTCTTAATGATTTGAGATTGAAATTATTGAGACTTAAATGTTTTTAGAGCAAATACAACATATCTCTCAGCATTGTTTTTGAAAAATCCTTGTGCTGAATAGGTTTATGGTTACCAAGTTAACATTTTCATTTGTAAAAAGATGTATAGGTCACAGAGAGCCAGTCACAGTTTGACTATTGTCTTGAAACATAAAGTTTATAGTTACTCATTCAGTTTCTGTTTTGAAAAAAAATCATCTTTAAAGCAGGTTACACTGCTTCATTGAAGTTTTTCTTGTTTGATGTTTTCCAGGACCTACGAATTCTTTGAAATATGTCCCTTTAGTAACAGGCTTGGCCTCTGCTCGAAACTTGGAGCACTTAGAAATGGTTCGAGTTCCTTTCCTCGGTGGTCTTATTCAACATGTGGTTGAAGACAGTTGGAGATCAGGTATTCATTTTCTTTAGTTAAAAAAATATTTTTTAAAAATAAGTTTAAAAAAATGTATTAAGCTTTGCTCAGGTACTCCTAAGTTTGTTTTCTAAAGAAAATCAGTTTCTTTCTGGTATATTTGATGAAGGTAAGTCTTCATGAACACTGGCTAGCACTCATTTATTTTTTATGCATACTAAGCCTTCTCACAGGAAAGAGTAGAGTGACATGGCACCTTTTCTAATTTGTTACTACTTATTAGTAGATAAATAATACCTCCTGTTACATTCAGAATCTTCCTTAAAAATGTTGAGAGATGGCTTAGCGGTTAAACGCTTGCCTATGGAGCCTAAGGACCCCGGTTCGAGGCTCTATTCTCCAGGACCCATGTAAGCCAGATGCACAAGGGGGTGCATGCATCTGGAGTTCATTTGCAGTGGCTGGAGGCCCTGGCGCACCCATTTTCTCTCTCTCTCTCTCTGCCTGCCTATTTCTGTATCTCTCTCAAATAAATAAATAAATAATAAAAAAATTAAAAAAAAAGAAGCCAAAATTAAAAAAAAAAATGTTGAGAGACTTATTTCTGTTGTCTTTGGGGGAGAGATATTTTATGACATAAAAATTCTAGGCCTCCAAAAGAACTCAGGTATTAGTGTTTCTGATGTCTAATATTTATATTTATAGAATCTTTTTACTTCTGTTACTTGGATATTAGAACCTTTTTTTTTTATAATGGCTCTTAAATAATAAGTTACAGTAGGTGCTTTATGCTGATCATTTTACTACAAAGGAAAAACTGGTGGAGTTAGATAATAAATACTTAAAAATAAGTCTAGTATAGCTTGTAAATAAAACAAAATGAAAAATAAAATGAAAAATTATAATGAAACAAAATGGGAAATTTTCAAGTACTACTTATTGCTAGAGGTAGTCATGGTTAACACTGCCAAAAATAGAAAGAACAAGCAGTACAATTGCAGGCAGTTTGTCAGTTAATCATGTCTGTTACTAAGTTCATTGAATTACATTAATTCAAGAAAAAGGAACGGGCTTCCTCTTCCAGACCAATGTCATTATTTTTATTCTGATTACATTTACCAGGAGAAAATCAAAAGGAAAAGTGTCCCTTCGCTAGAGAGAAGGCCTGAGAAGAGAGGTGACAGAAGCTCAGAATTTTTTTAAATGTTCTAAAATAAAAATGGACTTTTCTTCTGTAGTCATTATTTAAACATGACCCTGTCTTGTGTTTAACTCAAGCCATCCACATTCCTCATGTAAAAATTAAATTCTGGGTGGATTTAGATATGAATGTGAAAAAAAACCTTAATTTTTAGAATGTCATACTTATCTTGAGTAAGGAAAGATTTCTTAAGCAGACCACCACAGTGTAAGCAAACACATACTGTAAGCAGACACTAGTGGTTGACAAGCTAGAGCGCATTTCAATTAAAACCTTTGTTTACAAAAGTCATGATTAAGACTGAAAAGCTGAGCTGTGGAGTGAGCAGTGCTGGTTTTTTTTTTGTTGTTTGTTTGTTTGTTTGTTTGTTTGTTTGTTTGTTTGTTTGTTTTTTTGAGGTAGGGTCTCACTCTGGTCCAGGCTGACCTGGAATTCACTATATAGTCCCAGGGTGGCCTCGAACTCACGGTGATCCTCTTACCTCTGCCTCCTGAGTACTGGGATTAAAGGTTTGCGTCACCACGCCCGGCAGCAGTGCTCTTTTTGGTAGATATTTCTAGCATAAGACTATGTAAGGAATTTGTGAAATTAATAAAAAAAGATAAGACAGACAAACCAATGGGAAAAATGGGATATGGGACATAAGGAATAGAAAACCCTTCATAAAAGTTTAATCCTGGGCTGGAGAGATGGCTCAGTGGCTAAGTCATTTTTACCTGCAAAGTCTAATGACCCATGTTCAATTCCCAAGTACCCACTTAAAGCCTGATGCACAGAATGCATCTGGAGCTCATTTGCAGTGGCTGGGGGGCCTGGTATGCCCATTCTCTCTGTCTTCTCTCTATTTTTCTGCTTATAAATAAGTAAATAAATTTTAAAAAATTTAATCCTTATGATCCATAAACATAGGAAAAATAATTAAACCTCACTAGATTTTAGAGAACTATGCACTAAAGTCTTAGTTTGGCACATGGTATACATATGTGCATGTGTATGAGAAAGACAGTGCTGGCTAGAATTTGGATTAGCAAGACCTTTCATGCAATGCTGTTAAGAGTGTATGTTGTCATAAGCACTTTGTAGTACTGTTTGACATTATCTACTAAGTTGACCATACACATAACAATAGTCGTAGCATTCCTGGCTTTAAGCCCAAAAGAAATGCTTATGTGTGTTCACAAGAAAATGTATTCAAGGTTACTCATAGATTCCTTATAATAAAACCAATGGCTCATTGCCAAAAGGATGGATAATTAAAATGTAGCATGTTCACACAGTAGAATTCTTTGTCGCAATACAAATGAATAAACTTACAGCCATCCACAAGAATATGGATGAATCACATACAAAAAGTATACAGTCAAAGAAGCCAGGCACAAAAGTGTACATCCTTTGTGGTTTTGTTTATAAAAGTTTAACATGAATAGTCAGTCCTTTGTGACTATGCATTGGGCTTTTTATTAATGATTTCTGTTTGCTCCCTGTCTCCTTTTTGTATGTAGATGTAAGTTTCAAACCAAGAAAACAAGATCAAGTGGGTGGATTTTGTTCTGTAACACTTGGAGGCATTTGGACAGAAAATGTTATAGTCCCTCTTTATGCTTCCCTCATGCATTCTAGCTTCTAGAAATCCTTGCTTACTCTTATTATAAATAGTTAATTTTCAGGTGCTACCAAAGCGTATTTTCAGAATGTTTTCATTTTCATTTGTTTTTAGGTAATAATTAACAGTTATAATTCATCTTGATACCAATTTGAATGCAAAAATAAAACAGATTTACTTTAAGTAATTTTGTAAGACATATATAAATGTTTTACCAAAAGTTCTGTGACTTTGTTCTTCTCTTCTTTTAACTAGGTGGTTTTAGAAATTTGCACACCATTGTTCTAGGAGCTTGTAAAAATGCTCTTGAAGTGGATCTTGGTTACCTCATCATCACTGCTGCCCGTAGGTATGTTTCCTTTTCACTTTGTGTCTTTGTTCTAGCATATGTTCGTGTTCTCCCCTGCCCATTTTATGAAAGTTTGGGGGAAATATAATGTTCATATATGAAATTTGATCATGCCTTACTTGGATTTAAAATACAAAGGGATGATTTAAGTAGCAGAAATGATATAAATTAATGGTTGTATCAATTTTAGATGGTGGCCATTTGAGTTGTCCTCCAGTCCAGGAAGCTCCAGGAAGGGCTTAGTCTCCTATCACAGTAAAGCAGGTTTTGTTATCTAGAATGACTCAATCCAGCTCCAATAGAAGTTACTGACATTTTGGTGTTGGAAGACCTTCCAGAAACCATTGTCTCAGTCTGGATGGTCTTCTGAATTGTTTCAGTGCTTTAATGTTTGCAATGACTAACAGTCTTAACACCATGTCTTCATATCACTGGATGCCACATAGTTCCAGTGTTGCTTTTGTTTGTACATTTTCCTTAAGGTGAATTACCTATATTTTTCAAATTACTCTAAAACAAAATTTTCTTTCATCAGTAAAATATTAAAAATATAAAAATTAGGCTGGAGAGTTGGCTTAGAAGTTAAGGCACTTGCCTGCAAAGTCAAAGGTCCTCGGTTCAATTCCCCAGGATCCATGTAAGCCAGATGCACAAGGTGGCGTATGCATCTGGAGTTCATTTGCAGTGGCTGGAAGCCCTGGTACACCATTCTGTCTCTCACTCTGCCTCTTGCCCTTTCTCAAATAAATAAAGAAAGAAAGAAAAATGAAATATTATACACACACACACACACACACACACACACACGTGTGTGTGTTTCTAACCTTAAGTAGACATTGTTACTTTTGCTACCTACCACAGAAGTGTATTTTCTTATTGAAATGAGGCATCAGGGGCTGGAGAGATGGCTTAGAGGTTAAAGGTGCATGCCTGTGAAGCCTAAAGACCCAGGTGTGATTCCCCAGTACCCACATAAGCCAGATACATAAGGTAGTGCATGAGTCTGGAGTTCGTTTGCAGTGGCTTGAGGCCCTGGTGCACCCATTCTCTCTCTCTTTGTCTCCATCCATCTCTTCTCCCCTGCTCTCTAAAATTAAAAAATGAGGCAGCAGCTAGTTAATATAAGAGAGGTTTTGAGATAACTAGCACTAGTGTAAGTTCTCACCTCAATCTTAGGAATGCTGTAGGATTCTTAGTCTATAATTCATTGTTATTAATTATATAGCTTCATTGTATTGTCTATTATGGACCCTATACTTTGCAAACACTCCTATAAAGCAAAATAAGTGTATTTGTATGTGTGTAATGGGAGGGAATTATATCAATAATGGTGCCCCCAGTAAAATTCCTAACATCAGGAGGAATCTGAGTCTATTGATTTTCCTTTGCTCTGTTTTCTTTGTAGGTTACATGAAGTCCGCATTCAACCTTCTTTAACCAAAGATGGTGTCTTTTCTGCTCTAAAAATGGCAGAATTGGAGTTTCCTCAGTTTGAAACCCTTCATTTGGGATATGTAGATGAGTTTTTGCTGCAGAGTAAGACATCCTATTTTATTCTGTGGAATTGCTATAGGAAATGTATTTGGCAGATTGAAATCTGAATAGGAATGTGTCATTTATTACCTAAATGTGACACCTGAAGTCTTAAAGGCTCTGTTAACTCAGAAATGGCTGATTTTCCCCTTTACATTGTTTCTGATGGAAGCAAGCCTATTAATGAAAATGTAGTGAAGAATCCTTATTTGGATTTGAAATTGTTTCCACCTGACTGCCCAAGTGTTCTTGCTGTTCTGCTTCATTTTCACAGAATGTCTCCATATTTGCATTTGTTGAATTTAATCTGCCATACGTCTTGAAGCTTTTGCTAGTCCTCTCATATGCAGTCCCATTCCTTGCCTATCCTCTGCATTTCCTAATAAGCCCTCTGGGGATCTGGATTTTCCAGATATGTGAGCACATAATGGTCAGTGTTCATTTCATGAAAACTGTTGTTTGTTTTGTCACAGCACTTTTAGTATGCATTTACAATTTTGGCAATCAAGGGTCTTTGACCTGTGAGCCTTCTCATCAGACTCCCGCCTTTACAAATAAGAACTCATTGCTTGGGGTTTGAATTCATGTCAGTCAGCTTTTTTATTGAAACTTTTCTCCTACATGGCATTATTAAGACCTGAAAGATTTCTACCAGCAGCATGTTTTATTTTTACAAGGATTGTTTCCTGCCTTGGGTAATTTACAGTCGTCTTGAACTTCCATTGTTATACCAGTTGATATCTGAATCTATTATATCTGAATTCTATTATAGAACATAAAAAGGTAGAATTTCATGGATCAGGAGACTTATCTTCTTCCATTTCTAATATATGTCACAGTAGCATTTATCGTTGCATTTACTTATTTGTTATCCTTTCCCTTTCCCTTGTTGGAGTTCTCATCAATGAATGCAGGATTATTTTGACAGTCAAATGACTCTTTTCTAGCCAGTTTAATATTGCAAATCATTTTTTAATCTATATAGCTTGAAAACTGATTTATTAAGATTGCCAGCACCAAATTGGGTGACAAATAAACTAAAATGTAGGTGGTGAGTACAAGAAATCAAGAGTAGTGGCTGTGATAGATTATTGACAGAAAGGAGACACGGGTGCATCAGTGACCCAAAGGTGAATACTTAGAAAGGTGAATCCTTTTTCACGTGGATTTTTTTTCTCAGTTCATGTAGAGGGGATAGCCATGTAAAACTCAGTAGTATAGAGTAGCCTTTAGTCCTAAGGCCTGCCTGTTGTTAGTCATATGATCTTGTTACAGGTTATATAGTGCAGTGTCTCATTTTTTAATGGGAAATAAAGACATCTACTTTTTTTTTTTTTGGAGAGAGACAGAGAGAGGGGGAGAGAGAGGGAGAGGAAGAGAGATAGAGATGGGCACGCCAGCAGTCTCTCAGCTGCTGTGAATGAAATCCAGATGCATACGCCCCCTGTGGTTAAGTGTGGCATTGCGCCCTTGCATCACTTTGCATCTGGCTAAACATGGGACCTGGAGATTGGAACCAGCGTTCTTAGGCTTAGGAGGCAGGCACCTTAACCGCTAAGCCATCTCTCCAGCCCAAGACATCTACTTTTTTCTTGAGTGGCTCTGAGAAGACAATGACAAAATGATAAATACAACTAGGGAAGATGGAATCTTTAATCCAAACATTTGGAAGATAGAAGCAGAAGAATTAGGAATTCAAGGTCATCCTCAATGAGTTTGAGGCCACCCTGGGCTACATGAGACTTTGTTTAACAAAAAAATAGGGCCACCTATAGGTGTAGCTTGGTGGTAGAGCACTTGCCTAGCACACACATGTCCCTGAGTTTGATGCCCAGCAGTGCTGGAAAAAGCAAACAAATAAACTAGTGCAGCTGCAGCAGTGGCTCAAGCATATGTCAGATAATTATGAGGACCTTATTTCAGACACCCAGTGCCCACTTAAATGTCAGGTGTGGGGGTGCATGCCTGTAATCCCAGTCTCAGGAGGTGGTTCACTGGCTAACTAGATTAGCTGAGTTGGTGAGCTTCAGGTTCAAGTGAAAGACCCTGTCTCAAAATAAGGTGAAAAATAATCAAGGAAGTCATCCACTGTTGATCTCTGGCCTCAGCATGTACACACCACATACACATACACATTCAGGAAAAACAACAAAAAATAGAGATGTACTTAACAATCTTACACTTAGGCTGTTTCAGAAGTAGTAGCTTTTCTATTTAGGTGTCCTATAAGCTGAAGAGAGAAAAGAAACAGAAATGAATTCCTGGTGATATAGGGATTTTGAGGAGTCACGTCCAGCAGGAAACCTCAAGGTGAAGGAAAGGATGATAATGCCAAAAGACTGAGGCAAGACATGCATTGTTGTTAAGATGTAGCATTTATGAAGACAGCACCTGGAAGACAGGGTCAGCCCAAGGTTTAGTCTATAATGTGGAAGAGGATAGGCTTCGTCACATGTCCACAGAGCAGCAGGCAGTAAGGTCCTTACTGGGAGGTTAGAGAGCTCAAGACGGATTAAGATGAATTCTGCCAGAAATAGCAGCAAATTCCAAACTTAGACACTAGAGAGAGTGTGCACCATATGGAAAAGAAGTTGGAAGAGTTTGGTATGAATTGACTAGCTTATACATGTTCCAAGTTAAAGGTATATGTTGCTGTCATGTTCAGGTCAGCTTCACCAAGAGCAACCCAGGGTTTTTTGTTTGTTTGTTTGTTTGTTTGTTTGTTTGTTTGTTTGTTGTAGTTATGTCAATTAATTTTGAAGACTGTGATGTATTGAAGTTCTTAGGATAACTGAGCTAAGTAGGCTACACCTTGTCTTTCAAAGAGCTTTTCTTACTCAAGTGGCTTGTCTTGGAGAGCCAAAAGCATACAGGTGGGAGAAATGATGATAATGTGAGAGATGAGGTATGGTTCCATGTGGCTTGATTTAGGATAGAAGATGAACTGCTTAATGCGCACCTCCCTAGTTGTGACCTAACACAGGCATTAAAGCCCAGTGATAAGTGTCTGAACTAGAAGTCTACTTCACAAGTAGGAAGAGTGCTTGAAAATTGAATCTCATTCCTAGTTTTTCCATAGTTATACCAGACTCCGAAAGCTTGATCTTTCTGCTTTGAGAGAGTTGCATTTTTCTACTTTTATTTGCCACTTAAAAAAAAAAAAAAAAAAAAAAAAAAAACCTAAAAATTCAGTGGTATGAACTAATACATCTTACCTTATGCTTTAAGAACTTTAGCTATTTTCTAAACAGTTGGAGATAATTTTTTTTTTTTTGGTATTAAATAGTCTTTGACTTTTGGGCTGGAGAGATGGCTTAGCGGTTAAGGCACATGCCTGTAAAGCCTAAGGACCCCAGTTCGATTCTCCAGGTTCCACGTAAGCCAGATGCACAAGGGGGCGCACGTGTCTAGAGTTCATTTGCAGTGGCTGGAGGCCCTGGCATACCCATTCTCACTCTGTCTCTGGCTCTCTCTTTCTCTTTTCTCTGTCTCTAATAAATAAATAAAATCTTTAAAAAAATATATTCTTCGACTTTTTTTTTTTTTTTACATGAATCTGATTTACATGAGCCAGTACATAAACAAAATAAGCATGCTGTGTCCCAGTCACGGTTGGCAGAAGTGCTGAAAGCTGCTCTGACCCTAGCAGGAAAGTTAGCTTCCCTTACTTTGAGGGGGAGGGAAAGAAAGAAAGAAAGAAAGAAAGAAAGAAAGAAAGAAAGAGAGAGAGAGAGAGAGAGAGAGAGAGAGAGAGAGAGAGAGAGAAAGAGAGAAAGAAAGACAGAAAGAAAAGAAGGAAGGAAAGAAAGAGAGAGAGAGAGAAAGGGGCCAAAGTGAAGCCAAGGGCAGCTGTTAGACGAGCTTTCCTCTCCCAAATGACCATCTAGGGCTGGAGAGATGGCTCAGCACTTGCATGCAAATGATCTCATGTGATACTGAACCTTGAATAGGACACACAGCATTCATACCATTGACAGGAATTTATTCCTCCATTACATAAACCTATAAAGCCCTCTGATATGTCTGTAGCTGCAATTCCATCCAAGACTCTTCTTTGACTTTTAATATAATTTGTTTTGTGCAAGAAGTGCCAACACACTCAGATACTTCACTTACAACCAGCCTGGCCCTGCTGATGAGCACATGGAATAAGATGCTAAGGTGCAGCTCTGGCCATGACACTGAAGAGTTTGACTTTGCAAAATTGATTTCTCTTTTCAGGCAGAATGGCTAATGCAGATTTGGTGAAGTACGGTTTGGCTGATGTGGTAGAAAATCCTGGTATCATCACTGACATAGGAATGAAGGCTGTTAATGAAGTTTTTTCCTGTATCAAATATTTGGCAATTTATAATTGCCCCCATCTACATAACCCATACAATTGGATCTCAGGTACTAAGGGCTTAGAAATATTTTTTTGCTAGTGAAATCAGATATTTGTTTGTGTATGATTGCACTCCTAATAAATCCTTTATAGATTTGTTTATACAAGTTCTGAGAATCATTGATAGCTGAGTTGAAAATGTATTAAGTGCCTTTTTAAGTTCTTAAAGCTCATCCTAAAAGTTTGCACTGTCCAGATTAAATTATCTTTTAATGGTCTTTTGGGGATGAGGCACATTAATAATGTTAGGAGTTATTACCCAGGACATAGGGTATTATGGTCATTTTCTCTGAGGTACCTTCAGGATAACACATCTAAAAGCAATTAGGGATGTATTTCTATAAACTTCATGTGGCATATTACATGTTAGCCGAAGGGGTAAACTTGGATTGACTAGAACCTGCTCTGTTTAAAACCTCTCCTTCCCACCGGATGCCCTGTGGCTTTTGTACTTAATTTTTTTTTTTTCTTATGATGAGGTTCATTTTCCTCTCTGAAAGAGTAATGCTGTTGGTTTTTAAAGCCCAGAAATACACACACACACACACACACACACACACACACACACACACACACACACGTCTTTAAATTGATTCAGAGCTAGAGGGTTTTTGCCTTGTGATACCATTTTAACCAAGCAAAGACCCTCATTGACACCTATTCATCAGCCTCTTCTGTTCTCATATCAACACTTAAGGATCTGCATCTTCTTGCCTAGGCTGTTTTTCTGTCCTCAGCCCTTTGCTGACATTGCTTGCTAGAATGGCCATATCTTACCCACCAATCAGTTAAGTGGCCTAGCAGAACCAAGATATTATCAGAAAATCTTGAACTTTAGAATGTAGCAGGTATAGATCACTTTTAAAAAAATAACATTTATTGGATTTTTGGTTTGTGTTTTTAAATACAGAGCAGTGTAAAGAAGAAAACAAACAAACAAAAAAAACCATGGCTTATAATCCCATCACTCAGAACTCCTGTTAACACTTTAATTAAAGTAATACATGTACTTGGTAAATTTCAGACAGTACAGAAAGGTACAAAATGAAAAAAAAAAAGTCTCCTCTTCTCAAGGTAACCATCATCAACAGTTTCTTGTATATTCTTCTAGACAAATTATTTTGTGTATATTACATCCTATACATATATAGCATTGAAAATGATTTCTATACCAAAGGATCTTCATATGAATACACTGTCCTATACCTTATTGTACTGAGTGTATTTTGGAAAGCTCCCCATACTAGCAAGCCATTCAGCTCTTTTTATTCTGTTGAAATGGATGCACACTGTCTTATAAAATGAAATGAGTGTGCCATGATTTCTTTATATAGTGTCCTGTTGTCAGGCAGCATGCAAGTTGATCACATTTTTATTAAGGCTTACTCAGTTTCATGTTAATGTTTTCTGGGCTGTCTAGTGCTAACAGTGAAATTAGGTTTGGAAACGTCATAATCTGGAGTCATCAAATCTTAGAGATCATGAAATAACGAGAAAAGCTAATTAAAGAAAATATAAAAGTCTTGTGACCTAAAATAGCAAACATTCATTAATATTGGAAAACATGTTATATAAATTCTTTCTGGTTATATCATTTCCCTAACAGACCACTCACGGTGGACTCGATTGGTTGATATCAATCTTGTGCGGTGCCATGCTTTGAAGCTGGACTCTTTTGGCCAGTTTATTGAATTGTTGCCCAGCCTGGAGTTTATTTCACTGGACCAGATGTTTCGTGAGCCTCCAAAGGTGAATCATGTTTGAGAGAGTTTTAATTTTGATACTCAAGGAAAAAGGCAAAACTTGTGATTTTTTTTTCTCTTTAATAATAGACCTTAATAGTGTTGGTCTTTGCCCTGCCAGCCTCATTGAGGGTATACAGTTTGTAATAATGCATGACTTCTTGTTCTTATGAATGGGTATTAAGAGTTCAGAAAGGAAAAGGGGGAAAAAAAGGAAGGTGTATCGATCAGTTCTGTAAAACTCTAGGAAAGATGAGAATGAACTTGTAAATATGGGCAGATATTATTTGGTAATTGATAATTAGTCCTAGTTAGGAATGCACCAGATCTAAGAATTGGAATTTACTTGGCAGTGGTTTACTTTGCTGCTTTCTCTTCTAATAAATTGAATCTCTTCCCATTATATACCACATCATCTGTGAGTCAGGTTCATATTACTTTATATTGCTTGAAGTATTATGAGCCTTAAATGAGATACTGTATTCATATTGAAAACATTTCATTCATTGCTGAATAAGCCAGATGTGGTAGCACATACCTTTAATCCCAGCACTCGGGAGGCAGAGGTAGGTGGATCACTGTGAGTTTGAAGGCAGTCTGAGACTACAGAGTGAATTCCAGGTCAGCCTGGGCTACAGCAAGACCTTACCTTGAAAAACCAAAATAAATAAATAAATAAATAAATAAAGTTTCATTGCTACATAAATACTAGTGCTTGTTAAAAGATGAAATGCAAGTTTATTTAAAATGAGATATTCTCTATCAACCCAGATTATGTGCCTTTTACCTTAGGGCTGTGCTCGAGTTGGTCTGAGTGCAGGCACGGGAATTGGAGTTTCCTCAGCCCTTGTTAGCAACCAGAATTCCAACAATGACAATGATAATAATGCCCAGAATAATAATGCCAATATCCACGACAACAATCACCATCACCAAGATGACTCTGATGAGGAAAATGACTTTCGGCAAGACCTTCAGCCAGGAGAGCAACAGTTTGCAGCCGATGGTAACCAAGGCCTTTTGTGAGCTCCAGATAGAAATTATTTATGTTTGCTTTGATTTCTCTGATCCCATCCTTTTCTCTTTTGCAGTTCATCTTGTTACTTTCTATCATAGCAAGGCAAACAAAGGGCTGGATGAAATTTTCTTACCTGCCTGTGTGTTTCCAAAGCTGTCCTCATCCACAGACAGAAGTTGACTTTTAAGAGTGCTCACAGAGCAGGAAGGATCAATAGATGGGTCCTCATTTAACTGGGAGTTAACTTAGAAGATTGTGGCAAAGTATCTCTCTGACTGTCTCCTTTATTAATGGATAGGTATATTTCGTATGAATGTACCTAGTGGAGAACATTTTGGAATGTTGTAAGATCTTTAAAAAAGAAAAAGAAGAATAGTGGCTATGTTTTACATACCTTTAATCTGTCAGTCTTCACAGCTACCCATCAGATAATGTGCTGGCCTGCTGGGCTTCCACTGCGTAATTATCCTTAATATTTACTATAGCTGCTATGTGCCATCTAGTATGGTAATAGGCTGCATCTGCCCCTCGGTTGTTGAGTGAGGAGTTGTTTCCTTACAAGTTTTCCAGTTTCTCAGTTGGCCCATAAGAACTGGACTAGGAATCTTTCCTAGGCATCCTTTTGTTGTGGCTAAGTCTGTACTCCTTTGGACATAGTAATTAACAGGAAATAAGGTGCTCTGATGTGGTGTATCTGCTGTTAAAATGTTGCTTCTGTGAGCGTATAGGTCCTGACCAGAGAATCACCAGGAAGCTTTGTCTTTCCTTTTCTCCTCACATTTCTCTGTGGAGTTCATTTGTCTTAGCAAAGTCACTGTGACTCTTCATTGTTGTCCACTTCTACCTTTAAAACATTTTTTAAAATTTATTTGCAAGTGGGGGGTGGGGATGAGAATGGGAGTGTCGGGGTTTCTTACCACTGCAAACAAACTCCAGACGTGCCATTTTGTGCATCTGGCCTTACATGGGTACTGGGGAATTGAACCCAGGGCATCAGGCTTTGAAAGCAAGTGCCTTTAACCACTGAACCATCTCTCTAGCCCAAATGTGTAACCCAGGCTGGCCGTGAACTCCTGATCTTCTTGCCTTAGCCTCTTCAGCAGTTTCCTACTGGCATGTGCCACTACAACCAGCTACCTTCTTAAAATACATCTTTTGGCAACTCTGAAACCATTTACCTGCTTTTTTCTCATAGTTCTTTTGACATACCTTCCCAGTTTCCTTTGATGATACCATACCCTCCATTTCTCTTTCATCTTTGATCTCTTCTTTTCATTGTACATTTTTCATCCAAATCATGGCATTAGTGCCAACTATATTTTGTGCTGTTTAATTCCAAGTATTTTCTTTCTAGCTTTGAACTTTGCACTTTTTTGAAGTAAGTGAGGCCTTATATCTGACTTCATATTTTTTAATTTCCACATGAAAACTCTTAGACATTGTAAACTTAGGTCAAATCAGTGTACTGATCCCTTCCCTAGAAAACACAGAAGAAGAAAAAAAGTACATAAGTAGCAGGTACTAGGAATGAGGGAAGGAAGGAGGTGTACCTTTGATGTATTACAAGGATCATCACTGGTTCACTGGCATCATAAACATTTGGACTTGAGAGAACACGAACCATCTATTGGAAGTTGGTGACAACTGCTGTAATGCAGAGCTATGTAAATCTGACAAACCCAATTGTGATTGGAATCCATGTGCTGGATAAATTATAGATTGTACTGACCTGTAATCAGGTGTGGTGGCACACACCTTTAATCCTAGCACTTGTGAGGCAGAGGTTGATTTGTTGTGAGCTCAAGGCCACCCTGAGACTATATAGTGAATTCAAGATCAGCCTGGGCTAGAATGAGACCCTAACTTAAAAAAAAAACAAGACTGCCTTTCATTATGAAATAACATTACGTATGAAGGTTTCATACTAGAATTGCCATGACTTAAACTAAGATTGTTGGGAAGTACGGTACTGAATTGGTTGTCATGGATATTGGTTTGAGGGATTTGGATTTAACTTTGTGACAATAATAAAGTCAAGTATTGTTTATTGTCAGCAGTTCTTTGAAGCTTAAGAGATCTGAAGTTTTTCATGGGACTTGCCCTTTGGTATAATGTGAAAATAAAAGTCAACATTTCTCATTTTTTTTTTGATAGCCACCAGCTGTTCTGAAGATTTGGTGTATATCTAGCCCTTAAATGATATTAAAATGTCACAATTGTACATGCCTGTTGCAGTTAGCTTCACATTGCTGGCAGGAAACACCCCATCAAAATCAGCTTGTGGGAGAAAAAGGTTTATTTTGGCTTACAGATTCAAGGGGAAGTTCCATGATGGCAGGGGAAACCGATGTCATGAGCAGAGGGGGGACATTGCCTCCTAGCCAATATTAGGTAGACAACAGTGGCAGGAGAGTGTGCCAAGCACTGGCAGGGTGAAGCTGGTCATAACACCCATACATCACTTCTAGGAGCTGTCCAATTCCCCAGTTGCCACCTTTTGGGTAATGAGCATTCGGAACACATAAATTTATGGGGGACACCTGAATCAAACCACCACAATACCCTATTAATCCTTGCCACATGTTAGCCAATAAATGACAGTCTAATCCCTAGAAAGTAGAATGAGAAAAGTACAATTGTCATTTCCATGCTTGATATAACCTGGGTACACTAGCAGGTACCACAAGGCTCATTGTTCGTAAGATAAGCATAAGGTCTTCCAATACAAAATGCTCAAGTAAATTGCTCAGAGGGAGACAAATAATATGGCCATCTTTGGTAACTTCTTCAAGGGATATACTTCCCTCAGCTCTGTCCCTTTCTGCATTTTCATCTTAGGTGATATACTTTCTCTAGCAAATAATCCTTTCTCATCTGTGATTTCCTCTTCTGTTGAATAGCTGGACACTTGTTAATGCCTCTTCCTTGAAACATAGTTAAAGGCTGTTTTTCCAGAGTGGGCCTAGTAATCCACACAGCTGGTCATCCTTAGGGCTGCCCCAGTTTTACCTGTCACTGTGATTTTTTTGTTTCCCTTAGTTTTTACTTGGTTTATTTTTTGTTTAAGCACTGAATGAGATGGAAGACATGGTGCAAGAAGATGGAGAGGTGGTAGCTGAGAGTGGAGGTGATACACCAGCTCACAGACAGGCCACGCTTCCTGTGGATATTGATGAGGAACAAGCAGGTAATCACGTGACTACCCCCACTCATCACTCTGGAAATGGGAGCCTGACTAGTGAAGAATGGGAAGCACCAAGAATCATGGTTTTCTGACATTGTAATAATTACTGATGTGGCAGTACTGGCGTTATTGAAACTTGTCATATATCTGTAATACAGCATTTTTATTCACCTTGCCTCATGCATATGTATCTTGCTAAAGTTTTCTTTTTAGTAGCAGCAACAACTTTTTTTCTGTTTAACTGTACATGCATATCTTGTGAATGACTAAAAACAGAATGTACTCCAAGTCTTGATAGGAAAATGAATGACCCAATTAAATGTTCTGCTTTTATCCTCCCTCCTTTCAGTAGGGAGGAGGAATACTGCAGAGGCTGACCTGGTTTAGTGAGTAGATCAAAGCCTGAACTCTGAAATGAGTGATATGTGGCAGGCTATAGTCATAGGTCCTTAAAGATTACCCAGAGGCCTCTGTTTTACCAGTGAGGACACTAACATTTTTTTTCAAAAATGAATGCTATACTGAGTTACTGAGGTAGTAACAAGGGGCAGATTGTGATTAGAACCTATGTATTCTCGTTTATAATCTGTTGGTACGCTACCTTGTCCTGCACTGATATGTTTTATCTTTGTTTTAAGGTCCAAGAGATGTAGTCACTTACTTCATAGATAATTATTGACTATCACCTGTGGAAGGCATAATATAGAATGACAGAAGAGAGACAAGCATGGTTTCTTGGGGCTTACATTTTATCAGAGGAGATAACATTAGTAACTTGTCCAAAAGAATTGGGTCAGAATAGTTGAAGGTTTAAAAGCTCTACTGACAAACAGACCATTTTTTTTACATAAATGTACACATTCTTCCAAAGATAACATGTATCCAACTTTCAGAGATAGACCTGTAGCCAGTCAAAGAATGCAAGAGTGTTCACAATTCCACTGCATTTCTGAGGTTTAGCTTCACATTCTCTGCCTTGGCTCATATATTTGCAAAATTTTGAAAATGTGTAACCTAGTTTTTAAATTATTACAACTACTGGCTTTTTTTAGGATGATTTATTCTACTTTTTGAACTAGCAAAGATGGAGTGTATGCTATATCATCTATTTTAATTTGTCTTTAGAAATGTGTAACGTTGGTTGACATTCTAATCATACTTAACATTGTAGAGTTAAAATGCTTTCACAGAATCTCATCCAAATATTTGCTTCACTAAAGTGAGTGACAAGGAAGGCTACAGAGGAAGCACATGTCTGTGACCCTGGATCCCTGGAAGTAGTACTTCTTGCTTGAGCTTTTCTCAGTTAGGTGTGCTTTTTCTTTTAGGACCTAGTGGTCTTCAGCAGGTGGTCAAACCAACCCCAATTACTGTTCATGATTCAGAGAGTGATGATGAAGAGGACAGTCTAGAACTCCAAGAAGTCTGGATTCCTAAGAATGGTGCTCGGCGTTACTCTGAAAGGGAAGAAAAAACTGGAGAATCGGTGCAGTCCAGGGAATTGGCAGGTGAGAAGTGATGTCTTACTCTGACCAGTTAGTGAGGAGTTCTGTCAGAACTGAAACATTTGGTGTTTTAAGATGTCCTTACTGCAGCTTCTGATTCAGAAAGTATACTCACTAATGTGATAGGAAGCAAGAATAAATCAGTGAACAAATGAAGGCAAAAGTCTGAACAAGAGAAGGGTCTTGGTAGTACTGTTGTGGGCAAGTATAGGATAGCAGAAATATAGTGCAGAGGCTCCAAGGAGGGCGGGAAGGACCTCAGTGGGAACTTTAGTTGTGGCATCCGTGAAAAGGCCTGTGGCTTAGTAAAGGGTGGATCATGAGTAGCGGAATAATAGAGGAAACAACCACTCCTCAGCTAATATTCTTATTCAGTTGTATTAAGTTTTAGTGGCTGATAGGGCACTTAAAGGAGTCCTAAAATGTCGGGGGGGGGGGGGGAGTTGCTTTGTATTTTAGTTATTTTTTGTTGGAGCTAGGGATTGAACCTAAGGCATTGAACATGCTAGGTGTAGCAGACAGCTTCAGATTCGCTGGGATGAACTTCCAGACCAGGCACAGTTATGGAGGAAGGGATTTACTGAAGCTTACAGATCCCAGGGAAGTTCCATAAAGGCAGAAGAAACTACCCTGCTCCCACAGGACCAAACACAGAGAGAAAAACCTCAAGCCAAAAGCCACATAGCATAGCACACTTCAGGAACTCCAGCTAGGCACACTTTGCATATCTTTAGATTGAAATCTCAAACCCACCACCATACCTTAAGATCCGCCCAATGACCCTGCCTCCAGCCTGGCAGATGCACATGCAAACTACAAACTAATAAAACACTGAATATAATGGGGGATATATATTCAAACTGCCACACTAGGCAAACATTTTACCACTGAACTATTAACTCCTAAGCCCCTAAAATATGTCTTATAATACCTTGGCACTCTCTAAATCTAGACATCTTATGCCATTGCCTTACTAAGAAACTATAATTCTCTTACCTCTGAGGTTCATACTTACTGTTCTCCCTCCCAGTTCTCAGACCCATGTGCTTAGCCCTTGTATCAAAGGATGGATTGTCTTTCTCAACTCATTTTCCCTCCTTATCCCTTCTATATACACTGCCTTGTAAGGCTTAGGAGCTTTTGTTTTTGTTTCTGGGATATGGAATAATTTACTAACCACTGACTGTTTTTTGCTTACTCCTTTAAGAAATTCAGGTAACTACAGAGCAGTTGCAAAGAACCTTTCTGGAAACTAAAATTTCTCATAAATATTGTTACCAGCTGACTAACTTATGATTCATAGAAAGTTTAATTTCTAAATTTGGTGACTAGAGCTCTTATTGGCTGACCCAGCTCTATTTGTTTATTTCATTCTACATTCATTGAGCCTTACTGTGCCTGAGGGACTGAGTCAAGTGCTGTGAGGGTGACTGGGATGAATTCAGTCATGGCACCTCTCTGGGGAATCTTCACTCTAGCTGAAGGATCAGGTTGAGAACATGGATCACTCTTACCAGCATACACTAGAATCTATTGGGGCTGGGCTGCAGAAGAGATTGCAGAGGTCAAGGCTGACAGACTGCCACAAGCAGAGGCCCTGCGGTCATGAGGCAGAAGTGTGGCGAGAAAAGTTGGGGCTGGGAACAGAATGTAGGTAACTGTTTAGAGTTAGATTATGATGGGCCTTAAAGGTCAAGCTGAGTGCAAATTAGGAAGATGTCACTGTGCAGTGATATGATCAGTTACACTCTAGGAAAACTAGTATACATCGTCTCCTGTTCCAAATTTACTCTTGCCATTTGTCTCGAATTTGTTCTGAAATCTTTTTTCCCCTTGGGCCATTCTTCTTTTTCTATAAGCAGTAAGTGGAAAAGGCAAGACTCCACTTCGAAAGAGATACAACTCCCATCAGATGGGCCAGTCGAAGCAGTGTCCCCTCGAAGAAAGCAGCTGTGAGAAAGGCTGTCAGGTCACCAGTGAGCAGATCAAAGCTGATATGAAAGCAGCTAGGGATATTCCTGAAAAGAAAAAAAACAAGGATGTTTATCCCAGCTGCAGCAGCACCTCCACCAGCACAGTGGGAAACTCCAGCTCACACAGCGCTACTTCTCAGAGCCCTGACTTTGTAAGGACGGTGACCAGCGGTGGCTCTTCCGAACCTAGCCCTACAGAAGTGGATGTGTCCAGGCAGTGTGTCTGCTCCCCCGGAGGGTCAGAGGACTCTGAGGCCATGGAGGAGGGAGATGCAGAGAGTTCTGTCTGCCCCAGATGCTGCTGTCACAGGCCCCAGGAATCCCAAAGGAGAACTAGCAGGTGTTCTGATGAGGAACGTCCTTCAACCAGCCGAGCCTGTGTTGTGAATGGCCCGGATGGTACGAGATCCGCCTTTTCCTTTAGGACTCTGCCACAAGGGGGGTCTTCAGGCCCAGCACATGATGAGAGAACTAATGGGAGTGGCTCTGGGGCTACAGGTGAGGACAGGATGGGGAGCTCCCAGCCTGAGAGTTGTGACGTGCAGTCTCATGAAGACTATCCTCGGAGGCCCCTAACCAGGGCCAGGAGCAGACTGTCCCATGTACCGCTGGTATCTGAGTCAGGTATGACAATGCTCCCAGGATTAGCACCTGCAGGGTAGGGCTGGAGAAAGGCCTAAGCTTGCTCATGAGTTTTCTTATAAAAAGCCAATTTGGGGTTCTGTGGCTTACACAGAATTTGAACTACTTTTCAAGAATATTTTGGTGATGAGGGTGTATAATACTTTATAGTTTAGCTTTGAAGAAGTGAACTGTGTATATTTGTCCCACTGTTCTGTGTCTATGACCCAGAGATGAACTCTGTCCCCATCCCACAGTGTGGGAACCCTTGGGAAAGACTTGGGCCTTACCATAAGGTAAGACCTGGGGTAGCTGGGCCACAGACATAGTCAGCTCAGCTCAGCTCAGCTCCGCTCCGCTCAGCTCCTTGGGTACACCCTTGTACCTGCCTCTGCAGGGTTTAGTGACTTTTTTTTCCCTGAAATCTAGTTTTGCTTCCACTTAGTTTTACCAGGAGATAAGCTGGTAAGTAATTTTACTGAGAATTATTTGAGTGAAGGTATATATATATATATAGAGAGAGAGTTTCATTAATATTTATAGTATGTATGCCAAAGCATTGGGTTGAGTGGGACTAAGCATGTCTTAGAGTTATATTTCTGCTTTTAAATAATCCTGCCTTTAAGTTATAAATACCTATTAGCAAATATAATGGGCTTTAATTGTCTGTGAGCATATCAACTTTAAGGTCTTAAAATCAGTCACAGAACATGAACAGAATCAGTCAGTGCTTTTTTATATGCTGAATAGAGCTGTGGGAAATGTGTTGAGTTGAAACAAAATTAAGCTTTCTTAAGTATGAAACTTAATTATGTACAAATAATCAGAGTAACATGAATTCATAGAAAACACAGTTTTTCTTTGAAAACTGGTTCTGTTGTATGGGGAAAATATTTTGAATTGCCAATGTTTTATGCTTGTTTTAAAACTGATTGAGTGTACATAGGATAGAACCTTCTCATCTTAAAATGTACAGTTTAGTAGCATTAAGGACAATCACAGGGTGCACTTGTCACCCACATCCATCTCAACTTTTCATCATCCCAAACTGAAATTTCCCCCTTTGAAGTGGTAAGTGCCTATAGTGAAACCTTTTGCTTAGCTTTTTATATTTGTGAAGTCAGATCTCCATGCTTTCCTTGTGCTGTGAAAAGCCTTCCCTGTATGTGGTTTAGATAGATGTTCACATCTTCTCATTCGCTTATTCACCTGTTTATTTTACCATACTTCATCCAGACATAGGGATGACATTAACTGGAAAATCACTATTTAGGAACTATAGTATATGCCCCAGTGTTTTGTCTTGACTTTTCAATGTGACTTTGGAACTTTTACAAGGGTTCTTTTTTCTTTTCTTTTTTTTTTTTTGTTTTTGTTTTTGTTTTTATCATAGCTTCTTTATATATTTTGGATGTTTGTTTTGTTTTGAGGAATGTTCTCCTGTAGCCCAGGCTGGCCTAGAACACACTATGCAGCCAAGGATGACATTGAACTTGGAGCCCTCCTACCTCTACCTCTCAAATGCTGGGATTATAAGCATGTGCCACTGTGCACAGATTATGGGATTCTGGACTCAGGACTTGTGCATGTTAGACAAGCACTCTACTAAGTGAATTATTTCCCTAATCCCTGGCTGTTGGGGTTTTGATACTGCTGATTTTTGCCTTGTGTTCTTATCCCCTTTTCCATTTCTTTCTGATCTGTTCCATAACTAGACTTCATTAGGTTTAATAATTCCCTACATTAAAAAAGAAAGAGAATTTAATTTCCTAGTGCTATCTACTGTTCTATCCATCTCCTTGCTTTTACTTTTCAATTTGAGGTGACTAATATCTGTAAATTAATTTTCAATATTTTTTAAACACCATGGAAATGTCCACTTACTTTAAAGAACAATTTTTCTGGAGAAATGTCAAAGTCCTAAGTTTAATATTATTTAGTTCTCTTTTGGAAAGAAGAGGTAATAAAAGCTAATAAATTACTTTTAATTTAGCATGTTTTTGATGCTGATTAAAGCAATTCTTTTAGAGAAATCCAGCTAATATAAGAGTAAATTGGATTATTCTGGAATTTTTTTTTTTTTATTCAATTCAAATATAACATTTGAATTGTTCATTTTTGGTTCTAGGGCCTTGAGGAATACTAAAACCATGTAGAAGTTAATGTAATTACTGTTACGTGATTTGCTGTTTTAAAAATTAATATTTGTAAGTTCTTTTTATCCTCATTGTGTAATATAGTTTATAAAATAGGGTTAGAGAGATGGCTTAGCAGTTAAGGCGTTTGCCTGCAAAGCCAAAGGACACTGGTTCGATTCTCCAGGACCCATGTAAGCCAGATGCACAAGGTGGCACATGGATCTGGAGTTTGTTTGAGGTGGCTGGATGCCCTGGCATGCCCACTCTATCTCTCTTTCTTTCTTTCTCTCTCTCTTTCTCTCTCTGTCTGTATCTCTTTCAAAAGAAA
This sequence comes from Orientallactaga sibirica, assembly GCA_036365145.1. NCBI lineage: Eukaryota > Metazoa > Chordata > Mammalia > Rodentia > Dipodidae > Orientallactaga > Orientallactaga sibirica. Next base: position 56,481,989 of record JAEOAD010000005.1, read on the forward strand.
GAAAGAAAGAAAGAAAGAAAGAAAGAAAGAAAGAAAGAAAGAAAGAAAGAAAGAGAGAGAGAGAGAGAGAGAAAGAGAAGGAGGAGGGAGGGAGGGGGAGGGAGGGAGGAAGGAAGGAAGGAAGGAAGGAAGGAAGGAATTAAAATAAATCACAGAATACATTACATGGTTGTGAAAGAATAGCTAGAATTGCTATAGTTTTCATTAATACTAGGTTGGTCTTGTTCTTGTTTCTGTAGGCATCTGACGCTCACAGAGCAGTGTTGTCATTCTGTGTTTGGCTGCTTGCCTTTCCCCACCCCACTATGTTATAAGAGCCAGGACTGTGGCACTGTTCACCATATATTCCCAGTGTGTAGCAAGCCCCATACCTCATACACTGTTTGGAGTTGCATGGATGATGTGATCTTAGTATCGAGGCCAAAGATGTAAGAAATCACTAGGCATTGAGAGGAAGATATAAAAGAACAATAATAAATACAAACTCTTCCTTTTACATTTGGAAGCATTTGATCAAGATACTTACATATACACTGTTACTTCATTTTATAATTTTCTATAGAAAACACAAATCTATTTAAGCACTTGGAAAACAGGAGTCATAACCATTGTGAGCATATATTGTGAGCAGTAAAGGGGAGGGGAAAGAACAGTTCAAGAAGGTGAGGAGTTTTCTATCAGATTATAAAGGAGTTTCTATTTGAAGACCCTTATTAGAACACTGTCTGGTAGGAGTGGACACAAGCTTATTTAGTTTGTTTTATTTTAGAAGTACTGATAGGGAAGCAGAACCTATGTGAGGAGGAGTAATGTGTGTGAATTATGGCAGATGGATGAAATGTGCCCTCTTTTAGTGGCTTCTTGTTATGAAGATAATTAGATTTTGCAAAATTTCCCTTCAAGATACTATTTGATGAAGAGAAATCTCTTTTCACCTCCAACGAAAGCAGCTCCTTTTAGTTTGACATAGAATTTCAGATTCCAAGGGATGGAGAATGTAGGCTGTGATATATAAACACCATGTGGACTAAATCTGGAGATTTTAGCTAATCCTGAGCCTCTTTGTACCTCATGTCCCTATGTTTATAATCTTTTGTTAGAAGTTACAGAGATATTGGGTAGTATCTTTGTAATCCAGCAGTGGTGTGGGAGAAAGCAATGTAGTGGTAAATGAGTCATATATCCACTGTACTTCACTGAGTACATGCTGTGTTATCTTGTGTTTCAGATCTTAAAATAGATCATATGGGAATTAAGTTTTAGATACAAATTTCAAACCTGCTTTTAAATAAAATCAGTATACTTGTTCTTATAACTGAGTTACAATATTTAAATGCAATACTAGTGAGTTAAGGCCTTAGCCCTGCCCCTAAAACAATTATAGGTTTTCTAGCCTAGTAACTAGAGCCATATTGATTGTAGTGGCTTCTGGTTCTTAACATCTGGCTAGCTGTTTTACCTCCCCATTCTTATTTTCTAGTGTAATAAATGAAGACAATTGAAAAGAAAACCCATCCTGGAGGGCTTATTAATACCTTTAGGCCACTGCCTGAAATAGTACTCAGTAAATACCTATTTTGCATGAGCCACTAAGTAATGTTCAGTAACTGTTTATTATAACTCATTGTTAGTCGCTGACAGTGAAACAGGGATGAAATGAAGAGTGTTACTGTCATCAAGGAAGTTTTAGTTTTAGTTTAAATGTGGACAAAACAAGTGTGTAGGAAATGACAGAGCAATATATAATGTTTGCAGGTCCAGCTGCATTTGTTAGCACAAAGTGGCAGTTAAGTTGAACCATTCAGAGATGGGTTATATATCAGAAAGTGATGACAGAACAGATGTTCTGGGCAGAAGGAGCAAGAGAGATTAATGGTTCAAAGACATAGGTAATGAGAAATGATTGGGGTATAACACAGAATAAAATGGGAACAAATGGATTTAAAGCATATGTCTTTGATATCAGGTATTCTTAAACATGAAGCAGTAGTCATAGTTTTGTTTTTTTCTTTTTGCATGAAAGTCATGAGTTTTATCTACCAGTAGTGTTTAGGACTGGGTGAGTCAGTGAGGTTTAACGCCAGGAATATTGACTAGATTGTTGGAAATTGTATGAAAGAGGCTATGAGATTGGATAATGATGTTTGATGTAGTAGAAGGTGATCCTGACTTATAGTAGTCCATTAGAAATACCACCCCCTGGTATTTGCGGTTGCTTGATGGGTTTCTACTTACATGATTGAATGTGCTTGGCTGAAGGAAACAAAGCAAAGCGGAAAGTCCTTTTGGTTGTTTTTTTCTTTTCTAGAAGTTGCCAAATCAAAGCCACGTCATGCTATGAAACGGAAACGAACGGCTGATAAGTCCACCAGTACCAGTGATCCTGTGATTGAGGATGACCATGTACAGGTAAAGAAAGAGTCCTCCCTTACATTTTACAGTCCACTGCACTCTTGAGCCATGGAAGAAAGTAAAACTTCTCTCTTTAGATACTCTATGTTCTAAAGGAAACAAATCAATAACAGCTACTTCTTGGTTGTGCCGGTGAAAATCTTTATGCTTAAAAAAAAATTAAAAAGACACATTTACATGTAACTTTTAAATTTTGTTCCTTGTAGGTTCTTGTATTAAAGTCAAAAAATCTTGTTGGAGTCACTATGACCAATTGTGGCATTACAGATCTAGTGCTGAAAGACTGCCCCAAGATGATGTTCATACACGGTATGTATCTGGAACTGCCTTTTATAGGAGCTTGAAGTACACAGGCCAGCTGGTGCAGGCCTGTACTCCCAGCTACTCAGGAGATGAAGGTGGGAGGATCAGGAGCACAAGTTGAAGGCTAGCTTGGACAACATTCTGATACCTAATACCAAAACAATATTTTTTAAAAATGGGGAATTGCAAACTTAGGATATAGCTCCATAGTAAACTGTTTGCTCCTTGCTGCCTAGAATGTACAAGGTCTTATGTCTAATTAATCCCCAGTACCGCTGAATGAATGAATAAGTGGAATTAAGAACTCATAAATCCCACAGTAGCATTATTGTTCTTTTAAAGGGATATAATATACTATGTTCCATTCTGTCCTTGCTCATATAATTACATTATACTCTTATCTGCTGAAAATTGGTTGATTTTGTATATCACCTTTCTTATGAGGGGTAATTACTCCCTGACAGGTTGTAGAGGCAGGTACATACCAGCTTGCATCCTGGCTCAGCTGCTTGTTCACTGTGTGACTTGGAAGTATATGGGTTGAAGGCAGAGCAGTGACTGGGCCTTCAATGCTTAACTGCTCTGTACTTGGTTGAGGTGCTCAGTCGTGTCTAATGGCACACCATTACTAGGTGAGGCCCACTGTTGTAGATACCTTCTGTTCCCACGATTTAATACTCATGAACTAATAATATATGACCTACTACTATACAAGTCTGTCTCAGATCGGGTGTTTTGTGGGAAATTTTAGACTTTTAGGTCCACATGTAATTTGAGGTTTTTGTTTGTTTGTTTGTTTGTTTGTTTGTTTGTTTTCTTTTGGCCTTTTCACGCAAAACGATTTTTTTGTCCATCCTTATAAAATTGTCAAGATCTGTCTTGTTCTGTGCCTTAGATAAGTTATATATTCTATGTTAACTTTATTAACTAGGTAAAATGTACATAATTTTTCTTAATTCACAATGCATTTGTAGTAATTGAGTGCATCAATACATCTGTATGTGTGTTTGTACATACATAAATACAGACAGCACAGTATCTGACTGCTAGTAAACACCTAGCAAACCCAGATGTGGTGACACATCTGTAATCCCGATGAGGCAGGAAGATTGTCAAGAATTCAAGGCCAGTCTAGGCTATGTGGTAAGTTGAAAGCCAGCTTGGGCTGTAGTGAGAGTGAGACCCTGTCTCAAAAAGAAAACGGGCTGGAGCCAGGCATGGTGGTGCACACCTTTAAATCCAGCACTCGGGAGGCAGAAGTTGGAGGATCACCGTGAGTTTGAGGCCGCCCTGAGACTACATAGTGAATTCCAGGTCAGCCTGAGCTAGAATGAAACCCTACCTCAAAAAACCAAAAAGAAAAAAAAGAAAGAAAGGAAGGAAGGAAGGAAATGGACTGGGCATGGTGGCACATGCCTTTAATCCCAGCATTCTAGAGACAGAGGTAGGAGGATCTCTGTGAATTTCAGGAAAGCCTGAGACTACATAGTGACTTCTAGGTCACCTGGGCTACAGAAAGACCATACCTCAAAAAACAAACAAGAAAACAGAAAACACCTATAAATGCTATTTTTTTTTATTGTAGTTGTATTGTATTCATTCTATAGCTCCTGTGGTAGATAGTAAATGAAACAAAGAAATCCCATTCTATTAAAGGCACCTATCTTATACTTTATCATAAACAAGGAAAATTGTAGGAAAGGGCAGATGAAACAGATTGATGTACAGATTGATGAAACACATTGCCTCTCCCCTGAATTCTAGAAGACCAGATCCTCAGTTCACTCTGCAGAGGTCAGACTTTTCTCCAATTGAAGTAATGACGTTGTAGTGCTAAAACATCTGGTACCTCATTGAAGTTTCTTTCTCAAACAAAACCCATGAGCTCTTCAAAAGCTAAGGAATCTTGGTAGCAGGGTTGTTCATTCCTTTTTCTTGCTTTTATTATTAACAACAACATATTTTGTATGGATACATCATATGTTGGTGCCCTCTTTCTGTCATCCCTGCCCCATTCTACTGGGTTGAATCCATTCTTAGCTGTAATGAACTGAGGAGCTATAAACATGGTTGAGCAGATACCTCTAGTGAAGTATTACGTATTTAGGATAAATGCTCAGAAAGGGAATAACTGGATCTGATGGAAGCTCTATGTTCATCCTTTTCAGGAATCTCCATATTGATTTCCATAGGGGTTGTACTAGTTTACAGTTCCCAGCTTTTAGGGTTGGATTCTTCTTGTTTTTCCAATGTCATCAGGTGGACAGTGAGGTTATTAATTTGGGACCTCTCTGTCATTGTTATGAAGACATTTAGCACTATGAATTTTCCCCTTAGGGCTGCCTTCATTGTGTCCAATAAATTTTGGTAACTTGTATTTTCATTATCATTCACTTCTAGGAATTTTATAGTTCCTTTTTTGATTTCTTACACAACCCATTCATCGTTTAAAAGTGTGTTTGTTGTTCAGTCTCCAGGAGTTGGTGGAGTTCCTGATGTGTCTCTTTTTATTTCTAGCTTTAAAGCAGTGTGATCTGATATGATGCAGGAAGTTACTTCAGTTTCCCTGAATGTGTGGAGGCATACTTTATGGTCTAATATATTTTGGAGAAGGTTCCATGGGCTACTGAGAAAAATGTGTATTATGTAGAATTGGGGTGGAAAGTTCTGTAGATGTCCATTAAGTCTAGTTGATCTATGGTGTTGTTGAACTCTGTTATTTTCCTGTTGATTTTCTGCTTGGATGATCTGTCTATTGATGGTGGTGGAGTATTGAAGTCTCCTATGATGCTGTTGGTGTTTTTTTCTGTTTTGTTGTCAAGTAGGTTTTGTTTTATAAACTGGTGCCCCTGTGTTTGTTGCATATTGATTTATGATTGTGATGTCCTCTTCTTGGATCGTTTGTTCCCTTGATGAGTAAGAATGACCTTCTTTGTCCTTTTTATTTGAAGTATAGTTTATCACATTAATATAGCACCACCTGCTTCTTTCTTATTTCTTTTTCCTTGGAATATCATTTTCCATCCTTTTACTCTGAGAAGGTAATCTATCTTTAGTGGTGAGGTGGGTTTCTTAAAGACAGCAGATAAAAGGTTTATATTTTTGATCAACCCTGTTAACTTGTGTCTTTTTATGGATGAATTAAGATCATTAATATTTAAGGTTTTAACTCTGAGGTTTGATGTAATAATCCCTGCCATGTTAGGGTGGTTTATGGGGTTCAGTGTTCTCTTGTGTTTTGTACTTTTTTGAGCCTGCTCTAGTTTTTTGGTTATTATGATCTTCTTATAGGCTCTTTAGATTGGTTGTTTGACTCTGTAGGTTTGGCTTTGTATTCAAATAATCATAGAGTTGACTGTTTTCATGGAAAGTTTTCCTTTCACCATTTGTTATGAGGGATACTTTTGCTGGGTACAGTAGCTTGGGTTGGAAACCATGGTTGTTTAGACTTTGAAGTGTTCCTTTACAGGCCCTTCTGGCTTCAGGGTTTCCATTGAAAAATCTGACATAATTCTGATGGGATTGCCTTTGTATGTAGTGAGTTGTTTCTCTCTTGCTGCTTTTTGCACTCTCTTTGTTTTCACTGTTAAGAATTTTAACTATGATGTGCCTTGGAGAGTTTCTTCTTTGTTCCTGTTTGTGTGGTGTTCTGTGAGCTTCTTGAATCTGGATGGGTCTCTCTTTTTAGAGGTTGGGAAATTTTTTTTTCAATAATTTTGTTGAATATATTTTTGTGTGTGTGTTTTTTGTGTTGTCATCTGCCCATCTTAGTGAAACATTTTATTCTATTGGAGGGAAGCAAGTATTTGTCCTTGTAGGATCTTCAGAGGGTATTCTATTTAAACTTGAACCAGGTGGGAGTAGGATGGGGTTATAATTACAGATGTGCAGATTGTGGAGATTGCAAGTACATCAAAGGGACCCAGGGAACTAGGAACTGGGGAAGTGGGAGCTCATACCTACTTACTCCAGTTGCACGTATTCTTCAGCACAAGGACCAGGGGTTGGGGAACCAGGAGCCAGGAAGCTGGAGATCCAGGGTCAAGAGGCCAGCTCCTACAGTGGCCAGTATACCCTGTTGCTGTAGGGAATAGGGATTTGGGTACCCAGGGACCAATCAATCAGGAAACCCAAGCAAAAGGCCTGCTTCTGAAGCCCACATGCAGGGACCAGGACACCCCAAGGCAGCAGCAGGAGTACTGGGACCAAGGAAGTGGGCAGTGGGGAAGAAACTGGGAACTCTGGCCTACTCTCTCTGTGTGCTCACCCTCTGAGGCAGGGAATCCATGAGTTGGGTACTGGGCCCTTTCAATCATGAAGGCAGAGCAAAAGGCCTGCTTCAACAGCATGCTTACAGGGTTTAGCCACAGGTGACCTGAGAGTTGTTCTTTCCAAGCAGTCTCTCAGCATGTTTTCCCAGAAGCTGAGCATCAAGTCAACCTGCAGTTGCTGCTTTCCACAGTTTGCCCCTTCTCCCAAAGGAGTAGCTTCTCTTGGAGAATCTCATTTATTTTCAACACTGCTTTTGATTCCAATGATTCTCCCTGTCTTCTCCTACCTAGTGGTGGATCACATGGCCTCAGATTCACATGTGTCATTTAAAGGAAGAAGTTTACTTCAGCTTGTCATGAGACATGGGATCTTAGATAAGCCACTGTCTCTCGATATCAGCTGATTAAGTAAATAGCAAATGACAGACTTAACTTACATGAGATTAGAGCTCCCTAACTGTGTATTGAGTCCATAGCACCCATTCTCCCTCTTCTTTATTTGTCTTCACTGATTCCCATTCCTCCATGTGACAAAGAAGAGAAAAGCCTGAAGGCGGACACTGGCTTGGTGGTGAAATATCACAGTTACTTATAGAGTACAGTGCTCTGAACGTGATGATACTTGTGTTGAGGATCTTACAAAAGATGTCTTTTTGAAAAATTGAAGTCAGGCAAGTGAGCTTTATGGTTTTGTCATCTCTTGCTATTTAATTTTTAGGTAGTATACTAGTGCAGTTCAGTGCATTTGTTAAACCACTGATATTTACTCTGTGGCCTTGTGTTTTCAGGTTGAACAGGAAGATTAATCACATTCCATTAAATGCTTTCAGTAGATCATTCGATATGGCAGCCACTAGCCACAGACTTAACATATCCAGATATTTCTGTGCCTTTTTTCAGATTGTGTTTCTTTACCAAATAGGAATTGATCTGTTCATTTCTTCTCAGTGAATATAAGAAAATGTATGTGAAATGTAGATTTGACTATTAGCTATATAGTTGCGTCATTTAATAGTTAAACATTCCAGTTAAGAAACGTTTCTTGAACAATTCCTATTTAGAGCAGTTGTCTTCCTTGTCAATAAAATCTTAGGAAAGAAGACCCTAATGTCACTTCTAGCCTGAGGATACCAACTTTCAAATTTTGATAACTTGCTTGTACTCTGATAGTTTGTCCTGTGTCAAAGATGTTTGCATGTGTAGTAATAAAATGTGGGCCAGTCCTCCAAAGATGCTTCCACAGGGCTATACATTGCACTCATATTTGTGAAAATTACTTATAGAGCTTATTGTTTTCATTTTGTAGCTACCAGATGCAGGGTACTAAAACATTTAAAGGTAGAAAATGCACCAATCGTAAACCGCTTTGACTATGCACAGTGCAAGAAACTGAATATGGATCAGGTACTAGACCAGATACTAAGGATGCCACCTGAGAGAAACCGTATCATATACCTACGCCCCATGCAGCAGGTAACAAGTTCTGCTTTGTTCTGATACTGTACACTTTGTAATACTTGTCTTAGTCCATTTATTCTTCTGTTCATCCCATAGTCATGATTCTTTAGATTCTGTGGATTTCTTTTAACCAGGCCAGACTATCTTGATACATTGATGCTTCTCTACTAAAGTTTTATAAGATTTTTTTGTTTTTTTCAAGGTAGGGTCTCATTCTGGCCCAGGCTGACCTGGAATTAACTATGTAGTACCAGGGTGGCCTTGAACTCACAGCGATTCTCCTACCTCTGCCTCCCGAGTGCTGGGATTAAAGGCGTGCACCACCACGCCCGGCCAAGTTTTATAAGTTTTTAGCAAGTTACTTGAGAGGAGTTTTTATTCAACAAGGTAGAAGTTGCCTGTGACACTCAGGTTTCAGATTCTGGCTTTCTAATATATAACAGATTGATAAGCAGAAATATGATAGCTATAATTATTATCATTATTAACTTTATATATGATGTTTGCTGCCCAAAGGTAGTTTAAATGCAACAGTAAGCCTTGGAGTCAGTGTGTAAGTTCAAGTTTCTTGAATATCTTTAATTCTCAAAATTTGTTGCATGCTAAAACTATATTGAACAATATCCTTCCTTCAGAAAATTTGTGTTTCTATGAAGGAGGCTGACATTTTTGACTAGAGGTCTGGAAGAAGGCATTCCTTGAGCAAGCACTGTCAACACAGAGGCTGCACAGAGGCAAGGGCTTTGCCATCTTTAAAACTAGGCAATGGTCAGTCTAAACAAGACATATGGCTCTGCATGCTAATAGTTAATGGAATGAAACCTAGTAAGGGCACCCTTAGAAGAGGATTCTCAGTTGATGAAGATCAGTTACTGAACCAGGATTATCTGACTTAATGGGTACTTAGAGAGCAGTGAGAGATAAATTGCTCAGTCTGCTGGTGAGAGAATTTGCTAAGTCTGAATTCCAGCCTGGCAAGCTCTGTTCTGGCACATTAATAACTACTTAATTTTGAAGTCAGCCAAAGCTTTCAAAACTGAGGGGGCTCAAGGAAAGTTGTTCAGACTCTGGGAGGTAAATGTCACAGACTTAACTTTCTTGGTCCAAAGGGTTCTATCTGATGTCTTCCACAGGTAGACACACTGACTTTAGAACAGAAGCTATTTAGTGGCCCCTACCCATATCACATCTGCATCATCCATGAATTCAGTAACCCTCCCAACGTGCGGAACAAGGTGCGCATTCGTAGCTGGATGGACACAATAGCAAACATCAACCAGTAAGTGACTCAGTGGCCCTGAAAGGCCTTAGTCATTCCTCCCATGCAGGCGCCAAGGAGCAAATTCTATCATTCCTTACTTGAAATTATTTTAACTGAGCTTTGTAGACATGCTTGTCGTGAAATTGACATGAAAATTGAGGAAAATAAGTTAGAAATATTCTGTTGTCACGCTTAGAAAGCATATAAGAAGAAACTATGTCTATGTTTCAATTTATTCATTCATTTGTGGGACATGGAGAAAGGACCAGTGGAAGATCTTAAAGAGTGTTGTAACATTTTACATTTAAAAAAATTGGTATTCTGTCCACGGATTACATAGACATTATGTTAAGTCTATAGACACGACATCACAGAAAATGGCTTGCTTCTTTCCCTAACATGACTTGAAGATAGTGAAGAATGCATCTGACCTGCCTGGACTAGTCTGGGTGACAAGGGTGTTAGATTCATTGCTCTGCCTGCAGTTGAGGCTGCATTGTTGACAGTTACATCCCTAGCCCACATTCTAAAGCTTTCAGTTTTGTAATTTTAAAAAAATATTTATTTATTAGAGAGAAAGAGAGAGAATGGTATACCAGAACCTCTATAGCCACTGCAAATAAACTCCAAACACATGCACCACCATGTGCATCTGGCTTACATGAATCCGGCGAATCTTTAGGCTTTGCAGGCAAGCAAGTGCCTTAACTGCTAAGCCATCTTTCCAGACCCTAGTTTTGTAATTTTTATTTTACTTTTTCCTATTGCCTCCAGAGAACTCATTAAGTATGAGTTCTTTCCTGAAGCTACTCGAAGTGAAGAAGACTTAAAGAAGTACCCGAAATACCCCTGGGGAAGAGAAATCTATACTTTAGAGGGTGAGTATTCATGTAGACTGAAAAGCTGGGGACATAGGAATTTTAGAATTTGTCAAAATAACGAATGATTTGAAGGAGCATATATTGTATAAATACTGTTCTGCCTGTGTGAGTCTGCCATCCCTAGGATAATTAGAAGCAATTCTGAAACACAAAAAAAGTATATTCAAATAGGAAAATCACTGTGGTTTGAGAGTTGAAAGTAACCTGAAAGGCTATCTAACTCCATTTCTTACATTCTGCTAAGAAAATGTAGTTTGGTCCTGTCAGCACTTCCACACTAATGACTCTTTGACATCTATCTTATTTTAGGTGTTGTGGATGGAGCTCCATATTCCATGATTTCTGACTTTCCGTGGCTGAGGTCACTACGGGCAGCAGAACCCAATAGCTTTGCCAGATATGATTTTGAAGACGATGAAGAAAGTAATTATGACCTGAATCAATTGTAGTCTCTAGTTTGAATTTATCCTTTATGTTACTTAATGTTTTGTTTGAAAATTAGGAGCAGTACAGATTTTAAGTAATTTCTCAAATAAATATGTTAACATTCTTTATCCTGAAAACTCAGTTTAGGATTAGTACACTAGATGCTCTGGAGTTGCTGAAGGCTGTGTAATGAGTAGTACTCTTTCAGATTTGCAGTCATTACTTAGACTTTTTTGGTTTTATTTTTCTGAGATTTTTGTCTTTTTTTGTTGTGCCTTTTAGTACTGGGAATTAAATCTAGGGCCTTACTGAAGTACACTTGAGCCAATTAAATATGTATCATCTCATTACTCTTTTTGGTTTTCTGAGACAAGATTTCATGTAGCCTAGGCTAGTCTAGTAACCCAAGCTGGTCTTGAACTGTAAGAAAAAGAACTTTACAAATTACATGTATAACTTACCCTTTGATACATCATTCTTACCTGGGGACTTTGATCCTGTCTGCTGTTCTAGACCTCAACCCTCATACTAAACTAAATTAATGGGAACAATTTCCATGAGCTATTCATGCATCAGCTAGGTTATGGTACAGGACATGTGTATATTTCATGACAAAGTAATTCCTGAGTATTATGAATCCCTCCCCTTCTCTTTCTCATTTCCAAGGTACCATCTATGCTCCTCGAAGAAAAGGGCAACTGTCTGCAGACATCTGTATGGAAACGATAGGAGAGGAGATCTCGGAAATGCGCCAGATGAAGAAGGGTGTGTTTCAACGAGTCGTGGCAATCTTTATCCACTACTGTGATGTGAATGGTGAGCCAGTTGAAGATGACTACATTTGACTGGCCCATCTTCCTGTCTGGGTTTTCTGGCAAAAGGCAGCTGGGACCATCCAGCTGCTGGAAGGCTTCACAGAAACTTTGGGCTTGGAATTGGGAGGCCCTGGCTCAGTTTGGTAAATAGGAAATACATAAGGAACATTGGGATTGTATACAAAGTTTTGTATAGAGAGGAAATATTTCAAAGACACTTCCCTGAAGAACCAATTGTATATCATATGTTTATACATCTTAATTTAAAAATTCATTTTCATGAAGGCAGATAATTTGAGTTCATTTTGTTTGCTTTTCCTGACTTAGCTCATAGTGTTGTTTTGACTGAGCCTCCATTTAGTGTAGCCCTAATCACCATCACCCCATGAATCTGTGCCTTTTCCTTCTTGACAAAGCAGCTTAAGTAAATTTGTTTCAGCGTGTTTGTGTCTTACGTGCTTTCTGTTATTAATATACCAACTAAACTCTTAAAGAAGAGTATATGTTTCTGTACTAAGATATGGTTCCCTTTTTTCCCTTAGTATTATAGTTGCCATATATCTTTAAATGAAAAGACTCATGAACTTAAAAAAAATGAATTTGAAGGGGAAATAGAAAAGTTTCCAAAGCATTTCTAGTTATTTATTTCCACATTCAATTGTGTATATGCTTTATCTTGAATATAAAATAAACATTTATTAAAAACTTTATTCTTGTCTTGGGCCTTAATCCTTCTTACAGAAAAGTAGCAATATGACAGAGGAAAATAATGTTTAGAATCATGTCTAAGTCAAATTTGAGTATCTAGTAAGTTCAATGGCTTCAAGATGTTCCCCACATACAGAGCTCTGTGAAGCAAAACACAGGGATCAACAGAATTTAACAAAATGGGCATTAGTAGGAGATGATAGCCTTTCTCCTGGTACAGCAATGATGTACTTGCCAGTACCTCACCTGAGCTCCTATCATGCTACATGCTACTTGGGAGCTAAAGGACCTTAACAAGTTGCAGAAGTTGAAGGCCTTGGAGAAAGGTTGTAAATCCTAAGGATATGAGGAATTATGGCATGTACAAGTATCAAGGGTCCTTCAGAATTTGTCTTCACCCATGGTCAGGACCTGGTATTGGCAGGATAGGACAGGAGTCCAAGTGCCTAATTCCCACTGTGCTGCCTCTGCTCGTGACCAAAAGGAACTATCTTGAATGATAGTAAGTCTTTCTTCAAAAATCTTTTTTAGGGCTTTTAAAACTTGTAATTATTAAATATAAGAAAATATACTTCAATTAGATATTTTACTCATCTGCTTATTGTTTTCAACTTAAAAGAGTGTATTCCACTATTGTGGCTATAGCTCTTCAGAAAAAATAAATCACAGAATATTCTAGACTAACTTGCAACCTCCAACCTCCTATAAAAGTTGACTTGGTGGTTTTAACTGTAACCCTAGAAACAAACTCAACTAAATAATGCTCACATCAGCCACAAGAGGCCACTGCTCTTTAACTTTTCTTTATTTCTTTTTAAAAATATTTTATTTTTATTTATTTTTGAGAGAGAGAGAATGGGTGTGCCAGGGCCTCCAGCTGCTGCAAGCAAACTCCAGACACATATGCCCCCTTGTGCATCTGGCTTACCTGGGTCCTAGGGTATTGAACCTGGGTCCTTTGGCTTTGCAAGCAAGTGCCTTAATTGCTAAGCCATCTCTCCAGCCTTCTTTAACTTTTCTTATTTTACCAGTTTAATATAACCCAAACTCAGGTAAGGAAATACAAGAGGGACTGCTGAAGTCATTGTAAAGATGCCAAGGCTAGACAACTGAAAGCCACAATTTGGAAGATGCCCATTGTATGTTTTTTGCAATGTGTACTGAAGGAATGACTGGTAGTCTGATAGTGACAACCTTACAGTAGAGATCAGCAAACTATGGGACCAGATGGTAAATATTTGGGGCTCAATAGACTACAGACTATCAGGCAACTACTGATTTGGAGACACCATGAATGATACACATGAATGGATATGGCTATATTATAATAAAACTTTTATTCATAAGCAAAAATTTGAATTCCACATGATTTTCACAGGTCACAAAATATTACTCTTGAATTCCTGACCCCATGTTTGAAAAGGTAAAGACCATTCTAATGACTTACGGGTCAGATCTGGGCCCTAGTCCAGTTTTCCACACCTGCTCTAGAGAAATGAGTTTTCTACTTCTTCAGGTATGTCCCAAGTTCTTGTAAAAAAGGCCTGTCTTAAAAGGCCTGAAGAGTTCATGGATGGCCTGTAACTGAATGCCAACATCAGAGAAAGAATCATGTACCCCATATGTCTAGGTGTATAAAAGGTACTATAAAGGATAGGTGGTGTCCCGATTCTTGGAGTGACCATACATTGAATTAAGTAAGGCCTAGGTTCAGATTCTGACTTCCTCAAATCAGTGACCAAGAGATTCCCTGTCCTGGAGCCTCAGTTTCCTCATCTATAAAGTGTTAACAATTGCTCACCCCATAGGCCGTGGTGAGAGTCCAAGAGCTGCAGTAAACTAGACAATGTGCTGCAAATGGAGTTAGCATTGCTTCTCAGGTGTTACAAAGAACAGGTTTGGTTTTCGGTTTTTTGGAGGGAAGGGGGTAAATAAGCTTTTTAACTAACCTGTCCCTTAAACCATATCCCAAGAGAGTGGCAGGAAACAGAACTGCTAAGGCCATGGAGAGGATATTACACAATATGAAAGGTGCCTTCCCTAGCTCCTCACAATAACAGGTTTATATAAAGACTTACTTAGCACATTAAATACCTAACACATAGGAATTGGTGGAAGTAAGACTCCACAAGTTCAGCTCTGATGTCCATGCTTGGAGCCATTTCTCAGTTCCTCAAAATGGCAGGCAGCCAGGGCAGGCTCATTGCTGGATGATCTTCCTCAACACAGCCACTGCCACCACCAGCTGACCTTCCTGTGATCAACAGTCTCAGAAAACTGGAGGCCAGGCCACTTGTCTTCAGAGATAGGCCCTAGGTCCCCCACTTAGACACAGGATGCAATCAGCATGTCAAAGAAGCAGCATTGGAAACTACAATGTTTAAAGTACACACAGCAATCAACATGAGTATTTGTGTTGCTGTGAAGTATGTCTAGGGCTTACCATTGAAAAGGCAAACTGCAAATTACATACACCATCATCTTAATTGTATGTAAAAACAAAACCGTAATTTCTTGAATTAGATATGACAAGTGATAAGAGTATTCCTGGGAAGCGGATGGGACTGAGTTGAGGGAAAGAGATATTTTATTGTATCTATGTAGCTGGAACTTATCTGTGAGAACAGATTGCAAAAATGCATCATTTGTGTGAAACTATATATAGTCTCAAATGTATAATTTATTGGGGGGTGGCTATATTACAAATAACATGTTTTCTCTCCCAACTTCTGCTTCATCTTTGAGTCAGTCACTTGCCATAAAAGAATTTTTCCTGTTCTATAAAACGGAATCAATAATCTCTCCCCACATCTGTAATGAGAGGTCTCAGAGACCTTGTGAAAGGGTAGAAGAACCATAAACTGCTTGCGGTGATAAGTTGATAGTTACTGGGACCAACAACTCATCCAAGTCATGTTTCAGGTTTCAAACAAAAATATGGGGAAAGTCAAATTGCCTTCTATAGGGCCAGTCCTGGTGTGAATGACTTCAGTGTAGTCTGTAAATATTCAGGACCAACCCTTTCCCTGGCTCATTCACACATCTGGTCCTCAGTTCTGTTGCTGATTATTCAATAATTCCAGGCTCCTTCATACTACAAAGATCAGCGGTGGGGAGGGAAGGGGAGGCAGAGATGCTGGTGAAAGATATAGAAAATGAAGCCCAGTTTCTTAATAGGCAGGAAGCCATGGGTATTTCTTAAGAAATAAAGATGGGTTTTGCTTATTCTTTGTTCAAAGTGGAAAACTACCCTATTTGGGATCAAGCGCTGCTCACCACAGGACCCTTTTATGTCCCTAAAGATGACCCATGGAAACAAGTCAGTTTTTCTCCTTAACTCTTGAGTTGCAATACCATTCTGAGCCAACATTCACAGCAAAGAAGCAGAGTCCATCTTCATTGCCATGGAAACAAGGGAGTGAATGGAAATTTATTCCAAATGACCCAACTGTCAAGTAAGAAAATGACAACAAACACACACACACACACACACACACACACACACACACACACATCAGACCAACTGTAAAATAGATCTAGAGGCAAAACCTAAGCAGAGTCTCAAAGTCTACAAAGTCTATCCTCAAGGGCAAGAGAAAGAGAGGGAAAGACAGAGAAGAAAAGAAGGCAGAGAAAAGCTCATGACTCTAAACCAAAAATCCTTGTCTCACTTATCTGTCCAGTGCTTCTAGACATATGGATTCCTCTCCCACCAAAGCATGTCCAAAAGAAGATACGCAGAATGGAGAGGAAATTGGAGGTGCTTCATTCAGAGAGAAGACTGAGAGGGGTGGGTGGGTGGTACATCATTTTCTTTATATATCTAGGACTCTCAGGGAGGAGGAGACCCACAGCATGGCCCTAGATGGAAGCTAGAGCAACGACAGACTTATTTTCCAGTAAAGGACTGGACTTCGAAATTAAACCAACCCCATGGTAGAAGATACTGCATTCACAGGCAGTGAACTCCTGTCCCTAGAGATGTACAAGCAGAGGCTAACCAACTGCCAGAATGCAAAGGAAAGTGCTCCTCCTGCTCTGGGTGGGAGGCTGAACGTTAGGATGCCTCAAGTCCCTTCACAACTCTTCATGTGCCGACCTTGGGCCTGCCAACACTGTCCTCCATGTACCATCACTGGGCTTTCCTCATGCCTCACAATGGTGATGAGGGTCCAGAGTGATGCCAGGGTGTCCTGTTCATGCACACATGAATGAGAATTAGTGTCTGAGTGGTGAGTCATGTCCTCAGAAGCATGATTCCAGGGATTCTGGGTCCTTGTGTATGGGCAATTTCTCGAGTTCCTGGTGATGTCCACTGTGCAGGACTGTGTACCTAGGGAGGAAGGAAATAAAGTATGAAATTTCAACAGGTATTCTACATAGGCACCAAGGGTAGTCCCTCCACTCCAATTCTTTCCCTTGCATGCACCTCAGGGCACAAAGAAGTAGGCATGGAATGAGATGATAGCTGCAGAGAGGGAAGAAAAATGAACCCGCCTAGATTGCTGAGGTTCAAACCAGAAACACAAGAGATATAGAGGAAAAAAGCCTAAGGTTGCACAGAAAGTGGGAGACAAAGCCGGGACAAAGATCCAGATTTCTTTCCTCTTGCCCAAGCTCCTGTGCTACTCTGTCAGATGAGCCTCTGAACCTACACAAGCTGGACCTAAATAAGCCAAGTTTACCTGTAGTAATATCATTGTGCTCACAGAAGCAGCCAGGGCCTGGGATCCAGTGCAACTCTGTTTGCTTCTTTGATTCTTTTTGGTGTCATTTACAAAATTTGGTGTCAATTAGCTGAATCAAACAGCAAACTGGGCCTGGAAAGATGGCTCAGCAGTTAAGGCATTTATTTGCAAAGCTTAAGGACCCAAGTTTGATT
Organism: Orientallactaga sibirica; assembly: GCA_036365145.1. Lineage (NCBI taxonomy): Eukaryota > Metazoa > Chordata > Mammalia > Rodentia > Dipodidae > Orientallactaga > Orientallactaga sibirica. The sequence continues at coordinate 56,499,406 of JAEOAD010000005.1, forward strand.
CCTCAGTACCCATGTAAAGCCAGATGCAAAGGCACATGCATCTGGAATTCATTTGCAGTGGCAGAGAGCCCTAACACACCCATACTCACTCCCTTAATGTCTGCCCCCCCCCACAGCAAGTTGACTAAGTATACAGTGAAAGTTATGACTTGAGAAGTATTTCTTTTCTCTGCAATGTTACACAGTGACACTCAGTCCCTTAAGTGTCTTTCACGTCCCTCTTGCATCTGGTACTCTTTTGCACCATCATCACTCACTTCTCTGAGGACAATGTCAAGTCCCTTTAGTAAGACAAATGCCCACCAGGCATCATCTGTTCACAAAACAGCATGCTGCTGGCCTCTCATCACTTTCCATGAAACTCTGCTTTAATTATAATAACTTACTGCAGACTTGTAGTGATCAGTAGACTTGTACTAGTCCCTCTTTATGGACTTCTTATTCAATCCTCACAATGACTTTATGAAATAGTATTGTTTTCATGTTATAACTGGACAAAATGATGCATAATCAGGGTTAGTGATGTGCCTGAAAGAATATAGGGAAGAAATGAAGAAACTTCCAGTCAAATCTCAGTCAATGTGATGCCAGCACCGTGGTGCTTACCATGGCCAAGGAACACATGTAGGTCTAGAAGAGTAATTTTTAACAGGGAGAATTTTGTCTCTCAGGAGCCATTTGAGAGGTACTTTTGGTGGTCACTGAGGGGACAGCCCTGTTGGAATTTAGCAGTCAGAAACCAGGGATGCTGCTAAATACCATATAACACACAGCATAGTTTCCCCAACAGCAACAAAACTATGAACCAAGTGCTGAGAAACAGTACTGCAGAATAACTCATCCTCTGAGTTGACAAGAAGCAGGAGGAACTGAGGAATACAGACACTATGAAGGGCACAGTGTGCATTCTCACTGAACTGTCCTCTGCAGCTGCTGCTGAAGGAGAAGTTGAGTGGAGGGGATTGGACATAAAGAACCATTCACGGGGCTGGAGAGATGGCTTAGCGGTTAAGGCGCCTGCCTGCTAAGCCTAAGAACGCCAATTCCAGTCTCCAGCGGTTCCAATCTCCAGGTCCCATGTTTAGCCAGATGCAGTGACGCAAGGGCGCAATGCCGCACTTGACCTCAAGGGGGCGCACACATCTGGATTTCATTCTCAGCAGCTAAGAGGCCTCTGGCGCGCCCATCTCTATCTGTCTTCTTCTCCCTCTCTGTCTCTCTCCAAAATAAAACAAAACAAACAACAACAACAACAACAACAACAACAACAACAAAAAAACCATTCACATCTGCTCCTGCTAGCCAGCTAGATGAGGATTAAGGGGAAATAAAAACAGAGCAAAGGGTCTGGACCTATGCTCTCAGCTAGAGTGGTGAGAAGTGATTCCTGAGAACTACTAAGACTTCATGGAAGATAGTACTGGCACCACACAGGTATACACTCGGCTTCAAAGTGACCCTGCCGTGTTGGGCTTTGCCATTCTGTAAACCCATTGTCACATTTTGTCAAGGTCCTTGAATAAGGGATGGTAAAAAAGAACTAAATGCTGAAAGAAAAAGAAGTTCTTACTCCTCATGGGAGTTTTCTGTTTGTTTTGACTGTTATAAGCAGTACCCCTGAACCCCTTGTGCCCGCCCCCCAGCAGAAGCACTGCCCTACTAGAATGGCAGCTGAACCCCACATACACTCGTGCTAGCTCTCACATAACTAGCCTTGAGGCAGTGCCTCAACACACCAGCTTCCCAGTCAGCACTTCTTCCTCAGGAGTCTAAGATCTTGTCAGTCAGGTTTGTACTATACTCAAAGTTCCTGTATGGACATCATTCCCTTTATCCTCTCACCCACAACAAGGAGCTGCTTCCTACAGTTGCTACCTCCATCATATGGAACTCTTTTATGTCCTTTCAGTAGTTAGCAAATATATGCTGTGCTGATGCCTTCTTGTGTGAAAATGTTGCTTAAATATGTGCCATAGTCTCTGTCTCCAGACTAAACCTTGTGATCTAGACTGAAGTAGAAGGACATATCAGGGGAAAAGACATATCAGATAAGAGAATGGATCACATATATGTTGCCAGTGGTCTGATAAGATTATAATAAAGCTGAAAACTTCCCAGTACCTAATGACAATGTATTTACTATTATGTTACAATTACCTACATGCTGTGTAGTACATGCTGTGCAGATTATGCAAAGGTCTTGAGGCCAGAACTTGCCTGGATTTTTTGAAGAACAGCAGAGATGGAGAGGGCAGAGCAAAGGAAAATTAGTGATAGGAGGAGTGGAAGGAGTTGACATTGGCAGGAAAAGTTTGGGGGTGGCTGCCTTAAGATCCCTGGCAGGAGTTTGAGCAAAGCCATGGTCCAGGTGACCATGCAATAGGTTCCCTCAGATGCTCTTTTGAGAGGATAGTAGTACATGGTGGAATGACAGGGCTACCTTTGGACAAATGCATCCTTAGGTGATGTCATCGTTGTATGATCATCATGGAGGCTATGTAAGGCTAGAGAGTATATCTTACTAAGAAGCTAGGTTCTATGACGCTGCCATTGCTACTAGGCTGAAAACTGTACAGCATGCACTGAATACTGGAACCCGACAGGAAGTATAATGTCCCTAGGCAGGGGACATTTCAGCTCTACTATAACATTTTGGTGTCTGTGTGTGCATGTTTGCATCTGTGTATGTGTTAGTGTATGTACCCATGCATATCACTGTATGGTGTGCATGCACATGTGTGTGTGGGAGGCCAGTGGGCAATTTTGAGTTTGTTCCTGAACACTGTCCATCTTTTGTGGATCAAGGTCTTTCACTAACCCAAAGCAAAGCAAGTAGGCTAGACTGATTGGCCAGTGATCCCTAGAGAGCTTCCTGTCTCTGCCTCCCCAGTGCTCGCATTTGAAGCACATGCCATCATGCCCAGGTTTTATATATGGGTTCTAGGAATCAAGCTCAGGTTCTTATGCTTCCAAGGCAAGCACTTTACCAACTGAGTAATCCCATGACACCCCTCCATTAAAATCTCATTTAAATCTACTCCACCATATGTGTGACCTATCAGTGACTGAAATGTCATTATGTAAACACATGATAATAGATGAATGGGAGTACAACAACGAGACCATTTAATCATTTGCAGCAATAACTCAGTGGAGAGAATAAAGACAGTGCCTTGCCCAAGGTGAAGAGAGGTTATCAGATCCCAGATATAAAAACATAATCCTCAGCCAGGCGTGGTGGCGCATGCCTTTAATCCCAGCACTCGGGAGGCAGAGGTAGGAGGATCACCATGAGTTCAAGGCCACCCTGGGACTACATAGTTAATTCCAGGTCAGCCTGGGCCAGAGTGAGACCCTATCTTGAAAAAAAAAAAAAAAAAAAAAAAAAAAAAAAAAACCATTATCCTCAGTAGCTTACTGTAGTGTCACTACAAGGTTTAGTCTTCAAGCTTTTCTCACACTGTCCTGTGTTTGTGTTTTCTTTGCCCTGTCTCACAAGGAGAGCATTGTGTTTTACAGCATGGTGACCAAGACAGTCAATTCCAACAGAGACAGCATCCAGACCAGGCTCTTCCAGTCCCTGGCTTTGTGATATTTGGCAAGCCACTTGATTTTCCTATGCCTCTCCTTCCACCTTCCTCACAGGATCGTGCATAGAGAGGAGTCCAAGCACAATGCTGGCACACTGCACAGGCACCACACAGGCAAAGCCAGCATTGCTCTGCTACGTCTTGCCCTCAATATCTCTCACTAAATTAAGAGTATGCTATAAAGACCGTGATGATATGTGCACAGCTCTTAACTGTTTAAAAGTCTTTTCCTCCTTTATTTCCATTATCAGGAAATCCTAAAAAGCTTCAAGCTCTAGCCAATTAATGGTTTTGCTTTTATTTCTTCTATTATCAGAATCGTGCACCTGCTCTGGCAAGCACGCATAGTGAGACAGTGCTGATTGAGCTTCCTTTCATCATCACAGTAGCTTAACAAGCCAGGCCAGGCCAGACCAGGCAAGACCAATGGCGTACAGAGAGAAGAAGTTAGGCCCAAACATCCTGGGTGAAGAGCATGAAATCCATGGCACAGCCTGACCAGGACAGTGGTCAGACCCCATCTGTTTCTTTTGCCTCTGGGAAGTATTGTTTAATGGACTAAATATGGGTTTTGAAAAAGTAGCTCAGAACCAAGCACTCCTGATAACTAGGCTGCACTCTAGTTCCTGAGGTATAAAGCTGTCCTCAACATAGGTTCTCATGCAAGAAAAACCTAAATGATATTAAGAAACCATACACAACTCAATTTATTGAGGGATAAGGATGTGTGCCACATACAATTTTTAGTCACAACCCACACTATTTCATTTACATCATTTATTTTTTCTAATTGTAAATGGAAGATACTCTATTTAAACCTATTTCATACATGAAAAATCCTGAGGCTCAGAGCTTTGAGCTGGGTCACAACGTGTGTGATACCCACACACTTGACTTCAAAACACACTCCCAAATTTTGTCTAGCACTATAGCTAATGGAACATCTTATTGAGCTGTTATGAACAGTGTGCCCTGGCTCAGAAGGTAAGGTATTTGTGGTCATGTAATACAGCAACCTCTGCAGTGCTTAATTGTCTATAATAGTCATCCACATGTCCCTAATGTTCACCTCTCATGCTGAGATTAGTTGGTTTGTTGCTTTATAATTGCTGTGACCAAATACCTGACCAAAGCGACTTGAGGTAGTAACGATTCATTTCAACTTAGACTTCAAGGAGACATGGTCCATTATAACAAGGAAGGCACGAAGACAAGATCATTGTTGCTTTCAGTCTCCAGTCACAAAGCAGAGAGTCATGAGTGTTTGTGCTAAACTGGCTTTCTCCTTTTTCATTCAGTTCAGATCCCAGCTCATGGAATGGAACCACTCACAATTAGGTGGATTTTTTTTTTTTCACCTCATTTAACCTAATCAAGATAATTCCTCACACACATTCTCTCAGGCTAACCTAATCTAGATAATTCCCCACAGACACGCCCAAAGCTCCTTTCCTAGGTGAATCTAGGTCCTGGCAATTGGACAATCACCATAAATCATCACATTGTGGTAGTCAGACTTTCCATTGATGTGACCAAATAATCTGAGATAATAATGTACAAGGAAGGATTTATTTTTCTCATGGGTGCAGAGGTTTCCATCCATCATAGCCACAGGGGGTGGCAGAGCAGGTGAATCACAACATGGTAAGAGGGGGGAAAAGGAGCCAATGCCTATGTTAGCAAGCTTTATCCTCTGCCTCTTGTATGTACTCTACCTCAAGCCCATGAGCAGATGCTCCCCACAGTCAGGGTAAGTCTTTCCCCTTAGTTAATGCTGTCTTAAAGCAATCTCACAGACATGGTCAGGTTTAGTACAGCAATAGCCTCATTTCTGTGTAAGTTACTTTGCTCATTGCTGTGACAAATATGTGAAAAGAAACAGGTAAAGGAAGAGTTAATTTTGGGTAACAGTTCCAGGTAGTACTCTCCATTATGGTGGGAAGGCATGGCAGCAAGAACAAGGGAGCTGGCAGATCACATTGCATCCCCAGTGAGGAAGAGAGACAGGGAGGGAGGGAGAAAAAGAGAGAGAACAGAAAGCGGGTCTGGGCTATAAAATCTTAAAGTCCATCCCCAGTAGCCACTTCCTCCAATGAGGCTCCATTTCCAAAGATTTCAAAATCTTCCCAAACAGTGCCATAAGCTGGGGACAAACATAAGCCTACGGGATGGGGCGGGGGGTCACTTTCCAAACACAACAGCATCCTAGTTATCTGATGTCCAAGGTAGGAGTTAAATCCAGTACTTCATTCATTCATGATTCCAATCCATTCCTTAGTAATCCATCAAATGTTTTTGCCTGCTTGCTAAATGGCCATGTACCTGAAGGAAACTTTCAAGCTTCTTAGCAGAAAAAGAGATTCCCAGAGATTGTTACCCATTAGCATGACAAAAGTCCCCCAGTTTTGTTTGGTGTAGGATTTGACTATAGTCTTGTAGCTGACCTGGTGACAGGCTGATACCAGGTGAATAGGTGAGTGTACCTAGGCAGTTTCATAACCCAGGAAAAGGCATTGCTATTTCCCAGGCAGTAGCAATGCAGGGGCAGCTCCCTACAAGGAGGTCTGCTTCTCACTTTGCATTAATTTACTCAAACTTGACAGAAGCCACATTAGGCTTAATAATGACCTGAGCCTACAATTCATTCACTGAGTGATTAGCGTGGCACTTAAGAGTATCCTGAATGTAGCAATTAATAGCATAACATCAATCTCCTTTCCCTGCTTAGCCTGGCATTTCCAGGAAATGTTAGATTTTATAACATATGGCCTTGGCCTTCCCCTGTGTGGTAGGTCTTGCTCACACTGCGGCACTTGCAAGAAGATATTTTAATTATTAAAATAAAAGGTAGCTGCATTTAAAGAGATAAGTGCTGATGTGTGACACAAAGAAAATATAACAATAAAAATAAAAAAAAAAAAAAACCAATAGCAAACATCTCTCCAGACTATTTCTTTAGTACAGGAAAACTTAATGGAAATTCAAAACCACAACTTTAAACAAAGTTGTTTCCAAGCCAATTTGGTAGTAGGTAAAAAGAAATAAAGTGTAAGGTTCATTTAAAAGTACTAGACCAGTGGTAGGTGTGATAGTTAATTTCTGGTTGTCAATTTGACGGGATTTAGAATCACTGAGGGAACAAATCTTTGAGACTGTGTGAGAGGGATTTTCTAGATTAAGAGGTGGGAGGACAAATGCTGCCTGTGAATGGTACTGCTCATGGGCTAGGGTCCTGGAGTAAGTAAAAAGGAGAGAAAGCTGGCTGTATTATTCTCTGCTTCCTGATGGCATGTGCTCAGTTGTTTCATGGTCCTGCCACCATACCTTCCTCACCACGATGGACTGTAACCTCAGACTCTAAGCCAAAATAAATCCTTCCTCCCAAGTTACTTCTGTCAAGTATTTGCATAATGAGAATGTAATAAAGATCACAGGTATCGAGTTTTGATAAAAGTACCATGGTTGCATGAGGTGTTAGCATAAGGGCATTTTGCATGAACGGGTTGCAATTTTTTTCTGCAAAACAGTGTTATTTCTCTTCTCTATGAATATAATTTTTTTTCATCCCCTATCCCACCCTGGGATCCTGGAGGCTCTGGCACAGGGCCTGAGCTGGCAGCTTCAAGTCTTCAATTCTCTTCCAAACCAACCTTAAACAAAATCAACGCGAGAGTTCTGGCAGCCTGAAGGAGGGTTGCATGGAGACTCCCCTCAGAGGTTTACATTTCCTCTTTTCTGGTGATGGCTGAGAAGGCAACCTTTCCTCTTGCATCCTGGAGTTGTTTTCTTCTCTGCTGCTCTGGGGTAATTACAGCCCTGCAAAGTTGCTTTCCCCTGGTCTCTAACCTGCAGAGGCCCTCCCAGATACAAAGTGAGTTATCCTGGCTATGAAACTCCCCTGCTCCCACCAGAAGACCCTCACCCACCTCTGAAAAGTATTTTTTTCCTTGTGGCCTGAGCATGAGGAATTGTAAGCCTCTCCTGACTCCCCTCCCCCAAAGTAGCCCTACTTCCCAGTGCTCTGGAGTGGGTTCCCTCATCGCCCCCTCCGTACCAGCTGAGGTGAGGGCTTCATGCCAAGTCAGACCTGGCCTGGGGCAGAGGGGGAGCTTGTTGGGAACGTGGATCAATGGTGGTGGTGGTGCTACTGCTGCCTGCTACAGGGATGTGGCTGGAGGGAGAAAGGAGGAGGGACGGATCATAAAATTGTCTTTAGGAAAGGTTTTATAAAACTGAGAAACCATGCCCAGTCTGGCATAAATGCTACTGCACCATCCTACCAAACCGCATAAAGCTCTCTTTAGCTCTCTCTCTCTCTAAAATAATTAAAGCTGGAGAGATGGCTTAGCAGTTAAGGTGCTTGCCTGTGAAGCCTAAGGACCCATGTTTGACTCTCCAGATCTCATGTAAGCCAGGCACACAAAGTTGAGGTTGCACATGCCCGCTAGGTGGCACAAGTGTCTAGAGTTTGATTGCAGTGGCTGAGACCACTTTCTCTTTCTCTGTCTCTCTCTAAAATTACACACACACACACACACATGCACACGCACACACACAAAGCAAAACAAACTGAAAATGCTGAATCTTCTTAGAGATGGAAAAGAAGTGAGGTCACAGGCAAAACCCAAAATATGACAGGCAAATACAGAAATTCAGGGCTTTCTGTATCAGAAACCTCCAGGAAGTCAGTGCCAGGGTAGGAAAATTGAATTGTAATAGACAAATGTGATGAGGACATTTTTGTGAGTTTTTCTCTACAAGATTCTTAGCCATTTTCTCACAAAGGGGAAATCAGCCAGGCGTAGTGGCGCATGCCTTTAATAGCAGCACTCAAGAGGAAGAGGTAAGAGGATCGCAATGAATTCAAAGCCACCATGAGACTACATAGTGAATTCCAGGTCAGCCTGGGCTAGTGTGAGACCCTACCTTGAAAAGCCAAGGAAAAAAGGGGTGGGGGATGGAATCTCCTTATGCTTCAGAATGGTGAAAGAGAGCATAACTATTGTGAAATTCTGAAGCATTTTGTTCTTTTTTAACAAGATCTCTCTTCAGGAGGAATTACCTAACAGAGCTTAGTCTGTTTAATCTACCAGGGTTTTGTCGTAGTTCAGGTAATGAAGAGAAATACACTCCAGCCAGTTGTAGCCACTGGGTCCACCAAAGTGGTGGGAGAGGGCTAAGAAACACTTGTGAAATCTACTTCTTGAAAGCAGAGTCTTCCTAAATGACAGACTGACCTAATCACAGGACTACAGCACATTTTACCTCCACCTTTACTATGACATCACTAAAGTCCAACTTACTTCCCTTTACTTATCACATCCTTTCCAGCTATTAACAAGAACATACCAACCTACTAAAAACAGACATACAGTTTAAAGATGGGAATAAGACTCAGATGTAGAAGGGATGATGGAATTATCAGATTAGGAACTTATAAAAGCTATGTTCCTATTCTAAGAACTTTCATGAATTAAGTTGCTAGCATATAAGAAAGATAGCCAATGTAAGAAGAAATAGAAATTCTAAGAAGCAAATAGAAATTCTACAGATCAAAAAACACACAAAAATGAAGAATGCCTTTGATGGGCTAACTAGACTGCATGCAAATGAGGAAGGAATCTGTGGACCTGACTGTGTCTCCACAGAAAATGACAAAAAAAGAAAATAAAGATAGGAAAAAAATAAGTATCTGCAATCTTGGGCTGCAAGAGGGCCTATACCTATTAAATTCTCTCTAAACTAATAATGGTTATTCCATTTATCCAGTGCTGACTTCACTCTCTGCTGGAGAAACTGCTTCTCTTTTTCAGATGGATGCAGAACCTGAGGAGAGAATCAGCCCATTGTACCTCACCAGGTCCCAGCTGAAACCATAGAGTAATGGGGAAAATGAGCAAGAGTGCTGCTTTCTTGGTGAACCTGGTATCAGCACAAGGGTTAAGGAGACAAACACAGAGAACACTCAACTCCTTCCAAACCAGGTATCTATCCAGAGACACAGAGGCTCCCAATACATCATCACTGAGGTAGACCTAAAACAAACGAACATGGCTCAGGGACATTCATGGAAGAGGGGCAGAAAGATTGTTACAGCCACAAGCTGGGACATTATGCACAGAGACATTGCCTCTTCCCCATAATCGATGGCTAACCCCACAATACATGACCCACAATCCCCATAGGGATATCTGGCATCTCCAATGGGGAGGGTCCCTTCAGAGGGTGGAGGACAGGGAGGAAGATAAGGATGATACCAACAGTGCTGTTTACACACTGAGTATCTATATAACTAATAAAGAAAAAATAGTGTCTGAAAACTGTGCAACTCCAAAAGGAATAAAATGAATAATGGTGACACGAGAAAGGAAGACAAAGAAGAAAGAATTGAAGGGCTCAGAACTGAGAATTTCCCCACAGTTAATTTGAGATGCCATATCGCAGATCCAGGAAGCTCAGAGAGAGCAAATAGGACAAATGCCAATAAAGTGGCATGTAGGCATATCACATTCAAATGAAAGGAACTCAAACACAAAAAAGAAAATCAGAAAACAGAGGGAAGAAAACAACTTTTCAAAACTCATGCAATCCAGAAGAGACTGGAGTGAAATATTTAAAGTGCTGAAAGTAAAAAAGAACTGCTCCAAACTGCAGCTCTGACCCTGTGAGATTATCCTTCAACAATGAAGCAGAAATAAGAATTTTCTTGACAGGCAAAAATTAAGGGAATTTGTTGTTAGTACACCTGTTAATGGAATTTTTAAAAGACAGGAAAAGATAGCATAGAGCAGACTTTCAGATCAACATAGAGAAAGGGGGAACATCAGAGGAAAAAAAAAAAACTTAAAGTAAAATAAACTGCTGTTTTTATTCTCAACTCATGAAGCATATAAATTTGTTCAAAAATAATAGCAACATGCATTACATTATATGAGCTGAGTCTTTCTTTCTTTCTTGTTTTGTTTTGTTTTGTTTTGTTGTTTTTTTCGAGGTAGGGTTTTATTTCAGTTCAGGCTCACCTGGAATTCACTATGTAGTCTCAGGGTGGCCTTGAACTCATGACAATCCTCCTACCTCTACCTCCTGCAGAGTGCTGGGATTAAAGGTGTGTGCCACCACACCAAGCCTGAGCTGAGTTTTGTGTGTATACATATGTTAAATCATTGATAGTAATGACTTAAGGAATGGGAGGGAGGAATTAGGAATCTTTCATCTTATAAAGTATTCATGTTACTCATGAAGCAATATAATATTATTTAAAAAGCAACCATTAAAAAAATTAATGCCGGGCGTCATGGCGCACACCTTTAATCCCAGCACTCGGGAGGCAGAGGTAGGAGGATCGCCAAGAGTTCGAGGCCACCTTGAGACTACATAGTTATTCCAGGTCAGCCTGGACCAGAGTGAGACCCTACCTCACAAAACCAAAAAAAAAAAAAAAAAAAAAAAAATTAAGCACCAGATTTTATATGTATATGGAAATAAAATGGAATCATGAAATGTTAATTGCAACCATAAAAGCAGAAGGAAAAGGATTGGAAGACAGACGTAGGAACACAGAAAAAAGACAAAAATATCATAGATATTAATTAAGTTATATCAACAATCAATTTGAATGCTAATTGCTTAAATACACTAATAAAGAGAAATGGATGTCAAAGTAGGAAAGTAGGATTAAAAAAGCAAGGCCCTGGCAACAGCCCCCAATCCAAGCACTCTGCTGGTTGAGGCAGGAGAATTATAGGTCAGTGGCAGAGTGCTTGCCTAGTATATGCAAGGTCCTGTTTTCAACCTCTAGCACTTCAAACAACAAAGACCTAACTATATGTTATCTATAAGAAGCCCACCTAAAATGTTTGGACACATATTGCATTAAAGTAAGTGAAGGGGAAAATAAACCATGCTAACACCAACAGAAAGGAGTAGGAATAGCTAATCTCGTCTCAGAAGACACAGAAGACCTCATAGCTAGGAAAGTCATTGGGGATAAAGAGAGATGTTACATAATAATAAAGGGAATAACACTCCAAGCATACGTAGCATCTGTAGTATTTGTGCAGCTAAGAATAGAATGTCAAACTACATGAGATTAAAAACTACAAATACAAGGAGAAATACATGAATCCACTATTATACTTGAGACTTCAACATGCCTCTTTCAGAAGTGAATAGATCCTAGGGCAGAAAATGAGAAAGGACATAGTTGAATTAATAAAACACTGTCAATCAATAAAATTGATACTTACAGACTCTTATTAACAATAGAATAGACATTCCTTTAAAGTTCACAGAGAATGTCCACTATGACAGACCACACCTTATAAATGTAAAAGAATACAAATCTGCTCACTTGCAGATCACAGTGGAATTAAAGTAGAAATCAGTAATAGAAATATTGCTTCCCCTGCCCCAGATACTTGGGGACTGAATGACACACTTCTAAATAACATACAAGTTGAATAAGAGATAAATTTTAAAATATTTTTACCTAAATTAAAATGACAATACAAATTATCAAATGACGTGTGATGCAAAAATTTCAGTGCTGCGAGGGAAATTTAAAGCATTGGAAATTTAAAGAATGGTTAGAAAAGAAGAAAAACCTACCATCAAGCTCAGCTTCTACCACAAGAAACTAGGAGGTAAACAGAAACCCACCATCTCAATCAGTGCAACTTTGATCAAGGTCAACATCCTTTCATGAGGACAGCCTGAAGAAGCTAGGAACAGAAGGAACCTACCTCAACACAATACAGGCTACAGAAGACAAATATGTAGCTAACAGCATACTAAACGGGGGAAAACTAAGAATGTTTACTCTAAAATCTGGAATGAGATAAAGGGTTGCCACTCTCTCCACTCTTATTCAATATGGGGTTCAAAATTTAGGCTAGAACAAAAGACGAGAAAAATGTAAAGGGGGGGCTGGAGAGATGGCTTAGTGGTTAAGGCACTTGCCTACAAAGCCAAAGGACCCAGGTGCGATTCCCCAGGACCTACGTGTAGCAGACAGCTTCAGGTTCGCTGAGATGAACTTCCAGACCAGGCACAGTTATGGAGGTAGGGATATTTATTGAAGCTTACAGATCCAGGGAAAGTTCCATAATGGCAGAAGAAGTTGGCCTGCTTTCACAGGACCAAACACAGAGAGAAAAGCCAAAAGCGGCACAGCACAGCACACCTCAGGAACTCCAACTAGGCACACTTTGCATATCTTTAGATTGAAATCTCAAACCCACCACCATACCTTAAGATCTGCTCAGTGAAACTCCCTCCAGCCAGGTGGCTGCAGATGCAAATTACAGTCTAATAAAACACTGAATATATTGGGGCCATCTATTCAAACTACCACACCACTAAGCCAAATGCACAAGGGGCACTCGCGTCTGGAATTCATTTGTACTGGCTACAGGCCCTGGCATGCTGATTCTCTCTGTCTCTCTTCTCTCTCTCTCTGCTTACAAATAAATAAATAAATAAAATTTTTAAAAACTTTGAAAAAATATAAAGGGGATACAAACAAGCAAGGAAAAGTCAAGTTATTCCTATTTGCAAATAAAATAATCCTCTACTTAAAAGACTATAAAACCATCACAAGAAAACAATAGATGCTATGAATCCATGAGTGTAGTGGCCATGTTCTATATAGAAGGCAGCATTACACATCCTTCCTTCCCATCTTCTTGCTCTTATATTCTTTTATCCCCATTTTCCATGGCGTTCTAAGCCTTGGAGGTATGGTTTAGACATCCCATTTAAGACTGAGCACTCAGTAGTCACTTGTTCTTAGGGATTTTGCCAGCTGTGCATAACTGCCTTAACCTCTGCCCATTGTAGAAAGAGAGACTGCTATTGTCAAGGCTTCAAGTAATACTACTCTATGGGAACAAATACAGATATTAAACAATTAGATATGCTATCTTCTATAGTTGCCTTCTCATTGCAAGATAAAACACCTGACAAAAAGCAGCTTACAGGAGGAAAGGGTTTATTTTGGCTTAAAGTTTCTCTAGAGGAAACTTCATCATGGCAGGAAGCATGGCAGAGCAGAGACTGGACAGCACATCACTGGGATGGGGGCAGTCTAAATACTGGGCTTGGAGCTCAACTAATAAACCTCAAGGACCACCCCACCTCCAAGTCACATACCTTATCCAGTAAGTCTCTACCTCCTAAACTGCCACCAGCTGGGGATTGAAGAAGAGCTTTAATCACAAACATGTGGGGCAATAGGGGGCATTTCACATTCAAGCTACCACACTGTTTAGCATAACTACAGTAGTAGGTTCCCTCCATAGTCTATATTCTTGGCTTATGGCCAGGTTTATAGCACCAGGCATGAATTCCCTCCTATAGAGCTGACCTCAAATTCAGAGAGTGATTGGTTTACTCCCATAACAGGCCATTTTTGCACCAGTGGGCACATCTTTCTGGAAAGTCTGTTTTGGAGTATGCAGAGTTCATAGCTATGTAGAACTGTTGACAGCTTTCGTAGCACCTTCTTCCACCAGAAGGCTTTTAGATCTGATGAACACTTTCAGCAAAGTAGCAGGATACAAATCAACATAAGTAGTTCTTCTACATACCAACAAGGAAGGAAGAAATCAAAGGGGAACATCCCACTTAGAATAGCTAAAAAAAAGGAATAAACCTATCCAAGAGGACAAAAGTTCTCTACAATGAAACTTTGAGATACTTATGGAAGAAATTGAAGAAGACACTAGAAAATGGAAAGACTGCCAATGTTCATGGATCAGCATAATTAATATTGTGAGAATGGTTACATTATTTTTAAAAATCTACAAATTCAATACAATCCCCATTAACATTCCAGTAACACTCCACAGAACTAGAAAAAAAAAATCCTAAATTTCATGTGAAAGCACAGAAAGTCTAGAATAGTTAAAGTAATCCTTAGCAGAAAAAGCAATGCTGAAGACATTACAGTACCCAATCTCAAGTAATATTACAGAGCCAGAATAGCAAAAGCAGCATAAGACTGGCACAAAAACAAAAAAAACAAAACAAAACAACAACAACAACAAAACAGACCTATAGATCAAATGAATAGAATTGCATAGAAGAATGGACTAGAGAATAGAATAGAGACATAGAAATAAACTCACACCCTTACAGCTACCTAATTTTTAGCACAGTTGGAAAAACTGAATTTCATTATGTATAAAATGAAACTAGAACCCTATCTCTCACCCTATATAAAAATTAGTTTAAAATGGATCAAAGACTTTAATGTAATACACAAATTCTTCAAACTGCTAGAGGAAAATATTGGTTAAAAAAAAAAAAATTTCACAATGTAGACAAACACAAGTATTTTCTGTAAAGAACTCCAATAACACAGGAAATAATCCCCCAAATCTTAAAATAAGATTCCATGACATTAAGAAGCTTCTGCATTACAAAGGAAACAATCACCACAATGAAGAGACAACCCACAGAATGGAGAAAAACAATCTTTGCCAACTACACATCAGACAGAGGGTTAATAACCATTGTATACAAAGAACTGCAAAAAGTAAGTACCAAAACCCAAACAGTAAATGAGCTGATGAAATAGATAGTTCTCATCGGAAGGAATGTATACCTGAAATGTGTATGTAAGTAATGCAAGACATTTAACATGTAAAACTGAATTAGGCTATGATTATAACTCAGTGTTAAAGTGCTTGCTCAGTATGCACAAAACCCTGGGTTTGATCCACAGCTCTGGAAAAAACAATGAAGGAAACTAAATTAACATAATCTATCACATCAACAGAATAACAAAAGAAAAATTGAATGATCATATCCATAGATGAATTAAGGGTATTTTACAAATTTCAACACCCACCAAAATGAGTTTTCTCAGTAAACTAGGAATAAAAGAAACTTCCTCGGTTTGATAAAGTACATCTATGAAGCCTTGCAGCTAACATTGTACTGAATGGTGAGAAAGCTTTGAATAATGCTAGGTTGTCCTCTCTGCACTGTTTTTCAGCTGGTGAAAGTCCTATGAATGAAAACAGATAAAAAGAAATCAAGTTACACAGATTGAGAAGGAATAAATAAAACTCTTTGCAAATGATATGATAATGACAGCTATGTAAATGATCTGAAAAAAGTCTCCCCAAAGCTCCTGAAACTAGTAAGCAATTATATCAAGTTTGCAGAAATCTGCATATGGATGTTTATAGCAGCTTTGTTCATAATTGCCCAAACTTTAAAGCAATCAAGATATCCTTAAGTGGGAGAGTGGATAAATAAACTGTATCACATCTGACAATGGAGTATTATTCAGAAGTAAAAAGAAATGAGCTTTCAAGCCATGAAACAAAATGTAGAGAGAATTTAAATGTACATGACTAAGTAAAGGAAGCCTTGCTATAAAGGCTACATACTAGATTATTTCAAGTATATGAAATTCCAGAAAAAGGAAAAGTATTGGGAAGTAAAAAGATCTGCAAAGTGTAAGAGGGAAAGAAAGAAATGAATGAATAGGCAGAGCACAGAGCACTTTTAGAACAATGAAATTAGCTAAGGATGTGTCTCAGTAGGTGGAGTGGTAGCCCAGCATGTACAAAGCCCTGGGCTCAATCCCCAGAACTACATACACTGGACATGGTGATGTATGTCTGTAATTCCAGCACATAGGCAGGGGGATTAGGCATTCAAGGTCATCCTAGTGAGTTGGAGAGCAGCCTTGGCTACATGAGATCCTGTGTCAAAAAAAAAAAAAAAAAAGTGAAATTACTCTATAAAATGCTATGCCATCATACATTTGTCCATACCCAAACTGGAAACCACTAAGAGTGAGCCCTAGAGCATTCTATGGACCCTTGGTGATAATGATGTGTTTATGTAGGCTCATCATATTTAATAAGATGTACCACTTTGGTCGAGGATGGTGATAATGGGGGAGGCTATGAAAGCATGGGAAATCTCTATACCCTATACCCCTCTTTCAAGCTTACTATGGATCCAAAACTGTTATAAAATACAAAAGTGTATTTAAATTTTTTTAAATATCCTTGATTTTATCGTAATTATTTATTAAAGAAATATAGAAGAGTATACACTACTCACAGACAAGCTGATAAAGATGAAGAGCACTGGTATAACTGAGATAAGAAAACCTTTGCAGATCCTGGTTGCACTGGTAAACTCAGCTCCACCACAGTGAACATCTCCCATGAGACTTGCAAAGGGAAGAAGCCAAGATCCAGGCGTGGTGGCACACATCTTTAATCCCAGCACTTGGGAGGCAGAGGTAAGAGGATCGCTGTGAGTTTGAGGCCACCCTGAGACTACATAATGAATTCCAGGTCAGCCTGGGCCAGAGTGAGACCCTACCTCAAAAAAACAAAACAAAACAAAACAAAACAAAACAAAGGGAAGAATACCTTATGATATATAAAATAAAGCTCCCCAAACATATGAATCTTCAAGTGAATAGCAATCAGGGTACAGAAGGAGCTGTGGGCTCAGCAGGTCTCCAGCACTCTGATGTTCCTATGTTCACCTTCAGCCTTCTTGAGGGAAGACAGAAGAACACACAAGGCACAGAGTGTTTTAAAATAGTTTTATTTATTCAGTTGTGAACAGAGAGATGGGGCAGGGAGGGAGGAAGGGAAGGAAGAAAAGAATGAGTGAGGGAATAAATGAATGAGTGTGACCTGGCCTGTTTCCACTGCAAGCAAACTGTAGATGCATGGGCCACTTTGTACATTTGGCTTTACATGGATACTGGAGCATTGAACCCAGGCTTGTAAGCTTTGCAAGCAAGCACCTTTAATCACAGAGCCTCCTCCCCAGCCCCAGCAAAGGATGTTTTATGTGTAGAAACAGACGGCCAGATCCAGACAGACTCACAACACAAACAGACTTACAGAGCATGTTCAGAGTTAGACAGGAACTGGTCTATTGCAGAAGAGCAGGAGGAAGCTTGAGATAAAGGAGCAGCCACTTTTTAGTTGACACAGAAAACAGCCACAGATGAGGGAGAGCCAAGCAGAAGTTGGGAAAGAAAAAAGACAGAAAACACAGAAGTTATTAGATACAGGATCTTAACGTAAGTGAACATTCCAGTGTTCTTACTTTTAGGGCAGTGTAAGGAAGGAAGCATAATATTGCACAACATGGTTATACCACATTTTGTACCTAAAAAGCAATTTTATGACTGTAAGTCTTATTTATTTACTAGAGCCAGAGAGAGAGGCAGAGAAAGAGAGAGAAGCATATTTCTTTTAAAATTCAAGTAATAATATTTTTCCTTGGAAATAACATTAGACATATACATATGACTAAATTTTTTTTTTTTTTTTTTTTTTTTTTTTTTTTTTTGGTTTTTCTAGGTAGGGTTCCACTCTGGTCCAGGATGACCTGGAATTAACTATGTAGTCTCAGGGTGGCCTCAAACTCTTGGCACTCCTCCTACCTCTGCCTCCCAAGTGCTGGGATTAAAGGCGTGGGCCACCACACCTGGCCTGACTAAAATTTTAAGTTAATTTGTTTATAGGGACTACACAAATCCTGGCAAAAGTATTTCCTTGTGAAAAAAACCTTAGAAGAAGATAGTGTTTTGAACAGTTTTTCAAACTACATTTAAAAATGGGAGATGCCATTAATGTTGCACACTGAAGAAATGTTAAGATGAAACTTACATATTTTAATATAAAATTAGATTTTCAGAAACTACATAATTTGTATCATATATCTTGTTTACTATCCATGTAAACATTTCTGAATTAACAGTATATTTTCCTGACATCTCTGTTTGTTTAAGCCTCAGTGGCTGGCACAATCATATTAACACCATACCAAGTGTAAGCAGTGGTTTCACATTTCACATACAAAGACTGCCACATAGTATATTATTGACTATTATGTGATAAAAGCACTGGACATCTAGAATTTTATTTTCTCCCATGAAGTATTTATTATTTATTTATTTATTGGTTTTTGGAGGAAGAGTCTTACTCAAGCTCAGGCTGACCTAGAATTTACTATGTAGTCTCAGGGTGGCCTTGAACTTTTGGAAATCCTCCTCCCTCTGCCTCCTGAGTGCTGGGATTAAAGGCATGTGCTACCACTTCTGGCTAGGTTGGTATTTTTTATTTATTGAATTTTTTTGTAGGTAGAGTTCCACTCTAATGCAGGCTATTATCAGGCTGGCCTCGAACTCATGGTGATCCTCCTACCTCTGCCTCCCAAGTTCTGGGATTGAAGGCGTGTGCTACCATGCCTGGCTTCAAGGTCAGTATTTAAAAAAATATTTAATTTATTTATTTTAGAGATATAGATATAGAGAGAGAATGGGTATGCCAAGGCCTTGAGCCATGAACTCCAGATGCATGCTCCACCTTGTGCATCTGGCTTACATAGGTACTGGGCAATTGAACCTGGGTCCTTAGGCTTCACAGGCAAGTGCCTTAACTGCTAAGCCATATCTCCAGCCCTGAGGTTGATATTTTTACGGTTGGAACAAATGTGTCCCATATTCTCTCTCCCAACGTTGTATAAAATCTTATGAAAATACCACATTAGTCATGCTAAGTGGTCAGGCTTACCTGTAAGTGCAAATATGTTTGGTCCAGGAAGCCTTAGCCTGACTTCCTTAGATAGAGGTGAGGTAGGCCACAGACCCAGGAAACGGGATGATGATAGCTGCCTTGGCTCTTATTTGGAGGGTGATGTGACATGACCATGGTTGGGTGGTGGTTTGCCAATTGGCAGCAAGTAAGAGGAAGCTCCAAGCCAAGAGGACAGGATTTACATGGTGGACAGAAGAAAGAGGCCTGGTAGAGACCTAAAATGCTGTAATATTAGCTCATAGTGTTTAAAATAACTGGCTGTCTTTTGGGTTTGCTTTGCCATTGGAAGGATCTTGACATCCCATATCAATTCCATGCGCTTCACTTTGGAAGGAAATCATTGCTATTTAAAAGGGTCTTATTCATAAACGTTGAGGCAATACCTTGAATTTACTTGCCATCACTTCAGATGAGAGGAATAACCTGGCCACTAGCTATCTACAGTGGTTTCTTCCTGGGGAGGAAGGTCATTCTGTCCCCTTCTTCAGTCTGAGAACTCTGTATCCCCTGGACATATTGTATTCATTTCCAGTGGCAGATGCTTAGCATAGTATGGTGAGTCCCAATCTTCAAAGTGCACGCTATCAATTTTGTTGTATACATCAGGTACCATATTGAAGCTTCATAGTGGTATTTTCATTGTTTGAGCATCAACCCCATCACCAAACAGAAATTTTCATACTATCTAACATTACAGCTCACTTTAAATTTAGGCAAAGGCTTATTTCAGTGTTACTTGAAACAAACGGGTAATATGTAGTTATAATGACTCCTTTCATGAACTAAATTTGAAGTGTCACCTATTTTTGTAGCCACCAAGTCACTCTAGTATTATGCCTCTCATTCTTAAGAGCCTTTTGTAAGCCTTTGCTCAAATGAACTTTGCCATATCTTTGGTCCAAAACAAATTTAAAAAATAGTTCTGTTCTGATCATCCTATCTCTGCTGTCAAATATGCCCTCACTCCTCACTGAACACTCCTTTACTCCAGGTATCTCTCCTTGCCCCAGAGACTGGCTGAGATCTGGCAGGCCAGCTCTACCTCAGGCAGGCACAATTAGGATGCCTCTCACTGCAGCATAAACATGAGCTCCTGCAAGGGAGTTGGGTTTATGTGGTCAGGGCTTTTTCCATTAGGCTTGGTCATTGGCAGTTGGCTGATTACAAATGCAGTCCTGAAACCAAATGACTGGAATCCAATTATGTCAGTTTCCTGTGTGCAGAGCCCTGCCAAGGAGGAACAGTCATGCTTGCCTGCCTCACCAGGCACCTAGCATTCAAAAGATTGCATGGAGAGAACTAAGGAACAACAGATCCTCAGACATTCTGATGGACAGGCAGTGTGATGTGGATCAGGGCTTTCTGGTACAGAATGGAAAACCCCTGCTGCGAGTCTGTCCTGTGCCTCTTATGATTAAGTCTACCTCCACCTCTCTAAGGTTCAGATTCCCATTCACTAGAGAAAGATCATAACACCAACCTCTAGGCTATTTGGAGCATCTAATGAGATAACATATCTGAAAGCTTTGAAAACAATGATGGTGGTAATGATGATGACGAAAATATAGCTGGTATCTATTAACTGCCTACCATGCCAAGGACACCTAATGACCCTGAACTTATTTTATTTAATACAAATGCCCTTTGAAAATTTGATGATGAAAATAATAAGAATCACTAAACTTAGCATTGTATTACACATGTATAATCCCAGAACTTGGAAGATTGAAGCAGAAGGATTGCCATGAGTTTGAAGCCAACTTGGGCTACACAGCAAGACCCTGTCACAAAAAACAACAACAACAAAAAGAACAGCTAACGTTTCATAAATGGTAACTACATGCCAGGTTCCAGTCTGACCATGTCATACATATGAACATATACAACATTATATCATGTAAAATAAGGACTGATATTATACCTGTGTTACATGAGGAAAACTAGATATTGAAGTTGGATGCTTTATTCAAGAACATGCTGCTGGAAGAGGATACATGGACTCATGTGACAGCATTCTGATCCTAGGACAGAAGTTGTCAACCTTCTAGAATCTGTAAAGTTTCCTATGAAGGGCTAGATCTAAGTCTCTCGGGCTTTGGGGCCACACAATCACTCTTGTACTTCTTTGTGTATTTTTATTTGGTTTAATGTTTTCATCATTGTTGGTGTTGTTTTTATGCCTCTTTAAAAATAATTAAAATTTTTAGTTCAAGATCACCCCGAAACAGGCTGATGGCCAAACTTGATCCACAAATCTAGTTTTCTAACAATTGCTCTTGAAATGATATCAGTTTTACAGATAAGGAAATTAAAGACAAAGCTTAAAAAACTTGTCTCACATCATTCAGTGAGTGCTGAAAGTGAGATTCTAAGCCAATGTGCCTGCTTTCAGAAAAGGTGTCAACCCACATAACATTGTGTCTGTGTAAACTGCTAAAATATGGAATGTTTTTGCTGAGTGAAGGATACCATACTTGCTCTAGTCAACTTCCAAACAAAATATGCTTTTTATTCTGTTTGTTTGTTTGAGGTAGGCCTCACCTGGAACTCACTCTGTAATACCAGGTTGGCCTTGAACTCACAATGATCCTCCTACCTATAGCTCCCATATGCTGGTATTAAAGGTATGTAGCACCACACCTGGCTGCTTTTTATTCTTAAAATGGACTCAAAGACAAAGGAGAAGCTGAGAGTTAGCCAACCCATTGCCCAGTTCTATGACTGGCACCAAAGTCATATATTAAATACATCTCTAGTGACTGAAGTAGCTAATTTCTGATTAAACCCAGCCATTCTCCACAATATCAGGCATTTGTCCAGACTTTTCTGGACTTATCATTTGAGTGCTGTTTTGAGGAAAGGAAGATTATATCTAGTGAGTCAGTCTTCTGACAGTAATGGCAATAGAAAACTGTGCTTAGGGCTTTGAAATAAATACATCATGAACCAGAATCAGGATAATAGGAAGGACTTGATGGTTTCATCATAAATTAATAATACTAATATATCTGCCAATATAGTCTAACATTAAAGCCAAGATTTTTATTTTTGTTTAGCCTTGAGTTTTTTTTTTTTGGGGGGGGGAGAGACAGAGAGAGACAGAGGAAGAGGAAGACAGATAGAGATGGGCGCGCCAGCAGCCTCTCAG
Organism: Orientallactaga sibirica; assembly: GCA_036365145.1. Lineage (NCBI taxonomy): Eukaryota > Metazoa > Chordata > Mammalia > Rodentia > Dipodidae > Orientallactaga > Orientallactaga sibirica. The sequence goes on from JAEOAD010000005.1 coordinate 56,521,734, forward strand.
CTGCTGTGAATGAAATCCAAATGTGTGCGCCCCCTTGTGGTCAAGCGTGGCATTGCGCCCTTGTGTCACTTTTCATCTGGCTAAACGTGGGACCTGGAGATTGGAACCGCTGCAGATGGAACCAGTGTTCTTAGGCTTAGGAGGCAGGCGCCTTAACCGCTAAGCCATCTCTCCAGCCCTAGCCTTGAGTTTTTATTTCAGGTGATAAATGAAATTCTTGGAATATATTAAAGTTTCTGTGTATATGTACAAATTTTTAGAGAAAAGGATGATATATTTTCATGAAACTCATAAGTTTTTGTTATACTTTAAGTGTTGGCACTACAGTAAATTGTTCTGCTGTAGTGGACAGCTGACTAGAAAGAGACAAGGGTAGAAGTCACAGAGGTGTCGTGATCAGAACCAGGGTTTTCATATACCCTCATCAGTGTGACACTTTGTTAATGCTCAGGACACCAGGCCACATACACAGAGTCTCACAGGAACTCTCCAGGTGTCAGCTCGTATGGCTGGCTGGATGTGCACACCTATCTGGATGAACAGTCACCAGTCAGAGGTAGCTGAAGGGCAGAGCATTTGAGGAACTCAGTGATGATGGAAGCGACAGAATGTCTTTCTGTAAAGTGTTCTATTTTTATAATTAGCTTCACATTGGGCCCACACACTGCCATAACAAATTTGTTATTTTTCATTATTAGTACCTAACATAATGCCTGGCATTAAGTGGGTGTTTAATAATGAAGTTTACTTAAATAAAGATGAGCATAGTGATGGAACTGATGACTTGTCCCTTCCACTCCTGAGGTGATTAATAACATCACTTCTATTATCCTAAGGTACTCTGACTACATGAACAATGTGCCCTTTCTATCTAAAGGTTCATTTTGATCTCTTACCGTTGTTGGTAGTGGTTGTTTCATGTTAAGATAGTAACTTGGAGATTTCTCTTTGGTATGTGGGCCCAAGAGCATCCAAGGAAATTATGGTTGTTGCTCCCTAGGGAACTAGGTCATGTGGAAAATGTATTAAAGAGCTCAGAGTAGCCTGGATTAGCTTTCACAGACAAGGTAGTCCAGAAGCATGCCTTGGCTTTAACTGGAAAATAGTCGAAGAATGTATGCTCAGTGGGCTATAGCCAAGCAAGGAGAAGTCACAAATGGCCCAGCGAACTGGAAAAGGAAGTGGGGCTTGACCTAATTACTTATTCTACTTTGAACTAGGAACTGGTTGTGGGTGTGGGCAACATATCAATGAGCAGGTGGGAACCACTCATAGTTTTTGAGTTATAGTTGTTGAAAATGGAAAATTTTAGACAGAAATATAATTTTATCTTTTATTTTTTGTTACTTATTGTTATGTGTGAATTTGTGATTTAAAAAACAGATTAACCTGACAGTGTGTGCAGATGAGATGGAGAGATAGAAGGTAGTAGAAGCTGTCATGATAGACGGGATGGGGAACAAGCTCTGGGCAGTAACAATGAAACCAGAAACACAAGGCCAGACAACTAGTTTCTAAGTAAAATAACCTGGAGAGTAAATGTAAGAGGCATATAAAGTACATAAATCAGGTATCTTTCCTCCGGGAAGATTAGATAAACAGAACTTTAAAAAATTTGTTTATTTATTTATTTGCAAGCAGAGAGAAAGAGAGAGATAGAGAGGAGACACAGGCAGACACAGAGAGAATGGGTGCGCCAGGGCCTCTGGCCACTGCAAAGAAACTCCAGACGCATGCGCCCCCTTGTGCATCTAGCTTACAGGGGTGCTGGAGAATTGAACCTGGGTCCTTTGCCTTTGCAGGCAAATGCCTTAACCATTAAGCCATCTCTCCAGCCCCCCAGATAAACAGAACTTTTAAAAAATATTTTATTTGCAAGGGGAAAGAGAGAATGAGAACGAAAGAATGGGCTCACCAGGGCCTTTTGCTGCTGCAAACACACCACTTTATGTATCTGGCTTTTACATGGCTACTGGGGATTTGCTCCTAGACTAAACCCAGCATGGGAGGCTGTGCAAGTGAGAACCTTTAACTGCTGAGCCATCTCCCCAGCCCAACAAGCAGAAATTATAATTATATTTTGAGTTTGTTGCCCACTCCTACATGTTTTAGAATTATAATGCCTTAATTAAACTTAGCACTTTCTGTCTGGCTTTCTATTTTCTGTGACTGCACCTTGCCCCTTCTATTAACATAGAAGCCTTCAAAGCCCATTGAACAAAACTGATTTGTGTTTTTCTTCTCTTACAGCACAGTGAATTCAAGTGAATGAATAGATTTGGTGGGATGTCAGGGGAAATGGGAGATCAACCCAGAAAGGAAAGAGGATTCACCCAGCTGGTGTTAAGTGGCAGAATACAAGGTAAAGTCAGAATTTTTCCATCATTCAGTCTAACACAGTGGAATCATCAACTGCACTAGGAAGAAATAAACAGCAAAGAAATGTTGGGAAATTAGAAAATAAATGGACTTCTCTCTACTGCAAAGGCTATTATTAAATAAAACAGAATCCTAGAATGAGTTTGGCTTTTGAGTTTTACTAGCTCAGTGTTGCCAGGGACTCTTCAAAGAGATGCAGGAATAAGGGTGCCCTTGACAAGACTGCTTCTTCCTAGCCCTCCCACTGACTCACATCACCTGAACCAATGGCCTACTCTCCAGGTGGTCTGGAACAAGAGGTCCCACAAATGGTGACTTAGTTCATCCACCCAGAGGCTTTTCATTTGAGATTAAGGAGTCCTGGCTCAAGTGCCCTTTCACAAAGCCTCAGCAAGAGATGATTCAGTCTCCCCCTGGCAAGTGTCTGAGGATGACAAAGAGAGATTGCTACAAGTCTTTGGACAAAGAATGTAGGGTGGAAGGGAGGATTGCCTGTGATCTGGCCAGGAATTTCATAATTAAACAGTGGCATATGGGCCCTCACTTGGACCTTGTTGACTAGAGAAGACCATATACCAATGATAGTCATGCTAGTTCAGGGAACCAAGGCTTTTAATGAAATGGCATAACCACTTAATGGTAATCAACATTGAGAAAGATTCAACTGGAATGAAATTATCTGTTATCAACCAAGTTTTTTTTAAATATAGATTATATATGTTCTTTTATTATGGCTCTAGTATCTGGACCAATTTTAATGACTATTCACCTAAGGTACTATAATCTTCACACATATTATAAAATGTCTCCTAATTTCAGAAGGGCCTCTTCAAAGTTTGATGCTATTGTTTTTCTCTCACCTGTGAGGCAGGTAGAAAATGAAGTATGGATTCTTAATATAGGCAAATCAAGGCTTGTATCTTGCTCTGTTTACTTATATTTGTATAACCCTGGATCAGATAATTAGCCTCCTTAAACCTCATTGTACTTTTTCCACATCACTAGGTAGATATTTCTTTTCTGACTCCATAGCTGAATCTTTTGCCATCTCCTTTTTGTCCTGATCAGCATTCTTTGCCCCTGTCCAACATCTGGCATGGGACGAAATCACTGCCTACAACTTCTACTGTTTCCCTGCTCCTGGTTTCTCAACACCTATCTTCATATGATTCTACATGCTGTTTTTGATTTCCAAATTCACAGAATCTAAAACAATAAGAGCAACAGTTACCCTTCTATGAAAGCTACTGTTTGTCAGAGACTCAGCTAATTAAGCCCCTGAACCCAACACTATGGGAATGCACTATCAGTATCCCTGCTGCTTCAAAGGAGAAACTGGAGCTCTGAGAGTTAAGAATTTACATAAAGCCTCACAATATATAAGTAGTATAGGAAGCCTGCATCTCTATACAAGTCTAGCTAATACCAAAGTCTAAGTTTTAAAGATTATTTTACAATTTTTAGAAAGCAAAACCAAAGGCAGGAATGTAGTAGAGATATACCCAGTCCTACATAATGTTAATTAGTAAGGATGCTGAGTGTTTTAGCTACATTCTTATTGCTATCACCAAGCACCCTACCAAAAGCAGTTTGTGAGAGTAAAAGATTTATTTTGGCTTACAGTCTTAAGGTGAAGCTCCATGATAGCAGGGAAAATAATGGCATGACCAGTGGCTGAATATCACCACTGTTACAGTATGAAAGTGAGCAGAACACTAGCAAAGGGAAGATGGCTCAGGAGAAAATAACTCTCGTGGAAACGGGATAAGCCTGCCCCCAGCATGTAGAGGACAGCAACGCTGGGAATTTTGTCTGCCTTCCCCACCTTCTGCATGATGCAAGGCTTTACAACACGATTTTCCAAATTGCCATCAGCTGGGGACCAAGTACCCAAAACACATGAGTTCCTGGAAGATAACTAACTTAAACATCCACATTCTGCCCTTGTCCTCCATAAACTGATGACCATACACAGTGTAAAATGCAATACACTCAGTCCAACTTTAAAAATCCCCATAGGTTTTATTAATCCCAATGCTGTTCATACAACCAAATAATCCAAGGTCTTTTTACTGCAAGGTATAAAACTAAAGACTATAATGGCTCTGAATAAACATTCACACTGCAAAAGATCAAGAAGGCGTCTTGTTGGAATAGCAAGGCAAAAGATGGCATTGGGAATACTGAAAGACCAACCAATAAGATATAAAATAGACATCAAGTTCTATAGCTCCAAGTTGAGAATCTCTAACCAGTGACGAAGTCTCTGGAGTCTCGATTTTATCACCCGCCCCCCCAGCCTGGGGAAAACTCCATCCTGAGCCAGCAGCTCTTTGGCAGCCATCCCATAGTCCTGGCTGGGGTCTCCACTGCAACCCACAGTTCATTTTAATGACTCTATCAGACCTCCACACAGGAATTTCCAACAACCCTGCTTCATACTGCCCATGGCCATTTCCAAAAAACAAAAACCACATTACAAATCCAATAACCCTCTCTTTCCTGCATTTGTTATACTCCCATAGCACCAGTGGACTACTAATTTGTTAATCCAATGGAGAATAAAGCTAACTTTGAAGAGCAGGCTACTCCTTCAGTATTTAGGATCCCTTCTTTCAAGACTCTTCATTCTTCCTGCTGTCCCAATGCAGAACATCTGGCCCAATCTCAATGATTGCAATATTTCAAACAATTTCATGTGAATGGGTATTGTCTCCAGCCTGAAAATTCTATTTCTTTATGTGCCCATATCTATCTGCTCACATCAGTCCATTTCTATACAACACAACCTTACACATGTTCTCAGGACACAGGTGGAAGAACCCAGCAAGAAACTCACCCAAATGCTTATAGATCAGTCACAACAAAGTTCTTTCTTCCCCACATAAACCAAACCCCACAGTCCATAGTTCTTACTGCACCCTCACCTTTCAGCTCTGACCATCAAGGTCCATGAAAGTCTGCCTTCAGCACCACATGGCATCTCTTAGGCCACGTTTTCAGATCCTTCTACACCCTCCTGCAAATCAGTTACAAAAGGCCAAAAGCCACACAGTTAGGTTTCTAGCATCACAGATCCCACTCCTCTGGTACCAATTTTCTGTTGTAGTTGCCATCTCATTACTGGCACAAAGCACCCAACCAAAAGCAGATTGTGGGATGAAAAGGTTTATTTTGGTTTATAGACTCAAGGGTAAGCTCCACAATAACAGGGGAAAAGATGAAATGAGCAGAGGCTGGACATCACCTCTGCCATAGCAGGTGGAACATCACAGCATGAGAGTGAGCTGAACATGGGCAAGGGAAAGATGGTTTTAACACCCATAAGCCCACCCCCAGCAACACACTTCCTCCAGCAAGGCTCTAATTCCCAAATTGCCATCAGCTGGGAACCAAGTGCCCAAAACACATGAATTTTTGGGCAATACCAAACTCAAACCTGCACACTGGGGAAGAAACATCCAAAAGCTGACATCTTTTGATGACAACCTCAGTGACATCCTAGCCTGGGTCCATCCTATACCCATGGTCCAGTTCATCCTTTCTTCATTTCCTGTATTGTTAAAAGCAGTGGCAATGTCCTCTAGGATTATATAAAGTCAAGAAACACAACATGTCTGATTCATCACTGCATTTAAAATATAAAACTTCAGACTTAAATTCTTTTCAAATAGACATACATGAACCAGAAAAGAATATAAACTTGCAATAAATTGTGGAAATGTGGTATTTTAAAATGATAATCCTTTTGCTACTTTCAAGAAATATGATAAACATCCTGATTTTACTCAAAACTGTCACAAAATGGTTTTCTTTTATCAGAAGTTTGTAGCTTTTGCAGTGGGCAGAATATTACCTGTGAGAACAGCAGTGAGAACTGGGGCTGAAAAGATAAACTGGGATGCACAGTACCAAGTCCAGAAACAGTGGGAAGCTTTGGGTTCTTTTAGCCAAATAAAGTTAATCAATTTACTAAGTAACTTCAGTGCCCAAAAGTTTGTGCTGAGAATTAGCAGGAAAAAAAAAAAAAAAAAGATAAGCAATATCAGGTGATCACTGCCCTTGAGGAACTAAACAGGTAGAACTCAGAAAGAAAATCATTAATGAGCCATACTGAAAGCATTGAACTGTCTGAGAAGGGGAACTAATGCATTTGGAGACTGGTTGTCATTGGAAAAACAAAACAAAACAAAAAAAAACCCAAAACAACAATATCCATGACCTTGCAGTGCCTAGCAATACCTTCACATGACCCTCATAATAGGAGAAAAAGATGACATCAAAATAAAAGAGAGACCAATGAAGAGAGGGAGGGGATATGATGGAGAGTGGAGTTGTGAAGGAGAAGATGGGGGAGGGGAGAGAAATATCATGGTTTATTGTCTGTAAGTATAGAAGTTTTCAATAAAAAAATTAAAAAAACAACAACAGCAAAACACCTCATGCTGTCTTTGAGGCTAGCAAAAGTTTTAAGAAGAAGGTGGTATTTGAGAGATGTCAGGGAACATGTGCCTGATAGAAGGCATGGCTGGAGCAGGAGCTGAACCTGGATGTACAAAGGCAAAGAGAAATTGAGTGAAACATGTAGCTTATTGCCATTAAGGATGAAGGTATGGAAATGCTCAGAATGATTGCATGCCAGATGGATTTCTCCTTATTTCTGGTGAAATGAATGGTTCAATAAGAAATCTCTTTTCCGGCTGTTTTTTTTTTTCTTCTTTTCTTCCAAGAAGATGTTATGGGGAATTAGCTAACTTAAAGCCAGTATAAAACCACTGTATAAGCAGGTCTGTGTTTGTTTATAGATAGACAAACCTCCATAGAGCAAGAGTAGAGACAAAGGTCAAGAGGACACATGAAGAAAATACATTTCTTTTAAAGATGGTCTTGTTACTATGCACAAAAGATCAAAGATAGATCAGGGCCCTCAATAAATGATGTGAAACAAAAGCTTGACTCAGCAGGAACTACGTTTCATTCCCAGCTACAGATAGCATCTGCCTCCTTAAGAAAATTCTAAGTTAAGTGCTCTCATGTTCAGCATACAGTCTCTATATGTTTACATCTACTTGGCACAACAACAAAATATACAGAGTGAAATTGTGTAACATGTAAAATATGTCCCACCTAGCCAGACACATAGTAAGTAACTAGGCAGTGGTATGTAACAATTCTGAATTAGTATCAGCCCTTGCTTATTTCTCTGATCCCATGTTTTCACATTCTCTGAGCTTTAGCCTCACAAATTAAGCTCATTCCTGCCCTAAGGCACTGACGTCTGCTGTTCCCTGTGTCCAATACAATATTCTTCCAGATCAAATGCATAAATGACTCCTTCTTGTCCCTGATGCCAGGGTTCACTTCTTTCTAGACATTCCCTAAGTATCCAGGTAATTGTATATCACCCTTTGTTGACATCTACATTTTATTAATATTCTCTACAGCACATGTCACTATCTAAACCTGTCTAAAAACATGCATGTCTTTTTATTCATGTTTTAGTTTATAGAGGAGAATATTGCTCATTTATAGACTTTGACAACACAATTCAGTAAAAAGTGTGTTCAAAATCTGTTTCTTTGAACCCTGTGGTGTTGTCAACATAAATGAACCACAGAAAGATAGAAATGTAGGTGCTAGTTCTTCCCCTTAAGCAGGTCTGGGGATAGCTACTCCAGATTCAAGACAGAGAGGTGACAGTCTTCCAAGGTATGGTTAATCCAAAGACAATTTCTAAAGGAGGTTTCTGTGCCCTAGAATTCTACCCAGACATGGCAGGTGCTTCACAGCTGTTAACAGTGTATGTTTTCATCCTAGGGAGTTCCAGGTGATGGGGTCTTTTTGGTATGAAAGAGTTTTTATTTTTTTAAAACCTTGAACTTTTTTTGAGTTTGTATTTATTTATTGATTTGAGAAAGAATGGGTATGCCAGGGCCTCCAGACTCTGCAAATGAACTCCAGACACAGGTGTCACCTTGTGCATCTGGTTTATGTGGGTCCTAATGGCTGTGCAGGCAAGCACCATAACTGATAAGCCATCTCTCCAGCCCAGAGGAGGTTTTTTATAAAGTAAGGGGGAAATGTGAACCTGGGTTAAGGGTTGATTTCTAGAAAAATTACTCACATTAGTTTTATGGACACTGTCCCAGGAAAACTAAGAGTGGAAAGCATGCGCTAGCAGATGCCACTCCCTCGTCCAGCTGGTTAGGGCCTTAGCTCTCAAGAAGGGCCCTTCAAGAACATTGGTTGAAATGAGCAGAAATATAGGACTCATAATTATCTTTTCTCCAAACCCTGTGACTCTCATGTACAAGGGCAGTTTTGAAAAAGGATTCTGATGTGTAAACTTGGTAATTGTCCATTCCCTGCATTTAAAATATGTCGGAAAACAGACACCCCACAAGTAAAGAACTCTCAGTCTTCTCTGGTTTATGGAAGTCTTTCTCTTTTCACACACTCAGAAGGGTTGGGACCAGAATTCTTCTAACACACAATCTGGATCAAAGGGAGCTGGACTTTAGCTCCTGGGTGATTTCTGACATTAAAAAAATAATGTTTAAGGCAAGGAAGCACCCATTCAACAACTTCAACCCCAAATCTGTAGGTATTCTTACAGTGAAGGACCCTGTAATCTGTGTCCTGATAGTGACTGACCTGGATCCCCATGTTAGCGAGACCTACCCAGTGTTTGAGGTCTTAATAGGGATGACAGGAAGTCAGGTAGAATTAAATGGTCTATGGGCCCTGGGTTTCTAGATTTACTTTAAGGCAAACCTGATATTGGAGACAGAAAACTCTTCTGTCTCAAACAACAGTTTGTGGGGAATTTCCTGGGCCATGGGAATTACAGAGATGTTTCACGGTATTGAGACATGGAGACTGACTTTGGTATTTTATTGCCTTAATCAAAATGCCATTGTAAATTTTAGGATTTAAATTTTCTTTAATATATAGTTTATATAAACATGTACAGAATGCATTGATATAAACATATGTGTAATGTATGAATGTTCATCAGTAAATAGAATTTATTAATAAAAAATTCTGTGCAGGCTCCTATTTTTTCCAAGAACATATTCCTAGCAATTATACCAAAAGTACCTCTCATAAAACCGGGGATACTTCCCATAGAAACAGGGCTTAATTATTAATGCCTTAATAACCTTAGCTTCAGATAAATTATAGTATTCTAATAAAACCAAAGATAACACCATCATCAGAATTTGTAATACTCTAAAGTTATTTGTTTCATGTTCTATATAACAGGCACACATGTACTTAATATATTGTTTATATAAGAGGACTTTACAAGTGGCCCATATGATACTTTGACAAAATGTAAACAGAATTAAGGTATTAGTCAAAATAATATTCAACCATAGTTAAAACTGTTACATACACAGTCAGGGCAAGAAAAATGTGTCAAATGTTCAGTATCTTAGTAGACTCCCTATATAACATTCTTTTCAGCTAGTGTCATTCATAGTATGTTCAACATTTGACTTTAAAATATATTGATTCCATTTAAGAATAACATGTATATGTTATGAGTAATTTACAAGTATGAGTTAATTAGACAGCATAGGAATTTTTCTCCAATTACATCTTTACAATGGAAATTAGTCATAGGAATTTAGCTGATGAAAATGTGAAGTTTGATATAAAATTTGGACTTACAAAAATAAGCAAATAATCTTGTCTCTGTTCATCCACCCCTTTACTTTGATAATAGCAAAATCCCTTTAAATGAGAGTATGATGTGCAAATTTGCATTGGGCAACCTGAAGTGACAAGGTCAGATTTGGAAGAACTGGTTCCCAAAGGCTACTTTTGGGAACTATTTTCAGTTACAGAATGCTCATTCTCTGAACTGAATCTCCTTTTAGTGAGCAAGTCCTTAGCCTTGAGAGCTCAGGCACATCCATCAGTATTCAAAACATCCTGAGTAATAAAATACCTAGCATGTCATTTTATGACTTCTACAACAACTGGTATGAAAGAGGCAGAGGAGATTCTGAGACCAGAGATGTTTAGCCAACACTTTCATGATCCACTTAGTCACTGACTGCCATGGCACACGTACCATTTCCTCACCACTGTGCTCTTGGAGGCAGTGGTAGGATGCATGGGCAGCCACTGCCAGCTGGATGAGTCTCCTCCTCCAGTCCAGGACCATAAGTTTCAAAATTTTGATCTTGCTTCTCTTTTCATTGTATTAGAAAAGAGCCTCTTTTCTGGTGTTTGTTTCTGAATGGATGCTGAGCCTGGCGATGGCCGAGGAGTAAGGACTTGATAAATCAGAGGATATAAATCCAGCCATAAAGTCAGGATGGATATAAGTTAGAACTCACATGCTTTTCATCTTTGACAAGAAGAGATTCCAAGTCATAACTGCTTCACTGTTCAGAGGAATCCAGCCTTCCCAAGAAGCATTTGAACATGAAGCAGTATTTCTCAGCAGCATTCAAGAGTTCTCAGTGACATCTGTCTTTCACAGTCTACTTCTCTTCACTAAGGCATGACTCTGTTCCCCCAAATTGAGTCTTCACATAATAGCAATTGGATGATTTTGACAATATTCTTTTCCTTATTCCATAACCTCTTTTCTGTCAAGTTGGCTTCCTGACCAAAATCAATATTAGCAGAAGTAGTGACACCCATGAGCAGCTTGACAAAAAAAAAAAAAAAAAGTATGCTAAATAATCCTGAGATGCAATCAGAGCACAGCTGAGATGACATGAAACCTCACACAGCTCTGAGAAGTGGTATTTTACTTCCTGATATCTTTGCTCTGGGAGAGTTGGGAAGAGCCATGGATTCAACTTTGACAAGTACAAGACATCAGGTTAATTTGAAGGGCAATGTTGACCATGAATCTAGAAGGCCCAAATTAGGATAGTAATTCCTTTAACACAAAGCCAAAAGGCAGGCAGGCCAAGACTTTTTGAGGTAGAAGATGGCTGTATAGCAGCATCCTGTTATTCTAGAAATAGAAAGAATTCTTAAAGACCCTCCAATCTGAGCTTCAGTTGACAGACTTGTCGGGAGTGAGGTCCAGAGACAGAAGGAAATTTTCAAGGTCTCAGAGCATTTGAGGAACAGACCCAGGGCTGGCATTCAGGTCCTCTAACTTGGAGTCAGATGTTGTTTCCCATTCCTACCACTGGCAGGCTCTCTGCTCCTCCACCTGTGAGGCAGCAGAGGTGACGAGGCCACACTATGAGCTTTCAATAATTCTCTCCATTGGGAACAATAAAGCCAGATTGGCAGTTTTTAATTGGGACTGTGGGCTTCACCATAAGCTCATGGAAAAGATCCCAGCATCACTTAATAAACAACGTCACCAGTCTTGCCTAAGGCTCTTTAGATGTCCCATTGTAGCAGACAGGAAAGTGAGCATCTTGGAAGAGAAGGCCTGGGCCTGGCACAGGAGGAAGCTGTCTTCCACGTCTCTCCAGGGTTGCTGCACAGACTCTTTTGCAAGGACAGATCTCTGCCTGGTGTCTTCCAGGGGAAGTAAATGTGCCTGCCCTGAAAGAACACTGGCACTAAACAGAGGGAAGAACAAGTGTAATTCTGTGACTGACATGGGACTGGCAATGTCTGCACCCAGACACAGAGGGGAAAGTGTATTGGTGTCCAGTACAGAACAAGGTAAGTAGAGGACAGTGCATAGTTTGAACACGACTGTGGCACATACATGTTGCCTAGGGAGAAATGCGACAGGCATAGAAGGATGTGTTTTGACAGTGTGAGAAGACATAGCAAATAGGCATATTTGGAAACATCTATGACTGACATAGAGCATAGTGAATAATCATGAGACAGACTAGACTACAAGGGGAAGATGTCAGGGACACCAGACACTGCCAAACAAGAGCAGAGACTCCAGGAAGAAGGAATGCTGGGACATGAAAAGTGAGCAAGCCCTTCTATACCCTGACTCCTTCAGATGCCGTTGGCTAGAATCCTGGAGAAAAAGCCTGGTGTGTGTTGTATGCTGCTGGAAAAGAATGCCAGGTGCAGTCACCCACACGCAAAAGCTCAGTGCTGGCTTCTTTTGGAGCCACAGCTGTCTTCTGGGTCATTGTCCCAGGGGTCTAAGTGTCACTGGGATGAGCAGCCACCAAAGGAGAAGTTGCTGTGGGGTGGCACTGACTCTCCCACTGGCCACCACAATCCACTGCATCCCTGGAGGAGAAGATTAGAGCACCTCAGTGTTGAAATGGATGTCAAGAAGTCTTCATGCAACATGCACATAGGGGTAGCGTAGCTGGTACATGAGAATCCTTAGGGGAAGGCCAGCCTATAATCACTCCTAAACAACTTTAGTTTTTAAAAACTGCCCATTAATGGCCAGTCAAAATCTACCTTTCTACAACTTCCACCTAGTGGAACTTCTATCCCCTTGAGGCCCACTCAAAATTCTGCTCCCCACTGATTTCTCTTCAAGTTTTCTCTTCTTTAGGCTCATAGTTCATTAAGTAAATGTTACGGTTTTCAGATCCTATCCCATGATGGGCTCTCTCCTCTGAGCACAATTCATACTGATGATCGCTCTTAAAATATAATACTTAGAATGAGCACAAATCTGTCTAGTAAGCCTAACACATCATATCCTTGTCTTCAGTAGTTTAGTTTACTTCTATGAAGGCAGTTGAATGGAATTTCTTTCTAACAATGGTAATACGCTATTTGCTAATACTGAGTTTGTTGCTAATGTCACATATGTATATATACATATATATTTTTAACAGTGGTCATTTCCTACAGTGCATTACTATATTATTATGGTTGGTTTATTTATTTGAGCTAAACTATAGAATACTACATTTGTGACAGTTAAATTGTATCTTATGGATTTGGAAACATTTTTGTCAGTTGGTATCATTCTACATTATAAGAATTTAAACATTTAAGATAATTGTTTTATATCTACTTAAACTAGGCTTTAAGTATTTATAAGTACACAGGAACACCAGATTACCTGTAGTACCTAGATATTTCAGTTCAATGTCATCTGCCTTTCAGGTTTTCAAACAAGGCAAAAATATTCAGCAGGGTAGAGATAGAACAAAGAATCATGGTACCCCACCACATAAACACATAATGTGCTTGAGCAGAGGCCCACCATGGCAGGCTTCATCCAATGACCTGCTAATATGTCAAACAATAAACTCTGTCTTGACCAATGAAGAATTTATTTGACATGGATTATTATTTTTTTTAATTTTTGGAGAGAGACACAGAGAGAGAAAGACAGAGAGAGAGGGAGAGAGAGAGACAGTTAGAGAATGGGCGTGCCAGCAGTCTCTCAGCTGCTGTGAACGAAATCCAGATGCGTGCACCTCCTTGTGGGCAAGTGCAGCATTGTGCTTTTGCGTCACTGCATCTGGCTAAACATGGGACCTGGAGATTGGAACCCGGTTCTTAGGCTTAGCAGGCAGGCGCCTTAACCGCTAAGCCATCTCTCCAGCCCAACATGGATTATTTTTTAATGAAATAACTGTGACTCTTGGTCACAAAGCACTGGTATAATAAATGTCTTAGAATTCTGTTAAGGCCTATTTTAAACTATGAGTATGCAATTTCTAGGGTCCAGGTTTAGTCTTTCTTCAAGATCTGGGAAGATGGTTTCTGATTTCTTTTTTAAAAGTATTTTATTTATTTAGTTGAGAGAGATAGAAAGGAGAGAGAGAGAGACAGAGAGAGACAGAGAGAATGGACACACCAGGGCCTCTAGCCACTACAAATGAACTCTAGATGCATGTGCCACCTTGTGCATCTGACTTTATGTGGGTATTGGGGTCCTCTGGCTTTGCTGGCAAGTGCCTGAACAGCTAAGCCATCTATCCAGCCCTGTTTTCTGATTTCTAAGTGTGGTAGTCTATTAGTTTATAGTTTGGACCTGCAGCCATCTGGCTGGAAAAAGTGTCACTGGGCGGATCTAAGGTATGGTGGTGCGTTTGAAATTCCAATCTAAAGATATTCAAAGTGTGCCTAGCTGGAGTTCCTGAAGTGTGCTGTGTGATTGTGGCTTTTGGCTTTTGGGCTTGTGGCTTCTATCTCTCTGCTTGGATCTGTGAAGGCAGGCCAGCTTCTTCTGCAATTATGGAACTTCCCCTGGATCTGTAAGCTTCAATAAATATCCCTTACACCATAACTGTGCCAGGTTGGAAGTTTATCTCAGCGAACTTGATGCTGTCTGCTACACTAAGCTTCACTCTTCCACCTGTCCTAGAAGAGAGGCATTTGGGGATATTATTAACTAGCTTTTAAGCTCATGAGATTTAGTATATTTTGTCTCAGAAATAGTTCAAAGTTCCCATCAACTTTTCCCTATTCTGTTTTTTTTTTTTCCAGTTGGAAGTCTATTATTTTTTGGTATTGTTTGTTTGTTTTGTTTTTCAAGGTAGGACCTTGCTCTAGCCCAGGTTGACCTGGAATACACTATGTAGTCTCAGGCTGGTATTGCATTTATAGTGATCCTCCTACCTCTGCCTCCCGAGTGCTGGGATTAAAGGCCACATGCATCCAAGCAGTCTCTTTTAACGTGGCAGAAGATACAAGATTCCTTTCCTAAATAATGAGATCTATCTATTTCTGGGCTTACCACTTACTCTGAACATAGTTTTTATTCATACTTGGTTATATGTCCCTTCTTCAGCATTTCCATGTGCCACTGTGAAATGTAAACTGTGATTACTGAAGATGTGCTCACACACCATTGCAGGTCCTACATCTTTATTTATTTCAGTGTTAAACACATCTATCGAGAGAAAAAAGTGAATGGAAGGAAGGCAAAAAAGAAAAAAAATGGAAGGACTGCTTATCTTTCATTGTCCAATTTGCCTTTGTTAATGGCCCAGCCTATACTTACATGAAAAGATTCAACCATTTTCCCTGACCAGAACAAATGGGAGCTTGAGAATAAGGGAAGGTTGATCTGATGACATTATTGGCCTGGAATAATCTCAGCTATATTATTGTACTGACATAATTATTAACAGTCAATATGTTAGAGTTATCTGCTCTTTTCATGCAAGATAAAAACTTATGATGTATTATATTATACAGGAAGAGATTGGCCTCTAGTGCACATGTCTTTAACATCAGTGAGTCCCTTTCACTCCCAGCTCAAGATCACCTTCATAATTCAGCCAGTGAAGCAGCAGCAGGGTTCAACAATAAGAACAGCAAACAAGAATTCAGGGACTGCTAAAATGCTTCTAGCCTACAAATGCATGTCTTTGATGACATAATCCTATTCCTGTGCCTCACTTTCCCCATTTGTTAAGTGAGGAGGAGGATAATCTCTACATTTCTCTGCAGATCTGACATTCTGATTCTGTGAGTAGCAGGCATCCCCGTGGGTGACAGTAACAGGCTTTACGATTGGGTGGCAGCTGTGTGTGGGACTGTTCTCCAAAGCTGTGGGTAATTGCTTCAAATTTGGCTTTTAATATTCTATTGTTAGTATCTGATACTTTATATTCCATGTGGAGGGAAGAAGTTTTGCTGAAACATGGGGAAAATAGTTTTTGCATTTGTATTAAAGAAAAAGAAAGCTCTCAAGATCAGAATCTGTGAAGTTGCACTGCAAAGCTGTCAAATGAATCTGAGTAGAAGAGCATGGGGTGGGGCTGAGATGCCACAATGGAGAATGCAGTGAGATCACAACTGCCTTTCTTCAAACACATGCTTGATCAAGAACATTGGCAGAGCTACTCAAAACACCCGATGCAAAACATCATTGAAAAAGAATCATCCTCCAATATTCTAACAGATGAGTTTTAAAATGCAGTTTTTTGTTTTATTAGTTTTCATGAAATACTTCACAGTTTACAACACAATTTCATGTTTCTTCCACATTTAATCTTCAGCAAATCTAAAAGGAAGTTAGAAGCATTGATACCATTTCAGAGGAGGAGGAAAGTTCAAAGTGGGTGTGGACTAAGTAGTGACTAATAGTGGATACAGTAGTATTAACTGGGATGTCTGCATAATTTCAGTTCCAAAATCAGAAATTATTTCCACTTTTTTTCACTTTTTGTGGTTGCAAGAGGTTTTGGATGAATTATGATATTAACTGTTAATGAGCAGGTTTTCAATTACCTGAGTCTCATAAGGAGGAAGAAGAGGGAAAGAGGAGTACCATTACCTAAGTCATCTCTTCTAAAGGTCTATGAACTATGTGCATTATATCATGGACCATTCAGCCCTCTGACAGTGAAGGGAAGGGATGGGGTAAGAGAGAAGAAATCTGCATTTTAAAATTGCTCTCAATTCATTGTTCCATTCATGGGAGTATGAGGGTCTCTGAGCAAGTGAGCATTAAGCTTTGCTACTTATGCCTGAGGGATAAATGAAAGATAACACTTGAGGAGTAGAGAGAAAATGCAGGTGGGTTGAAAGGACAATGCTAGAAGTCTGTCATTCACCAAAAGCCATCAGAATGGAAGCAATGAAATGAGACACAACATCATGTAATAAAAGTGGAAAGGGGGGCTGGAGAGATGGCATAACGGTTAAGACGCCTGCTGCCAAGCCTAAGAACACCCATTCGATTCTCCAGGTTTAGCATAGGCAAAGTGACCCAAGGGCACAATGCTGCACTTGCCCACAAGGGGGCGCACGCATCTGGAGTTCATTCACAGTGGCTGAGAGACCATTGGCATGCCCATTCTCTTTCTGTCTCTCCCAAAAAATGAAAAAAGTGGAAAGGGGACATTTATTGGTTTGTATGGCAAGGAAGATGAAAAGAATTTTAAAAAGATGACAAAACATGAAAATGAGAAAGCAAAATATGAAAAGAGGCATGTAAAAAGCAGTGTGGTAGGGGATGTACATGTGACATTAAATAGAATGCTTAAGTACCATTAACTAGTTAAAAACAGATTTGCCTAGAAGTAGTAGGCACATGTCAGCACATAGCTTTGTAGCAAGTTATTAACAAGTTGCATATCCAAAAGAAAATGTCCTATTTTGATTTCTCAGCTGGGCTTCAGATTCACTGTCATCAAGAAGACAATACTAACCTGGTGGATCAAATGCTCCCAGATATTGATGTATTGAGTAGAGATGTCAACTGATGGGTATTAAATAGCTTAAATCACAGCAAGGGAATTCAAATTGTTTCTTTAGTGCATTCTGCTTATCTTAAAGAGGAAAATTCAATTTGGTCCCACTTTGGCTTAGCAAGTCTCTAATTCTTAACATGTAGAAAGCACGACTTAGCCTCAGAGCTGTTAGCAAGCAGCAGGATTAAGTTTTAATAATTAGGTTTTCTTTTCATTCCATGTATTTTTAAAAACATTCCTATATAGTTTACATGTAAAGTCATGATACCATTTCAAATTTTGTATATATGTAGGTTTTTATTTAGATTAAATTTATTTTTAATATGTTTAAAGATAAATAGTAAATAAATGATAGCATACTGATATGGTTAAAAAAGAAAAGGCAAACACTGAAACTTTCTACTATTTTTGTTCTGCTGGTAGAAAAGACTCCAGATATCTCACTTTTAATAGATTGAAATATCTCTCCTATGGTCTCTGGACAAAATATATTTCCAGGGGCTCTTTAATGTCATTACTGACCACCGATATGCCCATGCTCTGACATACAAAGGGTAAGACCAAGTCAGGCATGTTGATTCTAATTTCAATGCATCTCTTTCCCCATTTTTCAATATGCATGTACTACTGAGAAGTCAGTCCTATCTTCTTTGAACACTTTTTCCCTCATTGTCTACTATGGTTTCTAAATGACAAAAAAAAAAAAAAAAAAAAAAAAGAAAAGAAAAGAAAAGAAAAGAAAGAATTAGAAGTTTTGAGCCCTTACTGTGTTCCTCAAACATAACACCTAACCATCCCCTCCAAGGCTCAGGGGACCTCACAGAAAGAGAAGGTGGAAAGAATGTAAGAGCAGGAGGATGGGAGGAGGGCTGAGAAGCACTGTCTTTTAGATACAACATGGCTGTTAAACTCATAAACTCACAGCAGCTGTGGTTTCCCTACAGAAGACTGAGCCTGTCACTATGTCACCATTGATAGGGGAATTATACACAAGATCTCCCAGAATAGCTAATAGCACCTATGGTTGCTGGGACAGGGAATCGGCTTTATTAGTGGTGTAGCCACCGGTAAGTTGCCCATTACATGGTAAAAAAAAACCTAACTACACTCATGTAAACAACTCTAATTAACTCAATGGACAAACAAGGCATGAAAGCAAGAAGAGTATTAATGGGAAAGAAGAATGTAAATGGGAGTAGAAGATAAGAGAGGGTAATTGGGGTAACGAGATCAAACTATATTATACATATTATATATATTACTTGGAAAAAAATTAAAAGGAAAAATCTGTACCTACAAAATAAAAAAAAAAGTTTGAGGGATGAAGAGATGGTTCAGTGACTAAAGGCACGTGCTTGCAAGCCTGATAGTCTTGGTTCAACTCCCTGGTACCCATATAAAGCCAGACTCACAAAGTGGCACATGTGTCTGGAGTACTTTACAGTGACAGCAGGCACTGGCATGCCCATACTCACTCTCTGTCTATCTGTCAGTCTCCTTCTCTCAAATCAATATATATATCAAATATATATATATTTAAGTTTGAGTCTAGGGCTGGAAAGATGGTTTAGCAGATAAGGCATTTGCCTGAGAAACCTAAGGACACATGTTTGATCCCCAGAACCCATGTAAGCCAGACACACAAGATGACATGTACAAGGTGCACATGTGCACAAGGTGGCATACCCATTTGGAGTTCAATTACAGTGGTTGGAGGCCCTAGAATGCCAATTCTCTCACTCTTGCTATCTCTCATGAAAAAAAAAAAAAGCCAGTCTGTTGGGCTTGTCTGAAAAAAATGTTTGAGTCTGTGCAGGTCAGACTATGTCTGCCTTTCTACTAAATCATTTAGTATGAGAAAAATATAAAAATATATTGAAAAATGCTTATAAGGAACATAGTCATAGTAAAAATCACCATCATTTACTTAATCTTTATTATATGCCAATGATGGTGGTGAGCAGACCATAGATTTCTTCACATAATAATCACCACATTCTATCACATAATTTTCATTGTTGGCAGGTGTGTGAGGCCCAGCTAGACCATCTAAAGAGTTATAGGATATGATCTGAACTCAGAGCCTCATCAGGCCATCAGCATTAAGTGTGCAGTGTCACCAAAATGGCTTTGTAAACCCCTGGCTCTGCTCTTAAGAAGAAGTTATTCCAAGGTGTGGCAGGTGTACAAAGAGCACATGAGATTAGCTGAGCTTCCAAGAGAAGAGCCAAGTGATAAGAGAGTCCACAGGAAAAAGCAATTCATTTTTGCTGAAGCATCAAAGGAGCTGGGATTAGGAAAGTTTAGAGAGCTCTTTCTGGAACAGTGCCTGGAGGAATGATTAGGCTTGTACCAGCCTGAAAGTCAGACAACATTCAAGGCAGCTCATATAGTCAGGTGGCAGGAAAATGCACTATTTATTTGGGGAAAGATGAAACGAGATTGGGTCTATATGCCCTTCACTATCAGCCCACTGCAAGTCACATACATGGTTCAGGGTTTTTCTATGCCAATCCAGCCCAGCTGGCATTTGTAGTTTAAATCCCACACATCCGAATGACCTTTCCAATTTCCTAAATTATAACATGTGAGTTAGCTTCTCTCTCCATGCTTATATTAAGTCTCAAAAGAAAAATACAGGCAGAAACAGTAAATTATCATTATCATTTCACATTTGTCAGGAAAAGAGATATATAAACTTGCCAAAATACGTAAATAGCTTTGAGTTCAAGAGTCTATCCTTTTGAAAAAAGTCAGGAGAAACTTACAGAATACAGAAGTTATCCAGGACAGTCTAATTCATCTGTGTGCTTGTGTGTGTGCCTTCCAAGGGCAGGACTTGGACCATTCAAAGGAAGTGCGAAGTTACATGCTGTGGTAGTTTGAATACCTGGCCCCCAATATATTCAGGGTTTTATTTGTACTTTGTTTCTGCAGCCACCTGGCTGGAGGAGGTGTCACTGGGTGGAATTTAGGGTCCAGCCCTAAGGTGTGCTGGTGGTTTTGAGCTTATAATCAAAAGATATGCAAAGTGCCAAAGTTCCACCTGGAGTTCCTGTAGTACGCTGTGTGCCTTTTGGCTTGGAGCTTCTCTCTCTCTGCTTTAGACCTGTGAAAGCAGACCAGCTTCTTCTGCCATTATGGAACTTCCCCTGGCTCTGTAAGCTTCAATAAACAACCCTTTCTCCATAACTGTGCCTGGTCTGGAAGTTCATCTCAGGGAACCTGAAGCTGTCTGCTATACACACTTAACTGTATACGCCCTTCAGCAGGTACTTCCTTGCCCCCTAGAATACTGATGCCTATCTATCAGCAATGGAACAAAAAAGGCAGTGAATGAATGGATGAATTCGTGAGCCAGGGAGAAGTTAGTACAGGGTGCTGATGCCTGGGTTCTGATCTCTGTTTCTCTGCTGCTTGGCTTTGTTACCTTAAGCAAACTTCTTAAGCTCACTGATCCTCAAATGTTCTTTTCTACAAAATATAGGGCTCAGCAGTCTATTTCAGATCTTTTTATTTTAGCAAGACTTTATCCAATAACATCATGGAGTGGCCTTGGTAGACACTAGAGGGATGGGACAGTGGCCATGGTTATGTGCACACATCCCCATATTAACACCTGTTTTCATCAACAGTGTTCTTTGCATTGTCAGACTTCCATACTAGATTCCGTTTGACAGGATTCCTATATATGAAAAACAAACCTCAAAACTACTAAGCCTAAGTATGTTAACAGTGGCAATAAGTTTCAAATCTGTTAAAAATTATTTGGGGTGTGTGTGTGTGTGTGTGTGTGTGTGTGTGTGTGTCTGGTGACTGTGGGTGCATGCATGTGATGGTGCACATGTGGAGGTTAGAGAACAATTTTTGGTTAGGTCCTTGCCTTCCACCTTATTTGAGGCAGGATCACTGTTCCATTTGCCAGGCTAGCTGGTCTGTGTGCTTCCAGTAAATTCTCTTCTCTTCTTGCTATAGGTGCTATACTTCCAGAGCTTCCTTTTTTTTTTTTTTTTTTTTTTTTTTTTCGAGGTAAGGGCTCACTTTGGCCCAGGCTGACCTGGAATTAACTATGTAGTCTCAGGGTGGCCTTGAACTCACGGGGATCCTCCTACCTCTGCCTCCGGAGTGCTGGGATTAAAGGCGTGAGCCACCACGCCCGGCTTCCCCACACCCCCCCTTTTTTTTTAATGGAGCTTTAGGACTTGAATTCAGGTACTCAGAGTTGCATAGCAAGTGCTTTATCCACTGAGCTATCTCCCCAGCCCAAGATTTTAATCTCATTTAAGATACAGGGAAGTCAAATTTGACCAGACTTTGCAACAACTGGAATAGAACATAGAATTCCTTGTCTTGAGTAACACTGAGCAGTCCCTCATTTGGAGTAGAGCTAGATAGATAGCTACCTAATGTTTTGGAAGAGATTACTATATTGGCTAGTATCAAAGTTTGGATTCTGAATGCCTCCCAAAGGCTTACTCCCCAGAGTGGCACTCGGTGATAGAGCATCGAGGAGGTGGGGACTATGAAAGGTCTGCAGCTCATTGCAGAGGCAGGCCCTTGAAGGAGACTGTGGGCATCTGGTCTCTTCTTCTTCCCCTTTCTCTTCAGAGCTGATGAAGTTAGCAATTTTTTTTTTTCTGTCATGCACCAACCATACCATGCTGTCTCACCACAGGCCCAAAGCAATAGGGCCAATCCATCATGAACTGGAATTTCAAAAATGTTGTGCCAAAACTAACATTTTCTCTTTTTAAGTTAATTATCTCTACTATTTTGTTAAAGTGATGAAATACTGATTAACGAAGTGTGGATATTTGATCAGATCTTTTCTAAAGCTATTCTGATATCTAAAATACAGTTTTATTAATGCAGAAATATGCAAATTTTGAATTATCATAACTTAATGACTATTACTAAGTTTTGAAACCATATGTATATATGGTAGAATCCTAGCCCTAATACTTTCCACGTATAGAATATTGCCAAGTTATTAAATCTCTGAATTTCAGTTTCTTCAGTAAAATGGGTACAATAACACCTGCTCCTGAGTTGATTAAAAACTCAGTGAGATGTCTGATGAAGTATTTAAGTCAATGTTTTTCATATAGACCAGTACATATTAGCTAGTAAGATGATGGCCATGGAGATGAAGATGGTGCTATATAAGCCAAGAAAAATTATTCCTAAAGTTATTTATTTCCAAAAATAATTCACATATGTATGTGGATGTGTCTGTACATATGTTTATGTGTATAAATATACATATGCACACACACACTCACATATACATACATTGCTTTCCCCAAAGTTAGAAACTCTAGGAAGACAATCTCAATCTATAAATTAGAGGGGAAAATGAGATTGTGCCAGCCACCAAATAAAGCAGTCAGTTCATAAAAGGAATGTGAGCAGACACCACATACATTTGCTTGTCAGGTTTTTAAACTATGATTTCTCACTTAGAGAACAAAATATTCCTCCAGACCATTTATAACTATGAAATGTTTCTAAGAATCATTCACATAACTTGAAATGGGCTTGGCAATGAGAAAAGACAATTCTGAAATCATTTTGTGGAAAGTTGGTTTGGAGCTCTTTGGTTCAGCTGTCTGTTTATACAAGCTGAAGTCATCCAATAGGTCTCCTTGCTTAAGGCCTTTAGGTGACGTCACAGTATCTTTAGACGACCTCATGGCATCTTTAGACAACTTCACAGTGTCCTTAGATGACTTCACGGTGTTCTTAGACAATTTCTTGGCGACTTTAGATGACCAGACTACCTGCATCTTTAGATGACTTCACAGCATCTCTAGATGACCTCATGGCATCGTTAGACAACTTCACAGTGTCCTTAGATGACTTCACGGTGTTCTTAGACAATTTCTTGGCATCTTTAGATGACTATACTGCATCTTTGGATGACTTCACAGCATCTTTAGATGACTTCATGGTTTCCTTAGATGATTTCTTGGCATCTTTAGATGACTTCACATCATCTTTCAATGACTTCACAGCATCTTTGTCAGGACAGAAATTAAAACTCCTCATTGAACCTTCCTCACATCTCACCTATCCTCACAGTTAAAGCATGTCTTCAAAGTCCTTCTGAGCCCATTTCTCATGAACTATCAGTTCCTTATCAATGATTTTGACACTCAGCAATTTCCCTTCAGACCTTGTTCTGATAATGAACTAGTGTTACATAAACAGGGCCTTTGTCCTACTAACCAGCATTTCTTTATTTTTTTTGCCTAATAAGATGATGTTTATGGTAATGAGAATGCAAGTTATCAATAACTTACTTTGTTACCAACTCTATATGCATGCTCTAGTACACAAAACTCCCAACTTGCTTATTAAAGCAAGAAGTACCTTTGCTCTTAGGAAGAAAGGCTAACTAACTTGCTCAAAATCACAGCTTCTAAGTGGCAGAACCAGAAGCAAAGAGATGTCTTATTAAATGCCAACTGCAATGTCTTTAACTCCAACACTAACTTACTTCATTGGTGTTCCTCCTAGATTGGGATTATACATGGTTCTTTCCAGAACACAAAGCTTGGGTCTGAACTGTTACTATGTAAAAATGAAACACTTTTACTGGGCATGTAGTGCACACCTTTAATTCCAGCACTAGGGAGGCAGGGGTAAAAGGATCACTGTGAATTCAAGGCCAGCCTGAGACTACACAGTGAACTCCATCCAGGTCATCCTGAGCTAGAGAAAGACCCTACCTCAAAACAAACAAAACATAAAATAAAAAAAAAACTTTAAAAACCAGACTCAAGGATAGTCTTCTTCTGAGATTGAGATTGGGCACATTTAGGGTGGTAAATGAGAAAGACTTTCTTGAGCCCAGCTCAGAGCTCCTTTTCAAAAATTTCACAGAAATTCCACTCACATCAAAGCTTCTAATGTCAGAAGCTCCTGACCTGTGGATCTGACTAAGGTTTCAAATGCAGTCTTGGGCATCCAGTCAGCTATATGCTACTGAGCTCCTTTAACCAAGTCTGAGCTTTCTACTTGCTGCAGATTGCAAGAATATTCCCCTGAAATTGGCAATATCCCCTGAAACAAATCTCTACTCACAGAACATATCTCCAGATAGTCTCCAGCTGCAACAAAACGGCTGAAGTAGGTTTTCCTCTCACCTGTGATTAGCAGTATTTTAGGAAGAAAGAAGGGGTCTGACAACATCTCATTCAATATCCTACTGCTTCCTCAGAAACATATATATGAGATATATATGAGAGAATATGAATATGAGCATGGTGCCAGGACCTCTTCCTGCTGCAAAAGAACTTCAGACTCATGCTTTACTTTTGCATCTGGCTTTATGTGGGTAAAGGGGACTTGAACCCAGTCAGTCAGGCTTGCAAGCAATTGCCTTTAACCAATGAGTTATCTCTCTAGCCCTTTCACAGAAATTCTGACAAATGGCTTGTCGATACTTTCAGTAACGGATATTAATTGATACTTTTAAGTGGCCATTCCATTTCCTCCTACTTTACTAGGAGCTGCCAAAGCAAGGCAATCCATTCCACTCTGTGCTGAAATACGTACTCTTATAAGCCCCATCCTTTGTATGCTGCCTCTACCACTCCAAACCTGCAGAATAGGTCAGATTACCTTTTCACTGCAACAACCTTTAAATCTACATAGAAACCAAGGTTATGTGTGACCTGACTCTCTTTTGCTCTGTGCTTAGTAGCCTCTGTTCCTTCTATTCTTCTTTATATATACTGATATCTCCAGGGAAAGCCATGGTGTTTACCCTCTTCTGAGCATACTCTATTTTGTTGATTTCCAGGACAAGATGAAGTTTCAAGACTTTGATGGGCCAAGGACCTGCATCATTCCACTGTGAACTAAATTCACATTTACATGGGAGTATGGTTTTCTAGTGGGCCTCACTCATAGTGTGCTTTGGAGGCAATTCCTTCCTGAACAGCTGCTCTGACTAAATTGGGAGGGCTGTGTCCTTGCCAAGTACATGCTGTAAGGGAACAAACACATAGAGCCTGCCTTGTGGAATGGCTTATCTGCAAGGTTGTTGCCAACACTCTAACCACAGAAACCCAGGACCTTTTCTTCTGGAAATACCAGTCACCTTCTATAAGGCTTCTTTAAGCCTTGTCTTGATAATATAATGGCATAAAAAGAGCTAACTGGTACAGGTATTTCATGTCCAAGCATTGGAAATCCTCTTCTGCTATCCCCTGGAAATAACAAGGAGTTTCTCTGTTGTGAATCCTGTGGGTTCTTATGCTGTGGGTTCTTGTTCTTCATCGTCCCAGCCCATTTTGAGCAATGCCCAACAGAACCCCAGGGGACTAGAGTATTATCTAATTTGCTTTCCTCATTTTATTGGTGCTGAGGGAAGATGATGAGTGATTGGAGATCAATAAGGTGTTAAAAGGCAGGCATCATGTTCTTTGCAGTTCACCAGTGGTTCTCAAACTGCACAGTAAGGCTCTTAAAGACTATGGATTTTTGATCTCCCACCAGTTCAGTATAAACAGCATCTTTATATGTGGAGACCAATCTTAGATATGATTTGGGAGCTCCTAGGTTCCTCGAATGTGCAGTCCCATTGAGAGCCATGACAACACACTCTCCTGAGTCTATTCTTGACCTTAGATAATTCATGTTTTAAGACCTGGCTGTTGCTTTGGGTCCTGTTCTGTCCTGTACACAAGTTGCATGCACCACCTTTCTTCATTATAGGTGTCAATCTCAGATAGCTGGTATACACACACCATGGGCACCCTGAGGGTGAATGCGCTCAGTTTGTCGATATGATTAATATGTTGTTTGCTGGCTGGATTGTGAAAGAGGGGGCAGAAAGCATGTAAGAGCCACGGCATAGGAAGGTGTATTTTGAGGAAGTATCCCCAATCTCTCAGAAACTGATAGGTGCATTCATGTCCCCACAGTGAATACCATTAACCCCACTGAGGAGGGCCTTCAGGGATTCCCTGAATGGCAGAGAAAGTATAATCCACTGGGAATACGACCAAAATGCAATATGTTCATACAATAAAGTTGTTATTTTTTTAAAAAAATATGTTGTACATTTGGTCAAAGAAATGCCTACAGGTAATTTAAATGCCAGAAGACATACTTAAAATAACAGTCCCAACTGTTCAGTAAAGGGCATGATGTACCCAGGAAACAAATCTGTGTTGTTTAAACAATTATTTATAAACTGTAATGAATTTAATTAGTTTCTGGCTTTACTTTTAGCACAGGGAACTCTACATTCTCTGTTTAAGGAAAACTGTTTCAAACACAGAGCCTTGTATTGACTCACTCCTTAGGAGACAAAGTGAGTTCACAAAATATGAATGATGTCATAAATACAATTATACCAATTAGAGCCATTTCCACTCATTCAGTGCTTTCTGTACAACAAGAAATAGCACATATACTATTACATGTTACCTGAACAAAAGCCTTAGGAGATAATAGGTTCATATATTATGCCCATTTTAAAGATGAGGAAGCAAGACCAGAGAAGTTGGTGAAGTATTCTAGGTCATATTGATGCTAAATGACAAATCAATTTCAGCATCTGTAGATATCATACTGTCGTGAGTGAGATGGACTTTGAGTTCCATGCCAAATTTTACCTTCTGATGAGTGAGAGGGAACAACCATTCCTGCACAAAATGTCTCTATGGAGGGAATATTTCAGCCTCAGCGCCTGGGCCCAAAAGCTTGGGGAGAAATTTAGGCCCCCTGAATAATAAATTTCTGAAAGACTAAAACATTCTTCAAAGAGTACTAACTTTTCTAACACTGAAGTTTTGCAAAGCAAGTGAGTCTCTTTGGAAGTTGTTATTAGCACTTTCTGGTGATCTCAACAAGGCCAATGTTTTCTGAGAAGCGTTTTCATGTTAGAATCAGGGCAAAAAACTGGAGACAGCACCAGCTTCATGGGTATGGTCCCCCAAAAGGACCCCACTCTGGGTTTAATACTCTGATTTCATTGTCTTGAAGTTCTTAATAACTTTATCTTTGTACCAGTGAAAGCTTGTAGAATAAGTAGGTATCAAGAAATGAAATAAAAAATTGAGTTACTTTTGTCCTATGTTCTATTAAAAAAGCATGCACATATATGAGCTACAAAATACAAGGTTGTAATTTCAATGGTTCTAAATACATGTTAAATGTTCTTGCATTTGCATGCAGAACTAGCACCATGCCATATAAAGATGTACCAAAGCTGGGCATGGTGGAAAACATCTGCAATCCCAGCATTTTAAAGGTATAGGCAGGAGGGTCAAAGTCATCCTCAACTACATAATAATGTTGAGGCCTGGTCTACCTGAGGCCATGTCTCCAAAAATGATATGAATTAATTTTTTCTATGTAAAAGTAAAAGCAAGTAAAACACCACTAAGACAAGAGAGATGAAAAGATTTTACATTTCGTACCTTTAATGGCAATCTTTTTTCCTGCCCTTTGAAGAAGCAGTTCATATTTCCATTTTGTTTGGGGCTATAAATTATGTTGACCCTGAAGCAAGCTAATGTAGGTAAGATCATCCTCATCCATCTTGGGTTTAACCCATATTAAGTCTTATTTGGCTCAAAACAATGAGTAAATGCTGAATCCAATTGTAACCCTCAAAGTTCAAGATAAAAGCCAAATAAATGTCATTTAAATGTCAAACAACTTTCCAGCATTTATAGAAATCCCCTGAGATTCAAAGTAAATCAAACCTAAATTATTTCTTCATCTATGGGTAAAATCTTTTTATTCATAATGTGAAAAACTTTATTTAAAGAAGGAATTCTGGTGTGTTAAAGTTGAAAGATGGAAAGTGGCTTTGTGGTGAAAAACAATTTTAGTTGTCAGATTAATACATATCCTTTAAAGTGGTGGATACTGGATCAAGCAAAAGTATAGCTAGATGGTAGGATATTTATATATTCAACACATATATTAACAGAATAATGCCTACATCCTGGGGAAATTTTGGGGAATACAGGAGACAAGTTGCCTGTTCTCATGTGTTCAGAGTCCAGTTGGGGAGAAGAACAAGCAGATTATAAGTACAAGCACAATGTAAGCTCTGAGAACTATTATTTATAAAAGGAATAAAAAGGAGAAATAATTCTGAAGAATTTTATTTTCTTCTGCTTTTGTTCTGTGAGTGTGTGTGTATAGGGGGAGTCCTCATTCTTTCTACCCCTCTTATTCATTATCTTGGTATTCATATTTTCCTCTTTCTTCTGTTTCCCTACATAAGCCTGAATGTACCTGTCACTGGAAACATCAAAGGCTGATACACATACCACTAGGAAATCAGTTTATTTATGGTTGATCTCTTGTTGATAATGAATTGCTAAGTCTAAGAGAAAGGTATTAAATTGTCTCCTTCCAGAAAAAATGCTGATAGATCGCCAAAGCTCCTGAATTTTCTATAATGTCAGATGTAGTCTGTTCCTTATCCAAACAAGTAGCTACTAATGTGGTGAATAAGTAATTAAAATGTGGCAAGTCCAACCAGGAAAACACAAATTTTAGTTTTATTTCATGCTATGTAAATTAAAATGTAAATGGCCACATGTGGCTAGTATCTAAACTATTGGACAATATATTCTACGGATCCCTAAGACATGGAAACCTTGTTCATCAGGGGTGTTGGGGCCAGATAACAGAAAACGGTAGCCAAGAAGCAAGTTAGAGAGTAAGTTCTTAGAAAGCCTTCGCAGATCCCCAGACTTCTTAGAATTGAGATCTGGGTACATATCCTTGGTTTGAGTATGACCTGAACTTGAAATAGCAGGGAAGAAATCTAAGCCTTTTGATAGGGCAGAAAAAGTTGTCTCTAAAGCTCAACTTTACACAAATCTCTATTTTTTAAAATTGTTGCCTAACATGAACTTCTATTATTATAATTATTTATCCCATGTGGACATGCTTTGCACTAACAAAATTGAATTCCCAAAGAACCCCAAATATAATCCAAGTTACAAGGTCACATGGCAAGATTGTGTAATCATACTATGATTTTGAAGAGAGTGAGTTGGCTTAAAGCCAACCAGTAGTAGGCAGCAAGAAGATGTACCAAACCATAGCAAATTTCCAAAAAGGATTTTCTAGTACATTTTTTCTAGTTAACTTACAATAATTATTTACTTTTTTTTTTCACTCTAAGCCCAGGCTGCTCACTATGTAGTCTCAGGGTGGCCTCGAACTCATGGTGATCCTCCTACCTCTGCCTCCCGAGTGCTGGGATTAAAGGCGTGCACCACCACACCTGACAATAATTTACATTTTTAAGAAACTTTATCATAACCCAAGAACTGAAATATGTACTTTGAGGCACAAGCAATGTTAGCATACCCTGGGACATCTTAATACAAACAAATCTAGGATGATGATATTCAAACTTTATTATATATAAACTTTGTCTCAATAGAAATGTCATTTTACTGGTCTAGTCATAATTTACTGAGTGAAGCTTACAAATATGTTTGTACTAAGCTACTAGATGATTCTAATCGAGTGACCTGATGATCATACTTTGGTCCTTATTAAAATCTTCTTAAATCTTCCCCCTAATATGTTCTTTCTCAGAGTCACATAAGTGTCTGAATTTAGTAACACAGTAGAATTTGACTCAACTTATGGAGAAAGGAAAGACATGGGAAACATGTGACTGGAGTCAGGAAGAACTAAGAATTATGTTTGATTCCATTAAGTTTGAGAATCATAATAGCTGTCCATATAAGCTTGTCCAGAAGAAAACTGGATCTTCTGGTCTGATGCTCAGACAGCTGCTGCCTGGAGATACTAGTGACAGAAAGAGTAGGCAGCATGAAGATGGAAATTGTAGTCACTGATGGTACAATCACACAAAGTAAGACGTAGTCAAAGATCCAGAATCATGTCCCGAGAACATTACAGTGAGAGGCTACAAAGAGGATGACCTTGTCAGGGGAACTTAGCAAGGCATTCAAGTTAGTAGAGAAAGAGAAGCAGAAAGAGAGAGAGAGAGAGAGAGAGAGAGAGAGAGGGCATGCCAGGGCCTCCAGCTGCTGCAAATGAACTCCAGATGCATGTGCCACCTTGGGCATCTGGCTTATGTGGGTCCTGGGAAATCGAACCGTGGTCCTTTTGCTTTGCAGGAAAGTGCCTTAGCCACTAAGCCATTTCTCCAGCCCCAGGAAAGGACAATTTTAAGAAAAAAAATTCAGCAAGCATTTGAAGAAGGAAGCTCAGCTGATGATAAAAGGTCATGTAAGAATTCTGTTTTCAAAATGTGAAACTTCTATATGAGAGAAGTTAGCCAAAGTTAAAACCCAAGCAGATGAGAGGATGTATTTATAGATTATATAACATGGAACTCATATTCAAGATTATGAAGATGAATGCCTAGAAATTAATAAGACCATTTACAAAGAAGTTGTCACAAAATAAATAAGCATAGGGCTAGAGAGATGGCTCAGCAGTTAATGGTGCTTGCTTGCAAATACTGATGGCTTGAGTTTGATTTCCCAGTTATCTACATAAAGCCAGATGTACAAAGAGGCACATGTGTCTGGAGTTCATTTGCAGTGGCAGGAGACCATGGCATGCACATTCTCTCTATTTCTGCTTGTGAAAGTAAATAAATAAATAAAATAATCATAAAAACTAAGCATAAATGATGCAGCACATACAAGGATAAATGCAAACAGCTAAGGACTATCTTAAAAGAGGGCTCCCCTGACAAATCATGAGGAAAATACAAATCAAATGAGTGTTTTTAATTAACAAAATAATAAAAATGTGTTGATATTCATATCAGTGATCAGGTGGAGTACCACTGGAGAACCACTGATAATGCAAATTGACCAGGCATGGTGGCGCATGTCTTTAATCTCAGCACTCGGGAGGCAGAGGTAAGAGGATCTCTGTGAGTTCGAGGCCACCCTGAGACCACATAGTGAATTCCAGGTCAGCCTGTGCCAGAGTGAGACCCTACCTCAAAAAACCAAAAAAAAAAAAAAAAGTTAAAAAAGAATGCAAATTGTTGGTATGGTAGGAGCTCAATTTTATGATAAACATCAAAATCCTAAATGGGCATACATGTTAGTGGAACCTTTCACTTTTGGTGTTTTCTGAAAGAAATGCAAGGCATTAAAAAAGTATAGTTTATAATAGTCAGAAATTGGAAATGCTTACATGTCCACTAATGGGAAACAGTTAAATAAATTTTATTATGTATTTTTAATATAGAAGATTATGAAAGAGCTGGAGAGATTGCTCAGCAGTTAAGGCACTTGTCTGCAAAACCTAACAACCCAGGTTCAATTCCCCAGTACCCATGTAAAGCCAGATGCAAAGAGGCTAGAAGTCCTGGTGTGTTTATTCTCTCTCTCTCTCCCCTCTCTCTATAACTCCTTGGAAATAAAATAAAGTAAATATTTTAAAAGATTATGTAAGACTTAAATAAAGAATAAGTTGTATTTCCATGTTTGTTAGTGAAGTTATCTCCCAATGTACTGTTAAACAATAAAAATTAAGAACTGGGAAGATGGCTAAGTAGTTAAAGGAACTTGCTTGTAAAGCCTGCTGGCCTGAGATTCAGTTCCCCAGGACTTGCTTAAAGGCAGGTGTATAAAGTGGTTCATGTGTCTGGAGTTAGATTTTAGTGTTTAAGAGGCTCTGGTATGCCTATACTCACCCATTCATTCTCTCTCTCTCTCTCTCTCTCTCTCTCTGGTATGCCTATACTCACCCATTCATTCTCTCTCTCTCTCTGGTAGGCCCATACTCACCCACTCATTCTCTCTCTCTCTCTGGTAGGCCCATACTCACCCATTCATTCTCTCTCTCTCTGGTAGGCCCATACTCACCCATTCATTCTCTCTCTCTCTCTCTGGTAGGCCTATACTCACCCATTCATTCTCTCTCTCTCTCTCTCTCTGGTAGGCCCATACTCACCCATTCATTCTCTCTCTCTCTCTCTCTCTCTGGTAGGCCCATACTCACCCATTCCCTCTCTCTCTCTCTCTCTCTCTCTCAATCTCTGGTAGGCCCATACTCACCCATTCATTCTCTCTCTCTCTCTCTCTGGTAGGCCCATACTCACCCATTCATTCTCTCTCTCTCTCTGGTAGGCCCATACTCACCCACTCATTCTCTCTCTCTCTCTCTCTCTCTCTCTGGTAGGCCTATACTCACCCATTCATTCTCTCTCTCTCTCTGGTAGGCCCATACTCACCCATTCATTCTCTCTCTCTCTCTCTGGTAGGCCCATACTCACCCACCCATTCTCTCTCTGGTAGGCCCATACTCACCCACCCATTCTCTCTCTCTCTCTGGTAGGCCCATACTCACCCACTCATTCTCTCTCTCTCTCTCTGGTAGGCCCATACTCACCCATTCCTTCTTCTCTCTCTCTCTCTGGTAGGCCCATACTCACCCACTCTTCTCTCTCTCTCTCTCTGGTAGGCCCATACTCACCCATTCATTCTCTCTCTCTCTGCACATAAATAAGTAAATATTTTAAAAAATCAATATCTAGAAAACTACATATACATACATACACACAAACACACACACACATATATACACACACATATCTTATACATACATATAAACTACATATACAATGGTGTCATTTATACTAAATGATGGGATAAAAGATATGAGTTTATGGTTTTTTAAAATTTATTTTGAAAGAGAGAAAGAGGCGAGAGAGAAATAGAGAGAATGGGCATGCCAGAGCCTTCAGACACTGTGAATGAACTCCAGGTATGTGTGTGCCCCTCTTGTGTGCATGTGCAACATCGCACACTTGCGTTACTGCATGTCTGGCTTATATGGGACCTGAAGATTTGAACATGGGCTCTTAGGCTTTGCAGGCAAGAACCTTAAGTGCTAAACTATCTCTCCAGCCCTTTATATGATTTTTAATATTTAGTCAGGGTCTCCCTGTAGTTCAGGCTGACTGAGAACTCACTCTGCAGCCTAGGGTGGCCTTGAATTCATGGTGATCCTCCTGCTTCAGCC
This sequence comes from Orientallactaga sibirica, assembly GCA_036365145.1. Classification (NCBI taxonomy): domain Eukaryota; kingdom Metazoa; phylum Chordata; class Mammalia; order Rodentia; family Dipodidae; genus Orientallactaga; species Orientallactaga sibirica. The sequence goes on from JAEOAD010000005.1 coordinate 56,555,204, forward strand.
TTCTGAGTATTAGAATTAGAGGTGTGAGCCATCACAATCAACTTATTTCATATTTTTTAAAGAATGTGTGCAAACGTCCTTAAAAAGATATCTGCAGATGAAGGTAGCAAGATAAAAGGTGGCTTTTTTCATTTTATTTTCATTTTATGCTTTTTAAATTCATGTCCACATTCACTTGTGAGATTTTCAAGGAAATACTAAATTTTTTTAGTTGTGTTAAGTTAAAACAATTGATATGGGGCTTAGAGATGGCTCAGTGGTTAAAAGGCACTTGTTCGCAAAGCCTGCTGGCCTGGGTTTGATTCCCCAATACCCAGATGCACAAAATGGCACATGTGTCTTTGGTTCATTTGCACTGGCAAGAGGCCCTGATGTGTCCCTTCTCTCTCTTTCTCTCTTCTTATCAAATAAATAAATAAAAATATTTTATAAAAAATTGATCTGAAGAACTTACTTTATGATTGGTTCATGTATTCATCCAAAGCTCTGTTCTGTGTCTATCAGACAATGTGTATTTGGCATACAGCAGTGAACCAAAAAGGGAGAATCAGTAGTGGAGGCCATTTAGAAATAAGATTTTTCTTCTCTGGTAGACTGCTCTTAGAAGATCTGCATCCCCACTACTACTTCCAATCCACATCCTGCACTTCTGCTCTCGTGAAGTACAGAGGGAGCCTTCAAAGCCTCTCTAATCCACTGTCACTTTGTTCAACAATCACATTATGGATTACCAAAGCAGCGGAGAAAAAACAGTACAGTATTAGTAAAATGGGCTTTCTTCACACAACTTCTGAATTATTTCTGTGATGTGTATTGGTAGAAAGCCACGAACTTCTACAATGACTGACTTAACAAATGTATCACTGGAGCACACTATTTATGAGCTGCTGGCAGCCTGTATGCATGCAACTGCTAGCTTAAATAGCTCAAAGCACTCTGGCAGCCACACAGAAGTTCTGTGCACACACTTTATAGCTGGATTGTTTCTGTGGCACTCACTAAGTCATAATAATTAAAAGAGAATGTCAGTTTCTTCAAGTATCCTCTGAGGTCTTTCTACCATCTGCAACCTCAACACTGTGCTAAGCTTTAGCTATAAGTCTGCCCACACTGGGGGCTGAGCAACCTCCGAGATCTAGCATTGATATTTTCTAGCAATTGCTATTTTCTTTTCTTCTCTCACACATGCAAATGAACATCCCCCACTCCAATTTCACCTGCTACAACAGCTGAGTACTGTCATCATTAGAAAAATTAAATGCTATCTCAAAGAAGATATCCCTATGTATTCCAGGGCAAATAAACCTAGGTCATTGAGAATTCATCTTTGCTACAGGATGAAGATACTTACTGCCTGTGACTTTTCACAGTTGAAGACAATTTAAGGTGAGTATAACCAGAAGGCTCTCAGCGGGAGGATAAAAAGTACCATGATATCATGAATAGACACTGACCATTCAACTCCAATGTCACTCCCACCTCCACCAGCTTGTGAGACCTTGGGTAAGTCACTTGACCTCTCTGTGCTCTTTCATTTTCCATTTCTTTTCTCATACTGCTCTGATTGGAATCACCTCCATGATATCTTTTCCTCATATAAAATTTTATAAATTGCTATTCTGTGAAGCCTTCCCTGAGATCCTTATCCAAATCAGCTTTCTTCCGACTCCTATCCTGATCCTAAATCCATTTACCTCCATTATCATTATTAAGTGGCATTACTATTGAAGGTTTATTACTCTGTTAATTTTAGTTTAGCAAATTATTTATAGCCATCTTAGATTATCTGCTAATGTGCAGTTACTAGTCTTACTAATATTAATAAAATTAATGTTATGAGCATTTACTGTGTGCCAGGACCTGTAAATACATTATCTCTTATTGTCAAGAAAAACCTATGAGAATGGAAGTATCATTATTGACATCTTTACATTTTTATAAATGAAAGTAAATGCAAGAAAAATTATATAAATGGTTATTAGGATACCAAGAGTCAAAATCAAGTCTTTTCCATTTTAAAACCAATGTTTCTAGTTAATACCCCAAAATAGGAGTAGACAGTATGTACTGTCTCTCAGTGTCTACCAGGGTCTGGCTTAGCACGATGAGTTCCACGTATGTTAGCCCATTTGATCGTCACAAAACTCTGGGATATAGTGTTTATAATGGAAAAACATAGTTTACTCAGAATTTTTAAATGTTCTGCAAAGGTCACAGAACTATGGAGAGTGGATTTGAATGTGGGTCTTTATCCACTATTCCATTTCATGACCACATGGAGAATAGACTCTAACCTTTGCCAACACTGCACACATTTCTAGGCATGATCTCGTGGGACAGAGTGGACATAACCCCTTCTGAGCAAAGCCAGTCAACAAAACCTACCTGCTATCTAAGCACTCACCTTAGCACATGTGTGGATCCATTAATAGTTGTGGTTGAACAGGGGACAGTCTGGCCCAAAATTGAAGGTCTTCTGTAGCGCTCATCATCACAGCAGAGAATGATGAGGAAGGCACGTCTAAAAGACTTATTCAAAAAAGCGTAGAGAAAAGGGTTCAACCCCGAATTGATATAGCCAAGCCAGAGGAAAGCAGTCCACACCTGCCCAGGGACAGTGTAGTCTATGAAAGGATCCACAATATTGGTGACAAAGAAGGGAGCCCAGCAGAGGCAGAAGCAACCCATGATGATGCACAGAGTCTTGGCTGCCTTGGTCTCTGTCCTCATGCGGTGAGTGCTATGCTGGTCTGCAGGCTGGGGCCTGCCCTCCGAGGGAGCTCCTGCCCGTTGTAACATGTGGATCTGGTGGGCATGCTCCTGAGCAGTGATGTAGATGCGGTAATAGGCCAGCACCATGAGAAGAAACGGGATGTAGAAGGCCACCACAGAGCAGGTGATGGCGTAGGGCTTGTTGACCATGAAGATACAGTATGTTGAGTTAGAGTTGTGGTTGAATTTCCTTTTCTCTATCTGAGAGTTGAGGGATGGGAGGAAATGAGGAAGGGAGGGATAATGAGGAGGAAACAAAGAATAAAAGAGGAAAAGTATAAGAAATAATGGGAAAAAAGAGAGAAAGAGATGAATAGAGAGGAACAGGGAAGGAAAGGTCAAAGGGAAAAGGGAAGAAAGAACAGTTTGTCAGCAAAACTTTATTTATTTTACAAACCTATAATACATAGAACTTTGACACAGAAAAAGAAAAAAACATGACATGCCCTAGGCTCAGAGTTTTTCTATCTAAAAGGGAATAAAGGTCTGAGAAAGAACTATAAGCTTTAAGGATATAGAATCATTCTTATTCCATCTACCAAACCTCTCTTCCCCTTCTTTGTGTGCTTGCTTATAATTTCTCAGTGGAACTTAACATGGGGTCTTAGGTCAGCAGCACCACAGTCACTTGTGTTCTTCATGCTAAATGTAGATTTACTCAGATCCTCCAACCCAGATCAACTGTACGTAAACCTATCAGATGTCTGCATTGTAGCCACATTTCTAAATCATTTCAAGTACATTAATATGTGAGAACTTTGTTCTATCTCATTCTAACATCAGAACTTTGGGAGATGCTGTTCCTTTCCTACATGTGTTTCTTTGCTTGCTCAGTGCCCAGCTGAAGGTTCTTCTCTCCTACAGAACACAGTGTTCAAAGGATTCACACAAAAATGGCCAAGAGGGTCCTTAGGCCTTGAGAAAAACAACAAAGAAGAGATAATACAATGGTTCCGTGTGCCTGTGGTTTTACTTTTCAGTCACCTGGGCAATCACAATTCAAAAATTCCATAAATAACTCCCAACTTTTAAGTTACAAGCCATTTTGAATAGCGTGAAGAAATTTCATGGGATCCTGCTCTGTCTCACCCTAAAAGTGATTTTTCCCTTTGGCTAGCATGTCTATGCTACACACACCCATTACTTAGTAGCCTTGTTAATTATCAGATTGACTGCTGAGCTATCATGGTGCTTGTATTCAAGCAGTTCTTACTTTTCTTAAAAACACAAGAGTAATACAATTTATTTTAGAATATATAGTTATAATTGTTTTTGATTTATAATAGTTGATAATCTCTCAAAGAGCCTAATTTATAAGTTAAACTTAATCATAGGTGTGTATGGCAAAAATATGTATATATACTTCAGTATTACTTGTGGTTACAGATATCCACTGGGGTTTTGGAACATACTATCTGGGGGATATTGGGGGTTACTATATACTCTAAGGCCAAGATCATAAGGGAATAGGGAACCCAGTCAGAATTAGGACCTAGTAACTCACTGCTTCTTATTGTCTCCTAGATCCACTCCACTTAGGTGTTCACTACAGTCCCTTTGCTGAAATGGCTATGGTCAATGCTATCAAAGACCTCCACAAATACAGTCTTAATTTTAAATAAGCCATCTACTGCTTTTAAACACCTTAGCCTCCCATCCTTCTTTATGGATACATATTTTATTGGAGAAAATGATGTTAAAAAATATTGAATATATATACAGATAGATTAATGTTACTAAGTAAATATACCTATGTAGTCATTATGTAAATTAAGTTATAGAACATTACCAGAATCCTCAAAGCCCCCCAAGTGTCCTTCCCAGTCACAACCATATTAAATACCACCATTCATCTTAATACCATAGACCAATTTTGTCTTACAACTTAATATCAAGACCATAAAATACATCAATTTTAATCTTTACTATCACTTATATTGTCTCAGGTCCACATAATTAACTCAGTTTTTTGAAAGTGGGTGTATAGTACTGTGTGGGTATGTGGTGTGGTATTTGTGGTGTATGCACATGTGTGTGCAGAAGTACACACCCCATGTGCATGCATGTGGAGGCCAGAGGAGAATGTCAGTGTCCTCTTATTGCACACATCCATATAATTTCTAGGACAAGGTCTCTCTGTTAACCTGTGGTGGCTGTCTGTAAGCAGGTCCCAGCAATCCTCCAGTCTTCAACCCCAGTAGACGGGAGTTACAGATGTACATGGCTATGTTCAGCTTTTCATGCGGGATCTAGGGAAACAAACTCTGTGGTTTCTGACCTAAGAAGCCTTTGTGCTTAAGAGCAACAAGCTCTCTTAATAGCTTAGTTATCTCCAAAACTCTATTTTATTCATTTATATGGTAATATAATACTGTGTTTGAGTAATAAACCCAAACTTATCCACTCCACTACTGACAGACCTTTAACAATGTTCAGGTTTTGGTTTTTATGAAGTATTATGTATATTAGCATAATCTTACATATGTTTGTGGGGGGGGTATGTACCTCCATTTCATTTTATCTCAGATGTATGCCTGCTGTGTAGTAGGATAAAGACACGTTTAGTCTTGGTGTATATAGCCACATGTTTCCCAAAGGTACTGTGTCAATTTCCACTCCTACAACCAGGCTAGGAGTGTTCCAGTGACTCTGCATTTTCATCAACACTTAGCATTGTCTGTGTGTAGAGGGATCTCACTGTGGGCTTGTTAGTGGTTGTATGTATTTGATTGTATCTATAAATGGACTCTTGAGTCCATGTTTAGTGTGTTTAGATTAGGATTTGCCTTATGTTCTAACATTGATACCGATAGGCTTCTTGGGCACCCCTGTCCATATCAAGACAGTATGCTGATTGGCATGTCTTTCTTTAGACAAGTTTCTGCGCCTTTTCCTGATTCTACAGTGCTTCCTCTGGGACCAAATAAGAATGGTAAAATATTACCCAGTTCTTATCATCCCACATTATTGCAAATAAATCTTCAGATTTAAGTCCTGTCACTGTGCCCTGCTCTTGGTACCTCATCTCAGGTTTACCATGCTTCATCTGTCTGACTGGAATTTTGAATCAAATCCAATAAAGTAGAATTGAGTCTAAATTCACCATAGGCATTTAGATTCTTTTTTGTTTGTTTGTTTGTTTGTTTTGTTTTGTTTTCCAAGGTAGGGTCTTGCTCTAGTTCAGGTTGACCTGGAAATAACTATGTAACCTCAGGATGGCCTTGATCTCATGGCAATCCTCTTACCTCTGCCTCTTGAGTGCTAGGATTAAAGGCATGTGCCACCATGCCCAGATCTAGATTCTTATTGTTGTGCCATACCTATTAAATTGCAATTTAGGGAATTTCCTATTTTAAAAACTGGTTTAACAATAGAACACACTCAGAAGCCATAGATTGTTACTAGAAAATTTTCAGTGCCAGGGATGGGATATCTTTCAGTGAGTTGTTGGTCAGCGAGGTCACAGATACCCCCAAAACATTATAGGGCATTGCCAAGGCCCTTGGTTTCCCACCAGGAATAGATGGGTAAGACCCTACTGCTGAAGACTCCACAAACTTTGGCCACAAGGTCACTGAGAAATCCTGCTAGAGCTGAGCTGAAAGCCTCTTCCATGTGGACCAGCTGAGAGATAGCTGGAAAAAGCTACGTTGCACACAGTTCAATGGGAGAGAGAGAAAACACCAGTGAAGATACTCAACAGTGGACACTGCAAGCTCTAAATTTGGCCAGCCAGGCCAAATGAGCCAACGGGTGCAATAGTGGCATGTCTGTTATGGGGGAAATCAACCACTCTCTAATTGGACTGGAGGCCCACTCCATGGGAGGGAACACATCCTTGATACTGAAAACCAACAACGGGTAGTCATGAGCTCTAGGGTAGTAACACCTGCTAGTGTCTGACTAAATGTATATACTATGCTCACCAAACTGCCCAGTAAGCACTTCTCTTAATGTCCATACCATATATTAATGCTATTCTCACTTTTGGTTAGAGAACCTTCTCTTTTGAGATGGTGGTGACCTTGGGATGACTCAGAAGCACCATGGTGCTGAGAAGAAAGGACAGAGGAGTGCTCAGCACTGAAACATCTCTAACACACCTTCCAAGGCTCAGGGTCCATTGTGGAAGAGGTGGCAGAAAGAATGTAAGAGCCAAAGGAAGGGTAGGACTCATTACAAGGTACTCTTCCAGACACAAATGGCCTGGATATCCATGGCCTCACAGTGCCTGACACTACCTACACAAGACCATCATAATAGGAGGAAAAGATCATGACATCAAACTGAAAAGCGAGACTGAGAGGGGGAGGGGATATGATGGAGAGTGTAGTTAGTTTCAAAAAGGAAAGTGGGGGGAGGGAGGGAAGTATCATGGGATATTGGCTACAATTAAGGAAGTTGTCAATAAAAAAATTAAATAAATAAAAAGTGAATTCCAGGTCAGCCTGGACTAGAGAGAGGCCCTATCTCAAAAAGCCAAAAACAAACAAATAAATAAATAAATAAATAAAATAATTCTAGTACATAAGAAAAAAACTGGCTTATGCATCTCTTTCTTGATTTTAAATACTTCTTCTATAATTCTGGATGCCATTTGTTAAATTTATGTGTTTCAGATCTCTCCTATCAGTTTCTCACTCTCTCTTTTTTTTTTTTTTTTTTTTTGAGAGACAGAGAGAGAAGGAGAGGAAGACAGATAGAGATGGGCACACCAGCAGTCTCTCAGCTGCTGCAAAAGAAATCCGGATGCATGCGCCCCCTTGTGGTCAAATGCAGCATTGTGCCCTTGCATCACTTTGCATCTGGCTAAATGTGGGACCTGAGATTGGAACCCCTGGAAACTGGAACCGGTGTTCTTAGGCTTAGGAGGCAGGCGCCTTAACCGCTAAGCCATCTCTCCAGCCCTCTCACTCTCTTTTAAAAAACATTTTATTTATTTATTTGTAAAGAGAGAAATACAGGCAGTGTGATGAGAAAGAGAGAGAGAAAAAGAGAGAGCGATATGAGTATGAGCACATTAGGGCCTCTAGACTGCAAACAATCTCCAAATGCATATGTAACAAATGCATATGGGTACTGGTGAACTGGACCCAGGTCATTAGGCTTTGCAGGCAATTGTCTTAACCACTGACCCATCTCTCCAGCCCAGTTTTTCATCCTCTTAATAGTATCAGTGATTGAGGTTCTTAAATTGAAGGACATATATTTTTTGTTATAACCTTTGTGTCCTTTTAAGAGATCTTTGTTTACCCTTCAATGTAAATATATTCTCATAGATAATCATTTAAAGATATTTTCTTATATCTTACCATATCTTTGCATTGGTTTTTACATTGAATTCTTCAATCCACCTGAGGTAACTTCGATATGGAGACAAGATTACTTTTTGTTATCTTATGGATTGCTAATTAACCCAGCAGCATAGATTGAAAAGACTATCCAATTTCAGCTGCATTGAAGGATTGCCTTAGTCATGTATTTTAGAATTGTATCCACATGGCTTTTTGCTTGAATTTCTATACTATTCTCAAGATTTGTTCATCTATGAACCATTTTAATTTCTGTGACTTTATTAATTTTTGGATATCTGGTAATACAAGTCTTGAATCATATGAGACAATTGTCTTCATTATTCTTTTATCTCAGTTTTCCCATATAAGGTAGCTTCCTAATTTATATAAAATCTTCAAAGGGCTGGAAGGATGGCCTAATGGTTAAGGCATTTGCCTGCAAAGCCAATGGACCCAGGTTTGATTCCCCAGGACCCATGTTAGCCAGATGCACAAGGGGGCACACGTGTCTGGAGTTCATTTGCAGTGGCTGGGGGCTCTAGTGTGCCCATTCTTTCTCTCTCCCTCTCTCTCTCCCTCTTTCTCTGTCAAATAAATTAAAAAAATAAAATAAAGTAAAATCTTCAAGGACTTTAATTGGAATGAGAATAAAATGTTTGAGAAAATCTGGGCTCTTTGCAATAAGTCCTTCAATTTAATTTGTTAGTACTGTATCACTTTCTGTATAATCTTGCATATTCCTTCCAATGTTTTGTGGAACTATATTAAAAATCTTACTCCAAATTGTTTAAAGTTAGTGAGGACGTGTCCAGCAACTTTGCTAAATGAATTGTTAGCAAATGTTTCATTTCTACATTCTTAATTTTCTCTATAAATTCTCATGTGATCTCCAAATACTGGGTTTTATTTTTCCCTTTTCAACTGTAATGCCATTTCATCTTGCTTTATTAAAATTGAAAAACTTTCTAATATAATTGTGGAAAAAGTAATACTAATGGACATTTTGCTTCATTTCCACTTCTAAGTAGAAAACATTCAACATGATAGTTTTCATGAATTTTTGTGAATGCCTTGCATTGAGGAAGTTCCCTTCCACACTTAATTTTATGAGGAGTTTTTTTTTAAATTCATGAATTAGCATTAAATTGTGTCAATTTATTTTTGGCAGTGAGAAATTCATATGGATCTCCCTTCCTTTTATTAGTGCAGAGAATAACATTGCTTGAGTTACACTCACAGAATAAATTTCTCCCTTTGTTTTTTTAAAGTCTAACTGATTTTAAGAATTCTCTACCTTTTATTTTCAGCATTTTAAAAACTGGATTTTATTTTTGCATTGATACTTGAGTTTCTGGGGTTTCATAATAGTTCTTGAATACATAACTAGGTTTTCGTTGTTTTAAAAAAATTTTAACTACTATTTTCTTCAAATTTTATTCATGTTTTATTCTCTTTTTCTACAATATTTTATATGCCATTTTTATAATTTTATCCACTTATTTCTATGTGTTTCTGTTTAAATATTTTCTATACAGAAAAAATATACAGATTTTATACATATAACTAGAAGCTGATATTTATTTAAATATTTAAATATATTTCAACTTATAAAAGATTTTATTAGCTGCATTAAATCTACCTTTAAATTCTTCATTTTACTTATTTTGTTTACTTTATTTATTAGTTCCAAGAAAATTTCAGATGTTCAATTCTTACAGTGAAATTCTCCATGCTTTCTCTGCAGCTATATTAACCATAGTCATTTAAAAGTCCTTGGCTGAAAATTCCATTATCTAGGCTGCCTACAAGACTATTTGTGTTACCTTTTCATGTTCTTGGTTTTGGATCACTCAGTTTTGTTTCTTATAATGTCTGGTAGCTTTCTATTAAATGACAGGCAGTGCTCTGAATGGTGGTAGCCTACTTCAGAGAGAATTCAATTTTCTTCTGAAAGGCAGATGAAATCTGGAAAGAATCCCTCAGTGATATTGAGCTTGTCTTTAAAGCATTTTGAGAACTAGTCTTTTTAGAGGTTTCCCTTTTCCCCATAGAGTGATTTCTCAGGTAGTTAAATTACAGCAGCAGAAACTCTTGCCAAGATACCTTGCTTAGCTTAGCTTAGCTTAGCTTAGCTTAGCTTAGCTTAGCTTGGATACAGTGAATCCATGTCTGCCTGGTCTTCTGCCTCCCAGACTTGCTTGCTCCTATTTGTGTGCTTATGTTCCTTCCACTTAGTCCAGTACAACCTACAAGCTCAGTTCAGAAATAAGCACATGCTTCAACAAATTATATGCTGAATTGTAGGTTCACCTCTCTAGTTTCCACCTCGCTAGGATCACAGTCCTTCAAATCTCAGACATACTGGTGTTCTCAATCTCTAACCTCAGCTCTCATCATTCTGTTTACTTTATCATTGCCTTCTGTAGCTTCTAGACCATTCTAAGAACTAACCAAGCATGCTCCCAACTGAAGGTCTTTGCATCTATTCTAACTTTATTCCAGAGCACCTTCTGCTAAATATTTACCTGGATGGCTTGGTCCCTTCCTTCCCACATGACTGTGCTCTAGGAATTGCTCGTCAAATAAACAAATTTCACCTGCAAAACAACTTCATCATTAGCTTTTTATTTTTTTGTGGGTTTTGTTTTAAATAAAACAATACTGTATTAATGTAGAGAAACCCTGGAGCTGATTTTAAGGTGATTGCCTGACACCTTCCTTAAGAAATATGTAGCGCTGATCATGAATCCAGACTATCCATTTTTATTTTCATTATGATTGTAGTATGCTGGAGTTGAAATACCTTCAAATATTCAAGATTGAGTGGAGAAATGGCATAGAGGTTTAGGTGCCTGTCTGCCAAGCCTAATAATGCCCATTCGATTCTCTCCAGGTCCCACATTTAGCCAGATGCAGTGACATAAGAGCACAATGCCACACATGTTTACAAGGGGGCGCACATGTCTGCAGTTCATTCACAGCAGCTGAGAGGCCACTGGCACGCCTATCTGCTTTCTGCCTCTTCCTCTTTCTCTCTTTTTCTCTGTCTCTCTCAAAAAAAATATTCAAGATTATCTTGGCAGAATAAGATGGTTTATATCATGTGTCAACTTGACTGAACTATAGGGTACCTGAAATATAGTATAGTTTCTCCTCACTAGATTCCTAAAAAATTTTTTTTGTTTATTATTTATTTATTTGAGAGTGACAGAGAGAGAAAGAGGCAGATAGAGAGAGAACTGGCACACCAAGGCCTCCACCCACTGCAAACAAACTCCAGATGCATGTGCCATCTTGTGCATCTGGCTTACATGAGTCCTGGGGAATCGAGCCTTGAACCAGGGTCCTTAGGCTTCACAGGCAAGCACTTATCCACTAAGTCATCTCTCCAGGCCCTCCTCACTAGATTTTTTTTTTTTTTTTTTTTTTTTTTTTTTTGTTTTTCGAGGTAGGGTCTCACTCTAGTCCAGGCTGACCTGGAATTAACCATGTAGTCTCAAGGTGGCCTTGAACTTACGGCAATCCTCCTACCTCTGCCTCCCAAGTGCTGGAATTAAAGGCATGCACCACCTCACCTGACCTCACTAGATTTTAAGTGCCACAAATATAGAAATGTGAAACTGGTTTATCAGAAGCCTATAGAACATCTTGGACATTTCATTCAGATTTCTTGAATGGATAAATGAATAAGCAGGGAAACCATCATAAGCATAGACATAAGATTTCCTTTATCAAATGAACACTAAGCTGGGCATGGTGGTGCATGCCTTTAATCCCAGCACTCCGGAGGCAGAGGTAGGAGGATCGCCGTGAGTTCAAGGCCACCCTGAGAAGACAGAGTGAATTCCAGGTCAGCCTGGACTAGAGTGAAACCCTACCTCAAAAAACAAAAAAAAAAAAAAAAAAAAGAACACTAAACATAGTAATATTATATGAAATTAAATTAAATTGTGAAGAATTTAATATATTGTCTAAAATGGTAGATGACAAGTAGTTTGAAAATCATTATATGAAAACTTTGAATTTTAGACAGTGTCTTTCACATTATGTTAATAACCTTTTGTATGAGTAGGTTTGATCATTAATTTGTAGAAACTCAGGTAAAGCCTCATTTTATTTATTTATTTATTTGAGAGAGAGAGAGAAAGGGGGAAAAGGAGCATACACAGAAAGAATGAGTTTGGGAATGCCAGGGCGTGCTTTATGTGGGTACTGGGGGATCAAATGTGGGTCCTTAAGCTTTGCAGGCAAGCACCTTAACTGCTGAGCAATCTCTCCAGCCCCTCACACCTCACTTTAAAAGGACAAGTGTTTTAAGTGAATGAAGTGTCTTAATGAGGTTCACAGGAAGAGTGATTAACATGGGTTTGATACACTGTAAATATGTAACATTTGTTGGCCATTATTATTATTTGAATAGTAATACTTATTGTAAATTTAGATTTCATTTTCCCACAACATTAAAAAAAAACCTGACAATCCAAAAGAAATGAGATGGGATTCAAAAAAGATAACCTCCTATTTTACCAGTCTGAGTCCCCTTTCTACTTCAAGTTTTCTATCTCTAGCATTTTTTTTTTTTTTTCAGAAACTAAAGAGAACTCCTTTTCTGACATGAAAATCCTGGCCATAGGATTTGTTTGTATGTACTTTCTTACTCAAAGGAGAAGTTAGGACAAGGGGCGAAGAAAGAGGTGCAAAGAGAAAGGGATAATTCTCTCTGTGCTAGTCATTTTTTGGTATAAACCACTCTCAGTGTCTCGTTTGGTCCCCTTCATGCATTCAGAGGGATCCTGGGGCTGATTTTAATTTGATTTCCTGACACCTACCTTAGGATGAAATATATAGCCCCAATAGCGAATCCAGACTATCAACTTTTATATTCATTATAATTTGACAGAGTGAAGTTGTTTGTATGTCAACTTGACAAAGCCATGACATCCACAGACATTTGGTAAAATGCTATTCTGTATCTGATGACAATTTTGGATGAGATTAACTTCTGAATTGGTAGAGTGTGTAATGTAATTAGTCTCCCTCATTCTGCTCCACATCCAATCTATTGAAGACTTGAATGGAACCAAAAAGCTGAGTAAGAGAGAGCTGAGCTGTCGTTTTATCGTCTGCAAGATGGACATCGCCATCAGTTTTTTTCAATCTTTGGACTTGAACTGAAACATTGGCTTTTCTGGGTATCTAGTTTGCTAAAACTTATCAAACCTGGGACAGAATTAGTTTCTCTCTGTGTCTCTGTTTCTCTCTAGATAGGTAGCTAGATGGATAGATAGATGGCAGATAGAGATAGAAAGGTAAGTATATAGATGGATTAATGGATGGATGGATAAATATGTATATATACCTACTCAAACATTTTATCTATCATTTCTATTTCTCTGGAAAGCTCAGGGGTTGGGAAATGGCATCTGTGTCACATGTCCTCTTACACTATTGACAGACACTATTTTCCACTCAGAACTAACTAACTGTCTTTCTTACCACAACCCTTCAGTAAATAAGACATTAACAGAATGAGTCTCACAGCTTAGTTCTCTGATTTCTAGCTCAGGGTTTCATCAGTCCTGGGCAGCTTCCATTTAGATTACATGTTTGACATGGGCCAGTGCAAGCCTTCCAGAACCTCAAAGTGAAATGCAGTGAAGGCCTCTCGAGACACATGATATACCTCAAGCTCTGGAAGTTGACAACTAATCCTTCGATTCCTGTTCTGCTACATGCAAGCTCTGTAGAGACATAGTTCCACTCTTCCTGAGAGGATGCTGTTGTAATTATATTTAAAATATTTAGGGTACTATCTGGTATAAAGTAATGTTAAAAAAGTTATTCATGAAACTTGTTAAAGAAGTAAAACCGACTTTATTCAGTTCTATTTGTATAAATTATAGGACCTACTATGGGGTTGCTTACAATAGCAAAGAGAACTTGGATTTAACTCTAAATACAACAGAGAAAAGTAGGGATTTATAGCCAATCAGCAGGTGGGTGAGGATCAATGGATGTAAAATTATTAAGAGAAAACTGGAGAGGTAAAGAGGGATCCTAGCTATGCCAACATAAAATGACTCTTGTTGAAGACAGGCCACGGTAATCAGATATTGCCTGGAGGTAGGTGGAGAATAAGAAACCTGATCAGATTCTGTGGATGGGGGTGGATAAGGTTAATCCAGCTTGGCAGGACTCTGGTTAAAATTGAGCAAAATGGGCATGGCAATCCAAAATTTGAGGCTTGAATGAGAAGACAATTCTGAGGACCCTAACTGGATTTTGATCAAGATGATACTCTGAAAATGTCAGCTTTTCCTTTTAAATGACATTCAGATCACTGTTAGAATCTTTCTCAAAATATTCACCCATCTTCATATTGTTTGCTTATTTAGAATCCCCAGCAGAGTTGATCAGACAAAAGCCAGTGATGTCTGTGAGGATACTCACCAAATCAACTATTCCAATGTTATTCCAGCCTTGCATTATGGGGAGAAAAGAGATGAACATGGGAATGAGCCAACAGCCTCCCAGCATTAACGTGATACGCAGAGGTGTCATCTTGTTCCTGTAAACCAAAGGCTGGCAGCAGATGGCATAATACCTGGGGAGACAATGAGAGAGTAATGGAAGGGAGGGGAAATAAGAAATGAAAAAAGGGGCACACAGGGTGGATGGAAATAGGAAGCAGAGAGTAAAATAAGGAAGGAAGAAAAGAGGAAAATGGAAATAAGAGGGACAGTAAATGGTAGAAGAACAGAAATAAAAAGAAGGCAGAGGAAGAGAAAAAACAAAGGAAAGAGATTATATAATAAAATACATTAGTATATGGCTTCTAACTTTCTGTTAATATATAAATCTTTTAAATTACATCTGAAAGTCACTGCCTGGGGTCAGCTGTACATCCTTATTCACCTTCCAGGGTGTGAATAGCTCTACACACCCGAGGGTCTTCTCTGACTCAGGCACAGTTCCAATGTGTGGGCACAGAGACTCCTGCCCTTTTCTCTAGGCCACAGTGTCCAGTTACCTTTAGCCTCTCTGATTATATCTTGCTGTGACCCAGGCTTTTCCTAACTTAATGTCCCTTCCTGTTGATCACCTGCCTGTATGGAGATGCTGTTGTACTGCCCTGTTCCAGGATTCCCTTCCTCTGCATGGGCCTCAACTGAGAAGGCCTTTGAAAATGCACAGCTCAAGGATCACAGTCTGTTGGGGAGCCACTGGCTGCCTGCATTTTTACCAGTGGGAGTCAATGCCACTGTTGGGAAGTATTCCTGGCTCCCCTATAGGGGCACATATATTTAATGGCCTCCTTCTGTTGGGTTCAAGTCAATGTGTCATGAACAGAATTCACATGTATTACCAGAAAAACGATTCAGTTTTTTCTCTAAGAATGTAAACTTCCAAATATATATTCTTTCATTTATTTCCTACCTACTGGTTGAAAATACCCTACCCTACTTACCACGATTTTGTCTCCCTCAAGGGACTTATTGCTCACCTTTTTTTTGAGTCCATATTGTGCCTAGTGTACTAGGCTTCTCCTACATCCAGGTAGAAGTATGACACGCCCTACAAATAGCCTGGGCTCTGCCTTACAGAGGGCTAATGCAAGTTATTCCAGTCTTGGAGATCATCCTGACCATGCCCAGGCATGGATGGAATTTGACAAGTAAAATATCACAAAAGGTCTATCAGCTACTTTGCTTTAGAAGAGTCAAAAATTAAATACAAAAAGACAGACTAAAGGCAAAATCTATTTTTTAAGATTATTGTGTTATTTAATAATAGGCCACCCCTTGTACTCATAATTGCATGCAGCTCCCTTTGTTAATTTTCCCCACCTCTTCTTTTCTTAATTCAAGGCTATATAGCAATGGCTGTGTTTTATTTGCAGAGGTGGTGGTGAGATGGGTGAGACGAGAGGGTGGAACGAAAAAGAGAGGACAGCACTGCAGCATGAGAAGTGGTTGCCTCAGGAGCTGGGAGGGGGCAAGTATACCCTTTATCCATAACAACGAAGAGCAGCTGGAAACACCATTGCAGGAAGCCTCCTGTGGTCATCAAGCCCCACAGGATGCACTGATCTGAACAATAGACCCAAGAGTAGGAGCAGTTTGTTTGAGAGCTCATTTTCTCCCTTGTAAAGCTGACATGGTCGCAAAATCTAACCCAAGATAAGTCAGTAATGGAAAGACTCCTGGATTTCCTTCAGTATTCTTGACTTATAAGAATGACAAATGATGGCTGAGTGGATACTTTTCTAAATGGTAATAATAATTGTCAAAAGTACATTAACCTGGAGGTAAGAAGGTAAGGATGCATATGGGGTGACTTTTGTTTTTCAAATTTTGCTCTTTTCCTTATTTTCTTCCAGGGAGCATCTCTCTCTCTCTCTCTCTCTCTCTCTCTCTCTCTTTTGAGGTAGGGTCTCATTCTAGCCCAGGCTGACCTGGAATTCACTGTGTAGTCCCAGGGTGGCCTTGATCTCACAGCAGTCCTCCTATCTCTGCCTCCCTAGTGCTGGGATTAAAGGCCTGCACCACCACGCCCAGCTGAGGGAGTAGTATCATCCCTAATCCTTTGGAAATTACCTCTTCTCTGTTGTTACAGTATCACTGGGAAAATAGATTATAGGACTCTAGGTCTTCCATCCAAAGAATGACTCAATCAGACTATCTTCTGGGACTCAGTCTCATGGAGAGTTATGTAAGATGGGAAAAGCCAGATAAGGTCCTTTAATTCCAGTACCTGCCTCCTTGCAGGGATGGGGAATAGATCCTGATCCTTGGGTCTTTAGGCATCTATTGCCCTGACTTTTCTATTCTTCTTTCAATGGAATAAGCGACTTCATATTTTCTTCAATGTGCTTAAGTGGGTGTTATGGTTTGAATTGTATTTTCCTTGTTTTCAGATATACGTTGAAGTTTACTCCTTGCTACCTGGGAAGGTGACCTTATTTGGTAGCAGTCTTTTTATTTTTTTTCTTGTGTGTGTGTGTGTGTGTGTGTGTGTGTGTGTGTATTCACACGTGTGTACAGATGTGTGTGCTGCCTCATATGCACATGTGCAGAAGCCAAAGGAAGACTCTAGCAGTCCTGTTCTATCACTTTTCACCTAATTCCCTCAAGACAGAGTCTCTTACTTAACCCATAGCTCTTTGTTTTTCAGTTGAACTGGCTAAACAAGGCACCCCAGTGATCCTTGACCTCAGTGTGATTCACAGGCGTGTGTGCTTGTGCCTGAGGTTTTTTTTTTTTCTTTTTTTTTTAGAGAGACACAGAGAAAGACAGAGAGAGAGGCAGAGGAAGACAGATAGAGATGGGCGCGCCAGCAGGCTCTTAGCTGCTGTGAACGAAATCCAGATGTGTGCGCCCCCTTGTGGTCAAGTGTGGCATTGCGCCCTTGCATCACTTTGCATCTGGCTAAACGTGGGACCTGGAGATTGGAACTGCTGGAGATTGGAACTGGCGTTCTTAGGCTTAGGAGGCAGGCGCCTTAACCACTAAGCCACCTCTCCAGCCCTATGCCTGAGTTTTTAGATAGGTGCTAGAGATGGAACTTGGTTCCTCATGCTTGCACAGCAAGCACTCTTACCCACTGAGTCATTTCTCCAGCCTCTGAAAGTAGTTTTTTTTTTTTTTTTTTAAATTAGAGACAGACAGAGGGAGAGAAAGGGAGAGTGAGAGTAGTCATGCCAGGGCCTCTAGCCACTGCAAATGAACTCCAGACGCATGTGCCACCATGTGCATCTGGCTTATGTGGGACCTGGAGAATCGAACCGGGGTCCTTAGACTTAGCAGGCATGCCCTTTGACCTCTAAGCCATCTCTCCAGCCCCGAAAGTAGTTTTTTTTTCTGAAAGTAGTTTTTATAGATATTATTAGACAAATGCTAATACAATATGACTGTTACCTCCATAAGTGGCTGCATGATGATGGAGGGTTAGAATGTGATACATCTATAAGTCAAGAACACCCAAGGTTGCAACAAGATGCTAGGGCCATTCACTTTGTGATAACACGTCATGATAGCTCTAACAAATGAGTACAGTTCTTTACACACAGCTTCTATTCTTTGCAACTTAAGTATTTATTCTGCCTGACACAGAACATAAGAATGGCTTTGAGTACTGGGGAGATGACTCAGTCCTAACTGTAGGTCAGGGTTCAATTCCCCAGCACACACATAAAACCAGATGCACAAAGTGGTACATGTACCTGCAGTTTGTTGGCAGCAGCAAGAGAGTCTGGTGTGCACAAACTAATTATCTGTCTCCCTCCTCCCTTCCCTTTTTCTCTCTGTTTGCAAATAATATTAAAACATCATTTTTTTAAAAAAGGATGTCTTTGAATGCCATACATGTCCTTCAAAATGCACTTTTTTCTAGGTGGGAATATCATATTTCATTCGACACATTTCCAGATCATAGGTAAGAATTATTGCTCACCCATCTGTCACTCCCCTACTCCTCCCAAAAATGAAGAGATAGATACTGCTTTATCATTGCTGTGTAGTCTGTGATTCTTTCTTTTTGAGATTCAAAACTATGTGCTGAGATGTGGATCATATTTCAGGAACTGTGGTTAAATCTCCAATGTCAAAAAAATCCAAGGGTTCAAAAAGACAAGGCCAAATTAAATATTATTCAGAAATAAGTGTAAATTTGAGAAAGTAGGATGTCTCTTTGGGAAGATTGTTATTCTTTGATTTCAAGAATAGAGATATGTGGGCTGGAGAGATGGCTTAGCAGCTAAGGCATTTGCCTGAAATGCCAAAGGACCCAGGTTCGAGTCTCCAGGTCCCATGTAAGCCAGATGCACATGGTGGCACATGCATCTGGAGTTTGTTTGCAGTGGCCAGAGCCCCTGGCATGCCCATTCTCACTCTCTGTCTCTCTCTTTCTCCCTCTCTCTGTCTCTAATAAATAAATAAATAAAAATAAAAAATAAAATCTAAAAAAAAGAATAGAGATATGTGTGTGTTGAGAGAGCTATGTCAGGAAGAAAACAGAATTTAAAGATGATGTGATTATATGCATACTTGTAACATTTTTAAAATACGTTATTTGTTGAGAGAGAGAGAAGGGATGCACGAGAGCCTCTTGCTGCTGCAAATGAATTCCAGCTGCATGTGCCACTTTGTGCATCTGGCTTTATGTGAATATTGGGAATCAAAGTTGAACTTAGGTTGGCAAGCTTTGCAAGCTGAGCTATTTCCATAGCTCCAATACTCATAATGTTTTAATGAGAGTCTTTTCTTCCTATGTCTAACTTGGCCAGGGTTAATGTCACATCCCCAAGGCATGGTGAACCTCCTGTATGCAATAAGATCTCCCCACAATTAGCTGTCCAAATGTTCTATGCCTTGGTTTGAATTGCCCCAGCCTACAGTGGGCCACTGCTGCAGATAAATGACTAGTGGTGACATGTCTCCATTAAAGTTGAATGGTATTTATTTTCCAATCCTTTATACATTTTACATATACAGTCAGTAATCTAGACTATGAATACCTGAAATAAAGTTACCTGGACAGCTCCATCCTTAGGAGACTAAGGTGGAATATAGTGATGGGCCCTTGCACAGACAGTTGCAGAAAGTAATTTTTGCATTACCTTGGGTTGTTGGGTATGGAGGGCAAAAATTCCCATTCTATCTTTAAAATTTAGCAATGAGAAAAAAAGTAAAAAAGAATTTTACTTAACTTTGACCTACTTTGGCAGAATTATGTGAGTTATGTTAGAATATATCTAAGAAAATGAATAATTATGCCCATATATGTTTGACTTAAATTTGTTCTATGCTACAACAAACATAATGTGATATTTAAGTGAGAAGTAAAACATATGAGGTTCTTGCCTAAAATTCATATTATAGTATCCACTTAAGTACCCAAGATTTAAAAAAAAATTTTAAATTTATTTACATATATATATATATATATATATATATATATATATATATATAGAGAGAGAGAGAGAGAGAGAGAGAGAGAATGGGCATGCCAGGGCCTCTAGCCACTGCAAACGAACTCCAGACGTATGTGCTACCATGTGCATCTGGCTTACATGGGTACTGAGGAATAGAGCCTTGAACTGGGGTCCTTAGGTTTCACAGGCAAGCACTTAACGACTAAGCCATCTCTCCAGCCCATGCCCAAGATTTTTTCCAAGGTCTTTTTTGCCTTTGAGACAGCAACCTTCAATAAGCCACTTTATATCCTTTCAAAATTTTTCTTCTTATCTTTGAATTTGCTTTCAAACAAAGAATGTAGAAAAATAAATCTCCTCCTGAATGCAGGAACTAAATAGGTGAAAATAAAATCACTCAGTAAAATAATTAATAAAGTGAGCTCTAGCAGTAGCTGACTAGTGAGATTTCCTTAAAAAATATTTATTTATTGAACATGGACATGACAGAAATGCAAAAACGTGATTTTTGTCCATTGTGGTTGCTTTTTAATGCCTATGTTTGGATTATATTGCCTTTGGTTTTAACAATGACAAAAATGTCCTTCCCCTTCAATATACATATAGCACTGCTAGTGAGAAGCTGCTTGTCAAATTTGCAAAAGCACAGTGATTAATCATAATTGCTACTACTGTTTTCCTTACCAATGGTTCTACCTATTCAATCCTTATAACTATATTTGAAAGAAGAAGTATAAAGGCATCCATTTCACATTCAGAAAATGGAAATAAAAGGTAAGGAATTTGGCCCAGATCTCACAGGTGGGGAAAATCAAGCTGGTGTACAACCTACATAATCTAAGAGTCACCACTGACCTTTCACACTGCTGCCTACACCAAATCCACAAGAGGCTTTCTTTCTTTCTTTAAAAGTCCACTTTGGAAAAAAACTGAAACATAGATATACTTAAGATTTGGAGGATGCTCAGAAACATGGAATGCCCAAATATAACTAAGATGAGTGTGCAGCTAAGACTGATTTTGCCAGGGACTGGGAATTTACCAAGTCCTATCACAGTGCACTATAAACAAAGGGTATCCTTAAGTTAATAAATTTCCCTCTAAGGTAATTTTCTGTTATTTCCAGTGTTAGCCCTTGGCTTCACTTAAAATGTCTATCTTTAAAGCTTTTTCTGCAGGGTTGTTCTACAGCAATCTGAAGAAAGGTTTTAGAGACCTGTGAACTATTTGTATAAGACTCCCAGTTGCTTTCAACCAAGGATAATCTTGCTTAGGAGACATTCGGCAATGACTAGAGGCAATTTACCAGGGAGTGGATGATAGTGAGAACCAGTGGGTGCAGGTCAGGATGCTGCTAGGCTTTGCAATGCACAGAACAGCCTCCAGCAATAAATGATTACCTAGTCCACCAGGTCAATAGTGCTAGTATTGAGAACCCCTGGTTTAGATGTTGGTCCTTATATGTTCTATGTGTCATTATCTCTTTAGAGTGGAGAGCACAATACTCTGTAAATTAGACAGACAGGACTATTGGAGTATCTTCCACCATGCCACCATAACTGACTTTGTACCCAGAAGTACAGGGCCCAAATGCCCTTCCAAAGAACAATCTGGGACAAGACCTGGGAAAAGTCTGTTCCTGTTGGGTTATGGGCTCTTTACCATTGCTTTATTTACCATTGAATCTCCAGTGCCTACTGAAAACTAGATACTGAATGGAGGCTTACAACTTTAGAACATGTTGCAATATTCCAAGATGCAAGGTCCATATTTATGAAAAGATTAGAGAAAGGCTTTCTCCAACAAATGACTTTAAGTTATAGATGGGCAAATATGGCAGAGGATAAAGTGTAATCCAGGTACTAGCTATAGCCTGAAGAGCGAATTTATATATATATGCAGTACATGTCCATAGGCATGTATTCATATACCCACATAGCATATAAACATAGAGGGTTGTAAGTTAACTAGATCATATGGTACTTGTAGAGATATAGAGGGAGATAAGACTACATAGATTTCTGGGGCAGGCCTCAGAGCAGTGGTTCTCAAACCTCTTGGTGCATCAGAATCATTTAGAAGATTTGCTGAAACACAGAAGGCTTGTAAGTCTGGTGCCAGGCTCAAAAATTTGCACTTCTGATAGATAGCATCTGACAAGCTGGATGCTATTGCCCAAAAGTCTGTCAGTTAGAACATACTCAGCCTGCTCAACACTGTTACAAGTTCTAATGGAACTGAATTATGACCCACTAAAGAGAAAGGGTTGTTGATTTATTAAAGGCTGGGTGGATGTTGTGTAGCCAATACAGCCACTGTGACTCGTCTCAGGAGTAGATGAGTCTGTAAGATTTAATATTTAGCTTTTCATGGGATATTCTCTATTCTTTTATAACCAAACAACTTTTACAAAGTGATTAAAAGAATGTTCAAATGACAAGTGTTCTTCCATATGGCCAGGATTAACAAAAATATAACAAGGGTCCAAAGTAAATTCTGGAGCAAACCATTTCAAAGCACTGCTCATAAAACTCCATTATAATCTCTTTTGGTAAACTAGCTACCAGCTTCTTCAACCACAACCATGTTCAAATGTGTGATCTAATTGCTTTTAAATGCCTCTTGAGACACAATTTACTTTGACAACTCTTAGAAGACAAATGCATATTTTAAGCTCCATGCTAATCCCTCCTGCAATTAAAGAAATTTCTACCTCCTCCTTCCCTGCCCTCCAAATCACAGAAAAGGTGCAAGAAGCAACCAGGACATTTTGAAATCTCAGAATCTCAGCACTGGCAGAGATCTTAGCAGTTAACTTTACATCTTCATAACTGGTCTTAACTGATTACCCTAACCACTTAATCACTCTGTAGTCTTTTTTTCTAAAACATTATTTATTCAAGTATTGTATCTATGAAGACTACTTGTGGTAAGTTTTGAATGAGAACAATCTAAATTTACATAAAATTTGTTTTTAATTTTAAAAATTCACATTTTTCACATGTCAGTTCATGGACATAAGTCTTGGGGTACATGTCATCTTCTAAGTTTTCTTCTGGTCCATACTCATGTCGGTGTGCAGTTGTTTCTCTTTTCTCACACTGCTTCTTACTGCTCACACTCGGTAGTCTTAAAGTCAGTTGGTTATCCTCCCCAATAGTTTCCTCATCCTTAAAGTCTGACTTCACCCATTCACTGTGAGAACTAATGAGATAATATGTTGAAAGCATAGGAAATTCCAGGCAGGCACAGACTCACTAATAGATATATTTTTTCTTTATACAATTTGTTCCATACATATGATTTTAAATAAATTCAGTGACATTTTAGAACTTGGGGATTTAAATTCTTTACCAAATTATATTGAAGCCATTTGATTTTACATGTCTCCCAACAGCTGATTCCCAGAGGCAAAAACGTAAACAATTTTGTCCCTAAAGATGAATGGCTCTGAGTGATGAGGTTGATTACATGCCAGATCTAATAGTCCTACACTGTTGCATTCATTGCTACATTGGTGGAGTCAATGTTCCTTATTTATGACTAACCAAAAGAATGAACAGGTCATACACAGTCTGAGGTCACTAGCTGGGTAGTACCCACACCCCGTCAGTGGTCCAGCCATGCTTTGTGGCAGAGCTCTGGATGATGATCCTCTTCCTGCTCAGGGTAACTGGTTTTGTGGTGTCTGTTTCCCCTTTGAGGAAGCAGAGAAGAAAAGCAGCATTAGGTCTGAAAAAGAATTCGAAGCCTCTTCCCTATGGCCACCTGCCAGTGACCTGGAAGATCAGAGAGGAAGACCCATTAGGCAGGGACAGGAAAGGGTGACAATGTGGTCAAGAGGGAAGAAGGAATGTTGAATTCCAAGGAAGACAGGAAGAGACTCAAACTGGCCAGAGTTCTGGAGGTCTCACATTGGCCTCTATCAGAACCATCATCCCACGTGCAACCTGCAGTATTTAGGCCAACATTGCCCTTCCTATTCATTATCACTATTTTTAGCACAAGAAAACATGCAAGAGGGGTCTCTCAAGTGTAAAGGAAGGTATCTTCCTGAGCTATGAAATACAAGAAAAGAGATAATCCACCAAAAATGCCACCTGAAAACATTTTGGCTGGAGCTCAGTGGACGCACATGGATTATCAAGGAACATTTTACGGTCAGTATAAATTGATCAATTTGTAAGAGAATCCTGACTGAGTGTCCCCCTGACATAGCTCAGGGGTCTAATTCTTTGATAAGTCTGTTGTGGCTGCTAAAACAAGTATGGGCTCCCCATCCCTGCCCCATTGTTTTTAACATTTTTTTCCACAGCATTTCTCTAATCACATTGAGATTGCCATTTTCTTCTCTACAGTTATGCCTACCTAATATACATACTACCCACTTATTAGGTATACTATGTGGCAGCAAGTGGGTCCTGTGTTAGATCTAATAGATGTAAATCTAAAAGGCAGCTGGCTGTCAGCATACTCATTTCAAACTTGAGGAAATAGAGTCTCAAACAATTTAATACTTCGCCCAAGTTCATATAATTAAGATATAGTAGAACTGGATCTTTATTATTATCATTATTGTGTGTGGGTGTGTAGTGTGTATGTGAGCATGTAAAGGTCAGAGGACAACCTTGGGAGTTGGTTCTCACCTTCCACCTTGTTTGAGGCAGGACTCTTTCTTGTGTATGTCTTCATATGCCAGGCTGACTGTCCTGCCAGCCTCTGAGCATTCTCCTGTCTCACTGTCTATCTTACCAAAGGTGGGCTGGGATGACAAAGGCTTACAACAGTGTCCAGCTTTATGTGGATTCTGGGGATCCACTCAGGCTGTCATGCTTACACTGGAAGTGCCTTTACCCATGGAACCATTTCCCTAACCTAGACAAAGGTCTTAAACCACAACTGACCAACTGCTCTAGTGGTACTGGTGAGTAGGGCAAGGCTAGACAGTTGTGAGCCTGGGGAGAACATGCAGTGCCCAGAAGCTTTCTGAGCAGAAGACACAAAATAATTAAACATATTTAAAACTGGAGCTGGCAGGTCAGATAATATTCAGGAAAAATATCTAAGAAGCTACTACACTAATTCAGAAACAGGAAAAGGGAATTAGGGGAAAGATGTACTAGAAAGGTATTTATAGAAACATAGTACTATTTGGCATCTAGCTGATTATGGCTCAGCAATAAAAGATGACCTCAAAAGTTGCACTTAAATGACTAAAGATGACTAATAGATGTACCTTTGATGTACCAAGTAGAAGAGGATATTAATTTATAATGGAAATTGCTAGTTTAAGCATATATTGGCTTTGAAAAAAAAACTAAAGATACTGAAGGCACAATCTTTATCAGACAGGTAGAAAGAAGATCTTGGAGCACAGGACAGAATTGAAGGAGAAACAAAAACAAAGATGTATGATCTCTCCATGGGAAAGAGGGGAGCTACCCAAGGCTGAGGACTATGAAATGGCTACCAGGCTGCAGAATCAGGTCTCAGAAGAGACCCACAGAAACCACTAAGCATTTGCATTTGCAAATCTGTCAAAGAAAACAATCAGATAGTCATATCTGGCTAACATCACTTGGATGATTACTAGATGCCTTGAACTGGTCTGTGTTCTTCACATACATTCACATATTTATTCCTCACGATACCCAAGGAAAAGCTACTATTAGTAACATAATTTTACAAATTTGGTGAAACCCAGGAAACTCAAATGATTTTCCCAAGATCATTCCACTCATAATTGGTCAAACTGAGATTGTATCTAGGTGGCCTAGCACCCCAGACCTTATTCTTAACCATTTTCCTTATTGAGAAATCTAAGGAAAAGCGGGAACTAGCATGGAAGTCATAGCAATAAAACCACAAGGCACATCTGACAACACTCTATGCTCAGCTGAACAGACATAGAACAGTTACTACATGCCTAAAATAAGAACACAGGAGTGGACAAGCAGAGCTGATTCTCATAGGGCTCATATTCAAGAGTGAGACTGGAAGACAGACAGACAGAGAGAGAGAGAGAGAGAGAGAGGGAGAACAGTGATCAAGTTGAGCTGCTATGCTTATACTCAATGTTCCATGGGATCCCAGAGGAAGGAATAACACTTCTAGAAGCTGAAGCCTTCTAGTCTTTATAGCAGGTAGCACATCATATGTGAGTGTTGATAAAGGGTTGGCATTCACCAGGAAATAAAAAGGGATTCAAGTCACGGGTAGCAACATAAGAGTGATGAGGAAACACAACTTGGGTGATGATAACCAATCACACATAGGTGGGAGTTCCCACAATAAAAATAGTCTGAGAACATGCTGGGGAAAGCACTGAAGGCCGACTTGAATATTTAGACCTTAGCTAATGAGGTGCTACTAAAAAAAAAAAAAAAAACAACTTCTGGGGCTCTTTACATGCTGTGTTCTGGAACTCTTGCTCTCCATGCTCCCTTACCCTCCCTCCATAGACCCTTTCTTCATCTGCAGGCCCTGATTCAGCACCACTGCTTCCTCAAGCAGACATGGAATGTTCCAACAGCTTTTATTTTTTTATCTCCCATTATTTTAGTCCAATGATCAGCAATTTTACTCTAAGTACCAATTTCCTACCACACTATTCCCCCAACAGACTAAAGATCTGTGATTCACAGGTTTTTCTTGTCATTCACCACTATATTTCCAGTGCCTAGAAGAGCTCCTAGCAATTAGTAAGCACTTCATAAATATTTGATGAAATGAATATAAAAATAACAGTTCATATCCTCTGCATGAAATTCAATGTAACAAGTATCACTATTAGGCATAAAGCAAGAACCTAGTAGCAAGCAACGTATGAAAATAAGAAGGTTTTCATATGCTTGTCTTGCAGAAATTTATTCAAGTCTACTAGGAAAACAAATGTAATTGTGTAATACAAGTTCACAGTGACTGACTTATACTTGATTTATACTTTACCAAATTGAGCTACACTCCAGGGAGATCATTAGGAAATGCAGACACACTTGTCTCTTGCATAGGATTAAACATGCAGCCTTGGAGTCAGAAGAATATGTTTTACAAGTAAACCTGTTTCAAAAAAAATCTGTGGCTTAGGAACTATCGGAGAATGGTTGCAGATGAAACACCTCAAGTTTCAGGAAGCAGAAGAATGCTGACAATTCAGCTGGACAGATAAAAGAGAAAATCTTGCCATAATTACAGGTAATGGTATCTTCAATAAAGTGAAATGGATTTTTTCAAAGATAATAATATTTGATGCCAAATATAGGACAAAGTATAACATGTTCAAACAAAGCAACTAGAATGTATAAGTCTGAAAAGTATGGCTTATGAGGCCAGTGGAAAAATACAGGGATAGTTGGTCAAGATTGAGAAGACCTGGGCAGAACATCACCCTATTTTGTTGTGACATATCCAAAAAGATACTTATAGGTCCTTCAACCAGACTGAAAGTTCACTGATCTCTTCCAAGTACCTCTTTCTAGAGGGAACTAACAAGCTTCTGTAGCAAGTGCTTCAGATGAGGTTGGCAGTCACATGGCCTCACCTCTGAAGGAATCAGGTATGTAATCCCCACACCACAGCAAATGTGAGGGCAGGTATGCCCTCAGCATTTAAAACTAGCATTCAGGCTTCTTTTCTGATGTATTAACATGTTAACAATGGTTTCAGATTCATGTTGCCAACCGCTATTTCCCCCCTGGGAAAGGGGGAAGAATCTACCTTGATAGTGAACTCAGAACTGAAAGACAGAACAGAGACAAAGGACAGGTATAAAGAGAGGAACAGACATAGAGAAACCAGAGGAAGATAGACAGAGAGAAAGGAGACCAAGAAAAGAGGGAAGGAACAATTAGATAGAGAGGTAGACTAGATGTAACTGTTTAGACCTTTGTAGAGAGCCATGTCTAAAGGAAAAATTTCAGTTAAGTAAATATCAATTTAGTTTCTGTCATTTGCTACCAAAAAAAAAAAAAGTGCCTACAAATGGGTCATTGAACAAGTAGTTGGGAAGAACACTACATTTAAGGAAACCCCCTTTTAAAAACATATTAAAACATAAATTCAAGATACATTCATACACCAAGTGTATTTACTGCATGTGAATTGGCTTTAGCTACTGCCCACAGTTTTTACTTTCAAACCTTCAGCTGTAAAGGTATGGGGGCATTTTTATATCATATTTTGAACGGATGGTATTTTCTTTCATAATGCTCAGGTATTGCTGTTAGGATTTTAAAAAGTCTAGTGATAGAAAAGATATCATTGGAATGAGCAAATACAAGGTCATGAGCTGAGACAGGGTCATTCAAAATCGGTGTGAAGAAAGCTTACTAACATGATCTGGTAAGGGCTCCTTTGGAAGGAGAACTAGAATATTTTGTGAGAAAGCAGAAAGAAAACACTGTCCAGAAAGAGTCCCTGCTCCCTCTCTTGCTCTGACTTCACAAGGGACACCTAGTGAAGTCAAAATTTTCTCAAGGAATTGAGGAATGTGATATCTAAGCAGCACTTTTACCTAAAGGGCTTTTACGTACTGAGGGTGTACTTTCTTTTGAGAAATCTAACTCCAAGCTAAACAGAAACTGAAGTTTAAACGTATAGAAAGTGATGTCAGCAGCTCTAATCCAAGTGATCATCCAACATGGGCAGCACCATGTCCTGTCACATAATCCTTCTACAATC
This sequence comes from Orientallactaga sibirica, assembly GCA_036365145.1. NCBI lineage: Eukaryota > Metazoa > Chordata > Mammalia > Rodentia > Dipodidae > Orientallactaga > Orientallactaga sibirica. The sequence continues at coordinate 56,583,881 of JAEOAD010000005.1, forward strand.
ATTAATAGTTTAATTAAAATTCTCATTTCCTGGGCTGGAGAGATGGCTTAGCAGTTAAGGCGCCTGCCTGCTAAACCTAAGAACCCGGTTCCAATTTCCAGGTCCCATGTTTAGCCAGATGCAAAAATGATGCAAGGGTGCAATGCCGCACTTGCCCACAAGGGGAGCGCACACATCTGGATTTTGTTTACAGCAGCTAAGAGACTGCTGGCGTGCCCATTCTCTGTCTCCTTCTCCCTCTCTGTCCTCTCTATGTCTCTCTCCAAAAATAAATTAAATTAAATTAAATTTTAAAAAATTCTCATTTCCTCTGTCTCTCTCTCTGCCTCTTTCTCTCCTTCCACTCTCCTCTATATGTTATATATTTAGAAGCATAGTTATGTATAACCTTATTTTCAGTGGAATTATGCTAAACATTTAAATATGATATGTGATATTTTTCTTTCAGTACAACAGTGATATCTTCCAGCACAATAGTATTTGCCATAATTTTTAATGGCTACACTGTATTCCACTCTTGAAAATATATTATAGCTTTTTTTTTTGCATTTATCACAGAACCTCAAATTTAAAAGCATTAACTGTACTATATAGTTTTAATGCAATGTCTGACCTCTCATGACTCAATGACTCATACAATATGAAAACCTTACTTTACTTATGCAGTGGAAAATATTTTAAGGAAGCAATAAACTTTCATTCATGGAATTCAATTGTCAAAATTCAACAAAACACAAGAATTATAGATGGTGAAATGGACAGGGATTAAGAAATTGCAAATCAAAATGAGAATCCCTGTTTGAGAGAGGCTATCCTGTACAGTTATCCCATAATACTCATAATACTCATGGAAGCTGTAGGAGAGGTGAAAGAGGACAGGAACAAGATAGTTTTTTTTTTTTTTTTTTTTTTTTTTTGAGGTAGCCTCTCACTCTAGCCCAGGCTGACCTGGAATTCACTCTGTAGTCTCAGGGCAAGACAGTTTTTTATAGGCAGTCAGCCAGGGACGGAGGCCCAAGGGGAACATGAATGACACTTTTGCTGCCCTGGTAGGACTAGAACCCACTTCCAATCCAGTCTCATTCAAGATGGCTGCAAGAATCAATTCACCAGGGCTTCCTGAGTTGTCTTCAAGTTTTCCTGGACCTGGCACAGGTGGGTAGGCTGGCCTCTGCTGAGTCAGCCTCTTGAGTTCACCAACCAATCAGATTTCTCCCTTACACACCTGAGTCTGATGATGAGATTCATCCTAACTGGATGTTTGACCCATATAAAGGAGCCTAACCATGTAGATAAACCTCTCCTTGGTCCCCTTGGTCCTCAGGACCTATATGAAAACACAAGTGTGTAAGTCTTTCTCCCCCTTCTCAGCCTGCCTCTGAATGGAGGATTTCTTCTTGTCTGGGCACTTTCCTGCCTTGTTTTTGGGTACTTTCATGTTTTACTACATGTATGATGATCTTTATTTAATCTCTGAGTCCTTCACTATCTCTTAAAACTCTCTGATCTCTTACATGAGAGGGACATAGAAGCTTTGGCTCTCATACTTTGCTTCGTGTGTGTGTGCACATGTGCGTGCAAGCATGTAGGGGGCACTCAGACTTTTAACTTTTGTAAGGAAGACTTTCTCCATTTCCCCTTCCCCTTTCCAGCCTGGCTGGGCAGAGAGAGAACCTCTTTTGGCTTGAGGCCTCCTCCTAGCCTTTTCTCTGGATCCTAACTCTTCTTAAAATAAACCTTGTAATTCATAATTTACCCTTCTCTGATTCCATGCTTTAATTCCTTGCTAACTCAGGTAAGAATTCAAAAGTTGGGGTCAGGCTGAGAGAGATGGCTTGGCGGTTAAGGCACTTGCCTATGAAGCCTAAGGACCCAAGTTCTATTCTCCAGAACCAACATAAGCTAGATGCACATGATGGTGCATGTATCTGGAGTTCGTTTGCAGTGGCTAGAGGCCCTGGCACACCAATTCTCTCTCTCTTACTCTCCCGTTCTCTCTCAGTCTCCCTCCCTCTCTTGCTAATACAAAAAGTTGGGGTCCATGAACCTAGAATCTCCCATATCTTTTGGGAATTTAATCCTTCCCCAAACCCAAAATCCTGCATCAAAAGTCCAGTGTGTCTTGCCAAGACTCAGCCAGCTGACTAGAATGTCACACCTCATTGACATCACACCCTCTCTGATTTGGCCCAGCTCAAATGTGAGACTAGAAGGGACGATGAAAAAGCAGAAGCTAGATAATAAGCAAAACCATGCTTTTTTAGGCAAGCATTGCTTTGTGATAGTCAGGGTAAACCAACCCTCCAGCTCAGTATCTCTGATGGAATCATTCTTGGGATAAAGAACACACTGGAGACCAGTGGATCATTTCCCAGGGTCCCCATGTGAGATCAAACAAAAACATCTGATCCATCTTACTTATGGTGTTGAAAATGTAATTTTTGGTAGCACTGCTCACAAAAACAATGTGCCCACAAGTTCAAGTTCATTGCTTCATTCAGTATTTGTTGAAGGCATAAATAAGTACTTATGTATACAGTTTAATTGCCAATATACTCATTAAAATGTAAATTCCATGAGGGCAAAGATTGTTTTGTCCTCCGTTCATCACCTGGAGTTTCCTCCCACTAGGGGAGAAATAAACATTTAAGGAGAAATTACAGAATTGCGTTTAGTCACAAATACAATGAGTTCTGTAAAGAAGAATGGGTTTGACAAGGTCAGAGAAGACATCTGCTGCAAGGAAGACAGGATGCACTAAAATCTGAAAAACACATTGGAGCAGAGGAAGCAAAGAAGCTTTCTAGGCAGGGGAGAAACTGAGACCCAGAGCATAGAACACTAGGAGAAGGAAGGTGAAGGCAGCCAGGTCCCAGAGACAAGGCCTCATGGAGGTCACAAAAGGAACTGGGGACACAGACAGGAAACAGTGATAAAACCTTTAGACTGGTAGTTTAATCTCAAACATCAAGGCCAGAAATAGTCATTGGAGGATTTTAAGCAAAGAGCATTAGGTTCAGAGCTTAAGCTTTGAAAGATGGCCATTTGATCTTATGAGGGAAATTAGACTAAATTAATCAGGGGCAAACATTTAGGAGGATGCTGAAGTGATTTATGCCAGACATGATATGAATTTATGCTAGTATGATAGATAGAAACAAATGGGCCAGGATTTACTTCGGAAGAAAATTCAATCTATCTTTATTTGCATATAGAGGATGAAGATAGACCAAATTAAGAATAACTACCTGGGGGCCTAGGAAGATGATTCCTTGGTTAAAGGCGGTTGCTGGCTGGAGTCCGGATCCTAGCACCCACATAAAGCCTGATGCAGAGGTGGCATGTGCGTACATTATCCCACGGCAATATGGGGGCAGAGTCAAGAGAATCCCAAAGCTCTCAGAGCCAGCTAGTCTGGCCTTCCTAGCAGCCAAACAAAAGTCCTTCTCTCAAAACAAGGTGGAAGGAGGGGACCAGTACCCCAAGGTTGTCCTCTGAACCTCCACAGTGCATGCTATGGCCCATACACATAATAATTACCTGTTTCTGGATGATGGAGCTACTGAGGCAGCTGTTCAATGAAGAAGTCAAACTTTGATAAGAAAGATGATTTTTTTTTTGCATAACAGCATCAGCTGATACAAGTACAGTACCATGCCAGACCAATACTGTCCCTAATTACAGTCCTACAAATTAAGTGCTTTCTTTTCCATTTCTTAAAACAAGAAAACTGATATTCAAAAAAGCTTATTAACTTATGATCAGTTTCAGAGTTACAAGCTGGAAGAACTGAGATTTAAACCTACATTTCTTCAATTCTAAAACAGATGGTGTTAATGACCAATTTCTACTGCTGCAAGACAACTTGGGCCTGCTTAGGGAAATTTTCATGATTTCAAAGAAAATGAGCCTAAATCCAGAATTCTGATGTCAAACCTCTATGGAAAATCTCTAGACCTTCCCTCAGGATGTCCAGAGTCCACTCTACAGCAGGCAGATGAGACTGTTTTCTCACATTTTTACTCCCTGCCTGGCTCATTGTGTTCCCTTTACTTTTGCCAAAAGCTCCTGACCTCCAGCCACACTGCTCCAGCTCTGCTTTTCTTAGGTCTTTTAAAAATAGTTTTATTTATTTAAGAGAGAAAGAGAATATGGGTGTGCCAGGGCCTCCTGCCACTGTAAAATGAACTCCAGACACATGTACCACTTTGTGCATCTGGCTTTATGTAGTATTATAAAATGGAACCCAGACAATCATGCTTTACAAGCAAGTCTCTTTAACCACTGAGCCATCTTTTCAGCCCCCTTTTCTTAGTTGTTATGCTACTCCCTCTCTTGCTAATCATTTCAGCAATAATTATACATATATTGTACTATAGAATTTCCATGGATTTTCTCCTTCCTTGTATTTATTTTCTATAATGTGAATTTCATATGGTATATACTGTCTAAAAAGTCATTCATGTGGGGGTGGACAGATAACTTGGCAAATAAAAGGAGAGCCTGAGGAGACCTGAGAAACCACTAGAGTTTGATCCCTAGAAACCAAATAGACAGCTGGGTATGAACACACATGTCTGAACCCCAATCCCATGGGAAACAGACTGGAGAATCACCAGGGCTCACATAGTAAAACATGGAAAGCTCCAAGATCAGTAAGAGTCTCCAGTTCAAGTAAGAACAGACAGAAGAAGGGCAATGGAGTGGGACACATGATGTTCCCTGTGACACCACAGGGGAGTGCACTCTGCACCAGGCAAGCACATATGGTGCTGCAATGATCACATACAGATGCATGCACTGTACATCACCTGCCACATTACACACATGCAAAAACAAAATCATTCACATACTAAAGTCACATTGTTATAAACAAGCTAAGCTAATATACACAAATTTCAGATTATGACATATGATGGATCTGGCTGCTGGCCCACAGTTCAATTGTACATGTCTTTATTTCAAGCTATATAGTAGAGTCTCATCCCATTATACACTCATGTAGCCTAGTCAATTCAAGTATGTGTTGATGGACAAAAAGAGAAAAAGCTATTACAGCAGAATAAGCCATCACATTCACCATTGCCTGAGACTAGAGATGAATCTGCTGTTCCCTAAGCAGGGCTCAGCAGCTAAGGACCTGCCCCAGTGTGAGTAATTCTTTGATAACGTGTCATTTTGCTGTTTTGGGATAAATATTTTAGATACAGCAACCTCTAACTTCAGCCAACTACTTTTCCTAATCCTCAATTAAAAAATGGATCTATCCCAAACTGGGGGAAGCATGTCTGTGGACAGCTCAAGAGGTAGTAAGAAACTGACCCTTGTGATTTTGAGTGCATGAAATGTTAACGTCACAATATCTTTAGGTACTAACCCTAAGATAGGACTTTAAAATTGTTTTCTACATTTATTGTCAACACAAATGAGCAGAAATTGGAAGGTGGGAAGTGCTGATACTAGTAATAAGCATAGAGCTCCAACAAATAAGGCAGAAGTGGAAACCCTTAGACCTGAAGTGAAATATGAAGGAAAAGAATAAAATTTTGCCATGAGAATTAAATACTAGACCTGGGTCCATCAAACCAAGCAATTATTGGAACTGGTATTATCAATTTTAGATTTCTGGAAAAGAATCTCCATCACCTCATGCACTTATTACACAGTTCTTATTTCACAGTCATATTTTAGGAAAATGTCATGTTAAAACATAGGCTACTATCAACCTGAATGGCCCCATTACCCCTGGCAGATAGGTTAATTCTTGTCACTTTGTTCTCTTGGTATTTTGTTCATGCATCACTGTACAAGTCAGCGCTTAACAGTAAACTTGACTGCAGGTACCTACTGCTACCTAAACTGTAAGCATCTTGCAAGCAAGTTAGGTCTTACAAATCTTTGGGTCTGTAGAAACTGTGAACATTCCTGGCTAAGAGATAGTCCTCTGAAAAGGCTGGGGCTGAATGAATTACTAAGTCTCAAAATTTGCCTCTCTGAGATTAACTTCTTGTAATGCATTAGGGATGAAGGACAGACATTGTAAATTGGTATCTATCAGGCCATTGCCTCTAGCAGCAAGTTCCATTGTGCACATAGCTGTGCCTTACCTATCCAGGGAAATGCAGCACAAGTGAAAAATCGATGCTGTTGTAAGCAGGACATCCAGTGATGTGCGGACAAGGCAGAACATCTCCCCATAAATCCAAATGTCTTGAACCAGCTCAATGGCACCAAAGGGCATCACCAGCACCGAAACCAGCAGATCGGCAAAGGCAAGAGATACAATGAAATAATTGGTTTTTATTTTCCTGTGAGTGAAAAGGTATAAGTGAGGTCAGGGAAGGGGGTACAGGGAAGAAGGTCGGAAGAAAGAGCAAGGGAAGAAATAGCAAAATGGGGAAGCAAAAAAAGAAGGAAAGAAGGGAGGGTAGAGAAGGCAAGAGAAGTCACACATTAAACGTGTTCTGTAAGTTTCAGTGTCCCCTTTTATACCACGGCTGAGAAGACTCATTGGGGCCCCATTTCTATCTCATACCAAAAACTTCTATGTTTTCTACTATGGCCCAGCTGGCCTGACTTGAGGTACCCTGTGCATAGAGACCCCTCCTGAGGCTCTCTATACAGTTGCTCTCTCTTTCAACTATTACCCTCATTATGTCTCACCCTGACTTCAGTCCTTGGTCAGGCACTCACAGGGTGCTCTCTCAAGTTGCTTCCCTCACAAGCAGAAGTTACACACTTAAGCATGTGGACCGACTACTGTGTGCCCATCTTTGTTGCATGTGTCAGACTATGTTTTATGCTTCATCTGCATCATGTGATCAGTGTGTATTTTGCTCAGAGAGGTACTGCACCTCCACCTCAAATCCTCACAATCCAGGCTACACACTAGAAACACTTAGAGAATTTTAACCAACATCAGTGCCCAGGTTTCACCTCAGATCAACTGGTTTGGGAACCTTAGTTGAGTAACATTCCCTAACTCCAAAAGTTGCCAGATAAGCTAAAGACACTAAATTAAATTTGGACTTTTAACAGTGAATTTAAAAATATATAAATATGTTCAAAATATTTCATGGGAAGCACCAATACCATACAGTATTTTGAAAAGCATTTGAGATGATTCTAAGTGTAGCCAGGATTGAGAATGATGAAGTACAGAATGCAGAAGATCTAGGTTTAATTCCTAATTCAGTCATTAGTCAGATACTCCTTCCCTGAAACATTAATAAGATGAGGTCAGATTAGATGTAGCCTCAAAATTTTTATATATGGAAATCACAACTATTAAATGAAATGTTACATAGGAAAACAGACAGGATGGAAACACACTGAATGGCTTACACATTCTGTTAGGGTTGTAACATAATCTCCATGTCCGTATTTTCTTTTCTTTTTGTATGTATATGTATGTGTGTGTACAGGTGCATGTGTGTATGCAGATGCATGTGTATGCACATGTGTGGAGGCTAGTGCCTTCCTCAATCACTCTCCACCTTATTAGGGTCTCCTAATGAACCTAGAATTCACCAATTAGGCTAGGCTAAGTTATTAGCAAACCCTGGGGATCCTACCGCCTTAACCTGCCCAGCACTGGCATTATAGGTATGTCATCACCATGCCTTGCACTTATGTGGGTGCTGTAATGCCAATTCAGGTCCTCATGTTTGTACACTGGCACTTTAACTACCGAACCATCGTCCCAGCTTTTCTTTCTGTTTGTAAAATACTGTTTCCATGAATATTTTCCTTCAAAATTACATGCTAAATGGAAATGTTAAGAGCCTTTTCTTCAGGGAGAACCCAGAACTTCACCTGTGTTTCCAAAGAGGTTCCCTTATGCTGCTCACCTGAGCTGCTTATCCCTGCACACAGCCACCATCACTAGCAGGTTGCCCAAGATGGCCATCAGGATCACTGCTGAGAGAAAAGTGAGCAGCACGACCTTCTCCACGGACCTGAAACCCTCCTTGGAACTGGAAGACATGAACACACAAAATCAAGAACTGAAAGAGACTGGAAAGATAATTGATCTGATCTGCCTCGACCTTCAGGAAGGCAACTTCCCCAACCATTAGCAGCAGCAACACACACACATTATGCACCTAACACATGCCAAGGTGTGCGCCCCTTACTTGATGGTGAATCCTGTATAATGAGAGGAGGCTGGGAGAGGTGAACTCATTATCCAGAGGTTGCAGTTACTCTCCAACAGAGAACTCACAGCTTTCCTTCAGAGACCTCACCTTAGTTAGAACTCAAGGATATATTTCAATGGCTTTTGTTCTGCATAGCTGCATCACAAGGCAAGAGCCTGAGGTGATGTATTCACTGACAGTTCAATGTGCTATTCATGCTTATCGGAAAGAAAAGGAAAGATGGTGTTGGATGAGAGTAACTGGAATCAGAGACCACATGAGCACCAGAACCACTGTTTCCACTCCTCCATTCCGGTCATGCAGATGCTGTGGTTTATAGGTGGGCTATCTAGGAAGGGATGATCAAAGGTTGTTCTTGTGACAGTTTACCTGGACAAATGACTTCATCTTCTATGAAGTCCACAGAAGAGACAGCAGGCCACTAGCAAGCTCAGGAACATCTTCCATTTCTTCAACCACACATGCTTTGGTTCCATCATCACCTCCACAGTTCAAATTCATTTGCTTGTTAATTTTGGCATCTACAACTACTTCCTTCCCAGGGTACACTCAGAGTATTGTTTTACTAAATTCTGGTGAGTGTCCCCTATCCATGAAATCATAATATCTAAAGGTTATTCAGAAACTACAGGAGAAAGGTTTTATGTTTTATAGTGTAGAGAAGTGTTCTTTTAAAGTTTGAAAGGATATTATAATTGTTAAACCAAAACTGCACTTTTCAATATAGAAAGCAGTAGTGGGAAGAATTGCTAGAACACAATTGTTGCAGGTTTGGGAGAGGCTGGATGTCACATGAGCATATTACAAGGAACACAAACTTCCAGGAATCAAGAAATGTCTGTTTTTACTAAGATCCTTTGACTGCAAAACCAAGATGGGTATGGACACTGATTTTCAATGGTAGCAGCCAACAAAGGTCTGGCTTTGAAATGGTTATTGTATAGATTGCTGGCAAATGTTATGTCATTTATACTTTATTACAATGAAAATCACATGGATGACCATGTATGAAGATGACACTGCAGAAAGCCTCTGTATTAATGACAGGGTAGGCTGAGTCTTTTTAGGTTCCCATCTTCTCTACAGTGGATCAGATGAGACTATACTTTTAGAACATGAATTTCTTAAGAACTGTTCTCCTTATGCTGCTTTTCCTCTTCTAGGAGAAGAGAACAGACTCAGAGTGTCTGTTATGAGCCTCTCTGGATGCAAAGAATACACACACACACACACACACACACACACACACATATAGTAATAAAGTACGATATCAGGGTCAGAGAGGCCCAGGTTCAATGTTATGTTTCATCTTTGGCATGCCAATTAAGAGCTAGAAATAGCTAAACACAGTGTAAATACTGTAAGTGACAAGCAGATTTTAACCATAAAAAGAACTTTTGTAATTAGGTAGAACTAAGTGCAAGCCCAGTAATAATAACAAAAATAAATTTGAACCAGTTTTACATGTCAGATTCATGAGTTGCCTCTGACGCCCTCTAGGAATTCTGTTAAGTACTACCAGGTTCTCATCTGACCACATAGCTGCCAATTATACCAGACTGGTCCTTTGATAGCTACTCTTAAGAGAAATTTCATTTTCTCTTCTTTTCATGCTTTTTCAGTGGTCTTTTGACCAATTAGTAAGTAATTCCACAAAGTTGCTGGCTTTGTTTTCCATTTTCTCTATACTTAGTAACAGAAAACTAAGTCACTAATTAATGCTGGGTAAATTCTACCATAAGTTAATGCATATGACATGAGAATACAAAGGGTAAAGTATTATATAGAGGGTGAATTATTTCTATCAACACCAGAAGCTCAACACTGGCTCAGTGGCATAGGAAGGTATCAGTGATGCTTTACACACACACACACACACACACACACACACACACACACACACTTTAAGAATTAGGAATATGCATGTGGTTTTATTTGTTTTTACACTGGCTTTATTAATAACAGGTTATATGACTTCAGAATAATTACTTCTACTTATCAAGGGAACAATCCAACAAGAGGGTATCACAATCATCAATCTTTATGCACCAAAACCAGGTGCACCACAATTCATAAAACAAAACCTACTTGATAATCAAACAGACATAACCACCAACACCATCATAGTTGGGGACTTCAATACTCCACTATCAGCAATAGACAGATCATCCAAACAGAAAATTAACAGGGAAGTGAGAGAGCTCAACAACACCATAGATCAATTGGACCTAATGGACATATATAGAACATTCTCCCCAAATTCACAGATTACACATTCTTCTCAGAAGCACATGGAACTTTCTCTAAAATAGATCATATACTGGGTCATAAAGCCAACTTCCAAATATTTAGAAGGATCGACATAATTTCCTACATGATATCAGATCACAATGCTGTATTGCTAGAAATTAACAATGAAAGATGTGCCAGGTACCGAACTAGCTCCTGGAAACTGAACAGCACACTCTTAAACAATAAATGGGTAGTGGACAAAATAAAAAAAAATGAAATTGCAAAATTTATAGAAATGAATGACAATGAAAACACAATGTACCAGAACTTATGGGACACAATGAAGGAGGTCCTCAGGGGAAAATTCATTGCGTAAATGCCTTCATAACAAAAACAGAGAGATCCCAAATCAATAACCTAACCATCCACCTAAAGGCATTGGGAAAACAAGAAGAATCCAACCCAAAAAGCTCTAGATGGAAAGAAATAAAGATCAGAACAGAAATTAATGAATTGGAAACTAAGAAAACAAGTAAATTGATCAAAGAGCTGGTTCTTTGAAAAAATAAACAAGATTGATAAGCCCCTGGCCAATTTGATCAAGTGGAAAAAAGAGACAACTCAAATTACCAAAATTAGAAATGAAAAAGGAGAGATCACAACAGACATAACTGAAAATGGCAATCTTACCAAAAGCAATATACAGATTTAATGCAATACCAATAAGAATCCCAACATCTTTATTCACAGAGATAGAAAAAATGATCTCAAAATTTGTATGGAATGGCAGAAGGCCTTGTATATCCAAGCATATCCTCAGCAAAAGAAACTCCTCAGGAGGCATCACTATACCTGATCTAAAGCTACTCTACAAAGCCATAGTAATAAAAACAACATGGTACTGGCATAGAAATAGGATTATAGACCAATGGAATAGAATTGAGGACCCAGACTTTCGGTCAAGTAACTACAGTTACTTGATATTTCATAAAGGCTCTAACAATGTAGACTGGAAAAAAGACAGCCTCTTCAACGAATGGTGCTGGACAAACTGGATAACCATATGCAGGAAAATGAAACTCGATCCACACATTTTGCCATTCACAAAAATCAAGTCCAAATAGATCAAAGACCTCAATGTAAGACTGGAAATGCTGCTACTATTGGAAGAAAAAGTACAAGGAACGTCCCATGATATAGGAGTAGGAAAAGACTTTCTGAACAAAACCCAAGTAGCTCAGGAAATTAAACAATCACTCAACCATTGGGATCTCATGAAGCTGAAAAGCTTTTTCACTGACAAACATACAATAAACAGAGCCAATAATTACCCACAGAATGGGAGAAAATTATTGCCAGATACACATCGGACAGAAGCCTAATTTCTAAAATTTACAAAGAACTCAAAAACAAAGTCAAACAACCCACTCAAAAATGGGGCAGAGAACTGCAAAGGGAGTTCTCAGAGGAAGAAATACAAATGGCAAACACACTTAAGAAAATGTTCAACATCACTAATCATTAGGTAAATGCAAATTAAAACAATTATAAAATTCCAAGGATAGCAAACATTTAAAAAAATATAATGACAAGAAATTCTGGCAAGGCTGTGGAGAAATGGAAACCCTCATTCACTGTTGGTGGGAGTGTAAGCTGGTACAACCCCAATGGAAAGCAATAGGGAGACTCCTAAAAAGGATGACTATAGAGGTACCAACAACTCAGTCATTCCCTTACTGGGCATTTACCCCTAAAAGTTCCAAACTTCAGTTCAGAGATATGTGCTCAACCATGTTTATAGCTGCTCAATTCATAATAGCTAAGATCCGGAATCAACCCAGATGTCCATCATTATATGAATGGATAACTAAGATGTGGTATATCTACACAATGGAATTCTACATAGCAGTAAGGAAAATGACACAATGCAATTTGAAGAAATATTGTCAAACTTGGGACAGATCATTCTCAGCGAACTCACCCAATCACAGAAAGATAAACATTGCATGGTCTCACCCATCTGTGGCTCCTAACTTTGTTAGGGTTTGAGAATTGTGCAGTAATGGAGACAGAGGCAGAGGTTTGAGCTCAAGATTATAAAATTTATTAAAGTTGCGGGAAAACAATCAATTCTGATTGATTAGAGAAGCAGCCAGTATTGGAAACTGAACTGTTCCCTGAAGAGTAGGGGAGCAGGGTTTTTAAAGGGAAAAACCACAAAGAGCTATAAGGGCATTTTACCTAGGGAGAACAAAGTGACCCTTAACGTGATTGGTGGAAGCCCCCCCCCCATGTTATTTGCAGTGTTAGGACACCAACAAACTTCAAGGTTTTATTTTTATCAGGAGGCAGGAGTTGTTTGTTTTCTATCTCAAGGGAAAATTTTGGGGGTTTTTCTTGGAATTGGGGCTAGGTGAGGGGTTAAACACAAAATGGTGGAGTACACAAAATGGATTCACATTAGTCAAACATTGATCAAGTTTGTCTTTGTCCCTTCATCCTGAATTTGTCCGAGGTGCTGACACACCTAATAAACATTTCTAGGACTGGACAATAGGGATGCTGGGGTCAGAAGGGAGGGTAAGGGGGAGACAAAAAACTGGACCCAATTGGAAATGGTACCATAAAATCCTATATCCTAAAAGACATATTAAAAGGCTGAACCTTATCAGTCCATCTTCTTTCTCTTTTATCTTTTCTCTTTCATACTACCTGTATTTTTCCTCTTTCTTTTTCCTTGGCACTGACCTGTAATTCCCAGTACCAGCATGTGGTTAGCAAGCACAATGAGCTGTTGATCTGTGAGACCTACAAGGTTTCTCAAAAGAAGACAGATTTCTGTCAGAATACTTGATGACCCACCAAAGGTTAATGGTAAGACCCTACTGCAGAAGACACCATATACTATTGGAATGGAACATGGAGTGACCTGCTTGGGATTGGGAAGAGAGTCAGTCCCCATACAGTCAGCTTGTCTAGTGCCAGAAGGTGCTACATGAGCAACTGGGGGGAAATGACCACCATCTGTCTAAGCAACTTGTGGACTAAACTTCCAAGCAGCAATCAACCTGATGTGATGCTCACACAAGTGCAATAGTGGCACACGGCCATGGTGGGTTACCAACTGCTCTTGATTTGGCTAATGGATCTGCTCAGTAGAATGGAACCCATACCTGGAACTGGGAAACAAGACAGAACCATATCCAGCAAATTAATTTGCTCTCCAATATCAAGGTCCCACCAATAATGGGATACAGGAGGGCCTACATCTATTTAATTCTCTCTAAAATAATAATGGTTATCTATGTATCTTGCACTGATGTCACTTTGTTGGAGAATCTGCTTTTCTTTTTCAGATGGATTTAGAACGTGAGGAGAGAATCAGCCCATCGCATCTCACCAGGGCACGAGCTGAAGCCATAGAATAATTGGGGAAATGAGCAAAAGTGCTGCTTTCTTTGTGAACCTGGTATCAGCACAGAGGTGAAGGATAGACACAGAAAACACTCAACCCCTACCAACCAGAGATCCAGAGACCCAGAGACTCCCATGACCTCGTCACTGAAATAGACCTAAAGTGAACCCAACATGGCTTAGGGAAATTCGCAGAAGTGGGGGCTGAAAGATTGTTAGAGCCATAAGTTGGGTCATTATGCACAGAAACATTGCCTTACCCCCATAACTGATGGTTATCCCCACAATGCAAGACCCACAATCCCCGAGGGAGGAGGACAGGGAGAAGGCTAACGATGGTTCCATCATGGCTGTATACACATTATATAGATAACTAATTAAAACACTTGAAATCCAAAAAAATATTTCAAGAGAACTCATATAGGTGAGTGAAATAAGGAAATCAATGTATAGTATGAAAATGGAATTCAATAAAGTGATTGAAATACTGAAAACCAAACAGAAATATTGGAAATGAAAAATGGAAAATTTAATAAGTCAAAAAAAGGTCCACAGAAAGCCTCACATCAGAATGGATCAAGGAAAGGACAAAATATCAGAATTTGAAGACAAAGTAGTGTAATTGGAACATTCAGAAAATGTGGGGAAGATCAACTAAGAAGGTACAGACAGACCACTGCAGATCTATGTAACACTATGAAAAGATCAAATCTATGAACAGTGGCCATAGAAAAAGAAGAAGTTCATGGTAAAGGCATAGAAAACAAAACATTTTCAGTAAAATCATAGAAAATTTTCTAAACCTAGGGAAAAAAACATGCTTACCTAGGTACAAGTACATTTAGAATGCCAAATAGACAAAACTAGAAGTTAAGCTTGTCATGTCCTACTCTTGCCAAAATACTAAATTTTCAGGAAAAGAAGGCACATTGAATGCTTCAAAAGAGAGCAAAGTGTCACATAAAAAAAGGAAGGCCAATCAAAAATATATATATATACCAGATTTCCCAACCTAAACTTTACAAGTCAGGAAAGCCTCCAGTGATGTATTTCCAGCTCTGAAAGACAAGAGCTGTTACCCAGCTTACTAGTCCCACAAAACTGTCATAGATGAAGGAGAAACACAAACTTTTCATGATAAAAATGTACTATAAAAAATAAAAACGACAAGGTGGCACATGGGTCTGGAGTTTGTTTGCAGTGACTAGAGACCCTGGCACACCCATTCTCTCTCTCAGCCTCTTTCTCTCAGATAAATAAATCATAGATCAAATGAACACAACAGGCATCTACACCACATTATATCTAAACATTGAAGAATACACCTTCTTCTTAGCAGCTCATGACACTCTCTTTTAAATAGACCATATAAAACACAAACAAAGGCTTAGTAAATACTCGCAAAACCAAAAAAAGGAAAATAAATAAAAAAAATAAATAAATTAAATAAATAAATATATCTAAAACAAAAATCAAAATGGAATAAAAGTAGAAATAGTATCAAGAAAAACTACAGAACATACAAAAACTCATGGATATTAAACACTACATTTTGAATGATGAATGAGTCATTGAAGAACTCAAGAGGGAAATAAAAATGTCCTAGAATTGAATGAAAATAAAAACACAATATACCAAAGCTTAAAAGATGCAATGAAGTCAGAACTAAGGGGGGAGTTTATAGTTATAGATTTCTATATTAACAAAAGCAGAAATAACTGAAATAAATGACTGAATGCTGACTCTTAGGGCACTGAAAGAACAAGAATTAGCCAAACCACAGTAGACAGAAAGAAACAATCAAGATCAAGGCAGAAATTAATGAAATGAAAACAAGCAAACAAAACAGGAATTAATGAAACAAAGAGTTGGTTCTTAAACAAAATAAACAAGATCAACAAACACTTAGCTAAACTAACCAAAAGAAAGAGAGAAGAAATAAATTAATAATATTAGAGATGAAAAGGAAGATATTACATCAAATATCAATATAATTGAGAAAATCACCAGGCTACACCTTAACAATTTATATTTAACTAAATTGGAAAATTTACAAGAAATTGATAAACTTCTAGACTTATATCATGTACCAAAATTAAACAAAGATGAGATAAAAACATTTTAAACAGATATATAACAAGTGGTAAGATTGAAGCAAATATGAACCATGTCCCAACTAAAAAGAGTCCAAGCTCAGATGACCGCACTGATGAGTTAGTTCTACCATACCCTTAAAGAAGAGCTAGCACCAATGTTTCTGAAGTTATTCCATGAAATAGGAAAGGGAAGGGCACTACCAAACTTTTGACCAAGTCAATATCATATCCTGATGTCAAAAGAGGAAAAAACCACAATCAAAGGGCTGGGGAGATGACCATCAGGTAAGAGCACTTGCCACATGAGCACAAGGGTCTGAGAGGGCCTGAGATCCCTTGAGTTTGATCCTTAGTACCTATTTAACAGCTGGGCATAGCTATGAACACTTGTAATCCCACTTCTGGGGCCAGGAGGGAGTGGAGACTGAAGAATGACTTGTGCTTGTTAGTCAGTGTTACAAAAAAAAAAAAAAAAAAAAAAAAAAGTGGCAGGCAGGTCCATGTTTCAAGAAAATAAAGCAGAAGAGGGAGAGGAGGACACCTACCATTTTCCTGTGGCCTCTACATGCTTACACACACACACACACACACACACAGTTCATGTACCACACCACACATACTACACATACACATATTCATATACACTTTTTTATTTAAAGAAAGTACAATCAAAACAGGAAATTGAGATGGAGAGAGGGCTCAGCAGTTAAAGGTGCTTGCTTACAAAACCTGAAGACCTGGGTTCGATCTCCCAGTACCCATGTAAAGTCAGATGCACAAAGTGGCACATGTGTCTGGAGTTTGTTTACAGTTGTGGGATGCCCTGGGGCACCCTTACTCACACACACAGTCTCTCTCTGTCTGTCTGTGTCTCTCTCAAATAAATAAAAATTAAAAGCTAGGAAACTATAGGCCAATCTCCCTGATGAAAAAAATGCAAAATTTCTTAATAAAATAAATAACTCCTGATGCTTAAAAACCAACTTTAAGAACACATCAAAAAGATCACTTTTTATGATAATGTTGGCATCAATCCAGATATGCTGTGAGATTCCACATATACAATCAATTATAATATGTCATGTAAATAAACTCAAAAGACAGAAATAACAAGATCATCTCCATAGATATAGAAAAAGCTTTTACAAAAATCTCCATTATAACTGCCCTGATGAGACTAGACATAGAAAGAGCTCATCTCAACATATTACAGGTCATACATGACAGAACTATAGATGATATCATACTGAATAACTCAAAGTATATTCACTACAAGTCACGAGCAAGAGTGTCTACTTTATGTTTTATTCAATCTAGAACTTGAAGTTATAGCTAGAGCAATAAGACAAGAGATGGAAAGAAGAGGATACAAAGAGGAAAACAAGTCAAAGTATCCTTATTTGCAGATGATCTGATTCTACACACAGAACACCCTAAAGACTCTACCAGAAAACTCTTAGGTTTGAAAAAACGTCTTCAGCAAAGTCACAAGATGCAAAATTAATTTAGAAAATGCAGTGTCTTTCCTATATACCAATAACAAACATGCTGAGGAAGACATGAGAGAATCAATCCCATTCATACCCTACTCAAAAATATACCTTGGGGGCTGGAGAGATGGTTTAGCGCTTAAGTGCTTGCCTATGAAGTCTAAGGACCCTGGTTCGAGGCTCAATTCCCCAGGACCCACATAAACCAGATGCACAAAGTGGCGCATGCATCTGGAGTTTGTTTGCAGTGACTGGAGGCCCTGGTGTGCCCATTCTCTCTCTTTCTCTCTCTCTCTCTGCATCTTTCTCTCTATGTCTGTCACTGTCAAATAAATAAATAAACAAAAAATTAAAAATTAAAAAACATATATCTTGGGGCTGAAGAGATTGCTCAGTGGTTAAAATCACTTACTTGCAAAGCCTAACAGCCCAGGTTTGATTCTCAGTACCCATGTAAAGCCAGATGTTCAAAGTGGCACATGTGTCTGGAATTTGTTTGCAGTGTCAGGAGGCCCTGGCATGTCCATTCTCTCTATCCACTTATTTCTCTCAAATAAATGAAATATTTTTTAAAATACCCTGAAATAGACATAACCAAGGTGAAAGACTTATACACTGAAAACTTTCAAACACTGAGAAGGAAATTAAAGAAGACTCTGGATGATGGAAAGTCCTCTCATGCTCATAGATTGGAAGAAAGAATACTGTGAAAATTACCATATTACCAAAAGTGACCTACATATTGAATTCAGCCCCATCAAAATTCCTGTGTTCATCACAGGATAGAAAAAATATCTTAAAATGCATATGAAAGCACAAGACCCTGGGCAGTCAAAGAAATCCTGAGCAAAAATAATAATGCTGGAAGGATTACCACTATACCTGACTTCAAGTTACACTACAAAGCTACAGCAGAAAATAAGATAAAATAACAGCAACACAAAATACTGGCACAAAAATATACATGTAGATCAATGGAATAAAACACAGGATGCAGATATAAGCCCACAATGCTAAAGCCACATGATTTATGACAAAGATGCCAAAAATTAATGGTTGTGGTATTTCCACAGGTAAGAATGAAACTAGATCTTTATTTATCATTCTATATAAAAATTAACTCCAAATGCATCAAAGCCCTTAATTTAAGAACTGAAACTAAAAGTTCTAAAGGAAAGACTGGCCAAAACACTTCAAGAAACAAGCACAGAAAAGTACTTCTATTCTATTCTTCTTACTTGAGAGAGAGAGAGAGAGAGAGAGAGAGGCAGAGAGAGAATGGACATACCAGGGCCTCTTGTCACTGCAAACAAACCCTAGATGTATGCATCACTTTGTGCATCTGGCTTTATGTTGGTACTGGGGAGTTGAACCCTGGGTTGGCAGGCTTTGCAAGCAAGTGCCTTTGACCACTTTGACATTTACCCAACTCTCTTAGCTAATTTAATAACAGAATGATTCTTTTCCCAAGTGCTTTTGTTAAATGAAGGACTGAATAAGATCATTTGTATGGAATGATTCCATAATAGGCAGCAGCATTGTTAGGCTGTTTTAGGCTCATCAGCAGCTTTTAGAAATATTGCATGGCTTGGTTAAAACACACAGTGCTAGAACTGCCCATATGGTTTCCAATTCAGTGTATTAGGGGTTGAGCCTAATATTTTTGCATTTCTCACAAGTTCCCTAGTAGGGCTGATGCTTCTGGCTGTAGGCTGAACTTTGAGGACACTGGCCTAGATACTTAAAAGGGATGCCATTACTCTTAATTATCATCCTCCCATTGCTAATGATGTCCTTTTGCTCCTCAGCTTGGAACTCGTTCTTGGAATGGGTAGATCTTGACAATGATTAATTGCATGTGTTCCATATGGCAAGCAATGCACTAAGGCAGTTTTTCATGATTTTTTAAAAATCTCATCATCACAGTTATGCCATCTGATATCATAAAACTCCTTCCCCAGAAGAAAAGTCTGAAAACAATATAGTTACAAGACAATTTTCTCCACCACCAAGGGGGCTGGGATTTGACTCCATGTGTTCTGATTGCAAATCCAGTGCTTTTCCATGAACTTTTAAATATACTAATTTGGAACTGAATAATTCCTTTAAAAAGGACATGATGAAGTTTGACTAGTTTGTCTAGAAACTTAACAAAATTAAGTTGACGATGAAAACTGACTATCCTTGTAAAACAGGATAGCTACAGAAAATTGTTGGTAAAAGGGGTGGGGAGTAAGTTCTCTACTATAGATATAATATTATAGACATAATATATAATGGAATTTCTTTGTAACTTTAAAATCACTCTTTCTTAATTGTCTTTGAAGGCACTGTAGACAAAGGCTAGAAGACCAAAGGTAGCTGGTGCTAGCTGGTGAAGGCTAGGTAATTAAGAACTGCAAACATGCAGAGAATCCTCATAGATCTCCTCATAGAGCTTCAGAGAATCCAAAAGTGATACATACTGGCCACGAGAAAAATTTCAAACTCTAGAGAAGTTCTGTCTGTACAGAGCATTACAGAGTTAAAAAAAAATGTAAAAGACATCAAGATCAAAGGCAATGTTCTATGAGGCCTGAGAGTGAGGCAAGGCCAGAGCAGATTTCACAAGAAGACATCTGTTAGAGACAAGCTCACCATGGCACTGTTACTACTCAGGATTCCATGTGCATTGTTGAAAATAAAATGGCAATGATAGTGACACAAAACTAGATCTTAAAGGAGAATGTCACCTTAAGAAAACTCGTTCTTCCAAAGTTGAAACTGAGAAGCTACAGAGACATCTTTTTCTCTTTACATTCATGTGCAGGTTTCATATAGGGCCTCTGGTTTATTTTGCAAACATTTCTTTACCCACAACTCTTCAGGAAAATTTCCATCAGACACAGAAAATCTTCTTTTGTGCTAAACACATGACATGTTTCAGTGTTTGATCATTTCCTTGAAATTATTACTGTGATTGTAAGAAATCCAGCAGAGGGGGGAAATGTGGACTGCATGTGGTCTCTCTATTGTGGTCAATTATTTACTCCAAAGGTTAGCACTTAAGGAAAAGCAGGTTTTCTCATAGTTGGTTAAAGACCTGCTCCCTGTCTGTTTGCTCTGACTGGCCTATGACTAAGTTTGATTGCCCATTCACCCAACTCTGCATATTTAGCCATGATTTTCGCTTGCTGCTGCAAAGTATTACAAGCTTTCTTTCTGCCTCTGCCTCTGCCTCTGTGTAAAAATTCTGTATCTAAAAGGATAAAAAATACCTCCTAATATTACTCTGCATCAGGTATAATCAAACAATAGTCAATGGGCCAAATTTAGCCCACTGAATTTTCGAAAATACAGTTTTCACTAGGATATAAACATCCAGTCATTTACATATTTTAATGGCACCTTTCAAACTAAACAGGCTGAATCAAATAACTATGACAGGAGTTTTATGGTCAGCTAAGCTGAAACTATTTATTTACCCAGTGGTTCTTTATAGAAAGAGGTTGATGACCCCTGTTCTTCTTTAGGAAACAAACAAATTATTTGTTCAAAAGAAGAATACAGAAGCTAGGTGTGGTGGTACACTCCTGTAGCCCCAGCACTTGGAAGGCTGAGATGGGAGGATCTGCTGGAGTTTCAGACAAAGCCAGTGCTCCAAAAAGAGACCTTGTCTCAAAATAGAAAAAAAATAAAGACTGTAGTATAGAGACAGTAAGACTAAAGGAGCCTGCCAAAAGCAGCTTTCTAATTAAGGGACCTTCATTTCCCTGGGTTCTCTCACTTAAGTGGAAAGCAACACTTCCAAGCCAAATATGATACTCATTTCTTTCTTCTCCTCCTTTGAAGTCATCATGTACTGGATCTCTCTTCAGTATCTTCCTTTCACTCCAATCTGCTATCAACACTCTACGAAAGGACTTTTGTCTCTGCCAAGACTACTATAACCTGTCACATCCCAGTCCACAGCTCATCAAGCATCTTCAGTTTAACATCAACGCTTGCTTTGTTGACCTCCATCCTACTTCCCACCTCAGTAAGTAGCAAATCTCTCCCAGCTGCTGAGGTAAAAAGTTTCAAGTCATTCTTTATGATCCTCTTTCTCTCATTCACTCCCTCACATGTATCAGCAAATCTTAGTATCTCTGCCTTCAGAATGCCTTGCCTTCTGAATAGTACCTGGACTATGATGTCTTTAGCTTCAATGGCATCATTTTTTTTTATTATTGTGAAGGACTCCTAACTGGTGGTCAGACTTCCATTCTTTTCCAAATGAAGCAGAATGAACCTTGCAAAGCATTTTGCCTGGGACATTCCACTGACATATCACTGCACTCTTGGATAGCAACACTCACAGCCTTGTACAGAGACCACATAACCTTACAGAGCAGGCTCCTGGTTGCTTCTGAGATCTCAGCTCTTCCATTCTCTCCCTTTCCCACACTGTTCCAGCTACAGGGCTCCCAGGCTTCCTTGTTCCCAGAATGAGTCAGCCAGGCTCTGACCTTAGGGTGTCATATCTGATGCTGCCACACAGGTATCCTCTATCCACCTGTATCTTCCCATCCAAATTCTGAACAGCTCACCCTTCATTCACATTTCTGCTCAGATTGAGCTCTGCTGAGAAGTTCCTGATAACCCCTGTTTAAAATAGACTCTCTCTGATGCTTTATCTTATAATGCTAATTCTCCCAGCTGTGACCTGGTATACCCTTCCCCTACCCCCATACATACATACATACACACACACACACACACACACACACACACACACACACAGAGAGAGAGAGAGAGAGAGAGAGAGAGAGAGAGAGGAGAGAGACTGGAATGATTTTAATGCAAGATCACTGAAAGCTAGAATTTGATCTATTATGTTGATGTATTTCCAGCATTAAAAACAGTAACCTGTACATGCCAGTACTAAAGCAAAAATGTAGAATGAATGAATGATCTAGCTCTTAGTGAATTTAGCTCTTAACCAATTGTTGTACTTTGATTCTAACTTTTACCCAACCAATAGCATCAAAATCAGGGTGGGAGGGTAACAGAAAAAATTGCTAATTTCTCCTCTTGCTCAAAATCCTGTGATATTTTCCATTATAATTTTGGTAGAATATCAAATCTCAACCTGGTTTAAACTAGTCCCTTCTTACATCTCCAGTTTTATTTCTAACACTGCAAAGTAATAAACTCCACCACAGAGAAATACATAGCCACTCCCACTAAAGGAAATGTCACATATTTTTTAGCCTTCTTGTTTTCCTTCTTTCCCTGGCAAACTCTTGCATGCATGCCCCCTGACACTCAGTTCAAATAAATATCTAATCTGCTGGAATCACTCCAATATTGTTCCCTTCTTCTAAATTTCCAAGGTACCTTAAAATTGCTTTAATTTTTTTTTAAGTAAAGATACAAAATAAAGAATTTCTTTGTGGCATTTTCATAATACTGTGGTCTTAGTCATCCCACTCTGTGGCTGCTTTTCCCCATCCAACTGCCCCCTTTTAGTAGTCCCCTTCCTCCCCTGCATCAGACCCCTCTGCCTTTATATCATATTATTCTGTCCTTTTCTTTTCCTGTTTTCTATCTCATATAATCTCTTCTTTGCCTTCCATTGTCCCTTTCTTTTTTTTTAAAATAAATATATATTTTTTATTTATATTATTCTGATTTTACATTCATAGTATTGGTTCCATTGTCCTCCTCCCTGTCCTCCCACTTTCAAAGGGGCCCTCATCAATGGGGAATGTGGATCGTGCATTGTGAATTTGCTCAAGAGTTCTGGTGGATAGGCCCCAGTCTCTGTGCATAATGCCCCAACTTATGACTCTAACAATCTTTCCGCCCCTTCTTCCGCGAGTTTCCCTGAGCCACATTGGGGTCATTTTAGTTCTGCTTCCTTGATGAGGTTTTGGGAGCCTCTGTGTCTCTGGATATCTGGCTTAGTTGGAGTTGGATGTTCTCTGTGTTTATCTCCTTCAGCCTTTTTCTGGTGTTGTGATCGCCTTGAGCGCTGTATTCTTGCCCTTCCCCTGCGTTGTTCTATGGTTTCAGCTGGTGAGGTGTGGTTAGCTGATCCTCCCTTCAGGTTCATTGTCCACCTGAAAAGAGATAAGCAAATTCTCCAACGGAGAGAGAAGTTAGTACTAGATAGAAGGGATAACCATATATGTTTTGGAGGGAATTTTATATGCATTGGCTCTCTTCTAGCCCACATTTGGTGGCCTCTAGATCTTGGAGACTGAGCTCATTTTTTGTACATGGCTTTGACTTATTTCCCAGTTCCAGCAATGAGTTCCATTCCACTGAATGGATTTATTAGCCAAATCAAGAGCAGTTGGTTACCCACCATGGCTGTTTGCCACTACTGCACTTGTATGAGCATTACGTCAGATTGTTTCCTGCTGGGTATCTTAGACTGCAAGTTGTTTGGACCAATGTCAGACATTTTCCCCCAGTTGCTCGTGTAGCACCCTCTGGTACTAGACTAGCTAACTGTCTGGGGACTGACCTTCTTCCATATTCTGGCCAGGTCTCTCTCTGTGTTTGGTCTCACACACGTATGCTGTCTTCGACAGTAGGGTTTTACCATTAACCTTTGGTGGGTCACCAAGAACTCTGACCAAAGTCTGTCTTTTTGAACCTTGTAGGTGTTTCAGATCAACAGCTCATTGTGGAAGTTAACCCCCTGCTGGCACTGGGAGTTATAAGTCTGCACCTAGGAAGGTGAGGGAGGAAAAAGATATATAATGTAAAAGAGAAAGTGAGAATAGAGAGGAGAGGGAGAGAGAGAGAGAGAGAGAGAGAGAGAAGAGAAAGAGAAGCAGGACAAGATTAAAGTTGGCCTTCATCATGTTCTCTCCAGGTTCCTGTGGTTCGAGTATTCCCTCTGTAGGCCTGCTGAAGGATCACTGTTTTAGCCTGTTGTTCAGAGTAAAGGGTTTTGTAGTATTTCCCCCTTTTGGGTCCCAATTTGTATCCCCCCCTTGTCCTCCCTCCCACCCTCTCATTCCCTCCCACCTTTACCCTCCCTCCATCCCACCCTCCTTCTTATCTTGTCCTCAGAGTGTTTATTAGGTTTGGCCACATGTCACATGGAATCCGGTTAGGGGCAACAGATAAATGAGACCATGCAACGATTATCTTTTTGTGCTTGGGTGAGCTCACTGAGGATGATCTGTTCCATGTTTGACCTTTTTTTTTTTCAAGTTTCCTTATTTCATCTTTCCTTACTGCTATGTAGAATTCCATAGTATAGATATACCACATCTTTGTTATCCATTCATCTAGTGATGGACACCTGGGTTGATTCCAGCTCTTTGCTATTATGAATTGAGCAGCTATAAACATGGTTGAGCAAATGTCTCTGATCTGAGGCTTGGGGCCTTTAGGGTAAATGCCCAATAAGGGAATAACTGGATCCATTGGTAAGTCTATTGTCATCCTTTTCAATAGTCTCCATATAGCTGTCCATAGTGGTTGAACCATTTTACATTCCCACCAACAGTGAAGACTTGTTCCTATTTCTCCGCAGCCTCGCCAGCATTTGTTTTCATTGTTTTTTTAATGTTAGCCATCCTTACTGGGGTAAGGTGGAATCTCATAGTTGTTTTAATTTGCATTTCCCTGATGATTAGGGATGTTGAACATTTTCTTAAATGTGTGTTTGCTATTTGTATTTCTTCCTCTGAGAACTCCCTGTGCAGTTCTCTGCCCCACTTTTTGTGAGTGGGTTGTTTGGTGATTTATTGTTTAGGTTTTGGAGTTCTTTGTAGATTCTAGAAATTAGGCCTTTGTCAGTTGTATAGGTGGTGAAAATTTTCTCCTATTCTGTGGGTATTCTGCTGGCTTTGGTTATAATATTTTTGTCAGTGAAAAAGCTTTTCAGCTTCATGAGATCCCAATGGTTGAGTGATTGTTTAATTTCCTGAGCTGCTGGGGTTTTGTTCAGGAAATCTTTTCCCACTCCTATATCATGGAAGATTCCTCCTATTTTTTCTTCCAGTAGTAGCAGAGTTTCTGGTTTTATATTAAGGTCTTTTATCCATTTGGACTTAATTTTTGTGCATGGAGAGATGTGTGGGTCAAGTTTCATTTTCCTACATATGGTTGTCCAGTTTGTCCAGCACCATTTGTTGAAGATGCTGTCCTTTTTCCATTCTACATTGCTAGGGCCTTTGTCAAATATCAAGTAGCTGTAGTTTCTTGACCCAAAGTCTGGGTCTTCAATTCTGTTCCATTGGTCTATATTCCTATTTTTGTGCCAGTACCAGGTTGTTTTTATTACAATGGCTTTGTAGTATAACTTTAGATCAGGTATGGTGATGCCTCCAGAGGTGTTTCTTTTGCTGAGGATGAGCTTGGATATCCAAGGCCTTCTGCCTTTCCATATGAATTTTGAGATACTTTTTTCTATCTCATTGAAGAAGGAAGTTGGGATTTTTATCGGCATTGCATTGAATCTATAAAGTGCTTTTGGTAAAATTGCCATTTTCACAATGTTAATTCTACCAATCCAGGAGCATGGGAGGTCTTTCCATTTTTGTAGGACCTCCTCAATTTCTTTTTTGAGAGTTTTTATGTTTTCATTGTATAGGTCTTTCACTTCCTTAGTTAATGTTATTCCGAGGTATTTTATTTTCTTTGTTGCAATTGAAAATGGGACGATGTTAGTTATTTCTTTTTCTGTCTCTTTGTCCTTTGCATACAAAAAGGCTACTGATTTCTGTGCATTGATTTTGTATCCTGCTACTTTGCTGAAGGTGCTAATCACCTTTAAGAGTTTTGGGAGGGAAGTTCTTGGGTCACCTATGTATAGAATCATGTCATCTGTGAATAGGGCTAACTTAACTTCTTCCTTTCTTATTTGTATCCCTTTGATTTCTTTCTCCTGTCTTATTGCTTGAGCTAATACTTCTAGTACTATGTTGAAGAGCAGAGGTGAGAGTGGACACCCCTGCCTTGTTCCTGACCTCAACGGGAATTCCTTCAGTCTCTCCCCATTAAGAATTACATGGGCTTTAGGTGCTTTATATATAGCCTTTATTATGTTGAGATAAGGGCCATCCATACCTATTCTCTCCAATGTTTTGATCATGAAGTGATGTTGTATTTTGTTAAAGGCCTTTTCTGCATATATCGAAATGATCACGTGGTTTTTGTGTTTCAGCTTGTTTATGTGGTGTATTACATTGACAGATTTCTGTATGTTGAACCACCCCTGCGTTCCAGGGATGAAGCCTACTTGATCAAGGTGGATAATGCTTTTGATGTACTGTTGAATTTGGATTGCAAGAATTTTGTTCAGGATCTTTGCGTCTATGTTCATCAGAGAAATGGGCCTATAATTTTCCTTTCTTGTGGCATCCCTGCCTGGTTTTGGAATTAGGGTGATACTAGCTTCATAAAAAGAGTTAGGGATCTCTCCCCTGTTCTCCTATTGTGTGACACAGTTTGAGAAGAATTGGTTTCAGTTCTTCCATGAAGGTTTGGTAGAATTCTGCTGAGAAACCATCTGGTCCTGGACTCTTCTTTTTGGGGAGGTGTTTGATTACCTCTTCTATCTCGAAGGGTGTGATGGGTTTGTTTAGGAAATTAATCTGCTCTGGGCTTAGCTTTGGTAGGTGGTATGTGTCTAGGAATTCATCCATTTCCTCCATATTCTCCTGTTTTATGGAGTAGAGGTTTTTAAAATAAGTCCTAATAACTCTTCCTATTTCGCTCATGTCTGTTGTGATCTCTCCCTTTTCATTTCTAATTTTGTTGATTTGAAGTGTTTCTTTTTTCCGCTTGATCAAATTGGCCAGGGGTGTATCAATCTTGTTAATTTTTTCGAAGAACCAGCTCTTTGTTTCATCAATTTTCTTAATTGTCCTCTTAGTTTCCAATTCATTAATTTCTGCTCTGATTTTAATTATTTCTTTCCATCTGGAAATTTTTGGGATGGCTTCTTCTAGCCTTTCCAATGCCTTTAGGTGAATGGTCAGGTTATTGATTTGGGATCTTTCTATTTTTCTTATGATGGCATTTAGTGCTATGATTTTTCCCCTAAGGACTGCCTTCATTGTGTCCCACAAGTTTTGGTATGATGTGTTCTCATTGTCATTGAGTTCTAGAAATTTTGCAATTTCATTCTTTATTTCATCCACAACCCATTTGTTGTTTAAAAGTGTGTTGTTCAATTTCCAGGAGGTAGAGGGATTCCTGGTGTACTTTTTGTTGTTAATTTCTAGCATTACAGCATTGTGGTCTGATATCATGCAGGAAATTACATCAATTTTCTTGAAAGTATGGAGGCAGACTTTGTGGCCCAGTACATGATCTATTTTAGAGAAGGTTCCATGTGCTGCTGAGAAGAATGTATAATCTGTAGATTTTGGGTGGAATGTTCTGTATACGTCTGTTAGGTCTAGTTGCTCTATGGTGTTGTTGAGCTTTCTTACTTCTCTATTAATTTTCTGTTTGGATGATCTATCCATTGTTGATAGTGGAGTATTGAAGTCCCCGACTATGATGGTGTTGGTGTTTATTTCTGTTTTGTTGCCAAGTAGATTTTGCTTTATGAATTGTGGTGCACCTGTGTTTGGTGCATAAATATTGATGATTGTGATGTCCTCTTGTTGGATTGTTCCCTTGATAAGTAAGAAGTGGCCTTCTTTGTCTTTTTTGGTTAATTTTGGTTTGAAGTCTATTTTATCTGATATAAGTATAGCTATGCCTGCTTTTTTCGTATTTGTGTTTGCTTGGAATATCATTTTCCACCCTTTCACCCTAAGGAGGTGTCTGTCTTTAGTGGTGAGGTGGGTTTCTTGAAGACAGCAGATTGAGGGGTCCAGTTTTCTGATCCACCCTGTTAGCTTATGTCTTTTGATGGGTGAATTGAGACCATTAATGTTCAGAGATATTAGTTTGAGGTTTGATTTAATACCAGCCATATTGTAGTGGGTTGTGGTCTTTGTGGGTTTTTTTTTTTTTTTTTTGAGGGGTAAGGGGGGTTAATGTGGACTGCTTCTTGAGGGCTCTTGAGATTGGTTATTTGTTTCTTCTGTGTGGAGAATTCCCTGAAGTACTTTCTGTAGGTTTGGCTTTGTGTTCATATATTTGTAGAGATGAGTTTTATCATGGAATGTTTTTCTTTCACCATCTATTATGAGGGATACTTTTGCTGGATAGAGTAGTTGTGGCTGGAAACCATGGGTTCTTAGAGTTTCCATTCCAGGCCCTTCTGGCTTTTAGGGTTTCCATTGAGAAATCTGAGGTAATTCTAATGGGGTTCCCTTTATATGTAATGTGTTGTTTTTCCCTGGCTGCTTTTAGGATTTTCTCTTTGTGCTTGATGTTTAGAGTCTTAAAGATAATGTGTCTCGGAAAATTTCTCCTTTGGTCCAGTCTGTTTGGAGTTCTTGTAGCTTCTTGTAGCTTGATGGGATTTTCTCTTGAGAGAGTGGGAAAGTTTTCTTCAATTATTTTGTTGAATAAGCTTTCCATTCCTTTAGTCTGTGTTTCTTCCCCCTCTGGTTTGCCCATGATCCTAATGTTTGGACGCTTCAGGGTATCCCACATTTCCCTCATGTTCTGTTCACAATAATTTTTGAACTTGTTGAAGTTTCTGGACTCACGAACTGTTTCTTCTGTTTTGTCTTCCAGTTCTGAGTTTCTATCCTCTACTTGGCTGACTCTATTCTTAAGAGCTTCTATAGAGTTTTGGGTTTGTTCAATTTGGTTCATATTTTCTACTGTTTTTTTATGTATAGTTTCCATCCCTCTGTCTAGTTCCCTTTTCACGTCATTTTCTGACCTTCTTAATGCTTCTTGGAATTCATCCTTGCATTTTTTTGTCTTCATTGAACTTAGTCATCTGGTTATTGAGGACTTCTTTTTTTTCACTCTCCTTCAGCTCATTTAACTGTTTTTGGAACCCTTCCTGGTTCTTTTCTATTAGGTCTAATCTAGCAAGGATAACATTCATACAATTATTGGCTCTTTGTTGACTTTCTGAGAGTTGTGCTATTTGCTTGGCCAGGGTTGCATAGCTTGTCTCTTCATTTTGGGGTTCTGATTCTAATGTCTCTTCTATGATTTGCTTTGAGACATCCATTGTAGGACTGGATAGTGTAGCTTGATTTACTTGTATCTGGTTTTTCATGCTATTCCTTTTTCGCTGTGATCTGCACATCACACCAGTTCAGAGACACTGGCTCAGTGGGATCTGTCTTGTGATGGCACAGGGAATGGGTGGGGCTTGACCTGCGGTGTGGCTGCACAGGTTCCAGGCAGGTGATATGGCTCCACAGGCCCAGGGCACCTGCCTGCGATGGTGCACCGGGGCTCTGGCCAGGGAGCCAGAAGCGGGACAAATATGTCTTGCTCAGTGGATCCACAGACCCAAGCACCTGGCTGCAATGGCGAGCTCAGGGGCTCTGGCCAGGGAGCAGGAAGTGGGATGAATCTGTCTCACTCAGCAGATCCACAGACTCAGGCACCCCACTGCAATGGCTCACTCAGGGGCTTTGGCCAGAGAGCAGGACGTGGGACAAATCTGTCTCACTCATTGGATCCACAGCCCCAGACACCTAACTGTATTGCCATGCCTGGGGGCTCTGGCCAGGAGCAGGAAGTGGGACGAATCCATCTCACTGTGAGGACCCAGGCACCTGACTGTATTGGTGCACCCAGGGGCTCTGGCCGGGAGCAGGAAGTGGGACGAATCTGTCTCACTCTGTGGACCCAGGCACCTAACTGTATTGGTGCGCCCAGGGGCTCTGGCTGGGGAGCAGGAAGTGGGACGAAACTGTCTCACTCTGTGGACCCAGGCACCTAACTGTATTGGCGTGCCCAGGGGCTCTGGCCGGGATCAGGAAGTGGGACGAAACTGTCTCACTCTGTGGACCCAGGCACCTAACTGTATTGGCGTGCCCAGGGGCTCTGGCCGGGATCAGGAAGTGGGACGAATCTGTCTCACTCTGTGGACCCAGGCACCTAACTGTATTGGCGCTGCCCTGGGGCTCTGGCCGGGGAAGTGGAGCAGATCTAGCTCACTCAGTGGGTCCACAGACCTGGCTGCAATGGTGCTCTGTTTCTGGCTGGCCAGGGGCCT
Organism: Orientallactaga sibirica; assembly: GCA_036365145.1. Lineage (NCBI taxonomy): Eukaryota > Metazoa > Chordata > Mammalia > Rodentia > Dipodidae > Orientallactaga > Orientallactaga sibirica. The sequence continues at coordinate 56,614,350 of JAEOAD010000005.1, forward strand.
CAGGCAGGTCCAGCGGGACCTTTCAGGCAGTGGCGCCTGCCAAGAGCTTGGGAATCAGTGGTTTCCTTATATTGCTAATCCACCCCCACCTTCTGGAAGCATGCGGGAGCCAGCAAACCCTTTAAACAGGTCCCTTTAACCTTAAGTATTCTTCTCTTTTCTTCCCTGTGAAGTGAGGCGAGGTTAGGTAGCTGCCATCTTGACCGGAAGTCTGTGGAAGACTCCCATTGTCCCTTTCTAGACTCACAATTTACACACACACACACACACACACACACACACACACACACACACGTCTTCATATATTCAAGCTTAAATCCATGTTCTATACATACAGTAAAACACAAGGTATTTATCTTTCTGTAACTTATTTTATTTAGCATGATGATATCCAGTGCCTCCCATTTTCTTGAAAGTGTCATGAATTCATTTTTCTTTGTAGCTAAATAAATTTTCTTTACCCATTCATCTGTTGATGAGCATCTAGGCTGCTTCCAATTCTTAAGTAATGCAGAAATAAACATAGATGTATAAGTATCTCTGTGATAAGATTAAGTATTTATAGGTGGGTCATATGATAGGTCTATGCTGACTTCCATAGTGGCTACACAAGTTGCATCCCTACCAGCAGTGTGTAAGAGTTCCATATCCTCACAAGCATTTGGTTTCTTGATGATAGCCTTCAAGACTAGGGTCAGGTGGCATCTCAAGGTAGTTTAAATTTTCATTTCTCTAATAGCTAAGGGTGTTGAACATTTTTAAAAATATTTGTTGGCCATTTAAAGTTCTTCTCTTGAGAATTATCTATTCAGATCACTGGCTTATATATTGATTGGAAGATTTATTTTGTTGTTTAGTATTTGAAGTTCTTTATATATTCTAGATATTAATCCTCTGTCTAGTGTGTAGTTGATAAAGATATTTTCCCATTTTGTAGGCTGCCTCATGAATGGTGATTGTATGCAAAATCTTTTCAATTTTATGTAATCCCATTTGTCAACTCTTGGTATTATTTCCTGTGCTATGCGATCCTTTGCAGAAAGTTATTGCCTATGCTTATATCTTGAAGTATTTTTTCCTGTTTTACTCAAGCAGTTTCAAACTTTCATTAAATTAAGGTCTTTGTGCAAAGTGAGAGACACAGATCTACTTTTATTCTTCTCCATGTGGAAACCCAGGTTTCCCAGCACCAGTCTCTTTAACGAAAGATGTTGTAAAATTCAGCAGTGACTCCATCCTGTATTGAATTTTCCTTTATGGGAAGATTTTATTACCACTTCAATCCCTTTGCTTGGTAATATCTATGCTTAACTTGTTTATGTCTTCTTGATTTAATTTTGGCAAGTCATATGTCTTTCGGAATTTATCCATTTTTTCTAGAGTTTACAGTTTTTTGGAATATAAGTTTTCAAAGCATTCTCTAATGATTTTCTGGATTTCTTTAACATCTCCCTTTTTACCACTAATTATATTAATTTGAGCATTTTTCCTCCCATTTGGTTAGTGTGAATAAGTGTTCACTGATCTCATTTTTTTCAGACATACCAATTATTTATATAATTGTTACTTCATTCATGTGTTTGTTTGAGTACTTTGTGTGATTATTGACCCTTTTTCAAAATAGGACAATAAAATCTTTCTCTGGCATCTCAGTTATTATTATCTCTGGTTTATGTTCTCCATGAGTTTATGACATTGTAGAGATGTCATAGTGGCTAATTTTCTCATTTTTAAAATTTTTATTTATGGGCTGGAGAGATGGCTTAATGGTTAAGGCGCCTGCTTCCTAAGCCTAAGAATGCTGGTTCCAATCTCCAGCAGTTCCAATCTCCAGGTCCCACATTTAGCCAGATGCAGTGATGCAAGGGCACAATGCCACACTTGACCACAAGGGGGCGCATGCATCTCGATTTCGTTCACAGCAGCTGAGAGGCTGCTGTCTCGCCCATCTCTATCTGTCTTCCTCTCCCTCTCTCTCTGTCTCTCTCCAAAAAAAAATATTTATTTATTTGCAAGTAGAGAGAGAGAGATAGAAGAGAGGCAGACAGAGAGAGAATGGGCATGCCAGGGCCTCTAGCCATTGCAAACCGAGCTCCAGATGCATGTGCCCCTTGTGCATCTGGCTTACATGGGTCCTGGAGAATCGAACCAGGATCCTTTGGCTTCACAGGCAGACACCTTAACCGCTAAGCCATTTCTCCAGCCCTTCTCATTATTTTTTTATTTATGTATGTGTGTGCATGTTTCTTTGTTGGGCTTTATGTATCTATAAATGTGTCTTCCAAATTTTACTTTTCTCTTTCTCACTCTATCTGTGTTTGAAATTTTATGTATTTTCTTGGTGAGTTGTCTTCTCTTGGGTTATGTTTCCCATTATATTTTATGGGGAAGAATGCTGTGAAATGGCAGACACAAAGATTTAATAGCAGTCCTAGTGTTAACTTGCAGTAGAAGACACTTGAGAATAAACTTCATTCCTGTCTTCAGAATAAGTCCAGAGAGAGTGGCACTCCACTATAGCTGCTAAGTTCTTTCTTCTTGGCCAGAACTTAGCTGTTTCCCCCTCTCATGTTCCACAGTTGTTACCTAAGGATACTTGTTCCTACAGGAGATACTACATCATATTCAATAAATTTGTGATGTTCACATGGTGTTGCTCACCTATGTACTGGTGGAGGTAATGTGTTTCATACATCTACCAGGCTAGTCACTCCAGGGGTCTCTGGAAGAATCCTCATAACTTTTGTTATGCTATTTTTAACTGTTCTTTTAAAGAAATGTCCCCAGCCATACTGTGTTATTCATTTTGATATTAATGCCTACCACCACAAATCTATATTTAAGAAATACAAAGGTATGCAACCTAGTCCTTGCCTGAAGTTTCTACTCTAGTAATAAATAAATAATTTTTTTCATTTTATTCTATTTCTTCTATAGCCCATTTTAACTTTTGTTCTAAACCACTTTCTGAGTTAGGTACATTAGAGGCACCAATCATCTCTTTGTGTTACAGCTCTTGGTTAACGATATTATTTTACGATTCTCCAAAATCTTTCATATGTTATAATCTGAATATTAAGTCTATTTCCTAATGATTTCCTAGACATTGATTTGTGAAAATTAATGAAATGCATATAAAAAGATTGAAAAGTAGCACATAATCTATAAAGGCTAAGTACTATTTATTATTCATGCTTTCTGTTCATTATAGATATACACAAATGATATTGACATTTGTCCTCATTGTCTAGCAGTGTAACAAGAGTCACTGGCTGGCTGATGACTGATCATTATGACAGAATGTTGTAATTAGATTGGGGGTGTTGAAATGACAAATATAAATAGCTCCCAGAAAAAAGAGATGGTAAGAATACATTATCACTTTTCTAGATATCACTGGTAGAAAAACAAATATGACAGATAAGAAAAAAATGTGGTAAAGGAGGGGAGATGGAGTTGAGCATGTGGCATACAATCACAAGTATAAATATGGGGCATATACAGTTCTAAGAAGCATAAGAGAAACTGGTAGCACTAAACATCTTGGTGCAACACAAGAATTTGGATAATCTGTAGTCCAGCTTTCTGTCAGCATGTGCACACTCACATCTACATGCTCCATCATGAACACTGGCCATAAGGGAAGACTAAATAGTAAAGGGTATACAGGAAGGCAGTTAGAGTAAATATAGTTTCTCAAGGATAGACTCATCTAGTTTCATATTCTTTGCTTGGATCAGACTCTCCCCTCCTTTCTCCTTCTGTACCATGCTATTATACTTTCCTATAGCCAAAGATAGAATTGCATAAAGTAGGCTTGATTAAAATATGACTACTATGGCACTCAAAACTGGCAGCCTTATGATACATATATTTATACCCAAATAATGTTTGTGACCAATGACAAAACAGCCGATAAAATATTTATGTTTCAAAATTCTACTTCTAACAATAAATCCTAAAATAATAAATTAGATCTCTTAACAAAGATTCATGTAATTATTCACAACTATGGTCTTTATAATTAAGAATGTTAAAAAAAACTAAGCATCAAAATTTGGATTTTGGTAATATAAACAATTTACACAACCACAGAAATTCAGATTTGAAAAGAATAATAACAGGAAAACCTCATAAATAGTGTTCAATTTAATTTTATAAGTAGGTACAAAAGAAATGTGTATTTATGGATGAATATAACAAAATAACTACTGAGTTAAGATTGTGTTTTTTTAGTTTGTTGTTTTTTGTTTACTTGGTTTTTGAGATGGTCTTGCTGTGTAGCCCAGGCTGCCTTGGAACTCCTATCCTCCTGCCTCCACAACCCAAGAGCTGGTCTTACAGGCATGTGCCACTGTGTCCTACTTGACGTTTTAAAAATTCTAAGCCACGGGCTGGAGAGATGGCTTAGCAGTTAAGGTGTTTGCCTGCAAAGCCAAAGGATCCTTGCTCAATTCTCCAGGACCCACGTAAGCCAGATACATAAGCGGGTGCATGCATCTGGAGCTTGTTTGCAGTGGCTGGATGCCCTGGCACGCCCATTCTCTCTCTCTCTCTCTCTCTCTCTCTCTCTCTCTCTCTCTCTCTCTCTCTCTTCTTTCTCTCTCTCTCAAATAAATGAAATTAAATTGAACAAAAAAAAATTCTATGCCACAAAACAACTAGAAAGCATGAAATTTTTCCTTTCTCTCACTGAAAACAACTACAATTTGTATGTTGGACTTCTCAAAGACTGTGATGGTGAAGTATTCATTTTGCAGGGCTGTGAGCAGAAAATCCTAGTGCAAGAGCAAAATCACATCACTTAATCTCAGAGCTCACCAATCAGGGAAGGAGGGATGTCTGAAGAACTGACTGCAGAAGGATGTCTGCAGAAAAGAGGGTTTATAGGGCTTAAGAACTGTGAACAGGAACTCTGCATTCCCTCTCAGCATCCCATAGACCAATCCCTAGTATGGAAAACCCAGTGTCTGGCTTGATACAGAAGGAGCAGAGCCTGCCACCTTGGATGGCCCAGGTAGGAGCCATACTGACTAGGGAAGATGGAAAAGCAAAAGATACTGTTTGATGCCCAAAGAGGAAGGGGTCCACACAATGCCTGAGACTTAATTTCCTCTTGAAACCCAACTTGATGGGATCAGTAACAGAAATGTGTCATTTTATACAACTGAACATTGTAGAATAAAATGTAAGTGCAGACCTGACATAGCCAGATTCTGAGATATTCATATACATGTAAACATAATTACCTAAATATTTGTTATGTACAGATACATAATAAATACACAGTATGTTAATACTATATATACATATGTTATATATATATATTAATACATATATGTTATATATATATACATATGTTATATATATATATATATATATATATATATATATATATATATATAACATGACTAATAATATACATAGAATAGTATACTTAAATTACACATAACTCATATATTAAAATTATGTACATCCAGCACAGTTATCTCTGGATGATATTTTTCTAGAAAAATCCAAAATCCAAATTACTTCTTCATTTCTTTCCATAATTTTTCACATCATATATTACATTCCTAATACATAAATTTTGACAAAATGTCTATATCTAGCTTTATTCATAAATTTTTCTTAAATTTGCAAGTATTGGTTTTTCCAACAAGTTATTATCTTACTAATTTGTGTTCTTGACTTAAAAAAAAAACCTTAATTGCAAATGTAGCCATAAGCTGTAGTGTCAAAGAAACAGATTCTTAGTTTTTACACATCTATATCCAGCTGCAATACAAAATGATAACTTTAATACATTTTACAAATTCCTCTCCCTGTCTATGGATGTGTTAGCGTTTATAACTTTATTCTGAATCTGTCTACTTCTCATTAGTAATACAGCTATCATGAATCTAGGCAGCAGCATCTCTAATAGTTCTTACAATAAACTCTTGTATTTAATTCCTAGTGTTTATGGCCTGTTCACACAAAAGCCTGAATCATTGCCTTTAAACTTTAGTCAGACAAGGAATATTCCCTGTTTGAGCCAAAGTTGCTGTCATGGCCTCCCAGGATGGATGGAATCGGGTATCAGCTGCCCCTTTGACCTCAATTCCTGCATATCTTTTCCTTACTCTGCCCTGGCCACAAAAGGTTCCTCATTATTTCCATACAGGTCAAGTGCCCTCTGACTTTTGCACATATTGTGCTTTCTTCTAGAGTATTCATCCTTAGTTACCCACTGGCTTCTCTCTTTGACTTCAGTTAGGTCTCTGCTCAAATATGGCCTCATCAGAAGGACCTTTCTGATCATTGTACCTGATGCAGCATCTTTTCCAATCTTAGCTTCTCTAAGCTGCTTGAATTTTCCTCCTAGTATTTATATTGCATGCTGTACATTCCTTTATTTCTTTTAGCTTCCATTGACTGCCTCTTCACAATAGCTTTTAAGTTCCTAAAAGTTTTGTCAGTTTTCTTGGAACATGGTAGGTACACAAGTGTTTGAATAAAACAATTATAGATTATACTGGAAACAGTCATGCCACTTGCTACTCTAATATTATTTATATTTTAATCAAAGTGCTTTTTTCTCAGGTACTTTAATCATTTGCTTACAAATTAAAATACTACCTTTCTCACTAGACATTATGAATATTATAGTCAACAGAAGCTCCCAACAAACTTCTCTTAGTTCCATCGTCTTTTTCAAAATTTAGTTGAAGGTTTTTTTAATTTCTTTATGAAAGTAAGGTTCTTTTTTTATTTTATTTATTTTTGGAGAGAGACACAGAGAGAGACAGACAGAGAGGAAGAGGGAGACAGATAGAGATGGGCACGCAAGCAGTCTCTCAGCTGCTGTGAACGAAATCCTGATGTGTGGCCCCCTTGTGGTCAAGTGCAGCATTGTGCCCTTGTGTCACTTTTGCATCTGGCTAAATAAACGTGGGACCTGGAGATTGGAACCGGGTTCTTAGGCTTAGGAGGCAGGCACCTTAACTGCTAAGCCATCCCGAAAGTAGGGTTCTTAACTACACTTAGCCTCATTGTTGAATAAACATTTCAGGACTCTTTTCCATCAGTTACTTCTACTTTGGATTATTTTATCTTTTCAGACAATTTTTATGGTTAAATGAGTGTTTAATAATCAATATGTGGAACAATCAACTACAAATCAATACTTGTTGTATTCTGCCATGCTTGTCCTTGGGGCTTCAATGGCAAATGGAACAGACAATGGCTCCTGTACTCATAGGGTATATCATAGGTATATCACATGTCGAGTGTATACACTCTATATCACACGATCATCTCTCTCCTCTACCTCAAATTATCTATGAATTAATGCAAATATGCACATTTATAAGTAGTCAGTAAAATGTAGCTGAAAATAATGAGATATAATTTTTTCCCATCAGATTGGAAAACACTATTTTTATAATAATTCAAAGGGTGCTTCCTATCTTGCTGTGGGAGGACACATTGGAAAACTTTGCGGATACTAATTTGAAAATATGTTTGAAATTTTTGAGAGTACACAATACCTATTCAAAGATGCAAGACACTGTTGTTGGCAAACACACACACATGGAAGCTAAAAAAATATAAAGTGCCCCAAATCTGTGAGTATTGATTAAGTCATGGTATTTTGGTACCCTTAATTACAATGCAAATGTTAAAAGGAATGCACCTGATCCATATACATGTAAGTAAAAGTGTAACTGCATGTAGTGGGTTGATGATGTAGCAGCTGTGGAGTGGGTTTAGAGAGAGGAAGAGGAAGCTATTTGATTAGGAGAAGGCTTCAGCTGAGTTTGTAATATTTGGTACCTTCATCTGGGTCATGGTTATGGAAACATTATTTCATTTTTCTCATATTTTGATGTATCTGAAATATGTATTTTAATAAGTAGATATATAAACCCAAGCATATACAAAATAATAAAGGCACATGAGTAGATGGGAATCACAGCTAAGTACAAGTGTGAAAACAAATGACTCTGAAAAAGCAAAAACTGAGAGGAGAAAGGATGACAGGTATACATATAAGTACACACACATATAAATACAGTTATTAGAGCCTTAAGAATACACACACATCTGTCATAATTATTTAGGGGCTGTAAAACAACAGATTCTGGGTGACAATTTCAAAATATGAAAGTTTCCATCACTGTTGAAATCCATCCTCTCTTGCATTTTCTGCATACTCACACACCAATCCTCTTTATACTGGAAGGTTAACACAGTGTTCTAGCCAAATAAGTCAGATTTGACACCAGTAACTTCTTCAGGCAGCTGGGTGGAATCTCTGTTCTACACAAAAAACAAACTCACTGGCTCACAAAGAGGCTTGGCCTAGGAATGTCAGGTTAGTTTTAGGCATGTCTGTCCATTTGTTCATTCAATCAATCACTTCTTGTCTACTCAGTCATTTGTTTAAGCACTGGACAGAATATTTGAGATCCTACTTGTTTTAGACTCTGAGAAAGCAAGCACAGCTCTTCTCTCAGGTAGCTCAGAGGCTACTGAAGCAAACATAAATCCAATAATTGCATAAATATAAAATAGCTATAGCAGGTACTATAAGAAGAGCATTGGCCCTGATGGAAAGATCAGAAAACACATTTACAAGTGATAACTGACGAGGGATTTAAAGGAAAATAGGAACAACTGAAAAATAGGCAGGAAGCAAGTAAGGCTGGCTATACCAGCAGTTAGAGCTGCATGCCTTCCTCCAGCAGGGAAAAAAAGAATAGCACAGCTGGAGTGCAGGGAACAGAGGGAGGCAGCATGCATGGTGGGCTTTATCCATCAAGGAAGATTCAGAGGGGCCTGGAGGCTGTCAGGAGGACTTCAGTCTGATCAGTTCAGTTGGGAGTCACAAATTGCCTTAAAAATCTTTGCACTGGGGATAATATGATTATATTTGCATGTTTGCCTGGCTGGAGTATAGAGGGGAGGGAACAACAGAGAGAGAGTGTCAGTCAGTTTTTGAGGGCTGACCTTGTTAATTTGAAGCATTTTCCTTGTATATAAATCTCAAACATGTTTTGTTTTTAGATTTTATATATTTATTTGGTGTGTGTGTATGAGAGAGTGCAAGCATGTGCCTTCTATGAGACCTTCTTAGAGGTCAGAGGACAATATTCTGGTTGGTCTTTGCCTTCCAACTCATTTGAGGCAAGGGCTGTTGTTCACTGCTATTTTCTCCATGCTAGCTGGTCCATGAGCTTCTGAGAAATTCTTCTGTCTCTGTCTCCCTTCTTGCTGTAGATGCCCCGGAATTACAGAAGTCCACCACAGCTACTAGCTTTTACATGGGGCCCGGGGATACCAACTTAGGTATTCATATTTGCAAGTGCTTTAACAACTGAGTCATCTCCCCAGCTCTCAAATGTGGTTTTTAGTGAAAGTGTATCACTTTTGAGGGCTGTTGCAACATTGAATGGTGATACTGGGTCATGGTTATGATGAGAGAGCACAGCAGATCTGGGGAGGACATGTGACATATTACAGTGTAGTTTCTTACAGAAACTACAACATTACCAAAAAGTTGTGGACTAACTATGAGTGCTATTCTCACTGCTTACCAGAGAACTTTCTCCATGGAGATGCTGATAGACACTGAGGAGACTCAAAACTCATCAAAGCAGAAAATAAGAGGCTGCCGGGAACTCTGTGGTAAAGAAAGACCTCTAACATACCTTCTAAAGCTCGGGGAACATGGCAGAAGGGTGGTGGAATGAATGTAATAGCCGCAGGGTAGGAATGTCTGTGAGGCATTGTCCTCCCAACAGGGAGTGACTGGTGCACACATAACCCCATGGTGATACTCCTTCTGAGGAGAGCCCTCAGGGGAATGTACGCAGGAAGAGAGAGAGGAAAAAAGAGGATAACCACACAGGCTACAAATTTACAGTATGTTCATGTATTAAAGCTCACAATAAGAAATTAAAAAAGAAAATAAAAAGGCCTATATTCTCCACAATACTAGCATGACCTACCAGCCATTTGTGGAAAGGAAACTACTTTGTATAATTACTTAATCTAGAACTCAACTTCTTTTATATGTAGATATGAAGAATTTTGCATGATTATTTATGTACATGGCTATTTATTTACAGAAGGAGGATTATGCTTTCATTTTTGTTCAGAACAAGCATTCATTACATGTCACCTTAGTCATGGTGTTGAAGTTGCCAATCCACTGTGGCATACATGTCCATTTAATGCTGATGTGCACATAAGCAAATGCTTTCCTATGACTTCTAGTATAAACAAACCCAATCATTTTTATATGGAAATAATTTATTACAAGTTACTTTCTTTTATTTCTTCTTTGTATTCTAGTTAGGGCATTATGCTGAAATTATATTAGTCATAGACTATCACTTCACTATGATAGACAGATGTTAAAAAGTTTGTTTGATAAGATAGGAGGTGGAGCTGAGGAGATGACTCAGCAGTTTAAGGTGCTTGTTTATAAAGCCTGCCAGCCTGGGTTCAATTCCCCAGCACCCACATAAAGACACAAAAATTGTCACATGTGTTTTGTGTTCATTTGAAGTGGAAATTAACCATGGCATTCCCCTAAACACATGTAAATAATGCTGTTTCATCAGTCCTAGACATAAGAAGTAAATGGAGATAGGGAATATGGAGGGTTAGAAAAAAGTCAAGGAGAAGCAAACACTGCTTACACTTCCCTAACCAAGAAAATGAGAACAATCTGCTCCAGCTTCAAGATCCTCTCACAGTCTGGACAGAGTTTCAACAGCTGTGAAAACATCTTCCATAAAATGCTGTATTTCATTATATTATGAATATCTAATTTGTCAATATTTGTATATCGAGTTTGTAGAATTCTGGTGTGTGTGAATGCTGCCTGTGTGCTGTCTTTCCTCAGAATAATTTATGGGTTAGAAATGTTTTCATGTAGTAGAAATTGCTGAAGCAGTAAGATTATAATTAGTCTGAAAATACATGCTCAGCTATAACATGCAATGAGATATAATATAATTTAACCAGGGCATCCCTTAGGATTGGCTATGGCTGCTTTCCAATCTTCTAGGGCTCCTTGGTTTCTGTGCATTAATAATAATAGAATGAAGAATAGTTATTCTAATTATTGGAGTGCTACTATGTGCTAGGAAGAGTGCCTCTTTAAATATGATAACTCTTTTTTTTTTTATTTTTGGAGTCAGAGAGAGAGCGAGAGAGAGAGAATGGGCATGCCAGCAGCCTCTCAGCCATTGTGAATGAACTCCAGATGCGTGTGCCCCCTTGTGGTAAGTGCGGGATTTCGTCCTTGCGTCACTTTTGCATTTGGCTAAACATGGGACTGAAGAATCCAATGGGCATTCTTATGCTTAGCAGGTAGGCACCTTAACCGCTCCAGCCCACTAACTCATTTTTTATCACTACGAGCCTATAGACATAGATAATATTGCTACCATATCCAGTTTTCAGATGCAGAAATGGGCTCAAAGACTTGAAATGACATGTGTAAAACATAGTGAGAGGGAGTCAGGCAGTTAGGGTGACCCTAGGCAGCATGGTCTGCACTTGCTAGAAATCAATGAACCATCTGACTTCTTATTTCTTACCTGGTTGCCTAGACCTGTTTTTCCACAAACAACCTGGGCCCCTCCTGGGAGGGAGGTCTTTCATAGAATTTACATCTAGCCCTAACATTGTGATTGGTCAAAGTTTAGCCCCCAGAATTTGGCATCATGTCTAGCCTCTTCCTGAGATATCCCCTAGCCCAAAGCAATCAGGTGTCCCTCAGGTGAGCTGAGCCAGAAGGTAAGGCCCACCACCATAAGGTTGTAAATACTTTTGTAAAGAGAGAACAAGCTCTCTAAGCTGGCTGACCATTTGGGAACCTCCATCTGCTGGTGAGTTTCCTCTCAGCTTTGCCCAGCCCAGCTGAGGAGAGGGGAGGTCCTCCTAGCCCTTATTCTCTAAATGGGCACTTTACTCCCTCCAGCTCCCTACATGGCAGAAGCTCTTTGAACTTTCTTCTCTCTTTTCTTTCCATAGTTTTCCCAGGCCCTCCACGTGGGATCTCTAGCCATGTGGGTGTCTTTCCTTGGCTCTGTACTTCCCTCAATAAATATAATAGTTTAATATTTATCCTTCTCAGTCTTTTTTATCTAATTCTTTGATTAAAAGTAGACACAAACCTAGGGTTAATCACCCCATTAAAATAAAAGAAAAAAGTAAAGGCAGGATGTGAACATAGGTTTTCCTAATTTGAGAACCTGAGTTATTTCTTTCTGTGATGTACTAATTTCACAGTTATGGATTCATTAATGATATAATTTATGAAAAAATACAGACAAATGTAAAAGACATCTTAATTATTTTCTGTAACTCCTTTGCTTACAATAATTTTCTGGACCTGAATTTCTCCAATGAGCTAATGTTACATACATTCTCAATTACTTCACTCCAAGGCACAATCCTGGAACTTTTCATTACCATTAATTATAACTCCCAACAGTTTCATTTGGAGATATTTTGCCCTTCAGGCTTTACTTACTGTCTCTATCACTGACATCTGTGATTCTTTGACCTTCTCAATCTACTCAGTCCGTTGAGCCTCACACTTTTTCACTATCCCCCATCCTTCTCACTTTAAAACATGGGACATCCTCACTGGGTGATAGGATTTGAAGATAACATGAAAATTAAATGTTGCAGAAGTCAAATGAATATGGTAAGAATTGCTCCAGAGAAGACTAATTCAGACATTCTCAGAGTTACATAGGATAAATAAGATTTTGGAATTATTCTCTGTATCACAAATGCCACAGCTGAAGACATGGGATTTCAGGCCAGATTCTAAAGGACTCGGAGCTGCTGGGTGACCAAGTCCAGTCTCTGAACTATCATGTAGCTCTAAAGTGTGTGACAGGGTCCAGTAAGGTGAGCTTTCCTTCTCACACTGTAACTTTGATCCAATGAATAGCCGAAATATTATACTGAAAAGACTTCTGAGAATGCATTCTCAGGGACACTCTCAGGAGATTCTACTCTTATGAAAGAGCCACAATTTTCAGCACTTTGAAACAAACATAAAGCCCCCAAATGTGCTTTCCACTGGGAGATAGCCTAGGTAATTCCTCTTAAACACAGAGTCAATTAGCCTCCCTGTTTAGCCACAGCAAATGTTTAGTTCAGAAAAATGTATTGCTGTTGACTCATGGTCATGAGCAGCCAGTTGCACTCATCATCAATGGATAGACATCCAAAGATAGCCAAGGAAAGAACCATGTGCTCTAGGGCTGTCCCTCCCTCAGATGATGGATTGTCAAAGTTAACATCTGGATTCAGCTTTCATTTAGCAAAAGCTTTCTTGAGTATTTTTGTGTAAGCCACCAAATCGGAGGTTATGAATATTAGTGTAGATGACATTTTCAGATAAACTAAGATTCTGTAAGATTAATTCATGTACTGCCTACCTAAGTGTGACTGTATTGGTGATGTATAGGAAGGCACTGGGAGTGGGTGTGTGCTGAAAATGACTTCTAAATTCTTCAAAGTTCACCTCAGCACAGCATCACCACTTCCCCTGCCAGGGCTAGTGATGGAATGCTGGGTGTGAGGGACCAGAGTTCCTATAATGTATGATAAGTAGTTCCTATAATGTATGATAAGTTCTGTGTTTTAAGGAAAACCATTTTAAGGAAAATCATTTCTTGATATTCCACATTACATTAGATTTCCACCCACCACAGAATACTTTTATTGTTCCTATTGTCAAGTAGCACACAATGAATTTTCTGACTTCTACTGCTAAAATGTCCTTATCATAATACAGTGGATTTGAATGTCCCAAGAGGAAACAAGCACTACAGAAACAACTGCATATATCTACAAGAAAGCCATCATTCAGCATATAAAATGCCCCACTATAGATAAATGACTAACTGACTGATCAAACTGGGCCAGTTAAGATCTTCTGGGGCTGGAGAAATGGCTCAATGTTTAAGGTACTTGGCTGTAAAGCCTAATGACATGGGTTTGATTCCCCAGTACCCACGTAAAGCCAGATGCACAGTGGTGTATGCATCTAGAGTTTGTTTCCGTGGCTAGAGGCCCTAGCACCCCACATTCTCTCTCCCTCTCTCTCTGCTTATAAATAAATTTAAAAAAATTTAAAAAGAAGATCTTCTGGATGCACCCCTCTTTGTCTCCTGCTTTTTCTCTTTCCCCCAAACATGGGGCCATGGCAGACTCCTCTCAGCATTTAACTTTAAGGTCACTATTGTCCTTATAAAGGGAATAGGTAAGCAACTCATGGACAATTAAAAAGAGGTCTACACTTCTATTTAGTCTTCCAGTGACTTATCCCAACACTAATACTTAACCCTCGTTCAGCAACTAGATTTCTTTCTTTCTTTCTGTGTGTCTCATTTCTTTCTCTCCCCTCCTCTATCCTTCACTCCCTCTTACTTCCTCTTTCTATTTTGCTCTTTTTAATTACATGAGCAAAACATGGATACATTTTTATGGTTTACAAAATTGGATTAGCAACAATTAACATCTGGCATGACCATGTGTTGATAGAGATTTGTAGCAATAAAGCTTCTTACAAACTACTGGCAGGTATACAACCACATTAGGGTATAGATTTAATCACCACTGAGGAAAGCAGACATGTGGACATCCTACAACCTCTCATAGGTATAGAAACCTAAGGAGGTTCACACAGGTATGTACATACATACATACATATATACACATGCTTAGATAGATGCATAGACAGATAGAAGTATTTGAGCATATGTGTCTTTTATATTATGCAGCCACATGCAAATTATCATTTACTATGTTTTAGCTGCATGAATATAAATCTCTCTTTACAATAATATATTTTTCTGGATTTTAAGCATTTTCCCCCAGGCAGAGTACAACCTGATGGCTAGAACATAGCCTTTGGAACAAACTGTCTGGCTTCAAATCTCAGAGGCAATATTCAACATTTTCCTGGAGTAAGTTATTGAAGTTTTCTAGGTTTTAGGTGTCTCAACTATGAAACAGATACCAGCTTCTTAGGATTATGAATGTTAGATCAGGAAATTCATGTAATGCATTCAGTGCGATTGGCATTTTTAGGGAGACCTCAATAAATGCTACCATTATTTACAGCTGTAGTCTATGCCTTACAGGAAAGGATCCATCCACTGGCACCCTTAGACCAAGTCCAACTCATCAACACTCTACAGAAGAATCATGACATCCTTTTCTACCTTTGCTAATTGGTCTATGTTTTGTAAATCAATCAGTTCTTTTTCAAAACACTTGTGGCAATATCCACCTGTCTAGTTTCTGTACATGAAATTCTACTTGTTCATATCCCATGCATTTTCTTCGTATAAGAGAAGTTCACCTCACTCACAGCTATCTGTTCCTGCCAACATGGCAACTAAGGAAATACAGCTATGTGTTTATATGTCACCATTCTCTCTTTAAATTCAGCCTTGGGGCATGGCCAGCCTTCTTATCACTCCACAATCATTCTAATAATAGTTTTTGTTAGGTTTCAAGAAATTTATTTTTTATAGTTATCAGAATTAACTCCAAATTCATTGTATCAACTATGTACATTTTATACTTGCAATTAGCAATTTAAAATATCTATATAATCTATCTAAGACAGGAAAACAAGATGATAACTATTTGGGGGGAGGAAGGAGGCCAGTAGAAGGGAGGAAGGACAAGACTGGGTAATGGGGGTGTATGAATAAAGTACAATGACATATGTGTGACCAGATACATAATAAGAATAAGCTTAAGGAAAGAAGGGTTTATTTCTGTTTACAGTTCCTAGGATATTGTCCATCATGAAAGGGAGGGCATTGCAACAGGAACAGGAGGTAGCTGTTCAAGTGCATCCACAGTCAAGAAGCAGAGTGAGGGTTACAGAAATGACTCAGCAGTTAAATGCACTTTCACTTCTATGCAAGCATGAGAGCCTGAGGGACCTGAGAGATCACCGGAGTTCAAACCTCTAGAAACCACATAAATAGCTGGGCACATCCCCACATGTCTATAACCCTAGAACTGTAGGGCGCACAGACTAAAGAATCACTGGGACTTTTGAACTGCAAGCTCCAGAATCAGTAAGAGGCTCTATCTCAAGGAAAAGCAGGCAGGTGAATGTTGAAAGAGGACACACAATGTTCTCCTGTAGCTGCTGCAGGCAAGCTCACAGGGCCTTGTACCAGCACATATGTGCATACACACGTGCACACACACACACACACACACACACACACACACACACACGCCCATACCACCCATACTATGCACACACACAAAAGCAGAGCCAAAAAGTGAGGGCACTAAAACCTCAAGGCCAGTCCCTAATGATCCACTTCTTCCAGTGAGGCTCTACTTTCTAAGTTTCACCATCTTCCCAAATAACACCACCAGCTAGGAACTAAGTGTTCATACACAGGGGCCTATGGAAGGCCATTTCACATGCAACAACAACATGTATGAAAATGTCCTAACAAAATCCATTACTATAAGATATCTGATATCCTTGCGCTTTGATCACTTTGGAGCTTCCAGTTGTATTTTTCCCTCAGCTGGGCCTGGGCAGAGCCAGCCCAGGCCCAGCCAGGAGGGGCTTAGTGTAGGCCCTAGCTCAGGCCCAGTCAGGAGAGCCCTAGCCCTTACTCTCTGCGTGGGTTCTTTATCTCCTCCAGCTTCCCTCATGGCAGGAGCTCCTTGAACTTTCTTTTCTCTTTTCTTCCCCAGATCAGTATCTGGTCACGTGGACCCCTAGTCTACACATGACCCACGTGGGCTCCACGTGGTGCACTTCTCCCCACTTTATCTCCCCTTATCTCCCAGCCTTCCCCTTTCTGTGCTCTTTTGTTAAATCTGAACAAAATGTGGCATTTCAAAAAAAAAAAAAAAGATATCTTGTCTTTATTTTTTGTTTAATATAAAGTTTGGTATCTAATTCCTCAGTACATATGAGAGATATGCAGAATGAAAGTTATGAGGTTTCCCAAGCCTGAATTCAAATCCTAATTCTGCCACAGGCTAGCTGTGTACCTATAGCAAGTCTATTAGTTTTCTGTATTTACATTATAAATTACAGCCAATTATTGACTTAACACAGTAGCCCACAGTTCTACAAGTCTGGATGTGGAGATGGGTTCTCTGTTTAGGGCTGAATCTAAGTTGTAGCAGAGCTCACTGCTGGCTTTATGTGAAAGTTTAAGTCTCTTTTAATGTTTTTAAAATATTTTATTTTTATTTTATTTATTTATTAGAGAGACAGAGAGAGAGAGAGAGATAATGGGCATGATAGGACCTCTAGCCATTGCAAGAGAATTCCAAATGCATGTGCCACCTGTGCATCTGGCTTGCGTGGGTTCTGAGGAATCAAACCTGAGTCCTTAGGCCTCACAGACAAGCACCTTAACCATTAAGGCATCTCTCCAGACCTTAAGTCTCTTTTTACCACACATGATTGTTGGCTGAATGTGGTTTAATGCAATTGTCAGTTGAGGCCCTATTTTCTCGCTCCTGTTATCTGGGCCACTCATTGCCTAGAGGGTGTCCATAGCACCCAACCATGTATATGACTCTCCATGTTAAAAGTCAGTCTGAGATATCTGTCATGTCAGATCGTTCTCATGCTTCAAATTTATGGTTTTCACTCTGGTTCCTCTGGTCCCAAATTGAAAAGGCTCATGTGATTGGGTCAGGCCTACCTGGATAATCTTGTTCCTTTTGGGGTCAAATTTGGGTTTTTAATTATATCTGCAAAATCCCTGCACTATGGTATCCAGATCCATGCTTGGTTATTTAGAAGATGGAGCATAAACTCCAGGGAATAGGAAATCTTGAGGTGGGGCGCATCTTTGAAGCTTCCACTCATCATCAGCCTCAGCTATGAGGGAGACAGTGGTGCTTAGTACAGCAGAGAAGCTGGATGGACACAAGAAGGCCACAAAGGATCCCAGTACCGAGATGCTTAGGAGAAGACAACCCTTTTCATTATCTTTTTCTTTCTGGATTTATTGAGGTGCACTCTCAGTACACAAGCAACTGCAAGTAACTGTTGTGTACAATTTGATGGGTTTGAAATATGTTTATATTTATGTTACCGTACCACAGTCTAGGCAACCAATATATCCATCACCTACAAAAGTCACTTGGTTTTCTTTTCCAGCAATTCCTGTCTCATTAACAAATGCATAATTACATTATACTTTACATACACTGTAGGTACCATTTGTACACCATATAGTTTCTTTGTCTTGTATACTCATTTCTGCTCATTAGAAAACTCTCCATCTCCCCCCACCCAGAATTCTGTTGCCTACTTCTATACCTTTGACTATTTTAGCTACCTTATATAAAAAGAATATGAAGGATTTGTCCTTTAGTAAATGACTTATTTTATTTAGAATATTTTTTCCAGAAGCATCTATACTGTTGAAAAACAGAATGTATGAATGTATGTATGTGTATATATATATATAAGTTGATTGGATAAATCCTATCCTATGTGTATACCATATTTTCTTTGCTCATTTATCTGTTGATGTATACTTGACTTGTTTCTATATTTTGGCTGTTGTGAATAATGCATGATGACTATGAAAATATAAATAGTTCCTTCAAGTTCCTGGTTTCAATCCTTCAGTATACATACCCAGAAACAGGCTTGAAGGATCATATGGTAGTCCTACTTTAAGTTTTTTAGGAACCTCTATCTTGTTGTGCCATTTTCCATTATCACCAAAAGTGTAGAAGTGTTCAGGTTCCTCTACCAGTACTTGTTCTCTTTAAAAAAAAAAATAATAATAACAACCAGGGCTAGAGAGATGAATCGGTGCTTTCTTACAAAACCTGACTGCCTGGGTTCAATTCCCTAACACCCATGTAAAGCCAGATATATAAAGTGGTACATGCATCTGGAGTTCTTTTGCAGTGGCAAGAAGCCCTGGTGCACCTCTCTCTCTCTCTCCTCTCCTCTCCACCTGCAAATAAATAAATAAAATACATTAAAATTTTAAAAATAACAGCCATCCCAACAGACATGAGATTATACCTAATAGTGGCTTTGATGGTATTTCCATTGGAACCAGTGATGTTCCATCTTTCCATATACCTCTTGATCAGTTGTACATCTTTTTTCTTTTTTAAGAAATGGGTATTGGGCTGGAGAGATGGCTCAGTGATTAAGGTGCCTGCTTGCTAAGCCTAAGAATGCTGGTTCCAATCTCCAGTGGTTCCAATCTCCAGGTCCCACGTTTAGCCAGATGCAAAGTGACACAAGGGCGCAATGCTGCACTTGCCCACAAGGGGGCGCACACATCTGGATTTTGTTCACAGCAGCTGAGAGACTGCTGGCGCGCCCATCTCTATCGGTCTCCCTCTCCCTCTCTGTCTGTCTCTCTCTGTGTCTCTCTCCAAAAATAAATAAAATAATTTAAAAAAAAAGAAATGGGTATTTAGGTCCTTTGCCTATTTTTGTAAGGCAAGCCCAAAAGACTGGCCTTTATTATGAGAGACAGAGAACAAGAGAAAGAGAATTGTTGCATCAGGGCCTCCAGCAACCCTAAATTGAACCCCAGATGTGAGTATCATCTTGTTTACCAGGCTTGCTTGTGATCTGGGGAGTCAATCATGGGTCCTTAGGCTTTTCAGCAAATGACTTAACTGGTAAGTCATATCTCCAGCCTGTCTGCCTATTTTGTTAATTGGAGGATTTGAGATTTTGTGTTTGAGTTATAGAAATGCCTTACATATTTTGTAAATTAACCTATTTTCAGATCCATGGTTAGTAATATTGTCTCGCATGCTGTGTTGATTTTTCACTGTACCCCTTTGTTCTGCAAAAGTTTTGCAGTTCTGAGAAGTCTTGAAGTTCTGATACAGTTCCACTTATCAATTTTTGTGTTTGTTGCCTGTGCTTTTGTATCATAGCCAAGAAATTACTGCCAAGATTAATTGTTTCTCCCTCTATTTTCTTTGAGTGGTTTGAGGGATTCACATCTTATGTTCAACTCTTTCTCTATTTTGAATTAATTTTTTTGTGTAGCCAATAGGATGGGAAGACAAGATTTCCCAAAGCCACTTCTTGAAGAGATTGTTCTCTCACCATCATGTATTCTTGGTACCTTTGTTGTGTATCAGTTGATCATATATGTTAATTTTTAAAATATACATATTTTATTTATTTATTTGAGAGAGAGAGAGAGAGAGAGAGAGAGAGAGAGAATGGGTGCACAAGGCCTCCAGCTACTGCAAACGAGTTCCAGATGCACGCGCCCCCTGGTGAATCTGGCTTACATGGGTCCTGGGGAATTGAACTGGGATCCTTTGGCTTTACAAGCAAATTCCTTAACTGCTAAACCATCTCTCCAGCCCGTATATATGTTAATTTATGAACTCTATTCATTGGTCTATATGCGTGTTTTTATACTATCTTCATACAGCTTTGTTTAATGTAAATTTGTAATATATATTTTAAATTGTATTTATTTATTTGCAAGCAGAGAGAGAGAAGAGAGACAGACAGAGAAGGAATGGGCACATCAGGGCCTATAGCCACTGCAAACAAATTCCACACGCACGTGCCCCCTTGCACATCTGGCTTATGTGGGAACCGAACCTGGGTCCTTTGGCTTCACAGGCAAACACCTTAACTGCTAAGCCATCTCTCCAGTCCATGTAATATATTTTAAAATTAAGAAATGTGATACTTCCAACTATTTTTTCTTTCAAAGTTTTATTTTTGTGCAAATCCACAGAATTGTAGAATTAGTTTTTCTATATTTGTAAAAAAAGGTCCAAGATTTTACACATAATATAAAAATATATAACAATACATAATAAATTGGATCTATAGATTGCTTTAGGTAATGTGAGTAACTTAACAATATTATTTTTTTTTCAGTTCATGGACATGGGATATCTTTCTTTAAAAAAGCACACAATCTTTCCTGTTTTATCTTCTCATACATGTATTATAATATTTAGTATACAAACAAATCTTTCAACTCCCTTATTAGATTTATTCTTTTTTAAATATATTTTTAAAATATTTATTTTATTTTTATTTATTATAGAGAGAGAGAGTGAGCAAAAAAAAAGAAAGAATGGACACACCAGGGCCTCCAGTCACTGCAAACAAACTCCAGATGCATGTGCCCCTTTGTGCATCTGGCTAATGTGGATCCTGGGGAATCAAACCTGGGTCCTTTGGCTTTGCAGGCAAATGCTTAACTGCTAAGCCATCCCTCCAGCCCAGATTTATTCTTAAGCATCTTACTATATTTAGTATTACTTTACCTGAGATTGTTTCCTTAATTTGCTTCTTGGATAATTCACTGCTAATGTATAAGAAACACAAGTGTTTTGGGTTAGTTTTGTATTCTACAACTTTATGCTGAATTCATTTATTAGTTCTAGTCACTTTGGGTGGCCTCTATAGCATTTTGATAGGAGGAGAGGGTTTATTTTGGCTTGAAGTATTGAGGGGAAATTTCAGAATGGTAGAGAAAGGATGGTAGAGCAGAGGCTGGACATTACTCCTTGCCACAACAACTGGCAGAAAACAACAAGAGTAAGGTGAGCTCTGGCAAGGGGGCACTAGGCTATAATACCCCTAAGTCCAACCTTAGCAACACATCTCATCCAGAAAGGTTCCACTCCCCACCTACCCAAATTACCACCAGCTGGGGAACAAGCATTGAAAATAGATGAGTTTATAAGAGAAATCTGATTCAAATCACCACAGCTTCCAATAGTGATTCATTAAATCAACAAATAAGGCTGACCATCAAGTACATTGCTATGCATGGAGAAGCTGAGATGTAGGAATCATGTCTGTTCTCATCAGTTCTGTCACATGTATAAACACAGGTTGCTAGCAGCCTCAACACCATCATCATCATCTTATACTGAAAAGGAGAAATTTGCAAGCCTTCAACAGTATCTTCTACAATCCAGTTGTCACTCAGGCCACAGTGATTATAAGCATTTTGCAGGACATTTGTGGGGAAGCATGGTACAAGGGAAGCTGCTGTTTGTGTATCCTGAGGAGGGCTTCTGTTTAAGAGCAGTTCTCAAACTCACAATGCCAGAATCCAGAAGCTTCCACTCTCAACACTAACTTGATAGCAGAATTTACACTGCCTGGTGCAAAACATAGCCCTTTTAACATTTACATTTGATCTTAACTTCCTAATTAATCAGCTTTACTTATGTAATTTAACTTTAAAAGATTTATAGCCCATCTTGCCAAACTTTTCGCAAAGATAAGAACTGTGTGAAAGCACACTGAAATCTTGGAACAGCATGCAAAACACTCTAAGCCTATTAACCAAACACACTTCAATCTTTCCAAATGTCAATCTGTAATGGGTCAGTGAAGTGTGGTACTCAGAGTCTTCAGACTTCATCTGGAACAAACACCTCATTTTACTGATGACAAAATTCAGAACCACAGCAGGAAAAGGTTTGCTTAAAGCCATGAGGTAGTCACAGATCCAGAACTAGATGGACAGCATTCAGAGATGTGACTTTTCCAGTCACATGACTCCATAAAACATTCAGTTTCTAATTCCCAAAGCTGTGTTTAGATGAATGTTAGGCAAGATAACAAATGAGTGACTGTGATAATTCTTCCACTCCCTCCATATTCCTATACCTACTCTGATAGATGCCTGACATTCATCAACTGGTTTTCATTGCTTCTGTCAGGGGCTGCACATTGGTAGTCCTGGGCATATCAGTGTTGCTGATACATTTCCTAGTCAATGCTTTTGGGGGAGACAGACACTCTAGCTCTCCAATATGATCACTGCTGCCCATTGTTTCACACCTGGCTGCTTAGGAGACATATGTCACCTCCCTGGAAGCCATCTTTGTGTTAAGGTTAAAATAAAATGACTGTAGCTGGGTGTGGAGGTGCACTCGGGAGGCAAAGGTAGGAGGATCATGGTGAGTGCAAGGCTACCCTGAGACTACATAGTGAATTCCAGGTCAGCCTGGACTAGAGTGAGACCCTACCTCAAAAAGCAAAAAAAAAAAAAAAAAAAAAAAAAAAGACTCCAGTTGCTACCAATAGATTATTGCACTTGGCATGGGTGGATAATCCAGAGTCAGCATTCTGTAGCATCTTAAAGATACTTAATGGCATGGACTATCACAGATAGAAGAATTTGAAATTGTACCCATGAGTTTAATTTGTAAGCAAACACCTTTGCTGGGCCATCTCCCTAGCCCTCCATGACTGAACTTTGAAGATGGATAAAAACAATTTAGAAGTGACATGTTTAAGATCACAGAGCAAGGACATAACAGATGGCTCAGTAGATAAAGCACTTTACCACTTAAGCCAGAGTACCTGAGTTCACATCCCCAGAACCCAGGTAAAAGCCAGAAGCCATGGCAGGATTCTGTAATCTTAGAATGTTAACAGTGAGATGGGATCCTGAGACAGGGGAATTTCCCAGGAACTCTTATACCAGCTAGCCTGACAAACATAGCAATGAACAGCAATGAAAAGTAGCAACTCTGCCTCAAACAAGATGGAGGGCAAGGACTAACACCTGAAAGTTGTCCTCTGACCTCCATATGCATGTTGTGATACATGTGTGCCTGCACTCACATATACACACAGAACACACACCTGATTAAAAAAATAACATATTAAAAAATCACAAAGCAAGCTATTAGTGAATCTGGGAATTTCACTTCTAGAGGGATTTAGTGCAGGGCAGGAATATTTTGAGGTCCTGAAGTTGGGAGGAAGATGGTGTGATGGGTGGCAGGATCTTGAAAAATCAGCAAGATTCTGCCTGGGCTGAACCCACCTTTCTCAGAAGTTTCCTCCCAGCAGAATTCTGGGAGGCAGAACTTTGTTCCTTCCATACAATGACATAGCTGTGCTTCATCTTCCTTCACTAATTTGCAACTGTATCTTTTCTGTCACTTTATATAACTACTGTTTACTCCTTCCAGACAGATTTTTGTGGGACCTAAGCTGTAGGAGAGAATGGTGTTCCTTTAAGGCAAACCTTTAAAGAAATTCAGGCATCCAGAGCAAAGGGGAACTTGGCCTACAGCATGGCTTTCTTTCTTCTTGCTAAGGCTTCAGGTTGTCCCTCCCAGGCTCCAAGGAGAGTTCAGTCCAGAACTGGCAGCCAATGACTCAGAACCAGCCTCTTGCCAACCAGATCAAAGCTATGTCCTAAAGGGTCCAACATTTTATCTTGACACTTTCCTCATCCTCATGTTTCTTTCCATGCCATCCTGGCTCAGCAAGGGAGTGACCACCCTCAGAATTTCCTCTTCCTGACCTTTCTAACTGGATTTAGGGACCTTTGAGGTAATTTCAACCATGTAGGAAAGCAGCACAAAAAGTAGAAGAAACAAGAATATTAAGACTCAAGATTAAGAACCTAGTCCTAGTCCTGCCAGGAAGCAGGTCTTCCCTACCAAATCTCTGTTGGATCTGCAACTACAAGATCAACAGAGCTTTTCAGTGACTCATTTAATCTCTACAACATTTGGCATCATTGAAGAAGTACTTCTATAAAAGACCTTACAATAACTTCTAATTGTGAAACATTTCAGACATTCCAGAAAGTACAGCTAAGCCTAAGCAATATTGACTGAGGATCAGCTCAGCAGGCTGAAGGATAAAACTGGAGTTTTTAGACTTTGAGGATGTGGGAGGAACTAGGTATAGCTAAAACTCTGCTACTTCATCTTCATTTCCCAAGACTTCCTACTATACTAAAGTCACTTATTCGATTCACAATTATAATTTAGTCCTCTTATTATGTATATAGACATAAAAACAAGATATGTAATCTTAAAATTGCTGTGTATTCATATATTCTTATGTATACATGTGAAAAAGGGAAGGGCATCAGGTTGATAGCGTTCTTTGGAAAGTTGCCTTTTTTGTTGTTTGTTTTTTTCAAGTTAGGGTCTCACTCTAGCCCATGCTCACCTGGTATTCATTATGTAATCTCAGAGTGGCCTGGAACTCACGGCAATCATCCTAACTCTGCCTCCTGAGTGCTGGGATTAAGGGCATGTGCCACCATGCCCAGCTTCTGAAAGTTGAATTTTTACTCAGTGCCATTCTCTTGATATTATCTGTAGTGTACATATGAGAACTGTGTCCACTAATCTTAGGTGGCACCCTACTACATGACTAAGTCACAGTCTATACTTTCTCTTGTGGTGACAGATAATTTGTTTCTACTGTTTTGATATCTTAAGCAAGCTTCAACAAACTTTTTTTTTCTGTACAAGTTCAAGAGATTTTCTAGGGCAGAAATCCAGAAGAGAAATTGCTAAGTTAATGAGTATGCATTCCTTCATTCTACCATTCTCCAAAACTAACATATAAAAATTTTGCAAAGCACTTAGTGAACATTTTGCCAAAATGCTCTTCAAAATAATTAGACTTTTAACTCACTCCTGAATAAGAGTTCCTATTTCCTCACATTCTGCCAACACTTGGTAGTTTTGACTTACTGACTTTTGACAGTTAGGTGGGTATCAAATGGTACTGAATTAATTGTGTGATAATTCTAAATTCCATACTTTCTTATGGGAGTATGTTAATTTAGCTCTTGATCATTCAATTATTTTCTTTTAAGACTAGTCTTGTTTCTCTAGTTTCTGGCTGAGTTATCTTTAAATAAAGTCTTTATTGTTTTGTATGGGCTCTTTTTATATCCCAAGTACTAATACTTCGATGGTTATAAGTAGGTTTATGAATGATTTCATCTGTTTGCCTTGTATTGTGCACTTTGTTTTGGTCTATTTTTTTATGCTAAAGCTTTAATTTATTTTCCCCAGCTTCATAGAAGTATAATTTACAAATAAAAATGATGTATATTTATAGTATATAATATGGTATTTTGATATATGTATATAATATGAAATGATTATATCTAGTTAATTAGCATATCTGTTGCTTATTTTTTATGATGAGAACATTTCAGATATATCATCTAAGCAATTTTCAAGGATGCAATACATTCTTGTAACTCTAGTCATGGGCTGTACAACATTTCTCCAGCACTTTTTATTCACCCTAACTGAAGCTTTGTTCCTTTAGTCAGCATCTCCCCATTGTTCCCCAGCCCCAGGAAACCACACCACTCCACTCTCTGCTCCTGTAAATTTAACTTCAGAATTCTTTCACCTTAATAAAGTCTTTGTTGGATTATAAATTTTATGCTAATCAAAGATAATTTTCCTATCCCAACACCATACTAGAATCTTGTAACACTCTTCTAGTCTAAAATTACAGTTCCCCTGGTTTGACTATTTTGTTTTCTCTCTCATATTGTTTAGTATGATTGCTCTATTTTATACAAGGGAAGTGCAAATACTTGCTTAGTGCTATCCACATGCTTATCAAGTTCTTTTTCTAATATTTCCTTTTCTATTGCTTTTCTATATTCTGATTTAATTTCCATTTTCCTAAATTCTACCCTTAATACTTAATGGGAGGACATTGCTATGTAAATGCTCTTAGATTTATTGAAAATGTGTTTGGTTCAACATTGATGTTTAAATATTTTTGACTGTTCAGAAGCCTCACTTAACAGGATCCCTCCTCAGCTTGGGGAAAATAATGGTTCTCCATCTGCATGTTTTTATTACTGTTGCTCTGAAGATGAGCTGGCATCCCTCTAGTCACAGGTAACCCTCTCTGTCTCATGTGCTACAGCTTCTATGATGTGTATGGATTTGCTTTGTATTCTCTTAGAAATCATGGTTCATCAATTCTGGAAAAAATTCAGGCTTCACTTTAAAAAAAAAAAAAAACCTGCTTCTGCCACATTCATTCTCTTTGGTGTTTGTGTGTCTCATATGAACTATATATTCATATTCTTTATTTGTCCTCCATGTATTTGAAACTTTCACACACTCCCTTCCTTGGTGCTACAACTTCTCTAATTTCTTCTCTTTAGTCTTCAAATTCATTCATTCTCTCTTTTGTAATTTGCAAACATTTAATCTTCCTTTTAGGATTTTTAATTTAATTAGTGCATTTTTTTCTCCTTAAAAGTTCTATGTGGTTGCATAGCTTTATTATTTATTACAGTACCAGTGTCATAAGACTGTGTTATACTTTCTATTTCTTCTTTTGACTCTGTATTAATTTTAAACAATTGTTTTGTAGATTCTATCAAATTGATTTAGTTTCTAAAATTCTCCTTAAATTCCTACTGATAGAGGGGTCGGCTGACTCACTGGAAGCAGGTTTTCCTACTGCATACTTTTCAATTCTGAATTCTGAGGTCCTGTGTGAGAATTTTGGACAACAGGATTAGCATTTGTCTCCTAAGAGGATTTTTGCATTTCCTTCAGACAACACACTGACTAGGTCCAATTTTATATTTTATCATTTATGAGTTTCCAGACTGTGAGACTAGTACAGGTTTGAATCCCAAATCTATATTACAAAATGGTGATTTTTATTCATTATTCATTTTATTTATTCTCAAAACCATGAATCTTCCTGATTTTGTCCTAGTTATCTAGCTCAGAAAGGAATACAGAGACATCCTTGGTATCCCTTATTTCTTTCTTTCTTCATGAAAACATGAGTCTTATGGCATAAATTTCTCTTCTTTTCTTTCTGTATTTTATCTTATTCCCTCCTATTTAATGTGACTCTTAGTTCTTAATCTGTAAAATCATAACTGAAATAAACTTTGCAGTTACTGTCTCTGCCAAGGCTCTGTCTTTCTCTAATCCATTATCTACATTGCTGCCAGATGTTTCTAAACACAAATCTAGTCAGGCCACTCTTTGCTTAAAATGTATGCTACCTCTCCTCTGGCTTTAAAATTTTAAGGCCATTGACAAGTTGATCTGTTTTATTGTTTGTCATTTGCTAGTTTCCCTTAATGCCTCCAAATAACAACTCCCTTAAACATGTTTAAATTCCCCAGAACTTTTTATATGCCAAAAAATCAATAATTTAAATAAAATCCAGTGCAGACTTCTTAGCATGGTTTATTACCACATCTTTTCTGGTGGCAACATTGTTCATTATTACCTTTAGTACTACAAGTATATTAGATCATAGACAACACAATACTAATTTTAAGCACTAATGAAGTTACCTTCATTTAAAAATATTCCACTCACAGTTTAATATGTATTCCCAACAATGATAAGCTTTGTCTTTTAAGCATACTTCCAATGACAAATATAATTATAGAGACCTCAAAACCAGATACTTTTCTTAAGTAAGGGAAACCCTTGAAAAACTAAGATCTTGGAGATAATATTCTTAGATATTATAATTGTAAGAATGAAAGATTAAAGTCAAGTATGGTGGTGCACAGTTTTCAACCCAGCACCCAGAGAAGAGGTAGGAGGATCACTGTGAGGTCCAGACTACCCTGAGACTACATAGTGAATTTCAAATCATCCTGGGCTAGTAGGACTTTACCTTGAAAAAAGAAAAAAAGAAAGAGATCAAAAAGGTATTATCCACTTTTGGGATTCTATAATTGTGTGTGTGTGTGTGTGTTTACTTTCCTGGTATGATATTAAACACAATTCAGTGGAAAAAGTAACACAGTCATAGAATATTGAAGCTGAAAGAGACCATCAGAAAAATATAACTCAGCCTGGAGACATGGCTTAGCAGTTAAGGCACTTGCCTTCAAAAACAAAGTACCCAGCTTTGGTTCCCCTGGACCCACCTAGCACATGTAGTGCCTGGAGGCCCTAGCATGCCCACTCTCTCCCTCTCCCTCCCACCTCACAAATAAATAAACAAATTTTAAAAGAAAAATATGACTCAGTAGCTTCTCAAATCTCTTATAAACTAGACAATTGATCTATTGCTATTCTTTTTTGTCTTGTTTGGTATGGTTTTTCAAAAGAAGATCTCAACTAGCCCAGTCTGGCTTTGAACTCACAAGTCAAGGAAAATCTTGACCTCCTGACCTCCTGACCTCCTGCCTCCTCCATCTCCAAAATCAATTTTTCAAAGAAAAATGTGAGGTCCAAAATATGAGCTAAATAGGGAGCAGCTGGTTTCCCCAAGAGCAGACATGCCACTATTGTACCCATTCAGTCATTGGGCCTGTCTGGCCAAACTTGAGGTCTCCAGTATCCATTGTTTTAACTGCTGATGATTCTGTCTCCCATATGGATGAATGCTGTACAGCTTTTTACAGCTTTCAGTTGGCTGGTCTACAGGGAGAAGGTTTTTCTGCTCAGCACCAGCTTGCTTTCTTAGTGACCTTGCCTCTCAGGCAAGTGAGGTCTTCAGCAATAGGGTCTTACCATCTGCTTCTCAAGGGAAACCAAGGGCCTTGGCAATAGCCTTTAATGGTTTGGAGGCTACATGGACCTCCCTGGCCAACAACTCACTGGAAGGTATCCCCTCACAGGCAATGAAAATTCTCTAGTAACAATCTATAGCTTCTGGATGTGCCATTAGTCAAAGAAGTAGGTTTACATAAGTCATATTCAGAATATATTGAATTTTGATTGACCCTCCCCCACCCTTCTTTTACACATTCTCTTCCCCTGGCCTCACTTAGGCCCTTCCCTTCCCTATAATCTGTTCTTCTACTTACATATATACAATATCATCCCCTTAAATCCTTCCCTCTCCTTTTTTCAGCTAATTGGACTGAAGGCCTGCTCTATGGGTGGGAATACATACCTGGTACTAAAAAAACTAATCAAAAGTCTATGGCAGGGCAGGTCATGAGCCTTAGGGGTAAAAAGCCTGCTCTTGTCTGGCTAAATGTGTATATTATTCCCACCAAACTGCCCTGAAAGCACTACACTTAATGTTCATATTCACATATTAATGCTACTCTCACTTCTGGTTAGAGAAGCTTTTCTCTTCTAGATGGCAATGACCACTGGGATGACCCAAAGGCAACATAGTGCTGAGAAAAAGGGATGGAGGAGAATCCAGCACTGAAACATCTCTATCACACGTTCCAAGGCTCAGGGTCCATTGCAGAAGAGGGGTCAGAAAGAATGTAAGACCCAAAGGAAGGAAACGGCTATCCTGATAAAAATTGGCCTTGATATCCATGACCTCGCAGTACCTAGCAATACCTTCACAAGACCCTCATAATAGGAGAAAAAGATGATGACATCAAATGAAAAGAGAGACTAATGGAGAGAGGGAGGGTAAATGCTGAAGAGTGGAGTTCTGAAGGGGAATGGGGAAGGGGAGGGAAATATCATGGCTTATTGTCTATAAGTATACATGTTGTCAATAAAAAATTAAAAATAATATGAGCTAAATACATGTGATTCTATTCTGGCTTAATTCATTGTACAGATCACTATAACCAAGGCCACACACAATCCTCTCTTCCATTAGCAAGGTGGTGGCTACACAGAGTCAAGTTTAAAATGACTAATATATCCCAACTCAATCACTGTGCTAATAAACTTCAAAGCCAGAAAGGATAATGTATTTAAGGTTGTACAGTCAGGGCC
Organism: Orientallactaga sibirica; assembly: GCA_036365145.1. Lineage (NCBI taxonomy): Eukaryota > Metazoa > Chordata > Mammalia > Rodentia > Dipodidae > Orientallactaga > Orientallactaga sibirica. Next base: position 56,644,851 of record JAEOAD010000005.1, read on the forward strand.
CACAGTTGGCCCTAAACCTGATCTTGTAAGTTTCTATGAAGTACTATGTATACAATACCATTAATGATAATTCAATCCAATCTCAAAAAGCCAACACAATCTTTCATATTGCATGCTCTATAAATAAGTTCATGTTATAAAGTAACCAATTTCTCATATATTTATTACATACATGCTTACAAGAAACAACTGTGTGACAGAACATTTCAAAAGTAAAGACAAGCAAACAGATAATAGATAAAACTCTTCAGAAGAAATCCTTTCTGACATTAATAACCAATGTATTTTTATTTCATACAAACAATTTCTTTTAACCAAGTGTGATCATGTAGGGGGATCATTCAGCACTTCTGGTTAAAATAGCAAAATATTTTTTGGATACTTTAAACAAACACACTCATTGAAGAACACTGAATCCCTAGAAAGGTTAAAGTCAAAGTTGTAGTTAACCTAACTAGAAAAACACTCCAACAATATCATGCAGCTGCCCCTGAGGAAACTGCTGCACCATTGCTACCACTGGGCACAGGTGGCACAGCTCACACACCGAACTCTGGGGAAGTTCATCTCAGTGGAACCTGAAGCTGTCTGCACATTTAAAGTAAAACAGGAGTGTGGGGTGAGATGCAAAAAGTGTTCCAGCCAGCATCACCTTTACTGTCTCAACATCAGATCCTCTGCTATTTCTCCAAGAAAGTGAATTAACACATTTCTTTTTTCCAAACATAAGCCTTTCTATAGTAGTAGACCTGACTATGAGCTTTCAAGGCATGGGTTCCACTCTACCACAAGGAGGAAAAAAATCCCCCAGACAAGGAAAAGATGTTCACAGTGTCTACATTGTCATATTCCAGAGTGGAAGAACTCTTCATAAATTTTGTTGCATTATTTTATACTGACATCATTATATAAGTAACCTGACAAGATTTACACATTGGTCATTACATTTGAATCAACTTGTTGAAAGCCATACCTATTGATTTCAACTCTAATGGATAACACAATTTGTGCTTTCTTATATTTTTCATATGAGATGTTTGACAAGCCTTATATCAATTTTTCTGTTTTCATGTTGAATTTTAGCACTCTACCTTCTACACTGTGGAACTTCCCTGGATCTGTAAGCTTCAATAAATAATATCCCTTCCTCCATAACTGTGCCTGGTCTGGAAGTTCATCTCAGCGAACCTGAAGCTGTCTGCTACAATTGTCATATTCCAGAGTGGAAGAATTCTTCATAAATTTTGTTGCATTATTTTATACTGACATCATTATATAAGTAACCTGACAAGATTTACACATTGGTCATTATATTTGAATCAACTTGTTGAAAGCCATACCTATTGATTTCAACTCTAATGGATAACACAATTTGTGCTTTCTTATTTTTTCATATGAGATGTGACAAGCAATTTTTCTGTTTTCTGTGAATTTTAGCACTCTACCTTCTACACTGTCAAAAAGTTATATTGAAAATATTTTTCCAATTTAAATTTGATATAAATTCTAAAACTGATGCAGTTATTCATAGAGATGATAAGTCACAAAACTGTGGGCTGTATATGGAGTTAGACTACTGACATGCTTATTTACTTCTGTGATTAATATTCATTAAAACATGGTATTTTTTGGCTTAAAAAATTTTTATTGACAACTTCCTGACTGACAAATAATAAACCATGATATTTCCCTCCCCGCTTTCCCCTTCACAACTCCACTCTTCATCATATCCTCTCCCTCTCTCCATTAGTCTCTCTTTTAATTTGATGTCATCATCTTTCTCCTATTATGAGAGTCTTGCAAAGGTATTGCTAGGAACTGTGAGGTCATGGATATCGACTCCAATTTCTGTCTGGACAGTTGTTATAATGCTTTTTTGTTGTTGTTGTTGTTTTGAGATGAATCTCTATGTTGTCCATACTGGCCTCAAGCTCCTGGGCTCATGCAATCCCCAGTCTTAGCCTTCCAAGTAGCTGGGACTACAGATATGTGCTATCACATCTAGCCAAAATAAGGACTCTTCAAAAACATGGTGTTTTTATCTTTCCAAGTCAGTTACAATCATAATACAGAAGATCAATTGCATTATACATCAATCAATAGACTGTGAGCTTCCTATCAAACTCTATGGCTGCAAATCAATTGCAGCACATGCACTTCTATTAAAACCAGAGCAGCAGTTGAGAACATAGTGATTATCCAAAGGCATATGAGTGCTCTAACATTACAAGAATATATGGACTGTGAACAAGTACAACCTGCATTAAAATGCACTTGTAAAAGTCCTAGGATATGATGAGCATGTCTTAGTACAGTCTATTAATGTGTTCTGGAATCTCTCTCTCTCTCTCTCTCTTTTAATTCACATGATAAAGTTATTTCTCACAAGTAATCTTGATTTACTTTTCCTCTATTTTCCTCTTTTATTTTTTTAACTTGGCATACAAAGTAATGTTTCATTATATTATTATCATATGTATTTTGGTTCTGTTGGCCTTACTCCCATAAGCCCATCCCCATACTCACTCACCCACCTCCTGCTCATTCCCCAGAAAGCATACCTTCTGCTTTTATATCACAGGTATTCTATTGCCCTCCTTCTTGAAGATCTCTTCTTTTCTCTCATGGTCCCCTTTCTATTTTCATGACCTATACCCATACTCACATAAATACACACACACACACACACACACACACACACACACACACACACACGAATCATGCATAGTATTTGTGATTTTGAGTATAGGATACTTCACTTAATATAAAATCCCAGTTCCATATATATTTTCCTGAAAATGTCATGATTTAATTTTTCTTTCAGGCTGAATAAAATTCCATTGTGTATATGTACACAACTTTTTTATCCATTTGTCTGCTGATGTGCATCTAGTCTAGTTCCATTTCTTGGGTATTGAGAATAGCACATGGATGTGAAAGTCTGTGTGTGGTAGGACTTTGTAGTCCATTGTATATATACCTAGAAGTGGCACAGCTTGGTCATGTGGTCATTCTATTTTTACCTTGTTTGAAAAATCTTGTCATATGCAGAAAAAATGAAAAGAGACTCATATCTCTTCCCCTTGTACAAAAATCAATTCAAAATGAATTAAAGACCTGAATATAAAACCTCAAATGCTGAAACTGCTAGGGGTATTCATGAGAGGGGCTGAGGAGATACATCATCGGGTAAAATGCTCGCCATACCAGCATGAATTCTGATCTCAAAACCCACATAAAAAAATGCCAGACATGGTGGTGTGAGGAGGTAGGTCCCTACGATTTACTGAACTGCTAGCTGAATTGTTGAGTTTTAGGTTCAGTGAAGGAGCTTTTCCCAGAAATGATAAGATAGAGAGTGCTACAAAGAAATTAACCTATAGCCTATTCACATATGCCCACATATACACACATGCCACACAGACACAAATATTCACACACCCTTGCATGTGCACCATGCATACATATGAAAAAACATACACATAAACAAGAACTTTTTGAAAAGGTTTCCTGAAGCACAAAAAGGATTCTAAGAATTGACAAATGAAATTACATGAAAGTAAAAAGCTTCTGCAACCAACAGCAGAGTGGTGAAATCTTACAGAATGGGAGAAAAAAAAAAGGAGTAATATCTAGAATCCATAAGTGAGTGAAAACCTTGATTCATCTTCTTAAAACAGACCTGAAAATCTCTTACTTCATCTTCATCACTTTTTCATCTCCCATGTGTGCTGTTCTGGGCACTCAAAACCAATCTCTACAACCTTTTTCCTATTTACATACTTCAGTTTCTCTTGCCTTTAGCCAGGGCTTTTCAACCTTGGCATGACTGACATCTAGGATCAGACATACTTTTTCTTATTATTCTAGAAGCATGAACTATGTACTGTAGGATGTTTCACAAAGTACCTGGCCTCTAACCAGTAGATGCCAGTAGCATCAACTCCCCAGTATATTCTGCAAGGGAATAGAAAGTCTAGTTGGACAAGATGGACATGATTCCTGACTTCCTGGAACTAATGGTCTTATGTAGTAGGCCAGACTAAGTATAAAACTCCAATAATACAAGGAAATGAACAAACAGGCCATGAGGAGGTAGAGTGGAAATGCTCTAGACCATAAATTTCTACCCACATGACTATAATGCCTTTTCTAGAACTAAATATGTGTGCATTTAAAATATCCCATGAGGCCCAGATCAGATGCTGCCCTGGTTTAGCTTTTTCCAACAGTGAGTCCCTTCATCTGAACCACATACCACACACCCAGATAAGATGCCTCATGTGGTACTCGGTGTCCACCTTTATATTACAATTATATAAACCTTTTAAGTAAAGGATGCCAGATTCATTCTGATTCTTTTAAAATCTGGGTTTCTTGTACCAAAAGAAGAGTTAAATGTACATCTACCCCAAGCTCCAATGAAACAGTTAGGTGAAGGAAATGTACTCAAAATATAACTCCACTCATTTCAAATACCATCATAAGTCCATCTTAAAATAATATCCCATCCATCATAATTAAAAGTGTTCCTGGGCTGGAGACATGGCTTAGCAGTTAAGGCATCTGCCTGCTAAGCCTAAGAATGCCCGTTTGATTCTCTAGGTCCCACATTTAGCCAGAGGCAAAGAGGTACAAGGGTGCAATGCTGCACTTGTCCACAATGGGGTGCACACGTCTGGAGTTCATTCACAGCAGCTGAGAGGCTACTAGCTTGCCCATCCTCTCTCTTCCTCTCTCACTCTCTCTCTCCACAAAAAGTATGTCCTGAGTGTAGCTACCCACAGTTCTTTATATCTACCCCATTTTTTCTCTTTTGCTTTATCTTTTGCCTTGCACCTTTCAAATGCCAGTTTCCAAGATGGCTTTATCTGACTCTCCAGCTCATGTGTGATTCTGAAATAACATTATAATCAACTTCTTTTCTTGAATATTATATATAAGTTATATTCTTTTCCCTATACCCATTATGCCTCACCTCCCCTACCTCAAACCTCAATGAGAACAAGGATTTCCTGCACCTGTAACAGTGACTGACAGATAATCTACAAAGGCTTTTGTTAAACTGATGAAGAGATTCTTAGAAGAAGCTAAAATTAGGATGAAGATGTGTGTAATTAAGCAATTACATTCTGAGGGCATTTATGCAGAAAGAAACAAAGTATTTTAATTCTGTCATGCTGCAGGTAGAGGGAGGTTAATGAAAGGATTTAGTAACAGGCTGAATATGAATGAAGATAGCATTCAAAGTAGGAAGATGTACAAGAAGAAAAAATATTCACTAAATCTAGGAGATAGCAGATACATGGGACATTGTGAAAAAGTCAAAAGGGTATGAAACTAGTATTCGAAAAGATAGCATGAAGAAAGTTTCAAATGCAATCAGTATTTAAAAAAATTATAGCCTCTGCAAATGAACTCCAGACACATGTGCCATCTTGTGCATCTGGCTTATATGGGGTATTGAACCTGTGTCCTTAGGCTTCACAGGCAAGTGCCTTAATCACTAAGCTATCTGACCAGCCAAAGAATAACATTTTTAAATCACCTCCTTGGGTCAGCTTGGTAGGAGCAAGTGAGATCATTGGCTACTTGGGCTTTTTAATGATGGGGAAAACATATCCTACATTTCTCTACCTACATGGTAAGGAAGAGGAAGCCAGGGATCCACTTTTGGAAAAATTATCTATGATGTTGAAGTAAGTATCACATAGCAGAACCATATTACTACTGTAGAGATGAAAAGGCTAAATATAGATATTACAAAGAGAACAAAAAAAAGTCAAGAATGTCTACAACAGCTGATGTTGTTAAGACCTATAGAAGGCCAGTTCTCTTCTTTCATATGGAAGGCCTATACAGTAGCCCATGGCATGGAAACTACACCCCCCCTCAACAAGTATGCCAAACTCTGGATGCTGTAAGTCAACAGAACTCAGTTCTATAGAGCCTACTATATGTCAGGACCCAGACTATGGCTTAGTACAATGAATAAACATGTAAATTTTCCAGTTAGTCTCATAGTCTGATAGGAGAAAAATTCCAATAGATAAAACAAAACATAAACTATCTGAATATTAAAAAGTTTTTTAAAAACTCGTTGAAAGTAAAAACTGAAGGGGAATATGTATTGATTTAAAAGTCAAGAGACTGGAGGGAAAAGAAACAGAGAAGCAGTTGACTTTGTAAGTAGGTTTCAAATAGACAACTCTGAAAATCAACAGAGAGAGATAAAGATATTCAAGCTCTCAACACAGAACCAAGGAAGCTACCTTTTTCCCATATTCTCAGACCAAGCACAAGCACTGTTAAGGGCAGTACCAGTGTGTGCAAGCTGGGACAGAGGAGTAACTTCTTAAGCTTCAGGGTTGACCTCACCTGTGCATTCTATGAAACAGGTAGTGGTAATGACTGCTGTTCAGAGGTTGATAGAAAACACTTGAAGGAAATAAAATTAGTGATTTTAGTAGGTCTATTACTTTTCCCCCTTTTCTCTTGAGACATGGTTTTATGTAGCCCAGGCTAGCCTCCATTACAAGCATGTGCCATCACACCTGGTTTATGTGGTGCTGAACTTCAAACCCAGGACCTTGTACATGGTAAGCAAGCACTCACCAACTGACTTATATCTCCAGCTTCTTTATTAGTTTTATATCCTTTCTTGCAGCATTCTTCTCCTGTTTTGCTGCTAATCAGGCCCTAAGTCATAAGTGATGAACCTCTACAGTACCATTTTACAATCCAAGTGGCCCAAATTAACCATGTGACACAGGCATGGTCAGAGATCCAAATTTCTCTGGTCACAGTCATTATTAGCTCACTATTGTTCACAAGATCTAAGCTGGCCCAGTTGTCAGAAGTAGGTCCAAAACTAAATGGTAAACTCTTATTGCTAAAGACCCCTTAGTTGTGACACATAGAAAAATCAAGCTGGATCTAAGATAGAAGCTTCCACCCTGATGGCTACTTTTCATAATGCCAGAAGGTATTCTAGAGGCTAAGAGTAAAGTCATCAGCAGTCTTACCCAGCTGTGGAGCCTGCTCCACAACTGATTTGCCAAGCGAGATGTACCCACTGCTGCAATAGTGGCACTACTGTTGTGGGAGTAACCAACTGCTTTCTGATTGGATTTGAGGCCCACTGAACAGAGGGAAATCCATGCCTGGTGCTGTAAACTTGGTCAAAAGCCCATGGCTGGGGAAGTCATAGGTCCTACAGGGGAATCTATTACTGCTGTTTTACTAAATGAACAGGTTGTCAATCTATCTCTTATGTTTATACTCATAGATCATGGTGCTCTCAAAGGCCAATATATACCTGTATGAAACTACCAAAAATAAAATTCAAGCCAGGCGTGGTGACGCACACCTTTAATCCCAGCACTCGGGAAGCAGAGGTAGGAGGATCGCCGAGAGTTCGAGGTCACCCTGAGACTACATAGTTAATTCCAGGTCAGCCTGGACCAGAGTGAGACCCTACCTCACAAAACCAAAACCAAAATAAATAAATAAATAAAAAAAATAATAAAATTCGAGAAAAAATTGAGGAGCCTCTCATTCCTCCCTCCTCATTCACTTGGTGTTAAGGCTCTTCATAGCATTTAGCATCACCAGACACTGCATCATGTTTCTGTGGTTTATGTGAGTTTCATAATGGTAGGGACTATGGTTTATTTATGGCTATATCCCCTGCTCTTAGACCATTACCTGGTATACAGAGGTACTCATAAATATTTGTGAATGAGTGAATAAAGTTGTTGCTGTGAAAACAAATAAAGAAGCTCTGTATAGGCATAATCTGTTCTTTGGTCTTTCTCTCCTACTGGATTGGAATACTTAGACATTGGAACATAATCAAAATCCCATGAAATCATTTTACTTGCTGAAGAGAGGTTTTAGACAAGTCAATATGGAAATGACAAACCATGCAAGTTGTTTGTTATGATTTCAAACTTAATTTGGCAAAATTCTATATCATTATGCCTATTCTCTAGAAGATTTCAATTAGAATACTAATGATGAAAACTAAGATAAGGAATGGTCCAGAAGCTTGGACTCTGACTCTGAACTGTATAATTACTACTGAAAACTTAATAATGTGTGTCATGCCCAAGATCTGAATCTAAGAACAGAGTTATGTCTGAATGTCTCATCTAGAGGAAACTATTTTTGAACCAATAGTGAAAATTTAGCTTATTGGGGCTGGAGAGATGGCTTAGCAGTTAAGATGTTTGCCTGCAAAGTCAAAGCACCTTGGTTTGATTCCCTAGGACCAATGTAAGCCAGATTCACAAGGGGGTGCATGCATCTGGAGTTCATTTGCAGTAGCTGGAGGCCCTGGTGCACCCATTCTCCCTCTCTCTGCCTCTTTCTCTCTCTCAAATAAATAAATAAATAAATAAATAAATTAAATAAATCTTAAAAATCTAGCTAATCTTTCTAGTCATTCAGCTAAGCATATACTGTACTAAGAAACTGGATAAAATAAGACCTTCAAGGTCAAGAGTCAAAAAGCTTTATGGGAGAGATAAATAATATGTAATTATAGGAAACTATATATACTAAAACAATGGGTCTATAAAATATTCGGGGGAGATGCTAGAGTGTGCATTTGATTCAGGCTTTCTTGAAGAAAGTAAGTGGCATCTAACCTGACACTTGGAAAATATGATATAACCAGTCAAGTAAAGAAACAAGAAAACATTCTTTCAGTATCAAGCAAATGCAAAAAAAAAAAATGAAAGCAATGCACTAGAGTTGAAACACAGGTGGAAAATAGTACAACAAAGGCAAGATAGACCAGGAGCCAGGTCACAAAAGCTATGTTTACAAGTTCAGATCTTAATCTGCCTTTTTTTTTTTTTTCTTTTTTGAGGTAGGGTCTCAGTCTGGTCCAGGCTGACCTGGAATTCCCTCTGTAGTCTCAGGGTGGCCTCACACTCACAGCAATCCTCCTACCTCTGCCTCCCGAGTGCTAGGATTAAAGGTACACACCACCATGCCAGGCTCAGATCTTAATCTGAAAACAATCAGCAAGCTACATGTGATTTTTAAGAAAGGAAGTAGCAAGCTGTAGTGTAAGTAGATTAAGAAAATAAAAGAACATTTCCTGCATCTTTCAATGTAGCCAGTGAGGAGGATTTGTAGTGACTTAGTTGAGGGATGACTGTTCTGAACTAAGATGCTGTTGGAGACAGAAAAGAAATTCTGAGGGAGTAAGAAAAGAAGCAGAAAGACTTAATATCTTATTTAGTTTTATTTATTTTTGAGCATGTTTGTCTTCAACCACCAATTTCTAGATAGCTAATCAAGAAGCAATACACACTCCCCCGCCCAGAGATTCTTATGTCAGATAGGGGACTGGTTTATATGACTTTAGATCCATTTCAAGCTTGCAGTAGTCTGATCCCATGCTAAAGATACACAGTGAGAATAAATAATTATTTATTCACTTTTTTGTTGAATGATAAAAATGAGGGTTTTTGGGTTTTTTTTTTCCTAAAATTGACAAGATTGATAAAGAGACTATTTACCATGTTGCATTGTGTACTCAGATAATCCACTCTGAGAGATCCAGAAAAGAACCAGTTGACTATTTCAGGCAATTCTGTTCACAATTACACTGAATAGTCTCATGTCCCCAAATAAGCACAAGACAGAAGCTGGTATCTATGAGTAATTCATGTCAGCCCATCAGCCTGGTTCCTACTGTCCACATTAGACACAAGCACTGGTATTCTGCTTCTAAATCTGGGGATCAAAATATTTCATATTTGAATTTTCATAAAACATGTCTCCCCCCAAGATAAGCCAATTATTTTATACAGCTCTCAAGAGATTATGTTCTGACACTAGAAAAATGGTGATGTGGACTTACTAAGAAAGAGGCATCTTAGTTTTCATTTGCATAGACTATCTTTACTCAATATATTGAATTTTAGGGTGAGTTTTGACTAATTTTGACTATATTTACCTTAGGTGTTGATCACAGAAGCCCTTAAATGGTATTTGGGTTTAATAAAAATTAATAGAACTCATCATCCTAGAAGTTATAAAACCTGAAAACAAAAATTTTATAGGTTCCAGGAGGATTATAAAGGAAGCCAGTGTTTAAGAACAATCCTAATTTGAAGCTGGAAAGAAGGTTCAGTAGTGAAAGATGACACATAAAACCAGATGTACAAAGTAACACTTGCATCTGGAGTTCATTTGCAGTGACAGGAGACCATGGCACCCCATATTCACTCTCTTTGCCCCTCTCTCAAATAAAAACATACAATACTTTTCAAAAAAATGAACAGTCCTATAGCTGGATCATATGGTAAATCTATTTTTAGCTGTTTCAAAAACCTCCACATTGATTTCCACAATGGCTGGACCAGATTACATTCCCACCAACAATGTAGAAGTGTTCCTCTTTTTCCACATCCTCACCAACACTTATTGTCATTTGTTTTCTTGATGGTAGCCATTTTGACAGGAATGAGATGGAATCTCAAAGTAGTTTTAATTTGCATTTCCCTGATGGCTAAGGATGTAGAACACTTTTTTAGATGTTTATATGCCATCTGTATTTCTTCTTCTGAGAACTCTCTATTTAGTTCCATAGCCCATTTTTTAACTGGGTTGTTTGATTTCTTATTGTTCTGTTTTTTGAGTTCTTTGTATATTCTGGATATTAATCCTCTGTCAGCTGTATAACTGGCAAAGATGTTCTCCCATTCTGTATGTTGTCTCTTTGCTCTATTCACAGTGTCCTAGGCATATAACTGAAGGACTCTTCTCACTACCTTAGAGATACTTGCACAGTCATGTTTATTGCTGCTCTATTCACAATAGCTAGGAAATGGAACCATCCTAGATATCCCTCCACAGATGAATGGATAATAAAGATGTGGTACATTCATGCAATGGAGTTCTTCTATTCAGTGGTAAAGAAAAATGAAATTATGAAATTTTCAAAGAAATGGATGGATCTAGAAAGGATTATACTAAGTGAGGTAACCTAGACCCAGAAAGCCAAACATCAAATGTTCTCTCATATGTGGATCCTAGTACAAATGTATAGACTTGTGTGTGAGCTGGAACCAAAAATCAGTAGCAGAAGTCAGTAAGCTGGTAAAAGGCTATAAGGGAGGGAGGAGAGGGAAGGACTTAAGGGGATGGTATTGTATATATGTAAGTAGAACAGATTACAGGGGGGGGGAAGGCCTAAGTGAGGCCTGGGGAAGAGAATGGGTAAAAAAAAAAAAAAAAAGGGTGGGGTAGGGTCAATCAAAATTCAAGATTTTCTGAATAAGACTTATGTAAACCTACTTCTTTGAATAATGGCACACCCAGAAGCTATAGATTGTTACTAGACAATTTTCAATGCCTGGGATGGGATACCATCCAGTGAGTTATTGGCCAGGGAGTTCCCTCTAGCCTCCAAAACATTAAAGGCTATTGTCAAGGCCTTGGTTTCCCTTGAGAAACAGATTGTAAGACCCCATTGCTGAAGACATCTCTTGCCTGAGTGGCAAGGTCACTGAGAAAGCAAGCTGGTGCTGAGCAGAAAACCTTCTCCCTGTAGACCAGCCAACTGAAAGCTGAAAAAAGCAGCACTGCATGCAGCCATATAAGAGACAGAAATCATCAGTGGTGAAAACAGTGGACACTGGAAACCTCAAGTTTGGCCAGACAGGCCCAATGACTGAAAAGGTGCAATAGTGGCATGTCTGCTCTTGGAAAACCAACTGCTCCATACTTGGACTGAAGGCCTGCTCTATGGGAAGAACACATGCCTGGTACTGAAAAAACTAATCAAAAGTGTATGGCAGGGGAGGTCATGAGCCTTAGGGGCATAAAGCCTGCTCTTGTCTGGCTAAATGTAGATATTATTCCCACTAAACTGCTTTGAAAGCACTAAACTTAATGTTCATATTCACATATTAATGCTACTCTCACTTCTGCCTAGAGAAGCTTCACTTTGCAGATGGAGATGACCACTGGGATGACCCAAAAGGCAACATAGTGCTGAGAAGAAGGGATGGAAGAGTGTCCAGCACTGAAACATCTCTGTCACACCCTCCAAGGCTCAGGGACCATTGCGGAAGAGGGGACAGAAAGAATGTAAGAGCGAAAGGAAGAATATGACTCCTTACAATGCAACTGTCTATGCAGAAATTGGCCTTGATATCCATGACCTCACAGTGCCTAGCAATACCTTCACAAGACCCTCATAATAGGAGAAAAAGATGATGATCTCAAGTCAAAAGAGAGACTAATGGAGAGAGGGACGGGATATGATGGAAAGTGGAGTTCTGAAGGAGAATGGGGGCGGGGAGGGAAATATGGTTTATTGTCTGTAAGTATACAATTTGTCAATAAAAAAAAGACCAGTCCTAATTTGATATCCTTCTAACCAGTCATTGTTCATCAAACTGTCTGAAATATGAGAAAAGACAGGGCTTTCTTCATTTTTGAGTTTGTACATGAAAGTCCTAAAGAAATTATTAACATCCTGAGAACAACTTCTTACAGATTGCTCACATCAAATGTTGATTTGGGGACTTTCATTTGTCAATCAATTCTTCCTCCTCCTCCTCCTCCTCCTCCTCCTCCTCCTCCTCCTCCTCTTCTTCTTCTTCTTTTTCAAGGCAGGGTCACACTCTAGCTCAGGCTGACCTGGAATTCACTATGTAATATCAGGGTGGCCTCGAACTTATGGCAAATCTCCTACCTCTGCTTCCTAATACTGGGATTAAAGGCGTGTGCTACCACACCCGGCTTCAATCAACTCTTCTTTATGACTAAAACTTATTTTTTGACAAATATTCCCCTGTTAAAATTTTTTATATCTGTGCTATGCATCTGAAAGTTCAGTTTGGTCTTTTTTAACTTTGTTTCCATAGTCTTTCTCTCTTTCTTTTTTATTTTTTTAATATAAAATAAAGAGCAGGACTTGACAGCCATTAAGAAGCACACATAGCAATCCCATTCCTGTTGCTAGGCAACAAGAGCCATGTATGAGCTCAGTGAATGGATTCTGGGCAGCTGTATGAAGGAAAATAGAAGAGAGCTGTCTTCATAACCACAGGGGTGAGCAGTACTCTGGACACATGTGCTCCTGAATCTACCTTAGAAAAGTGAAAAGGCATATTTATTTTAAACCTTTTTGGTACCTTATTTTTGTTCCAAAATATTTTTAGAATTCTCCTTGAAAAGAAGTTGACACAATACAATAATCATCATCTCAAGAGGGGAAAATAGATGCCATTGCCCTCAACTTACCTGGCTGAGGACTGAATTGCCATCACCTAAGGTATTTCATTACCTTCCTGCCTTATTCCAGAGTGCATGTTTTCATCCCTTCCCACACCAGGCCATCTACCCAGCTGATTAATTCCAGGGGTACTTTCTGTCTCCTAGTCCCATATCCTGTGAATAGTATTTACCCTCTTCAGTTGCTGTGAGAAATATAACACTGTTGACTATAATGCATCTGCTTTACTTCATTCTTCCTACAAAACAATGTGTGATCATTAATCGAAATAAAATTAGAATAATACAGACAGATAAATGAACATCAATGTCCATTATCATGTTCATCAGAGACAAGCAATGTAAATACCTTGGTGCACAGCATTATAGATTACTCCCTGAACATATGCAGACAAATGTTTTCTTATATTACCTACAAACACAGTTACAATGCTTTATAAGCTCAACAATAGCCAGCATGATTTTAATGCTTCTATAGCACACACAAATTAATTATTATAAAGCTTGGAAGGATAAAAAGCAGTGTGATTAATTATAAGATAATTTTCCAAATCTTACTACATCTTTCTGCCCAGCCTCTGAATATAACCATAGCTAACTCTATTAATTTCCCAGTCTTACATGATTGTTTCCTTTCCATTTCTCCTAATATTGCCCTAGTTCAAATCTCTCTCTCTCTCTCTCATTGCTCTCTTATCTATCTAGTTCAAATATCTAGTTCAGATCCCTTACCTGGTTGCTTACTTGGTTGCTTAAGTAGGACTTTGGTTTTAAATGTCAGAAACCCAAACTTGAAGTGGCTTAAGCAAAAATAAACTTATGGCTTCATTGTTAAAGGTTCCACTAAGAGGGGCAGGGAATGGCTAACTACAACCACAGTGTCAAATCAGGTCAGTGAGATCTAGCTTCTATCCTTCACCTGCTCTGTGTTGACTTCACTCTTGGGCAGACTCTCCTCCAAGTGTGATGAGATAGCTGCCAGCATCTCAAGCACCTGTGTTCTCTGAACCCTAAGGGATAAAGAATTCCTCTGGTTCAGTCCTGGCAGTTCCTCTGAAACCAGGTGAACAAATTATGTGTGAGGGACAAGGCACTCTCAGTGAAGTCATCCCTGGAGAGCATGCCCACTCGGGACCCTCAGGAATAATTAGCCCCAAAGCAAAATCAGGGAAAGCAGAACCAGCTCCTGTGCAGTCAGAGCAGCTTGTAGCGCCTGTGAGCTTGTGTGCACTATGTGCCATTTATATCATGTTTCCCTTTCTCCACCGGGGTTTAGCATGTGGCTTTTGCCAACCAGTTCCCTTCTTCTCTGGCCTAGGAATTGGCTCTAGTCATTAGAAGAGTGGTCAGAATATTTCTCCACCTCACTCTTCAGTTGGACACAGGTTGCTGTGTTTCTGCACTGAAGCCCACAGATGCTCTTGTGTGAACTTCTACAAACAGCTACAGCCTTGGCTTCTGAAAATAACTCTCCTCTCACCCCTTTACAGTTTAACAGGCTTGAGCTTGGGGCTTAGAGATGGTATCAGTTTGCTACTCTTGCTAGACCAAGGTGCTCCACCACCTCCATGAGTTTAGCCTTGTACATACCTTTGCCCCATGGTGTGTGCCTTCTCTTTCCTATGAGATCTTCACAGCTGCAGTCCTCTTTAACCTGGCTGTTAATCCTATCAGCATTCCTTCATATCAATCACAAATGTGACATTTATAGCCAGTGAAGTTTTCACTCAAGAAATATACATGAATCTTAAAAGATCAAGATAAGAGGTCTCTGTCAATTCAATACAAATTACCAGTCACCGTTATTTAGGCTTTACTTAGACTTAGCCACATAAAAGCTCATTCAGGACCATAACATGTACTGTTAGGCATACTGCTTTCATTTCAGGTTGATTCCACAGGATGCATGAGGAATGTGCTTATGCAAATTATAATTTTATATACTTGGTGCAAAATCTCCAGTTGGATTGAAAAGAAAATAAAGGAAGAAAGGCAGAAGGGAAGAAAAGGAGGGAGAAAGAGAAAGAGATAGGAAGATGGAAAGAAGGAAGAGATAAAAGGACATAGTGACAAACTTTAGACTTGGAGTGATGAAATTCAGGGACTCAGCACAGCTTTGCAGATGCCTTGGTTTGTCTTCCCCATTCACTGGATCCCATTGTCCTAGTCATCAAAACTTTGAGATTAGACCAGATCATCTTTATGTCTCCTCCAGCTTTAACAAACTATAAAAAGTCAATGAGCTCCATGTATGATGTTTACAAAAATACATTTTAAGACACTTTCAGTTTAAAAAATAAAAATGTTTTATTAAATTGCACAACAATGTCTCTGCTGATTACAGAAGCAAATTCATTCTGGAGACGAGGCACTTTTTAGGTCAGTAATGTAATGAAACCTCAAGACACTGACCTCAATTCAAGACAAAATTGTTTTTGTTCAGATTCTTGATGCAGACCAAGTTTTACAACAAACAATGTAAGTCTATCAATAATGATCTGCAGCAAAGCCTAGGGATAGCACCAATGAAGCCAGCAGGGGCCCACGCAGACTGGACTGCCTCAGCACACAACTGCGAATAGAACAGAATCCTCAGAGGCAGGAGTCCCCACACTTCTTTGTGTGGTTTGTCTAGTTCAGCCAAGATCGTGGAAGCTGTAGGAGAAAAATCAAAAGAAAAAGGAAAGAGGCCAAAGCAGCAGGAAATGAGCTATAACTTGACAAAGTCACAAAACACAAAAGAAAATAGAAAAATATGAATTGTATGAGGTCCAAAGGATTTTGGAAAATACAGCCTGATTATTCTGAAATGAGGTCTTTGATTACATTTTAAAAAGATACAAAATAATAATAATAAGTGCTGGTGCATTGCATGTTAAAAATATTCACTAGAAATAGCCAGGGTAGGACAACGGACAAATTGAGTTTATAAACGAAGTTTGTTGATATATTTGGAGGGGAGGGAGTTGGCAGAGAGAAGATCTCTTTGGCAGCTTTTTACTGGGGGCAAGGAAAGGCAAAGACAGAATGCTCAATGACAATCTCAGTGACAGCCCAGCAACCCTAAGACAGAAGATGGGAGAATATGGAAGAAAGGTCAGGAGTTGGGCAGTCAGCATTGGCATGATGGTTGACAATGCTCATCAAGTAGTAGATAACTTTACAGAGGCTCACTAACCACTGTTAAGGATGGTGCAATCATAGTGGAGCCAGGACACAGAAAACAAGAGGGATACACTGGTAGTGTTTGCAGTGGGGTAGGGCTGGGGTAAGGGCTTGGAATGAGGAGAAATGGCCCGTTTCAGTGATTTTCTGACTTTGGAGCATAGATTCTAGATCTACACTGTCTGATCTGATGGCCACTAGCTACTAGTAGATACTGAGCAGTTAAAAGTGCCTGCCTGAGTTCAGCTGTGCTAAAAATAGAAAATGCATGCCAGATTTTGAGGACTAAATAACAAAAGTACACTGTCTCATTAATAATTTAATGTAGATGATATGCATAAATAATATTTTGGATGTGTGAGTTAAATAGTGTAAATTATTGAAATTAAGTTCAACTATCTTTACTTATGTTTTAACACAGTTACTGGAAAAGTTCAGATAACATCTTTTGGTTTTGATTATGTTTCCCTTGGACAGAGTTGCTGAGGGAAGTATCTCTTTAAGAGAGCTACCCTGTGAAGTTTCTTTCTCTCTCTCTCTCTCTCTCTCTCTCTGGCTTCAGAAATGTTGCAGTATTGGGAAAGGCTTGACCTAACACTTCTTATCTGTTCCTATCTCAAGCAGACTCTGGCTTCAGAATAACTGAAATAAAACAACATTGAGACTCAGCAGCTGTTTTATCCACACAACTCACACCCACCTGGAAATAGGCACTTAGTAAGTCACCACACCTCCTCACATGAACACCCACTTACCATGTATCTACAAAACCATATTTGTATGTGTCAGAAGAATATCCATAAGTAGGGAAGGAGTATTAGTAGAATCATCTGTTACACTGAAATTTACTTTTTTACTGACAACTGGAATCATTTGTTTAAACTAGGAAGAGTTACTAGCTTGTTAATAAGAAGTTCTTTGGAATTAAAAAGTATTTGAACGTCTTGGCTTCCAATGTCTGAGAAGAAGATTGTTAATTCAGAAATGACTACAATGGAGATTCCAGGGCTGCCTATACATAAACAGAGGGAATTTGGAAAAATAAAGCACACCTTTGCCCTGAACACCTCCAGTATAATTTGTCAGGCAGCATTGGTGGTTCCTGCTCTCTTAGCTGTCTTCTCTGACTTCTGCTCTTTCAAAACCATGAGAGTACTTGATTCTTCCAGCTTGCCAGTTCCATTGGAATCTGCCACTAGCACACTCCTCTCAGCACCTGCCCACTGCACCAAACTGCTGATGCACTCTTCATTCAGTGCATGGTAGCTCATTGATTTTCCATAATGGGAAAATACAGGTATGACTTAAGCTAAGAAAGGATTTCCTATGGAGCTGAAATTCAAAGTACTCTGTTTAAATAGTTGCTGTATAAGGATTTTTGCACCTGTATTGGACATCAAACATCTATCCCCTCTTAATTTGGTAATAATTCCATTTCCTGAAAGGAATTATATTGCCCCTATTTTCAGTCCTTGTGGTCTGAGTGCACCTGAACCTATGTCATCTCCAATTGACATTTGTCTATGCAAGAAAACAGATGAAATTCACCTGTAAATTCCAAATAGAAACAAATTGCCAACCATAATGATTCAGACATGGTTTCATACTGTTTCAAGGGATATAATTCTGGGGCTTTGTTGGAACTATTGAGAAGAGCTGTGTTTTCTCTGCATTAGAAGGTGATAAGCCTGAAGCTTAAATATATTATAACATGAAAAAAAGTCTTTGATTACAGTGAAAACGAAAGGCTAATTCTAATGACATTGTTTGAGCTCCTGGTACAGGATTTTGCTTAACAGAACTCTGTAAATAGTTAACTCATATATTTTTCCTATACCTCAATGAATAGGTTATGATGAACTCTTTCCCAAATTGACCCTGAAATTTTCCTTTTTTTTTGCCTTTAAAAAATGGTTGGTAGAGCATAATTATGATTATTAAAACTTTCTGTGGAGATCTGGTCCATCCCTAATAAGGAAATTCAAAGGTCAATTCAATACTTGATGCTGAGTTACTGACCACACTCACCATCAAGTCCATCCTTGCTTCTCTCCTGGATTATATCCCAGCTCTGGGTTCATGACTTCTGTATGGACCCTAAAACCCAGATGCCAACTTGTATTCCAGCTTTGACTCATATCCAAATAGTTGCCCATTGTTTTCACTGCATCTTGTAACAATTTCTCCCAATCTTCGCATTATAGACAAGATGCTAGTACTTTTTGAGAAACTCCTAAAGAAACTGTCACCTTCCAGCCTGCCCTTGGATGTGGTGAATATCACCACTTCCTGAATTTTTATGATAACAACTCCTTGTAATAAAAGTATTTTATGATGTTGTCATGCTTCCCCATAATCAACCCAATCTTAATGGATACATTTGTCTTTAGATCCAAATTACTCCTCATCAAATTTCAATTAGCCTTTGCATGTATTCCAACCTATAACAAATGCCATCAAACCAAGATGTCTAACTACAGCTGACATTCTGTGATATCAGTTTTGCTGACACACTTATGATATTTCGAAATATGTCAACTTACTGATTCATGCATACTAAGAAAACTCTGGACCATGAATCAAACTGTCTGGCTCTGTTAGTTACTTGCAGTATGACTTTTCATGTAAAGAAAAAAATTTTAAAAGCATAAAATTTACTTGTCCAATTTCATTGTATGTTGTCATAATTAGAAAACAATGTATTTGAAAGAATATTATAAGCTTTATTATTAATATGAGGCTTTAACACTTACCAGACTAAATAATTTCTTAGCTACAAACAGCCACATATGTTGTAGAGAGTTGTTGAATAGTTGGTATTTTATAAATAGTATGCAAGTACTCTGAAAATTTATTTGTAAAGCAAAATGAAAATGTTTTCCAAGTGAAGAGTGAGGGAGATAAATATATTGGAAAACAAGAAGAAAAATGTGGGTCACGAATGTGGATGAGAGCAGGTGTGCTAGGCAGAGTAAAAAGACAAAAGAGAGAGCAACCCATGGAACTCTGGGAAGACAGGGCACAGGATGCCCACAGCACCATGCAAGGTAGGACAAGGAAGAAAGACCTCAGAAGTCAACAAACAGAAGAGGCCATGGACATTCTTTTTTTTAAAATTTTTTTATTTTATTTTTATTTATTTTTGGAGAGAGACAGAGAGAGAGAGAGGAGAGAGAGAGAGAGAGACGGAGAGGGAGTCAGAGATGGGCACGCCAGCAGTCTCTCAGCTGCTGTGAACGAAATCCAGATGTGTGCGCCCCCTTGTGTTCAAGTGCAGCATTGCGCCCTTGCGTCACTTTGCATCTGGCTAAATGTGGAACCTGGAGATTGGAAACGCTGGAGATTGGAACCAGCATTCTTAGGCTTAGTAGGCAGGCGCCTTAACCACTAAGCCATCTCTCCTGCCCGCATGGACATTCTTAAACCAGCTATCCTTTTGGAAAACATTCAGGATTTGAACTGGAAATTTTGTTCCTTGCTTCCAAAAGGCTTTTCATTATATAGGAAAGAATTTATAATCTGAACTTGTCTTACACCACAGCCAACCCCTATGGAAAGTCAGAGGGGTCTGACACTTGTCCACTGACACAAGGTATGCTCTGTAGGAAGATATAATGACAATAATAGAACAAACAAAACCCTAGGATGTTTAATAACACAAACATCAAGCAAGTGGGCAAAGGGTCAGAGAATGAATTTAGACTGTAAAAGAAAATATGGTTAGCAAGACAATGCATAATTTGACACAATCTGATTGCCTTTGCTTTGCTGCACTAAGATATCAATTAATCTGGATTTAGTTGATTTTGAATCTAGTTCAACCAATTACCTGACCATACTTAAAATGAGGACTGGAATTCTCAAGCTTAAGCAGGGTAGCCTCTTTATAAGACACTGCACTGGGAATTCCAATACATGGGGTTGAAGTTGAGCCTCTTAAATCATTCCTATGCTAAAATTCTAGGTTCCTGTCTGATTACAGGCACTTCTGAGGCTAGAAAAAGGGAATCAGGTCTGTGGTGGTTTTATAGTAATGCCCCCCATAGGCTCATATGTTTGAACACTTAGACAAAGTAGCACTATTTGAAAAGGTTCTAGAACTCTTTGGAGGTGGAGCCTTGCTGGAGAAAATGTGTCACTGGGAGCAGTTCTTGAGTTTTTTCAGCCCCACCATGCCTGCTGTTTTCTTTCACTTCTTCCTCGCTGATGCCAGTTTTCTAGTCCTGCCATGCTGTCCTCACCTTGAGGGACCTTACCTTCTGGAACTGTAATCCTAAGTAAAGCCTTCTCCTTTGCTGCTTCTAGTCAGTATTTTGTCCCAGCAATGTGAAAGTTCCTGATACAAAGGGAACAGTAGCTGGAGTATTTCTGATCAAAGCTAAGAAGAATTCCAGGTGGGAGAGAAGGCTAAGCAGTTAAGGTGCTTGGCGGCAAAGCCTAAGGACCCAGTTTGATTCCCCAGTACCCATGTAAGCCAGATGCACAAGGTGGTGCATGTATCTGGAGTCTATTTGCAGTGGCTAGAGGCTCTGGTGTGCTCTCTCTCATAAATAAATAAATGAAAACATTTCAAACATTAATAAAAGGAAGGATTTCCTGGAACATGAATCAGTCAAGGAGAAATAAGCTATGGTAAGGAGTTAGTCTCCTGAGGAGATCTTAAATGACAGAGGACATGGACATGAGATGTAGTAAATATTTGGTCTCAGAGTATATTTTTGGGCCAGGGACACAGATACTGTCCATGAAGCCCTTACTACAATACCAGTATTAAGAAAAAAAGGAAGTCTTAGCAACTTATAGCCTTAATAGAAGAGATAGAAGATCCAACAGGACTAATAGTTATAGTAGTAGTAGCAATTGTAGAAGCAAAATGAGTAATGATGGACTCAGTGTTTGGCAGAATAATGCTAATAACCATAAATCTTTTAATAGCATAACTGAAGGTAGTATTTAGGGATCTAAGCTCTACATTCAGACCTAGATTTGGATCCTTTCATTCACCCCTTGCTATCTCTTTAAATCTGGAACATACTTTCTTATGCCTCTATAAAATGCAGATAAACCAGAACACCACCTTCATAACATTGTCATATGGAATAAATGAGAAAATACTTGCCAAGAGTTTAGCACAGGACTGAGGAGTTGACTCAGTGTTACCCACACAAGTATGAGGATCTGAGTTTGGATGTCCAGAACTCGTGTAAAACCAGACACAGATATGCAAGTGTGTGCAATCCCAGTGTTCCTGTGGTGAGATAGGCAGCTGTGATAGGAGAATTCTGGAAGCTCATAGGCCAGCCAGCCTGGTATATACAGTACTTAGCATCAAAATACCTTGTCTCAAGTAAAGTGGAAGGTAAGGACCAATACCTAAAGTCATCCTCAGACTTCCACATGCACCCCATAGCACATGTGTGCCCACATGCACATATACATATAAACAAGAAAGACAAAAAAAGAGTTTAGCACAGCACCTACACTTTTTTCAAGTATTCAGTACCAGTTAGTAATATAAGGAATGGAAGTCAGGGGACATACCCAACAAGGGACCCAATCCCATAATGGGTGCAAAAAGTATATAATGAACTGATAACTGACACTAGAGGTCCTATGCCACAAAATCTGCCCCTAGCTCCATAGGACAGGCATTTTCAACTTTAATTTGAAAGAACTCATGTTCTTTTTATACTTGTAACCTTCTACCTCTTCAGTCTCAGAATCCAAGCTACAACTGAAAGTCAGAATGTACAAAATATATGTGTATTTTATAGGTCATTGATATCCCTGGTGCACAAACCTTTCTTCTGTCAGCCTTCAATAATGAAACATTGCTTAAAAAGCTGAAATGTGAAATAAAAGTTTTTCAATTTAGTTAAATTACATTAATACTGTAATCCAGCCAGTATATTGGGCATATGAAGTCCAGAAGAAGTGTGCATAGTGAATCATGACAAACTGAGACAATGACAACTAGTTACAGGAACTTATACAGAGCTCCAGAAGCGTAGATGTCAGGCAGGGAGTCTTGGAGTCTGAAGGTGACAAATGAGGTCATACCAAGTATGAGCAGAGGCTGGGCGTGATCATAGGTAGGCTATAGAAAAATGGCCAGTTATCTGACTGCCAGAGGAACTATAGGGAGAAAGACCTGTGGTTAAAAGGAGTTTCGAAGTGGTGTGAATCCCTCAAAAAGAAGATGGTGAAATCTTTTGACAGCAGTGACAAAAGACTGGAGTGCAGTTAGAAAAGTTAAGCTTATGTAATTTTAGAAAAAGACATAGCTAATATTAAGCTTTTATAAAAAGGTTACTAGCTACGATGAGTAAAAACGTCATCAATTCAACATAATTGGATAGAAGCATGTCAAAATTAATCAAATATGAATTACAGATTTTAAAAAATATGACTAAGTGCTTGGGATTTTTTGACTATATAAGATACTTCAAATACCTTTCAACTTTGCTACTCTCAATTAGCAGTGTCAGTGTTCCTACAACAATTAAAGTGAGATTCTTAGAAGTGAAATTGTTTTCTGAAATGGATTGAACCTTTCTACTCTTTAATTTTGTTCACCTATATGCATCTTAGATTCCAGGCCGCTTCTACTCATAGCAATTTTCTCCTTCTCTATGGTAGGTAGTCATCACTGTGACCCCAAAACTGGTCTGAGCAGGCTATAAAATCTCTGTCACCAAAAACTGTTTGGCTGGCATCCCTCCATCTCAATAAAGAGTATCAAAGTGGGGGCTGGAGAGATGGCTTAGCAGTTAAGGTGCTTGCCTGCGAAACCTAAGAACTCATGTTCAAATCTCCAGGTCCCACATAAGCCAGATGCACAGTAACACAAGTGAGCAATATTGCATATGTGCACAAGGGCGTACATGACTAGAGATTGTTTGCAGCAGCTAAAGGCCATGACACAACCATTATCTCTCTGCCTATTCCTCCTGCTCCCAAATAAATAATAAAATTAAAAATAAGAGTGTCAAGGTGAGTAACACTAACCCATCTGCACCATCATCACAGAAAGTAGCATACTTTCATACAACGGTGAGAATGAGAAAGGAAGATTGCTTTGGGTTCTGGGTCAGCATGTGCTAAGGGTAAGATATTGTCACAAAACTAAGTAAGCCACAATAACAATTATTTTTGCAACAAAAGAAAGTAGCATTCTTAAAATTAAAAATAGTAATTAGCCACAGGTTTTCTGTGTCTTAGGATTCCCTGTGGTGACTCAACTTCTTTTGCAAAGTCAATAGTGTAATGACACAATTACTGACTGCTGCTTTCACAGCACATAACCCTCAACTCCATGGAGAATACCAGCAATCCCACTAAGGTGGGCCCTCAATGGAGTAGGGGCAGGGAAGAGGGGAATGATAGTACTAACACATGATGTATCCATGTGTTTCAATTAATAAAAAATTAAATAAAAAAATATAGTGCAGGGACTTCTGGGTAAGATTGCAGGGTAGCAACCACACCAAAGCAGCCTAAGGAGGAAATAAGCAGAAAAAGAGCAAAATACACCTTCTACCAAAAAGTGAAGGTGTATAAGGGATTATCAACCTCAGCAAAGAAGCAAGAGAGACCCAGAGCTTCTAGCAACCACAGAAGCAGGCAGAATTGGCTCCCATAGCAGTGCTGGTCCCTGTGGCAGCCAGGCTCTGCCTGAGCTGCAGGAGAAGCCAGGGGTAGAGATTTTCCACTCACACCAGCCTCCTAGCAAAGTCAAGAAACCTGATAACAGATAACACCAAGAACAATTGTAGTGGGTGACTTCAGTACCCCACTCTCAATAACTGACAGGTCATCCCAGCAAAATAGAAACAGAAAGACATCTGGATTAAATGATGCCATAAAATAAATTGACCTAATAGATATCAACAGAATATTCCATCCAAATGTTGCAGAATACATATTCTTTTCAGTAGCACATGGAACACTCTCTAAAGTACACCAAAAAAAAAAAGCCTATAATGGGATAGATCATGAGCCCTAGGAGTGTAAAGCCTGCTCTTGTCTGGCTAAATGCATATACTATGCTCACTAAACTGCCCTGAACTTTTCTTAATGTTTATACCCATGCATTAATGCTATTCCTACTTTTGGTTAGAGAAGCTTCTCTTTTCAGATGGAAAGTATTCCACTTGATTCTCACAATTACATGGGCTAGAAATGAAATCCCCAAAGCAATAATGACTCATATTGCTTGTGCATGTGCAATAGGTGGTATGCTTTCATAAAAACTTAGCCATTAGGAGATCAGAAAGGTCACAGTTCTAATTTTTACACACATCCTAATTATGCAAAACACCCTTAGTCATTGAAAGTTGGAAAATAAAATGATCTGTGAACTCCTGGGAGGAAAGGCTTTGTGGAAGGGCAGTTGTTCTCAATATATGAAGAGCTACATTCATCTTCCAGTGGTCCAGAAGATCATTAGCCCTTCTAGCAATCAATTTCTATCCCATTCAATTCATCATACAGCAGGTACAATCAGACTCTTGTCCAAAACATTTTCCCACTCAGACCAACACCAGTAGAGTTAATTTTCTATCAGACATTTTTTAAACTAAAATGTGCCACAGGTTTCTCTATCTTAGTTGGCTCCATCCTAAGCTCTGTTTCCCCCAGGCATCCTTTCTCTGTGGTCACTTTCACATGGGGTTCTTCTTCCTTCCCATGCTGGTCACCTTCAACTCGATATTCCTTTTAATAAATTCCTCTAGAACCTATGTTATTTCTTTTACCCCTTGCCATCCAACATTGTTCCTGCCCTCATCCACCCTTCCCTGAACTAGTTAGTGCTGAACCTCCCTGAGAGTCCCCAGACCCTACCTCCTCTCACCCGCTGCAGTCCAACCCATGGTTAGCCAGGGTTGCACTCTGCACAACACACTTGCTGGTCTGCTGTGCAGACTGATTACATTCCCATACCTTCCATATCTAGTTTTCTACAGAGTTTCTGTGCTTAACCCACACACTGTGAATGCTAATAAGTTAAGTTTGGGGCTTTTTTTAACCTTAAAAACACTTAACTTTTATATATTTATGCACACACGTTTTTCTGGAAGAAATTATAGATAATGAGCAACGGTAGCATGTGAAATAAGGTGAGGCTGGAAAATGTCAGTTACACTGTTTATAGAGAGAGCTTGTATTAAATATGCATCTCTACCTGATATGCACAAAGGCTTGATAGTACTGAACAATCGAAAGATGAGTACTTTCTACAAAACATTTTACAAGCACTGAAATTAATGAAACCATTGAAGGAGCAAGTGAGTGGGTAGAAGAGATGGAGAAAAGATTATTCTTACAGGTCTTTAGAAATGCAAAGCAGAACATTGCTTGAACATCATTACCTGGCTGATACAGTGGTAATCACTTACCAGGTATTTATTTAGAAGCCTGTTCCAATTCCTTAATTGAAAAGGAAAAAGGTCTTTAATTCCACAGAAACCTATTTGCTAAATGGTAATAAAATAAATTTCCAGGGAATAAACAGCAAGGACTAAATGTCATAAGCCTATAAGTTTACATGTAATTCTGACCACTGTTTTCCAATTTTTTTTTTTTGAGAGAGAGACACAGAAAAAGACAGGGAGAGAAGGAGAGGAAGACAGATAGAGAATGGGTGCGCCAGCAGCCTCTCAGCGGCTGTGAATGAAATCCAGATGCATGCACTTCCTTGTGGGCAAGTGCAGCATTGTGCCTTTGCATCACTTTGCATCTGGCTAAAGTGGGACCTGGAGATTGGAACGGGTGTTCTTATGCTTAGCAGGCAGGCGCCTTAACCGCTAAGCCATCTCTCTAGCCCAGTTTTCTAAATTTAAGTGATAAAGTCAAAAAGCCCTTGTGGCCAAGCAGGCAGATTACATGCTCTAACCAATTGTATGCTGTGTACTGTGTTACAAGACATAATAAGTCAAAAGGGCTTCATTTCAGACAAGAAAAAATTATAGTTACTCTGGTAAACTGGAAAGTGTCCCAGCTCCCCCCCAAAAGGATTTTAATCCGTTTTTAAAATCTCAGACAAGACAAACATACTTGCTAGGTCTTCAGTTTGGGAATCGAAGAATAAAATATCAGATAGCAGATCCTCTGGAGCATAGAAATCTTTAAGAAAGCAAATAGTGGTGCTCAAAAAAATAGATTGGGTCATCAAGCAAATTTGGGTGTTTATACTGGTTTTGTCCTCTTTAGGAGTGTGAATTCGGACAAAATAAAGACCCCCCTCTGATTCAGTTTCTCTCTATGTGATAATGCAACCCTTGTCAATAGGACTCTTCTATCACCACCAGGGATGGAGGAGGTAACATAGATAGATCTGTTTGGCAGAATGACAGAGTCACAGTAAGCTGTTCTTGCCAAGTGTTCAAGGTTGCAAATGACACATGGTATTTCCCTATTAATGTCCAATTCTTTTTTCAGATTTAGTTATGGTTAAGAAACAGTTTAAGGTAAACTTTTACACATATTAGGAGATGGTATGCGAAGTTGAAGTAGTGGTTTTGGAAACAAAGACAGGTTTTAGCTTCAAGTACATCAATCATTAGCTGTGTGAATTTAGGAAGACTCATTTAACCTCTTTGACACCCTTATTATTATTTTTTTTATTTTTTGTATACTATACTTTTTGAGGCTGAAAGAAGCCACAAACCATAGGTTATGCTCCAAATTACTGAAAAGAGGCTTAAAATAAATTCAAATAAATCTCAACATCAGTTATCTGCTTCTTTCAAATAGTATGTGTATTTTCAATTGTTGTTTTAATTGTACAGGTTTATGGTGTACCATGCAGTGGTGTGACACATGCACACAATGTGTAATGATAGAATCAGCTACTTAGCATTTCCATTTCTTACACTTTAAAAATTTGGATTAGGGCTGGAGAGATGGCTTAGTGGTTAAGGTGTCTGCCTGCTAAACCTAAGAACCCAGTCCTAATCTCCAGGTCCCACGTTTAGCCAGATGCAAAGTGACACAAGGGTGCAATGCTGCACTTGCCCACAAGGGGGCGCACACATCTGGATTTCGTTCACAGCAGCTGAGAGACTGCTGGCGCACCCATTTTCTATCTGTCTCCCTCTCCCTCTCTCTCTGTCTGTCTCTCTCTCCAAAAATAAAAAAAATGGATTTATATATATATATATATATATATATATATAGTAAATATATAATATATGGATATATATATGGTGATATGTCAAGCTGTATGCTGCTTAAATCCCATAATATCTCTTTTTTATATAAAGAAGGACAAAAAGACCTAGACTTTCTGTAACCCAGGTCATTCTACAGTACAGACCACATTTTAATCCTGTTGAATACAGAAATGAGTCTTACTGAGTGGGAGATGAAAATTATGTAGATATCATAAAACTTTTTGGCAAAATTAGTCACTACATCTATTCCTCCTGAGCTTTTAATACCCATTGATTTGTATAGGTCCTAAGAAATAATCTAGAAAAAACCTCATGGAATAAGATTGCAATGAAAAATGGCTGGCAGAGTTCTAAAAGAACCAACTTCAGGGAGGGATGGTAAGGATTATAAGACCAAGAATCAGATGCTCTGGGGTTCAGCAAACAGCCGCTCAGAAAAATGCAAGTGAGCGATGATGAAGTGCTACAGTGCTTATTTGGACTGGACAGACTAATATTCTGATATACAGGCGCTGATATATAGGGCCCACTTTGATCAAATATTTTGCAAAAGGCATTCTCTTCTCCCTGCACATGTGAAATGATGTAGATTTTCCTTGTCTGGAAACTTTTTCTTGAGTCAAGGTGCAACCTTAAAGGCCTATGGCCAGGTCATTCGGCAGCTACAACCAAAATATGTCCTGATAGAACACAGAGCATTGGAGGTCACAGAAGATGAGAGGGGCAAGCAGAACTAATTCCAGGATGTTCCCTGGCAGTAACACTGCAATTCCCCAAAACATGTGGACAAACTGAGGTAGGTAGAAGGCTAAGCTTCCTACAGTCATGGACACTGAGGGTCAAATGATTATGTTTCTGTGATTCCATATGAGTTTTCTGGCTTGTGGAGCTCATTCCAGAAGAAAGCAAGGGCATATAGTGAGGAAGTTGCTCCTGCTGTTTACCACTCTTTTCACAAATTCATTACAATCAGAGAAACTGCATTTCCCATTTCCCACAAACAAAAAATGTGGTGGTGGCTGCACGTGCAGCACATTTCCTTCTCCTACTCTTCCAGAGAGCTATGGGGCCAAGTTCCTCAATTCAAGCTCCATTTGCTTGAAATACATACAGCACTTTCCATTTTCCTTGACTGGACAATGAGAAATGCAGAAGCTGAAACAACCAACTTCGAAGTATCTTTTCTGCTTAGAAACAGAGATCATCAATCAATTCATTAATTGCATATTTCAGAAGAGATGAGATGACCATATTGAATACAACATAAGACTATGACTCAAAGACATAGGATTTGCAGCTGGGACAGTGGTTCCCCAAAGCCGAAGGTTCTTGTTTGCAAAAACCCACTGGCCTGGATTCAGGTTCCAAGTGACCTTATCTCAGAAACTGGATCATAGACACCTTGAGGCTGTTCTCTGACCTCCACGTGCATGCACACACAAGCAAGCATGCAATATTCACACAAACACACATACATTAAATTTAAAAATTTTCCAAAAAAAGACATCAGATTTAATTCTAGGTATTTTAATTCTCAGACAGGAATGTGCCCCAGTATGCCTCAGAGTAAAGAAGAAACAGTGCTAGATAAGGTAAAGAAAACAGAGGTTTCATTGCAATTACATCACTAATTAGTCCTGATGTTGAAGATTTCCTGTCACCTTTGGAAGCCTCAGTTTCCACACCAGAATGAGCAAAAAATGGTCAGTTAAGTAGACAGTGCACTTAAGCAATCAAGAAACGTATGTGAAGCAATTATTAGTCCTAGGGAGAACAGATACCCAAACTCCAGGATTTTTCTGATGACCATTTATTCTAAAAATACTATGTTCAAGATACTAAGAGCTTTACCTATGTCGTTTATAAGCTCCACAAAAGCCTCATTTTCCAGTGCCAAAATTGAAGTTTCAGAGACACTAAGTAACTTGTTCAAGTATATACATCCAGTAACTGGAAAAGTCAAGGCTTGAACCCATACCCAGGCTCTGTTTCCATAAACCATATTCTTCCAGCATCTCATGGTGCTCTGCCACTTGAAATGTTATGTCAGCAGCACCTGTAAAGCTAGATAGTGTCAACTGTATAGAGAGAATTGCTAGCCTAAGTCCACAACCAGCAAGCCCACACATGGTAGGAGGCCATAGCTTTAGAAATATAAATGTGCCATTACCCTAGTGGTAGTCTACTTTTACAAGGGTCTGAAACACAGGGTTAGATTCACCATGCTTCTGATCTGATCACAGAACTTAAATGACTAATCACCATATTGTCAGTCAAGCAATAAAGTTGAGTATTATTCTCATTTATCTCTCTAAAGCTAAAAATCCACCCACCCCCAAGCATACCACTCACTTTCCCCTTACATGCCTGTCACACTTCAGAACCTGAAGAGAGATTTCCTGCAAAACATTTCACTGCCTTAAAGTTATACCTGTTCATAATTCCAACTGCTGGATCACAAACATGAATAAACTCTGGGTGCAAAGCAGTTCCATACTGGTAAATCTCTAGGGAGGGCAACTTGTATCTTTGGATTATTTCAAGTCTTTGAAATGGTTTGCATTAAAATTTCCAACATAGTGCTGAATTGATTGCTTAGTAGTTAAGGTGCTTGCCTGTAAAGGTTTGATTCCCCAGTACCCACACCTTTAATTCTAACACTTGGGAGGAAGAGGTAGGAGGATGGCCATGAGTTTGAGGCCATCTTGAGAATACATAGTGAATTCCAGGTCAGCATGGGCTAGAGCAAGACCCTACATCCCAAAAAAAAATATTTAAAAAATTTCCAACTTCATCCTCTGACTCTGTGGGGCTTACGATGTGTTGTTACCATTCCTAGTATTTCAACAACAAAAAAATTCAACTACTCTTTTTTCTTTTTCTCCTTAAGATTGGGCAATTTCAATAATTTTTTGTAATCACACTATCTAATTAATTTAATTTCTTGAAGTAATAAATTGTAACTAAGTGTCATGTCACAATTAAGTCAACTAGGTAATTAATTCAAAACCCACTCCCACCTTTGTTAGTTAGGTTCTTAATTATTGTCATATGCTGAATAGAGCAGGTGGCTGTTTTTGGATCAAGATTATGCATTTTGTTTTTAGAGTATTCAGCTTTGGATATTTATTCAGATGTATATGTTGTAGCCAAAAGCTTGTCATTTTGATCTTCTGTTCAAAATTATCCAGTGGATCCCTAGTGCATAGCCTTAAGCCTCACCAAAGGCAGATTAAGAAAGACTCTCCCCTGGAAAAAAAAAATGTCCTTACAGTCCTTCTTTTCCTCCCTTCCTCCTCCCCCTCTCCTCTTTTTCCTTAAAGCAGCTTACAAAAATAAAAAATATTATCAGGAAACCAAAACAAGCCAAAGAGAAAAAAAGGGTTGGAGACAATAAAATCAAAGTACCTTAGAGCTTTGATACCTACCAAGAGACATTCGATCCCTGATATTAGTGACTATAAATTGGGGTCTTAGTTTCCTAGAAATCTAGCCACAGGAGGAAAATGGTATAATTATGATTTTAAATTCCTATAAGATGCTTTGTTTCATTGCTAATGAGAAACATTAATAAGAAAACAGAATTATTCTGAAGAGAAGAAACAGAACCATAAATGAGGTTCTGTCACTGAAGTAGGAAGAAATCGCACTGACTCCACAGGCAGCAGGGTAGGAAAGTGCCAAGAGCCCAGCACGCCAGGCGCTGAGTCCAAGGTGAACAGAAGCTAACGATATCGGATAAACTCTCTTCACTTAATGTCTGGGGTCATTTTCTCAAGAAACTTCAAGGATGTAAATCCATATATATGGACTTTACCTACTCAACTTGTCCCTAAACCCTGTACTTTCTGGATCTGGAAATTCACAGAAAAAAAAAAAAAATCTTGGAAAGCAGAAACCTTGTATTTGCAATAACCAGAAAGAGGAAAGGATGTCGACCTGGGCTTTTTCAGGGATCACACCTTGGCTGAAGAAAAACATATATTAAGGAAAGAGAATGGTGGTTAGACAAAACAGAATGTGTGGGCTACCACTGAAGTCAAGGCACAAGTGCTTAGGGCCAAATTAGTGATTTGCAAGCTTGGAGAGGGGCACAGGGGAGGCACCAGCAAGCCATTTCCCCAGCATAAGCCAATACAAAGTTCTAGAAAAAGTAGCTGTTGTAAAATTGTTTTCTTTTTCATCCCTTCAAAAAGGAACATAGCTCTCTCTGCCAGTGCCCCAACAAGAAGCAAATGCCCCCACACCAAAAACAGAAAAAGTCCCGAGTCAGGTGGATGTCAGATTATCTAGATTAGAAATTGCTCCCTTCTGATTGTGAAGTTTGTGAGCCACTTCTTACTAAAGAAAGGGTTGGTCAGCACTCACTTCAGTTAGCCCCTGACTCACTGTGGTGCTTCATGAGTCAGTCCATCCTAAAACCATTGCTCTGTGAGAAAGGCACTTAAGGGGAAAGTATCTACAATGTGTCTCATTTCTAATAGCAAGACCTAGTATTTCTTTTCTTTACTCTTTTATAATGCATAAAGAACAGAGTACATTATATATCTTTCTGTTAGGATGCTTTTACCATTGTGCTGAGTTTCTGAACACAAAGTCCTGCACAAAAAGATGAAATACAGGATCTTATTAGTGCTGAGATGTAGATTTGGGAGTTTATTTATTGAATATTAAATAACTGAAGGAAGCGTAATGGCCACTTCTTTTTGATCTTGGTATGGTTCCTCTTCCTACCTCTTCTGGAACTCCTAAATCCTTGCCTATTTCAAAACATGGGCCTCCAGCATTTATGACCCCAGCTCTTTAAATCTGCACATGATAGCTACCCCAAATTCCTTTGGTTTATGTTTGCCCAGATTGGGTTCTGATGCTTCCAGCCAAGAACCCTAACAGATAGATAATAGCAAGGACCAAGCTGAAGGAGTAGACTCATTACATGAAGATACATGAATGGAAACTGGAACAGTCAATGTGGTCTCTCAAAGCTCTTTTTTATATTATATTTATTTATTTGAGAGAAGGGGGGGACATGCCAGGGAAACCTCTAACCACTGCAAACAAACTCCAGACACATATGCCACCTTTTGCACTGGGAAATTGAACTCAGGAACTTAGGCTTTACAGGCAAGCGCCTCAACCATTGAGCTATCTCTGTAGCCCCTGACAAAGTTCTTAACTGTGAGACAATTTATTTCATTCTAAATTTCAAAAAGGACTTCTCTGTCCCTTCATGTTTGGTAAATGTAAATGGGAGCACCTCAATTTTGCAGACCCTAGAAGTAGAAGTCCTTCACTCAGATTTCTGAAATTTCCCCAAGGTGTTTATAATTCCCATCACCATGTTCCTTTTAGATGTCAATTCTCAAATATGCATTTTGTTTTCCAAACCATATTTCCCCAGATATAAATGTCAGACATCTCTCCAAAGTAAGACACACACACGGAAATGCATACACATTGATGAAATATTTGTAATATAAGAGGAAGCAGAGTAGTGTCATGACATTGAGTAAGTTATTTAATCTGTGTCTTAGTTGGCATGCACTGTAAATTGAATAATATTAATGGCATGTGCTTTTAGGGTTGTTTAAAAACTAAATAAGATAATACAAGTTAATAGTTCATGATGACCTCACAGCATCCAACAACAACCAATTCATAAGACAATTTTAAAACTGACACTAAAGGACTGGTTTCCAGGACAGGTTAGCACACATACAACACATATTATTCAGTGACTGAGGAACATGTATTCATATTCATATATATTCAATGTCCCTTAGAGTCACTACGCCATTGGTTATTTAGCCCCTTCCCAAACATTCTTTGATGTTGTTTCTTCTCCAAACTTCTTCCTCACCGCTCTCATTAATTTACTGTTTAGAGAACAAGTAAACAAATTCCTGTCTTGAGCCAGAGAACCAGTCCTTACCTCATTATGTATGCACTTTTCCAAAGAAGGGCAGCCCTTTACAACAAAGACAAGCTTCTGGTCCCTATTCTCAAAATGATAAAATTGATTTTATCTAGCTACAGCTAGAATATTGACTTCTAGACCCTAATCATGTACATAGTACCATTGTGATTTTTCACTCATAATAATTGATTAATAAATATTTTTGGATAATATTTTTATGTAAACTGACTGAAATTTCATTTATTTTTGTTTGGTTTGGTTGTGGCAGAGCTGGATGCTAGCCAAATGCTAGCCCAGGCAGACCTAGATCTCACTTTAGCTCAGGCTGTCCTTGAACTCATGGCAATCCTACTCCTTCATGCAGAGATTACAGCTATGAGCCACTATGCCCAACTTCTGGCTTATATTTTAAATGTCTTTTTTTAAAGATCTTTTTAAACTTTTATTTATTTGCATACATGTGAGCATGCATGTGTGTGTGTGTGTGTGTGTGTGTGTGTGTGTGCGCGCGCGCACCAGGGTCTCTTGTCACTCCAAACAAACAAATTCCACTCTAGGTCTATGTGGGTGGCTGGGGAATTGAGCCTGGGCCAGCTGGCTTTGTAAGAAAGTGCCTTTAACCACTGAGACATTACCCCAGTCCCTAGATAAATCTTTATAAAAAGGAAATTTTATTTCAGTAAAATAAACTGCAGAATAGCATTACTCTCCATGATAAAAAGGTAATTGAAAAATAAATTTTTAATTTTGAAATGAAAAGTTGATATACCACTGAAATTCATTATATGTTAGTAATGATACATGCATCACGCTTTGGTAAATATGGGCCAAGATGTCCTTTTTCTATGGGCACTCAGAGGCTTCCTGGAGAGGAAATGAGTGGAGAGTCTGTGACATTTGCCTGTCACTAATATTGTGGATAGAGAGGAGGAGTGGATAAAGATGAACATATGTTGATAGGATCTGATTAAAAACTGACAGAAAGATGGTTCAAAGGCAGAATTCTGAGATGTAATATCATCTTGAATCCCATACTACTGTTCCATAGTATCTTTAGAGAATGGCTAATGCTCACTTTAATTGAATTGTATTTTGCCATCCAAAGCTAATGCTACTGTAAATAAATGCACAAAACCCAGCAGTGTAAGTATCATAATGTCTGAATTATTGCCCCCAAAATTGCATTTATCCAACTGCCCTTGTTTGATTAAGTGTCTGGGACTTAAACAGTAATGTATCATTGGTGGTATTGCTCACTCCAGCCTTCACAAAGCTTTGAGAGAAAAGTATCACATATGCCACTAGCTTAAAAACTCTATGTGAAGTTCTAAAACTGCACCACATCAGTGCATTGAGTAAATAACAAAGTCCACGTTTTTTACTGAGAGTGTAAAATGTTTTATTGCTAACTAGTGTTTTTTATATCTAGCTGCACTAGAATGCAGCCCTATTTGAAATGTGCATAGCACATCAGTGTCTAGCTGCTCAAGAATGCTTGTGACTGTGGAACATATTCTATCCTCAAGAAATCCTCTGATGAAGTGATACCACATCTTTGTAACTAAGTCATATCAAGCTGGAGTTCCTGTCAAGATAGGACAGTTACCTTTTGTCACAGAGGCACCTGCCTTGATTTATGTCTACAGTGTGCTTTCCATAGGTCTCTTGTGAAAGGAAAATGGCTCCTGTAATTGCACCTGGAAAGGATTTTTTAGGATGCTTCCAGCTATAGTTATCTGTGGATAATCCTCAGCCTCAAGCGCTAAAACAGTCATACCATTTAAGTCTTTATGAATGCAATTTTCTTTGCACTCTTTGGTTGTACCAAACAAAACAGAGCAAATCCGTAAGAAAATACTTTCCATCCCAAAGTTTGCCAAAAATCATGGGAAAACAACTAAAAACAAAAACATTTAAGTTAGTACAACTACATATGCCAGACAACCATCCATCTGATGTCATGTGACCATGTCATGTAACTTGATGTGATTGGATGTTGTGGACGAAGGAGGCAGGCACACCAAAGCCTGCCAGAAAAACCTACTTGAATTTCATCTGAAGTTGAGATCTACTGATACAGATTCTTAAGCTACTTTTCCTCCACTTAAATACATCATTTAACTTATTACAGAAATGACCGTCTACCTTCAAATGGCATCTCCACAATGCAGGATTTTAGTGCAGCAGCTGGAAACACATTTACATTCCATTTTTCATAATAGAACATTAATAATGAAACAGTACCACACTGGTGGCTATATATAAAACAGAAAAAAAAAAAAAAAAAGAAAATCCACACTCATTAGCTGTGTGACTACAACTGAATTTTCAGGGTTTCCAAGCCACAATGTGCAGCACAATATATCAAGAAATGTAACATACCTCACATTAGCATCAAGTTTGTCCATTACAGGAAATATGCATGGGTAGGCTGGATTTCAGTGCCCACGGGATGCTACAGTGGGGAAATAAAAAGATGTCAGACTGGAAAAGTAACACAGGAAAAGAAGTCTGTTACAGGGGAAAAAATACCAAGTAATTCTTGCTTTCTATTGATTAAGACTTAATTGTGCAGAATATATAATAAACAGTACTAAATCAAGTAACTACTGGCATATTGAGGTCTGAGGTCTAAGGCATTCTGCTGTGTTGCAGAAAGTTTCTATTCTACCATCCCCAGGTAGTGAACATACAAGAACTTCTTACTCTGTGTTAATCCATTTACTTGTTATTCTTTGTTCTTTCTAGAACCAGAGTCAATTTTTATGATCTTCCTTAAGACACTAGCTAGTGAAAATAGGTAAATACATTGCTATGATTGAAATAGCGCATTGCCAAAAGAAAAATAGTGCATTGCTTAAAATGGCCAGCTCATTTTTTTTTTTCCTATGAGGATTTTTAGGTTTGTTTTTAAAACAACCAGCAACAAAACAAAAATATTTAGGTGGGTAATCAAGAATCTACTTGAGAATCTAGTAAGTGCTTGCTAATCTATATCTCAGAAAACTTAAATAATGTGTCCATGCACATTCACATATACTTTTTAGGGAGTTCAAGCAAGCATCTCAGGCCCATCCAAGGAACCAGGCTAAGTTATCCCAGTTGCAATTCAAAGAGAGTTCTATTTCAATTACTGGAAGTTCCTGTAATATAGAACCACAGAAGACCTTCCATCCCTCTTTGCACCAGCCCTTGATGAACTCACCTAGGTTGGCCCCTTAGCCACCTATGCACTTTCACTTTTGTAGAAGTTTTACATTTTCCATTTGTTCCACAACATGGTGAATGAGAGCATGCAGGAGTAGAGCCCAACTGCCATTTCTGGGTTATCCTAAACCAATCTCTTTTCCTTCCAGGCATCTTCATTCACATCTCAGTAAATAGGAAAGACCATCTCTGGGGTAGCTTCCAGCTCTGAAAGTCTATAATTCCATCTCTGGGTTTCCTAATTGAATCTTATCAAGAAAAAACTCTAGGTCGTTTTATCCATACAACAGAACCATGGATCTCATCCTAGGTCCTTAGATCCCTTGGCTAGCATTCAGGAAGGTGATGGTCAGCCATGAGAAGGGGAAAAGACCAGGGAGAGGCTGTGTGTTTTCAATGTGTGTTGATTAGAGTGTCTAAGTCTACTATGAACTCCTGTGGCTTTTTCTGAGGTTGTGGCAGGTGAAAGGAAGGCTGAACTTGCAGAACTCCAACACTACTCCCTATGACTTAAACCAAAGGGGCTCTGTCCTCACAGCCTATTTTCCATTTACAGTGCAAAATAACATTTTATTTAAAACATACAAAAATAAAGCTGTGCCTATTGAAGTGATAGAGCTCAATCTTCTTTCCTCCTCCCTCTAAAATCATTCCTAAAGTAATAAAAACCATATGGGCATCTTAAAGTGTAGTCTAGTCCTTGAAGGCCCCCAAAGTTTTAGCCCTAGATTAGGCCTTTCCCAGACCCTTATACCCACCTGGCATCTAACACAGGTTGATGAAAGAGCACTTCAAAATGAACTCTTCATTTCCCACCCCAACACAAAACCTGCCCCTACCTCAGCTTCTGCAACTCAGTAGATGGCCCCACCATTTACCAAGGACTTTCTTTTCCTCACATCATACAGTCAAAAAAAGGGACACCTTCACCCTCCCTTTCTCATTGCACTTTACTACAAGCACTTCTCAATTGAAGAAACCACCTCCATCCCCAAAACACTACCACACCCTTAGACTGGCTTCCTGCTTGCCTCACTATCACCTCTGCTTCCTCCATAGGCACAATGAGATTTTTAAAATATAAGTCAGATTATTTATTATGTGCATACATAAGGTACTGGTGATTTCCTGGCACATTTAAAATGAAATATAAACTGCTCATGATGGCCAAAAAAGCCTCATGTAATCTGACCCGAACTCCTCTCCAAACTCAACCTTGACCCATACTTGGGTTGGAAAGATATCTCAGTGGTTAGGGCACTTATTTGCAAAGCCTAAGGACCTGGATTTGATCCCCACTACCCATGTAAATCCAGATACACAAGGTGGCACACGTATCTGGAGTTCATTTGCAGTGGCTGGGATCCCTGGCATAACCATTCTCTCTCTCTTTCTGCCTCTTTCTCAAATAAATGAATAAATGAATAAATAAATAAATAAATAAATAAATAAATAAATAAATAAAACCATACTGCTCCTCACTACCCACTAGTTCACCATAGACTCTCACCCCATAGCCTTGTACTTTTCTCCTTTCCCTCGAATCTATGAAGAGCACTCTCTCACTTCCAAATGTACTTCTTCAGAGATGTCTTCCCTCTTCACAGAACATCTCAGGTGCCATTTTCTAAAAATTTTCCACCATCTTTGTCAACTATATTTGCTTTTATTTTTGGCACATATAAACTTCAAGAGGGCATAAAAGACTATCTTAATCACAGTCATATCATCGATGCCAGAAAACTCTCTAGCATGCTATATTCTCTTCACAGATATTTGACTCAAGTAAGTAGTTAACTGGTTGTGCAAATAAGAAAACTGAGTCTTGGGAGTTTTTGACTTTCTCATAGAAATACTATAATGCAATATTGTGATTATAAAATAGTCCAATGTTTAATTTTTTAAATATTTTTGTTGATTTGCAAGCAGAGAGAGGGGAAGGGGGAGAGAGAGAGAAAGAGAGAGAGAGAGAGAATGGGCACCTTAGGGCCTCCATCCACTGCAAACAAACTCTAGATGCATCTAGATGCATGTGCCACTGTACATCTGGCTTTATGTGGGTGCTGTTAGGCTTTGCAGGCAAGTGCCTTAACCATTGAACAATCTCCCCAGCTTCAAACTTCAATTTTAATTGCCATTTACTAACTGGTTGTAAGTGCCAGACACTGTCTTTTTTCTCCTCCTCCAATCTCTGGATCTTACCTCCATTCTATAAATGAGGAAACGGAAGATCAGGGAGCATAATTCACTTGTAAAGTTACACAGCCAGCCCTTGACAAACCTGGGCCTGGAATGCTGGCTGTGAGTTCTAAAGCCCAAGCTACACCTGCATAGTTGTTATCATATCTTACTTCCTCCCTTGGAAACCAGGGACTCTCCTAATGAAAATGAAACTTTGCTATGATTTTCTTCTGAACATCAACTTATCTGTCTCTAGAACTGTCTTGATTTTTCTTTTGTGGAATCAGCCCTACTCTACCTCAGTCCCTAACTCCAGTGATGAGCACATAAGCAGGGCTGGCAAACCAGAACAGCCCATTCCTAGCTACAGGCTTTTTGGACTATTTTTTTTTTTTTTTTTTTGGAGAGAGTCAGAGAGAGAGAGAGAGAATGGCACACCAGCAGCCTCTCAGCAGCTGTGAACACACTCCAGATGCATGCACCCCCTTGTGGGCAAGTATTGCATTGCACCCTTACATCACTGTGTCTGGCTAAACATGGAACCTGGAGAATCAAACCAGCATTCTTAGGCTTAGCAGGCAGGCACCTTAACCGCTAAGTTATCTCTCCAACTTTTGGACTTTTTGTTAGCTTGCTGGCTAAACCAATGAAAGCGAGCTCCTGGATTTTTTTTTTTTTTTTTTTTTTTTTTTGGTTTGGCTAGGAATGCTTAATAAAATTTGAAACTGTCAGTGGCTGGTCTGAGAATAACACTAACCCAAAGGAAAGCAAAGGTACAACAGCAAGAATGTCAATGTCTTGATTATGTAATCTGAGTTTTAAGACCCAAACAATTTCATACTTGGATTTCTCAGTTATATGAGCCAACAATTTTTTTTTACCTCATTAAGCCATTTTGAGTTAAGTCATAGCCATTATTTAAAACCAAAAGACTCATGAATAATGTGCATGAAACAAATCAATATTGCATTTGGGCTTAGATTAGAAGGAAGAAAACTCACTAACAAGAAAGCCAGACAGAAACTCAAATTTATCTCATTGGAACTGCATTTGAAAACCTCATATATTAGTGGTTATGTACATTGCTGCATTTTGCCTACTGAAATTTAAATGATGGCCATTTAACAAACCAGTGAGATGTTATACATTTTGTCAAAAGGGAAAGAAACAGTGACAAAAAATAGTGAGTGATTAGCATTACTCTTGTTTGATTAGTCAATTACAGTTCATAGTTTTCTGGAGCATTTCACTGAGGAGAACTAATCAGAGTTATGATTACCTTGGCATTTCTTGTTCAGTGGGATGCACCCACAGAGAGACAGAGAGAGAGAGAGAGAGGGAAGATCAACTGCTTTTATCTCACATACTTCGATTTATGGCTTATCAACAAACTTACCAGACTTTAATTAACTACATAGTTAATTAAAATCACAAACAACCTAGAGTACTTCCTATGGTCAGGGACAAGTTGTGTCACTTCTATAAAGTGTGCCAGGGGTTAGGGAGATGGTTCAGCAGGGAAGAACACTTGTAACAACCATGAGGGCCTGAGAGGGACTGAGTTTGATCTCCAATGCCAACTTAAAAGTGCCTAGAGTGGTCATGTGCACCCCAGTTCTGTCGGGGTTGGAGACCAGAGAACCATTAGGGCTTGCTGATTAGCCAGGTTGACAGAAACTGACAGTTCCTGCTTCAGTAACAGATTCTACCTTAAGAAAGCAATGCAGAATTGTAATAGAAACAGACAGCGACATTTTCCTCTGGCCTCCATACATTCAGTTGGGTCATGCATATCTGCACACACAAGTGCATATACTATATACACCATACCTTACATACTATACACAATGCCTATGCAAAAACGAAGTTGTGTCAATTTGAAATTCAATCAGATTCTGTGTGTGTGTTAATGATAATTGTGTTATATTCTGTCACGCAGTCCAAGGGAGGAGGAACTATACTCAACACACAAGTTTCCTTAGAGAAACAGTCTGAGATTGCCATAACCAGCAAAGACCTAGCAAGCTTTAAAATGAAAGGATGATGGAGCCAAATAACCTTTTTTGCCATGTGAGTGACAAATGAGTGTCTCAGTGTTTTATCAGGACCATGACAAGCTCAAGATACTGGAACTACTCCAACAGTATGTCAATGAGATACCTCGCAGCTTCTTTTCTTTGATGGATGTGTTCAGACATTGAGTAAGAGAGAGAAGAAATCATCTGGTTTACCCTAACCAATGTTGATTCAAACCCTCAGTTTTCCAGCTTGAAAGTTTTAAATTACTAAAAGGAAAATCCACAAAGAAAGTGCACCCCATTGTTCCCTTTGTTTTATGATTTGGAATAGGAAGAAATACTCCTGTGGAACAATCATTAATGGTTAACAGAAAGTGTGTAGTTGCATCTCTATTATGAGAAATGTGCACTCAGGACTCACCAGTAAATGGTCCCCACCTATTTGGAGGAAAGATCGATGTAGTTTGGTACAGGGCCAACATCTGCCAGCCTGAAACTATGTCATAACTCCTGTTTTCTTTACTGTGCTACATTCTGTTTTCTTTGGATTTGGTTGCATGCATAACTATTGACCACATTTCTTCATAGAATATGCCTACATGGGTTAAATTTCTACATCAAAGGGCATGCCCACTATCTTTGTTTTGGACAAGTGTCAGAAATAAGTAAAACATTATGTATCTTAATAGGCAAATCAAAGCTGGGAGCCTGGCATGACAGAAGCAGTGCTGGGCAAAGGAGTTGCTGGACCTGGATTCTCAGCTTGCCCTCCTATTAACCTTGGCAAGTCGGTTTGCCACTCTCAAGATCAAATTTCCCAGTTGTAGAATGGAAATAGACAGAAGGTTTGGTGCAGGGAAAACATATGGAGTAATTTCAGCAAATAGGGATTCTAAAAGTCAAAGGAAACATATATTGTCTCAAACATGCACCATCCATCTAGTAGGTAGAAGAAAAAAAAAGAGCAGATATTCAATAGGAATTAAATGTTCAAATGCTTGCTGTTTGCTCTGTCACCTTGCTAACCTAACCTGCTACCAGCCATAGGCACCAAAAAATATAGTCTCACTGGGATCAAAGCAACCATCTCAACAGTCATACATTCCATATTGACTGTGATTTCCTAGTAGCCCCAACTCTGTTACTAGGGGAAAAGATGTTGAATCATTTGAAAACTGCAACTGTGTAAACTCTCACTAAATGGAAGAAAAAAATCTTCTCCTTGGTTATATACTTTGGACTTGTTTTCTAGAAAACATTTGAAATTGGTAAGATGCTGTCTTACCAATCTTTTTAACCTCCACTAGTTGGTACATTTTCTTTAGAATAATTTCATTCTGTAAAGTAGTTCCCTCAAGCCCATATTATTTGTTTATTTAGGTATCTAAGTTGTAGTGTAACACTGTGTACAGCCCAATGAGAGGGAAAAAAAGCCTATATTCCACCAGCTGGATCTTACCAGGGCTAGTAGTCCAAATGCCACGTGAGCTAAATCAGCTAGACTGTTTAATCCTAAATAGCAAGCTCACATTTTCTTAAGTATAAATCTAAACAGACACCAGGTTGGTTATACTTGAGGTACCAGTTTGCTGATACATATAACTAGGATGCAAAATATCTTTTATGTTTTTCTAAATAAGCAAGAGATATATTCTTCTTGAGTAAAAAAAAAAAAAAATCTTAGGAAGTTGAGCACCTTTTAAAAATAAAACTCTGATATGATATTTAAAATAGTCTTTAGGGCTAGAGAGATGGCTTAGCGGTTAAGGCACTTACCTGCAAAGCCCAAAGACCCAGGTTTGATTCTCCAGAATCCCTGTAAGCCAGATGCACAAGTTGGTACAAGCGTTTGCAGTTTGTTTGCAGTGGTTGAAGGCACTGGCACACCTATTCGCTCTCTATATCTGCCTTTCTTCCTCTCTCTTCCAAATAAATAAAATAAAAACTAAAATAAAATAAAGTTTAAAATAGTCTTTAACCAGTGGAGGACTATTGAGTAAATGAGTTCTATTTGGGGGGGAGGAAAGAATGGATTACAGAACAAACAAAAAAAAGTATAAACTTTCATGTGTCATCATATGGCCAGACCTGGAGTGTTTGTAGAGGACAATTTTTTTTTTAAGGTGGAGATTTTTTCCCCCACAAAGAATGTAATAAGGATAGCAAGGTTACAATAAACCAGATCCCATTAAATGTGTTGTGGACATTTTAAAATGAAAAGAAGATTCAAAGGACTTTATTTATGTACTTTTGTGAGAGCTTGATTAACACTTGTATTTGACCACCCATTCTGTGAGAAAAGACACATAGCCCACAGTTACAAGCACTTGGAAAATAACACGACATGATAGAAAAGTTCAACTTGATCATTGTCTTTGTGGCTCGAGAAGAGAGATGGATGAAAGTCTAGAGAGAAATTTGATCTACTTCACCCTGAACTAGATCACTTAAATCACCAAACTATACACTCACTGACCTGTGTGCCTTGGCAAGGACTGGGCTCTGTGGAGGCTCAACAGGAAGCCAGAAAACCATCAGTCAGTCACGTTTGAGGGAAGGAAGCAACACAGATAATTTTGAATTCTGATGAAATCCAGGAATGCAACGAGAGCAGAACAAAATATGAGGCTGTTTGTTGTAGAGCAGTATTCTCAAGCTTAAGCATGCATAAGAATCACCTGGAGGCTTATTAAAACAAAAATGCCCACCTCCACGCCAGGTTCCTGATTTAATGGGCTTAGTGTACCTACATTTCTCATAGTGC
The DNA here is from genome assembly GCA_036365145.1 of Orientallactaga sibirica. Lineage (NCBI taxonomy): Eukaryota > Metazoa > Chordata > Mammalia > Rodentia > Dipodidae > Orientallactaga > Orientallactaga sibirica. Next base: position 56,688,540 of record JAEOAD010000005.1, read on the forward strand.
TGCTGGTCAAGAGCCACTCTTTGAGACCCAGGATAGTAAAGCATGAGTTCTCTGAGTTTAGTTCACCTAACACTGGAGAATAAACACCATGGTAGCTGAGGTGGCTTCAGTACTCATATAGCAGAAAGTTGTTATGTTTTCATTTCCTATTTTTAGTGGTCATTTATGTTGATAAAAAGAATTCAAACAGTTGCAGTTTATCTTTTAAAACCTTCCTACTATTTGCTAATCTTTTGTTATAAAGAACAGTCTAAAGTCATTAATCTTTGGGAAGGAACACTACTGACTTACCTAGGTGCCCCGAAGAAGCAGATCTTGAAGAGAGGGCTAAAGGCACAAGTTAATTTGGCAGGTGCAGACATACTAGCACAGGGGCAGGATATTTTTTAAAAGGAATTAGGAGAAGGGGAAATCAATGGGGAATGTGAGTTTCAGCTACTGAAGCTTATTCCTACAGCGAAACTCTTTGAAAATAGGCCAGACTCAAGTGCTTCAGAATTGTTCCAAAGAAGTGGGCAGTAAGGGGTACTGACACTCCCACACCTGTAATTTACTGGTTAGGGCAGTAAGGGGTACTGACACTCCCACACCTGTAATTTACGGTTAGGGTGGTAAGGGATACTGACATTCCCACACCTGTAGTTTACTGGTTAGGGCAGTAAGGGGTACTGACACTCCCACACCTGTAGTTTACTGGTTAGGGCAGTAAGGGGTACTAACACTCCCACACCTGTAGTTTACTGGTTAGGGCAGTAAGGGGTACTGACACTCCCACACCTGTAGTTTACTGGTTAGGGCAGTAAGGGGTACTGACACTCCCACACCTGTAGTTTACTGGTTAGGGCAGTAAGGGGTACTGACACTCCCACACCTGTAGTTTACTGGTTAGGTTTGTTCATGTAGGAGTAAAGAAGCATGGCTTCCCAGGCACCTTTAAACCATTTCTTTGTCTATGCACACAAAGAAAATCCCAAAAATGATGCAAGCTTTTTGTTGTTGTTGTTGGAAGTCAAGACAGTCTGCAGAAAAAATGGTGAGGGAATCTGTTGGAAAATGGGATAAATACCAGCATTTCTGATTCCAGCTGAAATCTCTTAGTTTTTTTGTGTGGTATTGTGTTTGTTTTACAGCTATCTTCTATTTCTTGCAATTGGTACTGGGTTCTACTAACAGCTTTCTTAAGATAACTTTGTTTAAAGAAACTTAATTAATCTAAAGGAAATGCTATTCAGATAATATTCCCAGTTCTAAGAGAAGATGGCAGGAATCACAGAAGGATAAGTTAGATGATAGACATTTGGGGCACACTAGCATTGTGACTTAAAGTAAGGACAAACATATTTTACTTTTCCATGAAGGGTTATCTAGCAAACTTTGCAGGCTTTTTGGAGCATGCAGTCACTGTCATAACTACCCAGTTCTGCTGATTATGTGAAAACAGCCACAGACAATGCATAAATGAAATGTCATGGATATGTTCCAATAAATCTTTATTTATGGACATTAAAATTTGAATTTCATATCATTTCATTTGATATTTTTCCAACAACTTTAAATTAAAAATGGCTCTTAGTTTACAGGCTACAAACAAACGGGCAATGGGCCAGGAAGAGTTTTCCCACCCCTGAAATCTGCACAGCCTTGGAATCTTGCCCTAGATTTTCCAATCACCATTATTACCTTGGGCAAATTACTTAACTTTTATAGCTTTAGGGATGTCATCTATGTAACAAAGATATACATAATGTCAATGCCACATGGAGCAGGTGTCAATGAGTTCACAATATGATATTAGCCAGCTAGTATAACAAGGTGGCCCCTAGCTGATCAGGGTCCTAAAACAATGCACATAGGGACTCATCTTCCCTACTTTGGGATGTGGTTAAGGAAGTATTTCTCTTATCAATGGGAACAGGCTCTGAAATCTAAGGCTAAGATGCCTAATAGGTCTTTTCACCAATGATACCAGATAGAGGAAACTGGGAGTAGATCAAACCAAAGTTGAAACTCCATCTAACTTAAATCCTTAAAATCAGTGCTTGTACCTTGAAGAATTATTCTGCCGACAGTAAGAAGTGGCTCTCGAGCCTGAGTGTACCTAAGTATCTCTTGGTAGATTCAGAAATTTGCATTTAATCAAATGTCCCAGTGGTTCTGCTGTAGATGAATCATGGGAGTAGCTTAGGAAAGTCTGAAAGGTTGGAGGACAATCCATTCTGTGAGCACACCCTTCTGAAATCCTCTTTAATAGTGTTGCCAGGTCCATTTAAAATGCTTCCATAGGCTGGAGTGATGGCTTAGCAGTTAAGGCACTTGTCTGCAAAGCCAAAGGACCTAGGTTTGATTTCCCAGGACCCATGTAAGCCAGATGCACATGGTGGCACATGCATGTGAAGTTCATTTGCAAGTGCTAGAGGCCCTGGCACACCCATTATCTCCTGCCAGCTCTTTTTCTCTCTCCTTCTTTCTCTCTTTCTCAAATAAAGAAATAATATATATATTTTTAAAGTCTCCATGACTGAGACGTGATGGTTTGCTGTGCCTTCCAGGAGAACTGGCTCTATAGCACATTCACCTCTCTGTCCTCACTCTTCTACTTCTGAGTCTCCCGGATTAGAAAATGGTTTAATCAGACTTATCCAAGTATCATGTGCTTATTATCATATCCAATTACATGTGTCAGTGTGATCTCTAAGGACAGTATACAGATGGAAATCATGTATAAGCATAATTGGCACCTTTCTTACACCAGTAAAATGTAACTTCCAAAAATCTCCTGTTCACAGTTTCCTCCAGTTAGTTCTCCCAAAATAGGAAAAACTGAAATCATGTGTACAAATTGTAGAAGATCCCACTGGACACAGAATACAGGGATCCTGGGAAAGTTGTTGTAAATGAGACTAAGCTCCAAACAGCTCACATGCATAATCTCACTGCATTTCCACAGCACCTTGTGATGCAGAATGGGAGTAACTGTCCCATTTCACAGGCCAAGAAACTGAGGCCCAGCAAAGAGAAGCTGTCCAAGCACACCAGGCAGTGGATATGAAGTGGATCTAACTACTGAGCTTCTCCACAAAGGATGTTCATCTTGATAATCCACTATGTCAATTCTCCCACTTTTTCCAAAGATCTGTGTTGGCTGTAAACTTACCTATGGACATTTTTCTTTTCTTTCTTTCTTTCTTCTTCTTCCTTCCTTTCTTTCTTTCTTTCTTTTTTTTTTTTTTTTTTTTTTTTTTGAGGTAGGGTCTTGTTCTAGCTTAGGCTGACCTGGAATATAGTCTACCACTGGCCTTGAAATCACAGCTATCCTCTTACCTCAGCCTCTGAATGCTGGAATTAAAGGCATATATCATAATGACCAACTCACCTATGGATTTTTGAGCAATGAGGAAAGACTATTTCTATATGGAGAGTGGGCTGTGTATTGAGGCCAAAAGTAAGGGAAATTGTGGGACCTTGAGAATCTGATAACCTTGGAACTGGCCTTGCTTATATCTTTCCATATTCCTTTATAAGAAAACTGGATATTTGGTGGGTTAACAAGTGCTCTACATTGTCAGACTATCAGAGTTTTATACTAATTCCATTCACTCTTCATGAGTAACTGAATAAATCATGTCACATGTCTTTGGTTTCAGTATTTCCATTATAAAATTGAGAGAACGGAAGCTATAACTTTGTAATCATCAAACACTGGGTTGATTTTATATGAATTATAACATAGTATTATAAATGTTATCTGAAAGGCTGGAGAGATGCCTCAGCAAAGCCTAATGACCGGGGTCCAATTCCCCAGTCATAACCCACATAAAGCCAGATGCACACAGTGGCACATGCATCTGGAGTTTATTTGCAGTGGCTGGAGGCCCTGATGTACCCATATTCATATTCTTTCACTCTTTCTCTCTCCTCTCTCTGTCTCTCTCTTCCCTTTCTCCCTCCCTCCCTCCCTCCTTGAAAACAAATAAATAAAATATTGTTTAAAAATCTACTTGAGTTTTAAAGTAGTTTTTAGTATAATTCTTTCAACTTTCACTTCACCATGTATCCTTCTCATGATAAAACATTGGAAAATATACCAAAAAGTGGCAACCACAGTTAATAGTAAAGCTAAATGAGATAAATAGCTCTCAGGAATATTCATAGCCATTTCTTGGTGTGAGTTACTCATGATTATTTACCATGCAGAAGAATAGATGGGACAAGCTGATGGGTCTCTACCACTCTTATGAGCCAAGGTAGGAGAGCCAGAGACATGACATGTATTAGCATAGTGAGAGGCCAGGTCAAATGACACAGAAAACAGAAAGCACCAAGCAACCAGGATGTGTCAAAATCCAAGAGGTGCTCACAGATGGAAGAATTTGGACTCTGTGCAGGGAATGGCTGACTAATGGGGAGAAGAAGCCTTCACAGTCATGCCACATTAGTATGTTTTTCTTTTCTAATCAGACATCCCTTTCTGAGGTAAAATTCACTGACTTTGGAGTCAAACTTGACTTCAAATTCTGACTTTCGGACACTAGATGTGTTAGAGTAGGGGACATTTATTCAATTTTTTAATAGCTCCCTAGTCATTATGAAAATCTACTACAATCAAAAAACTGAGTCCATGACAAAAATACTTTGCTATGACCTGGCAGCCACATATGATTGAGCCAATTAGATTCTATTTCTGAAGCATTTTAACTAATAGATACAGACACAGGAAGGTGTCATAGTAATTGGAGCAATGAGGAAAAGGTCATGAGCTCATACAGGTAAACGCACTGGAAATGACCTTGTTCCAATCTGACCTGGAGTTTGGTTCTTTAAACCCATAAGAAAAGCCCCAATATTCATCCAATCCATCCCAATCATTTTTTTAAGCAAGCCACTGTTGACTTTTATTATGCATTTCCAAAAATATAGTTACCAACACAACTAGTCTTTTAATACAAGTGTTTTCTTAACATTTCTAGGCTTTGGTTTCTTTATCTGCAAAGAAGGAAAACAATATTTCTCTTAAGAATAGATAGAAAAATCTAGGAGTACTAGGTAAATAAAACTCTATAGCATATGATTCTCAATAAACATCATTTAAATTCAATATTCAAACAGCAAGCTCTTCCTGACCAAGTACCAGGAAACACCTTGTTTGAGTGGAGGATGTGTGCTCATGCAAAGATGGAAGCAAGAGCACCTGCTCTTGGTTAAGGAGAAGGAAAGACTTGCTTGAGTTTAAATTTTGGTTTTAAAAGAAATTTTCTGATTGGGTTTCAAAACTTTAATCAGGGATTAGGGAGATGACCCAGCAGTTAAAGTTGTTTGTTTGCAAATCCTTCTGGCCCAGAATTAATTCCCCAGTACCCAGTTAGAGGTAGATGCACAAAGTGGCACATGCATCTGGAGTTTGCAATAGGCCCTGGTGCACCCATTCTCTCTGTCTCTGTCTTATTCTCTCTCCTCATATATAAGTAAATAATATTTTAAAATAAAAATAAATGAATAAATTATAAAAATGTAATCAGTTACATAAATGTACAAATGTGAATTTCCACTGTTCTAGTGTGGACTTGGACTTATAAAAGCAACTAGATATGAAAAAGAGATGAATAATATGCCTTTATAAAAGTTTTTTTAATATATTTATTTATTTATTTATTTATTTATTTATTTATTTATTTATTTATTTATTGGAGAGAAAGAGGCAGAGAGAAAGAGAGGGAGGATGGGCGTACAAGGGCCTCCAGTCACTGCAAACAAACTCCAGATGTATGCACCCCCTTGTGCATCTGGCTTATGTGGGTCCTGGAGAATAAAACAAGGATCCTTTGGCTTTGCAGGCAAACGCCTTAATCAATAAGCCATCTCTCCAGCCCCAATATGTCTTTTTTAAATCATACCAAAATGTATTTAGTCCTATTCAATATAGTGAAAGATTTTTGATTTGTAAACTGTCCTGTGATCAATGTGGTGTTGTGTAATCCAAATTAAGGTAGTAGTAAAGTTTGAGAAAGTGGCAAGATATAAGAGAGATGTTTAGTAAGGGATATTGGCTCCCTCCTAGTGGCATTGCTCTTGTAGTTTTGTTCCACTAATTGCCTCTCATTAATCCAAATCTTTAATGAATTTTTAAAAATGTATCTTTCCAATAAAAGGCTTTAATTATCTAGGTCTGAAACCCAATGGTGATCCCCAGACCAGCAGCATTAGCACCATAGGGGGACCTATTAGAAGTGCAATTCCTCAGAATCCAAGCCAGATATACCAAAACTGTGGACATGCAGCCCATCAATACATGCTGCAACAGGCCTATTCAACAGTTTATTCTGTGGCTCACTGAAGTTTGAAGGCCACTGTCTTAACCAAACCACAAGCTGTGCAGAATCAGAGCTTTATCATTACTTCACTGGCAGTTACAAAACCTGCCTTAAAGGAAGCAGTCAAACTACCTAGCTAACCTTGGATTTTCAAGCTTATCAGTAATTGTTAGAGGCATTCATACTTTGATCTATTTAAGGCCAGCCCTACCAACTGGCTTTCCAATAGCCATTTGCCTTTTATTTTTTACTTCCCCATGCCCAAATGTGTGCCAATTTGTACTGCCTCAGTAGTAAAATGCCATTAGCATGCAGGATGGTGGACTCAAAAGGCAGGCCAAAAAGAGTAAAGGAGGGAGTTCATAAAACCATGGGAACTTTAATCTTAGGAACAGAATACATGCCTAAAGTGTATACTGACAGTGAACTGGAGTTAGTGGGAAGACAAATTCCTCATTCACTGTTTGGTCCTTTCCACCAGCCTTCTAGTACATACACACCCTTCTACTAGCCAACCTGGCCCCCACCTTCTTACATGCCTTTGAGCTATTTCTGGATAAGAAAGAAAAGGCATTTTAAAAAGTACCAAACCCACATTATTTCAACCAAACACAACTCACAACCTATAGCCTATAACCTCCTTCCTATGACTATACTGCCTGGAATAGGCAAATATTTAAAATTTAAGATATTTAAGATCTTCATCCTATAATACCAAGATCCCAGTCATGTAAGGCAGTGCAGTGTGCAGGTTCTGATAAAGTCTGGAATAAGACAATGTACCAGCAAGCTCCAGCTCTGCCGCTCACTAGCTTAGAGTTCTTGGGCACATTATTTTACCTCTCTAAGCTTGAGTCACCGTATTGCTACAATGAGAGAATAGAAACTCTCTCTCTCTCCTAGGATTCTTAATGAAGATTAAATGAGAGCATCCACATAAAGTATTTAGAACCGTGCCTGGCACATATCAAGGGCTGGGCTAATGTGAGTTATTAAGATTATTATTATATTGCCTCTGAAATGCTTCTCAGCCTTCCGCACATCTTGAGAATTTCCAGGCATAGAAACAAGTCAGGGCAAACCCTTAAGGGATAAAGGAGAAGGCAGCTAAGGTAGAAGGAGGTGGGAAGGCAGTCAGCAATGTGGCAGTTCTTTGGTTATAGGATGTTGCTGTATGAGGCTAGCAGTCTTGTGGCCAAGCAGAGAGAAAAAGCCAACCAGCCACCACAGCAAACAGAGCAAAAACTACAGCCAAAAGGTCACACAGAATGACAGCAGTGATTCTCAACTAGAGTATGGATGCACTTTGTTCCTCCATGGGTACAGTTAGCACTCAGGAAATGTTTTGGTTGTCACAGCTGTGAGTTGCTACTGGTATCTCAAAGGTATCAGGGAGATTGTTAAGCATCCTGCAATGCACAGGAACAACAAAGAATCATCTAGCCCAAATGGCAGTGAACTTCATGCCCCTGCCTTCATGCTGCATCTCAGGCAGCGGCTCCTGGAACTTCACCTGTGTGCAACTCATGCAACCATGACCTCCATGTATTTTTCATGCTTCCAAAACTAATACCAGGTGTGCAGGACACAGCCATATTCTTAATCCAGGGAGAAATAATGATTTCAGTATAACATGGCATTTGTCTTAATAAAGGAAACTGTGGCACTACATAGCAGATGAGAATGAGAGACTTCTTAAAAATATTTTATTTATTTCAGAGGGGGGGCAGGGAGAGAAAGGCAGAGAGAGAAAGAGAGGAAGGGAGAGAATAGGTGTGCCAGGGCCTTCAGCCATTGTAAATGAACTCAGACTCAAGATGCATGTGCCACTTTGTGCATGTGGCTTATGTGGGTCCTGGGGAATTGAACCTGAGTCCTTTGGCTTCACAGGCAAATACCTTAACCAAAGCCATCTCTCCAGCCCATGAGTGACTTTTAAAACTATTCTGATTTTGTCTTTGTGTTTGCAGTTAGTCTTCAGCCTCAAACTTAAGTAGTGCCTCTCACTTTTCCCCCTTTTCTAAATCTTACCTAAAATCAAATTTGTTTGTTTGGGGGTTTTGTTGTTGTTGTTTGTTTGTTTGTTTTTCAATGGTAGTGTCTTGCTCTAGCCCAGGCTGTAGTCTCACGGTGGCCTTGAACTCATGGTGATCCTCCTACCCCTGCCTCCCAAGTGCTGGGATTAAAGATGTGCGCCACCATGCCTGGCCAAATATGTCTTTTTTAAAAAAACAAAAATGATGACCAAATATCAACAGGCTAACATAAGACATATGTTAACAAAGTTTCTCGCTAAAACAAAACATGAGTGGCAATCAGAAAATGTTAGAACTGAGAGAATCCTTAGAAATGATCTAGTGAATAGTTTAGTTGAAATCTTCCATTTCAACTTTTACAGGAGAAGAAACTAGAGCTTAGAGAGCCAGTCTGATATGAGTCACAGAATACTACCATCATCAAAAGGTCCCAAATCTACCAAATAACTGATTTCTTTCTGTATGGCTTGCCTTGCATTTTATCCCATACTTACAAGCTATAGCTGTTCCCATTTTTCTAAATCCCTAAACATGGGTCTAGCCTAATAAGATGTCAACAGTGGAAATTAAAAGGAAAAAAATCAGAGTTTGGCAATATTGATGGAAAACAAAGCTTGCTAGTTGATTAAGACATGGCAGCTACTGCTGAAGAGAAGAAATAAAACTCGACTGCCCGGATGACATGGAGGATGATGTGTTTCACACATGAGAAAATCAGAATGCAGGTGTCTATTGTGATTTCCATGTAGCTGCTCTTTAATATGTGAAGTTGAAGAAGGAAATAAGGGGATTAACAGAATTAAGAGTTAGGTAAATACTCTAGGGTTTAAGAAAACATCCTCAATTTGACCACTATGAGGCTACTGTGGCCCCCCCAAACTCACATTAGGCGTGAAATCTAGATAGCCTGGCAGATACCAGAGAAGCCACTGCCCTCAGCGTTCTGAGACCTCCACCTGCTCTATATGGGCTCCAGTAAAGGCTCTCTGAAGCTTCTGGTAGCTTCATTGTGCTATCCTTCTCCTAGAGTTTAAGTAATGAACATGATTCTACCATGTAATAATAATTATTATAATAAAGATAGTTCCCAGAGAAGGAAATTATGCAAATGGGAGAAATTAAGGTAAAAATGCATGAGGAAAATGGACATAAGATTGAAAAATTACTTGAGAATACTGGACAATTTCTTTCCTTCTACAAATTATTTTCAGTACTCTGCCATTTCCTAGATGGGGCTGCTTCTCTGGAATTCCCAGGTCTTGTCCTCTATCTGACTTTTTTCTTGTTTCTAGGGCACCACATCCATCACCAGTGTCATTTTTCTTCCCCTACTGTGCTCCCTGCAGCACCCAGCCACTTCTCCTCCCTCGTCATTGATGCTGAAGTCTCAGTCAGGCAACCAGAAAACATGGGTCACCCACAGCTTTATGACCTAGAGAATCCATCCCAGCAGTGTGAAGACAGGGCAAACTTGAGTGTCCTTCCTTCAAAAACCACCTTCAATTCATGTCAAACCCTTTCCATAAGGAACATTTTAAAATTCATTTTCATAAACCAAATGTGACATCATACCAAGAAATTTGTTCTCTTAAATTGAACTCTGGAAAGACAAGCTCAAGCTGTGATTTCTTCATCGCTGCAAGCCAGCCCTTCCCTGTATCCACAGCCACTTCTCCCTAACGCAGCCAACAGACAGCGCGCCACACACAGGATGTACACGCAGACAAGAAGCACCTTGGCTGGGACAGGATTCTATGAAAGCCAACTGCAGGATGATCACTAACACTAGCAGTGACCGACTGTGGGAGCCTCAGGCAGCACTGGGTACCTACACACTCAGATACCGCGATACATGTCACTTAAACACGCAGGTATCTTGTCACACACACATACAAGGTGCACTCTTGGTTACACACTCACGACCATCCAGCGTCTACAGCTATTTAATTACACACAGGGATATGGGATAGTCTGTTCTCATACACATTCTCTCTTTCTATGGATAGTCTGTTCTCATATTCATTTTCTGTCTCTCGCTCTCTCTCGCTCGCTCGCTCGTTCTATTTCTCTCTCCTCTGCCCCTTTTACACACACAACCTACAGCCTCCAGTAGTCAGGAACACTCATGCAGTTTCACAAGTACTTACCTACCCAAGTGCAGGGCAGCAGCCCAAGCCTGCAGTGGTCCCACGCTGGAGCCAGGTCCCACCCAGCCAGTCAGCCCACCCCTGCGCCAAAACCCCTCACCTGCTCATGCCGCCCCGCCCCCTCTCCGCGTGCCCACCTGCACACGTGGGCTCCCAGGGTCCTGATCTCCGGGTATTCTCGCTGCACGTCGCAGGCTGCCCCGGGCGAGGGAGCGAGGCGCCGGGAGATCCGAGCGGCCACCCTCCGCGTGGAGCCGGAGCCGAGCTTCTGCCGCGCCGCCGCCGCGCTCCCCGCCGCGCTCCCTGCCGCTGCCTGCGCCCTCGCCGCCGCCCCCTCGGGTGCAAGCTCCAGCCCCCGCGCTGGGGAGCCTGCGGCGCGAGGCGCGGGGCGCGGGATGCAGGCACGGACCCCACCCCCGGCTCACCTAAGCGCGCACAGCATCCTCCTTCTCCGAGCCGAGCCCAGCCGGGCTCCGTAGCCCCCAGCCCGGGCGGCCCCGCTGTCCAGCCTGCTGCCGCCCCCACGGGGCACGCGGGGCGCCGCCTAGGCAGCCCGGCGCACAGAGGCGAGCTGCGCAAACCTCAGCCCTCTGGGCTGGCCAGTTTGTGCTGTCCCTTGTCACAGCGTCACCCATTCGATGAGGGCAGGGCTCCTGGGTGACCTTGGACAAGTCGGTTCACCTCTCTGAGCGCCCACTTCCTCTACTGAGAGACAGTAAAGGCGAGCGCGTTCTTGCTGTCTGGGCCGGGGAAATCCATCTGGGCGCAGCCTACTTCCTCCTTAGGCCCGACTTGGTCAGAGCAGGGTTAGTCTGAGAGCGGAGCGGGAGCGCCATTCCCAGAGAGCACCAGCCCTTGGGAGACAGGTTTCCAAGTTTTCCAGAGTGAATCTGTTCATTTGAGGTCTTCCTAAGAGACCTGCCCACTTTTTGCTTTCCTGTTCAAAGTTAGTTCTCTCAGCTTTGACACTGTGACCTTGTCCCTGTGATTAAATGGGAGCCAGCCACAGTACTCTCATCTGGAAAGTGGGGTGTAAACTGGCAGCCAGGGTGAAGGTCTCCACAGCTCCGTTGTGGTTGCTACATAGGGAGCTGTAGTATCTGTGAAGAACTGTGACAACAAAAGCCATTTTCCCTCAGCACATCTGATGAAAGCCCCAATTCCAAGTATAAACCAATCTAATAGTTAAACGAGGCAGAATTGCGGAGAAGGTTAGGGGAGGGCAGAGTTTCCCTCCACCTGGACAAGGGAGGGGCTGCATAGCCTTGGGATGAAGAATTCACTCCTCAAGTACCGCCAAGGCTGCCTGGAAGCCTGCCAGTCAAAGAAGCTGTGGGCAGCAATCGTCCTATAGAGAAAATAAAAAATAAAAATAAATCTTCCAAGACGGCACTAAAATCCATTAACTTACAATTGTGAGCATAACTCAAGCAAGCCAGAAGTTTACACTGGAAAACATTTTTCCAGTGTTGAGGACGGAACTCAGGACTTCACACATGGTGAGAAACTACTCTGCCACTGAGCCATGTCCCCAGCTCTGGCCCTTTCTGCTTATCTGTTTCTGAGGGAGAATCTCATAATATAGCCCAGGGTGGCCTGGAGCTCACTGTGTAGCCCAGGCGAGCTTTGACCTTGGCATCTTTTTCTTCAGCCTCTTTAGAGCTGGAATTAAGCTGACCAATTATTTCTACTAGAAACCTAGGACCTGCGGTCTCATTTTCTTTCTTTCTCTCACTGATTATGTTTCTGTCTCCGTTTCCCTCCTTTGCTTTGTCTTCCTTCCTCTGGGCCCAGATCTCCTTCCCATTTTATTCTGATGCTTTTCCTCTCTTTCCATCTGATTCTGTTCTCCTGCTACCACACCTCAATTTTACTTTTGTGCTTCTCTCTCTCGACCTATCTCATTCTTGACCATACCCACTGATTATATGTATATGTGTGTATGTGTGCTGACTGTCTTTGCCTTATAGTCCCTAAAGTAGAAAAACTGCAATATTCCCCTAGTGATACTTGTGATCAAACTTCAACTTACCGTTACGCTACCTCCCTAAAGCAAATACTTCTGCTAAATGACACCATTACCCTCAAGCACTTGGATGCTCAGAGCATCACTCTTCTTTGACAGTTCTACCATTTGCCATTCCTCTGGGACTACTTCCCAGTATTTCATGTGTGTCTCTCTCTTCCTGCTGATTCCTGTTGGGTCCAGTAATATTTTTTCTGGAATCACCAGAAATCTTCTAACTAGTCTATTTTCCTGCATTCTATTCGTATCACTGATGTCACCAGAGACTTTCTCAGGCTGTGTTATAATATTGTCATTTTCTTCCTCTACAATCCAAATATAATGCTTGTGAAGAGCAGAAGCACTCCTCACATGTATATAACCCTCCTGGGAAGTGGAGAATCAGTGACCTTACATGAGAGAAGGAATTTTGCTGCTGTGATTGAGTTAAAGATCTGAAGGTGTGAGGAGATAATCATGAATTGTATGGACAGACCCTTAAGAATAGAAAAGAAGAGACTGGGGAGATGAGTCAGTCAGGAAAGTGTTTGCCTTGCAAACATTAGGGCCAGACTTCTGATGTCCAGCACCCATATAAACATCAGGTGGGCTTGGTGACCACCTATTATCCCAGGGCACAGGAGACAGGGACAGGGAATCCTGCATAATCACCACATACACACACCAAAAAGAAAAGAAAAGAAAAGAAAAGAAAAGAAAAGAAAGAAAGAAAGAAAGAAAGAAAGAAAGAAAGGAAAAATAGGAGAAAAGAAGGGAAGGGCAGGCAGAGGTCAGAAAGCCAGGACATGGAAAATTTAAGTAGCTGCTGTTGGTTTTGCAGATGGAAGAAGATGCAAGGAGCCAAAAAGACAGATGGATCCTGGAAACTGAAAAATCAAGGCACAGAGTCTCCCTCAAAGCCTTCAGAAAGAATTGCAGCCCTGAAGACACCTTGAGTTGAATAAAGTGGTAGCTATACTAGGTTTCTATTTATAGATATGTGAAATAACATATATGTTCTAAGCCATAAGTATGTCAGTGAGACAATAGCTTGTCTCTTACAGTCACCAGTCACACACCAGTGCCTTATCGTGTGACTGAGGTATCCCAGACTTTAAGCTATATGGCTTTGCTATACTCTGTTTGTGATTCAGGCAATGTGCTCTTTAAACAACTCTTTTCTTCTATGTACCAAATTCACAATTTCTCTCCATCTCTCTTCCTGAATTCACCCTCTCATGGTGCTATCATCTACCACATATACCAGTGCCAGTTACTCTGGACTAATATCACAATATTCTCCCCATCTCTCCTCCAGAAGTCATCCTCTCATGGTGCTATCATCTACCACATATATCAGTTCCAGTTACTCTTTGAAGATGCTACTGCTTTCTCTTTTGTTTTCCCCAGAACTCTTTCCTTTGTTGTTTGAATTTCTCAAGGTTTATCTTCTAATCTCACTTTAAATAACATTCTTTAATGAAAGTGATGAACATCAAAGAACTCTAAATACACAGGTTGAAAGTGCTCCTGGCTGTCTGCTACCCAACATGCTGTGTTCACCTTAGTACTGAAGCAGCAGACACCACACTGTGCTGAGTGTAGCTTATTTTGGGGTCTCCATGACCCACATAATTGTGGTGTTATCCCAGTGTAGATGTCTTCAGTCCCTAGAACCATGTCAGGTACATAGGGATTTGGTAAAAGGTTTTTACGTAAATAGATAAATAAATAGAGGGCAGGTGCAACGACCAGTTGTGTTGAACAAACATAGCTGTTAAATTCTCCCAGCATCATTGTTCCTATGCAGTTGGACTGGTCAATTGAAGCACCTCAGTTAATACAATTTCATTTTATATGGGGTGACTTAGAATCACATCTTGAAGCATAGACTTTGCTTTTGGTTTTGCTAAATAATAAACTCATGCTGTAGTTTTTCTTTTTCTTTTTTTCTTTTTTTTTTTTTTTGCCAGATCAAATTCTTTTTTTTTCCTTTCTTGCTTTTATTGACAACTTCTTTAATTGTAGACAATATCCCATGGTACTTCCCTCCCTCCCCCACTTTCCCCTTTGAAACTTCAATCTCCATCATATCCCCTCCCCCTATCAATCAGTCTCTCTTTTCAGTTTGATGACATGATCTTTTCCTATTACAATGGTCTTGTGTAGGTAGTGTCAGGCACTGTGAGGTCATGGATATCCAGGCCATTTTGTGTCTGGAGGAGCACGGTGTAAGGAGTCCTACTCTTCCTGTGGCTCTTACATTTTTTCCACCCCCTCTTCTACAATGGACCCTGAACTTTGGAAGGTGTGTTTGAGATGTTTCAGTGCTGAGAACTACTCTGTCCCTTCTTCTCAGCACCATCGTGCCTTCTGAGTCATCCCAAGGTTGCCACCATCTGAAAAGACAAGCTTCTCTAACCCAAAGTGAAAGTAGCATTAATATATGGGTATGGACATTAAGAGAAGTGCTTACTGGGCAGTTTGGTGAGCATAGTATATACATTTAGCAAGACACCAGCAGACATTACACCCTTAGGGCTCATGACTACCCCTGTCGTATGTTTTCAGTATCAAGGATGTATTCCCTCCCATGGAGCGGGCCTCCAGTCCAATTAGAGAGAGGTTGGTTTCCCCCATAACAGACATGCCACTATTGTACCTGTTGGCTCATTTGGCCTGACTGGCCAAATTTAAAGCTTGCAGTGCTCACTGTTGAGTACCTTCACTGGTGTTTTCTCTCCCATTGTACTGCATTCAGTGTAGCTTTTTCCAGCTTTCTGTCAGCTGGTCCCCATGGAGGAGGCTTTCAGCTCAGCTCCAGCAGGATTTGTCAGTGAACTTGCTGCTCAACTATGTGGAGTCTTCAGCAATAGGGTCTTACCATCTATTCCTGGTGGGAAACCAAGGGCCTTGGCAATGGCCTATAATGTTTTTGGGGTATCCAATCCCTGGCACTAAAAATTTTATAGTAAGAATCTATGTCTTCTGAGTTTTCCATTTTCCAGAAAAGTAGGTTTCCATCTGACTTATTTATATCCTCTTAGATTTTGATTAGCCCCCTCCACCTTTCCTTTACTCAATCTCTTCCCCTGACCTCACTTAGACCTTTTCACCCCCATTAATCTGTTCTTCTACTTACATATATACAATACCATCCTATTAAGTCCCCCTCCCTCCCTTTGTATTCCCTTTACATCCCCTTTCTAGCTTACTGGCTTCTGCTACTGAGTTTTAGTTTTTTCTTACATAGAAGTCCAATCATTTGTAGCTAGGATCCACATAGGAGAGAGAACATGTGACGTTTGGATTTCTGGGCCTGGGTTACCTCACTAAGTATAATCCTTTCCAGATCCATCCATTTTTCATTTGCTTTTATTAAGGGTTGTTCCTGTAAGTGAAAGTATTATCAGTGTACAGATACTTTGGCTCAACACTTTTCTACTTCTTTGAAATGTGTCTTAAGTGCAAAAGGCACATGAAATTGAATGATTAGCCTCAGCGAAAGTGCACTGTAGGGCCTTTTATAACAGTGAATAATTGGAAAGGGTTCAGATGGCTAATAAGAGCTTATTTACATAAACCATACTCCCCATCCCAAAAATGCCACTCAGGTATTAATTATGACTGGCAGTTGATGTGTACAGTATAGAATGATATTTATGAATATGTTTACATTCTTTTTATGCTGGCCTGAAATTTTAAACTACCATATAATAAACATATTTTTATTTGCTTAATTTAATTTTTGCTTTCTTGCAGAAAATTTCATATATGTATTATGCATTTTGATCATAATCATCCCCTTCTACACTTACACATACTTTTGCCCTTCTACCAACAAACACATATTTAAAAGCTAGTTTTAAATATTTTTAAAATTAGTTTTGCCTCCCAAAAGAGAAACATATAAAAACTTAGTATTTACCCAAGTTTCAAGAAAATGAGATTCAATTCTCTAAGTATGACTAAAGAAAGGAAAACTCACCAAATACTTGAATTATAATGGGGTCTGTCTTAATTCACTCTAAGAACTGTTATTATATTATATTATATTATATTATATTATATTATATTATATTAATTAAGTCATGTGATAGTAAATAACAAAAATAGCTCCAGCTAACTTGTGCTACAGAGCAGGGCCTCATAGGCCCCTGGAATGCAAGAAGCCAAAATTGGAGGAACAGGCAGCAGGAAGGCTCCAGAAAACAAGAAAACAGGATACACCGAGACTAGCTCATCAGGTTATCATCACTCTTACCGTAGTAAGTGATATAGTGAGTGGCCTCTAGGTACTCTATTCTTGGTTAGATCACTCCCCTAAGTTCAAGGTCCCTGGAGCACACACCAGATGGCCAGTGGCAGCTGTTTTCTTTTTCTTCCTTCATTCCAAATAAGAGTTGAGGAGGGATAGGAAACTGATCCCACTCCCAACAGGAAAAGCACAATATGGGAATTTATATTTCTCCAGCAAATTTGGAATGTTATAAGGAAAGTAAATGAAACCCGAGAGCCTGAAAAATAAACTGTGCCCACTACAAGCCCCTATGATGTGCCCCTCTAGCTGTGGGACCCAATTTCTCTGCCAGGAGTCCTCCTCTGTGGCTAGCTGAACTAAGCTGCCAGACCAGCAACACCATACAGAGGAGAGGGATTCCTCTGTCCATTTACATCTTGAACATGTTGAGATTTTTCTGCAGCTTCTAGCCTGTCTGGTTCAGTTGCCACACTTCTCTACTGGTACAAATACTCCATCATGTCACTGCCACACAGCAGCCTACCAAGTAAACCAAATGTATTATCCATAGCAGACCATGGTGGTCATCTGCAGTCTCGAGGTTTGTTTTAAACTTGTTTTATTTAGGGTACTGAGGCAATTTAGGGTTAACAGGGACCCCTGAAAGTAAGAAGAGAAGAAATGGAGAATTTAAATCAATTCCACTTCAGTACAGGTCAGAAATATCAGTAGGGCCTAGCCTTTTCTTATCTCTGCTGTTGGGGGAAGTCTTTCTACTTTATGATATAATCAATCCCCTTTTAGATAGCCCTTTCTGGAGGACTAAGACTTCTAGAAAGATAGCCCTTTCCCAGAAAACCTGACCCAGACACCTGTCATCAAGACTGGACTGAAGACCCTAATCTGGGTCTCTAGGTGGGTTTTTCTTTTTTCTGAGAACCCCTTCTCATTTTATTCTTGGACAAGAGCTCTGAATTAGTTCTTTCTCTTAAGCTTTCCTTCTCTTAAAGTTCTCTGTCCTGAAACTATAAGCTCTAATAAAATCTTTCTGAATCATACCCTCTGGTCTGTGGGTTTCATTTGTCAAATTCGTAAGTCAAGAACCCAAGAAGGCCACTGACAGTATAAGCTCTGTGTGACTGTGATGCTCTGGGGCCTTAGCTCCTGAGTAACTGCCAACCCAAGAACCAAAAGACACCCAGATTTCTATATTATATCTTGGTGCATTGGCCAGGAAATTCAGAGGATAAGTGTGCAGACTAGCGATCTATTTTCCTGCTTTGATTCCTGCCTTGCTCTACTGGCAGGAAATATGATTTATTCTATTTCCTAATCTCCCCTCTAATTCTGAACTGGGTTCATTTAAAACTAGGTAGATGACAGATCTGATAAATTTCCATGGGAGACATGTATTAAACTTTCTATTCTCTTTTCACCCACATATAAAGCACATAACTAAGTGCTTATGCATGTGTAGAGTTTACTGAACTTGTCAGGGTGTATACTTCATGCTTATGCTCTATAGAACTTCATGTCTTGAGAAAAAGGTGCTCTCAATGACTAGTACTAAAGGAAATAATACTTTTAGAAGTCAGGTTCCTACAGTGGCTCAAACCTGAATCTGGGGGGAATGCAGATGCTGCCCGGAATTCCTGTGCTGGATTTGTGTCCAATGCATTGCTTTGAGACACAAATTCATGCAGCATGTATAAACAGGGGCTCACATTGGTAGAACTCCACACAGTAGGGTACCCTGCAGAGGGGCAGCAGACCCTATAACACTGCAACCCGTGCTAGGAAGCAGGATGATGGCACAGAGATCCCATGCCACAGCCAAACTGCACAGGCAACAACAACATGACCGTGACTTCCTTGTTGGCCTGTTACAAATGGCAGAAACAGGTTCATGCTCAGAGAACAGGTTCATCCACTGAGTTCTAAAGCCCACCACCTATAGGCTGGAAGACTTCTCAGTGGTTAGTGAAGCTTGCTAGTTATTGTGTCTGTCTGATGTTTTCTGGTCTGCTTTTTGTTTTAGATAAATGTTTTACCTATAGACAATTGTATTTTTTATGTTGCATCTAGTATAGCACAGTATGGTTTTCCTAATCCAGATAGCCTGAAAGATTTGTATGAAAAATTCACCCTGAGTGCTATCATGCTTGAATCCTGTTCATATTAAAAAAATAAAGAAATCAAAATGTTTTAAATAAATATTAGAAGCTCAACCCACAAAGGTGCTGAGGGTCTCCTTGCCTCACGTAGTTATTAGAAGCTGCTCGGCTTACCTAACATGCAAGTCTCAATATTTACTCCAGAGAGGTTTTTTTATTGTTTTTGTTTATTTGTTTGTTTTGCCAATGCTGCTTTAGTGACAGAGAAACACTTAGAGGTTAAATGTGTAAATGTGTGACATTTTGAGAGCCATAAACATGGCTGTACAAAGTACCCAAGAGACCTCCAGTGTGGGGAGGTGAACCACTTTAAAAGAAATCAGTCTTAGGTCCTGCACAGACAGACTGAAATAAAACAGACAAAAGGCAAGCTAGGAGATCATCTAGACCATGGGTTTTAATATGGAGTCACACAGTAAGAGAGAAGCTAAATCTAGGGGCTCTGCTCACTCTCAAAGCTGCTAATGAGTTTGTTCAAGATACCACACTACATTGGTAAGAAGCAATTAACCCAGACAAGTCGGGCTCTCTCTGCTTGTGGCCACCTTCAAGAGAGAAAGGTGTCTAGGGGATGCTCTAGAAAAAGAAACCAGAGATTTGGGAGACATTCCAGCATAGCATGTTTCATTTTACAGATGGGTAGTCATGCATCTTCAGCATAGGCTTCTTAGACTGTGTCTTCACCCACTGGGCTTAAGTACCACTTGTAAAGGGCCTTATAGACAGGCTTTCTTGCTCCAAGATACAGAAAGTGGTATGCCACCTTGGCACTTGTGACTGCCATGGGTCACATGTGACGACCTATGTTGGCTGGGGGAATGATTTTAAGGTCCCAGGGACTTTACTTTTCAACTTAAATAAAAGTGCCACACAAAGCTATTGAGACTTTAAATCAGAATTCACATATTGATATTTTGACTCTCTGTTTCCTTCACTTTCTTCTACCTTACTATAATGCAAATAATATTGATAAATTATCACATACTGTTTATCACATTCATGGACAGCTGGAATCTGAGAAGGGTTAAGAGTCAAATCAGCAGATTTAACTCATGTTTCCCAAGAACCTTCTCTTGAGACAGCCTTGGCCCATCTGGCTCAGTGACAAGAGAAAGGAGGACAAACAGCAAATAAAGAGTCTTCGTTCTATATATTTCCTCTCTTGCCTGTGGTTACGTAAAGGGAAGCTCTCTGTCAGGTCAATACAGTTCTGATAGGTCTTCCAAGAACACCTTTGTTATAAAATTAGTACAAACTCCTTAAAACAACAAACAGATGTTAAAATTCAACATCATAGGAAGAGGTGATCTTAATTAGTTATCTGATGCCATGAATGCCATTCAGGTTCAATGTTAAGGTCAAAATTCAGTTCACTGATATTGGTTTGCTCATGAAGACAGTTTTAACAACTGGTTTTAAAATGCTCAAGTAAGATAGCTGTGTGTTTATATCAGGCTTCTAACTACTGAGGAAGCTGAGTCTTAACAAGATCAAGATTTATTAGTTGCTGATTTTTCTTTTATAAAGCCAAATTTACATATCATATCTAAAATCTTAATTCTCCTAAATGCTCATTGCTAGGTTTATCATTTGGTCTTTGTAGAAGAAATACTCTAGTCCTATTCATTGTAATCTTTATTCTTATGGAGGAAAGAAGGTACTGTAGCAGACAGCTTCAGGTTTGCTGAGATGAACTTCCAGACCAGGCACAGTTACGGAGGGAGGGATATTATTTATTGAAGCTTACAGATCCAGGGGAAGTTCCATAATGGCAGAAGAAGCTGGCCTGCCTTCACAGATCCAAACAAGAGAGCAAAGCCAACCAGGCACACAGCACACAGAGCAAAACTACAGCCAAAAGTCACAGCACACTTCAGGAACTCCTATTAGGCACACTTTGCATATCTTTACAATGGAATCTCAAACCCACCATCACACCTTAATGTCTAGTGGCGTTGCCTCCAGCAAGGTGGCTGAAGATGCAAACTATAAACTAATAAAACACTGAATATATTGGGGGTCATATATTCAAACTACCACAAAAGGACTGCCCCATATTCTGATAAATATGTCCTTTCTTAATTTTTGAGGGGTTCCATTCCCAATTCCTTAGTCTAACCTGTTGGAATATTAGAATATGTTATTCACAAACAATGCCTAAATGTTAGATATAAACTGCTAGATATCTTGTCTAAGCTTTTTCTATTTTATTGTTTGCTTGTTTGCTTTTGAGGCAAGGTCTTATTCTAGCCCAGGTTAACCTGGAACTCACTTTTTAGCCCCAGCCTGACCTATCCTCCTTCGTTAAGCCTTCCCAGTGCTGGGACGAAAGAGGTGTGTGATCACACCTAGTTAGCTTTATCTATTTTTATAATCATGGGTAACAAGAATGATGACACATAAAGTTGCTTTATGTTACTCAAAGTAGCACTGAATTATGTACCACATAGTGATTTCTGTAGATTTATGTTTCAAGAATGGGTTTGTGCCTATTCCAGTTTAGACAAAAAGAATGTTAAAACCACTAAAAATGTATATAGGTACATAGATATACTATAAGGTGATGTTAAATTACTAGAAATGGGGTTCTAGGCTTTCAAATTTAAATTGTATAATGGAAAGTGCTTGTTCACGCTTGAAGGATCATTGTGAGTGTGAGGCCAGACTGGAACTACAGAGTGAGGGCCAGGTCAGCCTGGGCTAGAATGAGACCCTTACCTCAATAAATAAATAAATAAATAAATAAATAAATAAATAAATAAATGTCAAATTCAACTCTGCTTTTTTAAAAATGAATTTATTTATTTATTTATTTTAAGAGAAGGTGAGAGACAGAAAGAGACAACAGAGAGGGAATGGGTGTGCCAGGTCCTCTAGCTACTGCACATGAACTCCAGATACATGTGCCACTTTGTTCTTCTGGCTTTATGTGGGTACTGGAGAATTGAACCTTGGAACTTAGGCTTTGCAGGCAGGCACCTTAACTGCTAAGCCATATTTCCAGGCCCAGCTCTGCTTTTTAAATTGCCTTACAGACTCAATTAAATGGCCAAATATTCAGATGTGTTTAAATGCCTATGACAGTAACTTAAATCTTTGTCAGATTGCTTGAGTTTTCTGATAGAACCCAACATTGCTACGTGACATTCCTTTATGTTAGGTAGCCATCTTTTGAAATTACAATTTGAGCTCTATTGAGGGCTCACTCCCTCCTACATGACATGAGGGCATAATTCTGATTTCCTTTATCCTAGACAAAAGACCCTATGGGAGATAAAGAAACCTGGCCCCCTGAGGAAATAAAATCATCCTACAGCTAGGCTTCTTTTGCAAGAAGAAAGAGAAATGAACTCAAGCCTTCTACTTCCAACTCTTTTTGTATCTCCAGGACTATCAGAACTGGTTCAAGCCAAAGATTAGTTCCTCAGGCTTCTCAATTTCCTGGCAGATAGAGACAATAAAGCTTCATGATCCAGGGCACAATTGTGACAAGACACTATAAAGTATTTGACATTGGTTTTGTTGAGGAGACTGGGGCAAGAGGTAGAGAGGAGATGAGGCCCATTATCTCCTTCTCACTCCCTAGGACCCTCAAGCAATTTAGAAAATTCTTGAGAATCACAAGGTTCTGCCAGTTGTGGTTGAACATACCAGTAAGGAATTGCTCAAGAGGCAGAGACAGTTAAAATCAGGAGTTTGTGGCCAGCTTTCCTCTGGGCACTGACAGCAGTACTCTGTAATTCCTGAAGCAACCAAATTAACTTTGGGGAATAACCTGATTGTGTATACTCCCATGATATGTTATACCTGTTTTCCTCCATGGGAAATTGACTAACTGATAATTGCCCCTAAGACAACAAACAGACTGCCCTCCTGGACTTTCCTTTATAGAACAAAGGATCCACAAGGCTGGCTATACAGGAGCCACGTTCAATGAAATGATTGAAAGTAAGCCCTTTTCCTCAGGCAGTAATGCTCAGCTAACAAAATTCACCAGGACAATTGAACTAATCAAAAATTAGAGAGTCAATAATTGTACTGATTCTAAATATGCCATCCTGGTCCCCCGTGATTAAAAATGGGGGGAAAGAATGAGACTTTTCCATTGCCGAGGCTCGTGGTTTCCCACCAGGAATAGATGATAAGACCCTATTGCTAAAGACTCCATATACTTGGGCTACATAGTCACTGAGAAATCTTGCTGGAGCTGAGCTGAAAACCTCCTCCCTAAAGACCAGCTGACAGAAAGCTGGAAAAAAGCCATGCTGCATGCAGCTCCATGAGAAAAGTCATTGGTGGAAATAAACAACAGTGGACACTGCAAGCATTATGTTTGGCCAGCCAGGCCAAATGAGCCAATGGGCCAATAGTGGCATTTCCTGAGGATAATCAATAGAAAAGCTCTTAAAGCAGAGGTGCAAGACCTTTCTAGGTATTTTAAATTGGTTGGTAAAAATTGTCTTCAAAAATATTAACATGTTTTGCCTATAGTTGTAAATGCTAAATATTTTAAAATTATATATGTGTGTGTTTCTAATATTTTTGGATATGATTTACCATGTCATCAGATAATTAAGTTAAATGTAACAGAATTATGTTAAGGTTTTTAACTAGCTTTGTTTTTCTAAAGACAAAAGGATATAGATGTGCCCTATATTCACTCTTTTCTTCAAGGTCCTCAACAACCAGATGTGTCAGCCAAAACAAATGAGAAAATAAGGGCTAAAAGGGAAGCTAATATTTTGTTCCCAACCCCTAAGCCAAACAGGCTCCAAGAGACAGTGGGACTTATAGAGGGTCCTACAGCTTTGGTAAGTCATCTATTGATGGAGTCCCAGAGGTTGGACTCCAGTGTACAGTATAAAAAGGGAGAGTCAGAACAGAGAGGAAAATCCTCAAAGCTTCCACAGAAAGCCACATGGTCAGCCCTGACTCATCCCAAGAGATGACACGAATGCTGAGAGCCACAGAGTTTTTCCCAGAGTTTTCTAAGGGTTTTCCCCAAAGAACCACAAGCTCCAAAAACTTATATATATATATATATATATATATATATATATATATATATATATATATATATATAAATAAAGTTTTGTTATGTACCTGGTCTTAAGCACTCAACACATACAAAAAAAGCACTATAGCCAAAAAATAAAATATGCCTTAACTTTAGGCAACGCAACCCAGGGAATTTCCTTTCTTAATTCCAAAGGTCAAATGATAAAAGGAACAACTGTAAGACAGTATGGCTTTAGATGTGCCGCGGTGACTCAGAGCAACACCTGAACACCTGTGCCATTGTCAAGAATAAATATTGTGTATATATATATATATATACATACATACATACATATTTATGATAATTCTATTAACGTCTCATCTGCTTTGCAAGTTTTACAAAAACATGTTCATGCCATGCCAGATGACACTGCGCTATTTTGTGAAAAATTTAGAAATGGATTTCTGGATCTTCATGGTGAAAGAATTATGCCTTTTATTTCTGGTAATAGTGAGTCCACACCAAGATAAGCTAACTCCATCTACCCAGGTTTCTTCATTGTCCTCCAAGGCCTGCAAGTCCACAAGAATAAGAATTGTAAAGTGTACAATTGTAAATTGGAAAGTGGCCACTTCCAGTTGACTCCTATTATTTTGTTCTTTCCCCCCAACATTTTTATCTGGGACTGTTTTCCCATACCATATCAATTCACTTTTGATATTCCTTAGATAGACCCACTGGAAAAGACTTCAACTGCTACAGCCAATGACCCCACACAGCTCAGCTCAGCTCAACAAAGCCAGATCAGTTGTCATTCCAATTCCCTAACAGCAGTTAGAATTACTTCTTCAGAGGGGGAAAAATAAGGCAGTTAAGGTTAGTAGGTTCCTTGAAAGCAGAGGTAAGAAATGTCTGGAGCCTGGAGGGGGAGAATCGAGGCCATTTCACTTTGCTATAGGTCAGAAATGTTAGAAGGATCTAGCCTTTTTCTTAAATCTCTGTTTTCTGGGGAAGTCCTCTCTTCATAACATAACCACCCCCACTTGAGAATACCCTCGATGGAGGACTAAGATTTCTAGAAAGATTACCCTTTCCCAGAAAACCTGGCTTTAGACATCTGACATCAGGACTGGACTAACGAGGCCCATAAAAGACCCCTCCCTTTCTGGGAACCTCCTCTTGCCCCATTCTTGGACAAGACCTCTGAATTAGTTCATTCTCAAGTTCTGCCTCCTGACACTCTAAGCTATAATATAATCTTTCTGAATCTTATGCTCTGGTTGGTGGATTTCATTCATTGAATTCATAAGAAAAGAACTTAAAAAGGCCACTCACTCAGTGTGAGCTTTGTGTGACTATGATCTTCTGAGGCCTTAGTTCCTGAGTTACTGCCCACCCAAGAGCCAAGATAAGGCCCTGTTGCAGAGATTTTCCCTGCTCCATAATTTCTGCCACAGCACTCTGTTTAAAGTATTCATAGACTATGTCTCACTGTGTAACTAATCCAATGATATCTTTTTCCTTTTTAAAAAATTTATTTATTTATTTGCAAGCAGACAGAGAGATAGAAGAGAGGCAGACAGAGAGAATGGGCACGCCAGGGCCTCTAGCCACTCACTGCAAATGAACTCCAGATGCGTGTGCCCCTTGTGCATCTGGCTTAAGTGGGTCCTGGAGAATCGAACTGGTATCCTTTGGCTTTGCAGGCAAATGCCTTAACCACTAAGCCATTTCTCCAGCTCTCTTTTTCCTTTTTATTTTTCTTTTTTTTTTTCTAGCTCAGGCTGACCTGAGATTCACTATGTAGTCTCAGGGTGGCCTCAAACTCATGGTGATCCTCCTACCTTTGCCTCCCAAGTGCTGGGATTAAAGGTGTGCACCACCACACCCAGCTAATGATATATTTTTCATATTCTTTTTATTTATTTATTTATAATTTATTTTTTATTTATATTAGTCTGATTTTACATTCATAGTGTTGGTTCCATTATCCTTCTCCCTGTCCTCCCTCTTCCAAAGGGACCCTCATCAATGGGGAATGTGGGTCATGCATTGTGGGGGTAGTTAAGAGTTCTGGGGGGTAGGCCAAGTCTCTGTGCATAATGCCCCAACTTGTGGCTCTAACATTCTTTCCACCCCCTCTTCCATGAATTTCCCTGAGCCACGTTGGGGTTATTTTAGTTCTACTTCAGTGATGAGGTTTTGGGAACCTCTGTGTCTCTGGATATCTGGCTTAGTTGGAGTTGGATGTTCTCTGTGTTTATCTCCTTCAGCCTTTTTATGGTGTCGTGATCCCCAAGAATGCTGTACTCTTGCCCTTCCCCAGCATTACTCTATGGTTTCAGCTGGGGCCCTGGTGAGATGTGATTGGCTGATCCTCCCTTCAGGTTCGTTGTCCATCTGAAAAAGATAAGCAAATTCTCCAACAGAGAGAGAAGTTAGTACTAGATAGAAGGGATGGCCATAGATATTTTGGAGGAAATTTTATCTGCATAGGCTCTCTTCTAGCCCACATTTGGTGGTATCTTGATCTTGGAGGCTGAGCTCATTTTTTGTATATGGTTTTGACTTCTTGCTCTCTGCTTACCTTACTGAAACATGGGGTGCCAGAGATAAAGTGGGATGCACATCACAAGGAACCTGGCCCAGCACAGATACTTAGAGTTGAATGAATAGCAATATGAACACCTTCAGACAGATGCCTTCAGAGCATCTATCCTTGCCAGTAGGGAAAAGCTACCCAAAACACAAAGGCTTCTGGAAACTAAAGAATTCTACACTGTGTTGATGAAAATGTGGCCACTGGTTTCTATGATAGGAAGAATCTTGGGAAAAAAATAGATACATGTGCAGGTGTTTCAGATGCTGTATATCACATGTCTGCAAGTAGGAGGTGGACAAGAAGACAGAGGAAAGAGAGGCTGTGGACTGGAGACAGGTAGTAGACAAGTGTCTGGACTCAGCCTAGTCCAAAAGCAATGACCAGAATTTAGCAAGAGAGAATTAAACCATGTAGCAGTTATGCTTTTGTTGTTGGGACAAAACATCCACATGCAAGCACTTTTGGGAGGAAGGGTTTATTTCAGGCTTATAGTTTTGAGAGGAAGCTGGTAGAGGAGGCTGCTTCACTTCATCACACATCCATAGTAGAGAGAACAGAAAGAATAAACTATCTCTGAGCCACAGTGGGACTGTATTCAAGGTCCACTCCCAACGACACACATCCTTCAGCAGGACTTCACTAGCTGGGAACTAACTAGGAAGGTTGAACACAAACATGTGGATATGAGTGACATTTCTGTTCCAACTACCACATTCTTCCCCTGCCTCCATAGACTCATGGCCATCTAATGATGCAAAATGCATTCAGCCCAATTTTAAAAGTCCCCATATTCTTTACCAATCCCAATACCATTTAAAGTATAGTCTCATCTGAAACTCAAGATAGCCTCTTAACTATGAACCCTATAAAATCAAAGCACAAGCTTATGCTTCCAACACATCACAGCACAGAGTAAACATCCCCACTACAAAAGAAGGCATATTAATGACCAAAACAAAATCCACAGAACAAACATAAAATTGTGCCACTCCATGTCCAACAGCTAGGACCCATAATGAAGCTCTTGAGCTTCAAAAGGCCTATTTCTGCCCTTCAACTATAGTACTTAATTTCTGGGCAGATCCACCTGTGCCAGAGTGAACAGCTTTCCCTGGTGACAATCTAAATCCTGGAATCTCCGCTCCAACTTATGGTTCATCTTCATAATGCTGTGGGGTTGTGAGACTATGCCATGGATGGGCACCAGTGGTGATTCACTCACATCTCAAGTTCTTGTTACTTAAATTATGAATGACTTATGTAAAAGAGAACAAAAATAAGAGAAAAGAAAAACTCCCAAGTCAAGAAGGGTTTCCCCTTTCCCAGCTAGAAGAGGTTCCAAACAGGGAAAACCAGAAAATACACATGATAACTTGGAATAGATCTTTTTATAAATTAAGTATCCAATGGGATGAGCTTCACTGTCAAGTTCAAATGTTTATGAAAGACCTTGAATAGTTGGTGGGTCCAAAGGGGAGTACAGACTCAGGAAGGGCCTGACAACCAGCCTAGGGAAGAACTTTTCAGGAAGAGCTAGGAAGTTACTCTTCATTAGGATCAGACTGGAGTCCTAATATTGCCAAGACAGGGTGACATCCCTGTTCTTTTGGGCCTATGCTCTTAGCTGAGTACCTGCAATAGAAAGCTACCTTGTTCATAATCCATACTAGTGGCTCCATTCAGTGTCCTTACAGTGTCTCCATAAGGGATTTCAACCACACTTGACATTGTAGCAACTTAAGAACTGTGTGTACTTCACAACTCTATTTCCTGTTTCCAAAACCAGGACCAAGGGCGCTTCCCCATCAAAGTACAATGAAGAATAAAGCTTGACCTTGAGGGGCAGGAATTCCTTCAGCACTCTTCCTTTCATGCCCCTTGTTTTAAAATAATTTGCATTCCTACTAGCTGGAGCTCTCAGTGGGTTAGGATTTACCCTCAGGGCATCATTCCCACTGTTCTGGTGCAGAATAGAACAGCTAGCCCATCTTTAATAGTGATAATCTCACTAACCATTGCAACTTAAATGGCCTAAAATCAGTCTATTGGCCAGAGACTTAAAACTTGCTTACGTTTCAGCTTGTGTCAACTTTAGATTTTTCAAATCTTTCTGTTCTATACTTTCTTCCATCAAGCACACCATATCATTACTTTTAAAATTCAACTTTGGTCAAATTCTTAAGACATGAGCAAAACACACCCAACCAGTTCAAATAATGTCCTTTCTTTTGGTCTCTGAAACTTCATTATCCAAGTCCAGTCCACATTTCTCTCTACATTTAGGATTTTTAAATTCTAATGGCCCAACAAACTCTGATTATAGCACTGCAAAACTCCTCCAGTCCAAAGTACCAAATCCTTCCAAATACCTCCTGCAAACTGGTTCCAAAGACCAATAACCACATGGTCAGGGTCACTGAAGCAACAGAATTTCTCCTTGGTACAAATTTTCTGTACCATTTACTTGATTCTTGCCGGGTCAAAACATCTGACCAAAATCAGCTTGTAGAAGCAAAGGGTTTACTTCAACCTTAGTTTTGAGGTGAAGCTTCATCATGGTGGAGGCAACTAGTTCACTTCATTACACATCCACAGCAAAGAGCACAGCAAGAGAAAGCTAGCTGTGAATATATAGCAGGATAGACTGAAGGTCTGCCTTCAGTGACACACCTCCTCCAGCAGGGCTCCACCAGCTGGGGACTATATAGGAAGCGTAAACACAAACATTTGTGGTTATGGGGAAATTTACATTCAAACAACACAGACCACATCAAGTTAAGATCATGTATTTGAAATAACTCCCTATCTAGAAGCACCTACACCCAGATCAGTGCTTTCTGAAGCACTAAAGAAGGCGGGGTAAATAAGGGCAGTGGCAGAGCAATCATTGCAGCAGATGACAACCTGCTGGCCCTTTCTGCTGGCCTTTGTCCTTTAGTAATCCTGATATTGTTTGATGTAATTTTTGTTTAAAAGAAAAACTAATTAATCTATGTTTTATAGTCAATAAAATCAAATAGGGCTGGAGAGATGTCTCAGTGGTTTAGGCAATTGCTTGCAAAGCCTAAAGGCCTAGGTTCAATTCCCCAGTGCCCATGTAAAGCCAGATGCACAGAGTGGTACATGTATCTGGAGTTTGTTTGCAGTGGCAGGAGGCCCTAGCATGCCCCTTCTCTTGCTCTGTATCTCTGTCTATCTCTCTCTCTGCTGACAAATAAATTAAAATTGAACAAAATTAAATCAAATTATGGGACTGGGGAGATTGCTCAGCTCTTTTTTAAATTTTATTTTATTTTTTATTTATTTTTTATATATTTTTTATTTTTTATTGACAACTTCTTTAATTGTAGACAGTATCCCATGTTATTTCCCTCCCTCCCCCACTTTCCCCTTTGAAACTTCCCTCTCCATCATATCCCCTCCCCCTCTCAATCAGTTTCTCTTTTCAGTTTGATGTCATCATCTTTTCCTCCTATTATGTTGGTCTTATGTAGGTAGTGTCAGGCACTGTGAGGTCATGGATATCCAGGCCATTTTGTGTCTGGAGGAGCATGTTGTAAGGAGTCCTACTCTTCCTTTGGCTCTTACATTCTTTCTTCCCCCTCTTCCACAATGGACCCTGAGCCTTTGAAGGTGGGTTTGAGATGTTTCAATGCTGAGCACTCCTCTGTCTCTTCTTCTCAGTACCATGGTGCCTTCTGAATCATCCCAAGATAACCACCATCTGAAAAGAGAAGCTTCTCTAACCAAAAGTGAGAGTGGCATTAATATATGGATGTGCACATTAAGAGAAGTGCTTACTGGGCAGTTTGGTGAGCATAGTATATACATTTACTGAGACACCAGCAGACATTATACCCTAAGGGGCTCATGACTACCTCTGATGTACATTTTCAGGATCAGGTATGTGTTCCCTCCCATGGAGTGGGCCTCCAGTCCAATTAGAGGGCAGTTGGTTTCCCCCATAACAGACATGCCACTATTGCACCCGTTGGCTCATTTGGCCTGGCTGGCCAAATTTAAAGCTTGCAGTGTTCACTGTTGAGTACCTTCACTGGTATTTTCTATCTCCCATTGACCTGCATGCAGCATAGCTATTTCCAACTTTCTGTCAATTGGCCCTCATGGAAGAGGCTTTCAGCTCAGCTCCAGCAGGTTTTCTCAGTGAACTTGCCACCCAAGTATGCGGAGTCTTCAGCAATAGGGTCTTACCATCTATTCCTGGTGGGAAACCAAGGGCCTCGGCATGCTCAGCTCTTAAAGTACTTGCTTATAGAGCCCACAGGCCTGGGTTTAGTCACCCAGTACCCACATAAAGCCAGATGGAAAACTGGGTACAGAAGTCTGGAGATCATTTGTGGCAGTAAGAGGCCCTGGTGTGTCCATACTCCTCTCTTTTTCCTCTCTCTCTCAAATAAATAAAAATAAAATAACTCAATATTCAGTCCACCAAAAAGAAAATTATAAAACAAGGTCCTCCATGTCAGCTTTTCAGGGTAAGAACAATAAAACAACAAGACAGGCATTATGGGTGTGATCTACTAGGCAAAACCTGGACACAACTGAGATTGTACATTTTTAAAAATGTCTGTCATAAAATTCACTGTTTTTGAAGTATAATTTTATAAATGTTGAGAAATTTAAAATTAAATTTTAAACCAATTAAATTTTAAACCAATGTCATGAAACTGAACTTTAACATGAACAAGTTTATCTTGGTATAAACCTTAAAAAAATTATGCTCAATAGGACATTAGCAACTAGCTTTCATTAATAAGACTAGGTCCCTTCCCCTAACATGCTCATGGCCCCTTTTCACAGGGCCTTTAAAAACTCTGGAAGCTTTGTCCTGTAGCAAGGAAATGAGGCCCGGAGGAGGGAAGGGCCATAGTAGGAAGGAAAGAAAAAGAGACATACAGAAAACAGCCTCTCCCTCCAGAGAATCCTTGGAATTTGTGTGAGCTGTACAAAGGGAAGGAAAGTTCAACAGCAGTTCTCAAGAGGAGCTGCTCTTGATGATACATGGGACAAGACAGTGTCCAAGGCCAGGTAATAAATCAGGGTCCAGAGCCCTGTCCTTAGCCTGCAGAGATGGGTCAAGTCCTCCAGACCATTGGTCTAGACATTGGTGATTCTATCAGTGAGTAGTGGAGACAGGGATCCATCCCCAAGCAGCACTGTAAGCAGTGAAGGTGGTCAGAGAACAGAGGGACCCATGAGTATGGCTAGTATATGTGCATTGCAGGAATGTGAAGATGCCTAGACTCTCCTGAAAGTAATAATGGGACATTGTAATAGAATAGTTAGTAGGCGACTCAGGCCATCATTTCATGTTTAAAGAAGGGCATCCTGGGAAGCTAGGAGACCAGCAAATAGCCATTCTACATTTTCCTAGTTTTCTTTGTGATGGGTCCTGTGCCCAAATGTGGCTGATATGATGCGTGAGAAGATGGGATCTTTCTTTTCAAAGCACTCAGAGACAACCAGAGGAGATAAGGCTGGACACAAACAACTTCAATACCCACTGTAAAAGTTAGTAAGGGAGGCAGAGGTGGCAAGTGGAACTCACTATTAGTATTATTCTCATTTTATTACTACAGAGCAAACATTTACTGAGCACATACAATTGGCTACTCATGGTGCTAAATACTTCATATGCATTCTAGGTAAGCCTCCAAAACTCTGTGAAATAGATACAATTGGGATTTTACAAAGTTAAAAGAGCAAATAAAAAAGGAAAAATTAGACACACATACGATCAATAAATGAGCTATTGAAACAACAGACAGCTCTCAAGAGAGAAACACAAGTGGCCCCTAGATATTTTTCAACATCTTTAACCATCATGGAAATGCAAGTTAAAACCACTTTGAGCTTCCATCTCACCCCAGTCAGAATGGCTATCACCAAGAAAACAAATGACAACAAATGCTGGTAAGGATATTGGAAAAGGAGAACTTTTATTCACTTTTGGTGGAGTGTAAAATGGGGCAGTCACTATGGAAATCAGTGTAGAGGTTTCTCAAAAAACTAGAAATCTAGAAATTGAGTTTGGAGAGTTGGCTCAGTGGTTAAAGGAGCTTACTTGAAAAGCTTGACAGCCTGGGTTGAATTCCCCAGTTCCCATGTAAAGCCAGATACACAAAGTGTTACATTCATCTGGAGTTTGTTTGCAGTGGCAGGAGTCCTTGGCATACCCATTTTCATTCATATTTTATCTCTCACTCTTTCCTTGCAAATAAATAAATAAATAAAACTTTTTAAAGCCAAAAATTGAACAACCATATGACCTGGTGTGGTGGTTTGATTCAGGTGTCCCCTATAAACTTAAGCGTTCTGAATGCTAGTCTCCGCAGCTGATGGCAATTGGAAATTAAAGCCTCCTGGAGGTACAGCATTGTTGGGGGCAGGCTTATGGGTATTACAGCCAGCTTCCCCTTGCAGTGTTTGGCACACTCTCCAGTTGCTGTTGTCCACCTTATGTTGACCAGAGGGTGATGTCCACCCTCTGCTCATGCCATCATTTTTCCTGTCATCATGGAGCTTCCCCCTCGAGCCTGTAAGCCAAAATAAGCTTCTTTTTTCCCCACAAGCTGCTTTTAGTTGGGTGATTTCTGCCATCAATGCAAACCTGATTGCAACATCTGGCTATACCACTCCTGGTCATACACCCAAAGGACTCTATATCCTACCACAGAGATACCTGCATATCCGTGTTCACTGCCACTCTATTCATAATAGTTAGGAAATGTAACCTGGACTATATGTCCATCAACTGATGGGTATATAAGGAAAATGTGGTACATGTACACAATGGAATTTTATTCAGCTGTAAAGAAAAATAAAATTTGCAAAGAAATTGCAAGTGAGGTAACCAAGGCCCAGAAAGTCATAAATCATATGTTCTCTTTCATAGTTGGATCTTGACTTTGAATGCTTGTGTGAATGTAGATAAAGAGATGTAAGAAAGGGCATAGGCTATGAAGCTAGGTAGGAGACCATGAAAGGGGAAGAGCTGTGGAGAAAGAGGACAAAAGGTCACATATGACATGAAAATGGAAGACACATTATCACAAGGGAAGATTATAAGGAAGACAGAGAGGAGGAATAAAGTTGTATATAAATAACTATAATGGAACCTAACTATCTGTACTAGCAACAAAAACATGAAATAAAATAAAAATTTAAAATAAAGAGCAAACATAGAAAGATGAATGAAATTGATATTGAGATGACATGATTAGAAAGAAGCAGCCATAAGATTAAGATTTAGACTATCTTTCTGTGAGCAAACATGAAATAAAGGTTTTAATAATCACAACAATGGAATGGTTGATTGCAATCAAATGTATTGGGTGCTTAATGGTCTGAGGCGATCAGGAGAGCATGTATGCAATGGAAACAACACAGGCTGGGTTTCTAATGCCTGAGAAATAGCACAGAGCCAATAGCACAGAGAAACAGAATTCAGCTTGGAGTGAGACTATCTCAATATTTGGATCCCTCACGTACTACTAGTTGCCATCTGCCAGGAATGCTGAAGGAAGGAAACCTGCCCCAGGTGTGAGGATCAACATCACCTCCACCCTCCACCTGCCCCAGGTGTGAGGATCCACATCACCTCCACCCTCCACCTGCCCCAGGTGTGAGGATCATCATCACCTCCACCCTCCACCTGCCCCAGGTGTGAGGATCCACATCACCTCCACCCTCCACCTGCCCCAGGTGTGAGGATCCACATCACCTCCACCCTCCACCTGCCCCAGGTGTGAGGATCCACATCACCTCCACCCTCCACCTGCCCCAGGTGTGAGGATCCACATCACCTCCACCCTCCACCTGCCCCAGGTGTGAGGATCATCATCACCTCCACCCTCCACCTGCCCCAGGTGTGAGGATCATCATCACCTCCACTCTCCACCTGCCCCAGGTGTGAGGATCCACATCACCTCCACTCTCCACCTGCCCCAGGTGTGAGGATCCACATCACCTCCACCCTCCACCTGCCCCAGGTGTGAGGATCCACATCACCTCCACTCTCCACCTGCCCCAGGTGTGAGGATCCACATCACCTCCACCCTCCACCTGCCCCAGGTGTGAGGATCCACATCACCTCCACCCTCCACCTGCCCCAGGTGTGAGGATCCACATCACCTCCACCCTCCACCTGCCCCAGGTGTGAGGATCATCATCACCTCCACCCTCCACCTGCCCCAGGTGTGAGGATCCACATCACCTCCACCCTCCACCTGCCCCAGGTGTGAGGATCATCATCACCTCCACTCTCCACCTGCCCCAGGTGTGAGGATCCACATCACCTCCACTCTCCACCTGCCCCAGGTGTGAGGATCCACATCACCTCCACCCTCCACCTGCCCCAGGTGTGAGGATCCACATCACCTCCACTCTCCACCTGCCCCAGGTGTGAGGATCCACATCACCTCCACCCTCCACCTGCCCCAGGTGTGAGGATCCACATCACCTCCACCCTCCACCTGCCCCAGGTGTGAGGATCCACATCACCTCCACCCTCCACCTGCCCCAGGTGTGAGGATCCACATCACCTCCACCCTCCACCTTGAGGATCCACATCACCTCCACCCTCCACCTGCCCCAGGTGTGAGGATCCACATCACCTCCACCCTCCACCTGCCCCAGGTGTGAGGATCCACATCACCTCCACTCTCCACCTGCCCCAGGTGTGAGGATCATCATCACCTCCACCCTCCACCTGCCCCAGGTGTGAGGATCCACATCACCTCCACCCTCCACCTGCCCCAGGTGTGAGGATCAACATCACCTCCACTCTCCCCGATTCTTTGATTTTCTGATACTGAGATTTGAAAAGTTCAACCTCACTTTTTAGCACCTTTTCTGGTTAACACTGAAATGTCAAGCCCCTCCCTCTTGTACTTTTTACTTTCTCCTGGCCCTCATTTTATTTCATTCACAATGCTTGCTTTCTTTAATATTTGCATACTGACAAGCCTCACATTTTCCACTGTAGCTCCAAATTCTGTCTCTTGGATATAAGATATCCATGCTGGTGGCCTCAGAAGTAGCTAGTCCAATTTAGCCTACATGACCATGGAAGCAAGGTCGCTAGGGAAAAGAACATATAAAGTATTTAACATCTTAGAAAACTTGCAAAAGGATAAAAGTAGTAGGTAGTTGTGATTAAAAACTAAGAAGGCATTTGAACCTGAGAGGCACAGGCCTGTGTCACTGATCACCTGCAAGGGAAGTGTAACCATCTGGGCTGTCAGGAAACAATATTTATAATGATATAACATTTTAAATGTCAGTTTCTAATTTTAAACTTTCTTCCTCAACTTATGGATATTTGAAAAGTCCTAAGTAGAGAAGCAGAATGTAATGTATAATTATCAACCTCAGCATAATGATAATGGGAAGTAGAGGTGAGAAGATGTGATAGGTGGAAGAAGAAACCTTAATGTCCTCATTAGACACAGTAGAAGTCAAGAGGCATCCAGTCCCTTTGGTAATGAAATAAGCACAACACATGAAGGCATAACTTAGCCATTTAGAGTTGTGGAGGTGCTCAGATAGGGAAATAACATGATACTGGAGGTACCTAAGTAAAAAATGAAGCAACAGATGTGTAAGATTGTGAGATAGAAAGAGGAAGGTGATTTCCTGAAGTCCTGCAGTGAACACTGATCTCTAGAGAATTTCTCCCATTTTGTATGTACTAATCACCTGTACCCTACCAATCTATGTTTTGGGGAAGCAAACCCATTATCAGTCCTAGGGATGAACTTTGTTGGCCAAAATCCACCAATATACTCCATCAGTTATGTGGGCATAAGAAAGTAATCCAGCTTGGGCCCCGAAGGATGATGAGAAGTGAAATTTTTCCTTTTTTGTGAGAAGTCTTTGAAGGAATGTCTCCCTCCTTCACTGACAGTCGGGTACAAGCAACCAACTTCATGAAATGCTACAGAGATCTCTTCCATCCTAGATAGAAGCAGTCTAGGGATAAAAATAACACATGAAGGAAATAAGTCAGAATCTCTGGCGAATAGAATCAAATACCTGATGCTGTAATTAAGCTGGATCAAAGTATACCTGAAGCTATAGACAATGCTTTAACACTTAGGTAAGCGATATATTTTCTGATTGTCTACTCGAGATTCTTTATCTTCTCTGATAAGTAGCCAAAATTCATTCTTAAATAAAACAAAACTTTTATTCAAAAATTTTATACAGGTAACATAATGCATTTTGATGATAGCCCCCTCTCTTACTAACCTGCAACCCCCATCCCTCCCCCCACTGGACCTCTTCTTCCTTCCAACTCTGCCCTCTTTTATTTTTATGTCTTTTTATTTTTTCCATTATCCATGATTACATATAGATGGGCCCAATATTGTTCAAGTGACAATACCACTTTCAAGTCAAATGCCAAGACCACTTCATATCAGGAAAATAGCTTTCCAAAGCACTCCTCCCTATCTTTAGCCTCATACATTTTCCCACCACTTCTTCTATAATGTTGCCGGCCGCCCGATGAGGACCCTCGGGGCGGGGCGAGTTGGCTCAGAGTCAACGACACAGACTCTGGGAGTCCAGTAGGTGGTGAAAATGGACTCGTTTATTAAGGGAAATACATGCTTTTTATATCCCCCCAATGTTCCCCATTGGTCCCATGGTGGCTGTCTGTGGTGTTGTCTCTTGCTGGATGGTCCTTCAGCCCTCTCTATGGTGATATCATTTGTCACTGGGTACTCAGGCAGGGTTTACTTTGGCACCACACGGAAGCATCTGCACCCACTTTGTTGTGTCAGCCACACACGCTTTGTTGTGTCTGCCACATCTGGCTGCACCTGTAACACGTTTAATTGCCACATTTTCACCCTTTTGTTTTTATTTTTTGCTCTCGCCTCAAATGACACCCAGTATTGTGGACTGTGCCTGTCTTAGGTTGTCGTCCTCAGAGTCAAACCTTTACCCTTCGTTGGAGCATGGGCATGGTCATCCATGTCCTGTCTTAGGTGGGCATGACCTAGGGGAATCTTACCCGTCATTGGCTACTAGGCCTCAAAGCGCTGTTCATCTGAGTTGCACATGCGAGAGAAGGGTGATCTTTATGATTTAAGTGGAGGCTCTGTCAAGATTAGCCATCCAAACTTGGATAATTTCTCTCGGTGGCTTAGGACCAGGGCATTCTAGTGCCATGAGGATTTGGAGGGTTGTCTTGTTGATGGAGTATTGTCTGCAAATATGCTGTAATAGACAATTAAACAGAATTATTAATATAATGATAATTTCCCCTAAGATGGCATAGGTCAATATCCACGAAGGGTCAAAAAGTCTTTTAATATTATTCCATACTCTGGTCATAATATCAGTATCTAGGGTCATAGCAGGGACCTGGGTGATGTTTAAATGATGGATCTGTTCTCTTAGTAAGATTGAATAATTTAGAAATTTCACAGACCAGGTACCTTTAATATATTGTGCTAATTTAATTCTCTCTAGGGAGGCGTTATGAACTTTATATGGGGTTAGGCAGATGGCCTGATAGTATGGGTCACATGCCAGCAGGGACATGTCTCTCAGAAGTGTTATTTCCTCAGCTAGGAGGTCAATTTGTTGTTGTAAGATGTGGATGGCCTGATAAAGATGCTGATTAATAGTTTCTTGGGGATGTAGGGCCTCGGCTGACTTAGTTACAACCTGATTTAAAGTTTCTGCTGTGGTTGCTGTCTGTACCATAGCAATGGCTCCAGCCGTACCCCCCCACCCGCCCCCCCAAGAACAATGGCAGCAATTATATCCATGATGATACCAAAGTCTCTTTTGATTCTTTATAAGTCTTCTAATTGAGTTTGAGCCATAAAGGTGATAGCATGGAAGTGAGTAGTATTTACCACTGGGTACCAGATAGCTGCAGGCTGTCTTACCAGAACAGCTAGTTGGGTGGTTCCATCCCAGCATGCTCGCAGTTGGCATGTATGAAGGGAACAATTAAGAGAGTTATGTATGTCAGTAGCATTGGATACCAGGAAGAAGAAAGGGGGCCTAACGCAGGTGGGGTTAGTTTCCCAGGGTATTTTTTTTGTTATGGATACATTAGTTGATTCATTTGGATTCCAGTGAGTGGCATAACCATAAAATGACTGAAAATAAAAGTAATTTGTGTTTAAGTAAGTTCCATTAAAGAGATTTCCTTCCTTCAGAAACATAAAGGGGCGTAGATCTAAGCAGGCCAGGGTGTTGCATAGGTCCCAATTTCCCATAATTGTATCAATAGTATGATCAAATGGGTATCTGTAGAGGTAGGGGGAGTTAATAGCGTCTTCATCAGTAGAATACCTCCACATATGGAGAGAGATTAGAGTCTGCTAGGGGGTATCCCTCGAAGGCAGAGGGAGGGGCGGGCTGGCAATGTTCCCAGGGGATAGGAAGGCCCACCTTGGGAGACAGGCTGTCTAGTTGGGGTCATTAAGTCCTTCCCAAGTTAGTTGTTTTATCATTAATGCCCTTGTAGGACCTGGAACTAGTCTCCATTCCATCGCTTCTGTGACATGAGTGAGGAAGTCAGTAAATGAGTCCCCAGGTTGTTGTATTAGGTTACGGAAGTAGGTAGAGGGGTCTTTAGGAGTGCAAGATTTAAGTGCCCTAAAGGAGAAGTCAGAAACCTGCTGAAAGTAGGTGTATATCCCAATGGTAGTCTGTGACATGGGGTCGATGTATTGACCACAGCCCGTCAACATATCCAAGGTGATGTTTAGGCCATACTGAATGTTGAAATGGTCTTGAGCTTCAGCCTGGTCATCATAGACAGACCTCCAGTTAAGAAAGGACGAGGGATCTAGGACTGCTTTAAGTAGGCTGTACCAATCATAGTGGGTTTGGAGTTGAACAGCCCATTGGCGGAGGACCGGCTCAAAATAAGGTGAGTCAGGGCCAGGGTCGGCTGCTGCCTTCCTTATGAGGGCCAAGTCAGCCAAGGGGGTAGGAATCCAAGGCTGCTGTGCAGTGTTGGCACCAACAACAGGAAAGGCCTCAGGGTGGCACTTAAGGGGCAGAACAGGCGGGCGAGGTGGAGGCTGGGAGGGTGTGTCAACTGAGGGGGTCCCACCTCAAGGTCCTATACCTCTTGCCATGGGTAGAGGGTTGGTGGGTCAGTAGAGGGAGTAGGAAGAGAAGGGTCAGTAGGGGGAGTGGGGGGAGAAGGGGCAGGAGGAGATTTATTAACAGGTTGAGCAGGAGGCATGTATGTCTCAGTGGGTGGCTCCTCCTGAACAGAAGGGGGGGCAGGAGGAACACCCTGCATAGTCAATTCAGAGACGTCCTGGCTTTTGCAATGTTCTTATGAGCAGAAATAACCTCCTCAGCAGAAGAGGACTTCAGGCTGCCAATAATGCCCAGGAGGATGGGAACAAAAGACATGGGAGGGGTGATCCCCTGTTGAACTTCTCTTTTTCTAGCTAAAAAGAGGACCCGCATCCAGAGGTCAGAATCCCACATCTTGTCAGGGGAAATCCAGGGGGCTAGGGTGGCGGCTTCATCCCAGAAGGCTTCAATATCATGGGATTTAACCTTGAGGCCCTGAGTCACCAGGAGAGATTTCAGGGCCTTAATTTGGGGATCCCTACAGCGAGGAGGCAAATTACCCATAATGAAGCTAGGAAAGGATGAGACAAAAGTGAAAGAGGAAGAGTATGTATGGGGCCGAGGAGTCTTGTGCTTAGTGGGGAACTTCGGTGGTTTGTTAGGCCATGGCCTTATGCCCACACGGTGGCTCTGGTCTCAAAAGGACGTTCAGGCAGTCCAGTCTTTGGTTCCATCTCCTGGATGGCCAAGCCTAATGTGGAGATGCCAGGCAAACATAAAATGAAAGTTTGAATGTGCCTCCCTAACAAGACAGACCAATGCAGAGGGAAGAGATAATAGAGGCCCTGCATGCTTACCTCACAGCACAGCAAAGGACACACATGTAGGGGCCAACTCACCGAAGAACTGCCCATGGGGGCACTTGGCTGTGCCACTGAGATGGAGGAGGGGTTCAATGTGGATGCCCGCGAAGAGAAGCCAAAGGTGAGCAAAATGAGTACAAAAAAGAAAAGGAAGAAAAGGAGAGGAATGACCCAAACAGACCCAATACCTATGCCTGCACAGGTGAAAGGGCCCCATATTGGGTGCCAGATGTTGCCAGCGGCCCGATGAGGACCCTCAGGAGCGGGGCGAGTTGGCACAGAGTCAATGACACAGACTCCGGGAGTCCAGTAGGTGGTTAAAATGGACTCGTTTATTAAGGGAAGTACATGCTTTTTATATCCCCCCAATGTTCCCCATTGGTCCCATGGTGGTTGTCTGTGGTGTTGTCTCTTGCTGGATGGTCCTTCAGCCCCCTCTGATGGTGATGTCATTTGTCACTGGGTACTCAGGCAGAGTTTACTTTGGCACCACACGGAAGCATTTGCACCCGCTTTGTTGTGTCAGCCACATCTGGCTGCACCTGTCACATTTTTAATTGCCACACTATAAGATTCCCTGAGCCTGGATAAGTTATAGAGATGTCTCAATTAGTGCTAAATACTCCACTGTCACTTCTCAGCACTTTGACAAATTTTAGGGTCTTCCACTAGTCATTCATTAGCAAAATGAGAGTTCTCTAACCAAACATGAGAGCAGTGCCAAGCTATGGACGTATACACGACTATTTAGAGGGCAGTTTGAAGGGCATAACATATCCATTTTGTTAAACAGCAGTATTAGCTTTTCCCCTACACACAGGTTACATGACCTTCAAAACCATAGGCTTTTGACTAGGTTTTCAGTACCAGGTATTAATTCTCTCCTGTGGAGTGAGCCTCAAATCCAGTCAGAAAGTATTTGGTTACCCTCATATCACTGATGCCAGTATTGCACTGATAAGCACTTCTTGCCTTGATGACTGGCTGAATAGCTCTCAGAGTTCACTGCTGGTTAAGACTGGTGATACCTTTTCTTCCCCAGCAACTATGATAGAACTTTGCAGCACTGTGATGGTTAGTCAGTAGGAAGAAGGCCTCCTACTCAGTTCCAGCTTTATTTCTCAGTTTCCTGAAAGTAAAGAATATTATATCTTCAACAACAGAATCTTACCATGTCATTCTGGTGGGCAACAAGGAGCGTTGTTAACGGTTTATATAATTTGGGGGTGCCTCATCTGACTCGCTGACTATACTCCAAAAGAAGTATCCTGTCTCTGGCACTGGGATATAAAAATCTTTTTATTCAGTGATTAATGGCTACATTCTCATCTGTCCAACATTTGGCTGAGTTTTGGCAAATGAAATGTAAATAGATGTGCTATGACTACCAGGGAGATTCCTGTAAGGTTGATTGTGGCTAAAGCATTGCTCCTACTCCTGCTTGAGTAGAATAAATGATAAAATATTCAAGCTACTATTAATTTGTATTTTCTATTATATCCATTGAAGCTAATCTTAACCAATACAGCTGTATAATTTTCAAAATTAAACAGCCAGATAGATGAACACTCCTTTGAAGGAAACTGATTTTGGGGTGGGTAATTAAGTAAATAAATGATTTTTAAAAAAATTTTATTTGTTTATTTCAAGCAGAGAGACAGAGAGATTGAAGAGAGAGAGACAGAGAGAGAATGGGCATGCCAGGGCCTCCAGATGCATGTGCCCCTTGTTCATCTGGCTTATGTGGGTCCTGGAGAATTGAACCGGGATCCTTTGGCTTTGCAGGCAAACACCTTAACTGCTAAGCCATTTCTCCAGCCAATAGCTTTTTTGTTGAAATCTATAAGCAGTGCATTTTTTTAGATTTTGGAATAAGTAATAAAATATGGAGAAATGTAAAGAGTAAAAGATAAAGAAAATGTAATTAGGCATGGATCCTAATCCTAATCTTAAATCAGGGATTAAAACATCAAGATACATCATTGTAGTAGCTCTAGATCTCCCACAACTTGGAGAGTAATGTTGTATGGGAATCTTCGACAGTTCCATACTTGAGAGCAGTTTTAAATTTTGGACGGAAACACTGAAAGCATTGTATCACGTGTACACACACACACACACACTGAGATATCCAAATGCAGTCTTATAGATGACAAATAATAAAGGGCAATATGCACAAAGTATTATTAAGAGAAAGAAGAGGACTGGAGAGATGGCTTAGTGGTTAAGATGCTTTCCTGCAAAACCTAAGAACTCCTATTCAAATCTCCAGATCTCCCATAACCAGACACAGTGATGCAAAGTGCAATGTCACAAATGCACATAAGGGAGCATGCATGTCTGAATTTCGTTTGCAGTGGCTGAAAGCCCTGATGCACCCATTCTCCCTCTCTCTCTCTCTCCCTATGTCTAGCTCTCTCTCAAAAAACGTTTTTTGGGCTGGAGAGATGGCTTAGCGGTTAAGGTGCCTGCCTCCTAAGCCTAAGAACCCGGTTCCAATCTCCAGGTCCCACGTTTAGCCAGATGCAAAGTAACACAAGGGCTCAATGCCGCACTTGACCACAATGGGTCTCACGCATCTGGATTTCGTTCGCAGCAGCTGAGAGACTGCTGGCACACCCATCTCTGTCTCCCTCTCCCTCTCTCTCTACCTCTCTCTGTGTCTCTCTCTTAAATAAAAATTAAGTCTAAAAAAAAAAAAAAAAAAGAAGAAGAAGAGGACTTCCTAGCAATATATTTAACAGAAATGCCTTCAGACCCATACAAAAAAAATTTATGAGGAATTTCAAAAAATACTGGCAGTGGTTTTCTCTGCACATGGACTAAAAACAGAAATATAATTTACTTTAATTATTTGTTAATTTTGTTTGAGATTTTCAGGTAGGGTCTTGCTCTAGCCCAGGCTAATCTAGAATTCACTGTGTAGTCTCAAGGTGGCCTCAAGCTCATAGTAATCCTCCTACCTCTCCCTCCTGGGTGCTGGGATTAAAGGTGTGCACCACCATGCTTGGATATGAGGGTCTTTAACTGAATAAAGAAAGCTGGACATTGATCATTCATGTATTTGGGAATACCCCTTGATGTCAGCTGTGTTGAGGGGAAACCAAAGCAGAAGTCTGGGTGCTATGGCTCTGAAATAGCCTGAGACCAAGGGCAGATTAGGATGGTCATGCAGTCCTTCTTAGTGCCATACTCTCAAGGCTCAGAATAGCAAGTATAGCCTGAGAGAAAACTTTTTGAAAACACAGTATATTTCCTTCACTCTAAACAGGCATGCCATGGAACATGGTGACTCATCCCTATGCATGGCAACTCAACCACATCCAGGTCTTACTCTGGTTTCTCCCATCCCCTCCGACACAATGCACCCAGAAAGTGGAGTGGAAGAAACAGAAGCACCTGCTCTAGGCACGAGGTAGCCCATACTCAGGGTGAGCACCCCACTACATACACACATGACAACAATGCTGGCTTTGTGTAGGTTTTATGACTTCCAATATCTGTTTGAGCCAGAAGACTGCCTGGGTCATAAAGTACTTTAAATAGCAAAATGGAAACAGTAAAAAGTAAATAAAGTTTCTCTCATGTTGGTACCATTAAATATAACAAATACCAGATTAGGAATGTAAAATAAAACTCACATTTGAAAGGGATAAGCCAATTAGACTTTCAAGACAAAGAAAAATGTCATGAACATGAGAGAAAATAACCAAAGCAGTAGCAAGGAAAAAGCAAACATTTGTATGGAAAATAACCTGGAAATGTAATGGCCCTTCTCTGAGCCTTAGTTGGTAGTATTTACAAATGAGAGAACTGAGCAAGATCATTGCTTTGAAAACTTTGGAAAGAAACACAGTGAAGCTACCCAAGTAGCACGATTCCAATGTAACATCCACCACATCTTGTCTGCACATGTTCATGCAGTTGACAACAGAAACGCTTTAAAAGTTAACTGAAAGCAACCATTTGTCACTCCAGCTTCAACCTGTTTTCCACTTGGGTATTCAAGAATCTGCCTCATGTCTTCCCCAATGCTGAAGCTTGTTTCAGTTCTAATATATTACCTGTCATGGTGGTCTACTGGGGCGAGAAGTTCTGCAATTGGTTTTTAACCTTCCTTCTCATCCAAGCCTTTGTAGATAAGTTAAAATGTAACACTACTCACTTTGTCCCTTTTAGAACAATATTCACGTTGTTTCTGCATGTTGCTTATTTATGTTTTACCTCTTGTACATTTCCCTCTTGTAAGATAGTTTATTTGGCACACTC
The DNA here is from genome assembly GCA_036365145.1 of Orientallactaga sibirica. Classification (NCBI taxonomy): domain Eukaryota; kingdom Metazoa; phylum Chordata; class Mammalia; order Rodentia; family Dipodidae; genus Orientallactaga; species Orientallactaga sibirica. Next base: position 56,733,266 of record JAEOAD010000005.1, read on the forward strand.
TAAAAATATAGGAACAAAGGGAATCTCTACTTCTAAACCATTCATTTCTGTAAGTAAAGATTCAATAATTCTCCTAAATAGAACACATTTCCTTGGCTTTATCCTTTTAATTTTTTATTACTACATGTTACCTTATAAAGTAATTGATTTTATTATTTCACTTTCATACACACACACACACACACACACACACACACACACACACATATATATAGTCATATTTACCACCCCCATTGTCCACACTTATTCCCTTCTATCCATCCTGCCGGCTACCTTCTTTTCTCCCTCCCTCTTCCTTCCTTCCTTCCTTCCTTCCTTCCTTCCTTCCTTTTCTTTCTTTCTTTCTTTCTCTCTCTCTCTCCTTCCTTCCTTCCTTCCTTCCTTCCTTCCTTCCTTCCTTCCTTCCTTCCTTCCTTCCTTCCTTTCTTTTTGGTAGGGTCTTGCTATAGCCTAGGCTGTCCTGAAACTCACTCTGTAGTCCTAAACTGGCCTCAGACTCACAGCAATCCTCCTAGCTCTGCCTCCCAAGTATTGGGATAAAAGGCATGCACTACCATACGCAGTTTCCTTCTTATTTCTTAATAATCTCTTTTCCTTGCTATGATTTCTGAGTTTGGCTTATTTAAGTTAACGTGATCTCTAGGTCCACCTATTTGTTTCAAGTGACATTTTTTAAAATAGCTGAATACTAATTCATTGTGCCACATTCATTTGCCACATTGCCCTAATCTAGTCATCCATTGGTGGGTACCTAGGCTGATTTGATGAGTTAGTTGGTTATTATGAGTAGTGCTGCACTAAATATGAATAGTACAAACATTTCTATTTTATTTTCCTTAGAATCTTTCAGATAGATACCCAGAAGTATTACAATTGATGATACTGGAACTCTTAGTTTTTTAAGGATTCTCCATAGCAGCTATACTAACTTACAATATCACCTATATTGTATAAAAGCTTCCTTTTCCATCATATTCTCAACATTCCTTGGTGTTATTATTTTCTTTCTTGATGATAGAAATTTGGACTATGTGAGACAGAATCTCAATGTAGTTTTGATTTACATTTTCCTGATGGCTAAAGATACTGGGTGTTCTTCTTCATCTGAAAAGTATTCAGTTCATCTGTCAATTTGTGGACTGGATTTTTTTTTTTTTTTTTGGTGTTTGCTTTTTGGATTTTCATGCCCTGTTTTCATATAGTTGACAAATCTTTTCTACTATTCTATAGGCTGTCTCTTTACTCAGTTGATTGTTTCCTTTGCTGGACATTTTAAAAAAATTAATTAATTAATTAATTTGCAAGCAGAGAAAAGAGAGAGAGAGAGAGAGAGAGGGGTGGGGAATGGGCACACAGAGCCTCTAGCCACTGCAATGAACTTGAGATAAGATATATGTGCCAAGCCGGGCATGGTGGTGCACACCTTTAATCCCAGCACTTGGGAGGCAGAGGTAGGAGGATCGCCATGAGTTCAAGGCCACCCTGAGACTACATAGTTAATTCCAGGTCAGCCTGGGCCAGAGTGAGACCCTACCTCGAAAAACCAAAAAACCAAAAAAAAAAAAAAAAAGTTATATGTGCCAGCCAGGCGTGGTGGCGCACACCTTTAATCCCAGCACTTGGGAGGCAGAGGTAGGAGGATCGCCGAAAGTTCGAGACCACCCTGAGACTACATAGTTAATTCCAGGTCAGCCTGGATCAGAGTGAGACCCTACCTCGAAAAGCCAAAAAAAAAAAAAAAAAAAAGATATATGCGCCACTTTGTGCATCTGGCTTTACATGGGTACTGGGGAATAGAACCCAGATCATTAGGCTTTTCAGGTAAGGGCCTTAACTGCTGAGCCATCTTTCCATCCTGGCATTTCGTTTTTCTTTTTCTTTCTTTTTTTTTTTTTTTTTTTTTTTTTTTGCTGGGCATGGTGAAACATGCCTTTATAAGAGAGAGAAAGAGAGAGAGAGGAGAGAGTTAGCGGCTAGGGCCTCTAGCCACTGCAGTCGAACTCCAGATATGTTTGTCACCTTGAGTGTATGTGTGTGACCATTGAGTGCTTGTGCCACCTTGTACATCTAGCTTATACGGGATCTGGAGAGTTGATCATGGGTCCTTAGGTTTCTCAAGCAAGTGCCATCTCTCTAGCCCTGGCGTTTGTTATTAATGAGCATATTTCTCTAACATTTCTTAATAGCCTAAAGACAGGGATGGTATCTTAATTTCTTTCTAATCAGCACCTGCAACAAGCAGTATCTGACACATATAGAATACACAACTAGTGTTCTAAGTCTAGGTGAACTCTTCAACCTCACCAATGACAAACATACCATGTATTCTTCCTTCAGGACCGCATTCATGATTGAATTATAAGAAATTCATACCAAGAGGATTGGGAGGTTGAAAGGTAATACACATTTGCACTTAACTTGTATAAATTCAATTGTACATATTTGAAAATCACAGAGAGAAAGTCAATTTAAGTAGAAGGGATAATTCTTTCCCACACTCACTTCAGTGAGCATATGCCCTAGAGATACTCTATGGGAGGAGTGCATTTCCTTTTCCCCTTGGGTCCAGTTTTTATGTGATTCACTATGCTGAATGTGATGTTAATGCCCCAGGTTGTGCTTCTTTCCTGAAGCTTGCCTCCCATACACAAGCTAGCTATCTCATTGGTGCTCAACTGCAGAAACAGGAATCTAAGAAGTTATTTCTGTTGGATTTATTCTGAAATGGTATAATGGTTTCCAATATCATCTTTACAAAATTTATTACAGACACTATAATTTTTGTCCATATGTGTTTTTTACATTTCATACAAGTCTGAGATGCAAGTGTCCTGTGGAGTGGGAATACTGACTTGCTGTTTGTGTGTGTGTGTGCGCGCGTGCGTGCGCATGTGGCAGGGACATGCAGGAATTGACCTTTAGGCACAATAGAAATTGCCCTTCCATCACAGAACTTCACATTTCCTCATTTTCATCTGCCTTCATTTAAAAAAATATGTTTTGATGTAATTTTAGAGGCCCCTGTTCCAGGGAAATGACATTTATGACATTTCTATCAAACTATATCTAGCTTTATTTCAAAGATAACATGAGATCTGATCTGAGATAAATGATATTTAAGAAGTAACTCCATGATACTATGGCTACAAGAGAAAGGCACATTCTCCACAAGAGAATCAGGGAGACATATACATGACATCTAAATCTTAGGAAGTATTTGTGTATTACATTATTTGCAGGAATTGAAGCTATTCAAACTATCTAAGTTATTACCTATGCAGTACTAAAAGATACCCCCTTCTATACCTTATTTCTTAAATGGGCAGAACCATGGTATCTATTTAAGATGTCAATTCTATGGGCTGGGGGTGTGGCTAGTAATATAATGCTTTCCTAGCATGCAGACTTCCTGGGTGTTATTCGTAGTATTATAAAAATTTAAAGGACATAATGCATATCAAGTGGCAGGGTACATCATCATGATTATAGCAGTTTTCTTGGCCCTCAGCCTTTGTGACAGCACACCACAATACCCCCATAGTCATAGTGGCTATGACTACCATTTTAAACAAGACAGCACTAGAATAATCAGCTCAATTTTAAACATTGAATTTGCCTTAACAAAACAACATTCAAAAGTAATGTCTCAAAATCTCTGTAAAGTTGAGCATTTAGATCTCAGATTAAAATTGTGGATACAAATAGAGATGAAGAAACTATTTGTGATGCTGATGCAGTGAGACAGGGCAGCCACTACCAAGACTGAACTCTTTCCTCAGGAGCTATCATTGAATTAAGTCTCTATGTCCACAAAGGAGTTCAGAAAAATAAATTATCTTTAAAGGATGATTCTTACCACCATTTTTGTTTACTTGTGTACCTATGAGAAAACCAGAGAAATTATAGTGTGTTTATTTTCCTAATCAAAGTCCACTTAATTATAAGTCACTGTAGTCTTATTTTAACAAGAGTTAAAAGTTAATGGACAAGGCCTGGAGAGATGGCTTAGCGGTTAAGGCGCCTGCCTGCTAAGCCTAAGAACCTGGTTCCAATCTCCAGGTCCCACGTTTAACCAGATGCAAAGTGATGCAAGGGCGCAATGCTGTACTTGCCCACAAGGGGTGTGCACGCATCTGGATTTCATTCACAGCAGCTGAGAGACTGCTGGCACGCCCATTCTCTGTCTCCTTCTCCCTCTCTGTCCTCTGTATGTCTCTCTACAAAAATAAGTAAAATAAAATAAAATTTTAAAAAATATATTAAAAAAAGTTAATGGACAGGGAGAACAGCAACCATTATCAGAAAAATAAGAAATGTAAAAACAGATTTATGCAACAGTTGAACCCAAATGAGACTGGAAATGAATTGTGAAGTAAAAGAAGCAAATCATGGTGTGGGTGGGTGTGTGTGCACACACACAGACACACACATGTACAAGAGAGAGATAAAAGCTATTTTACCTAAGGAAGAACTAGCATAGCTGTGTTTAGCTCCAAGAAACCAAAATGATTGAGTAGATATTCCCTGGAGGCAAGGAAGGACATAGTAAACAGAATTGCATGGCAGGAGTTGATAAGGCATTAAAACTGACACAGGCACTCTTTGGTTGATCTACCCTAGCCATGCTGACTAACAAACCTCTTCACAGCCCATAGCAAAGAACCTGATGAAATTAAGTCCTTTATGGGGCTGTCTACAACACTGCAAATGGCTCCTTCTCACTGTAACCACCTGTGACATCAAGACTGTAAAATGATTTGAACCTTTGGATCAATTGGTTTCATCTTTTGACCAGCATAATGGAGAAATAAAGAGTCAGGACTACCGTTCTACCACACTTGGGCTTAGATGATGGCCACACCATTTACAATGGAGACTGACCTCTGCATGTCCCACTTACCTGGGAAGTGAAAATAGAAAGCTATCACATGAAGAGACAAGGTGTAGGGGAGACAATGTATACTATCTGTGAGCCTCTGTGTCAGACACCTTGTTATTAGGATTGCTTATTCTAAACATTCTTCCTATAGATTTAGCATTGCAGAAAGTGGATTTTTAATGTGGCAGATTATAGGCAAGAATAATAATTTGGATTATTCCATACATTTTTGCTCCATGTTTCACATTTCGTTATTTTAGGTAGCTATGGAATCAACAAAGGTGCCAACAAGGAGGGTAATTTATTTAAAATATATATTGTCACCATATTTCAAATATAAAAATAGAAGGAAATACAATTTTGTATTCTGGTTTCCTGAAAAGAGTCTTGAAGATAACATTGTGAACCCACCCCCCACTGTGACAAAGTAGACTCTTCTGAGGATGAGAATCCAATAGAGGCCAATTAAGTTTTGCATATCATTCATGGGAGTTTATTAAAATGTGAACTTATTGCCTCACTTACCAGACAGACAGCACCTAGCATGAAGAAGCAGCTCTGGCCTTCATTTTCTAGACACTAGATTTCTAAAGTGAGAGAGAGCATTATTACACTAACGTGCTGGTTTCTTTCCACTTCTCAGATTTGTCTGGAGAATATTGATTCTATTTGCAAATATGTGACTAAAATTGTTATAATTACATGTGAGTGTACTCTTCAAGCCAGTCAAAAGACCTCTTATAACTATTCTCAAGATTGTAGGATTTAGGACCAAGAGTCTGCAAGAGGACATGAGGATTTCTGATAGGACAACCTGAAGACTGAGCATTGGGTGAAGAAAATCAGATAAAGAGAGAGTCTGCACATTCCTGAAAGTGATAGTTCCATTTCCCCTTGTTGAGACACACTGAGAAGAATTCTGGTGACTCTGAACTGAGTGTGGATTGCTGAGCTGTGTTCTTTCATTAAACTCTCCATTCTTCCTTCATCCAGCAAGACAGACTGTGGTACCACCAGCATACCTGGTTGTGGCACATTCCAATTAGATCCATGGTCAATCTTTTTCCTTTCTGATTGACACACCTGTTTAGCATGCTCTCCAGAATTCCATAAATAAAGTCCTAAGGGAGAGCTTGATCACTGTATCCTAAGGGTGACTATGTGACCCTCTTTTACTTGGAAACACCTAAATCATAATAGTGTAGGGATTTTTTTAAAAGAGTTTTGCTAGACTAACACTACCCATTTACCCATGGACATAACCAATGGACAGACTGGTATTTTTGATTTGTTTCTGCTTTTCTGCAGTTTAGTTCCTCTCTCATTTCTTCCTGCTATGTTTCAACGTATCTTCGTGTTTTTAATTGAAATAGGACTATAGCTAACGTCATATTTTTCTTTCTTCCATCCTTCCATTTGGCTAATTCTCAGTCAATTTTCAAATACAATTTAGGTGTTTTCTCCCTGGAAAGCCTTCTTTACTTATCTTTTTAACCCTGGGCACCTTAGACAAAGCCCATTACGTCACATGTCACATAGTATTGTCATGATCCACTGATGTGACCACTCTGGGCACTCTCATTTTTCTCCTTCTCCACAGTACTGAGCACATATGTGAAGAAAACAAGTCCCCAAGGGGTACTATTGTTTGCATTACCTGAGGAGCATCACTTGCTGAAGCAGCACTTAAATACTCTGAATGGTCCATTTTCTTCTGCTGAAGCCCAAAGGGATGGGAAAATCAGGGAACTTCCTGCTTTAGGTTCCCATGGGAACTGAAATAAATGCAGCAACAATTAGAGGAGACATGAACACACTAAAAATATCATTTCACAAAGTAAAAGAATCATCATTTCCAGTATTCACATGATACCTGCTGTCCTTTCCTTTAGAAGAATTTTAAACAGCTCTTTGTTAATTACACAGCTTAGACATAGATTCCAATGACAATTCATACATGAATGCATGTGATTATAAAATCTAGATATGATACTCTTTGATTTATTCCTTCTTTCAGTTTTTACCAAAGTCCAACAACAAAGTTCAAGGTACTATGAATATGGATTCAGAATACAGTCATGCCAAAGAGAGCCAAGACAGTCCTTTAGAAATTTTGTGGTGTAGATAGCCTAGAAGAAGCAGCAGAAAACTTGAAAAGCAAGCTGAAGAGATGTGGTTAAGGCATTTGCCTGCAAAGCCTAAGGCCCCAGGCTTGATTCCTTAGTACCCACATAAGCCAGATGCACATGGTGGTGCATGTGTCTGAAGTTTGTTTGCAGTCACTAGAGGCCCTGATGTGCCCATTCTCTTTTTCTCTCTCTCTCTTCCTCTCTGACTCTCTCAATAAATAAATAAAAGATATTTTTAAAAAAGAAAAATTGGAAATCAAGCAAAAATAAATGCCATTTTACAAAGTGTGTAAGTGAACTTTGGGAACTCATAAAGTGCCATGACAGAGACTCATGGAGAGCCAGCCAACCCAGCGAGGAAGGGATTGTCTCACAAGAGTTGCCTAGGATGACAAGGAAAGGGAAGGGATTGTTCTGTCAGGAACTGGAGGAGGACTGCTCTAGACTTTGAACAAAGTCTAAGGCTGAGTCAGTATTGCAGAAATGGAGAGGAGGCTTATGGTTCCGCAGCACAGCTGAATAGGATATTGTAGCAGACAGCTTCAGGTTCGCTGAGATGAACTGCCAGACGAAGCACAGTTATGGAGGAAGGGATATTATTTATTGAAGCTTACAGATCCAGGGGAAGTGCCATAATGGCACAAGAAGCTGGCCTGCTTTCACAGATCCAAGCAAGAGAGCAAAGCCAACCAGGCACACAGCACACAGAGCAAAACTACAGCCAAGCCACAGCACACTTCAGGAACTCCTATTAGGCACACTTTGCATATCTTTACAATGGAATCTCAAACCATCACCACACCTTAAGACAGGCCCCCAGTGACATTGCCTCTAGCAAGGTGATTGCAGATGCAAACTATAAACTAATAAACCACTGAATATATTGCAGACCATATATTCAAACTACCACAGATATTAACTGTGTTGAATGCAGAGGAATTTAGATTTTGTTTAAAGTGCAGTGAGAAGTCACTGAAATATACTAAGCATTTAGTGGATGTGCTATAATCCAATGTGGATTTTGAAGGTCACTGTGGTTTCTGTAAGAAAACAGTTTTGGGGGGCGAGGGAGTGAAAGACCATGAAAGCCAAGTATGAGATTTTCAAAAAGTGGAGTAAAAGATGATGATAGTGTTTTAGACAAACATGGAGATACATACTCAGGAAGACAAAGAGGTACTTGAGAAAGTTGGATGTAGACATGCAGAACAGCCTGGGAAAGTTCTCTGCTTACCAGTGAGGACCCCGCTTCTCACTTAGCATCAGCCTGAGAGCTGTAGAAGCTTGTGGCCCCCTGTATGCCCTAGTCCATCCTTGTCTTCACCCTGCCACATTTCTGCTCCAAGCATGCTCACCCTCCCCTGTTCCCTGAACGCATAAGCTGTGCTCTCAGCTCTCCTGCTCCCTGTACCAGAAATAACTTCCTGCAAGATTCTGAATATCCTCATAGCTTCCCTTCAACTCTTTCAATCTATAATCATGTCTCGACAATAACAACACTGCATGCCCCATCCAGCTATCCAATCTCCCCTGCTTGCATTTGTGTTCTTAGTATCACCATCTAACATGTTCTACCATATTTTTATTTTGTCTGACTTTCTACAGTGGAATGGCACAGCTTCCATGAATTCCTCACAATATACCACATAGTCTGGTTTGTAGGAATGGCTTAATAAATTTTGCTTTTAGATGAATCTGAAGTTGCTCTTTGCTGACCTACTAGAAGAGAAGTTTTTTAATTTTCTGTGGGAATATAATACTGTTATAGAAAACACCAAGTACAAAGGTACATGTGGAACAACCTGGGAGACTAACTAGCAGCATCTGATAGCTTATTTCCAGCCTTCTCAAGCCCTTCCTTGTCTTCCAGACTGTGCTTAACGTGGTGGTATCAGAGAAGAAATTAAGAATGTTTCCTGGGCTTTGGTATAGTTAAGTGGATTTATTTTATTTTATTGTTTATAAAGAAAATACTTTGTATGGATATATTATGTGTTGGTACTATCTTTGCCCTCCTCCCTGCCCCCCTTCCACAGGGGCCCCCTCCTCAGTGGGATTTCTAGTATTCCCCATGGGGTTGTGGGTTATGTATTGTGGAAGCAGCAGTCAGTTATTAGAGGGAGGCAATGCCTCTGGGAATGATGTCCCAACCTGTGGCTCTTACAATCTTTCCACCTGCCTCTTCCCCCAAATTCCCTGAGCCTTGTTTTGTGTCTACTTCAGTGATGAGCTCTTAGGAGCCTCTGGATTTCTGCTTTGGTAAGTGTTGAGTATCCGCAGCATCTTTCTCATTCACTCTGGTGCTAATTGTCAGACTCACCATGAAAGCAGAACTCTTGCTATTTCTCCAATTCCTCTGTGGTTTCACCTGGGCCTTGGCTGAAGTGTGAGGGGTAGTTTATCTCCTCAGGTCTTACTACCTTCTGAAAAAGACAAACAGATTCTCCAACAGAGAGTGAAGTCAGTACAAATTCTGACCAGGTTCCCAGTTCCAGATATGAGTTCCTTTCTACTGAGTGGATCTCTTAGCCAATCATAAAGCCACTGGTTACCTGCCAAGGCTGTGTGCCACCACTGCACTGGTGTGTACTTCTTGTCAGGCTGGTTGCTTCTGAGTATCTTAGACCCCTGCTTGTTCACACCATTGGTGGCCACTTGTTGCTCATGTAGTGTTTTCCAGCACTAGATGGTCCGTCTGGGGACTGGCTCTCTTCTGTATTCTAGCTGAGTCTCTGCATATTCTTTGTCTGCAGCATATAGTGTATTCAGCTATAGGGTCTTACCTTTTACCTCAGGCAGGTAATCAAGTGCTTTGACAGAGCCTGTCTTGTTTTAGGGACCTCATAGGTCTCTCTGATCAATAGCTCAATGTAGGTAGCACTGATTTCTGGTACTGTGAGTTACAGGCCAGAGCCAGAAGTTTTTAAGGTTAGATTTCATCCCACCCTCTCTAGGACGGTTCTTTCCACATGCTCCCCCTAAATCTTTTAGTCTACTTTCAAGATTTCTATGGTGCCAGTTCATTTTGGGTTTAGTTCTGTGTGTATTTCATCCCAACTTTCCCTTCCCCTCCCCCAAAACCCTTCGATCTCTATTGTCTGGGCCTCAAGTTGCCTATCAGGTAAGCCAGCAACTCAAGTTGATCCAGGTTAGGAACCTTAGATGAGCAAGAAAATGTAGCATTTGCCTTTCTGTGATTATGTGTGTGTTCACAGAGTATGATCTGTTCTAAGTCCATCCACTTTCCTACAAATTTCATTGTATCAGTTTTTTCTTACTGTTTAGGAGAATTCCATTGTGTAAATGTACCACAACTTCATTATATATTCATTCAATGATGGACATCTGGGTTGATTAATGAGGTCAGAAAAATTGGAGGAGAAAAAGTTCTATCAAAGCATAAAAACAAGATGACCCCATTTCATTATATAATATAGTCAGTGTCCAGAATAAACTGATATGGAACCTATTTACCAACAAAGTAAGAATTACTGATTTTAGGAAAAACTGTGAGACTTAAGTAGAACAACTAAAGAGATGGCTTTTTACTTGTTATGTCCCTTCTCCCTTCCTCCTTCCACTACTTCTCTTCTTGCACACATCCTGAGCCATCCCAAACCTGAAGGGACCTCCACCTTGCTCCTTGGTGAGCCTACCAATACCTCTTGCATTTGTTTCAAGCTATTGTTTCATCTGGCTTCAAAGTCCCTTGCAGATAAAGAACAGTGACTATTACAAAATGAGGTCTTTCTATTAGCTTTCCTCAACCGGCACTAAAATTATTCATGCAGTCATAACTACATGGATTTATCCCCAGGGCAAAATAAATAGACCAAACACCTTTCCCCCGCCTACATGCCAGTTCAAGCCTTTCCCTCCATTGCAATCTCAGTTCATTCCTCTCCATTACCTTTTATAATTAAAAATGGGATTTGAACTATAGTGGCATAGACTAGCCAGTGGCTTTCCTTTGGACCAAAACGGCTGCTAGGATCCTAATCTTTGGAGAATAAAATAAAACTATCATTTCATTGTAGAGCCATAAACTAATAAACATGCATCCTTAATTGCCTCCTTACCACACTTATCCTTTTTCTAAGAACCCTGCTCCTTGCTGACCTATTAGAAGAGAATCGTTTAAATTTCCTGTTTGAATACAATACTGTTGTAGGAAACACTAAATGCTAATGTACATGAGGAACAACTGGGATAGTGTGTAACAGCATCTGATAGCTGCTCAATAAATGGTAATGGCCTTGAACTTTATAAGCTCTCTCTCCCTTGCCTGTTATCTGACTGGCCCTTGGAATGAAGATGAAATTTCTCGTTTGAAAGAATTTTACTGTCTGTTTACACCTTAGAGCTTTTACATCATCAGCTGTTTTCAGTAAGAATTCAAAAGGGGAAGGGTTTCTTTAATATTGAGAAGTCAGGTTTCAGAAAATGGGATGATAAAAAAACCAAAAGACTAGATTTTACAGTTTACTGTGCTTTCCCAACTGCAGCATCCAGTAATGAATGTGACAAGGTATGCCCTGAAAAACAAAGATCCTTGAGTTCATTTTTCTAACTTTCTAGAAAAACATTTACTTTTATTTATTCATTTGAGAGAGATAGTGAGAGAAAGAGGTAGATAGAGAAAGAGAATGGGCATGCCAAGGCCTCCAGCCACTGCAAATAAACTCCAGACATGTATGCCACTTTGTGTACCTGGCTTACATGGGTCCTGGGGACTGGAACTTGGGTCCATTGGCTTTGCAGGCAAGTGCCTTAACCACTAAACCATCTCTCCAGCCCCCAACATTTTTTTTTCTTATAGTAAATTGGTATCTGGAGAGAGAAACGCAGTTAGTCTAGAATTATATAGAGATGTTTTCACTGAATATTTCTGGCCCTCCATGCCCTTCTGACATTCTTCCTTTATAGGCCAGAGATTCCTAGTACAAAGTTATAGTCTAATCTTAGCATTGAAACCTCACTGAATATCAGCACAAAGACCATGGAGAACAAAGCCTTCATTCACACTAACATCTGAACTTCCTCAACTAATCACTTTCTCTCATTGGGTTAGTCTGGAGTTGACTTAAACCAAGGCCAATTTGAAGAATCAAGAGCAAGCCAAGGATGGAATAAGGATGTAATAAGCACACTCTACTTTTTGCTTCTTTCAATCAGGGACTGTATTTCTAAATAAATAATTGTTGAATAAATTCTCAGCATTTCTCTGGCATTGTGCTCAAATAATATGCTAACATATACAAAGATTCTAAACCCCTATCAGACTATCATACACACTTAAATTAATCGAAAAATGTGAGAACTATACAAAATTAAGAGCTAAAAAAAAACATTCCTAAAAGTGTGATTCAAATAAATATGCATAATGTATTCATTTTTTCCCAGCTAATTTATCTTATATAACACAACTTCCTAGACCTATGTCTGACTTAGAACTCTTATTTTGACAAGTTTTCAACAAAATATGTATAGCTCCACCAATAATGCTGGGAAAGATAAGTAGCATGAAGCGCCCACACAGATAAATGTATAACTTTGGTGAATAACATGGAACAGCTGAACTGTGAGCAACCACGTATAGAGGTCCAGCCTTAGACCAAGGGAGGTGATGGTTTCTCACAACTTATGTTCTTCTCTATGTTGGCATTCAGCATTCAGTTCCAGTTACTCTCATTTTCAGACCCTACCCTGCCCTGAAATTTGAAATTTCACTGCTTCTATGTTAGGTTGATTTCACAAATGCTATCTTCTTATGGGCTTTTTTTTTTTTTTTTTACAGGGCAGGAACTAGATTCCTTTCATCCACAGAAGACTGATGGATGGCTAGTATGTGTCAGACACTAGCTAGAACTAAGGACACAGAGCACCTAACTTATCCTCTCCTTCAGCTTACAGTATTTTAGGAGAATGGGCATAATCACACAGAAGTACAAACACAAGTGATGAGTAACAAACAATACAAGAAACTATAAAAGAACATAATTCAGTTCTAATTATGTTTCTAATTAGATTGAAGTGCCTACTGGTATTTAAAGCATATGTAATAATTGACAAAGTAGGAAGCAATGACACTGTAGTCCAGACACCAGAAAACCCTGCCCTCAGGCCAGAATGTCCCTGTAGTCAGGTTACCTTCCAATCTAAACTAAACAAGCAGTACTAGTACCACTGACTTTTCCAGAATGATGACTTTAAGTTGCTAGGGCCAGCATGCTTAACCTGGCCCCTCTGTTTGTTTTTGTTTTTTGTTGTTTTGTTTTGGTTTGGTTTGGTTTTGAGGTAGGGTCTCACTGTAGCCCAGGCTGACCTGGAATTTACTATGTAGTCCTAGGGTGACCTTGAACTCATGGTGATCCTCCTACCTCTGCCTCTTAAGTGCTTGGTTAAAGGCATGTGCCACCACGCTCAGCCTTCTGCTTGTTTTTATACAGCTCATGAAATGAGATTTTTACTTTTATTAATTTTATTTGCATTTTGCTTGTGTGTATGTAATGTGGTATGTGTGTGCTGTGTGTTTATGATGTGGTATGTGTGTGTGTATGCATGTATACGAGACTGTCACACCCCATGTGCTCACCTGCAGGGGAGGGTAGGGCTCACTGTGGTAGCCTGAGCAGAACAGACAGAACATTAGATGTTATATTCCATTGTTTCTCCTCTTTTTTGTTTGAGCTGAAGTCTTCTACTGATATGGGAGTTCACTGCTTTTTGGATCCCAAGCAATTCCCCTTGTCTCTGCTTCCTTTTGGTAAACTGGGGTTATGTTCAACTGTTTATGTGGATTCTGGAGACTTGAATCAGGTACTTTTAGGGCCCTTCAGGCCCACATGCTAGCACAGGAAGCATACTTAACCACTGAGCCTTCTCCAGCCCTATTTTGTTTATTTGAGATAGGTCCTCATGTAGCCCAGGCTAGACTTGAACTTGCTATATAAGTGAGGATGACCTGAACTTCCCATCCTCCTACCTCCACCATGCAAGGATTATAGTGGTATACTACTGCCATACTCAGTTTGTCTGGTGCTAGGGATCAAAACCAGGGTGTCATGCATAGTAAGCAAGCACTCTACCAACTGAGCAGCATCCTCAGTCTAAGCTTTTACTTTTGAAATAGATTAAAAAATACAACAAATTTCATGACATATGAAATATGAGCAAATTTCAGAGCCCATACAAAGATTCATTGCAACACAGATGTAGCCATTCCTTTTTCTTTTTAACTTTTTATTTTTTATTATTTTTTGAGAGAGACACACAGAGAGAGAGAGAGAGACCAGAGATGGGCACCCCAGTGTCTCAGCAAAGGGACCCAGATCCTCCCCCTTGTGGGAGTGTGGGCATTCGCCCTTGCGTCACTTTGCATCTGGCTAAACGTGGGACCTGGGATTGGAACCGCTGGAGATTGGAACCAGTGTTCTTAGGCTTAGGAGGCAGGCACCTTAACCTCTAAGCCATCTCTCCAGCCCCCTTTTTCTTTTTTTTACTACTATTTATTTTAATTTTACATTCATGTTGGTGCCTCCAGTAGCCTCCTCCCTGACCTCCCCTCTCCAAAGGGACCCTCCTCATTCCCCGTCTTGGGGGTAGCCAACAGTTATGGAAGAGAGGCAAAGTCTCTGTGCATAATGACCCCCTCTTCCGCAAATTTCCCACGTTAGGTTCATTTTAGTTTTACTTTAGTGATAAGGTCTTGGGAGCCTCTGTGTCTCTGGATATCTGGCTTAGTAGGAGTTGAATGTTCTCTGTGTTTATCTACTTCAGCCTGGTTCTGGTGTTGGGTTCATCAAGAAAGCTGCACTCTTGCCCATTTCCCCTGTTACTCTATGGTTTCAGCTGGGACCCTGGTGAAGAGCAATAGGCTGATCCTCCCTTCAGGTTCTTTGTCCATCTGGAAAAGAGAAGCAAATTCTCCAATGGAGAGAGAAGTTAGTACCAGATGGATGGAATGGCCATAGTTATTTGAGAGAATTTTATATGCATAGGCCCTCTTCTAGCCCACATTTGGTGGGAGCTTATATTGGAGAATGGGCTCAATTTTTGGACATGGTTTTGACTTATTTCCCAGTTCCATCTATGAGTTCCATTCTACAGAGTGGATCTGTTAGCCAAATCAGGAGCTGTTGGTTACCCACCATGGCTATGTGCCATTATTGCACTTGTTTGAGTATCACATCAGTTGTTTACCACTGAGTAGCTTAGACTGCGAGTTGTTTGGACAGATGTCCGTCATTTTCCCCCAGTCATTCGTGCAGCACCCTCTGGCACTAGACAAGCTAACTGTCTGGGGACTGACCCTCTTCCAGATTCTGACCAGGTCACTCCATAGTGTCTTTGGCAGTAGGGTCTTACCATTAACCTTTAGTGAGTCATCAAGAACTCTGACAGAAATCTGTCTTTTTGGAGGGTGGGGGGAACTTTGTAGGTCTCTCTGATCAACAACTCATTGTGAAAGTTAACACCATGCTGGTACTGGGAGTTACAAGTCAGCCCCAAGGAAGGTGAAGGAAGAAAAAGCTAGGATATATAAAGAGAAAGAGAGGATAGAGAGGAAAGGGAGAGAGAGAGAAAGAAACATGAGAAAATTAAGGTTAGTCTTCATGATGTCCTCTCCAGGTCCCTGTGGTTAAGGTGCTCCCTCTATGGGCCTGCTGAAGGATCAATGTTTTAGCCTGTTGTTCAGAATATAGGATTTCATGGTACCATTTCCATTTGGGTCCCTATTTGTGTCCCCTCCTTGCCTTCCCTCCCACCCCGTCCTACCCTCTCTATTGTCTGGTCCTCAGGGTACTTATTAGGTATTAAAGAATCTCGGGCGGATTCAGATTAGGAGCCACAGATGAATGAGACCATGTGACAATTATCTTTTTGTGATTGGGTGAGCTCACTGAGAATGATTTGTTCCATGTTCAACCGCTTTCCTTCAAATTTCATTGTTTCATTTTTCCTTACTACTGCACAGAATTCCATAGTATAGATATACCACATCTTTGTTATCCATTCATCTAATGATGGACATCTGGGTTGATTCCAGCTCTTAGCTATTATGAATTAAGCAGCTCTAAACATATTTGAGCAAATTGTTCTGATCTGACGCTTGGAGTTTTTAGGGTAAATGCCCAGTAAGGGAATAACTGGAATTGTTGGTAGGTCTATGGTCATCCTTTTCAGGAGTCTCCATATAGCTTTCCATAATGGTTGTACCATTTTACATTCCCACCAATGGCGAAAGAGTGTTCCTATTTCTCCACAGCCTTGCCAGCATTTGTTTTCCTTTGTTTTTTTTTTTTGTTGTTGTTTGTTTGTTTGTTTTTTAATGTTAGCTATCCTTACTGAGGTAAGGTGGAATCTCATAGTTGTTTTAATTTGCATTTCCCTGATGATTAGGTATGTTGAACATTTCTTTAAGTGTGCATTTGCCATTTGTATTTCTTCCTCTGAGAACTCCCTGTGCAGTTCTCTTCCCAATTTTGTGAGTGGGTTGTTTGTCAATTTGTTCTTTAGGCTTTGGAGTTCTTTGTAAATTCTAGAAATCAGGCCTCTGTCAGTTGTATAGCTGGCAAAAATTTTCTCCCATTCTGTGGGTAATCTGATGGCTTTGGTTATTGTATATTTGTCTGTGAAAAAAATTTTCAGCTTCATGAGATCCCAATGGTTGAGTGATTATTTAATTTCCTGAGCTGCTGGGGTTTTGTTCAGGAAGTCTTTTCCCACTCCTATATCATGGAAGGCTACTCCTATTTTTTCTTCCAGTAGTAGCAGAATTTCCGGTTTTATGTTAAGATCTTTGATCCATTTGGATTTGATTTTTGTGCATGGTGAGATGTGTAGATCAAGTTTCCTTTTCCTACATATGGTTGTCCAGTTTGTCTAGCACCATATGTTGAAGATGCTGTCTTTTTTCCAGTCTCCATTGGTAGGGCCTCTGTCAAATATCAAGTAGCTGTAGTCACTTAACCCAAAGTCCTGGTCTTCTATTCTGTTCCATTGGTCCATATTCCTGTTTTTATGCCAGTACCACTTTTTTTATTACTATGACTTTGTAGTATATCTTTAGATCAGGTATGGTGATGCCTCCAGCGGAGTTTCTTTTGCTGAGGATATGCTTGGATAGGAATTGGGGAGAGACTGAAGGGATTCCCATTGAGATCAATAACAAGACAGGGGTGTCCACTCTCTCCTCTGCTCTTCAACACAGTACTGGAAGTACTAGCTCAAGCAATAAGACAGGAGAAAGAAATCAAAGGGATACAAATTGGAAAGGAAGAAGTTAAGTAGCCCTATTTGCAGATGACATGGTGAGGGCTTCCAGGGTCTTTGGGGATCATTTCTCTTGCCTGTGGACTAAAAACAAAAAGATATAAAAGAGATTCTATTATCCGGCCTTTAAAAATCCTTCCTATTCCCCTCTTAGGAGCCACAGCTCAGGTATAGAGTGTGAACAATGAACACCCATCCTTATTTTGGGCAGCTTGTTTAAAGGCCCCAAATTGGAAAGAGGCCTGATTTATTCAGGAATGGACAGGTGATTGGTGTGGCTGCAGCTCAAAGAGCAAAAGAAAGAAACTGGCTCAAAGAGATTGAGCCACGCCTTCCTTAGCCACATTAAGAAAATGGACTTTATCCTACATGCCATCAGAAATTCCAGAAGGCGCTTAAGCTCTGGGAGTTGACTGATGGCATTGGGAAGTGTGGACTAGCATTTTCCAGAGACCATTATACCAGATATCTCTTGCCACATGTTCTTCTTTCCATGTAAAGAATATTCTTTTCTGTCAAGAAATAGGGTGTGTTGGGCTGGAGAGATGGCTCAGCAGTTAAGGTGCTTGCCTGAAAAGCCTAATGACCCTGATTCCCCAGTACCCACATAAAGCCAAATGCACAAAGTGGCACATGCATCTAGAGGTCATTTTCAATGGCTGGAGGACCTGGTGGGCCCATTCTCTCCCCCTCCTCTCTCTCCCTCCGCCCCACCCTCTCTCCCTCCTTCTACCTCTATCTCTTTCTCTCCTTGCAAATAATTAAAAATTTAAAAAATAAATGGAGTGGGTATTTCCTCTTTGAATCTGGGTGGGACAGTGACTAGAAGTGACACTGCTACTTCCAATGTTAGATCACCAGAAAAAGATGTGGCTTCCACCTGGTTTTGCAGGATGCATGCTGTATTAGTTACTCATTGCTATGACAAAATACCAGGCAAGAAGCAACTTAAGGGAGGTAGGGTTTCTTTTGTTTCATAGCTTCAGCACAGGGTCCATCATGGTGGGGGTGCGGCTCAAGGTTGTGGTGGTAGAGGTGTGAGGGGGCTGGTTCTTATCTCCACAGATCAGGAGAGACAGGACAGGAAGCAGAGCAGGGCTGTAAATCCGAAGGCACACAATACTCCTTCTATAGATCCACTTCCTCCTGCTAGCCCCCATGTCCCAAATGTTCCAAAACTTTCCAAAACAGTGTCATCTCCTAGGGGCCAAGTGTTGGAACATATAAGGCTATGGAAGACATTTTACATCCAAACTATAACACAGGTTCACAAAATCCAATCCTGATGCTGCATAAAGCCTGACTGGTGTAGGAAACTTTATCCCTGGGGAGACACAAACACACTCTCCTCACTCCAGTGAGGACACAGATGACAGATTAAAGTATGATTGTACAAAAACCAGTTTTAGTGAGCCAGTGAGGTTATTGGGGTATCTTACAGACCAGGGTGAAGGTGATCCTAATCTTAGCCAATGACGCCTCAGAGTAGAGCCAGTACGAACTTCCAGCCCTATGAGTGGGTGAGGCTTGAAGTGATGCTAACTTTTATTTAAGTTTTCTCAAGACTTCTGATAATCCCAGATGAAGTTCAAGACCTTGAGAAGCAGAGGCAAACTGCGCTGACTCCCTGACCCCCAGGTACAGTAAAATAGTTGCTGGTGTTTTTGACACTAACAGCTTGAGGTGCATAGCAGCAGATGACATGAAATACGGGTTTTCTAAAACACTCCTGTCAATTTTTTTTGTTCTTCTTCATGTTTTGAAGACTTACTGGTCGTGCTTCTCTTTGGTATTTAACCTAACTATTTAGGACTCTCTGCAAACCTTATTACCGATGCTACTGCTCATGGCCTAAGCTTACAAGTTCAATTCTTTTACAAATCCTGTAAAATCAAAGCATAACCTTGAGAGGGCACTAGACTAGTACATTTTAACAGAATGTGTGGATTATTCTTCTTCTCTTCAGTGCATTAAGGAGGGAGTAAGAAAAAAAATGGCAAGCTAAATTCACTGTCAGTACCTATGAAAGATTAAAAAGGAAATGATTATTACATACAAGTCTACTTTTATCTAGCTGCAAAAATTCTTGGTAGAAATCAACACCTGTTCACAAACCTTTCTCACAGACCACAGCATGACTCACAGTTCAATCTGCATACAGATTTGATCAGAGCACAGCTTTCTTAATCATCATAGCCTATTTTCTTGGAACAAATCTCTAGTGAGACAACAGGAAGTTTGACGTCAACTTTAAGGTTTCCCCAAGTGCTGGCAGGGAGTTGCTCTGTGGGTTTCTCCTGCCAGCCACATTTTTTTTTTTTTTTTTTTTTTTTTTTTTTTGCCCACCAGCAGCCTTCCCCATCCTCCTCACTCTGAGACCATAAGCAGGAGGGTAAGAGAAAGGAAGATGACTAATTGTCTCTGTTTTTTGACCCCTGCTTTAGCCTTGCAGACTCCTCATTCACAAAGGTGAGTATATTGTGAACCCTGGCACTGCCTCTTTCACACTAGGAGAGAGAGATTACCCTCAAAGGTGAGAGCAACCTAACTCTGCTGCAGGCAGGCTCCTCTGCTGCTCATTGGTAATATAGCAGCAAGTCATGGGGTCCAGAGCTTTTCATTTCTAAGAGCCCATCAATTCCCCTTTGCTGCTGAAATCCTGCTTTCACAAACTAACTCATTTATGGCCTGAAGGGATTTTGCCTTATTTAAAAGTCCTTATTAGATTAGAACAGCTATGTTAGATGGATGAGGTGTGTGTGAAAGGGAGTTTTAGAATGCCTAAAGAGCCATTTCAGAGGTAAAGGAATCCAGTTGACCACTAACATTTTATAGCCTATACAGATGCCAAGCCACCACACTACACACTGTCCATAAGGATTTTACTATACAAGAAAAAGTTAAATTATCACAGTTTTAACAGATGAGGAAACTAAGGCTTAAAGACCTTAAACAACCTGACCGCAACCACACAGCTGAGTAGTGGCTTAGCTGGGATCCAACCCAAACCAAACATCTCCAAAGCTAAAGATTATGGGAACCCACATGTGGCTCTGATGTGGAGCCAAGCTAGAGAACTGGTGGCTAAGAACTTCCAGCTTCCACTCAGTTCTACCAGCCAAAAGGTCAGTCTCATACAGCACAGCTCAGTTCTACCAGCGAGAAGGTCAGTCACACACAACACAGCTTTACAGGATGTCTGATCTCAGATGATGCATGACAATCATTGAGCACGATGTTTGCAATTTTTCTTCTTGACTGTCTGGACAGTTTTTTTAAATATACATGAAACAGCGATTAGCACCTAAAATACCCCAGTAAGCTATGTAAACTGAACTTGCTTAGAATGAAATGCCCAGTGGTCACACTGCATCTAGGGCTACCTAGACTTGGAGTTGGACTGTCAAGGTTGTGATCCACACTTTGCCAAAGCTTGCTAGAAAGCTGGAACTCTTTGGCTAAGGGTCTTCCTGCTGTGGGTTGTACTCTTCCCATTTGTAAATGAGTTAAGGTATAAAATAATGTTTTTAAGCTTTACACCTCAGAGATGCTCTGTACTTCCCTCAATAAATATAATAATTTAATTTAATTTATATATAATAACAGTGGAGTTGCAGATATTCCCTATGGGGTTGTGGTTTATGTATTGTGGGAACAACAGACAGTTATTTTGGGGGGAAGGGAATGCTTCTGGGCATGATGTCTCAACCTGTGGCTCTTAAGATCTTTCCACCCCCTCTTCTGCAAAATTCTCTGAGCTGTGGTGGGTAAGTTTTAAGTCAGTCTCCTTTTTAATTTAATTCTTTGATTAAAATTAGAAATGAGGTGGCTGGAGAGATGGCTTAGCAGTTAAGTGCTTGCCTGTGAAGCCTAAGGACCCTGGTTCGAGGCTCAATTCCCCAGATGCACAAGGTGGCCCTGGTGTGCCCATGCTCTCTCTCTCTCTCTCTCTCTCTCTACCTCTTCCTCTCTGTGTCTGTTACTAATAAATAAATTAAAAATTTTTTTAAAATTAGAAATGAACCTAGGGCTTGGGGTTCATGGACTTTCCTGGACCCCTAACACTCCTTTACTGTCTCAGTTATTCTTCTTTTCTCTCTATATGTGGATTATCAATCAACCAGCAGATCTTATACTCCATTTCCTAACCATTCCCTATGTAAAAGAGTAGCTAGAAATGGAGATTCTAGCAAAAAGTTCTGTTTCTAAGGAACTCAGCATACTGTTTTCCAAATCTTTTTTAAAGCCATAAACAACCAACAATGGTTAAAACAAAAAAATATTCAGGCTACTAAATGAAACATACACAATTTTGAGTGTGAACTAATTTTAAAAATAAACCATAAATAGTTTTATTCAACAAACCTCACCTACTTATTCTAAGTAATGCTGATCCCAAATTTAATTTTCATGTTTACAAATCTGCAGTAAGCAGACTCTCAGGCCTGTTTATTTAGCACATAAATATCTGCTAGTCCTGGTTACTCAAGCCAAAAGTAATTCAAAAACCTAAATAGTTCTAATTACCAATGAGATTTTGAGAAAGAAATTCTTTAACAGAATTTTGATTATATACCTAGTCTTCTCTGCTTTACCTGCAACCATCCCTTGTCATGGAGTAACCTTGATCATGTCAAGAGCTTAGTTCATGACCACACTGCATTAAGCCCCACTTAACACCACATTCTCTCTTTTGTCATACAATTCCAAGTACCTATTAAAAAGATCTCACCCTGATGCTATAGGGAAATATGTGTACCACAAGGAGTTGTCAGAAACTTTTAAGTAAGCAAATGCCACACATCAATGTGCCTTGTACAACAGACATTAGCAGCTTTGGGAAGAAATATTAAAGTGTCAATGTATAGTAAAATATGTGTATGAAAATGTCACAGTGAAACCCATTTGAGCACTAAGCAAAAAGTAAAAAAAAAAAAAAAAAAAAAAAAAAAAAAAAAAACAGAAAAAAGGAAAAAACTTTTCTTCCTTTCTTTTTCTCTTAGTGTTCTTGAGTTTGTGGGGCAACAAGGTCTCTTAAAAAAATATAAAGTGATGCCCAAACCCATGGTCTAGGCAATATATAATGAAAGACAACCAGACAGACCCAGGGGATACAGTGGACTAGAAAGAGTTAAAGAGGTTAAGACATTGGATTTACTGACAGTATACCAAGTAAGAGAATGAGAGGGGTCATTCATGACTCCAGGTGAATACCAACAACCCCACTGTGAGAGCCCTCAGTGGAATGGGGGAGAGTAGAGGGGATATCAGAGGATAACCTGAGGGGAATATGACCAACATGTGATTTGTTCATATAGTAAAGTTCATAATTAATAAAAATAAAATTATGGGCTGGAAAGATGGCTTAGTGGTTCCCCAGGATCCATGTAAGCCAGATGCACAAGGTGGCGCATGTGTCTGGCATTCGTTTTCAGAGTCTAGAGGCCCTGGTGCACCCATTCTCAATCTTTCTCTCTCTGTCTCTCTTTCTCTCTCTCTCTCTCGAATAGATAAATAAAAATTTAATTTAAAAAATGAAAATTATTTTAAAAAACAAGGATGAAAATATATGTTTTTGAAATTGTTTTATTTATTTGGCAGAAAGGGAGATTAACTATGGGCTTGCCAGGCTTCTTGCCACTGCAAATGAACTCCAGACACGTATGCCACTTTGTAGTCTGGCTTTATGTGGGTGACTTGGGAATTAAACCCAGTCTGGCAGGCTTTGTAAACAAGTGTTTTTATCAGCTGAGTCATCTCCCCGGTTTGCAGTGTATAACATTTTAGTGACAGCATAAGTAGATATAACACCTTGGGATGAAGTTTTCACAGAGGAAGAACACACTACACATATACAGCAAGTGAAAAAGAATTCTACTAAAGAACACTGAGGTTGGCATGTCCAGTGGTTATCCCCTACATCAAGTGAAAAGTAAAAATAATCCACAGAAACCAAGACTGTGGTAGAAGTATTAATGGCATAGGGCAGATTATGTGACAGATTTATCAAAATATAGAGGAACATAGAAGACTCTTGTAATTATAGGTATCAAGATCACACGATCATTTCTATCCCAACTTGTCTGATATACTTAACAAAGAAGCTGATCATGGAAACCATCAGCTGAGCCCAGAGGAATTCCCATGGCTTATGCTGCTGACTTTGGTCTCCTTACAAATATCCTAACAGTGCCATGGACAAAGGCTTCCCCTTCTAAAAGGAAACCTAAGAGCCAGCCTTCTCCCTTGCCTTCCAGATGGCACTGCACATGTCACTTAGAAATGTTCAGGAAGCTCTTTCCTCTTTGCAACTAAGAGAAGCACTTTCCTTCTTTGGAGCCCACTCCCACTTTCTATTTCACCATGAATGGAATCTGGTATGACTTCTCAAATTACTCATGATAGGTCCCTTGAACTGCTTGTGCTTTTGGTAGATACTCTGCAGTAGGCAAATAAGGATGGAGCTTGGTGACATATATTTCTTTGCTGGTTTCCTTAGTGATGCCCCAGCAGGCTGCCAGCAACCCTACAAACCTGCTTCTGAGTCAACCTGTTTTCACTTCACACGCAGGCTATGCCAGAACACCACTGTTAAAATGGTAACTTCTTTTCCTTTTACAGCACTTCACAGTTTATAAAATGTTACACAGATTTACTTAGTTCTATCTTCACAGCATAAACTCACAGAGAACATATTATCCCCTTTTTAATCAATAAAGAAACCGGGACTCTTAAAATATTCATGGCTTGTCTAGGTTGCATAGCAGTAAGTTAACAAAGAGAATGAGCTGTGAGACAAGAAATGGTGGCATTTGTTCACTTTGGGCAATAGTGCACACTGAGTCACAGCCAAACATCTCCATGTTGATGAAGACTTCAAACAGGGTTATTCCAGATAAGGTTGAGCTAGGAGGCAGGACTTCTCTGTGAATTAAGATAGGTTCAATATTTATGGATACAAAGTATTGTTAATTCAGCCACCAACTTTTCTGAGGGAGTATTTGTAGTTAAAACACAATAGCTTTATAGTTCTCAACACACAATAATATATTTGGGTTTATGAGATGTATCCCTAAAATCCTCCATGAATAAATTTAACTTTGCTTTAAAGCACTGTTAAGGCAAAGTTGTCAGATATAACATTGTATTGAGTGGCTTCTTGTAATGGTACAGAATTTGTAAAACTTGTTTTGAATAATTCATATTGAATGATATCAAATTGACATCTCAGGAAGTGTGCATGTGAATGAAGGGCTGGAGCAGACAGTAAAGTATATCTTTAAAGAGCCCCACCAGGGCTGGATGGGTGACCAGGCATCACAGTATGCAACCAGGAATACATCTACAGCATCTCTGGGATATTAAAAAAAATGGGGCCAGTATTTGAATTGCAATTATTTTTTCAGGACTCATTTAAATCTCTTAATCTTTTGATGGGAGTTCTAAATTTCTATGTTTCTAAGGGCTGAAGGCTGCACACTTAAGAATATGAAAACTACCATCCTGACCTCTATTTCTGATAAAAAATAAAAATTTACATTCAATATATTAGATTTGGAAAGTCCTTAGAAGTTCAGTGGGGGAAAAAAGGTGGTTGAATAAAGCTGTCCTTCTATTTACAAGGATATATTCCACCTGCCCCATATAACAGATTGATAGGAGGCTCTGCTTCACTGATAGTCTAATTTTTCTACCATTATTTCCAACAAAATCCTGGTGTCTTGCTTAGAATTAGTACTAGTGACCTGCAGTTCACATATCCTTCCTTTTTTTGTGAATGGAGGATCATAAGCCTCTATTTATCTTTCCAGCAACAAGAAGATCTGTCACCTCATACAGCACCACATTCTTAATAAAGTCAGATGCTGCACAGTGATGTTTCAATGACTGATGGCCCATATATATAATGGTAGTCCCATAAAATTATAAAGGATCTGAACAATTCCTGTTGCCAGGGAATGTTGAGATAATCACCATAATGTTATTATGGTAACACTATTGTAAATATAAACCTACTGAGTTAACAGCCATAGCCATATAAAAATGAAGGGCATACCATTATGAACACTTGGTAATTCATGAGAAGAAATAACTATGATTTTATAATTACTTTAAAGTATACTCCTTCTACTTATTAGAAAAGAGTTTAGTGTGAAACAGTAAGTGTTGTTACACAAGTGGCAACTTAGTGCATCTTTGTTGTCTGCATTTATTGATTACATGAAGAGCCAGGTTGAGTAGTTGACCTCTACTGTCTAGGTTTGTGTAAATACACTTCATCATGTTTATACAATGATGAAATCACCAAAGGCACACTTCTCAGGACTTATCCCCAACATTAAGCAATGCATGACTTTATTTTCCTTTATGGTGATTTATATTCTACCTTATAATAGCTTTCAAGATATGTCATGGGTTTGGATGCCACATAATGTACATTTAAGTGCTGGCTGTGCTGCTTTCTGTTTTCACAACATGGGATGAATTACTCAACATTTGGGACTGACACTACCCCTAGCTATAACCACTGAAGAAGAAAAGTAATTCTACCTCTTATGACTGTGATAAGGTACATTGAAATAATGCATATGATGTTCATAGAGTGTGTGTTATAGTGTGACACCTGTCATGTACTTGCTATGTAACTAACCATAGCTATTATTAAAACATATTATTCATCATATTCCTTGGATGGTTCTTAGGTTAAATAAACCAATAACCTTCCACCTGTATGAGCATTATATATTTGAAATAGGTTCCTATTGACACTCATGTCTTCATTCATGGCCACAGATCTTTACTTTTTATTTTTTTATGGTAATAGATCTTAACTAACATTTAAAAATAAGCCCAAACCACTCATGTCCCCATAAACCTAATTTAAAAAGTAGCAATGCTCACCATTGATATTCTGGATAAAAATATTTTACCTCTAAAAAAGCCTTCAACCGATTTATAAAGAGGTAATATGGCATGGCAGTAGGAGAATACCCCATTAGGATTACTCTTGTTCTGTGTGCTTGGGCAAGTCATTTCCCTGCACAAATACCTTTCATTGCAAAAGAGAGGAAAATGAGGCAGATTTCACATCACCTGCATGAGGACTATGGAAGCTACTTCAAAGGGGGCAGTTCTCAGCACATGCAAGCCTTTTTTTTGGTACCTGTTGATTTTATTTATAGGTCCCAGACATTCTGACTTTCAATTAGTATTGTCAATCTACATAGTTAGCTATTGACTTTCAGCTAAAGGTTGTAATACTTTCTGAGCCCAGGTTTTCTGCTTACAGCCCATTTCTGAAGATCTAATTTTAATAAAACTCTCAGAATAAAGAAGTATTATAGAATATAGCTTTAGGTTTGCTGAGATGAACCTCCAGACCAGGCAAAGTTATGGAGGAAGGGATATTTATTGAAGCTTACAGATCCAGGGGAAGTTCCATAATGGCAGAAGAAGCTGGCCTGCTTTCACAGGACCAATCACAGAGAGAAAAGCCACAAGCCAAAAGCCACACAGCACAGCACACTTCAGGAACTCCAGCTAGGCACACTTTGCATATCTTTAGATTGAAATCCTAAGCCCACCACCACATCTTAAGATCCACCCAGAGACACTGTCTCTGTCTCTAGCAAGGTGGCTGTAGATGCAAACTATAAACTAATAAAACACTGACTATATTGGGGGACATCTATTCAAACTACCACATTCTGCCCCTGGCCCCCAATAGATTCATAACCATCACACATTGTAAATTGTACTCATTCCAATTTCAAAGGTCCCCACAGGCTTGAGAAACTTAAGATAGTGATTCCTGTAAAATCAAACAAGTTAAATACTTGTAACATATAAAGGCATAGAGTAAACATTTTTAACTGGTATAAGGCATAACAAGGAGAGACTAGAATAATGCAAACTCAATCACTATCAGCAATCATCAAACTTCTGTAGTTCAAGTTCAATATAACCAGAGACTGACAGTCTCCAGGTTTTCCAATTCTGTCCCTCCAGCTGAGCAGAGTAGCCAGGGAAGACTTCCATCCCAAGCCAACAGTGCATTCCATGGTAGCCCTTGTACAGTCCTGGTATATCCAAAACATCTTCAGGTCTCCATGCAAACCACAGTCCATCTTCCAAAGGCTCTTCCAGCCTATCACAGCATCATTCCCTGCCTCATGTCACATCTCAGCAGCAGCTCCTAGAACCGTGTGCAATTCATGACCACTCCACATATTTTTCATGCTTCCAAAACTAATATCAGGTGTTCAGGACACACCTATATTCTTAATTCAGGGACAAACTAAATCATAACCTTGAAAAGCATGTTCCTTTTTCAATTAACTCTTTCCAAAAGAGTTTGCATTTCTATCATTGTCTTTCCTCAGGCATCCTCTCCATTGTTTTAATGTAAAGCACTTGGGCCATCTTCCTTAAGATTGCTAATGTGTTTGACAATAGCAGCTTCAGTGACCTAAAACCAGTCTCAGTGTCTCTAATTTTAACTTGCTTGAGGTTTTCCAACTTAAAATCTTAAATCTCTCAGTCCAATATCTTTAGCCAAGCACATCAGTCCATTAAATATTTAACATTGATCAAACTCTCTGGGCCTGGGCAGCAGAACACAGCCATCCCTTATGTCAGTAGCCCAGTTCCAACAACATCCTCTGCAGCCTTTCCTTCACCTTAGAAAGCTCATAAGTCAAGCCTTGAAGTTCAATACTATCTGCACTTAGCATTCTCAAAGTCTCATCAGAATAGTCCATAAAACTTGGCTTACCACTCCAAAAGACGTCTTCACTTGCAAGCACCAAGTCCATGCCCATTCCTCCAAAACAAAGATTTCAAAAGACCAAAATTTACATGGTCAGGTTCGCTTACCCCACTCTTGGTACCAATTTCTGAAGCAGACAGCTTCAGGTTCACTGAGATGAACTTCCAGACCAGGTAAAGTTATGGAGGAAGGGATATTTATTGTAGCTTACAGATCCAGGGGAAGTTCCATAATGGCAGAAGAAGCTGGCCTGCTTTCACAGGACCAATCACAAAGAGAAAAGCCACAAGCCAAAATCCACACAGCACAGTACACTTCAGGAACCCCAGCTAGGCACACTTTGCATATCTTTACATTGACATCCTAAGCCCACCATCACATCTTAAAATCTTCCGAGAGACACTGTCTCTAGCAAAGTGGCTGTAGATGCTAACTATAAACTAATAAAACACTGAATATATTGGGGGCCATCTATTTAAACTACCACAAGAAACTAATAATAATAATAAACTAATAACTACCATAAGAAACTAATAATTACATGTTTACAACTATGGTAAATGATCAAAATCAATTTAGAGAAATGTTCATAGCTTTACTTGTTTTTACTCCTTAGGAAATAAAGGAAATTAAGTAAATTCTCACCTTATATAAAAGAAATGATTGGAGACATTAGAAAAATAGCAAATTGTATTGTGCTAAAACAAATTAACTGACACAAAAAATAAAAATGGACAGAAGTAATTAGCATAACTAATGATTGCTTCTCTTGGAAAACAAGACATATGACTAACAAGTAGCAAAATATGATTTTAAAATGGTAAAATATAAAATAGAGCAGAAATGGAGTTGTAAGGATAATAGGAAAACAGTACCAAGAAACACTTTGCACAGTAAAACTCATGTTTTAATTCTTTGTGAAATATTATGTTTTCTCAAAATGAGGGCTTATCACTCACAGATAGTGACCATGTACCATTATTATCATGGTGAGTGTTTTGAGTATGCAGCCTCTTTTCTTCAGATCTGTTAAACCTATGGTATTCATACTTTTTTTTTTTTTTTGAGAGAGAGAGAGAGAGAGAGAGACAGAGAAAGAGAGGGAGAGAGAGATTGGGTGCACCAGGGCTTCCCAGCCACTGTGAATGAACTCCAGACATGAGGGCCCCCTTGTGCATATGTGCAACATTGCACACTTGTGTCACTTGCGTCTGGCTAAACATGGGACCTAGAGATTCAAACGGGAGTTCTTAGTCTTCACAGAGCAGGCGCCTTAAACACTAAGCCACCTCTCCAGCCTGCTATTAATACTATTACAAATCTTTCTTCTTAACGCATTAAACCATTCAAAGTCCCAATAAGGGACTAGGAAGATGGATCAGTCAATAAAATGCTTGCTGTGCTGACACAAGGTCCTGAGTTTGGATTCTGAGCACCTATGCAACAAGCTGGAAATGCGAGGACCAAGCTGACACCATGACAGGCTTCAGTTAAACGCCAACCCAGCCAGGCCTGAATTTCAATTTCCCAAGAAGCCTGAGTTAAATCTGGGAAACAGAACAAAGAACTAAGTCATTTCCTGGGAGGTTCCAGGGATGTCATAAGGCCAATTCTTCTTCTCGCCCCAACCAATCAGAAGTAAAAGAATGTGAGGTATGCTTGCTAGTGCTTAACCGGCCATATTAGGAAACCTTACCCACCTTGGAGCCCCCCTTCCCTTCAATCTCCTTTAGCCTGCATGCACATAAATTGAACCAATAAAAGTGTACAAGTGCTGCACTGTTCAAATTAGCCAATCATGTCATAAGGTTGTGACAGCCTGCTAAAATCCTTTTGGTGACACATAAAAGGGGCCTGCATGCTCATCTCATGGTCACCATTTTGTATAAATGGTGGACCCCCACATGCTGGACTTCTCTGCGAAATAAACACTCTATGCTATTATATACTATATGAGTCTGAGTCTCTCTTCAGTGGTTTTCAGACCCTAACACAACCAATGGCTTAGACTGCACACACCATACTGGACACATAGAGATAAGATGGTTCTTGGGACTTGGTCAGCTAGTCTGGCTAAATAGGTGAGCTCTGGGTTTAGTGAGAGACCCTGTCTTCAAAAAATAAGGTGAAGAGTGATTGAGAACGACATCAAATGTCACCCTCTGGCATCTACATACATGTACACATATTCATATACACCATATAACATACAAACACATACATGCATCTACTCCATAATAAGGAAGAGGAAATTTAAAAATCCACTAACTAAATATGTGTAAAAAGTGTTCATATATCTTCTTGCTTAAATAAATTTTTTCAAACTTTCAAAAGGCAATTAAAATATATACAATTCATCACTCTCCAATAATAAAATCAGCAAACTTCCTAAACTATTATTAAAGGAAAATATCAACCCTCATCCTACACATATATATATACATAAAACTATGGTTAGCTTTCCTTTCTCTTGAATTTTTATGAATTTTTCACAGAAACCAAGTCCAATAATATAATAAACTAAGTTAGTTTCATGATAGATGCTAGGTAGCAAATACAAACATGCTATAAGATACACAAAAGAAAATATATTCTAATATTTTCATTTCCAACTCTCATTCACAATAAAATCACGTCAATAGAATTGACAGGTTATTTGACAGAATACAAGACCTATTTCTGTTTTTTCCTGTTTTGACAGCATGAGGTGCTCCACAGAACTGTCACAACAGAGAGCAGAACACCATGGTCAAGGGTCCCAGTCTGAACTGAAATAATCTAGCCAGTCAGTAAGAAAGCTGCAATGAAAGGCAATGTGTTATTGGGGTGGCAAAAGAATCCAGAGTTGCTTCAATATCAAGTTCCCAAACAACTTCAAAGATATGGAAAAGAAATGGGTAAACATATACTGGAGGTAGGTAGCAGAGGGCTAGTGAAAGCAAGCAGAGGTCATATTTAACAAAATACTCAGAGTAGCCATAAGAAACATTTCCAAAGAACTAAAGAAAGCTCTGATTAAAGAGGCAAAGGAAGAGATGATGACTAAGTTGCATCAAATAGAATTTAGCATTATCAATAAAAAGATTGAAATGATAAAAAACAAAAAGAAATTCTGGAGTTGGAAGTACAATAACAGAGGTGCTTACCAATAGATTTGAGCTGGCAGAAGAAAAACTTATTCTGCATGAAGATAATTCTACAGATATTATATATCCAAAGAGCAGAAAGCAAAAAAGAATGAACAGAAAGTGAACAGTGTCTCTGAGCACTGTGGAATGTATCATGCATACCAGCACACACCTAGAATGAGTAGGATAATATAAAGAGATCTGTTGTCACATTAGTGTCCAAATGCTAGAAGCCAAAGACAAGAAGAAATTTTGAGAGCAATAAGGAAAAAATGACTCATCACTTAAGTAGCAGCCCAAATAAGATGTCTTCTCATAAGAACAAAAGATACTAGAGGACAGTCGAATGACATATTTAAAGTGCTCCAAGGAAAAAAGCAGCTATTAATCAAGAATCCTATGTCCAGAAAAGTGAAGTTTCAAACACTAAAGTAAAAGACATTTCCAGAGTAACATCCACTAAGAAAAACTGTTGTTTGCCGTTACAACCAGGAAAAAAAAAGTTCTTCAGGCTGAAAATATGTAACTCCAAATAGCAATTTTAAATTAAAGAAGAGGAGAGTAAAGGTAATCATGAATTTTAAGAGGCAATTTAAGCACATATTTCTTCTCTTTACTGACTTAAAAGATAATTGTATTAAGCAATTTGGGTAGCATTTATTGGTGAACCTATAAAATACAGAAATTCAATGCATTTGCCAACCAGAAAAAAACACAAAGCAGAGAGATGGTATCAAGCTGTATTCAATTAAGGCAACAACTCCATATGTTAACATGAACTCAAAAGAACAAATGAAGGCATGCCATGCAGAAGTGATAGTGAACACTGCCCTAATAAATACTGTGGCTGTGTGCTTTCCACCTCCTATTAGCTTTTTTGGAAGGCATTAAATTACATACACTAATAATTACAAATATATATATATATTATTGGGTTAGCAACATTTATAGGTATAATATCTATAACAATAATACCACAAGAAAGGGGTATATAGGAATAATATTCTGATTATACCTAAAGCTGTTTTGGGTAAATTAAGATGTATACAAGATCTAATACAACCAATAGGCAAATAAGAAATAGAGTGAAAAAAATCACAATAGATATTTAAATGCTACATTAATTAGAGAACAAGACTAATAAAAACTTAAAATGCAAGTTGGAGATATGGCTCAGTGGTGAAAGCACTTGTCTGCAAAGCCTAAGGACCCAGATTTAATTTCCCAGTACCCATGTAAGCCAGATACACAAGGTGTGCATCTACAGTTTGTTTGCAGTGGCTAGAGGCCTTGGTGAGCCATTCTCTCTCTCTCTCTCTCTCTCTCTCTCTCTCTCTCTCATAAATAAATTTTTAAAGAAAAACTTAAGATTCTATGAAAAAGTCAGAGGGAAACGCTCTTCTTTTTTAACTAATTTAAAAAGAGAGAAAGGGAAGCCTAGTTAGGGCAGAAACTTCCCAGGAGTGTAAATAATACTGCTCACAGAAGCCACATATTATTGCAGGAAACCCCCAGTGCCAGGGGTCAAAAACCTCCTAGTGAGTTGTTGGTCATGGTAAGATCCTGTTGCTGAAAACAACAAATGCATTGATAGTAGGGCGATGAAAATCATGTTTGAACTGAGTCAGAAGCCTCCTTTCCCTAGCTAACTAGTATGGTGCTGGAAAGTGCTATGGATGCTTCTGATTGAGAAATTGCATCATCAGGCTTACACAGCTGCTGAACAACCATGAGTGCTACACGACTGACTAGCAAACCAAAATGTGCCCACCAGAGTAACAGTGGCATGACTGGCACGGAGGTTACCAACTTATTGGATCTGAGACCTGCACCATGGGAGTGAATACATGCCTAGTACTGAAAACTTACCCCAAAATAAGATCAACCAAGGTTTCCAAGATCATAGACCCTAGTGGGGAAACTATTACTGCTGAATGACTAAGTGGATATGCTGAGCCCATCCAATAGCTCCCTAATATTTGTATTATGTTTATCTCCATAGATTAGTACTGGTTGCATCTTTGGTCAGAAAAGCTTCTTTTAGCAGATGGCAGTAACTACATAGAAAACTTAAAAATTTGCCAAAATGCTGAAAATAAGTAAGGATTTCTCAGTGCTAATTGAGACATCAATAACATCCCCTCCAAGGCTCAGGGACCATTGTGAAAGAGGGTACAGTAAGATTGTGAAAGCCAGAAAATAGAAATGGTCACCTTGGGACACTATCTTCTAGACACAGTGACCATTACATTATAACCTTGTAACATATATTTCTACCTCCATAAAAAATGCTGCTCTTATCAACATTTTGACACAGATGATGAAAGACAGCAAAAAAAGAGTCACTAAAATAAAGAAGAGGGTCTTGTTGGAAAGAAGAAGGAGTTTAGTGAAGAGGGTAGGCAAGGTGGGGGTTACAAAAGAAGATATTGAGAGGAAATTACGATCAAATTACATTATCTTCACATATGAAAATTGTCAATAAGAATATTCACTAAATCCAAGTGAAACCAGTGAAGAAATAATTAAGGGAAATGAAGATATAAGAAACAGAAAACAAAATAGAAGAAATTGAAAAAAAGGTAAAGGTTGCCAGACCAGACTGACAAAATAAAAGCTACAGTATGGGGCTGGAGAGATGGCTTAGCGGTTAAGGTGCCTGCCTCCTAAGCCTAAGAACGCTGGTTCCAATCTCCAGCAGTTCCAATCTCCAGGTCCCACGTTTAGCCAGATGCAGTGATGCAAGGGCACAATGCCGCACTTGACCACAAGGGGGCCCACACATCTGGATTTCGTTCACAGCAGCTGAGAGACTGCTGGTGTGCCCATCTCTATCTGTCTCCCTCTCCCTCTCTGTCTGTCTCTCTCTGTGTCTCTCTCCAAAAATCAATAAAATAATTTAAATTATTTTTTTTAAAAAAAGCTACAGTATGCTGCCTGCAAGGCATATACTTCAGATTTGTATACTAAATGCTTTCATCCTAAATTTGGGACCAAGTCAATTATACATGCTCTCATCATCTTTTTTCCCCAATGTTTTATAGAAAGTTTAGCTGTAATTGTAGAAGAAAAAGACATAAAAGGTATTGAGTTTGGCAAAGAAGAAATTAAACCATCTTTATTCATAGATATAATTTTGCATATAAAACACTAAAGGAATCCACTAAGAACTATAAAGCCTACTATACAAATGCAGCAAATTTGAGAGTAAGATCAACCCATAATAATCCTATTTCTGAGCTCTTGTCATGAAACAAAAAATGGCATTAAAAAAACAACTGGCAATATCATCAAAAAGAATACTTGGAGAAAATTTTAACAAAAGACATATAAATGGATGCTATAAGAATTATAGGATATTGATGAAATAATAATTTAATTTAATTTAATGTTGTATAACAAATTCCTCTGAATTGAAATATTCCCTTCTGAAGGGAGAAGGGAGGCTCTGGAGACACAGGAGATCAAGTCAGGGAGAGCTGAAACTTAAGTGGTCACAGAACACTCCCCAAGGTATAGGAGAGGTAAACAACTGTGGAGGGGCAGACTGTGACCAGTGTTGTAGAAGAACTGAAGCATTCCCTCCTGGGAATAGAAGGGAAGCTAAGGAGACTCAGGAGGGCAACACTTCTGAGAAAAAAGGCTGCAAGACCTGATACTGAAGGTACATAAAGAATAAACAACTGCTAGAGGAGACATACTCCAACCAAGCATCTGAGCTTCTTGAAAGTGGCCCACTGAGCTCCACAGATGCAACGTTCATGAGTCTTCACCTAGGCTGGGGTGGGATTTTCAGTGATTTTCAGCTGACTTTGAGTCACACATACTCTTCTGAGCAACCCCTCACCTTGTTCTGTAAGTAACAATGATAAACTCACTGGCTCCCCAAACTGGCAATGGTGAAATTGATCTTTGGTCTATTATTTGAGCCCTCTCTGGGGTAAAGCCATGTATTAATTTCTCTCCATGGGAAAAGGGTTCATGGGACACCTAAATGAATGGTAAACAAGCATGTTCATTAATCAAAAGATAATATTTGCAGCCAGGCGTGGTGGTGCATGCCTTTAATCCCAGCACTTGGGAGGCAGAGGTAAGAGGATCACTGAAAGTTCAAGGCCACCCTGGGAGTACATACTGAATTCCAGGTCAGCCTGAGCTAGAGTAAGACAGTGAGACCCTACCTCAAAAAAAAAAAAAAAAAAAAAAGATAATATTTGCAATTTAATTTTCAGATTCAATGCAATCAGTCTGACTCTCACCTCTCTTCTCTGCACATCTGTCAAATGCTTCTGAAATGCATGTGGAGTTGTAAGGGTGACAGAGAATTCAAGACAATATTGACAAAGAAGAAAAGAGGGGCTTGGGGCTGCTTGGACCCTGCAAGCTTGCTGCAGAACCAGGTCCTTTGCTCCACCTTCCTGACTGAATGGCCCCTGGCTCCCCAACTCTTGGATCCACTGCTCTGTAGGATGCACCATGGAGTGAATAGGCCAGATCTGCTTGTTCCTCAACCTTCTCACTGTTCCCTGCTGCTGGCTTGAGGCTGCCTAGACCCTGCAAGCTTGCTGGGGAAGCAGGCCCCTTGCTCTGCCTCCTGATTGAATAGCCTCTGGGTCCCCAACTCACAAATCACCTGTTCTGGAGGGTGCACATGCAGAGTGAGTTGGCCAGAGCTCCCAGTTCCTTCCCACCTCCCAGTTTCTGGTCCTGGTTCCCCTGCTGCTATTTTGGGGCTACCAGTACCCTGCAAGCTGGCTGTAGAAGTGGGCCACTTGCTTTGCCTTCCTGATTGAATGGACCCTTGTGCAACAACTCCTGAATCCCTTGCTCCAGAGTGTGCACACATAGAGTGAGTAGGCCAGAGCTCCCACTTCTTTCCCCACCACCCACTTTCCTGGTCCCAGTACCCCTGCTGTTGCTTTGGGGCAACCTAGTCCCTGAATGTGGGCTGCAGAATCAGTCCATTTCCTTGGGTTTCCTGATTGACTGGCCCCTAGCTACACAAATCCCTATTCTGCAGAGCCAGAGGATGCATGGGCCACTGTAGGAGCTGGCAACTTGCTCCAGCCTCTCCAGCTTCCATGCATTTCCTGGCTCCCCAACCCCTGATCCATGTGGGCTGAAGAGTATATGTGAGTGGAGTGAGTAGGCCAGAGCTCCCTGTCCACCACTTCCCAATTGCTCAGGTCCCTTTTAAGTACTTACAATCTCCACAATCTGTGCATTTACAGTTATAACCCCAGTGTACACCAGTCTAGTTCACATTTAAAACAACAGAATACCCACTAAAGATACTACAAAGTCAAATACTTGCTTCCCCCTCAATAGATGGGTAGAACACAATGCAAAAAAAAAACAAAGAAAGAAAACAGAGATCCCCACCAAGAATGCCTAGTCCCACAATGGAAGCTTCCAATAAAATCATAGAGAAATCAGAAGAAATTAAATCTCAGTATGAAAATGAAACAACCAATGTGACCCTGATCAAAAGAATTGCTGAACTAGAAGCAAGCCATAAAAATCCAACAATGACACAAATGAAATTGAGAAGAATTGTCTTTTAGAGTATTCAGCTTTTGACACTAGGCTTAACTTAATTGAAGAAACCTTAGATGCTTCAAAAAAGATAAAAATTAATTGAAGGTGAGTCAACAAATGGAATATTTCAATAGCCAGTTGATTAAGCTTAATGAAGACTTGATCAAATGCAAGAATGAATTCCAGGAAGCATCAAGAAAAATCAGGATTTGAACTGAAATCATACTTCAAAAAAGAGATGGAGATGATGCAAAATAACACAACAGAAAACAGAAATCAAATAGAGCCTTCAAAAACTCTCTAGAACCCTCAATAACAGAGTTACTCATGTGGAAGACAGAACTTCTGAGCTGTAACAACAAGAAGAAATTTATCAGGAGGCCAAAAACTTTGCTAAGTTCAAAAAATCATGTAAACAGAATGTGAGGGAACTGTGGGATACCCTAAATGAACAAATATCCAGATCATGGGTATATTGGAAGGAGAAGAAATCCAGGCCAGAGGCAGACAGAACATATTCAAAATATTATTGAAGAAAAATGTCCCAGTCTCTCAAAAAAGAGGTCCATTCAGATACAAGAAGCTCACAGAACACCAAACAGACAGGAACAAAGAAGAAATTCTCCAAGGCACATCGTAGTTAAAACTCTTAACAATGAAAACAAATAGTGCTAAAAGCAGGAAGAGCGAAATGACTCACTACATACAAAGGCAATTCCATCAGAATTACCTCAGATTTCTCAGTGGAAACCCTGAAAGTCAGAAGGGCCTAGAATGGAACATTTCAAAGTCTAAAAAATTATGAGTTCCAACCCAAGCTTCTATCCCCAGTGAAAATATCCCTCATAATAGATGGTGAAAGGAAAACTTTCCATGAAGAAAAGTCACTCTATGATTTCTATGATTGTATGAACACAAAGCCAAACCTACTTCAGGGAATACAAAATCTTCCCAAACAAAATTCAACAACATATCAAAAGCATTATCCACCTTGATCATGAGGGCTTCAACCCAGGGATGCAGGGATGGTTCAGCATATGGAAATTGGTGAACATAATACACCACATGAATACACTTAATCATAAGAACCACATGATCATCTCAATTGATGAAGAGAAGGCCTTTGACAAAATACAACACCACTTCATGATCAAAACACTGGAAAGAATAGGCATTGAGGGTTTATACTCAACACAATAAAGGCTATTTTTATAAAGCACATAAAGCTCAAATAATACTTAATGAGGAAAGACTAAAGAAGTTTCCATTGACATTAGGAACAAGACAGGGGTGCTCACTCTCACCATTCCTCTTAAATATAGCATTAGAAATCATAGCTCAAGCAATATAAGAGTAGAAATAAAAGGGATACAAATTGGAAAGGAAGAAGTCAAGTTAGATCTATTTGCAGATGGCAAAATCCTATATATAAGTGACCCAAAAGTCTCCATCTCCAAACTTCTAAAGGTGATTAATTCCTTCAGTAAAGTTGCAGGACACAAAAACCAACACACAAAATTCAGTAGCCTTTCTATATGCAAAGGACAAATATACAAAGAAAGAAACCGGTGAGGCTGTTCCATTTTAAATAGCAACAAAAAATGTAAGTACCTTGGAATAACACTACTCAAGGATGTGAAAGACCTATATAACGAAAACAAAACAAAACAAAAAACTTAAGAAAGAAATTTAGGAGGACTTGACAAAATGGAAAGACCTCCCATGCTCCTGTATAGGTAGAATTAATATTGTGAAAATGGCAATTCTACCAAAAGAAATATACAGATTTAATGCAATACCAATAAAAATTCCAACATCATTCTTCACAGACATAGAAAAAGAATGATCTCAAAATTCATATGGAATGGCAGCAGGGCTCAAGTATACAAACATACCCTCAGCAAAAGAAACACCTCTGGAGGTATTACTACACCAGATCTAAAGCATATTACAAAGCCATAGTAAAAAAAAAAAAAAAAAAAAAAAAAAAAAAAAAAACAGCATGGTACTGACAGACAGAAACATAGACCAATGGAACCAATATTGAAGATCCTGACCTTAGGTCAAGTAACTACAGCTCCTTGAACTTTGACAAAGTTGCCAATAAAGTAGATTGGAGAAAAATAGCTTCTTCAACAAATGGTGCTGGACAAATTGGATAGCTATATGTAGAAAAATGAAACTAGACCCACCCATCTCACCATACACAAAAAACAAGTCCAAACAGATTAAAGACTTCAACATAAGACTTGAAACTCTTCTCCAACTGGAAGAAAAAAATAAGAGGAACTCTCCACAATATAGGAGTGGGGAAAGTCTTTCTGAGAAAAACCCCAGTATCCCAGGAAATTAAATAATCACTCAAATCAATGATGCTAAAAAACTTTTGCACAGACAAACATACCATAAGCAGAACCAAATGATTACCCACCGAATAGGAGAAAATCTTCACCTAATATCTAGAATCTAGAAAGAACTCAAAAAACTAAATAATAAAAAAATCAAACAACCCATTCCAAAAATGGGCAGAGAAGTGAATAGGGAGTTCTCAGAGGAAGAATTACAAGTGGCTAACACACACTTAAGAAAATGTTCAACATCCATAACAATCAGGAAAATGAAAATTAAAACAACTATGAGATTCCACCTGACTCCAGTAATGATGGAAATCATTAAAAAAATCTAACAACAAATGTTGGCGAGAATGTGGGGATAGAGAAACCCTTACTCACTGTTGGTGGGAATGTAAGTTTGTACAACCACTATGGAAATCACTATGGAAATGCTTGAAAAGGATGAATATAGAGCTACCAACAGACCCAGTTATTCCCTTACTGGGCATTTATCCTAAATGCTCCATGCTTCACTACAGAGATATTTGCTCCACCATGTTTACACATGCTCAATTCAGTATAGCTAAGAACTGGAATCAACCCAGGTGCCCATCATTGGATGAGTGGATAACAAAGTTGTGGACATTTATACAATGGAATTCTAATCAGCAATAAGAAAAACTGATACAATGCAATTTATAGAAAAATGGACAGAATCAAAACAAATCATACTCAGCAAACTCACACAATCACAGAAAGTCAAACACCACATGTTCTCATTTATCTGTGGTTCTTAACCTGGACCAGCTGGAGTTGCTGACATACATGTTAGGCAACTCAAAGCCCAGACAAATGGGGAAAAGAAAGTGGGGGAAAACAAACACAAAACTAAATCCACAAAGAACTGGTACCAAGGAAACCTTTATCCTTGGAGATAACCTAAAAGATATAACCCTCAAAAGGAGGAAGGGGGGAGCACCTGAAAAGAAGGGCCCTGCAGAGGGTGGGATGAAGCCTAAGCTTAAAAAAAGTTTTTCTCTGACCCATAACTGGCAGTACCAGAAATGGGTTACTACCCACAATGAGCTGTTGATCACAGGGACCTACAAGGTCCCCAAAACAAGACTGTTTTCTGTCATAGCACTTGATTACCCACCGGAGGCAAAATGTAAGACGTGATTGCTGAAGACATCATATGCTGCTGACAGAGCATGGAGAGACCTGGCTGGAATTCAGAAGAGAGCCAGTCCCCAGACAGCCTGTCTAATCTGGAAAGTGCTACATGAGCTACTGGGGGAAAATGGTCAACAATTGTCTGAGCAACCAGAGGTCTAAGATACTCAGAGGCAAACACCCTGACAGGATGAACATGCCACTTCAACAGTGGCACACAGCCTTAGTGGGTAACCAATAGCTTTCTGATTGGCTAAGAGGTCCATTCAGTGTAAAGGAACCCATATCTGGAATTTGGGAACCAGGTCAGAATCCTATGGAGACAAAGATTATGCTCTCCAGTGTCAAGCTCCCACTAGTCTTTGGCCAAAAAAAAGGGTTACATACATCAAATTCTCCCTAAATGAATAATGCTTATTCCCTTTTAAACTACACTGACCCTCTGTTAGAGAATCTGTTCTTTTTAATAAGGTAGCAAGACCCAAGGAGATAAACTACCCCTCACAGTTCAGCCAAGCTACAGCTGAAACCACAGAGGAATTGGAGAGATGAGCAAGAGTGCTGCTTCCATGCTGAACCTGATAATCAGTGCCAGGGTGAAGGAGCCAGACCCTGAGGATACTCAACACCTTCCACAGCAGAGATCCAGAGGCTCCTAAGAGCTCATCACTGAAGTAGACTTAAAACTCACTGACCACAGCTCAGGGGATTTTGCTTAAGAGATGGAAAGATTGTAAGAGCCACAGGTTGATACATCATGCCCAGAGGCATTCCCTCCCCCCCAAAAATAACTGACTGCTGCTCCCACAACTCATAATTCACAACCCCATGGGGAATACCTGCAAACCCCACTGAGGAGGGTCTCCATCAGAATGGGGGCAGGGATGAAGGAAAAGATTGTACCATACAAAATATGTTAATAATAGTAATAATAAAAAGATGTGCAATGTAAAAAATCAAAAAATAAGAGGGCTGATACTGTCTCATTTAATCACTTGATTTAAAACACTGATAATCAAGATGATATGGCACTGATGTAGAGTTAGATATACAGATTAATTGATAACCAGAGATAAACTTGTGACTGTGGTCACACAATTTTATACATGGACACACAGATCACTCAATGGAAAAAAGAATAGCTTTTTGCAACAAATTATTTTGGGACAATTGGCTAGTCAAAAACAAAGAAATGAAGCTCGTCACTTACTCATATGATATACAAAAGTTAGCTCAAAATGTATTAAAGGCCTAAATTTAAAGGATAATAATAATAAAATAATAAAACTCTTAGAAGAAAATACAGAGTATTTATGAACTCTAATTGAAAAGTGAGTTTTAGTTTTTATTGTTGCCTTGTTTTGGGGGCAGTATGGTTTCACTCTAGATCAGGCTGACCTGTAATTCACTCTGTAGACCCATTCTGGCCTCAAACCCATGGCAATTCTTCTACTTCAATCTCCCCTATGTTAAGATTAAAGGTGTATCACAAAGGTGAGGCAAGTGCAAGGTCCTATGTGCCCACTAGGTGGCAAGCACCTAGAGTTTGATTGCAGTGGCTGAGGCCCAGGAACCAATTCTCTATCTCTCCCCTCTCTGTCTCTAAAATAAATAAATAAATAAATAAATAAATAAATAAATAAATAATAAAAGATTAAAGGTGTATGCCACCACCATTACCTGCTACAAATGGCTTTTAAAAGATGGTGCTGGGGGCTGCAGAGATGGCTTAGCGGTTACAGGATGTGCCTGCAAAGCCTAAGGACCCCAGTTTGATTCTCCAGGTCCCATGTAAGCCAGGTGCACAAGGGGGCTCACACATCTAGAGTTCATTTGCAGTGGCTAGACGCCCTGGTGAGCCCCATTCTCACTTTCCCTCTCTCTCTTTCCCTCTCTCTTTCTCTAATAAATAAATAAAAATAAAATCTTTTTTAAAAAGTTTTAGAAGATGGTGCTAAAGTTATAGGTGACAAAATTAAAAATAAAGAAGTTGAACATCATCAAAATTAAAACCTTTTTTACTGAAAAGGACACTATTAAGTGAAAAAACAAGCCATAAATAAGGGAGAAAATATTTAAATATCACATCTGATTAGGAATTTATATCCAGAATCCACAAAGAAATCTTAAAGCCTAAAAATGAAAAGACATAATTCACTTAAAAATATGCAAATGATTTTAAAAGATATTTCCTTAGGAAGACATGTGAATGTCCAACGAGCACAAGAAAATGGCTGACATAATTCCTCACCATGAATGTGCAAATAAAAAACAAAGAACACAATTCCACTTCACAGTCATTAAGATGGTTAGACCCATAAAAAGCATTAGCAAGTTTGTTGACACGGGAACTTACATGTACTATGGTAGAATATATAGAAAGACACAGACATTTGGGAAAACAGTGTAGAGGTTCTTCAATTGGTCAGTTATTTTATGAGCCAATAATTCTGCTAAGTATATACATAAGGGAATGAAAATCTATATCCATATAAAAGCTTCTGCACAAATGTTTATGGCAGCATTATTCATAATATCCAAAAGGTAAAAACACCTGAAACTATCCATCAACTTGTGTCTACATAAACAAGATTGGCATATCCATCCAAGAAATATAAAGGCTGAACAAAGTGACTGAAGTACTAATGCATACTGCAATATGGATTACTAAATGTTCGCTGAGTAAAAGAAGTCAGTCAGGGGCTGGAGAGATGGCTTAGCAGTTAAGGCACTTACCTGCAAAGCCAAAGGCCCTAGGTTCGATTCCCCAGGACCCACGTAAGCCAGATGCACAAGGTGGTGCATGTGTCTGAAGTTCGTTTGCAGTGGTGGAAGCCCTGGCAGGCTCATTCTCTCTATATATCTGCCTCTCTCTATATATATCTCTGCTTCTTTCTCTAAGTCTCAAATAAATAAGTAAAATATTTAAAAAAAAAAAAAAAAGAAGTCAGGGGCTGGAGCGATGGCTTAGCGGTTAAGGCGCCTGCCTCCTAAGCCTAAGAACACTGGTTCCAATCTCCAGCGGTTCCAATCTCCAGGTCCCACGTTCAGCCAGATGCGAAGCGAGGCAAGGGAACAATGCCGCACTTGCCCACAAGGGGGTGCACACATCTGGATTTCGTTCACAGCAGCTGAGAGACTGCTGGCGCGCCCATCTCTATCTGTCTTCCTCTCCCTCTGTCTGTCTGTCTGTCTCTCTGTGTCTCTCTCTAAAAGTAAAAAATTTTAAAAAAATTTTTAAAAAAGAAGTCAGTCATAAGATACCACATATTATAAGCTATTTTCACATGAAATTGCCAGAATATGTAAATCTACAGAGAGAGTAGATTAGTGGCTATTTAGAGCTGAGGGATAAGGTGAACAGGAAATGGTAACAGCCAGAAGGTAAGGGACTTCCTTGTGAGGTGATAAAATGCTTCTAAAGTTCACAGTGACCTTGTTAGTTGCATTTATCTACAACTAAAAACCATTTATATTAGGTTTCTGGGGCTTCCATAACTACTCGAAACAGGGGTCTTAAGCAATAGAAATCCTTTTTCTCACCTTTCTATAGGCTAGAAGTCCAAGATAAGTTGCTGGAAGGTGGTTTCTTCTGTTTGAGTTGTGGGCAACTGTCTTCTTGCTGCTTTGTCCTCACCTGGTCACCTCTCTGTGCCCACACCACAACTGCCATTTCTCAGAACATACTAGTGATACTGGTTCAGGCCCCACCTTCCTGCCCTCATTGTAATCCATTCTCCTCTCTGAAGACCTGCTACCCCATACAGCTGCATGCTGAAGTACTGCCAATTAGAGCTTCAACATACGAGTTTTAAAAGGTATATCATCCCATGACAGCATGGCACTGTACTCTTTAAATGGATGAATTGTATAATCTGTAAGTTATATCTCAATATAGCTATTTTTAAAAATGGCATAAGAAAGTTCTCTTAACAGGATAGAAAACATTATCCTGAAATGAATGGTAACAGAAACATCATTTTCCTTAAGAATATAATGTTGCTATCATGAAACATTTACAATGAAAGACAAGTGAGTAATAAGACAAGAGAAGCAAAGGTTGTTGATCCTTTTAGAGAAAAAGGAACCTACCTATAATAAAAGAACTGAGGTCGCCCTAATATTACACTGGGCTTGAGTGTGTCACCTTAAATCACCATTTTAATTCATACACATCCAAT
Source organism: Orientallactaga sibirica (assembly GCA_036365145.1). Lineage (NCBI taxonomy): Eukaryota > Metazoa > Chordata > Mammalia > Rodentia > Dipodidae > Orientallactaga > Orientallactaga sibirica. Next base: position 56,777,670 of record JAEOAD010000005.1, read on the forward strand.
TCTTTGAGCAGCTACTAGGAGCTGTACACTCTGAGTCTTTTTTAAATAATTTTTTGTTTATTTTTGTTTATTTATTTGAGAGCAACACACAAAGAGAGAAAGAGGCAGAGAGAGAGAGAGAGAGAGAGAGAGAGAGAGAAAGGGCGCACCAGGGCCTCTAGCCACTGCAAACGAACTCCAGATGCATGTGCCACCTGTGCATCTGGCTTATATGGGACTCGAGTCTCAAACCGGGGTCCTTAGGCTTCACATGCAAGCTAAGCCATTTCTCTAGCCCACTCTGGGTCTTTTATATTTAAACAAAACAAAGATCCTGTTTTTATGGAGTTTATCTTCCAATGAGATAACATTAAGCCAAAGACAATGAATAAGTAAACTCATTAAGGGTAAAAAGTGCTATTGGGAAAAAAAATGAGAAGTTTAACAGTTTAAAGGATGAGGGAACAGGTTGAAAGGAAGGCACGGTGTTGGCCATAGAGCTATCTGATTCATTCTGATGCAACAGCTCCTACAAGGCCGTAAGGGAAAAATATGACTGGGCTGCATAACAAACAGCAAGAAGATCAAGAGGCCTGGAACGATGAGGGCAAAGGAGAGCACTGAGACTAGCTCAAGCATGCAGAGGCCAGAGCAGCAGGCTTCAAAGGGCACTGGAAGGACCCTGGTTTTGAGTACAATGATGGCTGATTGTAAGCTTGACTAGAGAAGTGATAAGACCTTGCATCTTATAGGGAGCCCTTGGTTGCTTTATTGAGATTAGAAAGTAAGGAAGCAGGGATTGAAAGAAGAGAACTCTGGGATAAGGACTTGGTAAGGATTTTATTTTCAAAATCCTAGCAGACATTGTGTATATAAGGATGAGGCAAACAGGGCTGCATAACAGTTGAACCACAATGAAGCAGACTAAGACGTCAAGTAGGGAATACTTAAAATTAACAAGTAAAGATAAACAGGGCTGGGGAGATGGCTTAACAGTTAAGGCACTTGCCTGTGAAGCCTAAGGACACAGGTTTGATTCCCCATTACTCACATAAGCCAGATGCACAAGGTGGCACATGCATCTGCAGTTCCTTTGCAGTGGCTAGAGGCTCTGACATGCCCATTTCTCTCTTTCTCTTCTCTCTGCCTTTTTCTTTCTCTCTCTCAAATAAATAAATAAAATATTGTTTTATAAAATAAATAAAATATTGTTTTATAAAAATGTAAAGCAGTCAGATCATAACCTTTAGAAATCATACTTTAATTAAAATAAGAGATCAACATAAATAGTTTGAAATGACTGTCACCAGAGAGAAAACTGGGGATGAGGATCAAGAGATTTCCTAAGGAAAGCATTCGATTTTACTATAAGCCATATGAAAGTAATGCTTTGATCAGTTTTTTTCAGAAAGAATTGGAACAAGGTGACATTTAATTTCATCATTAATGTGGGAGTTGAGGAATTGTTCAAATACAGTAAGTTACAATGAAGAAAAGAAGTCTCCCTGTCGGGAAAGCATATTTGTAAAATACTACTTGCAGATGGCAAGTTGTCTACTTAATAATAATAATTAAAATATTTGTTTAGGGGCTGGAGAGATGGCTTAATGGTTAAGCCTGCCTGTGAAGCCTAAGGACCCCAGTTCTATGCTTAATTCCCCAGGATCCATGTAAGCCAGATGCACAAAGTGACACATGTATCTGGAGTTCGTTTGCAGTGGCTGGAGGTCCTCGTGTGCCCATTCTCTCTCTATCTAATCTGCCTCTTTCTCTCTCTCTCTCTCTCTGTTGTTCTCAAATAAATAAATAAACAAAAAATGATCACCTTACAAAAAAATATTTGTTTAGTGATCTGATAAAGAGGCATTTTTTAAAACTTACTGATAAATGCAATGTCTTGTTTAACACGTTTCGTTGACGTGCAATAGAATTGTCTTGACTACTAGGCATGCAGTGTTAATTTCACCATTCCACTATAGTTACTGATCAACAGCCCAGAGCCTTGCTCTTTTTAAATCCTAAAGACTAGATGGCCATCGGGCTTTATCTGTGCTTGCATATTATCTACTGCACTGAGTTCCTTTGGGAGGTCAGAGAAACAGTACATACTTTCCTCCTTCATATTTTTCACTATGCAGTCTCTGGGTGGCCTCAAACTCACAGCAGTCCTCCTACCTCTGCCTCTGAGTGCTGGGATTAAAGGCATGCGCCACCACACCCGACTCATGTTTTTGATTTAGAAGTAGTTCAGACACACAGGATGTGTTGGTCACTTAGTATAAACAGCTTCTAGTATTCCCTGCTCCCTTTTCTGGAAAGGAAGACTAGAAGGTGGTTTCTACTGTAGTTCAAGTCCACAAATCTGCATTCATCCATCCATTCATCCAGTCTGTCAAATAGCATGAGTAAGCAAAATGACTAGATGGTCTGTGTGAAGAACAAATTTAGAGATTAGAAAGGTTTGCTGAGGGAGCACCTAGAGACAGACCCAAAGTTAGCAAAGGTGGCAAATCTTGGGATGAAGGAATAATAGAAAAGCAGGAAATATGGTGAATTATAGTCATTGAATGGCAATTATAGGACAGTTGAGAAGAGAAAAATATGGGGAAAGAGGAGAGGGGAGAGTGGAGGAAAGAGAGAGAAGAGTTGCCCAATGGTCCTAACCCCAATAATCACAGGCTCTGGCTCCAGTCAGGTAATGCAAACTGGATGGACTGAGTAAGTCCTGGCAAAGATATGAGTTAGAACTTTGTGAACTGAAGAGAGCATTGCCCACTCAAAGAGAACAGCCCCTCCAAACTCTGGCAGTAAGTGCAAATGGGGCTAGACAAGGCCCCGTGTCCTCATGCCTTCTGATTTCTCAACAGAAAGACAGATTTGCACTGGAATATGTGAGTGTGAAATTGTTTGTGAATTCAAATGTCTTAAAATTATAATAATAAAATCTATAGTATGGGGCTGGAGAAATGGCTTAGGGGTTAAGGCGCCTGCCTGCTAAGCCTAAGAACCTGGTTCCAATCTCCAGGTCCCACGTTTAGCCAGATGCAAAGTGACACAAGGGCACAATGCCGCACTTGACCACAAGGGGGTGCACACATCTGGATTTCGTTCACAGCAGCTGAGAGACAGCTGGCACGCCCATTCTCTATCTGTCTCCCTCTCCCTCTCTCTCTCTGTCTCTCTCTCTGTGTCTCTCTCCAAAAATTAAAAAAAATAATTAATAAAAATCTACAGTATGCTTCTCCCTCCCTTGAATAAATCTGTGGCTGATTTCAAGTAAAAACTATTGGTTTTCAACCTCATATGACTTTCAGTCAATTACATTATCATAAACCTCAGTTTTCTCACCTGTAGTAGTAATATTACTTATTCAAAATACAGGATTTTATGAGAACTAAATGAAAAGAATAATGTACACCTAACCCTTGTTTAAAGATACTACTTTTTTTTTTTTTTTTTTTTTTTTTGGTGTTTCGAGGTAGGGTCTCATGTAGCCCAGGCTGACCTGGAATTCACTCTGTAGTCTCAGGGTGGCCTCAAACTCACAGCGATCCTCCTACCTCTGCCTCCCTAGTGCTGGGATTAAAGGCGTGCGCCACCACGCCTGGCGATACTACTCTTTTTATAAAATTATCTTTGAGATACTTTTATTAAGGCTTTTTTGCATACCATATATATTATACCTGCATATTATAGCACATTGCATAGAATGAATACATTTGGCAGAACACTTAGTGCACACCCAGACTGGATGTCAGTCAGTGAGTGCTCAAGTATGGACCTCATGGATGTTCATCAAGATGTGTATGTAGGGCTGGAGAGATGGCTTAGCGGTTAAGGCGCCTGCCTGCTAAGCCTAAGAACCCGGTTCCAATCTCCAGGTCCCACGTTTAGCCAGATGCAAAGTGACACAAGGGCGCAATGCCGCGCTTGACCACAAGGGAGCGCACACATCTGGATTTCATTCACAGCAGCTGAGAGACAGCTGGCGCGCCCATTCTCTATCTGTCTCCCTCTCTCTCTCTCTGTCTGTCTCTCTCTGTGTCTCTCTCCAAAAATTAAAAAAAAAAATTTTTAAAAAAATCTACAGTATGCTTCTCCCTCCCTTGAATAAATCTGTGGCTGATTTCAAGTAAAAACTATTGGTTTTCAACCTCATATGACTTTCAGTCAATTACATTATCATAAACCTCAGTTTTCTCACCTGTAGTAGTAATATTACTTATTCAAAATACAGGATTTTATGAGAACTAAATGAAAAGAATAATGTACACCTAACCCTTGTTTAAAGATACTACTTTTTGTTTGTTTGTTTGTTTGTTTTGTTTTTGTTTTTCAAGGTAGGGTCTCATGTAGCCCAGGCTGACCTGGAATTCACTCTGTAGTCTCAGGGTGGCCTCAAACTCACAGCGATCCTCCTACCTCTGCCTCCCTAGTGCTGGGATTAAAGGCGTGCGCCACCACGCCCGGCAATACTACTCTTTTTATAAAATTATCTTTGAGATACTTTTATTAAGGCTTTTTTGCATACCATATATATTATACCTGCATATTATAGCACATTGCATAGAATGAATGCATTTGGCAGTACACTTAGTGCACACCCAGACTGGATGTCAGTCAGTGAGTGCTCAAGTATGGACCTCATGGATGTTCATCAAGATGTGTATGTAGGGCTGGAGAGATGGCTTAGCGGTTAAGGCGCCTGCCTCATAAGCCTAAGAACGCTGGTTCCAATCTCCAGCAGTTCCAATCTCCAGGTCCCACGTTTAGCCAGATGCAAAAGTGATGCAAGGGTGCAATGCCTCACTTGCCCACAAGGGGGGTGCACACATCTGGATTTTGTTCACAGCAGCTGAGAGACTGCTGGCACGCCCATCTCTATCTTTCTTCCTCTCCCTTTCTCTCTGTCTCTCTCTGTCTCTCTCTCTCTCTCTCTCAAAATAAAAAATAAAAAAATAAAAATAAAAAAACAAAAAAAAGTTAAAAAAAAAAAAAGATATGTGTGTAAGCAGCTGTTAATTGTATTTCTGTGGGTCCTCACTGTTCCAGGGGGTGGCCACCAGCATCCTGGGCGCAGGAGGAGTTGGGGGGAAGCATGGTCCTGGAGCAGTGGGTGAGTGCGACAATGGGCAATGAACACCCCGGAGGCAGTCTAGTGTAGAACATGCTCTCATTTATTTAACAGGGAGTGGGTTTATAAACACTTGAAAAAGGTTGGGAAGGCACCTACGGACTATAGACTATAGGGCAATTGGATACATAGTTTATGGGTTGGTATCTAATTGGTTGAAAGGCAGACATGTAAGGGAGATAGTGGCAGGAAAAGCTACATGACTTCAGAGTTGTGAGGGAGGAGCTATAAGAGAGGTAACAGGAATGGCAGGAAAAGCTAAGTGACTTCAGCCACATAAGGGTCTCTTGGGTAGCTAGCTACAAGGTCAGGAGCTGTGGGAGGACAAAGCCTGACTTATGGAATGGTCAGATGCTTTTGGGGATCAAGGGGGGACGGCCTTGCCAGTTCTGCCCACTCTGGGCGATGACAGGGCACTACACAACTGCCTGAGGGCAGGGAGGGCCAGTCACCATTGCCAGGGTGGGTTCCCGATAATCAGACCAGCTGCAACCCCCACAGTCCAAGGTCCCCGGCCATTTCCAACAGTTCAGGCCAGATTCCTCACAGTCCCAGCTCATTTTTAGCAATGCTCAACAATTCCCCCTTTGTTTTTAAAATGGACAGTGTCATCTTGGGTAAGTTTTTGTGGCTTACTACAGGTCCACTTAGAGCCAGATGATGTATAAGGACCTGATCAGTCAAGATTTGTCTATATTGTTTGGGCCCTAATTTACACATACAAGGAATTATGCATAAGAGTAGTAGCAGGGTGCCTGACACCAATGGTAGCCAAACAAAAAGCTGAGAAAGAAAGTGTTTGGGAGATAATTTTTGTAATATGTTCTGTAAGGCATCAAAAACTCCTTTTGCTGTCTTAGCAGGATCACCAAAAGACCAGTGACTATGTGAAATAACAGATATTTATTTTTGTAAACTTTGTAAGTCTATGCTGAGATTATCATGATTACAAATACCCAAATATGATTTTCAACCTCCCACCATTCAGTAGCAGTCCCATTGTAGGGTAGAGGAGTAACAGATATGAATTGATAATTAGCATGACAGACCAACTGCGTCTGAGCCGCCAGATTGGCAACCCGTCTTCCTAAATACATAACAGCATCCTCTAGAGCATCAAACCAGACTAACACCTTTTTATCAATATCTATCTGTGACAAAAGGGCTTGAGATACATTTTTTGCCAGTCCATTAACATGCTCAGCTGTCTTCATTGATTGTGCTAGGGATATTGCTGCTGTGGTGGAAGAGGCCATGATGGTGATTGTAGCAATGATCCCCACAAGTAGCCATTCTATGAATCTTCTTTTCCGTGTCATCAATCTGTTGAGCTGCTGGAACACTTGAGCTCTGAAGCTGGAGTACCAGGGCTCATCATTTTGACTGACATGATTAAGTAAGGAGGCTGCATGACAATAAAGACTACTTTGGAGGAGTCGTTAGCAGCTGTGCCTCCCTTAGAATTGATACAATTGGTGATAATACACCAGATAGTAAATCCCATTTTGGTGATTGGCCCACCCAGGCCCAACTATGAAAAGGGAGGGGAAGACATGTCCAAAACTTTAAATGATTCTCTTGTAGGGTAACTATTACTTTCCATAATTTTGGTTGAGGCCACCCTTGGGGACTCAAGATGGGTGGTACCTCTGAATGTTTGTCTTTCCATGGACCCAACTGGTGAGACTTTCTACAGAGTTTTCTACTTGACTTACTCTGTTTTCCATTACTAATATTTTTGATTGGTATTTTTTCATTATTACTATTTCCTTACTCATATCTTGTATTGATGTCCTTATTTCATTAAGTTGATTTCCTGTGTTCTCCTTCAGGAGTTTGTTTTCTTCTTTGATTCCTTTGGTTTCTTTGATTTCTTCAAGTATAGATATAATCTTTTTTTTTTTTTTTTTTTTTTTTTTTTTTGAAATCTGTGTTAGGCATTTCATCTAAAACAGTCTCAAGGTTTTTGGTTGGGATTGTATTGTCTTGATTTTTTGTGTTTTTCTGTTATAATGTAGAGATTTTGCATATTAATTTGATGCTTGGGTTTACTAATTATATGCAGTATTCTTAGTCATGCAAGTCCAACTTCAAATATCTTTAGAGCAGGAGTTTATGGTGCCAAGTTTAGCTTTCATACTCCAAGAAAACAGCAGAAGTGACCCTAGGGGTTGTGTTTGCCTTCTATTCAAGTATTCTAGTATACTGGATGGAGCAATTTACTGACAAATTCTAAAATTCAACCAAGCAATATATGCATGCAATCCAAACCAGCACAGAGTCTTTATGCAAGAGTGGGTATTTAAAAATATATATATATATAATCTATTAAAGCCAAATTCCTTAAGGGTGTGTTTTGCCCCTGTGAACTGGAAGGTTGAGATTTCTGGTCTGAAATGGGTTCAAGGTTAGCCTGGGGTCGAGTCAAACCCTGTCCTTCTGTAATGACAGAAGAAAAAGACAAAGGCTCTATGAATCAGGAAACGTCAAAGGCAACAATAGTCAATACCAAAATACAGCTTATTTGAGAATGGTAAAGCCAATCAATAATATGTAGCATATAACCTGCCCTGACATGGAAAGAGAAATTAGCACTACCAGTGCAGACCTATGTACCTGGCTTTGTGTAAGTAGGCCTTGTTACCGTTTGGGATGGCTTCCAATCTCACCAATGCTGAGTGCCCACCTGGATCCCTCTCTGTTGCACTGCAGATCTAGCATTCTGATCAGCTGTAGTGAACACCATGCAGCTGGGTGTGAATGAGTTCTCTGGAGGTTCACAGCACTGACAGTGCTGTGCAAGATGCCTGGAGTTGTACTGGCACTGCTTGGCTGGTCCTGTTTGTGTTCTCCTTCAGCAGCTGCTCAACTGAACTTTGCTGTATTCTCCTTCAGGTTTCTTGACTTTGCAAGGAGGCTGATGTGAGTGGAAAATCCATCCACCTGGTTTCTGCTCCTGCAGCTCTGTGCTGGCTGGGCAGGTGGACAGGTGCATAGACCAGGGCCACTGGCAGCTCAGTGGGATTCTGGCTGGTTTCCTCCTTTCAGGAAGATCTTAGTCTCTCTTGCTTCTCTGAAGTGGTTCATAATAACTTATACACCTTCACTTTTTGGCATAAGAGTGTATTTTACTGTTTTTCTGCTTATTTCCTCCCTAGGCTGCTTTGGTGTGGTTACTATGCTGCCATCTTATCCAGAAGTCCCCTACTTTTCTTTTATGCTTGCATTTTTCATTGACAGATAAGTGTACCATTCATAGAGTACAAGATGATATTGTGACACAGAGACATAATGTGCAAGGACAAACAGGAACATTCCACCACCTCAAATATTTCTAAAAACAGATCTTAAATAAGGAAAATGGAATGGTGGCTACCAGATATAGGAGAGGGTGGGGAAGAAGGAGGGATAGAAGAGATCAGGTACAGCAGGAATTCTAGAGCATACTAATTATTATTAAAGAATTTTTTTTATTTAAACATACCATCAAAATTACTGTGTGATAGAAACTGATAATGGCCTACTTCTCACCCATTGCTCTTTTTTCCTTAAATGTCAGAAATGCACTTGTGTTGGTGACATCAACATGCAATGACACAATGGTCCTATTAAAACTCACCTTAAAATAGAAGTGGCCAGGTAACTAAGATCGAGATAAGGCTTCATGGGCTAATTCAGTTGGGAAACTGTTTTTCCTTTCTTCTTTCTTCCTAAATATATATTTGGATATCTGGAGCTGCAGTAGCTATCTTGAATTTTGAAGATGGAAGACCCATGTTAATGATGACACAATCTATGTCTAAGACCTAAGTCCCATCATAGAGCCATCAGAACTCTAGTCAACCTCCAAAATGCATACTTACAGAGGAAAATGTCTTCATGCTGTTCTACCTTGTTCTTTCAGATTTTATTATAAACCTCCAAATGCAAGTCCCAACTGATTATCCTCAGTGGTAAGAGACAAGACAAAAAGATTTAATCAAGGTATGAAATGAAGAACATGACATGTAAATACTGTGACAGTCAGGGGAGATTGGGTACATTATTTGGATAAGGGGATTACTAAGTGGGACTGTGGGAGATCAATGATGCCTGAATTGGACAGGGAAGATTTTTTTTTTGTTTTTTTTTTTTTTTTTTTTTTTAGAGAGACACAGAGAGAGACAGAGAGAGAGGGAGAGGAAGACAGATAGAGATGGGAGCTCCAGCAGCTGCTGAACAAAATGCAGATGTGTGCACCCCCTTGTGGTCAAGTGTGGCATTGCGCCCTTGTGTCACTTTGCATCTGGTTAAATGTGCTACCTGGAGATTGGAACCACTGGAGATTGGAACTGGCGTTCTTTAGGCTTAGGAGGCAGGCGCTTTAACCGCTAAGCCATCTCTCCAGCCCTGTTTTTTTTGTTTTTGAGAGAGAGAGAGAGAGAGAGAGAAAGAGAAGAGAGAGAGAGAGAGAGAGAATGGGCATGGCAGGACCTCCAGCCACTGCACATGAACTCCAGACACATGCGTCCCCTTGTGCAGCTGGCTAACATGGGTCCTGGGGACTTGAACCTGGGTCCTTTGGCTTTGCATGCAAATGCTTTAACTGCTAAGCAATCCTCCAGCCCCCCCCCTTTTTTTTTGAAGATTTTTATAAGGGAAAGCTATAACAACACAGTAGGTTTCAGCTGTGCTTCCAAATACTTTGTCCTTGAGGCAATTATTAAACAGCATTATTTATCAGTATGGAAATGGCTAAATCTGTAGATGAAATGTATTTCTAGGTAATTTCAGAATCTATTTAATAAAGAGGAGATGAAACAGTCTAACAAGTTTAAGTTCATGCTAGTCAACATCAATGCCAGCTTCTCTAGAAGCAGGAAAAGAGATGGCAGAGAGAAAGGTCTTTAAAAGCTCTTGGATCTGTCTCCCTAATTATTTCTTAATCCACAAAAGAGCTGCAAACATCTTACATATGCTAATTAAATAAGCCTCCCACCAGTCAAGTGATGAATACAGGAAGAGCCCTCTGTTAAAAATAAGTATTGTGGGAAAGCACCACAGTAGGCCCAAATGCAGAAGCTAAGCTGGTGGGGTGGAACTGCACAAAGGTCAGCTAAAGCACTAAGAAGCACTAACCAGACCTCTGAGTTCAAACACAGCACAGGGCTGAGGTCTTCAGGAAATTAGCCTGTGAGAATCCGCAAGTCTCCTTATTCTAGCCTCCACTTGCCACCTTACAATGGAGTCACCACCTCATCTCAGAATTACTTATCTTCAAGAATTCCTCCAACTTTGACCTTTTTCATTACCTCTCAGCACCTCCATTTGCTAAAACTGGTTATCTTATGGTATCGTTTTCATGTTTCCAAATGGTGCTCGGCTGAATGGGGTTCTGGATAACATTTCAATTGGTTACAATGCCTTGTCCTACAAATAAAAGGAAATTCAACTCAAAGGGGTTTAAAGAGAATTTGTTATTTTTGGTTCACTTCCCTGAAGAGTTTAAAGTTATGTTAGCTTCAGGCATTGATTTTGAACTAGGGCACTGGCTCCATTTCTCTGCAACTCTCTTAATGGTGTTCCTATTTGTTAGATCTTTCTTCTGGCAGATTCCATCATAGTAACAAAGTGTCACTGTCTCTAGAGGAGGCCTAGTGGCACTGCTGCAGAGCACAGCATCCAAGAAGTAACAGTGCCTCGCCATTGAGAAGTCAAATGTCTTAAGCTTTGTCATTAAAGGATAAATTAGGTTAGACATCCATTTTTAAAAACTTTGTTCTGAGGAATGGTGTGGGATCAGTATGGGCTAAACTGTACTGTGGCAACCAAAGGACTCAAAACTCTGAATGACATGCAAAGCAACAAAGCTTTGTCCTTCCTCCGCTACACATCAGCAGTTGCTGATCAACTAAGGCTCGTTCCATGCCCTCTTCATATGGAAACCAACTGAAGGAACAGCTGCTTTCTAGGACGGATTAATTTTGTAGCAGTGGTAAAGAGTGATGTTAAAAGCACGTGTTGGTTCTGAAACTTCCACTTCAGAGTGGCCCTCACAATTTATAGAGCCAATACAGTCATCACCTAAGCTTATTTTGAGTAGGAGGAGAGGCAAAGTCTTTCAATACACTCCTTCTATGGGATGAGTTTGACATATCCTCAACACAGAACAATCTGCTTCAAATGCTCTATGTTGATGGGAATAAATTGAAGTGCACATCTGGAGCCAAGGATGAGAGATAGGATTATATTTTTTTTTAAATGTATTATCTAGTCATTTGCAAGCAGAGAGAGACAGAGAGAATAGGTACGTCAAGACCCGTAGGTACTGCAATTGAACTCCAGATGCATGTGCCACCCTGTGCATCTGGCTTTACATGGGTACGGGGGAACCAAACTGAGGTCATTAGGCTGTGCAGGCAAGTGCCTCAATTGCTGAGTCATTTATCCAGCCCAAGAATTATATTTTTTGATGTACATCAGTCCAGGCCTACCCCTCTAAGTGAGAATGAGATCAGTTATGCTAAGACTACATGATATAAATCACCAGGTAAATTTCATCTTCAGATAAGAAAACTGAACCTTGAAGGATGGTTCCTATCCAACATCATAGAACCAAAATCTAAAGTTCAGTTCTTTTGATTGATATTGGCTCATTTGTAAAGACTTTAAAGTCAGGACTCCATACCTAACTCAACTAACACAAGAAATCATATTGGAAATTCACTATTCTTCTTGGATACTTACCATCTATAAAAATAATCTACAGATTTAAAGCGTGAAAGATCATATCAAGTCAGACAAGAGACTATTTCGTCTAGAGAAATCAGGCATCCTACAATGCAGTTACAAATCCACATTGTGCAGACCTGCTGAAGATCAGCCTGACAGTCCTAATGAAACATTTAAATGTGTTGATAGATTGACCAAAAAATACCACATGTAGAAAGTTATACAATGAGAATAACCATGGATGAGTGGAAAATTAGATAAAAATAAACTACAAAGCTGTTTAATGATGCCAAAAAAAAATTAAACAACCTAAATATCCCAAAACATGGAACTTGTGACATAAACCAGAAAATATGCATTCAACAAAGAACTAAATAACTATTAAAAATAGGGACTTGGAGAGGCTCCTATCTCAGGTGAAGACCACTTCTCCAAGGCCATCCACCCATCCCACGTGCAGCCATACATGTCAGAGCACGGTTGATGCTGTGTGTGCCTGTGCTGTGGCTTCAAGCTCAGAAAATAAACAGAGCCACAGAAACCTGACTGGGCTACAGAGAGGTCTGTGGGAATACCTGGCCAGCTTAGTGCACAAGAAAGGGACGTGTCTGATCTTCCCCCAAGATTATATACAAGTTAAGAAATCCATGGTGAAGGGTTTGGATTTCTATGAGGAAAAATAGGATGAGGTGATTAAAGAGAGGTCAACTCAGAGCCATGAGGTAGAGCAGAGCCAGCAGGAAGTGGTCCCATTGATCACAGAGCCTCAGGCTCTTCAAAACCAGGAAACCGCAAAGTACCTATCAGGCAAGTGGCCTCCAGCTCCCAGCAGCCCTCACATTTGGATCAGCAGCCACCTCCAGAGCCTGACTGCATAGAGAGACAGGGCAAGCTCTGACATTCATTGGCCACAAGGGTACACTGGAGTTAGTAATATCTGCTCAGGTGACTCTGTCTCCCTGGAAGAGCCAAGACAACCCTCCTATGAAGAATTTCTTAAAGCCAAGGGAAAACAGAAGCAAAGAGACTTCCCTCAGAGCAAGTTAGGGCCAGCTTTGACCAAAGCTCAGGCACCAGTGCAGTCTGGTTACCCTCCTTGAGCAGAGTCTGAATCAATGGCTATTGATGACAGTCCAGGCATTGAGGAAAAACTGAGGCAAGAGCAGAGAACAAACAGCAGTCACATAGAGAAAAGAGAAAATGGTTCCCAGCTACAGACTCTCCCAATTACAAGGCTCAAAAAAGTCAAGAAGCCCATACACACTATTATTGTAACACCAAATCCTTTCAAATTGCCTTTCTTTAAAAAAACAGACATACTGGGCTGGAGAGATGGCTCATTGGTTGAGACACTTGCCTGCAAAGCCTAATAACCTGAGTTCAGTTCCTTAGTACCTACATAAAGCCAGTTTCACATGGGGGCACATGCATCTGGAATTCATTTGCAGTGGCTAGGAGGTCCTGGTACCATTCTTGCAGTGTCTCACTATCTCTCCCTCTCTCTCTACCTCTGCCTCCCTTTTCTCTGTCACTCTTTGCTTGCAAATAAATAAACAAAATATTTTTAAAAAGCAGACATACCTATCATCTGACTTAATAATGTTTTATTTTTCCAAATGAAAATAAATCTCAGTCCCATACCTGGATATGTAATTACTTATTTTTGTTATGGCAAAAGTAAGTTATTAAATCACACATATGCAATACACTTTATTTTATATATGTGGGATTCAGCATCATTTAGGTTTTAATTTTTATTTATGTCTGTAGTATCTACATCAAATAAGAACATCGTGTACTAAGAAAAGAAACACTAAAGGCGAGTGAACAGAAGCAGATGAAATTAGTATCCACAGATGTAACAGGCTCAATATGGCTGTGCTGATTCAACTAGGCTGTCTCTGTGTATGACTGACTGCATTAAAACATAACGCAAGCAATGTATGATAGAACGATTTGTGAGAGCTGAACAGAAATGAGTTTAGAAAAATTTAAAATTCTAAGAATGGCCAGTGTGACTCTGGAACTACTCATTGAGAAGGATTAGAATAGGAGTTAAGTTTGTCAAGAAGCAAAGCAGAATTTTCCCCAGGGCAAAAGATCATTATCTATCCAAGCATTGTAGCTTGTGCTCACAATATCAGATTCCTTTCATTTTAATCCTACGTTGACCTGGACACCTTCTGTCTGAGTTTTCTGTCTCATCAAGAAGCAAAGCTTCACATCAATGACACATACTACTCTTACTGACTGGCAGAATTCCCCCTGAACAATGTTAGGGGAGAATTCTGGTCTCTAAGTCAGTTTGGGGGAATATATTCAATGCCATGAATTTACCAGACTGGTTTCAAACACAGTGAGGTAATTTTATCCCAAGGTGGGTATCCAAATAGTTTCTTTCCTATTTATTAACATTTCCTTTTGTGTTTTCCAGTGTTTGCAAATTTTCATCCTTGACTTCCTTAAATTTTGTGTGTGGGTGTTGTCTATGCTCAGTGATTGATTTAACATATTTGATTTAGCACAAGAGAGACAATTCAAAATGAGCCTCCTCCATGATTTGACCCATGACTGTTTCAGCGACAAATCTTTACTTTATCTGCATTTCCTGTGCACATCTTGCATGCTTTATTTTGTTTCAGTATCTACATTACCTCAACAAAGTATGGAATGCAAATTACAAAAATTAGTGCAATTGTATTCATCCCACCTTCTCTTCTCACTAAACTGAATGCTTACTAAGAATGAAGAAGAATATTGTTCACCTGATTTACTTGTGGTTCTATATAACATGAACATTTAACTTTGTATGTGGGTCATTTTCCAATACATACCTAAATGAAAGTAATAGCCCCAGCCAGATAAACTTTTTATTTTAACCACCTTTCCATATTCAATAAACAACATACTGAGCTGTTAAAAAGTGTGGTTTTAGAGACTGTCTCATTGAGTTTCCTGCAAGTCATGTGTGGAGCTGGAGACTCTGTGTTCCCCAGGGACGCAGCTTCAATAAGTTGTCGCCTATCCAGAGTGGGCTTTTCTTTGATGCAGCTACATTTGAGTCATCTGTGCTTTGCAAGTAAGCCCTCACCCTGGGGCTGAGGGTAGAGCATCAGAGGGGGTGATCCCGATGTAGGGAGCTCCAACTAAGTTTCTGTGGGGAGGTCATCATCCAGGATGGGATGAGACTTCTTGATGGTGTGGCTGCTTTGGGCTCTCCATTGCACATATAAGCAACCCCCTCACCTTCCTCTGTAAGTTACCCAATATACTTATTGGTTCACCAAAAAATGTATTTTTATATGAGCCCAAGGTAAGGTGAGTTCAAATAAGATAAAACTTCTATCCTGAGTGCTACATTCCTCACTTGAAAGTCAAAATTCTCCGTGGTTTCCTATCCAGGTCCTAATGTAATAAATACATTCAATAAAAGCTCTCAAATGTCACTTGGAAAATTGAATCAGTGAATAACACTTCTTGCTGAAGCTCAATACATCAGTGTCAGAATTATGACTTGCACTTTTTTTCAGAATTTGATTCATAGATGCCAAATCCTAAGTCTTTCCATTATGTAGCTGAGTGTGTTGAAGTTTGTTCCCCAAAAGGTAAAAATGTGGCAAAGCACCACGACTTTGCCAGAACATACTTATTTGAGAACATCTTTTTAAAAAAATATATGAAATGCATTTTAAAAAGGAAGGTAGGTATATGCCTGGAGATGCCTCTACATCATTAAGTGACAAAGGAAATTTGGGTTCAAGAGCATTTTTCCAAAGAATAATAGAAACTCACTCTTGTAAGAACACCACAAGCAAGTTGAACTGGGATCAGGAGAAAAGGAAATACGGGACTAGAACCATTAACAAAGAGTAGCATCCGAGGCCAGATTAGGAGCTGGTCCTCTGGTCCAGGGTTGGCAGAAGGCTGAACCTTCATAGTGGATAGTGCAGTGAGTATAGCAGAAGTCTACCTACAGGGGCTGTTTTATGTCACAAGAACAGTCCAGAGGTCAATAAGTCTGAAGCATAATTCCAATAGGATAAAATGAGCCAACTCTAGAAGGAATAAGGGTCACAGAGTGATTGGGTCTTGCTGCCAGACTCCTGATCTGATAGGGATACAGTAATGTGCTGAGAAACTCAAGGCACCAATGCTGCACCTAGAACTTGAAACCCATGGCTGGTGTGAGCAAGTCATGCCTCGCTCACATCACTCCCCAAGTATGAAACAAAGAAAAATGATTTTCACGGAATTTCTGCTACAGTGAAAGACTAGAACTGGGACCAAATTTGATTGTGGGCATAGTTGTGAGCAGGTCCTGAAAGCAAGATAAGCTATAATAATAGTAGTTGCCATATAATGAAGGCCTATTATATGCTATGGTTTACCCTCTATCTTTATATACTTTATTGTCCACATTAACCACCACTGCATTTTGAAATATTTACTGAGAACATATTATGTACTATATGTGTTTGTTCTGTATTTATTTTTACATGGTTGTATTCATTACAATAACAATATGTTCTAAATCACTTGTATTTCTATTATTAAATAAAAAGTTGAGATGAATAGTTAATTAACTAACTCTGCCCCTGATTAAATAACCTGCTCCCAGGTCATATTGACAGCAATTGCTAGGATTTCTGTTCATGTATTCTGAATTTAAAAGCTTAATCACATGGTCTCATTTAAAACCTAGGAGGAGCTCTTGTTAATTATATGCAATTTATAGTTGATAGAATCGGTTTTGTGAAGCTCCACAATGTGCAGGTCTTTCCAGTTCCTTCATTTTACAGATTCAGCAATACCTAGCCTTGGATGATCCAGTAAGAAAGGGGCAAGGACACTGAGCAGATGTGTATCTCTGTCATGCTTGCCAAAAGTGGGTTATTGATACAAGATAGTCCTCATCTTCTGCCCCATGTCTCCATCTTTTTCTCTGGCTATCCTTTTCTTTTACCGACCAACACTGACAAAATCAGGAACACAGTATTTTTCTAACATTTCATTCTGTCTTTTCATTACTGGAAATTGAATTTCAAAACAAATAAATCTTGACCCAGAGAGATACTCCCAGAAATTCAATGAAGTCAGCCTAGGAGGTTTCTGGAAGCCAGTAATGGCAAACAAATCTGTAAACAAGGTATTAATCAAATAACTCCTAAATCTCCTCACTTCATTGCTTTCCCAAATGACCACATCAGCTCAGAGCCAACCCCTTTCCTTGGCACAATTTTTGATATAAACTGTAATAAGTTACTAGGGTGCTGCATAAGAGTTAACATTAATTGGTGGTAAAGAAAGAAAGGACAACAGGGAGCCATGTCAAAGTCATGAAGCCCCAAATCAGAGAAAGGTAGAAACAAAAAGGAACAAAAGGGAACAAGAATAACATAGGACAGTGTGAAAAATACTAAATCAGCTTCCTGAAGCTACAACAGATCACTTTTATCATTTCTCAATTTATGGACTACCCAGCAGACAAAAAATTGACCCACTGTGGTAAATTCAAAGTAGAAATAATATTACAGTAATTACTGAAATTACAGTAGAAATAATATTAGGCTAGAGAGATGGCTCAGCAGATAAAGACTGAAAAGCCTGGTGGCCTTGGGTTCAGAAATTCACCAGTACCCACATAAAGCCAGATGTACAAAGTAACACATATATCTGGAATTCATTTGCAATGGCAGGAAGCCCTGGTATGCCCATGCCCCCATCTGTCTGCCTCTTTCTCTCTCTCTCTCTCTCAAATAAATAAACAAAAATTACTTTTTAAACCCTTCCCTTTAGAACTCCACTCTCCATCATATCCCCTCCCTCTCTCCATTAGTCTCTTTTTTTAATATGATGTCATCCTCTTTTACTTCTACTATGAGGGTCTTGCGGAGGTATTGTTAGGCACAGCAAGGTCATGGATATCAAGGCCAATTTCTATCTGGGCAGTTGCATTGTAGGAGTCGTGCCCTTCCTTTGGCTCTTCCATTCTATCCGCCCCCTCTTCATAATGATCCCTGAGCCTTGGAGGGTGTGACAGAGATGTTTCAGTGCTGGGCACTTCTCCATCCCTTCTTCTCAGCACTATGTTGCCTTTTGGATCATCCCAGTGGTCATCGCCATCTGAAAAGAAGCTTCTCTAACCAGAAGTGAGAGTAGCATTAATATGTGAATATGAGCATTAAGTGTAGTATTTTCCGGGCAGCTTGGTGGGAATAGTATATACATTTAGATAAGGGCATGCTTTATACCCCTAAGGCTTATGACCTTACCTACCATAGACTTTACTTAGTTTTTCAGTACCAGGTATGTATTCCCTCCCGTAGAGAGGGCCTTTAGTCAATTATAGAGCAGTTGGTTACCCCACGAGTAGACATGCCACTATTGCACCCGTTCAGTCTTTGGGCCTGTCTGGCCAAATTTGAATATTCAGCGTCCACTGTTTTCACTGCTGATGACTTCTGTCTCCCATACTCTGCATGCAGTGCAGCTTTTCCAGCTTTCAGTTGGCTGGTCTACAGGGAGAAGGTTTTCTGCTCAGCACCAGCTTGCTTTCTCAGTGACCTTGCCTCTCAGGCAGAGATGTCTTCAGCAATAGGGTCTTACTATCTGTTTCTCAGGAAAACCAAGGGCTTTGGCAAAAGCCTTTAATGTTTTGGAGGCTACCGGGACCTCCTTGGCCAACAACTCACTGGAAGGTATCCCATCCCAGGTACTGAAAATTTTCTAGTAACAGTCTACAGCTTCTAGATGTACCATTATTCAAAAAAGTAGTTTTACATAAGTCTTATTCACAATCTTTTGAAATTAGATTGACCCTCCCCTTGCCCTTCTTTTATGCATTCTCTACCCATGGCCTTGGTTAGGCCATTCCCCTCTTGTAACCAGTCCTTCCACTTACATATGTGCAATACCATACACTTCAGTCCTTCCCTTTCCTCCGTCCCTTATAGCCTTTTACCAGCTTACTGGTTTCTGGCACCAATTTTTGGTTCCAGTTCACACACAAGTCTGTCTATTTGTAGCTAGGATCCACATATGAGAGAGAACATGTGACGTTTTGGCTTTCTGAGCCTGGGTTACCTCACTTAGTATAATCCTTTCCAGATCCATCCATTTCCTGCAAATTTCATAATTTCATTTTTTCTTTACTGCTGAGTAGAACTCCATTGTGTAAATGTACCACATCTTTATTATCCATTCATTTGTGGTGGGACATCTAGGCTGCTTCCATTTTCTAGCTATTGTGAATAGGCGGCAATAAACATGGTTTTGCAAGTATCTCTAAGGAAGTGAGAAGAGTCTTCTGGATATATGCCTAGGAGTGCTATAGCTGGATCATATGGTAAATCTATTTCTAGCTGTCTCAAAAACCTCCACACTGATTTCCACAATGGTTGGACTAGGTTACATTCCCACCAACAGTGTAGAAGTGTTCCTCTTTTTCCGCATCACGCCAACACTTATTGTCATTTGTTTTCTTGATGGAAGCCATTCTGACAGGAGTGAAATGGAATCTCAAAGTGGTTTTAATTTGCATTTCCCTGATGGCTAAGGATGTGGAGCATTTTTTCAGATGTTTATATGCCATCTGAATTTCATCTTCTGTGAATTCTCTATTTAGTTCCATAGCCCATTTTTAACTGGGTTGTTTGAATTCTTATTATTCTGTTTTTGAGTTCTTTGTATATTCTGGATATTAATCCTCTGTCAGATGTATAGCTGGCAAAGATTTTCTCCCATTCTGTAGGTTGTCTTTTGCTCTACTCACAGTGTCCTTTGCTGTACAAAAGCTTTGTAATTTCATAAGGTCCCATTGGTTGATTAGTGATTTTATTAGCTGAGCAATTGGGGTTATATTCAGAAAGTCCTTACCTATGCCAATATGTTGAAGGGTTTCCCCTACTTTTCCTCTAGCAGGTTCAGAGTTTCAGGTCTGATATCAAGGTCCCTGATCCATTTGGATTTGACTCTTGTGCATGGAGAAAGACAAGGATCTATGTTTATCCTTTTACATATCGATGTCCAGTTTTCCCAACACCACTTGTTAAAGAGACTATCTTTTCTCCAATTAATATTTTTGGCATTTTTGTCAAAAATCAGGTGGCTATAGCTGCTTGGATTAATATTTGGGTCTTCTATTCTGTTCCATTGATCTACCTGTCTGTCCTTGTGCCAGTACCATGCTGTTTTTGTTACTATGGCTTTGTAATATAACTTAAAATCGGGTATGGTTATACCACCTGCCTGATTTTTGTTTCGCAAAATTGTTTTGGCTATTCGAGGTTTTTGTGTTTCCAGATGAATTTTAGGATTGTTTTTCTATTTCCGTGAAGAAAGCTATTGGGATTTTAATAGGGATCGCATTAAATGTATAGATTGCTTTTGGTAAGATTGACATTTTTACAATATTGATTCTTCCAATCCAGGAGCATGGGATGTCTTTCCATTTCCTTGTGTCTTCTGTAATTTGTCGCTCGAGTTTTTAAAGTTCTCATTGTAGAGATCCTTCACTTCCTTGGTTAAGTTTATTCCAAGGTATTTTATTTTTGAAGCAATTGTGAATGGGAGAGATTCCCTGATTTCATCCTCTGCACGTTTGTTGTTAGTATATAGAAAGGCTACTGATTTCTGTGTGTTTATTTTGTATCCTGCTACATTGCTAAAAGTGTTTATCAGCTCTAACAGTTTGCAGGTAGAGACTTTAGGGTCTGTTAGGTATAGAATCATATCGTCTGCAAATAATGATAATTTGATCTCTTCCCTTCCGATTTGTATCCCCTTTATGAGTGTCTCTTGCCTTATTGCTGTGGCTAAGACTTCCAGTACTATATTAAATAGTAGTGGGGAAAGTGGACACCCTTGTCTTGTTCCTGAATTTAGAGGAAAAGCTTCAAGTTTTTCCCGTTTAGTATTATGTTGGCTGTAGGTTTGTCATAAATAGCTTTTATTATGTTGAGATATGCTCCTTCTATTCCCAGTTTCTGTAATACTTTCACCATGAAGGGGTGTTGGATTTTGTCAAATGCCTTTTCTGCATCTATTGAGATGACCATATGATTTTTGTCCTTCAGTCCATTTATATGGTGTATTACATTTATGGATTTGCGTATGTTGAACCATCCCTGCATCTCTGGGATAAAGCCTACTTGGTCAGGGTGAATAATCTTTCTGATAAATTCTTGTATTCTGTTTGCCAGTATTTTGTTGAGAATTTTTGCATCCATGTTCATGAGGAGATTGGTCTATAATTTTCTTTTTTGATCTGTCTTTGTCGGTTTGGGTATCAGGGTGATGCTGGCTTCATAGAAGGATTTTGGTAGAGTTCCTTCCTTTTCTATTTTATGGAAAAGTTTGAGAAGCATTGGCGTTAGATCCTCCAGGAATGTCTGGTAAAATTCAGCAGTGAATCCATCTGGGCCTGGGCTTTTTAGTTGGGAGACTTTTTATAACTGCTTGAATCTCTGTGGTTGTTATAGTTCTATTTAAATGGTTTATCTTCTTCTTGATTTAATTTTGGTAGGTCATATGAATCAAGGAATTCATCCATTTCTAGGTTTTCAAACTTAGAGGCATATATATTCTTAAAGTATGTCCGTATGATTTTCTGAATTTCTTTGGTATCTGTTGTGATGTTGCCTTTTTCATCTCTAATTTTATCAATTTTTGTCTCTTCTCTCTTTCTTTTGGTCAGATTTGCTAAGGGTTTGTCAATCTTGTTTATCCTTTCAAAGAACCAACTCTTTGTTTCATTGATCTTTTTGATTGTTTTTTTGGTTTCCATTTCATTAATTTCTGCCCTAACCTTTATTATTTCTTCCCGTCTACTAATTTTTGGTTTGCCTTGTTCTTCTTTTTCCAAGGCCTTAAGGTGAAGCATTAGATTGTTTAGTTGTGAACTCTCCAATTTCTTAATATATGCACTTAGGGCTATAAATTTCCCTCGTAGGACTGCCTTCATTGTGTCCCAAAGGTTTTGGTATGTTGTATTCTCATCATCATTTGATTCTCAATTTCTTGATTTCCTTTTTAATTTCTTCAATGACCCATACATCATTCAATAAAGTGCTGTTTAGTCTCCATGAGTTTCTGTATGCTCTGTATATTTTCTTGTTGCTGATTTGCAGTTTAATCCCATTGTGGTCAGACAATGTACAAGGGATTATTTCAATTTTCCTGTATTTGTTAAGATTTGATTTGTGTCCTAGTATATGGTCTATTTTAGAAAATGTCCCATGTGCTGCTGAGAAAAATGTATATTCTGCAGCATTTGGATGGAATGTTCTGTAAATATCTGTTAGGTCCATTTGTTCCATGGTATCATTTAATGCAGATGTCTCTCTGTTTATTTTTGCTGGGTAGACCTGTCAAGTGATGAGAGTGGGGTATTGAAGTCCCCACTACTATTGTGTTAGGAGATATCTCTGACCTTAATTCTAATAGTGTTTGTTTGATGAAATTAGGAGCCCCATGTTAGGGGCATATATGTTTAGGATTGTAATGTCCTCCTGTTGGAGTGTTCCTTTAATCAGTATAAAGTGACCTTCTTTTCTTTCCTCACAAATGTTGGATTGAAGTCTATCTTGTCAGAAATTAAAATAGCAACCCCTGCCTGTTTTCTAGGCCCATTTGCTTGAAATACCTTTTTCCAACCTTTTACCCTAAGAAGGTTTCTATTTTTATTGAGAGATGAGTTTCCTGGAGGCAACAGATGGTAGGATCCTGCTTTTTAATCCAGTCTGCAAGTCTGTGTCTTTTGATAGGGGCATTGAGACCATTGATATTAAGAGTTATTATTGACATATATGTGTTTATTCTCACCATTCTTCTTATTTTTAGTTTTCCTGTTTTCCCTCTACTCACTTGTTTTAACTGTTATTTGAGTATGGTTTATTTTTTCCTATTTCCTGATGTGTGTGCTTTGCTTTCTCCTCAGCATGAATGATTCCTGCAAGTATTTTCTGTAGAGCTGGTTTAGTTGCCAAAAATTCCTTTAGCCTGTCTTTGTTGTGGAATGTCCTTATTTCTCCATCTATTTGGATAGATAGTTTTGCAGGATAAAGTAATCTCGGTTGACAGTTTTTATCTTTCAGAACTTGGAATACATTACTCCAGGCCCTTCTAGCCTTTAAAGTTTGTGTTGAGTAATCTGCTGTGAGTCTGATGGGCTTCCCTTTGTAGGTCACTTGCTTTTCTCTCTAGCTGCTTTCAATATATTTTCTTTGGTTTGTATGTTTGGTAGTTTAATTATAATATGGCGGGGAGAGGTTCTTTCCAGGTTTTGTCTGTTTGGTGTTCTAAAGGCTTCCTGTATCTGCATTGGCAACTCTTTCCCAATTTGGGGAAGTTTTCCTCTATGATTTTGTTGAAAACACCTACTATGCCTTTGGAGTGAAATTCTTCTCCTTCTACTATCCCTTGAATTCTTATGTTTGATCTTTTCATAGTGTCCCGAATATCCTGTAATTCCCATTCATACCTTCCTATTATTTTGTCTTTCTCTCTGTTGGACTGTATTAGATCAGCTACTTGGTCTTCTAGCTTCGATATCCTGTTCTCTCCTTCATCCATTCTACTAGAGATTTTCTACAGAGGTTTTAATTTCACTGACTGTGTTCTTTATTGCTAGCATTTCTGAGTGGGTTTTCTTTATTCTTTCTATTTCCGTATTTATGTCTAGTATTGACTTCCTTATTTCATTAAATTGGTTTTCTGTGTTTTCTTTGAATCCTTTGATTTCTTCTTTGAGGTCTTTGAACCCTTTCATTTCCTCTTTGAGTTCTTTGAACATAATTATAATCATTCTTTTGAAATCTTTCTCGGGGATGTCCTCTAAGTCAGCCTCACTGAAGGTCATTTCAGATATATTAATACTTTTGGTGGATTTATATTGTCTGGATGTTTTGTGTTTCTTGTATTGTAATGTAGAGATCTTTGCATCTTGAATTAATTTAATGCTTAGGTTTTCTAAATATCTGCAGTAATGTTAGATGTATCAATCAATCTGATATTATATGTCTTCAGTGTAGGAGTTTAAGGTGTTAAGTGTGGTTCTTAAGGCTCTCAAAGTAATCACAGAAGTCACCCTTGCCTGCTATGAGATTATCAAGTGGGGTGAATGGAACAGAATACAGTCAAGATCCAAAAATTTAACTCAACAATGTACCCCTTCAATGAAATACAGCACAGAGTATTTGTGCAAAAGCAGGTATTATGATAAAGTCACAGTTCCTAAGGATATGTGTTAGCCCACGCCCTTAATCCTGTCAGCTGGGAGGCTAAGATTTCTGATCTGTAGAGAGTTCCAAGGTCAGCTTGTGATCAAGAGAGACCCTTCCCCAATGAATAAAACCAAATTACCTTTTGGAGCGGGTTTGATCACAGCTATGCTGCCCGGCTGCTTGGTTCCTTTGCTGTGACGTGGATTCAGGAGGTCAGCTGCGTTTGTGGGATTCTGCTTTCCCTGCGCCCGATGCTGCTGGCGAGCTCTTTCCCAAGTCTCTTGCTCGCCGTACTTGCATCCGTGGTGGGGAGGAGGCTGTGAGTGGCGGCTGAAGTCCGTCTGTTCCTCTCTGCGATCCTCTTCCTCACTAGCCTCTTTGTTGGTCTCTACTGTCCTCCTTCCACGCTTCTTGAGATTGTGAGGAGGCGGTGTGAGTGGAAAATTCTCCTCGCCCGCCTTTAAAAGTTCTGCGGATCAGCTGTCTCAGGCGGCGCCTAGCCGCGCCGCCGCCCGCGGCGGCGGCTGTGGAGCCGCTTCTGTGGGCTCCAGGCGCTCTGGAACTCTCCTACTTCTCTGCTGGGCTTGCAAGTTTACTATGTATCTCACTTTTTAGTAGAAAAGTGTATTTTGCTGGGATTTGTTTTGCTTTTGTTATCTTCCCTCTTTTGGGATTTTCTCTTACTTGTATTTTTTTTTGCAGACATACACATGATCCTTACACACAAATAAACTATAGGTCAGAGAAATTGATCTTCCTCTGGAATGATTTTTGACTGGTGTAAAACATATGTACTTCTGAAGTCAGCTTATAACTATAGGATATAGTTTGAAGATCAAGACCAAACAGCACAGCTCAAAGTCACCATAGATTCTGAACTAGGGAGGCCTGGTGGAGTTATCAGGTATTGAAGTCTGTACTGTCCTATGGTCCTCACAAAGTATGGACCTAAGTCTGTGAACTACTAAAGTCTGAAGCTTTTCAAGGACCATTCTCTGGGTTTCCTTTCCTAAGCTTCTTGGGAAAGAATGATCTCAGTGCTTAAAGAAAAGTTGTCAGAAAAAAATACAATTAAACTTGAATTTCCACACAATGAAAATATTTTTGTGTAGGTATACCCTCCATGCTATTTAATTGTGTGTCTTATGTTGTATTGTTAACATTACATTGTTATCATGAGCTCAATCTGCTTGCTCAAGTGGGGGTGTTAAGCTCTGAGGCTTAGTCTTATAAACATGAACTGGCCTTGGGCCTGAGGGGCTAAAAAGGCTCCTGGGGCAGGGATGAGCTGGGACCTATTCTACAAACAAAAATTTTGAGTACTTGTTTTCATAGGCCTTATGAATAGAGAAGAATGCCTGGAATATTTCTGAAAATACAGTTTTTCAGTTATATTGCCATCATAAGGGCATGAACTTGATAGTTGTAACCTAACCTAGTGAGAGAGCAGTGTGAGCATCTCATGACTCATTGGCAGCACTAGTTGAGCAGATGTAAGATGGTAAGACCATGTTCCTCTACCTTTCATTTCCATGACTGCTTTATAACATTTTCTATGCACCAGTTTAGTGCTTGTGTTTTTCCTTCATATAAAAACCTTCTAACTATTCACATTAACAATCTGAATGAGCTCATCAAAATGATTATAGGTATTAAACTGCTGTTTGTCTCTTCTTTCACTTTACCTTCTGTATTTACTTTTTTTTCAGTGCTGGGGATCAAACCCAAACCCAAGTCTTTGCACATACTAGACAAAATCTCTGCCATTGAGCTACATTTCTAGCCTTGTTTGTCATATTTGATTAATTTTTTTATTTTCCTTCTCCTTACCAATTTTTAAAAAATATTTATTCATATATTTTAGAGAGAGAGAGAGAGAGATGGACAGAGTGATGAAGAGAAAGGGAGAATGGCATGACAGGGCCTCTCGCCACTGCAAAAGAACTGATGCATGTACCACTTTGTGCATCTAGGTTACATGGGTACTGTAAACTGAAACTGTGGAACTGAACCTGGGCCACCAGGTCTTGCAGATAAGTGCCTTTAACCACTGAGCAATCTCTCCAGGCCCTAATTTTCAAGTTACAGGTATTATAGTGTTTATTCATATGATTCTATAAAAGTTATTTGTTCTTTGTCAGAGTTTCTGTTGCTTCCATACAATGAAAGGAAGTTCTTTCCCATCTCCTATGGATTTCATAAATATTTTATTTCCTACCTGCCTTTCTATGTTTTAAAGTATCAATCACAGGGGCTAGAGAGATGGCTCATCAGTTCAAGGTGCATGTTAGTAAAGCCCACCAGCCCAAGTTTGATTCCCTAGCACCCACATAAACTCAGATACACAAAGTGGTTCCTGCATCTGGAATTTGTTTGTAGTGGCAAGAGGCCCTAGCATACTCATACACTTTCATTTATCAAATAAATAAGTTATTTTAAAGGCTTACCAGTTAAAATATCAATTAGCTTTTTAATCCAATGGTTCTCAGTGGTGGTTTGAGAAACTTGGGTTTGTAAGTTTATTTAGTGTCCTTTCCCAATACCAATGACAGACCTAATAAACTAAAACTGATTTCAAAGGCCCATAGAAATGTTTTAGTCACCCACATTTAATTCTTCTGCACATGCAATTTGAAATCAAGCACTTCTTCAGCCACATGACAACACAACTCTGTTTCAGTTAAGAGATTGACTTGAAATAATGTAAGTCAGGGAGCCTTCCTTAGACTGAGAGGAAAGAATGGAAGTGAAGCGAAATGTGGTGAGCATGACTTGGAGAGGAAACAACCAGGACGCTCTAGATCTTACTAAGAGAAACTACTCAACAGAAAAAGAAGGGAGCAACAAAGTACAGCAATGTCAGCTGTCCTATGCCCTCCATCCCCACTCCCACCCCATCTGTGAACTCTGAGAGCACATCGCTCTGCCCAGCATGAAGGAGAAACATAATGTATTTCTATTTTCCTGCTACTCTATTTGCAGTTTCCTTAAGGGACTCTGGTTGTCCTGATTGGAGTGTCACTCACTCTTAAGCAGAACAGGACAGTGGAATGTGGATTATTGTCCCATCCGATCAGCACACATAAGAAAGATTATTCTCAAACAGAAAGCTAAATTTTTCCACCATAAGAAGTGAAAACAGAGTCCCAGTGGATTAAAAACAATCTTTCTTTTATATAGAGTAATTTATTTAAACATAGCCTACATGCTAGGCTCAGTTATATCCACATTGAGATTTACATTTTAATCTGTCAACTGGGAACTCTGTTTGCAATGAACTTGCTCCTGTTTAAGACAGACTTTTTCTATCATATTTTAGAAACCATAAAAAGATAAAGTAGGCTTCTCTTAAGCTGTCTACATGATTTCATTCTCTGAAAATGTGTCTCATTTAATGATCCTACTCTTTGTAGTACAAACATCTTTTTTATTTTCCTGTAGGATTAAAAGTATGTTTGCTTAGCAGTTGATCCTGCTCTGTTTTTCGTTTAGACTGGATCCAGGCAGAAATGAATAATACAGTAAAATGTATTTTGTCTTCTTTGAACTTCTTAATAAAGGTGACCTCCCCCCTTTATTGTTGATATAAAGCTGTGGGCAACCAACCAGGAAGGTCCTAACAATATGCAGTCCTAACTTCTCAATATTCATCAGTAGTCAAAGGAATCTCTCTGTGTCTACTCACTTTAGGGACCTATTAATTACATTTACCTCCTGTTTTCTCTTCTATTTGTTATAAACTACACACACACACACACACACACACACACACACACACACAATTGTGTGTTAGGGGATAGTTGTTTTCCTTTTATATATCTTTAGGGCAGAGTCTTGCAACCTATTTCCAGACTTGATGACTTCCTGAGTCTCCTGAGCTTCTGTAGTAGTTTGAATATATATCCCCCAATATATTCAGTGTTTTATTAGTTATAGTTTGTATCTTCAATCACCTTGCTAGAGGCAATGTCACTGGGGGCTGGTCTTAAGGTGTGGGTTTGAGATTCCATTGTAAAGATATGCAAATGTGCCTAGCAGGAGTTCCTGAAGTGTGCTGTGTGACCTTTTGGCAGTAGTTTTGTTCTGTGTGCTGTGGTGGCTGGTTGGCTTTTTCTCTCTCTGCTTGGTCTTGTGAGAGAAGGTCGCTTCTTCTGCCATTATGGAACTTCCCCTGGATCTGTAAGCTTCAATAAATAATATCCCTTCCTCCATAACTGTGCCTGGTCTGGAAGTTCATCTCAGCGAACCTGAAGCTGTCTGCTACAGCTTCCTTCCTCCCTCCAGAGGGAAGGTTTCAATTCAGAAGAAATAGCTATTCAATACTCCACCCCTTCTTCCAGCTCTTACATTTTTTCTGCCCCCCTTTGCACAACGTTCTCTGAGCCTTGGAGAAGATAAGAGACATGCCCATCTATTGCTAAACATTGGGCCATTGTGCCATAGCAGAAGTCACTTGGTTAGCTCCTGGGACCCAGTTGAGTCTTCCCATCAGCAAACACCACAGCCGCGAAGAAGCTCTCCTCTAACCAAGGTGGAGAACAGTAGCAATCACAGTGATACTTTCGGTGCCAGCACAAATGTTTAGCAGGCTGTTTGAAAAGACTATCACATCTATCCAGTGAAACAAAAGCAGTGGCTTCCCCACTGGGGCTAATGACTTCCCCAGCCATAGACTATTGACAAGGTTTATAGTACCAGATGTTAACTTCCTTCTGTGTCGTGGCCCTTGAATCAAAAAGGTATTAGTTGTACCTGACAGTTGTGCCACTATTGCACAGGATGGCATATCTGGGCTAAGGCATTGGTATTGCAGCACATGAGGTTCATGGGACTTTTGATGATTTTTCTTCCCCTGCAGCCTACATAGTACCTTCCAGCACTAGGAAAACAAGACAGCAGGCAGGATGCAGTCTAAGCATTATTTTCCCATACCCTATAACCAAATCATGCCATGTCTTCAGCAATAAGGTCTTTGCATTTAGTTCTGAAATATAAGGCATTAGCAATACCCTTTTTCATTTGTGGGTGGTGGTGAAGGATTAATAGTTTTCCCTGAAAACTAGAGGGAACTAAAGAGTTAATAACTATCCCTAAAACCACCAGAAAATAAAGAAACCTCAGAAACATGTGGCCTTGACAGGCTCATCTACTTCCCATTGTTAAACTTCACTTAGCTCAGAAAACCTTGAGGGAACAGAAATCATCTGGTGGGATATCCTCCCTAGGCAATTTTGCTAAAAATGCTTATTTTGAGTAAAGACACACATAACTATAGTTCCTTATCTACTTCCTTGGACTTATAGCTGGTCCAGTCTGTTTTTCTGAGGATCCTCCTTATAAGCTTGTACCCCAGCCTGGCTCAGTGCTTCAGCCTTCATCCCATGGGAAGTTTGCTGGCCCTCACTGTTTCTCTCAATAAACAGTCTATCTGTAGAGATCACGTCCGGTGTTCTCTTTCACTTTTCTCTTGCACTTTCCTTACATTTTGGTGTTGGGTCTCAGATCAGAGCCCTCCAGGACTTTCAGGGCTTTTTTTCCAGGCTTTTCTCTTTTTCTCTCCTATCTACCTCCCTGTCAATGTTTCACTTTCTCAGGGGCACAAAAACTCACTGTGCTCACTACCCTGAACTAAACAGCCACCTGTGCCCTGAAACCTCTAGTCTTTCCAGCTTGATACCTGAGGGCTTCTTCCTTTTCTGCTTTTCATCCTCTCCCACAGACTTCTGAACTCCAGTGTAGAGGCCTCTCACCATGTGATCCACTGCATCCACACCCTCATCAAATTACAAATTCAGACAAGGTATTCATTCTCAGTCTGTGGTGGAGGCACCCTGCCCCAAACCTTAGAAACTCTGGGAGTTTCTCACTTTTCAGTCCATGGGTGATCAGAGACTCCAGGAGCCTCCAATGTGTCATTCCACCAAAGACCCCAAGCATTATGATTGTGGGAATGCTCCCTCAATCCTTGGGGTTTGTTTTCCCTTACTAAGCCTGGGAAATGTCACTGGTGGCAGGACTGGCCGTTCTAGTCCTTGTCCTTCAAAATGGGCTCTAAATTATCTATTCCAGAAGACACTCCCTTGGCATGTCAAGACTAATTTAAAGGAAATTGAACTTCCTGAGCTCCTGCTTGCCAAATTACTCCTGTTCTCTGTTAAAATTTTGCCTCAATATTACTTACATAATGACCACTGCTGGTGCTTTTGGTTTTAATGTTCTTACTAATCTTGATAACTTTCTCAGAAAACATGGCAAGTGGTTCAAGGTTCCTTACCTTCAGGGCTTCTTTGCCCTCTATTCCTTCCCTTCCCTTTGTCCTTCTTGTTCTGCCTACCAAATTCTCCTTTGTCATCAAAAACCCCCAAAATACTGCCCTTTCTAAAACTCTTTCTCACACACACAGTCTTGCCATCTGGCTATGTCTTTCCAGGGTCTTTCCCTCTCACACCAAATTCAAGCCATCTCACTAAATCAAATACAAACCCTGCCTTCTTAAAGAAGCTCCTGTCTTTACTGGGCCTCTTTAACTTCTTCTTCATATGGATATCTAATTTTTCTCTCCTTGCTAAAAGTCAAATTCATTATACAACTTCTAAGGTTTTTTCCTTTCTTTTCCCTTTCCCCCTTCTTTTCATTACAAGCCACCAAAGGAAAAAAAATGTCAACTTTAAATTCAAACCACTGGCTGTGGTCCTGTTAAAATTAATTCCTCACCAATTTAAAACATAAAATCTTAAAAGGATGTCTCTCTATGTTTCATGTTGTCATGTCTAATGTTGGCTAACCATGTCATGTCATGTTTTTATGTTTCATGTAGTCTGTCCTAATGTATGAGTAAATTTATGGTTATTAATTGTTCCACTTCCTATGGTCTTTAAATGTTCTGATACTTATATATTTTAAGATAATATTAAATTATTAAAACCAGGTTTACAATATGTTTAAAATAATTAACCTCTATGTTTTTGACAACATGCTTGTTCATGCTTACTACAACAATAGACATATTTGCATACCAAATTTGAATCCTGCATCTACAGAAAGAGATGTATTTTTGGATCAGAAAGACTTTACAAGGTAAAAGATTATTGTAAGGTATGTGAGGTACATTATTAAAAGGATATGAAAATGATATGGAAAGGTTGTGGGACTTAAACTAAAGAGATTTGAGTTGCCTGAAGTAAAATGGGTTAATTACAAGTTTTCATTCTCCATTTTTTTCTCACCTTAATTATTCATGTATTTCAGACTTTACTCTTTGTAATAAGTTTATAAATTTATTTATATTGTCATAGCTCAAATCAAAGTTAAATTGCTCTATACCTATATTTTCTACTGTTAAACTCTGACTACTGAAAAAAAAAACTAAATGTTTAAGAAAATCAAGATTCCTTTTAATGAGTTTTTGTTTATTTAAATCTTATCTAAATGTAACATAAAAGTCAAAAATATGAAATTAATATAACTGACCTTCTAAATATTCAAAAAGAGGGGAGCCTAGGGGGCCTGCTGACCCAGGGAAATGGGAAGACAATCAGAATCCAGACAGTCTATTTATAATTAACCATAGGAACAAAAAACATAAAAGCAGAAGTTAAAATAAAAAGAACTTAAATGGTCATACTAAAAGTCTTATGGTAAGAACAATATAAGTTTTTGTTGGTAGTTATGAGATGAACTGACTAAGGAAGACAACTGGAGAGAAAACTAAGTGTTGATAAATGTTTGATGAAAAAGATTGTTACAGAGTGGTTACATAGATCATAAGGTAAAAGTATGTAATGACGTTATGAATAAAGTATGTAGATGAAGGTATGAGTAAGTTTGAACAGAAGGTTAAAGACAAAGTTAAGTCTTAAAATACTTGATCAGATTAAAGACCCCTTGAGATATACAAAATGACTATTAACCTAGGACTTATATCAGACTAACAAAGGATGGTCCTGGCTGGTAGCAGGAAGCTTTGGCATTCAGGTGGTAAACTTAAAAACTTTAACTCATTGATATTAATCTGGTCATGATAATGGTTGTAAAATACTGACTTTAAAGTTCTCAACCAAGTTTGTTATGGTCATCTATTTGCCAACCTATTACTATTTGATAAGATTATTATATCTTGAAAGAACAAACACTGTAACCTTAAGATGTTTCCTGTCCTGTTCTTGCTGTTTTACTGGGTGATTATCACTGATATTATTGTCTAAGTCTTATAAAAGGTGATTTAGTCATTATGACTTTGTTCTTAGGGAACAAAGCATACACTATACAAACAATAGTTTGTTTAGGCTTTATATATTTTACCAGTCATAAATATTGCTTTATGTTAAACAAAAATGGTTCAATGATTAAAGTTAGTTGATGAAAAAAATCACTTAACATCTATCATAATGTCTCTAATGTATGTTAAAATAAGACTAATTTAGCTCAACAATAACCAGGTTTGGCTTTATTCTTAAACTATGTATGCTCGGTCTCAGTCAAGGTTTTACTTAAGTAATTGTCTCATTTCTTGTATCTTAAGTTCATTGCTTATAGATATATTGACACTTAAGACATATTCCTTGCTCTAAAAAATGATCTTAACTGCTGCTATTCTGCTTCTAGTTTGTGGGGTGATTGGTACCCACACAGGTATCTAAACTAATCAAAGATGTTACCAAATATAAGTGCCAAAACTTTATGCTATCTTACTTGACATGTTCTGCCTGTACTTATAACTATTAGATATTTTAAAAATATCTAAAAAGCTGATTCTTTGTATTTCTCTTGCCTTGTTTACATAGTTCAAGCTTAATTCTCTATAATAAGGTGATAAATTTATTTATAATGTCATACCTCATATTACAATAAAAGTTGGGCTTTTCACCCAAAGTTATGTCTTGTACTGTAACAAACTTTTATGCTAATTATGTCCCAGACTACATAGTCTTTTGCACTGACACTATAGTTTTTGTACTATTTCAATGCCATAGTTTGTATTACAGCTTCTGGCCAGTACTAAAATCATCTTGTGTTTCTTCTTAACTCCATAACAGAGCTACAGATATCTCTCTACAAATTAATCATTTTTTCAGGCTTTGGAAGAGATTTCCCTTGGACTCATGATGATGTAAAAATAAACTGATTCTCCCCTCCATCTCTGGTGGTGGGTCTGTAAGCCTTACAAGTTAACAAGATCAAGATATTTTAACTAGTTTTGTCCATTTGTTTAAACTTTATCTAAATGTGACATAAAAATAAAAAATAAGCCTTTATTTTGTTGCATAGGACACTTGTTTACAACAGTAGGTTTCTTTCTTTCTTTTTTTTTCCCCCCAAGGTAGGGTCTTGCTATAGTTCCGGATGGAATTCACTCTGTAGTCTCAGGGTGGCCTTGAACTCATAGTGATCCTCATACCTCTGCCTCCCAAGTGCTGGGGTTAAAGATGTGCACCACCATGCCCAGCATCAGTAGTTTTCTTAAGTGTTATACTCTTATATGTTTTCCTATTGGGTAACATTTTTATTTATTTGCCATAAACTTATTCTAATAAATAAAACTGGGCCTAATTATATAAAATATATTTATTTCATTATATTATATAATCAATATAATTAAATAAAACATAATTTCATTATTTTAATAACATAACTGATAATAACAAATTATCAAGACTAATCAAATTTTAGCCTTTTATCCTAACCTACTTTCACTAGTTCTCCTAAGATAAGACTTTTTGATCTTTGTACCAAGTAAGTAAAGACCATGAACCTTCTATATTAAAGACTTACACACACACAAATCCTTTAAATCTAAACTTCACAATTAGTTCTTAATCTCTATCACATTTAAATTTAAAATAATTTAAGATAGTTCAAATATTGCTTCAATACTAATCTGTTACACTTCCCAAGTGACCTAAACCAAATCTTTATATTTCCACAAATTCCAATTAACTTCCCATCCAAGTTAACAACTCCTTCTTCCTTACCTATCTCCTATATAATTATTATTTTTCTACTTTAAATATAATGTTCATGTCCCCTGTAAATATATCACATGCAAGAAAACTTAACATGGATAATAACCAGATCATAATGGCTAATAGAATTGACATGATCCAGGTGTTTCTTTCCTAATGCCTCTGATAACTTTTCACTCTCCTGAAGAGCTGCCTCCTTGCCTGTTCATAAGATCGATGAGGAATAATAGCCTACAATGTACACAATCTACAAAATGAAGTTTGGCAAATAGGAAAGTAAACGCTGAAACTCCCCAAAGCTACACCTGTGTGACTAAGACTTCAATGATGGACTACAATGATTGTGGAGAGGTAAATGTTACCATTCAAGACCCAATAATATTTTTTGCTATAATAGCCTTTTTAATGGCCAATAATACTATTTCTTTACATGTGACCTGACATCTCTCTGTGACCAACTAAGTTATCTATTGCTGTAAGTTAAGAAATCTCACAGCTCTACTCCCTTCAAGTTAAACCTATCCTATCTGTGACATGTACTTTATTCCCCTGATTATGATAATGTTCAACCTCTCTTTTGGTCCTTGCATACTCAGATGCCCGACTGAATTCCTCCAAGTCAGAATACATGTCTTCACTTCACAACAAGTCACTGAATTCCTCATGGCCACTGAATATCAGCCCCTGAGCATCCAACCTCCACAGGGCTGTGTGGGACACCCTGAGAGATCTACTGCCCCCCTCAGCTTGAGTAGTTGTAGACAAGCGGTCATTCCCCTATTCTGGCCCATGCAGTCCTCCCTTAGATGCCCCACACATCCCCAATTCTCCCCAATCTTTTTTTTATCTTTCCAGAGTCTGGACTGAAAGGCTAATAGCCTTCCCTGAAAACCAGAGGTAACTAAAGAGTTAATTACTATCCCTAAGATCAGCAGGTGGTAAAGAAACCTCAGAAACATGTGACCTTGACAGGCTATTCCCAATTGATAAACTTCCCTTAGCTCAGAAAACCTTGAGGGAACAGAAACTGTTGGGTGGGATATCCTCCCTAGACATTTTTTGCTAAAAATGCTTATTCTGGGTAAAGATACAAGTCACTATAATTCCTTATCTCTTCCTTGGACCTACAGTTGGACAGGATATTTTTCTTAGGATCCTCCTTATAAGCTTGCATCCCAGCCTGGCTCAGTGCTTCAACCTTCATCCTGTGGGAAGTTTGCTGCCCCTTGCTGTTTCTTTCAATAAACAGTCTGTCTGTAGAGATCAAGTCCAGTATTCTCTTTCACTTTTCTCTTACACTTTCCTTACAAGGGGCTCAGGGGCCTCCCTGGCCAACAACTCTTATTAGCCTAGTTAGAACTAGTTAGAACTATGATCTTGATTCAACAACCTCATGCCCTTTCCATCCAGGCAGGCTGTCTTCTTTTAAACTATCTACTGGTTTAACTGTCTTCTTGATACGTTTCTAAACATATAAGACATCCAGAGATCAGCATTCTAACATTTATAAAACCCAATATATTTCTATTCTACAACCTTTTTACAGAGGGTAGGCAGGATTTCTGAAGGCCCACAGCCCTCTATTACAAGCAGGCACCAGTTGCTATTAGAGTCAGCAGCTAAGGGAATATTAAAGTAGAACATTACAGGATAAAGAAATTTCATTGTTGGTATCATCTGTTTCCTCAAAAGGGATAATAGTGGGGATACTAACCCCTCCTCTAGACTTTCCTTAATCTACAGATACTTCCTATGGGCCATGCTACTTCTTTATCATGTGGTACTTGCATGGGTGCTGCCTTGCATTTCCCACTCATTATGGGTTCAGTGGGGCCCACTCAAGCTGTTTGGCCCAACCCAGAGCCAAGGGAGAGTGAGGCTACTCTCCAGCCTGCTGTGGTGCCTGTCCTTTGGTTGGTTTTCCCCATCACCAGGGTTTGGCAGGGTCAAGGAGCTGACACTGAGACTAAAGCCATGGTCATTGTCTTTCCCTCAGCCATACCTGGTCACTGCATTAGCCTGGGACTAGGTGAGCAATTTCCATGCCCAGCCTAACTTTTTGCAGGACAGAAATGTACATGGCTCACTCTGGGAGCATAATTACCCACCCTGGGACAAGCCTAGTTCTTTTCACCTGAAGCACCTTATCATTCATAGTCTCTGAGAACTGTTCTTCAGACCTTAAAGCCCTCTAAAAGCTCACTAGTGCTACATTTGGTTTTCTGTCCATTTTATCTTTAGGAACTCCAGCTCTTGCCACATTTGCCTCCAAGTAACCCAAACAGACCCTTTTTCTGGCCTTTCTCTCAACACCTATAGATTACTTTATGACTTTATGAACTCCATCTTCACCTTGACTTCATTCTCTGGTTTAGGTAAGTTATCTGCCAAATCAGAGAGTGACACAGAAATTAGCTGCATGTCCTTTTCCATCTTTCATATAAACAGGTTCTTTCTGGGCAGCCATCTCCACCTCAGCTGAATACCTTATGACCCATAACAGTGGCCAGGCTGCCTCTGTGGTGGTTTACCAACACTATAGTCCCTTATGTGACATGCTCAGGGACTTCAACACGTTCTTGACTCCTGCAGCTTCCCCATATTCCCATGGTAGCCCATATTCCCATGGTAGCCCATTCTCATTAAGATAACATGTTACTCCACACCATACATAGGACAATGGCCACCCTGAGTTTTCCCCCACAGACACAGCCTTAGTACCATGTCTGACTACTTGTAGTAGACCCATCCAATCACTACCACCACATGAAGGTACATCCCTCCATCACCCCACACATATAGGTCAGGATGGCCCTGTCAGGATTTCTCCCTTGGCTACCCCACCTTCAGTCTCAGTTGCTTGCCTTGCTACTCAGAGCCAAAACCATGCAATGCTCCTTCCAAACTCATCTTTGGTTCTTCCCACATGGGGTGCTAAATATTGTGAGAAACTATTCCCCTGAAGTGATGTCAACATATGTTTATTCACCCCAGCTAGGGCTCAGATGACAGACTAAAGCATGATTGCATCAAAACCTGTTTTGGCGAACCAATGAATTTATTGGGTTACCTTCAGAGCAGGGTAAGGGGTTGCTTACAGAAAGGTGGGTGACTCAAGGGCAGCTGTATCACAGAAAAGCCCAGCCCAGAACAGGTGACAACTCACAGAGGCTATATCGCTAAAGCTCACTGTACAACCTACAGGCAGGTGGACTTGGAAAATCTTGAGGGGCCTGGACTTGTCGACTTCCTGAGTCTCCTGACCTTCCTTCCTCCCCACCAGGACAGAAGGTTTCAATCCGGATGAAATTGCTATAAAACTGCTTTATCCTCATTGGCCATCTTTGATCTGGACTATTGCTCTGGGCCAGTCTTTTGGTCACCTCTCATTATCTCACAATTGTTTCTCAGCCTCTCCCTGTAAGAGTTTCTACAAGAGCCTTTTTGGGTTTACTCAGCCTATTGGTGAGCCCTTTCTGAGTCTGCACTCTCCTCCTGGACCCACCAACCAATCAAAGTCCTTTGTATATATTTGAACTTAGCAATGAGACTTGTACCAATTGGATGACTAATTTATTAAAAAAAAAAAAAAAAAAGGGTCCCAATCTAAGTTGTCATGTGGATTTTTCTAGATTTTCTCTCGGGGAACCTGTCTTAGCTTGGGGAATTTGCTGCTTTATTTCTACTCTATTTTCTCTACACTCTTGTAAAATAAATCTTCATAATTTACCTTTCTTCACATTTACATTTTCATTTTTTTGCTATTCATAGACAAGAACTTAAGAGCCACTGGTTTGGGGACTGTACGCACATACTGGGCCCAGAGACATCACTGGCTTTCAATATCTTCGCTCCTCCCTACATACATAGTTCAAGGCAGGATCCATATCCTTAAAGAAAAAAAATTTTCTTCATCTCCAGAAAAATAAAAAATGCTACCTTATCTCTTAGTCCCAGGCACAATTCACTTCTTCAGTAGGATAAGAATGCACCCCTCTTGGGCCAAGGTTGTAGCATACCTGAAGCCCTGGATTACAACCCTCAGAACTACAAAGCAAAAGATCATACCCATCCTACCATGTTGGCATCCAAACAAAGCAGCCAGAGTGACAGCTAGAAGTTCAGTTATCCACAAATGTTAAGCTACTCTCAAAAGTAGTATGGGAGCCACTGACCACTTTCATTCCTGTTGATTTAAACTCACTGGCTGTATTCCATGTTCACACCTCAGCCTAAGGAAAGAGCTTGCTTATTGTTTGCTGGAGGAAATCTGATTGTGTGATAATACAATACCAATGTAAGCCAAATATTCTGCAAATACTGATTTTCTGAGCCAGTCCAACTAAAGCTATATAAAAAGTAAAAATAAAAGAAAAAAAAAGAAGCTCTTGTCATGAAAGGACCAGTCCTAGTAAAGTCTTTCCCAGTTTGTTACTAAGAGGTCACTTTACATAGTGCTTTGAATTCTTTGGCAGGATTTACTGACTTGTATATGAAAACTATCATCTCATAAAGTCACAAATATGAGATTAAAGATCACATGTGTGTGTAAACATCTCCACAAAGAACTGAGACCAGGAACATTTCCCAGGAGGAAAGGACAGACTCTGATGGCTGAATAACAAGAGGAGCACTATCAGGAAGATTCTGGTGAGTAACAAGATGAAGTCTCATTCTGGCTAATGGCACCACTGGCACCAAGACCCAGTGAGGGAAAATGGCACCCTGCTTCCTGCAAAGGCAGCTTCCATGGTCTCTGCTGGAACGACACTTATCTTTAGGCCAGAAAAGACTGAAATGATTCAGAAGGTCAAAGGCATCCAAGGAAAGTCTTTGACTTGCTGCTGCCACTGAGTCAGACATGGCCTCAGTCCTGGAAAGGCCATGTGAATAGCCAGGGCTTTGTCCTGGAGTGAAGACACAGGGGGTCTCTAAGCAGCAGCTCCATTCCAGTTTTCACTAGTAGGAGGGGCATAGCTGCAACTCCAGGCAAGCCACCTTTCTCTACTCCAACTAGGAAACATAGCACAATGGACTCAGAATTTGAGTATAGTTTAATAGTTTTCATGTATGGATGACTCAGCAGGGAGATTAGCGAAAGTGCCCTTCTAACTGGGATGGAGGGCAAAAGAAAGAAGAAACATGAGATCCTGTTACCAAGGAGCAGTTCATGGCAGCCAGATAATCCTACCTCCATTTGCCTTCCAGTCTATTGTCTCCACATGTTTTGTTGACATTTAATGAGCTCCAGTATAATTCCTTTGATGGTAGTAATTAATTAGTGTTAAGAGATTACTTCAAATTGTGGCCAAGACCTGCCCTCTAATGGTCTGAAACCACAATGCCCCCTATTATTAAGTTGTTCATGAATTTTATTATAGTTTTCAAGGGTTGGGCGACCCCTGCTGTCCCATTAGTTATGTCTCAAGATGCAAGGTAAACAGGCATTTTTAAAATTCATCTACCCATCTCTTTTCACAACACAATCCTTCCAAAACTGTATAGGGCTCTTGTGTCAATACCCAACCTCCAGATAAAGAGTGCAGAATCAAACAATATCAGAAAAACTTGTTCCAGCCCCAGTGAAATAGATACAAATGATGCATCAGCAACAACCACAGAGGAGAGGGATACTACTGGAACGATAATCTTTTAGGTTTGGTAGCTACTGAAAGAGACAGTCCAATATGACTGCAAGAGCTTCTTAGGTCAGCCCCATCTTTCAAAGAAAAGGTAGTAAACAAAATACCAAGAAATCAAAATAATGTTAAGTGAAAACATGCATAGAAAGCTGGACTCAATTCTTAAGTCACCACATTGATGAGGAGAAAAAAAGTGGTCTAGATAAAGGAGGAAAGTGCTCAAGGAGAGTCTATATGTACTGCTGCAGAGAGCCTGTCAGCAAAACTGCTCTTGGTAAACAAACAAAGTGAAATGAAAAATGTATAAAAATCATACAAATCTGTCACTCCATAAATGAATAATCCATCAAGTAAGAAGGAAACAAGAGCACATCCCTTATGAAGCAAATAAAACCCAAAAGTGAAATTCAGACTCTTTATGACTGCTTCATGATAGATAAGAATGCATTAAGAATATGATTTCAATAAAATAAGATGTCTAAGAGAAACTATAAGACAATTGACTAAGATGAAAGAAGACACTGAGATCTGAGAAAATGCATTAAGAAACAAAACAAAGTTGTTGCAAATGTAATACATTACAAATCGCGCAGGCGAAAAAGGTAAGGCTGAAAATGCCATGGCAAGGCGGCTGGATATGATCACAGAAAATGCAGAATGAAAAGTCAGACTAATTAAAATAAAGACAAAATATACAGAGAGAAAACATTACTCAACATTAGACAAGGGGCATTCTTAAAGTAGAATATAAGGAAACTAAATATATACCCTAAGCAAACTATGCTGAATGGAAGAATAGAATTCAGAGATTGTAAAAGGCATGTCTAACATCAAACAAAACCATGACAGAATGATCTCAACTAAGAAATTTTCTGGTTAAACTGTTAGTTCTAAGAATAACTTTAAAACTTCTTTGAACAGTCAAACAGAAAAAGACCAGTCCACTACTACAGGAAAAAGTCAGGTAGCTTCGAGGACTTACCATGGTAACTTTAATACCCAAAGACGACACAGCAGTGATGGGAAACTAAGAGAAACAATGTGATCCCAAAACACTAGACCAAGAGAAAGGGTCATCAAGAGGACAGGTAAAAGGCAAGTGATCCCTGAGGTGAAAGAGTTTGAGAAATACAATCCCAATGAATTGTTTTAAAAACAAAACCAAATTGTGCAGAGCTATTTGAGAAATACTCCAAGTGGAAGAAAAATGAGCCATAAAGCACTCAGAGTGATAAAAGCTGTGGTAAGAGGGACTCACATGACTATTATGTGCCTCTACTTTCACAGCTCTGGATAAGCCTGTGTACACATGAAGGTTGTGTTAAAGAACGGATCACCAAGATTACTCAGAAATAGATCAAAGTGAAAATAAGAGTAGACTATAGAGAAGAGGGAAGTGGAAGGGAGCTCATATCAGCAAAACACCAATCAAACCTTGCCATCCACTTGTTTAATAAATCAAGATGGACTATTTGGACACAACCACATTTGTCCATTTACATATTATCTCTGAGAATTTCCATGTTGTAATGGCAGAGCCAACAGTTGTAACAAAGATATCTTAATGCAAAAAACTTTAAACATTTATTTGCAGGAAATGTGTGCTGATCTGTATATTTGAACACTGAGACATCAAAACTGGAAACATGAATTAAAACCCTCTTTAAACTGCTTTAGTGATTTTTTAAAATATAGAGGGATTTACATGGAGGACATCCTTATCCATGGTATGATGCATATGTATGAACAGGAAAGCAACAACCATTAAAGATGAAGCTGTGTAATTTTAATTTATTAAAATACCATATTTATTTATTTATTTGACAGAGAGACCAATAGATACTGAGAGAGAGAGAGAGAGAGAGAGAGAGAGAGAATGGGCGCACCAGGGCCTCTAACCACTGCAAACAAACTCCAGACACATGCACTACCTGTGCGTCTGGCTTATATGGGTAGTGTGGAATTGAACCTGGGCCCTTTGGCTTTGCAGGCAAGTGTCTTAATTGCTAAGCCATCTTTCCAGCCCAGCCTTGTAATATTAAATGGTGAGACGTGAGTAATTACTCTTCTTTACTTTTTTATTTTGCTATTGTTGCAGGGTATACTTCTTTCTCTTTTGTCTTGGGTATTTCTTGAAATTGGGAAGGGGGCATACCAGGAACATGTATAATCACTCAGAAAACAGTAAAGTGATTAATTATTCTTAAAAATAAAAGGGCCAATCTATTTTATCTTTAGCCTAGCATTTCCAAAAACAGTCATCCTATTGATTGGGAGTTTACTCTGTCCTTTTCTCTCATATGTAAATAAGGAATGCTCTAACTTGCATTTGGACATGTGACTGGAGAATTTCTGCATTTTCCATAGTCAAAAGTTGGAAGGAATTTTTATAGAGTCTTGGTAGAAATAGAAATTAATACAATCAATATGGAAATGAGTATGGAGGCTCCTCAGAACAACTAAAAATAGGACTATCATATGGTTCAGCTATACCACTCCTAGGTAAATACCAGAAGGAACCTTATTCAACATATTATGATAATGCTTGCACACCCAGGTTTGTTCACAATAGCCAAGACAGGGAATCAGCCTAGCTGCCCTTCAACAGATGACTAGACAAAGAAAACATGGTATACATACACAATGGAGTGCTGTTCAGACATAAAGAAGAATGAAATTATGTCATTTGCAAGAAAATGGATGGAATTGGAGATCATCATGTTAAGTGAAGTAGTAAGACTTAAATTATCATATACATGCAGAGTCTATACTTTAAGTAAGGATATGTGCACACACACACAGCAAGAGGGCTACTTGTGAAGAAAGAAAGGATCAGTGGTAGTGGAGAGTGAACAACAGTGGTAGTGGAGGGTGAATGTGATGAAATCACATACTTGTGTGAAAACATTATGATGAAACATGTATGTAATCTATATGATGAATAGACACGGGGGTGGGGAGAGAAAGAGAGGGAAGGACAATCATCAAATGGGGATTAAGAAGCACTTGGGACAGCAGAGGGCGCCCTCCCCTGTTTGGTTGAACCCAATGCTAAACCAGGCCTGCTCCAAGGAAGCACACACGTGACCTGCAGTCACAGAGCCCAGCAGAGCCTAGTTTCTCCTTTTCTCTGTCAATCCATTTCCACATTCTGCAGTACACATCACACCACTCCCCTGCCAGGAGCATCTCTGTGACTTCCCATCACACTCACAATACATGTGAAAGGCTGAGAAGGCCTTGCATGAGTTTCCTGTCTTTTCATTCAACAAAATTAGTAAAAGTCTCATGAAAGCTGCATTGGCGTCTAGTCTCTGTCAGCAACCTAGTCAGCTTGTCCCCCTTCTGAACCTTCGTTTCCTCTACTGAGCGCTTTGCATTAAGAAATTCTTGGGCTGCAGAGATTGCTCCGTGGTTAAAGGCACTTGTTTGCAAAGTCTGACAGTCTGGGCTTGATTTCCCTAGTACCCAGACGCACAAAGTGGCTTATGTGTCTGAAGTTCATTTGCAGTGGCAGGAGGCCTTGCGATGCTTATTTTCTTTCACTCTGTCTGCCTCTTTCTGTCTCTTTCTCAAATAAATGAATTTTTTTTTTAAAAAAAGAGAAACTCTTCTCAAAGTTTAGGCCAAGTTGCCTGTTGTCTCAACAGAGAAATCCTCTCAACAACTCTACCAAAAATCACCCACTTATTTACTCTCAAAGCACTGTGCATTACCTTGCTTGTCCTTTTTATAGTCTGTAATTGTTTTTATTTGCTTAATTTTTAATTTTTTAAGGTAGATTCTCGCTCTAGCTCAGGCTGCCCTGGAATTCACTATGTAGTCTCAGGCTGGTCTCGAACTCACAGCGATCTTCCTACCCCTGCCCCCCGAGTGCTGGGATTAAAGGTGTGTGCCACCATGGCTGGCTACTTGGCTTTTGTCTCTCTCCCTTTAGAACATTATTTCCTAGGAGACTAGGGATCTACCTATATTCTTTATCAATGCATTTTCAGTACATGTGACAGTGACTGGCACTTCTTAAGAACATAGTACATATGTGTTGAGTTGAATAATGAAGAGGCTTGCAAAACGTTGAGTGTTAGCTATCAAATCTACCATAAAAAGAGAAAGTAGAAGTCTTTGTTATGAGTTGAATTATACTGTATCCAAATTTATAAGTGGACGTTCTGACCCCAGATACCTGAGCACATGACTGTGTTTGGAGACAGGCCTAAAAAAGATATTTGCTAAAGAATAAGCATCCTCATTAGTCCCTAAATCAATCCTTAAAGAAGTGGGGCTGAGAGGCGGCTCAGTGGTTTAAAGTGCTTGCTGTACAAACCTGGTGACTAGAGTTTGGATCCCCAGAACCCACATGAAGCCAGATGGAACCCATGTAAAGCTGAACATTAGTAGTACATCATCTGTAATCCCAAATATGCCTAAAACAATGGGCGAGGTGGCTAGAATCAGGAGAATGCCAGAGTTCACGAACAGCTAGTCTGATGTTCACAGCAATAAAACAAGAGAGATTCTTTCTCAAACAAGGTAGGAAGCGAGGACAGCACCCTGAGGTTTGCTTCTGACTTTCACGTGAGCTGTGCATGCATGTGCTCATACACATACACATACACACATGCACACACACACACACACACACACACACACAAAATGCCCAAGTAAATAAAGGTCAGTATCTAGCCCTTAAGGGTTGACACAGGAATTATCAGTTGGGTGCTATTAATTTTCACTATAGTAGGCATTGTCTCAGATTCTATGGGAATTTATGAGTGAGTCTGAAAATATATTAAGACAAAAAATTTCTAGGAAAACTGGGTTGCTGCATTTGTAAAACCAACTTGCAAATATTCTTGGGAACTACCGATACTTTTAAGTTAAAAACCACCTACACCCATGATGTCTGGGA
This sequence comes from Orientallactaga sibirica, assembly GCA_036365145.1. Classification (NCBI taxonomy): domain Eukaryota; kingdom Metazoa; phylum Chordata; class Mammalia; order Rodentia; family Dipodidae; genus Orientallactaga; species Orientallactaga sibirica. The sequence continues at coordinate 56,822,228 of JAEOAD010000005.1, forward strand.
GGCCAGTAGCTCTTAGACGGGACAGAGGCCAGTAGCTCTTAAATGGGGTAGAGGCCAGTCGAGCTTCTTGTTAAGAATATTAGGAGGAAGACAGAGGTGAAATCCCTGGACTAGGAGTTGGAGGACCAAGCTCTAGTGATCTTAACTCACCTTTAAACACAAAGTCTCTTCTCCTTTTGCAAAATAAAAGAATTGGGCATGATGATCCCCAGGGGCCCACATTTTTCTAAAAATAACCTAAACCAGCAAAACTTTGTGATAGGGATGGCAGAAATAAAAGAATGACAAATTCATATGGACAGTGAATAACGAACTGAAGTCTCCCTGAGAAACCACTTAAGGCTGGTGTAGCAGACAGCTTCAGGTTCGCTGTGATGAACTTCCAGACCAGGCACAGTTATGGAAGAAGGGATATTTATTGAAGCTTACAGATCCAGGGGAAGTTCCATAATGGCAGAAGAAGCGGCCTGTCTTCACAGGACCATGCAAGAGAGCAAAGCCCCCAGCCACACAGCACACAGAGCAAAACTATAGCCCAAAGCCACAGCACACTTCAGGAACTCCTACTAGGCACACTTTGCATATCTTTAAAATGGACTCTCAAACCCACCACCACACCTTAATATCCGCCCCCAGTGACATTGCCTCTAGCAAGGTGATTGCAGATGCAAACTATAACTAATAAAACACTGAATATATTGGAGGCCATATATTCAAACTACCACAGCTGGTCAGCTTTGCATGGGGCTTACATGGCCCCTGTGCTTAGGGTCTGACTTTCTCAAGCAAAGGGAGTGAGTGGAGCAGGAGGCATAGACAGTTTTCCACTTGTTTGTTCCCACATCTGTCAACCAGTAGGCAGTACTATATTCTTGTCTAGCCCAACTTTGACCAGTTAATGATTATGGTCCGGAGCAAGATCATGGATGACTTGGGACTTCTCTACTTTTCTATCACTATTATTCTTTTGAACCCATTTCTGGTCCCTGGTCACTTTAAACTTCCGTAACATTTGCAGGAACAAAATGGGTCAATGACAATTGTATCTAGGAGAGTAAGTTGGAGGAATACCCAAGACTGAGCACTGGCCCTGATACTAACAAGCTAGGTGACCTCAGGCACCTTCCTAAGATTACTGAGTTTGTTGTTTTTTTGTTTGTTTGTTTGTTTGTTTGTTTGTTTTTGGAGAGAGACAGAGAGAGAGAGGGAGAGGAAGACAGATAGAGATGGGTGCACCAGCAGTGTCTCAGCTGCTGGGAACGAAATCCAGATGTGTGCGCCCCCTTGTGGTCAAGTGTGGCATTGTGTCCTTGCATCACTGCATCTGGATAAACGTGGGACCTAGAGATTGGAACCGCTGGAGATTGGAACCAGCATTCTTTAGGCTTAGGAGACAGGTGCTTTAACTACTAAGCCATCTCTCCAGCCCAGATTACTGAGTTTTTGTATTTCCTTTTCATCATATTTTCTCAGGTAACAACAACCTGTTTTTCACATGAATATATTCCTCCTATATTGTGAAATCCTACCATTTGGTTGGAATAAACCTTTTCCCCAACTCTACTATTAGTCTCTTATTGGCTCCCTGGTCCTCTGACACACAACCCAAAACAGAATCTGAGCTAAATGAATAAGGCCTGACACATGCAATAGGGCTTCTGAGAGAGAAAGTTACTGTTTCCTTGATTGGAAGGCAGACATATATGAAGTTGGGCATCTACCATGAGACTTAGCCCACCTTAGGGAAGCCAATAAGCATGTGGGGAAGAGTAAAATGAACACAGTAGAGGCATTGTGCCTCAATGCTGTTTTTTGAGCCTCTGACTGTACCTGAAACTAAAAATCACTCCTGGATTTAAGCCAAAGAGTTTGTTTATTTAGTCTAGTTTAAACTAGGCTTTTGGTCACTTGTAAAGACAATAGTCCTAGGTACTATACTTAATTTTTCTGGTTCTGAATTTCTCTGTTGAAAAATGCCTATTTTGTGAACAGCAATTAGCATGTGCCTGCCTACTGAATCATCTCCTTCCAGAGTGGCCATAATTCAAAGATGGAAAAGGACAATGTTCACAATGTCAAAGACTGATCTTAGATTCCGCAGCATTGTGTATGTCTTACAACCTTTAATATTTGCAAACATCAATCTTTGCATATCACATAATTGTATTCTTCCACATGAAGTCTCTTCTGAAATGCAGATGCCAAGCAACTAAACCTAGAAAATTCCAACCAGGTGCTTGCAGTTATCTCAACCTGGCAGAATCTAAACTGGAAGTGAATCTTCCATTCCCAACATCACCCCCTTCTAATTTTCCTAATTGAAAGTGATATCTCATTCATCAATTGTTCAAACCTGAAACTTACAAGTTGGCCTTTCCTCCCCCTCTCTTTTAGTAACCCATCTCCTCTGCTAGTCTAAATAAGTCTGTGTTTGAAGCCACTCTCATATTTACAAATTCCTCTCTGACCCTCTTATACTTCCACATTAGGGCTACTGTTGCCCAGCCATGAAGAACTATTTTTACAGGTTCTAAAGAGGGTTCTTTCCTGTTCTGAATAGTTTCCTACCCTTGTCCATTTGGGCTGAGAAGTAGTGACAGCTCTGGGTAAACATAAGCCCCTGTGATGCCTCTTTGTAAATAACCCTTCCTAAAATACTCTAATTTAAAAGTCTCATATGCTTCTCATTGGGACTTCAAGCCCCTAACATATCCGCATGAACATTTCTCCCCAAGACTGACTCCTATATTAGCTCCCTCTCCTCTCTTACTCTTCTGTTCATATAGATTGAGAGTACAAGGGAGTAGGAAATGAGATGCCCATGATGTGAGAGCAAGTTCTGACATTTAGGAAGACCTGGAGATTTGGGATATTTATTGAAGCTTACAGATCCAGGGGAAGTTCCATAATGGCAGAAGAAGCGGCCTGTCTTCACAGGACCATGCAAGAGAGCAAAGCCCCCAGCCACACAGCACACAGAGCAAAACTATAGCCCAAAGCCACAGCACACTTCAGGAACTCCTACTAGGCACACTTTGCATATCTTTAAAATGGACTCTCAAACCCACCACCACACCTTAATATCCGCCCCCAGTGACATTGCCTCTAGCAAGGTGATTGCAGATGCAAACTATAACTAATAAAACACTGAATATATTGGAGGCCATATATTCAAACTACCACAGCTGGTCAGCTTTGCATGGGGCTTACATGGCCCCTGTGCTTAGGGTCTGACTTTCTCAAGCAAAGGGAGTGAGTGGAGCAGGAGGCATAGACAGTTTTCCACTTGTTTGTTCCCACATCTGTCAACCAGTAGGCAGTACTATATTCTTGTCTAGCCCAACTTTGACCAGTTAATGATTATGGTCCGGAGCAAGATCATGGATGACTTGGGACTTCTCTACTTTTCTATCACTATTATTCTTTTGAACCCATTTCTGGTCCCTGGTCACTTTAAACTTCCGTAACATTTGCAGGAACAAAATGGGTCAATGACAATTGTATCTAGGAGAGTAAGTTGGAGGGAATACCCAAGACTGAGCACTGGCCCTGATACTAACAAGCTAGGTGACCTCAGGCACCTTCCTAAGATTACTGAGTTTGTTGTTTTTTTTTTTTTGTTTGTTTGTTTGTTTGTTTGTTTTTGGAGAGAGACAGAGAGAGAGAGGGAGAGGAAGACAGATAGAGATGGGTGCACCAGCAGTGTCTCAGCTGCTGGGAACGAAATCCAGATGTGTGCGCCCCCTTGTGGTCAAGTGTGGCATTGTGTCCTTGCATCACTGCATCTGGATAAACGTGGGACCTAGAGATTGGAACCGCTGGAGATTGGAACCAGCATTCTTTAGGCTTAGGAGACAGGTGCTTTAACTACTAAGCCATCTCTCCAGCCCAGATTACTGAGTTTTTGTATTTCCTTTTCATCATATTTTCTCAGGTAACAACAACCTGTTTTTCACATGAATATATTCCTCCTATATTGTGAAATCCTACCATTTGGTTGGAATAAACCTTTTCCCCAACTCTACTATTAGTCTCTTATTGGCTCCCTGGTCCTCTGACACACAACCCAAAACAGAATCTGAGCTAAATGAATAAGGCCTGACACATGCAATAGGGCTTCTGAGAGAAAGTTACTGTTTCCTTGATTGGAAGGCAGACATATATGAAGTTGGGCATCTACCATGAGACTTAGCCCACCTTAGGGAAGCCAATAAGCATGTGGGGAAGAGTAAAATGAACACAGTAGAGGCATTGTGCCTCAATGCTGTTTTTTGAGCCTCTGACTGTACCTGAAACTAAAAATCACTCCTGGATTTAAGCCAAAGAGTTTGTTTATTTAGTCTAGTTTAAACTAGGCTTTTGGTCACTTGTAAAGACAATAGTCCTAGGTACTATACTTAATTTTTCTGGTTCTGAATTTCTCTGTTGAAAAATGCCTATTTTGTGAACAGCAATTAGCATGTGCCTGCCTACTGAATCATCTCCTTCCAGAGTGGCCATAATTCAAAGATGGAAAAGGACAATGTTCACAATGTCAAAGACTGATCTTAGATTCCGCAGCATTGTGTATGTCTTACAACCTTTAATATTTGCAAACATCAATCTTTGCATATCACATAATTGTATTCTTCCACATGAAGTCTCTTCTGAAATGCAGATGCCAAGCAACTAAACCTAGAAAATTCCAACCAGGTGCTTGCAGTTATCTCAACCTGGCAGAATCTAAACTGGAAGTGAATCTTCCATTCCCAACATCACCCCCTTCTAATTTTCCTAATTGAAAGTGATATCTCATTCATCAATTGTTCAAACCTGAAACTTACAAGTTGGCCTTTCCTCCCCCTCTCTTTTCGTAACCCATCTCCTCTGCTAGTCTAAATAAGTCTGTGTTTGAAGCCACTCTCATATTTACAAATTCCTCTCTGACCCTCTTATACTTCCACATTAGGGCTACTGTTGCCCAGCCATGAAGAACTATTTTTACAGGTTCTAAAGAGGGTTCTTTCCTGTTCTGAATAGTTTCCTACCCTTGTCCATTTGGGCTGAGAAGTAGTGACAGCTCTGGGTAAACATAAGCCCCTGTGATGCCTCTTTGTAAATAACCCTTCCTAAAATACTCTAATTTAAAAGTCTCATATGCTTCTCATTGGGACTTCAAGCCCTACGCATATCCGCATGAACATTTCTCCCCAAGACTGACTCCTATATTAGCTCCCTCTCCTCTCTTACTCTTCTGTTCATATAGATTGAGAGTACAAGGGAGTAGGAAATGAGATGCCCATGATGTGAGAGCAAGTTCTGACATTTAGGAAGACCTGGAGATTTACAGTGTGTAGCAGACAGCTTCAGGTTCGCTGAGATGAACTTCCAGACCAGGCACAGTTATGGAGGAAGGGATATTATTTATTGAAACTTACAGATCCAGGGGAAGTTCCATAAAGGCAGGAAAAGCAGCTTGCTCTTCACAGGGCCAAACAGAGAGAGAGAGAAAGCCAACCAGCCACCACAGCACACAGAGCAAAAACTACCGCCAAAAGGTCACACAGCACACTTCAGGAACTCCTGCTAGGCACATTTGCATATCTTTACAATGGAATCTCAAACCCACCATTAACACCTTAAGACCGGCCCCCAGTGACATTGCCTCTAGCAAGGTGATTGCAGATGCAAACTATAAACTAATAAAATACTGAATATATTGGGGGACATATATTCAAACTACCACACAGTGAGAGGAGTGTTTTGGCCCCAAGTATCTCCAGCACACCTTAGGGGACAAGACATCTCATCTTCATTTATTGTTTAGGGCTGTGTTTGTCAATACTAGAAAACTATGACATATGGCTTTGTGTTGCAAGACTTAATGAAGCTTCCAAACCCCTAAAGTCTTTGTCATCTTAGGTCAATTGATATTTTCTATTTAAGTGTCTGACTAAAGTTTTGCCTTGAATGCATGGTTGGGCAGATGCTATGGACCAGGCTGGACAGATAGAGAGCAGATCAAGCATACCTAACCTGGCCTAGCTGGTGGTGGATTTTCTGCATCTGACATTATCATGTTGCATAATACATTACAATTTAACACAGGTTTTACCACCAGTGATGAGAAGATGGCTGAGTAATCATCAAAAAATTGTTTCATAAATGTTCATCATTTTCTCCTTTTCAAAAGAACCCTGTGAAGTAGAAAGAGCAGGGGTTATCATTTGCACTTTATTGGAAAGAAAATCAGGGTCCAAAGAAGTAGAATGTTTCCTGTGTCCACATGGCAGTACCGAAGTGTGTCAGACACCTATTCCGCTTCATTTCAAGAGGAGATTGACAATTCCTGTCAGGAAAGGAGTGTATGGCACAATGCAGCCTGGCGTGACAATAGCTATAGTCCCATGCTCGCGAGAAACCTGCTGCTACGAGATGACCTGTCCAGAGACAGACCGCCATTGGTCACACAAAGGGGACCACCCCATACAATGATTGGCCAGCCAAGCCCCTTAAAACCCCCCTGAACTTCCTCAATAAACGAGTTTGTGGCAGCTCGCCCTCTGCTGCTTCCACCCAACTCCCAGAGAGTCTGTGTCGTGACTCTGCGCCTCTCACCACCTACCCGGCAGAGACCCTGCCGTCCCTCCTGTGCTGGCCCTAGGGGGGACCCCAACAAAGGAGAAATTTTCCTAAGGGCTTGCAGGACTGGATCCCATGCATAAGCACCTTCTCAGTCTCTAGGCTCTCCCTCTGACCTTCCTCAGTCATCCCAGGGCATGGGTGGGAGCTGCCATGGGAGGATGGGTAGGCAGAAGTTCAGCTGCTGACCAGCTGGGAATTGAGCAAAAGGAACAAGAGGAAAACTTTCCAGTGCCAGGACTCCAGGGAAATACTTGTTGATGTTTTGCTTCACATTGACTACATCCAAGTAGGCTTTGAAGCTAACTTTTTGATAGAAAGGCTCCCTAGGGTGGATACGGGAGTTCATGGTCCTGTTGCTGTGGTTCTACAGGCAACAGCAAATCCAGGAAAATGTCAGAATTCCATAGAAAACAGAGAAGGAACTACTGAGAAAGCACAATATTGCTACAAGGAAAGGGGAGTAGAGACAACAAAAATTTAAAATACAAAATAAGAGAGACCACAGGGGAAGGGCAGCAGCATCCTAGCTAGGCCTTGGGATACTGAGGGAGCTCTCCCAGAGTCCTTCACAACACCTCAAAGAGTTAAATAGGAAATGTTCAAAGGAACTCATTCTCTGGTAAGCTCTCAGTCATCTGAAAATGGATTTTTTGATGGAGTTCTGGTTCTGAGCATTCATCCTCTACCCACCTCCCTCCCTGTAATCCCCAAAAGATCATACAGGTGCTCTGCCATGTCTTTCTCCACCCCAACAATTCTCTTGAATATGGTCTGGGCTTTGTGCACATTTCTCCCACTTTTGCTAATTTCTAAACCTAATCTTCAACATACTTCCTCTAGGAACACTCCTCTGACCCTACTCATACCCCATATTAGATCCAGTGTCCCTGGCATGTTTCCATGGAAACATGGACCTTTTACAGCAGCCACACCATTAGCTCCATGAAGGGCATATATGTTACCTCCTCAGCTACTCTCCCTATGAAGTGGAGATCCTAGCACTTCAAATAGTCAATTAATTACTCATTGAGCAAATAAGAAGAAATGGTCAACAACTCTAAGATAGCTTTCTCATTCACAAAGCAAAGGGAAAATCATCACATGTGGGAACTTGAGCAATGATTATTTTAAGAGGAAAGAAACTCAGAAAAATAAACATCCTTTCATCTGAGGGTCATAAAGATGTGTATTATCCCCTTGATAATTAATTGGCTCTACTGAGGGAAGGGCCTTTGGAAAAAGTATTAGAGAGATTTGGAAATGTCCTTCCTTAAAAATAAATGTGGAAAATCAAAAGCTACCAAATGTCAAGATAACTCAGAAAATACTCAATAGGGCAAGGATGGCTGATGGGAGCTGACACATTAGCTTGCTATAAAGGAGCACCTACTTGTAGCTCCAACCAATTGCTGAAATGCAAGAAAGCAGATTATTGTTAGCAGATCTTTGGATTGTATAGAGAGCCCCAGAGTCCAGTCAGGTATGTGGAGTCCTCTGCTTAAATCTCCCAACCTGTTTACAAGGTGTTGGCACTGATGGAGCCAATAAGCAACATGTGCGAGGCCCAGAGGTGCCAGTGTTTAACCTTTGCACCAAGAAACCTGACTTCCCATGGGCCTGTTTATCTAAGCACGTCAACATCAAAGTTCAAGTCCCAAAGCTTCAAACAACATGGTTCACCCAAGGAAGTGATCAATATTTTGGTCAATACATGAATGGCTGAATGAACACTGAGGTTTGCCTGCATCAATTATTGGCATTTGGTAGTGCTGAGTGAGAAGAAGAAGAAGTGAGTCATGAATATATGTGTGCAGTAAAATGTTTCTACCACTAGATGGTGAAGTTTATTTTATTCTGCAGATGTAAGCACTAAGAAATACAATCTCACATTAAGGTTGTTTTTATGGGTACATGAATAAGGTATGAATATTAACTTGTATGTCCCAACCTATCCCAGGCAGCTCTGGGTACAATTAGATTCATTAGAATATATGATTTCCCTTTGATGTAAGCAGATTTACTTTAGAAGAATGGGTGAATGCTAGATGATGATGGTTATAGTGGGAGGTGGTGCTGGTGTTACCTTTGCATTGCTGGAACAAACATCTGAGCAGAAACAGTTTATGGGAAGAAAGGATTTATTTCAGGCTTACAGAGTCCAGGGGAAGCATCAGCACTATGGAAAAAGCTGACTCGCTTTAGCATACATCATCCACAGAGGAGAGAAAATAAAAAGAACCAATATCAGCAAGCTCAAGCCAACTCAGAATAAACCTAGTAGGCTGGACTCAGTATTCACCTCCAGAAGCATAACTCCTCCAGCAGGGCTCTGCTTGCTGAAGAATAAGTAGGAAGATTAGTCTTAATCAAAAATACCTAAGGCTATGGGGACATTGCATTCAAACCACCACAGCTGGGTATTTAAGAAGCTCATGGTCATGTGGGATAAATAGCCCTTTAATCTACCCAGAACACAATGTACTTAATCCTATAATAAAGGCATATAGATACTGATTTTGGGCCCAAGGAGAGAAAGAACACACTGTTTTGGTTGATGAAGGCATTGAAAATATCTGAGAAATAGCTCATGGTGCCAAAAGAACTTCGAAGGGTGAGATGGAATTGACCATGCTATAAGAGCAGGAAGATCATTCACTCACTCATCAAACAGCTACTGAACAATTGTATATATGCCCAGTGTTCTGCTGGCTACTGGAGATACAGTGGTGAGCAAAACGCAATGGCTCTGTGCTTAAGGAACTCACAAGGCAATGTGAGAGACATAATAAAGAGAAGTGCATTTTTTTAAAATCTGCAGTTAGTGATAAAAAGGAAAACTATAGGATGTGTGAAGACAGGACTGGGGAGAAAACCCAGTTAATCAAGTGAGGGCTGTGAAGCAAGAGGACCTGAGTTTGGACCATAGTATCAGGTGGGTATGACAGTCTGTCTATAACCCCAGCATTCAGGAGGCAGAGGCAGGTTATCCCCAGGGCAAGCTGGCTAGCTAGACTAGCTCAGTCAGCAAGCTCTGAGTTCAAATGATGAAGTGAAGAGTGATCAAGGACAGCACCGTGAGTCAACCACCATACTCCACACGCATGTGTATGCATGTGCACCTGCTCCCACGTGCTCCCACATGCATATATACATTAATGCACCTGCATGCACATGTGTGATCCCACAAGCATGTACACATAAATGTACCTTCACACCCACATGCGCTCCCACATGCCTATACACATGAATGTACCTGCACACATATGTGTGTTCTCACATGCATATTCACATGAACGCACCTGCACAAACATATGCCCCCACATGCATATACACATGAATGCACCTGCACGCACATGAGCCCCCACACGCATATACACACGAATGCACCTGCATGCACATGCACTCCCACATGCATATATGCACGAATGCACTTGCACGCACATGCGCCTCCCACATGCACATACACATGAAGGTACCTGCACTCATATGTGTAACTCCCACATGCATACACACACATGTGCTCCCACATACACACCAAACCAAAAGAAACAAAGCAGGAAACAACTCCTATGAACCACAAGGTGATCCAGGTAACCCCCCCTGTGGAAGGGAACATTACAACTGCAGCTGCAGGATGAGGAGAGGTCAGTTTTGCAAACCAGATGGGAGAAAACACAATGAGGCAAGAGCCAGGTATGGTGGCGCACGCCTTTAATCCCAGCACTCGGGAGGCAGAGGAAGGAGAATCACTGTGAGTTTGAGGCCACCCTGAAACCACATAGTTAATTCCAGGTCAGCCTGTGCCAGAGTGAGACCCTAATTCAAAATAAATAAATTAATTAATTAATTAATTAATTTAATTAAATAAAGATGAGGCAGGAGCGGGAGCCAGAGATGTGTTTAACAAGGAGAAAAGAAAATGCTCCCTGAGGAGAAGAAGAGTTAGCATTTATGAAACCAGAAAGTTGGAAACTTTCCCCAATGTTTGAGCTATAAAATATTCCTGTCATTTTAAGATGCATAATGGTAAGAGAAAACAGTTGGGCTTTTGTAGATGCTACTGTTTCCCACAGCAGCCCACTGTCAGCCACGGTCAACACTATGTGTTCTACAGCATTGCTGTAGATGACAAGCTTAAGCATTGTCTCATTTGAGCTGTTTTTGAAGGCAAAGATCTAAAGACAGCAGGAAATGCTGTTGTTCTGAGCAACAAAGAGAATAAATGGGTTTGACTGTATGGGTGTGCCTACTTCACAAAAGGCTCCAGATTTATGTGGTAGTCAGGCCTAGGGAGCCCTCATATTCCATAAAGACAATGGCAGAAAACCCATAGTATATGGAGAAATTTGATGATGAGAATTTTATCCTGAAGTCCACAAGTCCTAGCATCTTATCTATGAACCAAACATAAGTGATTCCTGTGTTTTCATCAGGACTGCCAAGACTGAGCAGCTGGGTGGGAAGCATGTGGTCTCTGGGAAAGTGAAAGAGGGCAAGAATGTGATGGATGCCACAGAACATTTACATTCCAGGAATAGCAAGATCAGGATGATTGACATTGCCCTGAGGACAACAACTTGTGTTCATCTCAACTATCAAGCTAGTGTTTGTATAGCTCAAGAGGGCTTCACCGGCTTGCAATCTCCTATAGTCTGTGCTCTTACTGCAATTCTTTTAGTTCCTATTCTCCTTATTTCCTTCCAGGTCTACCTGGATTGCAGAGTTAAGTTTATGATTATGAATAAAACCTAAATACCAAGAAAGAAAAGAACATGCTGGAAACTAAGGCCAAAGAGGCCTGCAACATCCATTAAGGAGGGACTCTACTTTATTTTAAAGCTCAGTTTTTTTGGACTGGAAAATGGTTCATTGGTTAAAGGTGCTTGCTTGCAGCCCTGGGTTCAATTCCCAAGACACTCATGTAAGCCATATCAAAAAGTAACACAACTAATCATTTGCAGCAGCAAGAGGCCCTGGTGGACACACACACACACACACAAATAAATAAACAAAAGAAATTATTTAAAGCTCGGTGATTTCTAAAGCAAGTGTCACATCTATTATAAGATCACCATTTCTCCCATATCCTCATTCTGTCCAGACCAATTTTCCACATACTTACTTTCTTATTAAATATATTTTAAAGGAAATAATATTAACATTGTACTACATCTATGGAAAAAAATACTAGCATTGCCATTAAAATCAGGTATCCAGAAAAAAAAAAAAAACACTAACTAATAAATTTCAAACTCTTCCATGCCTTCTTACTTGTTTTTGCATGTTTACATCTTCTCCTTAAGGGTGTGGGGATGGCTGACAGTGGAGAATTTGAATTACACAGCTGATGTGAGGTTGTATTTCAGAAGTCAGTGTCCCATAAAAAATACCAATGATCCTGACAGTCAGAAAAACAGATATTCCTGGACAAAAGTTTGTCCCCAGAGGGCTTCCCAGTGGAAGCCAACTTTGAAACCCCTGCTCAGTAGCAAGCTACTGTACAGAGATTCACAAAATCTAGTCAAGGAAACCTGCTCACTGATAATCCCTAGTGTCATTTCCTCCAGCCCCGGGAAGATGCCTTAGGTACTTGGCAGCTGATGAATAAAGAGATTTAGATAAACCTCCTGAAAATAAGGCACTAGCTCCAACTCTTGACTTGGGTAAGCACAGTACAAACTCTAACAAGCTCCTTTGTTCTTATCATAAACTCATATCTAGCTGCTTAGAGAGAGAAGTCAACTTAATGCCTATCTCTTGGAGCAGTTTATTCTTTTACTTTACCCTCTGACAAATATTTATGAAGCACCTGTAAGAAGTCAGACAGTGTGTACAAATCAAAACTGGTGAATGGAGTTATAGACTTCAGATGCTTACCAGATTCCAACAAGGGCAGGTTAATGGGGAAAGAGCCCCAGTAAGACAACAGGGAATGGTGGGGGCTGTCCAAAACTGGAGAATATAAACCCCATCTGACAGAGGAACCTAGCCTTCCCCTCTTCATGGTAGCAATGCAGGAACATGGAGACTGTGTCTTCAGAAATCTCAGTAGAATAAACATTGTGCAATGGGTCAGTATATCTATGGGGGAATTTGGGCATAGAAGGAATAGCTCTTGCTCTTTGAAAGCTAGAAAATATAAAACCTTGTTTTAAATACTTTGAAATCTCAACAAAATATGTCTGTGGTAGATAGGATATAATCCAAAGGTCTGGGTGGGTGACATAGAAAGCTGAGTGTCAGCCTTTTGGAAGTTTTGTTGGGTGTTAGGATGTGCTCATAAAACCTATAGTAGGGGCTGTAGAGACGGTTTAGTGGTTACGGCATTTGCTTGTGAAACCTAAGGACCCAGGTTCGATTCCTCAGTACCCATGCAAGCCAGATGCATAAGGTGGCACATACATCTGGAGTTTGTTTACAGTGGCTAGAGGCCCTGGCATGCCCATTCTCTCTTCCTCAATCTTCCTCCCCTCTCAAAATAAAAAAATTAAATTAAATTTTGAAATGTTTTGCAAACTTATAATACTTATAATACAGAACATAGCTGTAAGTGTTGTGTGAACAAGGCACAGTGCAAAGGGAACTCAAAAGAGGAGAGAAGACTGAGCTCCAGTGAAGGAGTAGGTGTGTCCCCAAAAGCCATTTCTGACAATGTGTTAAGAAAACTAATGGCCTCAGAGAGGAAGGGAAATTAAAGCATTTGATGACCACAATAGGCTGGCTAGGGAAATAACTAATGAAGACAGAACCTACCGTGAGCCTGTCCCAAGGGGCCCTTTCAAGGTACATTTGATGAGCCCTTATCCCAGGCATTTTAAATGAGAATTTCTTAGATTGAAGACCACACAACAGCCTACTTTCAAAATATCTCTTTCAGTGAATTCTGATTTAGGCCTTTTCTTAAGAACCTCTGCCTTAAAGCTTCAAAAACACTAACTAAAACAATGAATATGGTTCCTTTGCTTTTCCCCCAAATTCAAGCATACTGACATTCTCAGATCACTCTGAGAGTGTATACAACAGAGGGCCCCACAGTGCCAGCTGTGCAGTTGGTAAAGCACTGTCTTTCCAGGGGAGAGGATGCCTTCCTGTGCTATTTTCTTTGTAGCAAGCACTCTTTTGTTATTTACACAAAGGCACCATTGCTAAAGAAGTCTGCAGGTGCATAGAGATTGTTGCACTTAACTCCTGACCAACAGCAGCTGATGGGAGCAAAAGATTTATTTTAGCTTACAGTCTCAAGGGGAAGCTTCATAATGTTAGGGAAAAGTACGAGACAAACGGAGGCTAGACATCAACCTATGCCGCAGCAGGTAGAAAATAGCAGCAAGAAAGTAAGCTGATCCCTGGCAAGGAGTAGCTGGCTCTATCACCCCTAAGGCTGCCACCACCAGCAAGGCTCCATCTCCCAAACTGTCACCAACTGGGGACCAAGTATTCAGAACACACGAGTTTATGGGGGACACGATTCAAACCACCACAGAGATAGATTCATTGCCAAGTCATCTTCCATTAAACAGTGTTTAATTTAAAAGTTTTGGAGCTGGGATTATGGCTCAGTGGGTAAAGTGTTGGCCCCACAAGCAAGAGGACTTGAGTTCAGATCCCTAATAGCCACATAAAACTCCAGGCATGGGGGCCTGTGCCTATAATACCCGCTCTGAGAAGGCAGAGCCAGGCCACGGAGCTTACTGTGTAGTACTCTAGCCATATAGGTGAGTTCTAGGTTCAGTAAGAGAGTCTGTCTCAGAGAGTAGGTGGAGATGAGTGAGGAGGACACCTGACATCAACTTCTGGACTCCACATGCATGTACACACAAGGGCAAGAGCACCCCCACAAATGTGTGTCCGTATGCATACAAACATGCATATACATGTACATCTTACACACATACATATGCACATGTCAAAAATGGGCTGTGGAGATGGGGAGATGGCTCAGTGATTTAAGCACTTGTCATGCAAGCATGAGTACCTGAGTTCAAATCCCCAGAACCCACTTCTGGACTCTGTAGTGCTGGTGTCTGTAATCCCAGTATGCCTAAAACGAGAAGGCAAGCCGAGGAGATTCTCCTGGAAGAACTAATCTGGAGAAGGCAGCCATGAATAATGAGAGAACCTGCTTCCAAAAAGATGGAAGATGAGGAGCAACACCTGAAGATATCCTCTGACCTCTACATGTGGCCATGGCACATGCATGCCCACAGTCACACACATGAACACACACATAGCAATTCAATAATCCTTATGTCAGCATTTTCATGTTCTTTCAAGAACACCTAGGTTCAGTTTTCACATCAAAGAAGCCCAACCAGCAGCCCCTATTGTTTCATTATTATTGTTTCCACATGACAGATTTTTCTGGGCTCCAAATCTGCTCCTCCTATTACCACTGACCATCCCTCCTGAGGGGTTGCTGAGCTAAACAACAATCTATGCTAACAAATCTTACTTCAAACTGTGGACCATCAGAAACACTTGAAAGGAATGCAGTGTTCTTTGGTTGCTTGACTCATACATTCCCAAATCAAGTAAGCTTTCTTTCTAGTCTAGATTCCAATAAAAATGCAGTTTGCACATGGCTCTGTCGGGGAGGTGTGAGAAGGCATTAGATAAAATCCTCTACTTTTATCATGAAAGATAATGACTCCACAAAGCTTCAATAGTTATCACTGAAATGAGAAGTATTTTCATTTTTGAAGGACACATGAAGTCCCAAATAAAAGGAAAGGAAAATCTTTGGATCCTGCTTGAAAAACAGATCCCACAAGTCTTGATGTTACAGCCAGCAGGATAGAAATGGCCCCGGCAGCTTGATTATGCTCTTGCATACTTGAGAGGGGGAAAGAAAAGCCCTTTCCAAAATAATACTTTCTGTTGTTTGTAATTTATGGTTAAGAAGATATTTATATATCTACTGCCCTGTCGCTCACACTAATCTTGAGAGGTAGGTAAAGGATGATTGCTAAAGTCAATTTACAAAGAACTGGAACGCCATGATCATTAATGTGGTTGTTGCCAAATGTCCCTTTGCCCTTCGCCTGGTTCCCTCCGGAATGCTTTCCCTCAGTTTAAGTCCATGTTCTTTAGAAGACTTGACAACATAATCCACCCCCTAGCTCTGCTCATGAGTGACAGATCTCTGCCGTTTGGCAGCATCTTTCTGCATAGATGTGTGCTGTCAATTAGAAACATTTCTCCTTATTTCAGGGAGAAAAATAAAAGATGGAAATATAGCCAACTCCTCTTTTCACATCTAACAATCCCTAGCCACTTCAGCCAATAGATTGCATGCCCTTGGCTCAAGTGCACCCTCCCTTCCTGACCCAACCCACAGTGGCCAGAGAGCAGGAGAGGGGAAAGCCCAGTGGGTGATAGGGCACAGGATATGACTACTTAAGCAGTAGAAACTAGAAAGAGGCAGAAGTCTCGTGAGCTTTCCACAGTACCAGTGCTCCTCTGTGGAGTCACAGGAAATTACAAATTCTTGGACAGACTAAGATAATGTTATAATTTTGCACTTGAACTTTATGATGATTCAAATAGTTGAAGGCTTGCTGCACTTCATTGACTACCTTATGAGATTTCAGCAACTGTATTTGCTGTGTTTAAAAACAAATTAGCCCCAAGTAATACTACTCAGTTTTGATGAGGTAACAGAAAAAAGTAAAAACAAAGTTTTAAGGAAAATGCAATGTGTTCATATCAAGTGAAATACAAATGACGTCATGGAACTTCGTGGAGCAAAGACTGCAACATTGCACACAGAAAACCTGTGATGGAAAACTGAGACTCAAAGGAATATATGGAATATAGCCAAGGGGTATATAGCTAAAACTCCAAGGGGTCCCACTAGAGTACATAGAAAGATTCTTTCCAGCCCAAAATGATCAGACATAGAAGCTTTTTTTTTTTTTTTTTTCATTTAAATCTTACTTGTTTTAGAATTTTACTTATATTCTCCTTTGATGAGTTTTGAATCTCCTCAGTGCCTACCCATCTCCACAGAGAAGCTTCTCTGGCTAACAGTGAGAGCAGCACTCCTATCCATTTTGCCACATGCTCTGCAGGGATTCCAGGGCCTGGCAGGTGTGATAGAAATCACTCATCTAGTACTAGATGCTCAGCTATCTCCCTGGCATTCACTGCCATCGATTAAAAGGTTCTAACCTAGAGTGAGAACAGCATTAATCAAAGGGGATAAATATATACATGTAGAAGGCTTTGTGATGGGCACAACCTTTTCATTTAGCCAAAGAACAGTGGAAGCTTCTTTCTAGAGTCAATGATCTTCCAAGCCATAGGCTTCTGACTTGGTTCTCAGTACCAGGGATGAATTCCCTCTCCCTGAATGGGCATCATATCCCATCAAAAAGAAGTAGATTACCTCCAACAACTTATGTGCCACTATTGCACCAGTGTGTACCTCTTTCCTGTCTGGTTGCTTTTGTAGTTTGGAGGATCTGCTGTTTGTTTATACTATTGATGATGTCCCCCAGCAGATCAATTAACACTTTCCAACACTATGGCAGCTATCCCACAGGGAGGTGATTTCCATGTCAGCTCTGGCTTGATTTCTCAATGGTCCAGTCGCTACAACCTGTGATGTCTTCAACAATAGGGTCTTATCATCTACTTCTGATGGGTAACGATGTGCTTTCCAATGTCTGCATTGTTTGGGGGACCTTGTGGGTCTTGTTGACAAAAGATATATAGAAGGCTTCCTTTTAAGGTTTATGATCTGCTAAGCCATAAGGTTTTGACTTGGTTCTCAGTACCAGACATGAATTCCCCCTCACCAAGAAGGCCTCATATGAAACAGAAAATAAGAGACTATGAGATTTCTATCATGTCCTCCAAGGCTCAGGGAACAATGTGGAAGAGGGAATGGAAAGAATGTGAGAACTACAGGATGGGAAGGTATACTTTTGGGCACTGTCCTCCAGACTGAATTAACTGGTTGCCTTCATTACCCTACAGTGATTACTAATATCCCCACAGGACTGGCACTGTTCTCAGCCCATCAACATTCTGACATGGAGTACAGAGAAGGACAAAAGGAAGGAAAGAGGCAAACAAAGGAAGGACCACCTTGAAAAAGGAAAGTCCTCAATGGATAGGATTCAGGGAGAGGGGAGAAAAGAGGTTAACAGGATGGAAACATGATCAAATCACAGTAGGTTCATACACTAAAGTTCTCAATAACAAAATTAATTCAAAAATTTTATTCATATTATTAACTTTGTTCATGCCATTTTGTTACATACAACTATAAAATGAGCAGTATATTCCTACTTCTATTTTCGTGTACATGCATGTAATATATGTAATAATAAAAAAAGTGGTTCACACTAGGTACCATGATAAAATATTCTTTTTTCCCTTTAAAAGGGCTGATCAGTATCAAAGTTTGAAAATCATAATGGTTCAGTATCTTTTCCGGGACTATTTGCCTGCTCCTGCCATCTTTATGGCTTCTACCTTAATCCTAAGAACGCCCATCTAAAAATGCCTTGCTAAGTTGTGACTGGCATGCAAAAAGCTATACATATTTAGTGAAATTACTCAATAAGCTGTAAGTAGAACACTAGGACATTTCCATAGAACTAAACTTTGTACCTTTGACTAACATCTCTAGATATTCCACTCTCCTTAGCTCCTGACCACCATCATTCCCTTTTTGCTTCTATTTGAGATTTACCATCATTTGTCCTCTGTCTGGCTTAGTTCCCTTAACATGATATCCTCCAGGTGCATCTTTGTTGTCATAACTAACAGGTTTTCCTCATTTTAAATAAAGACTATTGAAGGTATATACCACATTCTTCTGTTATTGGTTGACCAGGTTGCTTCCATGTCTGGTATTGTGAATAATGCTAAAATAAACATGAGAATGCAGATGTCTCTTTAAGATCCTGACTCCAAAACCTTTGGATGTTTGCCCAGAAGGGTGATTTTTAGATCATGTGGCAATTCTATTATAAATTTTCTGAGGAACCTTCATATTGCTTTCTATAATGACTGTGCAGTCTTTCTATAGAGACTGTAGCTATATGCTTTCTTCAGAAATAACATACAAAGGTTTATTTTCTGTTTATCCTTTCCAACATTTATTGTTTAAAAATATAAAAGTAATTCTATGTGGTACTTTTGGTTTTCATTTCCCTTATGGTGAACAATACTGAATATCTGTTCACCTATTTGTTGACCATTTGCAGGTACACATTTCCGAAGAAATATCTAGTCCAATTCTTTGCCCATCATAAAATAAGAAATATTTATTGTTCTTTTCCTCTGTAGAATTATCATTTATTAGATACATGGCTTACAAATCTTTTCTCCCATTCTGTGGGATACATAGTCATGTTGTTGCCTTTTGGTTTTCATTTGCATATACTATCTTTACAATTCTACCTTTAGCCTATGTGTGTCCCTCAATCAAAAGTGGTAAACAACATGAAATCAGGTTGTTACTGGTAGTTAATGACTCCTGGCTCTTCTTGTTCTTGTGATCATTGCTGCATTTTCCTGTCTTCATTTGTGCTTTTATGTTTTATACTGATATATTTTGCATCTTTTTTTTTTTTTTTTTTTTTTTTGGAGAGAGACAAAGAGAGAGGGAGAGGAAGACAGATAGAGATGGGCACACCAGCAGCCTCTCAGCTGCTGTGAACAAAATCCAGATGCGCGCTCCCCCTTGTGGTCAAGTGTGGCATTGCACCCTTGCATCACTTTGCATCTGGCTAAACGTGGGACCTGGAGATTGGAACCACTGGAGATTGGAACCAGCGTTCTTAGGCTTAGGACGCAGGCGCCTTAACCGCTAAGCCATCTCTCCAGCCCACATTTTGCATCTTTTCTCTCTTTTTATGATCTTCCTTAGATTTTTTTTTTCCTTTGGAGTTACAGTGAGGCTTGTATAAAATTTCTTTTTGTGTCTGTGTGTGTTTTGGTTTTTCATGTAGGGTCTCACTCTAGCCCAAGCTGACCTGGAATTCACTCTGTAGTCTGAAGGTGGCCTTGAACACTTGGCCATCCTCCTACATCTGCCTTCCAGTGCTGGTATTAAAGTCATAAGCCACTGGACAAAATTTTTTATCATAAAAACCTTGTTAATACAAAATATACTTTTCTTATTCCTCACCACTTTGAGTTATTTATATCATACTTGTTTCCTTTTTAGTAACCATTTTTTATGGTTAGAGTTTTTCCTAATACTTTTTTTTTTTTAGCCATTATTCTAACATCAAAAGTGACTTCTGGTCAAGATGGCATCTGCCTAATCTCATCTCACCTCACCTCACAGGGAAGTAAAGGCAAGACCCTTAAGGTTAAAGGGATTTTTTAAAGGGTTTGCTGGTTCTTGCATGCTTCCAGAGGGAGGGGGTGGATGTGCAAAATAGGGAATCCACTGATTCCCATGCTTTCAGGTAGGCACCACTGCCTGTCACATCCCACCGGACCTGCCTGAGCTCCATCGCTGGCCAGAGCCCTGTGCACCATCGCAGGCCAGGACCCCGAGGCCTGTGGAGCCATATTGAGGGTCAGATCCCTCCCATCCCTCCCTCACAGGCCAGAGCCCTGCATGCCATTGCAGGCCAGGTCCCCTGTGTCTGTGGAGCCGCATCACAGGTCAGATCCCTCCCTTACCAGCCAGAGCCCCATGCGCCATCACAGGCCACGTCCCCTGGCCCTGTGGAGCCGCATCATGGGTCAGATCCCTCCCATCTCTCCCTTGCCAGCCAGAGACCTGTGCGACATCCCAGGCCAGGTCCCACTGGACTTGTCTGAGCCACAACAGTTCCCACTGGGCCTGCCATCATAGGTCAGAACCCTCCCTCGCTGGCCAGAGCCCCATGTGCCTCTGCTGGTCAGGTCCCACTGGACCTACCTGAACCCCATCAGTGGTCTGGTCCCTCTCTCACTGGCCAGAGCCCCATCATTGGTCAGGTGCCTCCCCAGACTTCCTGAGCCCCATCACCAGTCAGGTGCTACCCCCCCCATGGCAGATCAGGGATCCAGGGAAGTAGGCCAGTGTTCCTGCACTACCCTTCCTGAGCCCAACTAGGATGGTTGTGGCCCCCTCCCCTCTCCCCTCCCACCTCTGATAGGCAACCCAGGCCAGTAGGCCAGTGTCCCCCATCCCAGCCTATCAGAACTCCAGGGGCCATCACCCTGACACTCATGAACCACATCCCACTCCAGGGCAACAGGCTAGCATTTCACACCCTAGGCTTTCTGAACCATTGTGATGGGCAGACCACAGTGGAAAAGGAATAGCATAAAAAACCAGATACAAGTAAATCAAGCTAGACTATCCAGTCCCACAATGGATGTCTTGAATCAAATCATAGAAGAGACAATAGGATCAGAACCCCAAAATGAAGAGACAAGCTATGCAACCCTGGCCAAGCAAATAGCACAACTCTCAGAAACTCAACAAAAAGCCAATAATTGTATGAATGTTACACTTTCTAGGTTAGACCTAATAGAAAAGAACCAGGAAGGGTTCCAATGACAGTTAAATGATCTGAAGGAGAGAAAAAAAAAAAAAAGAGGTCCTCAATAACCAGCTGGCTAAGTTCAATGAAGACATAAAAAAATGCAAGGATGAAGTCCAAGAAGCATTAAGAAAGTCAGAAAATGACATGCAAAGGTAACTCGACAGAGGGATGGAAACTATACATAAAAAAAAAAAAAACAGTAGAAAATATGAACCAAATTGAACAAGCCCAAAACTCTATAGAAGCTCTTAAGAATAGAGTTAGCCAAATGGAGGGTAGAAACCCAGAACTGGAAGACAAAACAGAAGAACCAGTTTGTGAGTCCAAAAATTTCAACAAGTTCAAAAATTTCTGTGAACAGAACATGAGGGAAATGTGGGACACCCTTAAGCATCCAAACATTAGGATCATGGGTGTACCAGAGGGGGAAGAAACACAGACCAAAAGAACGGAAAACTTATTCAACAAAATCATTGAAGAAAACTTTCACACTCTCTCAAAAGAAAATTCCATCAAGTTACAAGAAGCTAGCAGAACTCCAAACAGACTGGACCAAAGGAGAAATTATCTAAGACACATTATCATTAAGATTCTAAACATCAATCACAAAGAGAAAGTCCTAAAAGCAGCCAGGGAGAAACAACACATTACATATAAAGGAAACCCCATCAGAATTACCTCAGTCTTCTCAATTGAAACCTTAAAAGCCAGACCTCTCATAAAGGTGGTTTTCTCTGTGGATGACTGTTAAATCTGTGTTTCTGGAGATGGGAGGTTAGGCCTCGGTTGTCTATTCTTCCATCTTTCTGATATTACTCTATAATCTTTCTAATAAGCCTTCCTTTATGTGGTCTCCTCACCTTCTAATCAATGCCAAACAGAGCCAATGTTATAGACTTTCTTCATGTTCATCACAGACTTTCAAACTTCTTATGGCTTTAAAAATCTATCAAATATGAATCCAAACATCTCATTCCTATGTTCAACATTCTGAGCCTGGCCCTTAATTAGCTCTCTTTTTTGACTCATCATCTATACTCCAATCATTTGTATTCTTTTTTTTTTTTTTTTCAAGGTAGGGTCTCACTCTGGTCCAGGCTGACCTGGAATTAGCTATGTAGTCTCAGGGTGGCCTCGAACTCATGGCAATCCTCCTACCTCTGCCTCCCGAGTGCTGGGATTAAAGGTGTGCACCACCACGCCCAGCTTCAATCATTTGTATTCTTAAGTGTATCCTAGACCATGTCCTTCCTGCTCTTCTGTCAGTGTTGCCCATTCATCGACATTTTTCTCTTTAAGTTACTTCCAAATATTTCAAGTTCTATTTTCATCAAACCCATTATAGAAACCCATCCAATATTTCAGCTCATTGGCATATTTATTCTATCCCTCTATTTATTACTCTTACTAGGATATCTCTGTACTTCCATTCTTGATTCTATTCACATTGTATGCTGCCTGCTCCTGTCATATATATATGGGTGTGTGTGTGTGTGTGTGTGTGTGTGTGTGTGTGTATGTCATTGCAAACTAAAACTTGTCAGGATTTTCTCTTGGGAATTTTTATCTATAAGGAAGGTAAACTATGATGCCTTGCCTCTGCTTCATTGTCTAGATGTGGAGATTTTCTGAAGATAAGTAAATATAATAAAGCACATTTTTAAGTTTCTTTCTTAATTGATCATTTTAAATATTTTTATTTATTTTTAGTTTATTGATATTTTTATAAAAACATTACACACATAGACCCTGCCACCCCAATTCTGCTGAGGGTCTTCAGTAGGATGATTAGTATTCAGGGTGGGGACCAAGAGGCTTCAGTCAGTCTCAGCAGATATTGGGCAAACATGGTGTCTCGGGCTATTCCCACCCACTCTGAGGTTCTTACAGTCTTTCTGCCCCCTCTTCTGTGATACTCCCTGAGCCTTGGTGGGCAAGATAGAGATCTAATTTAGTGTTGCTTTCTTTGTAGACACTGGATCTCTGTTTTTATAAGGTTTGAGTGACCACAGTGTCTGTCACCATTTCCCTGGAACTGGGTTTCAGGGTAGCTGTGAAAGCAGTATTCATGTCACTGCTTCCCATATTTATTTATTTGCAAGGAGACCAAGACAGAGAGTGACAGAGGGACAGGCAGAGAGAATGGTGTATTAGGGTTTCCAGCCACTGCAAATGAACTCCAGATGCATGTGCTACTATGGGCATCTGACTTTATGTGGTTACTGGTAAATCAAACCTGAGTTGTTAGGCTTTGCAGTCAAGTGCCTTAACCACTAAACCCTCTCTCCAGCCCCTTAATTGAGAATTTTAATACATGAATACACTGTAAATCTTATTGTACCCCATTACCATCCTTACATGCCCCCTTCTTAATCCCATTCAACTAGGTCCCTGTTGGGCATTGCTAAACATGGGCTAGGACTGTGAGGAAGCTGGCCTGGGCTGTTGGACATGGCCGGGAACCTTGGTCAGTGGGGTTGAATTGAACAAGACTTTAGGGCCATTAATAAGGCCATGCTCATTTGGGGTGCCCCTCAAAGGGGACTGCCCCTTGTCTTGGCCATACTAGCCAATACCCCACTCCTTGCTATTGACATCAAGGATTGTTTCTTTTCCATTCCTCTGCACCCTAGGGACTGACAGTGCTTTGTGTTTTCGGTTCCCTCTGTCAATAATTCGGGGCCTTCCAAACATTTCGAATGGATGGTCCTGCCTCAAAGCATGGCTAACAGTCCTACCATATGCCAAGAGGTGGTTGCTATAGCATTAAAGCCTCAGTTAAACCAGGGCCTTAACATTTATCATTACATGGATGATATTCTTGTTTGGAAAGACTCCTCCACTTCACCAATAGAATTGAGACCACTTGCTACCTTCCTTCACTGAGGCAGGCTTTAAAATCACCCCAAAGTCCAACTAATCCTACCCATAACCTTTCTGGGAACTGAGCTATCACTTACTTCTGCCTGGCCCCTAAAGCCCACCCTCTCCTTCCCTCCCAAATCTCATACTAGCCTCACTCCAGAGCTTTCTGGGAAACCTCAACTGGCTTCGACCATGGCCCCCCATCCCTACCAGTGATCTACAGCCCCTATTTGACATGTTAAAGGGTGACAAGGACCCATACTCCCCATTCTTCCTAAGCCCAGAAGCAAAACAGGCATTAACCAAGATTAATAAAATCTTTTCTGACATGGCCCTTGCCTGACACTTGCCAGACAAGCTGATCCAACTTTTAATATTTAACTCTTCCCCAACTATTATGGGGGAGCTACATCAACCCCAAGGGGTCCTAGAATGGCTCCATACCTCTATTGGTGGAGCCCATGCATATTAACAGAGGTTGACACCTTTGGGACCATGATTAGAACCGGATGAGTCCAGGCCCTCCAGACCTTGGGCAAAGAACCTGAAAGAATCATAACCCTCTTCTCCCGCTCTGACATACAATGGCTACTCAGGAATCACTCTCGATTTGCAATCAGTCTACCGGGCTTTCCTGGTCAAATTTACAGCCATTATCCTAATGAAAAATGGATCCCTGCAATACCCCTCTTAAAATGGCTCCCACCCCACCTTTTTTCAAGAAAACCCATCCCTGGAGCACCGTCCATTTTTATAGATGGGGGAAAAATGGGAGCAGCTGTAATTCTCTACTGCCCAGGGTATCAACCCCCCACAATTCACTTTAGGGAGCTTCCTGATAGATCCCCACAATACAAAGAATTACATGGCATTTATCTGGCACTATTAGAGGAAGATGGTCCTTTCAATCTTTTCTCAGATAGTAAATATGCTGTTACCTTGCTCCCCCTGCTTGTTCACTCACATAACCCACTAGATGAAAACCCCCTTTCACAACTACTGATAAAAGTTTCTAACCTCATTTGTAAGAGAAAAGCCCCTCTATATATACAACACATAAGGTCCCTAAATCCCCTGCCTGGCCCCCTTTCAGAGGGAAATGCACTAGCAGATCAGCGGGCCTCGCAAAAAGCCCAGCAGATACCTTCTTAACCATTCTTGAGGAGGCTGAAAAATTCCATGCTAATACCCATGTAAACCTCAAGGGCTTCAATCACACTTTCCCCAAATCCCTAAAAGTCAGCCCCAATGTATCTTAAAAACCTGCTACTCCTGTGCCTCATTAATCACCATACCAGCTCTCCAGACTATGGACACCAACCCTAGAGGCCTTAAAACTAATGCCCTCTGGCAGTTTGATGACATCCATTTTCCCCAATTTGGTCGCCAAAAATATGTATTTGTAATGGTGGATACATACTCCCACTTCATGTGGGCCACAGCACAGACAGGAGAAAATACAAAAGTTGATATGCCATATGCTATCCACCTTTGCCATCATGGGTATCCCTCACCAAATAAAAACTGAAAATGGCCCAGCTTTTATCAGCTCCTCTTTCAAAACATTCTGTATGCAATGGAGGGTCACACATCACACAGAAATTCCACACAACCCTCAGGGCCAAGGCATGATAGAAAGAACACACCAGACACTTAAAAACCAGCTTAAAAAAACAACAGACTAATAACTATCCACCAAACCGCCAAGTGGCCATGGCACTGGCCACTCTAAATATTTTTAACCTATAGAAATATTCCCAACATCCCCCCTGTTTACCGTCATCGGAACACACCAAAATTCACCCCTCCCCCATCCTTGTGAGACCCTCTAGATGGAAAATGGAAAGGGCCTGACCCCCTCCTCACAAGGGGAGTGGATTTGCTTGTATCTTCCCACAGGACCAACCCAAATATCCAATTCAACCCCATTGACCAAGGACATGGCTCGCCTGAAACTGAAACAGAAGAATCCCACTCATCACAGGAAACAGAAAAGGAGGACCCTCCAGGCCCCCCAAGAGGAAAACATGCCAACCTGGGGCCAAGTTGAGGCCCTGTGCAAGGAGTCATGCTGGTATGAAATTCATAATAGCCTCTATCACCTCTATCCTTACTTGCTATCCTGACCTTAAAAGTAGCACAGGCTCAACAAGCATATTGGGCTTATGTACCTGACCCCCTCTACCTAGAGCTGCTCTTTGGGAAGAACCCCTACCTAAGATATTTTCCAATGCTTCCCTTACCGCTGCCATTTATGACCTAGAATTCTTGCAAGAAGCAACTAAACCAATTAACTGGACCTCTCTCACAGCAGAGCCACCTATCTGCTTTTCAAGCAATAGGTATCATGAGGGATGTTATATAATTTATACAAATTACCAATTAATTATGGATAGTGAATACCAAAATAAATATAACTTACGATTACAGTTGGGTCCATGGGAAGGCAAACAATCAGAGATACCACCCATCTTGAGCCCTCAAGGGTGGCCTCAACCAGAATTAAAGAAAGTAATAGTTACCCTAAAAGAAAATCATTTTAAGTCTGCCCCTCCCTTATCTTTTTGTAGTTGGGCCTGGGTGGGTCAATCACCAAAATGGCATTTACTATCTTAGTTGTACCTGGTGTATTATCACCAATTGTACCAATTCTAAGGGAGGCACAGTTGCAGATTACTCCTCCAATGTAGTCTTTATTGGCATGTGGCCTCCTTCCTTAATTATACCAGTCAAAATGACTGAGCCCTAGTACTCCAGCTTCAGAGCTCAAGTGTTCCTGCAGCTCAACAGACTGATGACACGGAAAAGAAGATTCATAGAATGGCTAATTGTGGGATCATTGCTACAATCACCATCATCGCTTCTTCCACCACAGCAGCAATATCCCTAGCACAATCAATGAAGACAGCTGAGCATGTTAATGGACTGGCAAAAAATGTATCTCAAGCCCTTTTGTCACAAATAGATATTGATAAAAAGGTGTTAGTCTGGTTAGATGCTCTAGAGGATGCTGTTATGTATTTAGGAAGACGGGTTGCCAATCTGGCGGCTCAGACACAGTTGGTCTGTCATGCTAATTATCAATTCATATCTGTTATTCCTCTACCCTGCAATGGGACTGCTACTGAATGGTGGAAGGTTGAAAATCATATTCGGGATATTTGGAATCATAATAATCTCAGCATAGATTTACAAAGTTTACAAAAGGTAAATATTTGTTATTTCACATAATCACTGGTCTTTTGGTGATCCTGCTAAGGCAGCAAAAGGATTTTTTTATGCCTTACAGAGCACATTACAAAATTTTTCTCCCAAACACTTTCTTTCTCAGCTTTTCATTTGGCTACTATTGGTGTCAGGCACCCTGCTACTACTCTTGTGCCTAATTCCCTGTATGTGTAAATTAGGGCTCAAACAATATAAACAAATCTTGACCAATCAGGTCCTTATATACCATCTGGCTCTAGCTGGGCCTGCAGTAAGCCACAACAAATTTACCCAAGATGACACTGCCCATTTTCAAAACAAAGGGGGAGTTGTTGGTCATTGCTAAACACAGGCTGGGACTGTGAGGAAGCTGGCCTGAACTGTTGGACATGGCCGGGCACCTTGGGCTGTGGGGGTTGCAGCTGGCCTTATTGTGGGGAACCCACTCTGGCAATGGAGACGTGCCCTATCTTCACCCAGAGTGGGCAGAACTTGCAGGCCCTTCCCCCTTGATCCCAAAATGCACCTGATCATTCCATAGTCAGGCTTTGCCCCCCACAGTTCCTGACCTTGTGGATAGCTGCCCAAGAGACCCTTATAAACAGTCTCCCTTCAGCTTTAGCCATCCAATATGTGACTGAAGCCATGAAGCCATGCAGCTTTTTCCACTACTTCTGTTATCTCCCTTGCAGCTCCTCCCTTGCAACTCTGAAGTCACATAGCTTTACCCACCACTTCTGTTTTCTCCTTTCCAGATTCTCCTTCATGGCTTCTGCCTTTCAACCAATTAGATAGCAACCCATAAACCTATGTATCCAATTGCCATATAGTCTGTATGTGCCTTCTCAACCTTTCTCAAATGTTTATAAACCCACTCCCCTTTTGAATAAACAAGCATGCTACCCATCAGACCACCTCCTGGGTGGTTCATTGCCCATTGCACTCACCCGCTCCAACACCCCGCTTCCCTCCAATTCCTCCTGTGCCTGGGACATCAGTGGCCAATGACCCCCGGGAACAGCAAGGACCCCCTCCTCTTTCCAAGTAGTCCTTCTTCTGTTTAGATGTCTCATTCTTTTTGTCTTCCTCCATATTCTATGTAAAAATGTTACTGGGATCACTATTGTGCACGTCTAGTGGAGGTAATGACATCCACTGTCAGGTCACGAATGTACCAGTCAGTTCAGGTCTGGAGGACAGTGCCTAAACTTATTCCTTCCCACCCCATGGCTCTTACATTTTCTTTCCACGCCCCCACTGTCTTCCCTGAGCCTTGGAGTATGTGATAGGGCCAGAGTTCAGAGACATGCAGGACGTAGCAGAAAGTCTATTAGTTATGCTCTCACTGCTAGCCAGAAAAGCTTCTCTATAGAGATGACAGTAGATGCTTAGGAGACTCAAAATTCATTGAAGTGCTGAATAGAAGAGGTTGTTGAGAGCTCAGCCTTAAATGAGATATTTCTAACATTTTTCTATAAAGTAGGTACATTTGTGTATTTAACAAAAATATATAACTATTAAATATAAAATAGGCTGACATACTCAACAAGGTATATAATAAAATTAATACGTGAGGTACATTCTTATTTCTCTCCAATATTGTCATAAATTCTTGCTAAAAAAAAAAAAAGACACCCAAATACTATCTTGTTTTTTTCTAATTTTGTGGATTAATAAGCCTTTTATTAGAATTGGTATTTTTAAGTTAAAAGCTTTTCATTCAGCATATTAGTTTTTGGTATCTTAAGGATCTAACCCTACATGTTGCTAGATCAACTCCTCCCTTTCCTCTACCCCCTTTTCTCTCCTCCTTGCTTATCTTTCTTCACAAATATTTAATCAGCAACTTCTACAGTACAGGCTATGTACTAGGTGGTGTGGATATGACAGCAAGCCTGTTGTCCATGACCCTTGCTCTAATAAACTCATAGTCAAATGAGCACCCTGTTGACCACCGCCCTTTTCCTTTGACCAATAGAATCTCTAATATCTTTATTTTTCATTTTTAGATACTATAAGTAATAAATTAATTAAGAAAGAAAACAAGGTGTGTCTTCTCTCTACCTTGCAACTCATGGAAATATCTTAATCTTTACCATTTGCCTTCAGAAAAATGTATCTATAGTACTCTGCCAATAGTGTTAAAATGTGTAATGGAATCATTATAAGAAACTAATGATGTAACCTGAATTACTGAATCCAGAAGCCAACTAGTTTCAGTAGTGTTTAAATCTCTTTAGTGTTATCAGAGAAGTCAGGGAGTAAGCCCACCCACCATTTAGTGTTTTATCTCCTGACCACAATGATTGTCAAAAGCATATAAATTCTGCTAGGCTAATCAGAGTACTTCCCTTGGATTTTCTGCTTTGAGTTAAAATGATAGTTTACTAGGCTTTTCTGGACTAAATAATCAAAAGACTACCAACACAAATTTATACCTTTTGAACTTACTATTCTTACAGTTGGAATCCCTTAAAATTAAACATTGAACACAT
Source organism: Orientallactaga sibirica (assembly GCA_036365145.1). Taxonomy (NCBI): domain Eukaryota; kingdom Metazoa; phylum Chordata; class Mammalia; order Rodentia; family Dipodidae; genus Orientallactaga; species Orientallactaga sibirica. The sequence continues at coordinate 56,851,923 of JAEOAD010000005.1, forward strand.
AGGGCTGGGAAAGTGGCTTAATAGATAAAAATGTTTGACCTTAGGGTGGATCCCCAGAATCCACATAAAGCCTGATGTAGTGGCAAACATCTATAATGCCATCCTTTCTAAAGCAAGATGGAGGCAGAGACAGGAGAATCCTGAAGGTAGACAGCCAGCCTGACATATGCAATGGGGAACAAAAGACCTTGCCTCCAGCAAGTTGGAAGGTGCCCCAAAATGACCTCTGCCCTCCACACATGTACTGTGGAACATGCACACTCACATTCTGACACACACACTTACCAGACAGTATTAAAAAATAAAACACATGGGCCTGGAGGGATAGCTTAATGGTTAAGGTGCTTGCCTGCAAAGCCAAAGGACCCAGAATCGATTCCCCAGGACCCACATAAGCCAGATGCACAAGGGGGTCACATATCTGAAATTCATTTGCACTGGTTGGATGCTCTGGCACACCCTCTCTCTCCCTCTCTCTATCTCTCAAATAAATAAATAAAATAAAAATATTTTTAAAAATAAAAATAAAACATATGATAAGTGTTATTAGCTTCCTAGCTAATAAATTATTAATTTATCTCATAACAAAAGTCAAAATGTAAGCCATGAAACCCTGGGGGAACTCTGTAGGCAGCACTTGAAGTTTGCACAGGTTTCCTTCTCATTTTCTTAACAAGCATATTATTTCAACATAAATATCTAATTCAACCTTTAGCCCAATTCTTTCCACACATTTCAGAAAGTTAAAAAAGGATTATAAACCCAAAGTGATAAAAACTGGAAGCTGACCAGAAGTAAGTATGAAGTACTATAATATTTACCACGAGAAGTCTCCACTAAGACTCTAGGAACTGAGGAGCTGCTGTGCAGGAAGCATGCACTCACCCACTCGCTGACTGATTTGTGTCTTTCAGATCAGTCATGAGCAAAACCGGATATGTTCTCTGGCTGCAGGGAGCCTATATTCAGGTGTCCATTTAGGCTTATCCTTTTGTAATTTATTTCCTATTTGTTCCATTAATTTTTGTCCCTTCTTCTTCTGGATTAATTTAACATGTTTTTAGAATTCCATTTTAATTTATCTGTTAGCTTTCAGCTGTATCTCTTTGTTTTATTGTTATGCATGAGAAACACATCAGATAGCTCTAGAAATGAAAACACACATTTCTAACATTTCAGTTAATATTCTGACACTTAATGTTAAATGAAAATACCTGTAACCATTTACTCTCACCTTTATGCTACTTGTTGTGATTGTTGCATACAGCAAACTATTCAATTCAACATTTGCTATTAATAAACTTATGCATTTTAAGGTAATTAAGAAGAAAAAATGTTTGAAAAAAAATCTACTCATATTTATCATTTTCTTCCAGATTTCAATTTGTGGGTTTCCTTTGAGCCTGAAGACCTTCTTGAGCTTTCCCTATAGTGCAGGACTTCCAGAGATGAACATTTACATTCTCTTTATCTGAAAATATATTTCATACTAATTTTGTTTTTGTTTTTGTTTTTTGAGGTAGGGTCTCACTCTGGTCCAGGCTGACCTGGAATTAACTATGTAGTCTCAGGGTGGCCTCGAACTCATGGTGATCCTCCTGCCTCTGCCTCCCGAGTGCTGGGATTGATTAAAGGTGTCCGTCCGCCACCACACCCAGCTCACACTAATTTTTAAGACTACTTATAGAGTTCCAAACTGAAAAGTTTAGCCTCTCCCCTTCTTTCTTTTTTCATTTTTTCTTTCTTTCTTCCTTTCTTTTTGGTTTTTCAAGGTAGGATCTTGCTCTAGCCCACGTTAACCTGGAATTCACTATGTAGTCTCAGGCTGGCCTGGAACTCACTGTGATCTCCTTACCTCTGCCACTCCAGTTCTGGGATTAAAGGTGTGTACCACAATGTCCAGCCTTCTTTATTTATTTTATTCTTTATTAATACATGTACTTAGTAATGAAAAGAATGGTATTCTGATCAGTTGAAAATGCCCTTCTCCTTCACTGTCTTCTTCCTTTCCTTTCTTCCTTCCTCCTTTGTGGTTGTTTGAATGTAAAATGCCCCAATAGCACCATGTGTTTGTGATTAAGCCTCATACTCAATCCCAGCTGGTGGAGTCTGGGAGGTGGACACTTGCTAAAGAAATAGGCCTTGTGTTATAACTCGGCACTGCTTGACACCCCCCACCCCCCACGGAGCTCTCTCTCTCTCTCTCTCATTCCTCCTTGCTGATGTGTGGAGATGTAATGTCCAGCAGTTTGTATCCACTATGCTTTCCCTACCATGACTAAAGTTACCCTTAAAACTATCAGCCAGAAATAAACCCTTCCTTTCCATAAATAAACACTTTTTATAAAAGTGTTTTATAAAAGCATTGAGAAGGTAACTGCTATACTCTTCTTCCCAGTGTTTCCATCTGCTTTTATCCACTCTCCAGGCTTCTAGGTACATGATTTTTATATTTGTCTAGAGTATGGAAATGTTATTTGCAAGGTCTATCAGGAATTATATCTCCATTATGCTAAGCATCATTCTAATAGTAAAAATAAGAATAAATAAGAATTAATTAGATAGATAAAATTCTATGTCAATTGCTATAGTGTATTAATGAATCTGTATTTTAAGTTATTGATATCATAAATTCTTCACTGGTTTGTTTGGATTACCAAATTAATAATTACATATAAGAACCTTTAAAAAGTACTTGGAATACATTAAGCACCTAATAAATGGTAGGCATCATACTATTTTTACTATTAGAAAAATCAGGGAAAGCTCTTCTAGGGAAAGGATGCCTGAATGAGGGTCTTAAGAAGAAGAGCAAGAGTTAGTATGTTGCAAGGGAAAAGGAACTTTTCCAGGCGTGGAGAAAAGCATGGGCAAGGACTGGGCATAGCAGAGAAGAGGCTCCAAGGAGGGTATTCAGGCAAGGTTGGTTGTCATGAAGAGAGTGGAGGGAGCACCATAAAGAAGAAAGCTGAAAGAGAGATCGAGGCCAGGAAGCTTGAAGTTTGTAGACTGGGTTAAAGCATTTAGTCTTTATCTCAAGAGTAACACAAAGCTACTAAAGTTCTTTACAGGGTGAGGTAGAATGAGCACATTTGTGTTTCCAATAGAAGCCTCTAGCCACTGCATAGGGCACAGCAGTGGGTGTGGGTGGAACCACTGGGAGGCTGTGGAAGAAGTCTACAACACAAAGCACCAAAGGATGGCAGTGCACGTAAGCCAGATGCACAAGGTGGCACGTGCATCTGGAGTTCATTTGCAGTGGCTAGAGGCCCTGGCGTACCCATCCTTTCTTTCTCTCTATCTGCCTCTCTCTCTCTCTCTCAAATAAATAAATAAATTATTTAAAAAATGTTTTAAAACATTAAGAAAAAGAAAATCATTACTTTAAAATACAGTTTCAGCATGCAGAAGTCTCGTCTGGTTGGTTCTTTATCTCATTGTTGTTTTCCACTTCTAATCATTATTAATTATTTCAGCCAGTTAGCAAAGTAGTTTCACATGCATTAATTTATTCAGTCAAACCAATTGCCTGTTTGGGGTGAGGACATGCAAATTTAGCCAATCACTTTTCTGAAAGCACACAGATGGTAAGTAATGAGGTTAGTTTTGAATTCTAAGTGTTCATCTTTGATATCTTCTACCTCTATAAGTGTTAATTGGAGACACACGAAGGTGAATTGATGTGAATGACCAGGTGATAAGGACCCTAACTTCATTGGCCTGGCTGCTTCAACATGTTAGATGCTCAAGGTTACAGGATCCTCATATCCATTGTCTGTCTTCTGACTTTTTCATTCCCATTTGAGAATGATACACTTTCCAGAAGTAGCTCTGATGCTGGAAGAGGCTATCATTAGAATAATCAGTTCATGGTATAAAGCAAATTACCATCTCCACAGTCAATAGGCTTCAGTCAATCCACAAAAGTAATAGAACAAAAAGGTGGAGCAAGCTTGAGTTCCACTCTGCTTGGTTAAAGAGCTGGTACTTACGTCTTCTCAACTCACCTTATCTCAGAGAGTACACCTGATTCTCAAGCCTTCAGATCCAAACTAAATTCCATGTCATTGCCTCTCATGCCTTTAAACAATACTCCCATTGTTCCTGCGAGCCTAGGATGAGACAGTAGATTGTGGGATTTCTCTACCCCACCCCATAGTTATGTGAGGTAATACATTATACATATCATCTTCCATCTATAGCTGTCTATCTATCGTCTCTTTATCTATCTCTTCTAACATCTATCTATCATCTATTGATATATTGGTTCTGTTCCTCCAGAGATGCCTAACTTAGGAACCAGTTTTTTCCTCTGAGCAGAAGATGATAAAAATGAAGCCTAGTACCCTGCTCTCATTGGATGAGACCTCCTTCCATCAGTACTCATTGATTCTCACTCAGCCTCTGCCTCTCCTCTGCAGAAATCCCTCACATGATTTGTTGAGTGGTCATTACTTTTTATCCTTTTCAATTTTTCTGTGAACTTATTTGAATCTCATTTTCCTCACCTATCAAATGGGTAGATGAACTAGTCTTATGTGAATTCTATGAAATTTTGATAAAAGCATGTGATCACATGATATTTTAAATGTCCAAAACAGAAAAGCTTGCCTGCTGCCAGGGACTGTAAAAGGCAAATGTTCCATAACATTTTGCCCATTGTGTCTTTTCCTTCCTTCCATTTTGTTGTATTTCTCTGGAGATGGAGAAGATAGTCCAGAGTTGGTGGGGTGGGTGCCACTGCATTGTTGATGTCGTCATGCACTCACAGGGAGAAGAGAGTTAAAGTGGTTAGGGATGCTGAAAGCCCAAAATAGCCCCACCCTTTCCCACCTTGGCTTCCAGCTTCATATCCAAATTACTGGGTGGTTTCCAGATAAATATCCGGATTGACTGGCATTCACCCAGAGTCCCACACAGCCTTCTTTCTGGTACCTTGTCACAGACTCTTCATGCATCCAAGTTTATTTTTGACTTTTACCCCAAAATCTTCTCAGTGAGAGTGAAGGCTTTCTGTACTACTTCTAAAGATTGGGCAAAATGTTTTTTTTTAAAATATGTGTAGATGTACACACTGACAAGTGTGTGGAACAGAAACATTAAAATGAATCACAATTTATTATTTAAATAGTAGCATTAAACTTAATAACAAAGAATTATTTCATTAGACTCAGAGTGGTTCCTATTTTGTGGTATTTAATTCTCACAGTGACACTATTAGATATGATTTTTATCACCTTTCACTGGATCAGGGTCATGCAACTAAAAAACTATGGAACCAAAATTCTAGCCCAAGTTTGTCAAATTCTAATACTGGGATATTTCAAGCTACACAGTAATATTTTTTTATTAAGTGATGTTTCAAAATATTTGTATCTATGTACCAATTGTTATTAGAAAGCTTTAGGAATGCCCCCAAATCTGAACAGACAACTTCACTTTATCTTCTGCTGGCTTTTATGTCAATGCTTTGTACATGACTTGAAACCTTCCAATTGGGGCTGGAGAGATGGTTCAGCAGATTAGGCACTTGTCTGCAGAGCCTAATGACCTGAGTACCCACATAAAGCCAGATGCCTAAAATGGTGCATGCATCTGGAGTTCATTTGCACTTGCTCTGTCTTTCTTGTATCTCTCTGCATGCAAATAAGATTGTTTAAAAAATGTCCATCAGTCTATCATCCACATTATATGTTTTTATATTCCTTTCTGCTTGCAGTATTTTCTTCTCAAAGATAGAATGTTAAGGTACTTGTGCTATAAAGGATTGTCACTAGCTCTTGGTTTTGTGGCCAAAATATAAAGTTATTGGATGAAAGGATGAAAAGAAAGCTCATTAAGCTCTTTCAAGAAGATTCTTCTCAGTGTTCCAAGAAGGGACACATTCTGTAAGGAGGAGGAATGGTCCAAACTGAGAAGTAACAATCATTGAGAGTAAGTAGTATTATGACTTCTCAGAAATCATTTTGGAGTACTGACTACTATTATATCTGTGGAGTGAGAACTCTAAGCTATGTGCAGTAAGAGAAGGAAGGTACAGTACAGAGGCAGGGCCTGAGGGCCAGTTCTGAGCCAGTGGACCAGTGATACCATCAGTATCATGTAATAAACAGTAGGAGTGGTGAGCTTCTTGAATCTTAATCACATTCCAAACTTCCCTGTTTTCATGCCTTACAAAGTCCCTAAGATTTTTATAATATTCTAAGGAGGGTAAGTCCTACAAACATAATAAGTTTCATTTACCATCAATCTTTATGCTTCAGGTTTAACACATTCATTACAACAAAATCATGCAGAAAATTCATAACTATTACAATTCTATATCAATATATGTGAATGAAAAAATGGGGAGGGCATGCAGAACAAAATTCAGCGGTTTCAATCTCCAGGTCCTATTAGCCAGATGCAAAATTCTGAGACATATCTTCCTCCCAATATCTCTCTCTCTCTCTGTCTCTCTCTCTCTGTGTGTCTCTCTCAAAAAATCAGATTAAATAAAAAGTTTAAAAAAAAAAAAAAAAAAAACCTTCTGGGGAGAACACACAAGAAACTCCAAAGGTTTTTCCTTAATGTAATGGGTCATAGAGGAAAAAAAAAAGGTGTAATTTTCAATGGATATGTCTTATTTTCTAAATAGTATATTATGTATATGTATTATTTATATAACAGTTTATATAAATCAACTATTTAACAAACAAAAATAACTTTGAAATAATTTGTTTAAACTCTAGATAATTTATTTTGTACCAATCTTGTCTGAGACTCACCCACTTGGTGTATTCTGTGCTTTCTTCAGGATGCAGAGAAGGAACTGTCAGGGCAGCTTTACTAGAAGTTTATTTGACAGGGAACACTCAGAAGTCATGGAGGTAGTGATTCAGAATAATTATATAAATAAGAAAAATAACTAATGTTTGATCAAGGCCAGTGGCTAAACTCTAAACATGGATTCTTTCATTTGTACAGCCTACCATAGTGGGTCTCATGATGACCTCTGTGGTAACTGAAATTTTAAGAGGTTGCAAAACTGTCACATAGAAAAACTAAGAATGGATTCCAAGCAATTGGAAGCCATGGCCCAGCTCTAGATCATGCATTCTAGCATGAATCTTCCCATTCCAGCACAGGAGGAACTAGACATCAATCCAGCAAGAGAAACGACAGATCCCCATAGCCACCTCTACATCCAGCCTTTTGATTACAGGAGAGACACCTCTGGGAAACAACTGAAAGGAGCTGGTGTTAGCATGAACACAAAAGAAGGGTAGAGCTAGAGAAATACTATCTTGAAGTTGTTACCTTGTCCCTGTGTTTTATACCCTGTGGACTAGGAAATACAGATTTACATAATGACATTTAAAGGAAGTAGGAAATGTAAAAATCAGGGGCTCCCTTCCACCATTCATGAGAATGGATTATCTACAATTATCTGCAATTCCAAGTGAGCTAAAGTTGAACCATGGGTGAGGGGACACTTCATTTTCTGCAAAAATCCTCAGCCTATTATTTTTGGCAATACCTAGAATCCAAATAAGTAACCAGGTGTAGTAGTTCACTCCTATAAAAAAAAAAAAATCCCAGCATTTAGCTAAGGCAGGAAGATCACCTACGAATTTAAGGCCAGTCTGGGCTAAAGAGACCTTTTCTAGGGCTGGAGAGATGGCTTAGTGGTTAAGTGCTTGCCTATGAAACCTAAGGATCCCTGTTTGAGGCTAGATTCCCCAGTACCCACATAAGCCAGATATGCACAAGGTGGTGCATGCATCTGGAGTTCATTAGCAGTGGCTAGAGGCCCTGCATGCCCATTCTTTATCTCTCTCTCTCCCTTTCTCTGTCATAAATAAATAAATAAATAAATAAATAAATAAATAAATAAATAAATAAATAAATAAGACCTTATCTCAAAATAATAAAAACAAAGCAAAACAATAGCAACAGCAAAAATGGAATTAGAAGAGGGTAATCAAGGTACAAATGCTCTATCTGCACTTTCTTCTCTGTGAGGGGAAAGTTAGTTTTCTATCTCCTGAGAGTTTGCACTTTCACTCAGGATGTTAAGATTGAGCTGCACAGGGCAAAATATTCTCAACATCAAACTGAAACAGCATGGTATGGCTGTGAAAGGGCCAAAGAGACTTGGGCCTTTATATCAGCCACCAACCCAGAGCTACTGGTACAAGTGCAACCTCCACCATCTGCAACCCCCAAAACCTGGGCATCAATGGTTACAATACCATCCCACTTCAATCCCATTCAAACCCAAAACAGAACACTTACTGAAGATCCTACAAGGGCAATACTTGTTTCTCCCTTAATAAAACAAGTCTTTAACATTGAGATGGGTAGACCCCAATGCAGTATATACATAAATAATAAAAATAAAATAAAAGACAATAAACTGAGAGATCTACACCAAGGTTGCCTAGTTCCATAATGGAAGTTTTCAATGAAAAGACAGATGAGTCAACAGAAATAGAATCCCAAAATGAAAGCACAATAAGGTATGTGACCCTGACCAAGTGAGTCGTTGAAGTAGAAGCAAATCACCCAAAAAAACAACAATAACATAAATGAAATGCACCTGAATCATCTCTTACAACACACAGCTTTGTTACTAGGATTAACTTAATTGAGAAAAACCAGAGACTTCAATAGAGAGATAAATGAACTAAAGGTGAGTCAACAAATAGAAGATATCAATAACCAGCTGATTAAACTTAATGAAGACATGATTAAATGCAAAAATTAATTGTAATTAGCATCAAGAAAATTAAACCATGACCTAAAATTAAAACCTGAAATTGAGATGGATATGATACAGAAAAATGTAACAGAAAAAAAATCAAATAGAGCTCTCTAGTAACAGTCAGTAACAGAGTTAATCATGTGGAAGTCAAAACCTCAGATATGGAAGACAAGACAGAAGAAATAGTTTGGAAGTCCAAAATTTTTGAAAAGTTCAAAAACCCATGCAAACAGAATATGAGAGAATTGTGGGATTCCTAAAATGACCAAACATCTGGATCATAGGTATATCAGAAGGGGAAGAAGTGTTGGACAAAGATATGGAGAATGTATTCAACAAAATTATTGAAGAAAACTTTCCCACTCTCTCAAAAGAGAGACCCATCAAGATGCAAAGCTCACAGAAAAACAAACAGACTGATCCAAAGAAGAAACTCCCCAAGGCATATCATAGTCAAAACTGTAAACAACAAAAACAAAGAGTGCTAAAAGATGCAAGAGAGAAACAACACAGTACAAAAAAAGGCAATCCCATTGGAATTACCTCAGATATTTCGATGGAAACCCTGAAAGCCAGAAGGGCATGGAATTGAGCACTTCAAAGTCTAAAGAAGTATGGCTTCCAACCCAAACTACTGTAATCAGCAAAAATATGCCTCATAATAGATGGTGAATGGGAAACTTTCTGTGATAATGTTCTATGATTATATGAACACAAAGCCAACTCAACAAAGAATACATCAGGGAATACACCACACAGAAGAGTCAAAAACCAACCTTATGAACATACAAGAGGAAGCTCACAATAACCAAAACTAGAGCAAGTTCAAAACATAAAAAAACCAAGAAAGCACTAAACTTCATAAAGCCCCCAACATGGAAGGGATTAAAGTAAACCTCACAATTATAATCTTAAATATTCTCAACTCACCCATCAAAAGACACAGGTTAACAGGGTGGATCAGGAAAAATGGACCATTTTATCAGCTGTCTTCAAGAAACCCACCTCACCACTAAGGATAGACATCTCCTCGGGGTGAAAGGATGGAAAATGATTTTCCAAGCAAATGAAAATAAAAAGCAAGTGGGTGTGGCTATATAAATATTTGACAAAATAGACTTCAAACCAAAAGTAATCAAAAATGACTAAGAAGGCCACTTTTTACTCATCAAGAGCATGAACCAACAAGAGGACATTACATGAGCACCAGATCTATATGCACCAAACACAGCTCCATCCCATTTTATAAAACAAAACCTACTTGACAACAAACCAGAAGTAGACCCTGATACCATCATAGGGGACTTCAGCACCCCACTATCATCAGTAGATTATCCAAGCAGAAAATCAACAAGGACATAATAGAGCTTAATAACATCAACTAGACCTAACAGACATCCACAGAACATTCCATCCCAATTGTACAGAATACATATTCTTCTCAGTGGCCCATGGAACCTTCTCCAAAATACAGCATAAATTGTGCCTTCATAAATTCAAGAAAACTGATGTAACTTCCTACATCATATCAGACCATAGTATGTCAAAGCTAGAAATTAACAACAAGAGAAACAGCAGAAATTACACCAGCTCCTGGAGATTAAAATTACACTATTAAACAATGAATGTGTCATGGAAAAATCAAAAAGAAAATTGAAAATTTTCTAGAAATGAATGACAACAAAAACACAGCATACCAAAACTATGAGATACAATGAAGGCAGTACTAAGGGAAAAATTCATGGCACTAAATCCCTTCATAAAAATGACATAGAATTCTCAAATTAATAACCTAACCATCCACTTAAAGGCATTGGAAAAATAAGAATAATCCAACCCTAAGAGTTCCAGAAAGAAAGAAATATTTAAGATTGGAGCAGAAAGTAATGAATCAGGAACTAAGAAAACAATTAAGAAAATTGATGAATTTAAGAACTAGTTCTTTAAAAGAAAATTAACATGATTGATAAACCCCTGGCCAATTTGATCAAACAAAATGACAAAAGTCTCAAATTAACAAAATTAGAAATGAAAAGGGAGAGGTCACAACAGACATTAATGAAATGGGAAGAATCATCAGGACATATTTCCAAAAGCTCTACTCAACAAAATTGATAATCTGGAAGAAATGAACGGATTCCCAGACACATACCACCTACCAAAACTAAATGCAGAGCAAATCTCCTAAACTAACCTATTACATCCATTGAGATGAAGTAAACAAAATCCTCCCCAAGAGGAATTGTCCAGGACCTGGTAGTTTCTCAGCTGAATACTGCCAAACCTTCATCAAGACCTGAAACCTCTTTTTCTCAACGTGCTTCACAAAATTGAAGAACAGTGAATGCTCCCAACCCCTTCTATGAAGCTACCATCACCCTAATGCCAAAAACAGACAGAGATAACAAGAAAAGAAAATTATAGACCTGGACTGTAAAGATTGCTTAGCAGTTAAGGCACTTGTCTGCAAAGCCTAAGGACCCTGGTCTGATTCCCCAGTACCCACATAAGCCAGAGGCACTTGGTGCCACATGCATCTGGAGTTTGTTTGTGGTGACTTGAGACCCTGGTGCACCCATATTCTCTCCATATATATCTTAATAAAAAATAAATAAAAACAGGACTGTGAGATGGCCTAGAGGTTAAAGTGTTTGCCTGCAAAGCCAAAGGATCCTGGTTCAACTCTCCAGGACCCACATAAGCTAGATGCACAAGGGGCGCTCGTATCTAGAATTTGTTTACAGTGGCTGGAGGCCCTGGCATGCCCATTCTCTCCCTCTCTCTCTGCCTCCTTCTCTTTCTCAAGCAAATAAATAAAAAACATTTTAAAATAAATAAATAAAAATATTTTAAAATCCTATAGACCTATATATCCCTGATGAACTTGGATGCAAAAATTCAGAATAAAATCCTCACAAACTGAATTCAACAACATATCCAAAGCATTATCCACCTTGATCAAGCAGATTTCATCTCAGGGATGCAGGTATGCTATAACATATAGAAATCAATTAATGTAATACACCACATAAATCAACTTAAACACAAGAACTACATAATTATTTCAATAGATTCAGAGAAGGCCTTTGACAAAATACATCATTTCATGATCAAAATTCTGGAGAGCCTAGGCATGGAGGGTTTGTATCTCAACATAATAAAGGCTATATACAATGCACCTAAAGCCAGAATCATACCTTGTGGGGAAAAACTCAAGGAGTTCCCATGAAGATTGGGAACACAGGGGTGCCCCCTCTCACCACTGCTCTTCAATATAGTACTAGAAGTCCTAGTCCAAGCATTAAGACAGGAGAAAGATAAAAAGGAGTAAAAATTGGAAAGGAAGAAGTCAAACTAGCCTTATTTGCAGATAATATGATCCTCTATAGAAATGATTTGAAAGACCTTACCATAAAACTTCTAAAGGTAATAAATTTTTTCAGCAAAGTGGCTTTCCTATATACAAAAGACAAATATACAGAGAAATAAATCAGCATGGCTGTCCTTTTTTTAAATCTCCAGAAAAAAATCAAATACTTTGAATAACACTAACCAAGGATGTGAAAGACATTTATAATGAAAACATAAAAACACTCAAGAAAGAAATTAAGGAGGACATGAGAAGATGTAAAGACCTTCCATACTACAGGACAGGTAGACTTAATTTTGTGAAAATGGTAATTCTACCAAAAGCAATATACAGATTCAGTGAAATACCAATAAAAATCCCAGCATTATTCTTCACAGAGACAGACAAAATTTATATGGATAACATTTCAAGAGAGATTGCCCTGTTGGTTTTGACAAGATATTCATAAAAAACTTTTTAAAGAAATGAGTGATAGAGCTAAAAAAAATTATATGGAATGGCAGAAGGCCTCAGGTGTCCAAAAAATATCCTCAGCAAAAGAAACACCTCTGGAGGTATCAAAATACCCAATCTAAAGCTATATTACAAAGCCATAGTAACAAAAACAGCATGGTACTGGCATAAAAACAGACATATAGACCAATGGAACAGAATTGAAGACCAAGCCCTAAGTCCAAATAACTAAAGCTACTTGATGAAAAGGAGCCACCAATGTACACTGGAGAAAAGACAGCATCTTCAGCAAATGGTGCTGGACAGGATGGATAACCCCATGTAGAAAAATGAAACTAGACACACTCCTCTGACCATGCACAAAAATCAGCTCCAAATGGAGTAAAGACCTCAATATAAGACCTGAAACTCTTAAACAACTGGAAGGAAACAATAAAGGTGAGCTCTCCACAATATTAAGTGTGGGAAAAGACAAGCAGAGCCAATAGCCTACCCACAGAATAGGAGAAAAATCTTTGTCAGCTATACCACTAACAGAGGCCTAATATCTAGAATCTACAAAGAACTCAAAAAATTAAGCAATTTTAAAAAATCAAACAATTATTCAAAAATTAGGCAGAAAACTGAACAGGGAATCCTCAAAGGAAGAAATACAAATAACTAATATTCACTTAAGAAAATGTTCAACATCCTTAACCATCAAGGAAATGCAAATTAAACAACTGTGATATTCCACCTTACTCTAGCCAGGATGGCAATCATTAAAAAAATAAAATGACAATAAGCGTTCTCAAGAATGTGGGAAAGAGGAACCCTCAGTCACTGCTGGCGGGAGAGCAAACTTGTCAACCACTATGGAAATCTATATAGAGGTTCCTGAAAAAGATGAAAATAGAACCATCAACTGACCCAGCTATTCCTCTACCTTAAAGGCTCCACTCTTCATGGCAGAGATATTGTGAGTATGAGCTGCTAGGGTAAAGTGGCCAACAATGTTCTAAGTAAGGAAGGGACACTGCTATATGAAAGCAACCAGCCTGAGAAGATGTAAACACCTGTGCAATGGTGGCAACCAGCCTAGGTAGGTAACCAATGGCTTTCTGATTGACTAAGAGATCTGCTCAATGGAAAGGAACCCATAGCTAGAACTAGGAACCATGTCAGAATCCTATGGAGACCAAGAATATGGTCTCCAACGAAAAGCTCCCTCTTGGTTTTGGCCAAAAACGAGACTACAACCATGAAAATCTCTTTAAATCAACTATTCTTATCCCCTTTAACCTATGCTGATCTCACTCTCTGTTGGATAATCTGGTTTTCTTCTTCAGAAGGCAGCAAGAACCAAGAACAGCCAAAATCTGTCAACAACACAGGAAAAGCTAGCTAACTCACTGGCAGGAGATAAACCACCCATTGCACAGTAGCCAGGGCCCAGGTGAAACCACAGAGGAATCGGTGAGATGAGCAAGAGTGTTGCTTCCATGGAGAGCCAGACAACCTGAGCCAGGGTAATGGAGGCAGACCCTGAGCATTCTTAAAATGTACCATAGTAGAAATTTGGAAGCTGCTGAGAGCTCAGTAGACTTAAAACATATCCACCATGGCTCAGGATTTTGTGAAACAGGGTGCAGAAAGATGGTAAGAGACACAGGGTGAGAGGAAATATCAAGAGCCATTACCCACCCTCCCCCACCCCCCCCCCCCCCCGCCACACACACAATGGCTGACTGCTGTTCCCTCAACTCATAATCCACAACCCCATGGGGAATAAAAGAAACCCCATTGAGGGTCCTCAGTGGAATGGGCCAGGCAGGAGGGAAATAATGGTGCCAACACATGATGTGTCCATACAAAGTTTATACTCAATTAAAAAAAAACAGAATAAATAAAACTTTCTGACTTTAAGTCTGTTGTCTTATACTCTTAGTTCTTATAATTCTGTTCTATATAAGTATAAGTTGACTTCTGATTTAACATAGAATGTATTGGTTTTAACGTTAAATTTAACATCGCACTATGCAATCCTGGTCTATAAAGAGCACAGTGATTTCTAGGAACTTAGACAAGTGGTATGATTTCTAGGAACCAGTGAAATTCATAAACAAAATAGTCACTTTACTCTGTTCAATCCAACCTTCCTAATATGGGCCTCTGATTCAATCTGAACACTTTTTATCTTTTATGTATTTGTTCACAGATATATTTGTGTATGGTTTGTTTATGTATAAACTTCTTGCCAGTTATTTTTAAAAAGGCAAAGGCATTAAAGAACCCTATAAATGTTTATTGGGCATCTATCATGTGCCAAGTCCTCTCTAAAGCTGGGGAAACCAACAGCACAGAGCCCTGGCCTCAGGCACCTTCATGTTAGTGATGCAGACTGTCCATGAACAGGTGTCCACAGTACATGGTGCACATGCTCTATGAAGGCTTTGGAAAACATGTTTTTATTGGTCAATCTAGGGGATGTTAAGGTAAGGCCAGTGGGAGCAGGCATAAAAGTGATATTCAATCACAAAGCCAGGAAGGTGTATCTCTTTACCTTCCTAAATGGCTGCACTTTTCTTTCTAATATGTAATGAAGTGATGTGTAAGTTAAGGCCCACATAAGGACTCTTCTGTCTGGCCCAGGATTCTCTTCTTCAGTCCTTCCTTGCCATGGCCTTTGGGAGCAGAATGTAACAAAAATGATGGAATTATGGAGTAAGAAATTATGGAGTAAATCAATCCAGAGACTTGGCTCCAGAACACTACTAATCTTGGTCCCAGACTCTGGCCACCTTCCTTAGTATCAGCTGGGCATTATCACTCTGGAATTTACTATCGATGCCTGTCTCCCATGGACTCTGATCAGAACGTGTCTGCAATCTAGGAACCTTTTGGTTTGAACATAGTGTTTAGTCCACCATATCTCCTGTTCTTTCCCATCTCCAGCCTGGGCACTGAGAACTCTCAGCATGCTGAGGTGATCAGGGGCCTCCACTCCTGCCCCAGCACTCTCTGTCACTGCTCAGACACGATTTCTCATCTGCTGTCCTGCTATGCACCATGCCAAATGTGGAACACGTAATCTCTCCATGTCATTCTCTCCCCTGGAGTCTCACTAAACTTTTATGCTTCTTCATGCCCCTCACTTCAACCCCATATTTTGAAGGGACCACCTCCTGGTCTTGTAGGCATTCGATTAAAATTTGTGCTGTGGTTTTTCTTGCTTGGCTTTTTACCTGGAAGTTTGAAGTTGAGAAAGTGCTCTCCTCTCAGTAAGCTCATTCTGCAAATCACCAGCATTTCCATATGGCTACCTGGTGCTAAACTATGAGCTACAAAAACTCTAGGAACTGTTGGGAATTTGCTTGGAATAAAAACAACTGACAATATTTTTTAAAACTATTCCCACAGAACAAAATTTTTGAAGTAGTATTGTTGGATATCCAAGTTATTCAAACTATCTGCTATCCTTTTAGCCTTTGGAAAAATGGAAGGAAAATCCAGAGAGATGTATTCATCCTTACGGACTTTCTGGTGCCAATGCAGTTTTAGATGTTTTATATTATCTACCTTTTTAAATCCTACACGGAGCTATCACTCTCATATTAAAGAGGAGGGAATTAAGTCTCAGAACAATATACAATTTTTCTCAAATGGTAGAAGTGATGCAGTGAAAATTTATGCATGGGTCTACCTGTCTCGAACTCATTTGCTTTTTCCTCTACCATAGTAAGCAAAATACCTGTCATTGACTATGTGTGTTGTGGGTTCTTGTCCTGAGTTGTGTATAGAACACCCTGTCCTTTGCAATAGTTAATGGTAACATATTTATGAGTGTTTTCCTGGCTTTGGGGTAAGCATGCTGTAGTAACCTTGGATGTTAGTGGAGGTTGACAGTTGTACCTTTACTTTCAGGTCATCTTTGGATCCTACTTTAACTGGTTTCATGTAGAATCTGTGAATACATACAGGACCAATAGTAACATGATTGGAATAATTAAACCTGCCTTGACGATCTACTCTTCATCAGTTTGCAGGAGAGCTTTATGGCAAAAGAAAGAGTACTGCCTGTCCATGTAAGCATGTCCAGCTCAGCAGAGAGGCTGCCAAGTCTCACCAAGAGTGGAGCTGAGCATAAAGAAGCCTCTGTAGCATGCAGCAAAGAGAACCAGCTGACTTCTTGGCAGCTGAGCCGTCAAAGTCCCTAGGGTTGTGAGTTAGAAGTTAAATATAACTTTCTTACTGTGAAAACTCACTAAGACCCTCCTGGGAAGTCTGTGACACAGAATCTCCCAACATAGGTGACAAAATGCATGAAGCATTTCCTAAAACTCTGGAAGCAAGGACAAAATAACCAGTTCAGGAGTAACAATGCACAGATGACCTGTTTTAGGAAAAATAAATAGGTGGCTTCTTATGACAATATACGTAACTAGCTGAAATTATACTGGTATTCTTCATATATGAGTGAAATTTAAAATTCTAACTGACATTATGTTTTTGCAAAATTTACTTTTTAATAATGTGTATTATATACCATGTATACATATATAATAGATATCTATAGATACAAATGTGCATAGCTGTGTGTGTGTGTGTGTTGTGAGAGCACAACATAGAAAAAAATCACAACATAGAAAAAATGGCTATTTAGAGCATGATCCTGGATTTTCTAAATAAACCTGTAAAGTTATTGAACTTTTCTGGGCCTCTGCTCTCTCATCTTTAAAGTAAATCTGGTGACTGCTTGCAATGTCAGCTGACACATAATTCAGCATCAGACCTGCTGCATACACTAGTGTAAGTGGCTACATTCAGCTCTCCATGAAAACTGGACAAGATTGGTCTTTCAAAGGTTCTACTTGTGCTTTCCTATATGTCACTTGTTGCAAGTGACATTGAATAACAACTTCTAAAATTTATTTGAGTAATATTGTGGATTTTTTTTTCAAACACTACAGGACTGAGCCTTTGTTATTTCCCATTATGTTTCTACACCTGCCCCAGTACTAGCTAGTGTTTTTAGAAAGTTTTTAGAAAGACAATAACCTGTGAAGAATGTTGGCACAGTAATTGGTTTATTGCACTCTCACCACTCTTGTAAGTCATCTTGAACTTCAATCATTGAATCCAAAACCCCAGACTTGAATGTCAATCTTGGTCCTTTTGCATCCTCTGCAGTTTGCACTATTAACAACCATCCCCTTCCTCTTGGATTTAAAAATATTTTTTCCATTTGTTTATTTGCAAGCATAGAGAGATAGAGATGAGACAGACAGAGAGAATTAGTGATCCAAGGCCTCCAGCCTTTGCAAAATAACTCCAGATGCATGTGCCACTTTGTGCAACTGGCTCTACATGGGTACTGGGGAACAAAACCTGGGTCATTAGGCTTTGTAGGCAAGCACTTTAACCACTGAGCAATCTCTCCAGCCCTTCTCTGGGATTATTTTCCCCACCAACCTTAGGAATGAAGCATCATTATAATCCTTTCCCTATACTCCTTAATCACTTCTCTACTTCCTCCCTCAGCTTCCCCTATATACAATATTGCTTATAGTTCACCTTTGACCTTCTCAGTATAGCTGTGATAGACTGTGAGCAATGAATATATCTGATTCGTTGGCATGTAGAGTACCAAAAGTCACCCAAATGCTTAGGAAGTACACATTTGTTGAATGGAAGATCCTATTAATATCTATGGCTTCAGCCATCACTTAGTATTCCCATCTTCCTTGCCAGTTCTATGATCCAGGTTACTGTTTATAACTTTCCTAGGACTGTCATAACAAATTACTACAAATTATGTGGCTTAAAATAATAGACATGTATTCTGTCACACCACAGGAGGTCAGAATCCCAAAACCAAGGTGTCAGCGGAGGTGGTTTCTTTGAGAGGCTTGGAGAACAGAAAGCTCCCTGTGTCTGCCTCCTGGTGTCTGATGAGTGCCAGTGATCTTTGATGTTCCTGTGCTTGAAGACAGGCCAATCCAATCTCTCACTCTATCCACCCATCACCAACCTTGTGTTCTGGGCTTCAGAATCACCTGATTGCACTGCAAAGCCTCCATAACTAAAAAAATAAAATAAAATAAATTGTTGGGTAGTTATTGCCAAAACCCCCAAATAAACACAATTATATTCTGAACTTCTAGAAGAACATGAATTTGGATGAGAACCTTTTCCATCATTACTATCTAGTCATTGGGCTTTCAAAATCTATATACAGGCTGGAGAGATGGCTTAGTGGTTAAGGCAATTGCCTGTGAAGCCTAAGAACCCAGGTTTGATTCTGCAGGACCCACATAAACCAGATGAACAAGGTGGCAAATGTGTTTGGAGTTCATTTGCAGTGGCTGGAGGCCATGGCACATCCATTCTCTCTATTTGCTTCTCTCTCTCTCTCCCCAACCCCTTCTCTCTATAACTATCTCTCAAATAAATAAATAAATAAATAAATAAATAAATAAAATATTTTAAAATAAAAAAATCTATATCCATCTCATGTGCAAAATATATTCACCTCATCCCACAACATCTGTTACAGACTTGATTTCAGAATCAATTTTTTATATTTCAGATCTCATCTAAACACCATCAAATCCCCAAGTCCTCAATCTTATCATCTAAATCAGATATGAAGTCTCTGGGTCTCACTGGAAACAAAAATTTTTCCAACTTTGGCCCTCTGAAATAGAAAAACAAGCAATGTGCTCTCCAGGTACAGATATAGAATAGTGTAGACATCTGCATTTCCATAGTGAGAAATAAAAGAAATAATAGGGTCTCTTGTTGTAAGCAAATCCAGAACTTGCCAGAGGGGGACATGTGTATGCACATGTGTGAGCAAATTCCATTGAGTTTCAAGACCTAAGGGAAAAAAAACTGTGGCTTGATGTTTGAGGTATTTGATGACATAAGCACTGAATGTCTGCATAGTAAGATAAACCATAAGCAAAACCAGAAGATAACATACTGGGGAAAACGCAATAAAATCTACATTGTCTCTTTAAAATAAAAAGAGCTTCTGAAAACATAATAAGGCAATAACACCAACACTCATTAAAAAGGAACAAATAGTAAATAAGATATTTATAGAAAATGAAATTCAAGCTGGACGTGATGGCATACACTTTAATCCCAGCACTTAGGAGGCAGAGGTAAGAGGATCACCATGAGTTCAAGGCCACCCTGAGACTACATAGTGCATTCCAGGTCAGCCTGAACTAGAGTGAAACCCTACCTCAAAAAAAAAGGCTTCTAAAATGATTAATAATAACATTCATAAGGAGACACACACATTAAAATTTTTCTAAAAAACATATAAATTGGACTATTTCTTTGAAAAGCAATTTAATATCAAAGAAAATGTCAAACTCATATACTCTTTGGACTAACAACTTACTTTTGGAAGTTTATCCTGCCAATCAATTAACAGGCACACAAAATGGCAAAGAACAAAGCTAATTATCACTTAGCACTGGTCAGGATAGCAAAATATTAGAAAGTAATCACTGATGATCATTAAAAGAGAAGTGTTGAAAAAATCATGTTATATTAACTAAAATGAAAGTGTCTGGGTGTGGTAATGGTGAACATCTATAACAACAGCACTTAGGAAGTAGAGGCAAGAGGAGAATTAGAGGGCAGCCTTGTTTACATAAAGAGTTCAAGGTCACCTTGCACTACTTAGTGAGAAACTGTCAAACATTCAAAGGGCAAGGATATAGCTTAATGCTAGAGTGCTTGCCTAACCTGTTCAAGATACTTGCATAGCAGCACGCAAAATAAATAAATGAATAATAAATGAGTAAAGAAGGAATAAGAGTTGTTTATGTCAGGATAAGAAATCTGTAAGGTAGGTCATTAAGTAAGAGGAAAAACAGTGTACAGAACTCTATGTGGAAAGGAGAAAATTAGTATGCACATGAATTTGCATAATGTACCATTGGAAACTGCCAAGAAACTGTTGCCACTGCTTGCAGAGAGCTAGTTGGCTAGAGCCCATGGTGGAAGGGAGTGTTTTCACTTGAAAACATTTTGTACTTTTTGAATCTTGGACACTGAGAACATCTTGCCTATCATTCATTCATTCATTCATTCTTAGAATTTTGAAAAAGTCATTAGAGATTATCACTCAAGCATGGCAGGTTATGAATATTAATTATCTCTGTTCCTTACTGGAATCCACTAACTAGACAGTAAGTATCTTCTTAGTCTCAAGTCAACCAGGATGAAAAGAAGAAAAGAGAAGACAATCTTGGATGCAAAGTACCAACGTCTTGGAAGGAGGGATACCATGCAGAACCATTTGCCCCAGAATTAATAACTCAGGATCTTTGAGAATAAGGTGCAGGGCAGAGCCAGAAGACAGGGAAGTTAATTAAGAAAGTAATGATGATGTGATTTTTCCAGAAATATTGAAATATATAATAGAAGATTCAGTTAAAAGCAGAAAGGAGCCTGGTATGATGGCTCACACCTGTAAATGCAGCACTCAGGAGGGAGGCTATAGTTGGAGGACCAACTATAGTTGGAGTTCAAGGCCATCTTGAAGATCAGACTTAGCTAGAAGGAGACCCTGCCTCAGAAAAAACATTTTTTAACAAGGGTACAGTTGGGCATGGTGCTACACACCTTTAATCCCAGCACACAGGAGGCCAAGATAGAAGGATCACCATGAGTTTGAGGCCACTGTGAGATTACATAGTGAATTCTAGGTCAGTCTGAGCAAGAGTAAGACCCTACAATGAAAAAAGAAAAAAAGACTTCCAGTCAAGATAGCATTTGCCTAACCATGCCTCACCTCACAAGGAAGGAAAGGCAAGACATTTAGGGTTAAGTGGAATTTTTTACAGTCTGCAGATTCTAGTAGACCTCCAGTGGGAGAGTGCAGAGGAGCAAAGTAGGGAATCCACTGATTCCCACGTTTTCGGGTCCCCCAGCTCCCCCAAGCAGTCATCTGAGCCACACTCCCAGCCAAAGTTTCCTTCTGCACTAACCACAGGCTTAGTGGACCCAGGCCAACAGGCTAGCATTCACCCCTCCCTGACCCAACCTAGGCTTCCCCACCCCCGCAGAGCTCCACACATGAACCCTGTCCCACTTGCCACCACCTCCATGCCCCCCCACTCCCTCACCTTAACAGATGTCAAAGGGTATGTGGCAATTTCATGCATAATGATGGCAAGATAAAATCACCCAAGTTCTCCAAATTAGTCAACAAAAGTCAACCATAGTACATTAAAGCCATAAAATATCATGTAATGCCGGTTCCTCCCGGCAGGTAGAACGGAAGAAAGAGCCGATCCAGCGGCTTTTCTTGAGGCTGAGCGGGATGACGGGTGTCGGCAGCCCAGACCCCTCTCCTCTAAAACACTGGAGAGAAAAACACACTGGGCCTGGAGTCTTGTCGAGGCAAGAACTCATTTTATTATAATGGGAAGGTGTTTATATAGTTTTGAGAAAGAGGGTGGGTCTCAGGATGGGAAAAAGGTATAAGGGCCAATATTATTTCACCACGTCAGCAGTAGCTGGGCAGAGGCAGTTTCGGCTTAGGCCTTGCTGAGTCACTCTTCAGTGGAAGTAGGCCAAAGACAGGTTGCTAAACTCTAGTCAGGCTCAGAAAGTTCCACTAGGCCTCACACCTGGGCCTCTTAGGGCCCAACATCTCCCCCTTTTGTTTTTGTAAGAACGGTGGAGATCATGGCCCCTGTCTTAGGTTGACCCCTCTGGGGATCTTACCCATCACTGGGTACCATGCCTCTAGCCCGTTGAAAATCTACTCCATGACCTGTCTTAGGTTGTCTCAGCCTGTCTGAGATCTTACCCATCATTGGTTCGATGGAGGGCGGGGGAGGGATGCTAGGGGGACAGCCAGTCAGAGGAAGAGCCTGGCTCCTGAGTTGCGAGCCTGTGGTATTTTTACCTGATGAAGTTTAATTGCCTCTAGCTGTTGGTGAATGAATTATGTAATCTTATTAATTACACAGGGCCCGACAGTGAGGATAAGAAGAAGGAGAAGGAGGGGTCCAAGGGGAGGGAGAAGGTAGGGTAAAAAGCCATATAAGCCCATCCACAGCAGGTTGTCTTGGAAGTCCCGTCTCCTCTTTTCCAAATCTTCCTGGAGCTTTTCTGGCTTCATTTGGGTCTAGCAGCATCCACACCTCCAATCGTTCCTGGGGAAGAAACAGAGGCACAGTTCTCAGGGGTGGAACACTCCCTGGAGAGTTGATTGTTATTGTCCCCTTGTTGGGGTAAATATTTTAAGTCTCTTGCTGGTACCCAAATGGGTATTTTTTCCTCTTGAGGAAAGACACATCTAAATCCTTTCCCTGCTGTGAGGCAGGGGTCTGGTCCTCTCCAGGCCCCAGTTAATGGGTCCCTCCATTTGACCCAGATGGAGCTGTAAGTAACAGTTGAGGTCCAACGTTTTTGAAAAGCAGACAAGTGTCTATCTTTTTTAGAAAAATTTAAAATATTTAGGGTTAATAATGCCTTTTTTAGTTGGTCATGTGGGGGTAGGGATTCCCCCTTTTGTTTTTGTAATTGAGACTTGAGAGTTTGATTATATCTTTTTACGATGGCTTGACCCCGCAGGTTATATGGGATGCCTGTGGAAAGTGAGATTTTTTTAGGTTTGGAGGAAATCTAATAAAGGCCCTGCTTATGAAGCAGGGACCATTATCAGTTTTGATTTGATCTGGCAATCCAAGGGTGGCAAAGCATTGAATCATCAGCGTGTGCCAATGCCAAGCAAGCATGAGAGAAAGTATCAACTGAGAGAAAAATATATTTAAGTTTTCTTTAGAGAGGAATCCTGGTAAATTTTGATGGCCTTTGAGATGTTGAAGTTTACAGATCTAGGGGAAGTTCCATAACGGCAGAAGTTGGCCTGTTTTTATAGGGCCAAGCAAAAGAGAAAAAAAATTTAATCAGCCACACAGCACACAGAGCAAAACTATTGCAGCTAAGCCACAGCAAGCTTTAGGAACTCCTGCTAGGCACACTTTGTATATCTTTACAATGGAATCTCAAACCCACCATTAACACCTTAAGATTAGCCCCAGTGACATTAAGTAGGAAGTGGACTTAGTCCCATGCTTTACCGACTGAGCTAGCCAGGCTTGAATTATTAAGGGGGATAAATGGAACATTTGGTGTAAATGTTTAGCTTGTTCTAAGGGTGGCAAGGAGGAGTCAGCAATAAATTTGTCTACCTGTGAATCCCCATTAGCAATAAAGTCAGGCAGACCAATGTGTGAGTGAATGTGCTCAGTAAGTCTGGAGGTGGATGGCCCATTGTAAAAGGACCTGTTCCTGGGCTGCCTTATGGATAAAAGCCAGATCAGAGAGGGGGGTGGGGTACCAGTGCCTGGATGTTGCCTCCAGCCCTATGTTAATGGGAAGGCAGTGAAGGGTGGGACAATGGTGTGTAGGACATAGCCATATTCTTAATCTAGGGATGAAATAAATCATAGCCTTGAAAAGCAGGTTTCTTCTCCAGTCAACTGTTTCCAAGAGTTTGCATTCCTAACAGTCTTTCCTCAGGCATCCTCTCCATTGTTTTAATGTAAAGCAGTCAGGCCACCTTCCTTCCACTTTCCTTAAGATTGCTAATGTGTTGACAATAGCAACTCCATTAACCTAAAATCAGTCTCAGTGCCTCTATAATTTTAATTTGCTTGAGGTTTTCCAACTTAAAATTTTAAAATCTTAGTCCATTATCTTTAGTCAAGCACATCAGTCCACTATAAATTTAACCTTGATCAAACTTTCTGGGCCTGGATAGCAAAATGTAGCCATCCCTTATGCCAGTAACCTAGCTCCAATAAAGTCCTCTGCATTCTTTCCTTCCCAGGCTAAAGAGGGGGAGGGGTAGTTGTGAGCACGATTGCCATAGGCGGCAGCTATGGGCTGAAAAGGCAGCAGGCCAGTGGCAGTTTGGGTGGCGGCCTTGGGAGGAATGAGATTTTAAAAGCCAGTTTTAGTTTTTCCTTACAGCTTTTGTTAAGGGCAAAAATGACATCCTTCACAGAGAAGCCTTTAAGGCTGGCAATTATGGCAAGGAGGATTGAATTAATCCATGGGGCTAAAACAAAAGTTTTGTCCCAAAAGCCATGGAGGTTTTTTTTGTTTTACTTTTAAGCCATATTGTAGGAGGAGTATTCGTAAAATCAGGACAACAGTAATACACACGAGTACAACATCAGCACAAAGGACCAAAAAATAGCTAAACATGTTGCAGAATTAAGTTCAGATTTAGATCCATGACGGCCAGATGAGCCTGTGTCCTTAGGGGACGGCTCGATGATACCAAACACAGTACAGATGGTAGCAGATCTCCCCAACAGGTTTGTTCTGTCTTTTGAGACGGAGTCCCCACTCAAATGAGGGGGCAAAATGCTTTGAGTCTCCTCCAGGTCTGCCCACGTGGTGAGTCTCCTCCAGGTCTGCCCAAGTGGTATCTCCACCAGGAACATATGACCCATTCAGAAATACAGGCGCACGGCTTGCCGGCAACCCGGAAGTGAAAGGAAAGAGAAAGGAACGAAAAGATGTTGAATCAAGCACAAGTTACAGAAGCAAAGGTTAGAATATTAGATATGAAGACTACCTCATAATTTATGAGGGTACACCCATCCACAGTCCGATTGGCCCGTCAGTGTACTTCCGTAAGCAGGAAAGAGAGATCCTCACACGGGCACCAGTCTGCCGGTTTCCCTCCCCTGGCAGGTAGAGCTGAAGAGAGAGCTGGACCAGCGGCTCCTCTTGAGGCTGAGTGGGATGATGGGTGTCGGTGGCTCAGACCCCCTCCCCTAAAACACCAGAGAGAAAAACACACTGGGCTGGGAGTCTTGTCAAGGCAGGAACTCATTTTATTATAATGGGAAGGTGTTTATATAGTTTTGAGAAAGAGGGTGGGTCTCAGGATGGGGAAAAGGTGTAAGGGCCAATATTATTTCACCACGTCAGCAGTAGCTGGGCAGAGGCAGTTTCGGCTTAGGCCTTGCTGAGTCACTCTTAATTGGAAGTAGGCCAAAGACAGGTCGCTAAAACTCTAGTCAGGCTCAGAAAGTTCCACTAGGCCTCATACCTGGGCCTCTTGGCCCACAGTCAATATGCTCTGATGGTGGACTGAAGAAACATTTATAAATAAAAGACAGGTTTAATGAACTTCTTCTTTTCACCAAATAAGACCCAGTTCAGAAATGCCAGCAAAAGTTTGAAATAGGCAGGAATAGTGAATAAATGTGTTTCTTTATTTTACCTGCAAAAGCCAGGTACGGATATGCTTCCACAGTTAGAAGACCATATAGAAATCTAGTCTAGAGCACTTGAAATTCTGTTCCACTGCATGGCTCAGGATTCCACCTCTAGAGTAATGAGTGACAGGTGAACAAGCAAACTGGCACAATTCCTGGTCTCTCCTCCTACAGTCCACCCTGGAAATTAAATGCACAAACAATTCAGATAAATGTGAGTAAAATATCTGCTCCAACGTGGATGCTTCCAAACATGGAAGCCCATGAAAATCAGATGGAGTCTTTAAAATGCAGTCCTCTGCCTCACATCTGACACATGCAATCAGCATCTTTCATGAAGATGCCCGGCAACGAGCATCAGTTTAAAGTGCCTTGTGTAATTCTGATGCAGACCAAATATGGAAAACCTCTCCACAGTACTGGAAAGAGGGCAGCATTTGTCCTCTGCTGGAACATTTCCAGTTATGGGAGTTGCTTCTCCATAGAAGGCATTTTTAATTATGAAAAGAGAACGCTCTTGTCCATGGAGTTGAACGTGCTCTCTTTTTGCCCTTGCATACCATCAAGAACCAAGGCATTTCCTCCTTCTCAGGACAGGTGGGTGGCTGTTCCCAAGAGTTCTTTCTCCCACTACCCAGCTTCACCCTTACTTTATGGCAAGGGCCAGTAAGATCTCATAGTAATCAAACATACTTTTTCAGTTTCTGGCTAAGATTAGTGACCCAGGCCAATACAACCCGAGCATTTCTCCAGGACTTTTGAAAACTCAAGCCAGAATAGAAAAAGTTTCCTCATAGGCTACTTCACTGCAATGGGTGTTGTGATGGACCACCAGATCAAAACATCCTATCAGAACTGATGCATTGACAGTGATTCCTCCCTCTGGGGACTCACACACGTGAGTCACACAGGTGAGTAGCCTTTGGGCAGAGGGAACTGCCTCATCCATGGTTTTGTCTTCACAGGATGTAACCAGCTCACATTACAGAAACAAAAGAATTGGTTCATCTGCCTCATTTCAGGACACCTTGAAGGCCTGTACCAACTCCAGAGTTCCCCAGGGCATGGCCCAGGCCATTGTGAGGACACGAAGCTTAACTTCTCCTTCCACTCCAGCCTGCTGCCTTCCTCCACTCCCAGTTGTCCTGTCTTTTTCATCTTTGAATGTGCATATGTGTTTGTGTATGATGTGTGTTTGTATGTATGTGTGTTTGTGTGTGTTTATATGCATAAGTGAAGGTTTACCCATGTCTGGGCACACATGTGGAGGTCAGAGGACAACCTTTTGTGTCACACCTCACGTTCCACCTTGTTTGAAGCAGGGTCTCTTCTTCCCCACTGTGCATGCTGGGCTGACTGGCCCATAAGCTTCCAGAGAGTCTCCTGTCTCTGCCTCATATCTTTCCACAGGAACACTGGGATTATAGATGCATGTGTTGCTGTGTCTGGCATTACCTGTGGTCTTCATGCTTGTACAGCAAACATTTTATCCACTGAGCCATCACCCCTGGTCCTAGTTGTCTTTCTTAAGAGCACCCTGAGTAAATCTTTAGCTCAGTCTGTTATATGAGAAAAGCCAAGCTGGACTTCTATGCAGGAATCCTATATGTAGACAGAGAAAATGGGCTGAGATGGGAGATATCAGGATAGAAATCCATCAGCAACTTTGCCTCCCCAAATCTTCTCCCAGATCTTCTGATCTTATGCCATGGTTCCAGACATCTCACCATTTTGACAATGTGATGCTTAGACCTGAATATAATTCTCCAAATGTGTATCTTATAGGCCACACTAAGGGACAGTTTTACATTCATTGTATCTCTGTAGTTTAGCTAAAGTTTAGATCAACTTTTAGGAGGCTAAAAATGTTGTTGGTTTATTGAGCTTATGTTTCACAACCACTTCCATATATCTTTCTGTACAGGCAGCTCCCTCTTTCTGGAGCCAAACATTTGCTCTTCTCAAAGAACTGCCTACACTTTATGGCTGGCAATATTTCTTAGCCATTTTTAAACACATGCATAAATATGAGCAAAGATCTGGAAGTGAGAGGGAAGGTAGAAGATTTGTTTTTGTAGTTTGTAGAAGGAAAACAGTAGTATATGGAGTATACATTTTTCCAAAGCTGGACCCACTGCTCACCCATCCTGTTCAGTCCCCTTGAGTGCTGCAGAAGATACATCATTTATGACGGTTTTGTGTTCTTATATGCAACTCTGTGTGTGTGTGTGTGTGTGTGTGTGTATGCACATGTGTGTACAGGTATGTGAGATGTGGTGTGTGTGTGGTGTGTGCACATGAATATGCTGATATGGTACCCCGTGGGCTCGACTACAGCAACTGGATGAAGATGTCAGGTGAGCCATTCCATGGCTCATGTACCTGCTTTTTCTTGCAACAGTCTCTCTTACTGATTGTGGAGTTTGTGAGCCCAAGCTAGTCTCTGCTCTCTGCTCTCCACAGGATTGGGGTTATAGGCATCTGCGACCACATGGAGATATTTATGTGAGTTGTAGAGATCTAAACTCAGGTCTCCCTCAGGGCCTGCTACTTGCACAGGAAGCTCACTTAACTGCTGAGCCAGCTCATTAGCCCTTCTTATATGGAACTTTTAATCAGGTCTAATGTGTATGGTGGATGTAACAAAAGTCCCACAGACTGTAATTGCTATTATGTGGTTATTGCATAATGTGGTTATTGAATAATGTGTTTATGTTTGAAAATCAGATGTCTAGTTATCATGTCTCACTGAAAAGGTGACTGATTTGAACAAGTTTATCATCTTTAATTGAGCAAGTTTATTGTCTTTAATTTCTTATTATTTTTATAATTATATGTGTGTATGTGGTGTACATGTATGTTGTATATACACATGAGTGCATGGTTGTCTGCAGGTACATATGAAAGACAGATTTCAATATCAGCTGTCTTCTTCAATGGCTCTCTACCTTACTTTTAAAATATTTTTATTTCTTTATTAGATTGAGAGAGAGTGAGGGGGCAGATAGAGAGACAGAGAGCATAGGTGCACTAGGGCCTTCTAGCCACTGCAAACAAACTCCAGATGTATGCCTCAGCCTGTGTATCTGGCTTATGTGGACACTGGGAAATTAAACCTGGATCCTTAGGCTTTGTAGTCAAGCACCTTAACCACTAAGCCATCTCTCCAGCCCCACCTTACTTTTTTTTTTTTGGTTTTTCAAGGTAGGGTCTCACTCTGGTCCAGGCTGACCTGGAATTCACTACGTAGTCTCAGGGTGGCCTCGAACTCTCAGTGATCCTCCTACCTCTGCCTCCCGAGTGCTGGGATTAAAGGCGTGCGCCACCACGCCCGGCCCCACCTTACTTTTTGAGACAGAATCTTGCACTGAATCTAAAGTCCACCAATTTAGTTAGACTAGAATAACTCTAGAAACCCAGTGCTGGGATTTCAGGTGTATACTACCATACAAAATTTTTACATGGGTGCTGAAGACCTGAACTCAGATACTCATGCTAATGCCAGAATGGTGAACACTGGGTACCCTCTTTGCACTTCCCCTGACCCCCAGAGCTCATAACAGACACTGCTAATCAAACTTAGCACTCCTCTCAAGAGCTCCATTTTGGTCTCTCCTACAGGGTCTTCTCCAGGCCCCAATGATGTTCCATAATTCTTAGGATTCCACATCAGACATCTCCCAAAAGTCAACCTGTTCCAAAAACCTAGATGAATTTTATTATCTTTTCATCCTCAAACCATCCTACTCTCCTAAATAAACGTAAAGGGACCAAAGTTTATATTATGGTTAGTAATCAAGGTTTAACTCATTCCAAACCAGTACTTTGTTCATCTACCTATTCTGAACATGAACCAATTATTTCAACCATTGTAGCCTGCAAATATGTGTATTCTTCTTTATGGAATGGGTATATAGTCATTGCTTATTTCATAGGAGTCATCTAGAGGAAGCCCTCAAAGTAGGGCTACAGTATCCATAGGACCTTAGACATTTCAAAAACACTACTAATAAATGCTGACAAATGGAAACCTGCACACAGTGACTCACATCTCTAAGCTAATCCCACAGTGGCTCCACCTCACTATTAGAGACATGAGAGATGAAGAGAAAAAGTCAATTCCATGTATGTCTATCTGTTTGGTAACCATAGCAACCAGCCATAAATGGAAAATGACAAATGGTATTGTTTGAAGTGAGACCAGCCCTCTGGCTCCTGAGATGTCATCTGGGGCCTTGGAGAAGCAAGTGGCCTTGGGTTACTTGGGCTCTTTGAAAATGATGAATCTCCCCATAACCAGCACCATTTTCTTCATGCCTGTGGAATAGTAAAACTGTAGACAGAATGGAAAACCACTGGCTGGCATGAGATGCCCTTGGGAGCCAGTCAGGAATCACAGGATGACGTGTCAAAATGCAGGAAATGATAGATATAGGGAGTGGAGCTTGTTTTCTCCTTGGCATAAAAGAACATACCTGAAACTCCAGCCTCCAACCTTGAGAGCCTGAACACCAAAGCAGAGTGAACTTGAAATATATAAGACATAACCTCATCATTTAATAGCTAATTAGAATGAAGATCATAGAGGGAGCAGACTTGGCCAAGGTCACACACCAAATGTTGTTTATGTTCCCAAGAGTTCTTTTCTTTTCTTTTCTTTTTTTTTTTTTTTTTTTTTTTTTGTGTGTGTGTGTGTGTGTGTGTGTGCTATGTATGTGTCCTTGTGATGCTCCATGCCTGCTGTGGGATGCACTCACCTGCTGTAGTCAGATGTCCCACATCCCATTCTTGCTTTGAGCCAGAGTTTCTTATTGACCCAGCAGCTTAAAATGTTTTCTGCAAAATCGCATGATTCTCCCTTCAGGACTGGGATTACAGGTACACAAGTTCATGCTGAGCTGTTTAATGTGGGTACTGGGGATTTGAACTTGGATGGTCTCAGACCCTCATGCTTGCACAGGAAACATATTTCACTGCTGAGCCATCTCTGCAGTCCAAGAGTAGTTCTCTGAGGAATAAAAAGAGAAGAGCTAGAAATTTAAACATTAGGAGCAATAGCTGACTGAAATAACTCATTCAGTGAAACACCAGTTGATTTGTACAGAGCTGTACCCCTCTGGAAACACAAGTCCTATCCTCTATTCCCATCCCCACCCCAACTGCCAATGGGTCTACCTTCTTTCCTAGCTCAACTCTTAGTAAGAAAAAAATGCTAGTTACCAGGTGACTCACTTTGGAAATAGGCTGTGTGACTCAGTCTATTCTCTAACCACTTGTCTAAGGTCCTCAAGATTCAAGGAAGTTTTACGACATCTACCAACAAGCTGACATGAAAAAGGCCCACTTGTATTAAAAATAATTAGGTGTTTTGGGACCTGTGATAGATTGTATAACATAGACACAAAGTAAGTCATAATCAGTATGCAGTAACTAGGACCAAGCCCCGATATATTACTTGTTGTCATCCTCACAACAACCTCATGGTAAAGATGATTATTTAACAATTTCCAAAGGCAAATGTCATGGATTATAAATTACTAGAATTGAAGTTTGAGAGAGATTATAGTAGTGTCCTCTACTCCTTACACTTGCTTTTCAACCCGGCCACCCCACTGCAGCACTTTCCATGTGGTTAGGACACATCTACCTCTGTTATTTTATCAACACCTTTGGAAATCTACTATTTGATCAATGCCTATGGAAAGGTATCAGGTAAAAAATAAATCTATGACTCCTTGAGAAAATTGTACCCAAATGTAGCAGCCTGTTTTCCTCATGGTTAATATGGTGGTAATAATAGCATCTATCTGGAGAATTAACCTAAAAATGAGATAATGTAAGTTAAAAATACTTTAGATGAGCTGCTAAATGTTATTCAAATGTTCAGAGAATAAAAGGCAAAAAGATGAAGAAAAACTAATTTCGTGAACTAAGACTAGTATAAATTCATTATTCATCCCATAGCAAGAAATGCTATTAGATGGGCTGGAGAGATGGCTTAGAAGTTAAGGCACATGCCTGTGAAGCCTAAGGAACCAGGTTCAATTCTCCAGGTCCCACATAAGCAGATGTACATTGTGGCACATGCATCTGGAGTTCATTTGCAGTGGCTAGAAGCCCTGGTATGCTCATTTCCTCTCTCTCTCTTTCTCTCTCTCTCCCTCCCTCCCTCCCTCTCTTTGTCTCTAATAAATAAATAAAAATAAAATCTTAAAAATATTTGAAAGAAATGATATTAGAGCCATATAGTGCATACACTCTTTAGTTTATACACTAATGTTTTAAAACACAATTCTCTTTCAACCAGTAATAATAATCATGACCTAAATCTTTTTTGTCCTTTATTCAATAAAGACAACCACAGTTCTCGGGTTTTAACACATATGTTGGGTAAAACATACCAGTTAAAAATTATATACCACTCTAGGGAAACCAAGGGATTGGCAAAAGCCTTAATGTTTTGGAGGCTACCGGGACCTCCTTGGCCATCGACTCACTGAAAGGTATTCCATCCCAGGTACTGAAAATTTTCTAGTAACAGTCTACATCTTCTAGACGTGCCCTTATTCAAAAAAGTAATTTTACATATGTCTTATTGATAATATCTTGAGTTTAGATTGACCCTCCCCCTGCCCTTTTTGTATGCATTCTCTTCCCATGGCCTCGCTTAGGCCATTCCCCTCCCTGTACTCAGTTCTTCTACTTACATGTGTGCATTACCATACACTTAAGACCTTCCCTTTCTTCCCTCCCTTATAGCCTTTTACCTGCTTACTGGTTTCTGGTACCTATTTTTGGTTCCAGTTCACACACAAGTCTATACATTGGTAGCTAGGATCAACATATGAGAGAGAACATGTGACGTTTGGCTTTCTGAGCCTGGGTTACCTCACTAAGTATAATCCTTTCCAGATCCATCCATTTCCCTGCAAATTTCATAATTTCATTTTTCTTTACCGCTGAATAGAACTCCATTGTGTAAATGTACCACATCTTTATTATCCACTCATCTGTGGAGGGACATCTAGGCTGCTTCCATTTGCCAAAGCCCTTGGTTTCCCTAGAGAAACAGATAGTAAGACCCTATTGCTGAAGACATCTCATGCCTGAGAGGCAAGGTCACTGAGAAAGCAAGCTGATGCTGACCAGAAAACCTTCTCCCTGTAGACCAGCCAATTGAAAGCTGGAAAAAGCTGCACTGCACGCAGCGTATGGGAGACAGAAGCCATCAACAGTGAAAACAGTGGATGCTGAATATTCAAGCTTGGCCAGACAGGCCCAATGACTGAACGGGTGCAATAGTGGCGTGTCTACTCTTGGGGTAACCAACTGCTCCATAATTGGACTGAAGGCCCTCTCTACAGGAGGGAATACATACCTGGTACTGAAAACCTAAGTAAAAGTCTATGGTAGGTGAGGTCATGAGCCTTGGGGGTATAAGCCTGCTCATGTCTGACTAAATGTATATATTATTCCCACCAAGCTGCCCTGGGGACACTACACTAAAGGTTCACACAGCTACTCTCACTTCTGGCTAGAGAAGCTTCTCTTTTCAGATGGTGATGACCACTGGGATGACCCAAAAGGCAACATAGTGCTGAGAAGAAGGGATGGAGGAGTGTCTAGCACTGAAACACCTCTGTCACACCCTCCAATGGCTCAGGGACCATTGCGGAAGAGGGGGCGGATAGAATGGAAGAGCCAAAGGAAGGATATGACCTCTTACAATGCAACTGCCCAGACAGAAATTGGCCTCGATATCCATGATCTTGTAGTGCCTAGCAATACCTTTGCAAGACCCTCAAAATAGAAGAGAAAGATGATGTCATCCAATTAGGAGAGAGACTAATGGAGAGAGGGAGGGGATATGATGGAGACTGGAGTTCTAAAGTGGAATGGGAGAGGGGAGGGAAATATCAGGTGGGGGTTTTTTTTGGTATGTAAGATTAAAAGTCAATAAAAAATAATAATTAAAAAAATTATATACCACTCTCACACAGTTCTTCTGAAGCAGGTGTTCCATGGACACTGAAAAATGAATTGACCTTTGACTCTAGGTCTAGCCTGACCCTCAGCCCCACTAAGTCCACCACTTTCCCAGAGAATCACAGCTTCACTGTGTTCTTGCAAAGTAAGACTGCTTTCAAGAGCAGAGGGAGACATGACATGAAGCATAAATGAGCTGTCTTGACGAAGCAGGACAAGCCTGGCCTTCTGCTCCCAGCTTCCCACATGCACTGTCTCCATCCCTCTGAATGGCACTTTATGTTTCCCTGAGCCAGGACCCTTATTGTTTTCTCATTCCTACTCCTAACATGTTTTGCCATGGTGCTTTTTTTGAACTTCATTTCCTAAATCATCACCTCACCTGAAGGACCTTCCTACTCTTTTCTTCCTAACTTCACTTCCCAATTTTCTTCCAAGGCTCTGATTCACTCTGTGAGCTAACAGAAAATCATGCTCAGACTCATCCCTATATGTATGGTAGTTCCCTCATCCTTGAACAGAGGGGAAGGGTAGAGGTTAGGGGATTGGGTTTCAAATACAGGCTCCAAGAGGGTTACACTTCAGGGAGGCATCTTTCAATGTTTTAAGTTTCAGTTTTCACAAACTTGTTGACTCCATGAGCCTCCTAAGTCCTCTTCCCTGCCCCCCCCCAGGAGAAAATGTTTCCCTTCAGAGAAAATTGCTACACAATGCTGGTCAGAGTCTGCCTCTCAGCATTGTTTGCTTCTCCTTTAACTTTGGCACCCATGAGTTTATTGGAGTTACTGACAGAAGCATGGGCAATTCAAAGGCAGATGCATCACTAGGAAGTCTCCTGAACAATTTAAAAGAAGCTACACCTCTGAAGAGCCCCTGTCCCCAGCATGGGCTTACATACCTCTGGGAGGGGCATATGGATCTCTTGAACTCCAGCTGCCCCAGTAAGGTCTGATAGCACGAGGCACTTGTGTGCATGATCAGAGCTGCTCCACTTCGAGAGATGGTCAAGTCCAACTCTAAAGCAATTACACTACATGATTCAAACTATACCATTTGCCCTTGGTCACTCCAGAAATGAATGTTAGAGCTGAGCACATTCCATGTACTGGTTAACTTATGACTTATTAAGGCTTTCCATTTCTGTTTTATCATTTATTTTATTTTCTACCCCAATATTCACTTCATGCCTCCAGAGTCCTAAAAGTGTTTTTGGATAACTCAAAAACAAGTGTAGACCAAGACTTTCCAGGACCCCAGTATCTGTGGCCCAATGTTTGAAAATCACGATGCATCTTACATTCAATACAAACAACAAATGATACCTACAAATATGTTTATCAACATTGATATTGTATAGATAGATTATTCATAAAATGATCAAAGTTGGCATTGGGTAGTTAGAATAACAGTTGGCTTTTAAATGATAGAATATAATTCTATTACACAATTAAGCTTTAATTACTACTTTGAAAAATGTGTGTTTTGGGGTATTTAATATATCATACCAACAAGAATCACCTCTTTATAAAGCATAGCCTATGTTCATCTATGGAATCTTAAATAAATATTATTTTGTTATTTAATTTATAGTCTAGTAGTTGTGTTGTTGAGATGCATATAATGATGGAAATAAAGTGGCTTCACTTATTAAAACAATTGGTTCTTTGAGAGACGACTATAAATAGATGCTCAGTTATTCCACTAAATCAATCAGAATATGAACCTTGGCTAAACATATTTTTTAATATTTCAACAAATATATGCATCATATGTAAATATGTTATGTATATAATATAATTAAACAATTATATACATATTGTTTTTATATATATATACATATATATATAATTGTTTAATTCTATTCTATTAAAAACATTGTTCCAGGCTTTGGAGATAGAATGATGAAGAAGATGCTAGGAGAAGCATACAGGAATATACTTAATATAATGTAGGTAGTGATAAGACTACAAAATAAAGGTTGGGGTCAGAAAGTAGCAGAAATCCAGAGGACCAGAATTACCTGGCCAGAGACCTTGCTGGAATAAAGCACATGAGCCATGGGGGGAATCCAGGCTAAGAGTATCCTTACAGAAGGGCAAAGTCCTGTCAGCAGGAGGAGTTTATATCCTGGGAGATACTCAAGAGGCCAATGTGACTGGGGACACAGGCAAGGAGGGGAGTGACAGAGGCCAAGTGATAAACCAAAAAGAGTTTATATTTGGACCAGAAGAGTCTCTATTTTCTTCTTTGTGTTCTAGGGAGCCATTGGAGGAGTATAAACAGAGAAATGGCTTATGATTTGTGTTTCTAAAAGACTACTGTCTAATCAGTTGTTGCACAGAACTGTGGCTTCTGTAATAAATAGAGTTTTGTGGTTGATCATCTAGTATACCTGGGGTGGTTTCATAAAAAATGATTGTATATCTCCATAAAGACAGCTTGGCTTCTCAAAATGGGAAGCCACTCTTGGTGATAGTAAATACATAGGTGTAGATAGAAGCCAGGGAGTTGCCTAAGATAGCATTTTTCAAAGAACCTTCCATGAACACCCAGTTTAAAGGTATATGAATTAATGTTGCACAATAGAGGGTTGAGTCAATGTGGGAAATGCTCTCTACAGCAGAGTTAACCAGACCTCTGTCCTGAAGAATTCTCAGAATCTCTAGGAGTTTCTTCAAGATGGGCTGAGGTTGGCAGCATTCTGAAATCTTACTTACTTTGGATCTCTTCATACATATGATACATGAGGAAAGCCCAATGCAAAGTCTTCAGCTTATAAAAAAACTGAAACTTGTTCAGAAACAATGTAATGAGTAGCAGTACTTGACACCAGAGATTGGGCATTTTGGGTGACATCAGTGTAAATTACAACTATGATAAAGTTCATAGCAAATAAATATATGAGGTTCTTTTGCTGTCCTGTATAGAACTTTGGAATAAAGCAGAGGTCTCTAAACATTCCAGGAAGATGGATTCATTGAAATAAAAGGAGAACATACTATAATGTCCATTTATATTTATGTCTCAAAATCATAAAGGCATTAGTATATTTAATACATGAATTGAAAATAGAACAATATTTGTTAGAACATGTACATAGGGCTTGGATATTTGGGAAGAAAAGCCTGGAAAGTGCTTGATGAGATGCCCAGGAGAGAGAATTGTCAGTGCTTGCACCATGGCTGCAGTGGTGGAAATGAAGAAGAAAAAATGCAGTCAGGAACCTGATGGCAGTGGGGTTTGAGGGGAAATGGTGTTAGGGAGCTGCAGGTGGCCATAAGCAGCAATAAGGACAAAATGGGAACAGAGTGGGATGAATGATGACTCCGAGACTAGGAGTTCTGGAAGTGGGCTAAGTTTACTTCTGGCTTTGTGAGAACAAAGGGATATGCCATCATTACATAACCACATCGCAACACTCATGGTAGTATGTAGCCAACTGTCTGGGTCATAGTAAGTGTTCAATGTTTTCAAGGTGAATGAATAAATGAATTAATGAATAGATAAATGTAGAGGTCTCAGAAAGCAACATAAAGTAGGTAAAATGAAAATATTCTTCCAAATCATGTCTCTACACATGCCATTTCCTAAAAATATAAATAAATTTCAATATAACCCCTAATATTCGTTAATTTACTATTGATATGAGATTGATATTTTCAAAAAATCAATTTCTTACTTGCCTCTATACATTGCTATTATTACAGATTTTGAAAAATGTTGTCATATATATTTGAAGTAGAAAAATCAGGAAACTGGGTGTTGGAAACTTAGCTCAGTGATAGAATATTTGTCTAGGAAGTATAAGGCCCTGGGTTCAGTCCCCAGCACAAAAGAGAGGGGGGAGAGGGAGGGAGGCAGAGAAAGAGGGAGGGAGGGAGGAAGGAAAGAATGAAGGAAGAAAGAAAGAAAAGAAGGAAGGAAGGAAGGAAGGAAGGAAGGAAGGAAGGAAGGAAGGAAAGAAGAAAGGTAAATCAGAAAACACACAAATTCAAAAGGAGAAGATAAGGTTTATTATACTACATACATATATTTATTAGTGTTTATAGTATACATACTACTTTGCAATTTTCACTCATTGTTATTTTATCTATATTATTAATATGCTTCTATGGAATCACTTGTACCATTGGTACAATATTCTATCAAACAGTGGTACAATGTATTTAACCAATCCTCTATTATTACACCAGTGAAGTGAATGTTTTGTTTCCATTATGAAAATGTTTTGATAAATATACTAGCAACTATGTCTTGTTATTGTCTTTAATTAATTACCCAGGCCTAATACATGGGAGTCAAATTACTAAGCCATTTTAAAGATCTTTGTTATGCATTTTCTAATTGCCTTCCAGAAATTTTGAGTAGCATTTCATGACATATGTGAATTCCTTAAGCTTCAATTCCATTGCTATTTATACCTTATTAATATCCAGAATAACCCCAGAGCAAGTCTACTTTGTCCCTACCCTACAGGTAGAAAAATATTCCCAAGCAAACAAAAGCCTTTTCTAAGTTTACAGGTCATCAAGACCAAACTTCCATGGGGCAATGCCAAGAGCAATGTCAAGGAACATCACCAAGACCCTGATCAAAACTTCCCTCCAGTACCAAAACCCAAGCTTACATTTCTAATAAGGGTGTTTCAGCCATGTGTGGTGCCACACATCTTTAATCTCAGGACTTGGCAGAGGTAAGAGGATCCCCATGAGTTTGAGGCCACCCTGAGACTACATAGTGAATTCCAGGTCAGCTTGCACTAGAGTGAAACCCTAGTCAACAACCAAAAAAAAATAGTCTATTAAGGGTGTTTCAAAATTAAACAATAGTTGGATAATGCCTATTTGACACTGAATTGCCTTTCCTCATAGATTAAATCCCTCTGCTAAAATACAGTTGCCTCTGACATCTGGTCATGTTCTGATCAGTATTGTTTATGATATTTGTATACTCTTGGTTGTCCTCAAGCAGAAAAAGGATCAAAGTCAGTCCCCAGACAGTTAGCTTGTCTAGTGCCAGAGGGTGCTACACAAGTGACTGGGGGAAAAATGACCGACATCTGTCCAAACAACTTGCAGTCTAAGCTACTCAGTAAACAACCTGATGTGATGCTCAAACAAGTGCAATAGTGGCACACAGCCATGGTGTATAACCAACTCCTCTTGATTTGGCTAATAGATCCACTCAGCGGAATGGAACTCATAATTGGAACTGGGAAATAAGTCAAAACCATGTACAAAAAATGAGCCCATTCTCCAATATCAAGCTCCCATCAAATGTGTAGAAGAGGGCCTACACATATAAAATTCTCTCTAAAACAACTATGGCCATTCCATCTATCTACTAAATTCTCTCTGTGTTGGAGAATTTGCTTCCCTTTTTCAGATGGATGATGAACCTGAAGGGAGGATCAGCCTATCGCACCTCACCAGGGCCCAGCTGAAACCATAGAGTAACGGGGAAATGGGCAAGAGTGCAGCTTTCTTAGTGAACCTGACACCAGAACAAGGCTGAAGGAGATAAACACATTCAACTCCTACTAAGCCAGATATCCAGAGACACAGAGGCTCCCAAGACCTCATCAGTGAAGTAGAACTAAAATGAACCCAATGTAGCTCAGGGAAATTCACAGAAGAAGGGGCAGAAAGACTGTTAGAGCCACAAGTTGGGTCATTATGCACAGAGACTTTGCCTCTCCCCCGTAACTGTTGGCTACCCCCATAATGCATGACTCACTTTCCCCAATAAGGAGGGCCCCTTCAGAAGGGGTGAGGTCAGGGAGGATGCTACTGGAGGCACCAACATGAATGTATTATTAAAATTTTTTTAAATGCTGAAGGATAAGAGACAATTAGGTGGGAGCTGCTTTGATCTGGGTCATGGAGCCTATAAAGTAAGTTGACACTCAGACTCAGTGAGTTTTTCAGTGATACAGTTGCCTTTGAGTCACCTATACTCTTATAAATAATAGTAATAAACATATCAGTTCACTAAAAAAAACCAAAAAATAAATAATAATAATAATAATAGTATGGAAAGCTTTGAGGAAGACACCTAATGTCTACCTTTAGCTTCTATATGCACACACAGGTACACACATGAGGAAGGAAGAAGGGAAGAAATAGAAGGAGGGGCAAAGGGGTAAGGGGCAAGGGGGGAAAGGAGAAGGGGAAAGGAAAGGGGGAAAGGAAGGAAGGACTAGCCATGATTAAATGCCTGAGCCACATTCTGTCTACTAGCTGTCTCAAAAGGCACCACCAAAGTATGTTTTCCTCCTTAATGTGCACAACAGGGGACAGTGCAGAAGACAAGCTTCAATGAGAAATAGCCAAGGGTATGAGGAGAGGAATGTGCACATGCAGAAGGGAGTTTGAGCCTTGGTAGAGCAGGAGGGGGAGCCTAGAGACTCTGCTTCCTCTCGTGAGGGTGGGGGCCCAGAGTCAGGACTCTGGCTCAGCAATCCTGCCAAAATCTATTTTCACTTCACTCCTCTCAAGTCTCCATTGATATGTGTAGAGAAGAGAACAGAGATTAAGTCACACACAAGCATAGCAAGGTTTCTGACCATCAAAAATCACTGTGATGACATCATTCCCACTGTGATGATGAAGACAAATGTGGCTCTTAGTTGAGGGGCAATGGCCAGAAGCAGAAGAGAGAAGTGGGGTTAGGGAAACACTTCTTACTGACAATAGGGATGGTTGGATGGGGGGACAAAAAACTGGACCCAAATGGAAATGGTACCATAAAATCCTACATCTTGAAGGACATACTAAAAGGTCAAACGTGCATCAGGCACTTGGAAAGAACACCTGAATCACCGGGGCCTGGAGAGGATAGTATGAAGAGTAACTTCAATATTCTCCTGTTTCTCTGTGCAACACTCCCTCTTCTCTCTTTCTCTTTCATATTACCTATACTTTTTCTTCCTTCCCTTCCCTTGGCACTGACCTGTAACTCCCAATACCAGCTTGTGGTTAATATCCACAGTGAACTGTTGATCAGTGAGACCTACAAGGTTTCCCAAAAGAAGACAGATTTCTGTCAGAGTACTTGATGACTGACCAAAGGTTATTGATAAGACCCTATTGCTGAAGACACCATTTGCTGTTCGGATGGAACATGGAGAGACTTGGCTGGAATCTGGAAGAGTCAGTCCCCAGACAGTTAGCTGGTCTAGTGCCAGAAGACAGTAAATAAGTGACTGGGAGAAAATGACCAACATCTGTCTAAGCAACTGGTGGTCTAAGCTATTCAGCAGCAAACAACCTGACGTGATGCTCACACAAGTGCAATAGTGGCACACAGCCATGGTGGGTTCTGCTCTAGATTTGGCTAATGGATCTGTTCAGTGGAATGGAACCCATACCTGAAAATGGGAAACAAGTCAGAACCATATCCAAAAATGAGCCCACTGTCCAATATCAAGCTCCCACCAATAGTGGGATGCAAGAGGGCCTACACCTATTAAATTCTCTCTAAAATAATAATGGTTCTCCATGTATATTGCACTGACCTCACTCTCCATTGGAGCATCTGCTTCTCTCTTTCAGATGGATGCATATCCTGAGAAGAGAATCAGTCCATCACACCTCAACAGGGCACCAGATGAAGCTATTGAGTAATAGGGGAAATGAGCAAGAGTGCTGCTTTATCGGTGAATCCGGTACCAGCACAGGGTGAAGGAGACAGACACAAAGAACTCTCAACCCCTACCAAATCAGATATCCAGAGACACAGAGACTCACAAAACCTCATCACTGAAATAGACCTAAAATGATCCCAACATGGCTCAGGGAAATTTGCGGAAGAGGGGCTGAAAGATTGTTAGAGCCATGAGTTGGGTCATTATACACAGAGTCATTGCCTCTCCCGCATAACTGATGGCTACCGACATAAGGCAAGACCCACATTATCCATGGGGGGAAAATAGGGAGAAGGTTAACGATGGTGCCATCATGGCTGTATATATACTATATACATAACTAATAAAAAATATTTTAAAAAGAAAAAAAGAGAAAGGATCAAAGAAATGTGTAATTCAAAAGGCAATGTGATATGTATTTTATGTAAATTCAACCATAGCTAATGGAAATAA
The DNA here is from genome assembly GCA_036365145.1 of Orientallactaga sibirica. Classification (NCBI taxonomy): domain Eukaryota; kingdom Metazoa; phylum Chordata; class Mammalia; order Rodentia; family Dipodidae; genus Orientallactaga; species Orientallactaga sibirica. The sequence continues at coordinate 56,893,829 of JAEOAD010000005.1, forward strand.
GCAAGCCTGTCCCTGTCTAACTGGGAAGCGCCATGGTTGGATGGTCTTTCCTCATTGTGGACATTTTGCATTAATGTTTGTGTATAAGGTGGGTGCTTACACTTTACTGCAAAGGGACAAATAACCAAACTGGTGGAGGGAAGGCCCAAGAGAAGGAGGAGGAGGTTGGGAAGTAAGTACAAGGAAGTGACTTTTAGATGCAAAGCCAAAATACACTGTGCACCTGATTCACAACTTTCTTTTGCCCAGTCTCTTTTGCTGGTATCTCTTCTCTGTCTCCCATGGCCCTGATGGCAGTTTGATCATGACACAGGGGTGATGGGTTTATGTCTCAGCTAGTCACACACTAGCTGGAGAACTAAAGACAGGCATTTTTTTTTTCTCTTCTGTCAATCTCTATTTCCTCATTTGCAATTCTGCCTGCCTCTCCAAATAATGATGACCAAATGAGCTAATATATGGAGAAGTATTCTTTCAGTCTGGATGCTATTAACACAAGAGTAATCTTTTTGTTGGGGGGGTGGTTATTGAGACAGAGCCTCATAAGCATAGGTTAGTTTGCAACTTGCTATTGTCTCAAACTTGTGATCCTCCTGTATCTGCCCTCTCCCAAGTGCTGGGATGATAGGTACAAGCTACCATTCAAGAAGAATTATTTTATGAACATTCATTAAACATTAAAATACACTTATCATGTATGAAAATATCCATAATGAACCCACACAAACTAAAAATGAATTAAAATACATTAAGTATACTTAAAATTTTTACCTATTTGTATCTGTTATACTTTAAAAAGACAATTTCAAAAAGAAGGGAAAAACAGAATGATTTGAATTTATTTTAACTTATGTGATAAGGAAATATGAGATAAGAAGTGACCCACTTAGATAGTGGAGCTAATAATAGAAGTAAGTAATAGAAAAAGGAAACTAAAGACTCTGTTTTGCATGCATAATCAAAGTTCTATAGGGAATCCTTGGTTAAAATTCTAATATTGTGGGCTGGAGAGATGGCTTAGCGGTTAAGGCGCCTGCTTGCTAAGCCTAAGAACCGGGTTCCAATCTCCAGGTCCCACATTTAGCCAAATGCAAAGTGACGCAAGGGCACAATGCTGCACTTGGCCACAAGGGGATGAACACATCTGGATCTTGTTCACAGCAGCTGAGAGGCTGCTGGTGCGCCCATCTCTGTCTCCCTCTCCCTCTCTCTCTGTCTGTCTCTCTCTGTGTCTCTCTCCAAAAATAAAAAAATAAATTTTTAAAAATTCTAATATTGTAAAAGGAAAGATTGCCACAGAAAATTTTGTGGCAATCGGGAAACACAGAAGAAAATTTTGTGTTTTGTGTTGTTTTTGTTTTTGCTTTTTGAGGTAGGGTCTTACTCTAGCCTAGGCTGACCTGGCACTCACTCTGTACTCCCAAGCTGGTCTTGAGCTTGTGGTGATCCTCCTACCTCTCCCTCCCAAGTGCTGTGATTAAAGGCATGCATCACCATGCCTGGCACACAGAAGAAAATTTTGAATAACCATCTCAGTCCATATAGCTAAAACAAAAGTGATGTGTAAATTTAAGTGCTATTCAAGTACAAGGCACAAATGACTGTGCTTTTTCTCTATGCTTCCTCTTATACTTTGTCATATGCACAGAAATTGAGAATTCTTAACAAGCCAGATGGAAATAGCCAGGCATGGGTTATCAAAAGCAAAAAAGCAGCATGAAGAAAGGGTCCTGTGGGATGAATTGCTGCAGATATGATGATAAGTAACAGCTGACCACTTAGCCTGAAAGCCAGGGGAATTTCAGGAATGGTGGAGACCACATACCCTCATGGAACATCTCCTGCCCCACTCTAAACTCATTATTTTCACATTAGGCTGGGTCACATTTTTACAGGAAGCTAGTCATCTAAAGTGTTATATATAATTTAATTTTCCACATTAAAAAATTTTTTTCGAGGTAGGGTCTGGCTCTAGCCTAGGCTGACCTGGAATTCACTATGTAGTCTCAGGGTGGCCTCAAACTCATGGTGATCCTCCTATCTCTGCCTCTTGAGTGCTGGGATTAAAGGCGTGTGTCACTACGCCCAGCTCTAATTCTCCACTGTTTAAATGTTAGAGCCTAATTATTTTATTATTTTAAATCCTGTAAGGCAAACCAGAACATCTGTAGGCCAGATGTGGCCCATCAATGCCAGTTTGTCACCACTGCTCCAGACAATGAGATTGGGGTGAGTTCGCTAAAGGTCTCAGGCAGAGAAGTGACAGGAACAGATTTGTAGTCTAGAAAATCCCAGAGGCATCTGGCGTGAAGTTGGACTGGAGTGAAGTGAGGTTGGAGGAAGGATGATGTTCATTCTTTACTATCTGCAAGTGCATTCACTAGGGGTGCTACGGAGAAATCTTCAAAGAAACATAGACTGGAGGTGCTTGAAATCTGTTTGTGTTGAGTTCATTGGAATAAAAAATCATCATTTATTCATTTTTCCTGTGTTCCAGCACCCCCTTTCATGAATCCACATAGTAGCCTCAGAAAGTAAGTGTTCTTTTTATATATTTTATGTATTTATTTATTTACAAGCAGAGAAAGGCAGAGAGGAGAGAATGAGAGAGAATGGGTGTGCCAGGTCGTCTAGCCAACTGCAAATGAACTCCAGAACTCCAGGTGCATCCACCACTTTGTGCATCTGGCTTTATGTGGGTACTTAGGGAATGAAACTTGGGTCATTAGGCTTTGTAGGTAAGTGCCCTAACCCCTGGGCAATCTCTCCAGCCTGAAGTGTTCTTAATATGGCTATGTAACAAACTCAAAACACAAAGCAACTACTATTTTATTATTCTCTTCCTTGGTTCTGAAGGGGGTCTAGCTAAGTGAGATTTGCTTGGGACTCCTCATATGCAGATAGCCAGATGATTGCATGGCTGAACTAGAATGGCTGGAGTAGTGGGGCTGGGATGGGTGGGAAGATTTCCCTATGTGTAGCTGCTCTACCATGTTCTGGGCTTGGGCTTCCTGTTAGCATGGAGGCACCTGGGTAGAATAGCCCTAACAAAGTAAGCCCCTCATGCAGAGCAAGCAGTTCAGGAGAAATGACAGAAGCCTCCAGTCCTCTCAAAGACCAGCCCCAGAACAAGGAGTCACTCCCACTGAATTCAATGGTCACAGCAGTCATAAATCCAACCAGATTCAATCAGAAGGAATACTAAAGTCTACCTGATGCTGGGGTGATGTCGTGTACACACAGCAGGGAAGGAATTGATAATGGATATCTTGGAGACAAGCCATCATCTAATGCCAAAACATTCAGCATTTAACCATTGTGACATTCCTCAGGCAGGGGAGGATGGATCAATGGAGGGGTCCTGGGCTGAGTCCGGGGCTGAGTTCTGGGCTCTGATCCCAGCATGGCATGTTACGTACCATGTGTTGTAGTCAGCTTCACGCTGCTCGGATGAACCTCCATACCAGACACAGTTTATGGGAGGAATGGGGTTTATTTCAGGCTTGCAGATCCAGGGAAAGTTCCATAATGTCTGAAGAAGCTGACCCCCTTTCTTAGATCCAGACAAAGAGAAAAAGAAACCACCACTAGCACCATAAGCAAGCACCAAACCCACAGGGACCTTGGCAGAGCTCCCTCTGTATACCTTAGGCTGGAATTCAGATCCACTCCCAGTAACATCTTAGGGCTGGACACCAGGACCATGGACTGGAGGCTTCAGACACTTAGAGCATTAGCATGTCAGCCACCTACAAAGTGCTGAGGCCTTTGTTTTTCCTCCTTCCTTTTCCTCTTAGCAATGTAGAGCTTTGCTCCTCTGGCTGCTCTATTTACCTGGCCTCACTTCTAATTTCCACTCAGCAGAAAGCAGCTCCTTCCATCTCTCCCCCAACAGGCTCCTTAGAGTGGCTGGTTTCTTTCTTCACTGAAGCTCTGGAGATTGAGCTTAACAGCTTTCCATATCACACAGTGCACTGTCTGCTTGAACACACTGTACAAGCAAGCAAACATATGACAACAAACCCTGAAGACCAGGTCATGTCTGAAATACTCGTCACCACAACAACAGCGTCCTCACCTAGATACACTTTTTGGCTGGATCAGCAAACTTTATTTATCTCTTTATTATTGGAGTCTTGACGCTTCCATTTTAGGTTCAGTTCACCCATGAAAAAAAATTAATACAATTTTTTCTCTTTTCTACCCCAGTTACTAATATTTTTTTCTCTTTCTTGGTTTTTGTAAGTTGAATTATTTTTCCTAGAAAGATTCTGGTTCAACTTAAGCCACTGAAATTTAAATTTGCATCTAGGCCTTTTCCACCTCTTTTTCCCCATCACTGAAAGATAAGAACAGAAAGCCATAAAAGAGACAGAGAGCCAGAAGCCCTGAGCTCTAGATCCAGTCTCCCTGCTACTCTGATGAAATTTCTCAAAGTCCTTTATTGTTGGATGTTTTCCCCACTGGTACTAAGATACAGTTGGATTTTCAGGGTATTTTTAGCAATGGCATATTGCACAAATATAATTGTATTCAGAAACAGCTAGATGTGGGGCAGCACTGACTAGGGTGGCGACCCCAGGCCTCCCACCACCTCTCTTGCTGTCTGTAGTTGCCTCCGAGAACTCTTTGCTCACTGAGTGAGGTGATCCTTCAGGGATTCTCTGAGATAAACTGACTTATCTCCTTTTTAATCCACTGGACTGTCCAAAAAGGCCACATCAGCAGGCACATGCAAAGATAACACTCATATGCACTCCGCACAGAAAATGGGCTCCAGAAACTGCTTTAGCAAGCTCAGTCTTTTTTCTAGGGACTTCCTCATTTGTTCAAATTTTTGCCATCTTCATTTTCATTTCCTGGTTTCTTCTTACATCCTTCCTCTTCTCCCTCCAAGGAAGTTGCTAACAATTCTAGCAATTCTACCTTTACTTCTTAGCTGTTCTCTGTTGCACATGTCCTCCCGACCCTCACCCCTGGCTTCATAGTTACAGCTTTATTGCCAAGTTTATTAACTTTTGCTTAAGTTTCATTGCAATTTCTCTACCAACAAATGGGGGTGGGGAGTTAAATGAAATGACTGTTGTGGCTACGACAAGATGTTTTAGGATGCCATGTAGCATTATCTTCTTTTAATTACATTGTACTTTCAAGCAGTGCTCATAGTAAAATCTCAAGCCAGTCAGGTGGGAAAACAAAATCATTACACAGTACTATCCAGCTGTTCCAGTCATCCCATCTCTCAGCCCCTTGGTCCCTCTATGAGAAACATACTGTTAAACACTTCTGAGCATCTTTCCAAAATGTGAAAACAGAAAATGATGGTCTTTATTCAAAAAGGTGATGTCATACAATGTTCTATTTCTACCCTATCCACTGAACATCTTAGAGATCTTTATGAATCAGCACATGTCAGTTTCATACTCTTGAACAATAAAATTCGCTTATACGTTTACAGTAATTTTGAAACATATGTGCAAATCTCCATATCAATGTACTTTTAGACTGGGCAGATGCTACATGCAAATGGTTTGTTCATACAAATGGAGACACACTACTTGTGCTTCTCCAATTGGATTTTTTTATTTTGTGAAATTTCTTTGCTTCATATCAGCTGATACTGAGCTAACACATTTTCTTAAATAAAGGACTCATTTTAGAGCAATTTAGTTTCACAGTGAAACGCTCTGGTAAGTTTGGAGGACAGTCAACACTGCTCTCACATGTACTGCCTTCCCCACCACAGTGGGGCATTTTTTATAATGGGTAAGCCCACAGGGCCATATCAAAATCACCCTGAAATTTGTAAATTCCATGATGGTTCTTTCTTAGTGTCAAATATTTTAGGTACATGTATAATGGCATGATTTACCATATGATATGGTACAGAATAACTTCACCACCCCTTTGTGCTCTACCCACTTATGCCTCCCTCTGACCTAACCCTCATGACCACTCTTTATACTATCTTGTGGTTTGTCCTTCTCCAGAATGTCACATATTTGGAACCTTGCCATATGCAGGCTTTTGGGATTATCTTCGTTCACTTAGTAATACACATCAAAGACTCCTCCATGCCATTGCACAGCTCAATGGTTCATTTCTGTCTAATACTGCATAGAATTCCATTATGTGGATATGCCACAGTTTATCCATTTCCCCTGCTGAAAACCATTTTTCATGCTTCCAAGTTTTAGTAACTATGAAATAAAGTTGCTATAAACATCTGTGATTGCATAATAATGCATTGCACATCAACACACTATTTAACCATTCCCCATTGGCAAGTATTTAGTTATTTCCAGAGATTGTATTATTATGCAAAACAATGCTGCAATGACCTTCCCTTAACATACCCTTTATGCATCTGTGTGTATAAGTCTTCAAAAGGAAGTCCCATCAGTGTAACATGCATTTTAAACTTTGATGTAACACTAGTCCAAAGTTGACCAGGGTGTGGTTAGAATCTGGGGTTTGAATAGGATTACATTTTGCCAGTATGATAGATTTAAAAAAAAAAAAACACTTGTTTCTGAATTTTGCATGTTGATCCACTCACTTCTTTTCATCCCTCATTGCCTAAATGACAGGCCCATATGCTCCCACAGCTTGACTTGCCTCCCTCCCACTGTGCCAACCTGAATGCTCCCCTTGCCTGAGAACTGCCCAATATTTTCTTTTGTTTTCCTTTTTTCCCCTTTTTTATTGACAATTTCTATACTTACAGACAATAAATCATGATATTTCCCTCCCTCCCCCATTCCCCTTCAGAACTCCACTCTCCATCATATCCCCTCCCTCTCTCCATTAGTCTCTCTTTTAATTTGTTGTCCTCATCTTTTTCTCCTATTATGAGGGTCTTGTGAAGATATTGCTAGGCACTGTGAGGTCATGGATATTGAGGCCAATTTCTGTCTGGACAGTTGCATTGTAAGGAGTCGTATCCTTCCTTTGGCTCTTACATTCCTTCTGCCCCCTCTTCTGCAATGGACCCTGAGCCTTGAAGGGTGTGATAGAGATGTTTCAGTGCTGGATTCTCCTCCATCCCTTCTTCTCAGCACTATGTTGCCTGTTGGGTCATCCCAGTGGTCATCACCATCTGAAAAGAGAAGCTTCTCTAACCAGATGTGAGAGTAGCATTAATATGTGAATATGAACATTTAGTGTAGTGCTTCCAGGGCAGTTTGGTGGGAATAACGTATACATTTAACCAGACAAGAGCAGGCTTTATACTCCTAAGGCTCATGACCTCCCCTGCCATAGACTTTTGATTAGTTTTGTCAATACCAGGCATGTATTCCCTCCCATAGAGAGAGTCTTCAGTCCAATTAGGGAGCAGTTGGTTTCCCCAAGAGCAGACATGCCACTATTGCACCCATTTGGTCGCTGGGCCTGTCTGGCCAAACTTGAGTTTTCTATTGTCTTCTGTTTTCACTGCTGATGATTTCTGTCTCCCATATGGCTGCATGCAGTGCAGCTTTTTCTAGCTTTCAGTTGGTTGGTCTACAGAGAGAATGTTTTCTGCTCAGCACCAGCTTGCTTTCTCAGTGACCTTGCCACTCAGGCAAGACATGTCTTCAGCAATAGGGTCTTACCATCTGCTTCTCAAAGGAAACCAAGGGCCTTGGCAGTAGCCTTTAATGTTTTGGAGGCTACTGGGATCTTCCTGGCCAACAACTAACTGGAAGGTATCCCATCCCAGGCACTGAAAATTTTCTAGTAACAATCTATAGCTTCTGGATGTACCATTATTCAAAAAAGTAGGTTTGCATAAGTCTTCTTCAGAATATCATGAATTTTGATTGACCCTCCCCCTGCCCTTCTTTTATGCATTTTCTTCCCCTGCCTTGCTTAGGCCTTCCCCTCCCTGTAATCTGTTCTTCTACTTACATATATACAATACCATCCCTTTAAGTCCTTCCTTCTCCTCCCTCCCTTTTTACCTTTTACCAGTTTACTGGCTTCTGCTATACCTATATTTGGTTCCAGCTCACACACAAGTCTATACATTTGTAGCTAGGATCCACATATGAGAGAGAACATGCGATGTTTGGCTTTTCTGAGTCTGGGTTACTGCACTTAGTATAATCCTTTCCAGATCCATCAATTTCCCTGCAAATTTCATAATTTCATTTTCTTTACCGCTGAATATAACTCCATTGTGTAAGTGTACCACTTCTTTATTATCTATTCATCTGTGGAGGGGCATCTAGGCTGGTTCCATTTCCTAGCTATTGTGAATAGAGCAGCAATAAGCATAGTTCTGCAAGTATCTCTAAGGTAGTGAGAAGAGTCCTCCAGATATATGCCTAGGAGTGCTATAGCTGGATAATATGTTAAATCTATTTTTAGCTATCTCAAGAACCTCCACACTGATTGCATATAAACATCTTAAAAAGTGTTCTACATCCTTAGATATCAGGAAAATGCAAATTAAAACTACTTTGAGATTCCATCTCACTCCTGTCAAACTGGCTACCATCAAGAAAACAAATGACAATCAGTGTTGGCAGAGATGCAGAAAAAGAGGAACACTTCTACACTGTTGGTGGGAATGTAATCTGGTCCAGCCATTGTGGATACTTTCTTCCAGAATAATCACAATCCTCTCTAAGAATGCAGTCTCTCCTCTGGCTGTCAGTGCCCCAGCTGCACACACATTTGTTCATCAGTAGTCTGGAACAGGTAGAGAGGAGTAGAACTCTGCTTTACAAATGAGGAAAAGAAGACTGGGAACTCAGCACAGTCCTGTGGAAGCAGCACAGTGTCATGATCCTTGCCAATTTGTTTCTTTCCTCATCTGCTCCTTTGGCATGGGACTCCTGAGCACATCTCTGTGAAACAATGTGTATGTATATATATATACATACACACATACATACATACATACATACATACATACATACATACTCTCAGCTGTCACTGGTTCTCTTCACATACTGGGCACCCTAACTCTATTGGAATAAATACTGTTTCTTAGGCCAAGACAAAAGTTTGCCACTTCTGGACTAGAAAGATGGCCCAGGAGGTAAGAGCACTTCCCATGTAAGCATGAGGGCCTGAGTTTGATTCCTCGGCATCCTTGTAAACAGCTCAACATGGCTACACACACGTATGTAACCCTAGGCCCGTAGAAAGCAGAGACTGAGGTGTATGACAACAACAAGCTCTGGCACTAGTGAGAGACTCTCTCAATGAAACATATAGATGAATGATGGGCAGTGATACCCACTGGTGTCCTCTGGCCTCCACACGTGTGCATGGAGTTCATGCCATTGCATCCATACCTGCATATAAAACACACACACATAGACCACATCACACATATTATACATATGCTTATACAAAAAGAAAGTTTCCCACTTCTATACCTCAGGTCACACTATTCTCTAGAGCATTCTCTCCTTTCATGCACCCAGATCACATGCAGCCTTTAAATTCAGCTCCACAGCCAACAGCTGAAGGAAAAAGTTTATGATATCTTTTCATCTTCCTTGATACAACTAATAAAACCAGCCTTCTGTTAAATGAAAATTCCTTTTTGATACTTCCATGATACATTTTATCACATAGTCATAATTATTCCTCTTTAGTGGTTCCATATTACCATAAAATTTTGATAAGCATTATTTTGTGAAACTATTAATAATGTCACCTAAGGTTTTCAACAGGATCTAGCTTGGTAGAGAAAGTCCTGCCAGTGTTAACAAAGCAAAAAATAGAATTGTTTTTCACTTTATGATAAAATGAGAACAAGTTCCTGAATCAATGTCTTATTGCTTTTTTAAAAAAATATATAACTGTTATCACAATGTAGTATGAGTTTCTCTTCTTTCTTTCCTTTTTTTTTTTGATTTTTCTAGGTAAAGCCTCACTCTAGCCCAGACTGACCTGGAATTCACTCTGTAGTCTCAGGGTGGCCTCGAACTCACAGCGATCCTCTGCCTCCCAAGTGCTGGGATGAAAGGCGTGAGCCACCACGCTTGCCTTTGAGTTTCTTTTAATTAGATATTCTCCCTTTCTAAAAATTACCATTTAAAATCTTTTTTCACTCCAAGCAAAATGGAAACAATAGCTTCACACACCTGACATTTAAGAATGAGCTTTCTAGCAATTGAATTCTAGAAGAATTCTAGATGGAAGTGGGAATTAAGTTTATGTAATAATCAACTCTAGTAGCCAAGGACTCTATCTCCTTAATTTCCTCTCCTTACAACTCTTAGCCCTTCACAGAGTTATTTAAGAATATCTAGGGAGGTATGTGTATATGTGTGGGGTGTGTGGGGGTGTGGTCTGTGTTTGCATGTCCACTCGTGTCATACTTGCTTTCTGTAGTATGGATAATGTTGTAGTCCCATGGACTACAGTGTGGGGACTGTATTAGTTACTTTCTCAATGCTGTGACAAAATACCTGACAAGAAGTAACTTAAGGAAAGAATGATTTATTTTGGCTTACAGTTGAAGGTTATAGTCCATCATGGTGGGGAAGGCATGGCACCATGCGCCTGAGGCAGCTGGTCATATTCAGTCCATAGTAAGGAAGCAAAGAATGATGAATGCTAGTGCTCGGCTAGCTTTCTTGTTTTTATTCAAGCCAGGACCTACAGCTCATAAAATGGTGCAGCCCACAGTTACAATAGGTCTTCCTACTGGAATTAATCTAAAACCTTCCTCACAGATAAGCCCAGAGATCTATTTCCATGGTCCTTCTAAATTCCATCAAGTTGACAAGATTAACTATCATAGAGACAAGCAACGTGGGAAGTAATAACATAGGATGAGTGCTATTGCGGGTGTATCTAGCAGTCAGAAAGTCTTCCTGGAGGAAGCTAAGTCTGAGTGAGTGAGTGTTTGCTGGGGTGAGGAGCAGTGAAGAAGAGCATGACAGGAAAGCAGGTGGATGAGGCCAGGGCTGGGAATGGAGAAAGGAAGATGAGCAAAGCCAGAGACTCGTGGCCAGCACCTTCTAAGCTCTAGCATTCTGCCTTTATTTTTAGAATTCATGAACAAGGTTCTTAGTCCAAAATCTTGGTCATTGGCCTTATTCATATAAACCAGTGGAATTGGCTGAGTCTTTGCTGCTGTGTTCAGGTGTAACTCAACCATGAGATCCTGATCAGTAGGGCACTTCCTCATCAGCAGCCTGAACCTGCAGCCTTCTTCTTAAGCCTGGTCATTTGCTACTGAGTCCTGTGTTAGTGGCTCAGAGTAAGTCTTGTGTTCAGACAGAGCTAGGTTAGAACCCCTTCTTGTATTGTTTACCATGCAGCCTGGAGCAGTCTGCCTTATTTTTGTTAAGTTTTCATTTTTCTCATCTTTAAATTAGAAAATCTAGGCCTATTTTATAGGGTTGAACAGAAATGAGAATAAAAGATAGGATGAGAAATGAAAGTCACATAAAGTGCCATGCCCAACTCTGGGTATATAATAAGCATGTAATGAATCAAGACAGTGCTTATTGTTTTGCAGATGTCTTAACAACCACCCCATTGACTATGATGCTCTAGGCACTGATCTTAAAGGTGCTTTGATTTGACCTTATCACTTTACATCTTAGCAAACAGAGGCCCAGAGAGGAGTGGTCACTCCACATGAGGGAGTCCTAGGACAGGACTCTCCCTCCCAGCCTCAGGACATATTCCTCTGTCTTGCACTCAGTAGACACAGCTGAGATACCTCGAAATCTCCTTGACCCAGGGGATTCTTTGCCTCAGTGTCCCAACAGAACTCTCTGCCTTGGACAGAGACCACCCTATTTCCTTTCTTGAAGACTCTTCTCTTCCTCTGTTCTTGCCTATCATCAACTTCCTCTCCCATGGCCTTCCCATCATCCCTATTTTTTCTCTCCTCTTCTTCAGCCCCAAAACCACTTCACTTGTTCTTTCGTACACAAACACTTCATTTTCTTGTTTTATGCTGCAGCATAGGGCAGTTTGCACTTAGGCGTTCTTCAACCCAAGTTGCAGTCACCATCTCTTCTCTCTGGGACATTTCCTAAGTACTATCATGAGTATGTCTTTTTATAGTTCCTCTAGATTTCATATCAATAATTAATTTAACACTATGTGCCAGGCTAGTCCTGACCACGTTACAGATATTAACTTATTTGATCCTCATAGCAACCCCGTGAGGTTGTGAGACATTATCAACAGCTCCAAATTATAGATAAGAAAAGCAAGGCACAGGAAAATTAAGTAACTGATTCAAGGTTCAGAGCTAACAAGTGGAGGAAGAAGTTGGCTCCAAAGTTGCTGCAATGCTGCTCCAAGCATCAGACTCTGCCTTGCTCTTTGCTTCTTCTCCTCCATGGGCTGGCTGCTTTTCCCACTCCCTGCCTGGTTTCTCTGGGGAGTCTTTCTTTTCTTAACCACTTGAAAACAAATCCTCATCTCAGATGCAGCTGCTAGCCAACCCAATGTAAAACATCTCCCCAAATATATCCCAGAGGCTACTACTTAGTAGTTTGATATATACAAAGACTCACTTCCATGTTACATCAGTTTACTTATTCATTTAAAGAACTGCTCTTAGCAAAATGAATATGATTTCCTAAAATAAAAGCCAAGATGATCATGATGGTGGGGGTGATGATGATGATGATGGTAGTGGTGGTGGTGATGACAAAGACAAACATTTCTTTTGGAAACATTGCTAAGTTCTTTAAATGCATTATTTCATTTAACCATCCAAAACATCTTCTGAGAGCACTGCTATTCGTGGAATGCTTCCACCCTAATGGCCATCACCCACAGGCACATCACTCCAAATCTACTTATCTTTTAATCATTGTATTTTTAGCTTCCATTTTGATGCCTAACCAAAACCTCAGATCTGATATGGTCATATCTGAATTCTTCATCTCATTCACTCTCTGGCCTCTGCTCTTCTCCATACCCTGTTTGGTAATAACCCTATTTCTTTGACATATCCCCTCACTACCAGCTAAACCAAGTTATAACTTGCTGGGTTTCCTTGCTGCCAAGTCTCTTGCTTCTCTCCCTTCTTTCCCAAACCTCATGCATGTTTTCTATTCCCTCAACAATTATCTAAAAGATTTTACCCTCATCTTGCACTTGAATGCTGAGGCCTAAAGCACAGAGCTGGTTGAGGTCAGGGTTAGAATTGGCACTTAGATTCATCTGGATCCAAAGTCTGAATGATGGTCCATTCAGAGTGTTACACTCTATTAGTACAAGTCTTATTCTGAGATACCTTTAGATTTCTTAATAATTTTTAAAAACCTTAAATAATTCAGTAAGGGCACATTAAATGACAGTGCACTCCTGGGGAGTAATTCCCTCCTCAATTTTCTTTCAGACTTTTTGGATAGATGGAAATACTCCCATTTCGTATAATAATACAATTGGTATTTCCCTAGTACTTGATAATCTTCTTTTTCAAATAGAGAGAGGGGAGAGAGAGAGAGAGAGCGCATGCCACAGGCTCAGAATTTTGGCAAGCAATAAAATCAAGCTAAAATTGTTTTGTTTTCATGGTTACCTTCTATTTATGGCAAAGTGACACTGATTTTCCACATGTGGTAATGACAGTGACATAAAATTTTCTTTAAAAATAAATGTATTTGAGTTTTCAAAGTGAGTCAATAATCTAGGAAATCCTAGTACACCTGCTACTCAGAATAGCAAAAAAACTGGAGAGTGAACTGTGACTAGCAGAACATAGCTGGTTGGATGTAAACAAGTTGTTTTGTTTTACTTGCCAGCTCCACAATGGCTCTTCACAATCAGGAACTCATCTCCTCAACAGTCCTCAAGACACTTCCTCTCCATTAGTAGGCTTGTGCACTTTCTGAAGGAAGACACTTGGACATCATCAGCTACCCCCCTTGCACAGATCAAGATTTAGTCTCTAAGAAAGGACATGATTTGTTAAGGTTAAGCACGATATAACAGCTGTTCTGGGGCTAGATATCAGGTGTTTTGGTCCTCATCCTTGTTCTCTCCCCTGCACCAAACTGCTTCCCTCACATCTGGGTATCCCATCACCCATGCATCATCACACCTTCTTCATCCCCATATATGAAGGAGAATCAAAGAAACCCCTCTCAGTCAACAAGAGAGCAATAGGGTATCCATCACATTGTAGATAAAGACAATTTCTGTCTTATGTCCCTAAGAACATAATACTTATATACCACCCATAGGAGTATTGGCAATAATTGCCATTCACATATTTTTCCATAAGTTGTAATTCTTTTGATAAGTCTCAATTGAAAAAAAAAAAGCTGCAACAGTTTAGCCCCTTTGGATGATTAATTCTTTTCAGGCCAAAGAGTCCTTTATACGGTCAACTGAAGTTTCCCCTGCTTTAATTTAATGCCATCTCCTTTTGTCTGATGCCCCTGAGATGTGGAGAATTTATTATCATGTCTCTCATAAAACTCTAGCATAGCAGGAAATTAAATTCATCTGGTATAATCGGCTGTTTAGAAAGCTTTACTGGTTGCTCTGTTCTACTTTGTGGTTGCCAAGGTGATTGCAAAGTGATTGCTTGATGACTTGTTCTAGGATCTTTCCAGGTATCCATGTTAAGTTTAGACGTCATCAAAGTGAAGCTCGAGAACAGGGAATTGCTATTGTGGAAAAGAGGATCTCAGGTTCAGGAATACTAAATCTGAAGAAGAGAGAGGACTCAGGAGAGCTTGAGAAGTCTTAGAGAAGAGACTTGTTTTGAGTGGCCTCAAGGGGGCAGACTTAAGATCCATGTGCAGAACTTGGAAGAAGATGGATTTTAGTTCAAATTTTAGACTGTAGGAGAAATACATACCTATGAAAGAGGCTGAAGAGTTTCCCCTTGCTAGAAAGAGCTCCCCAAGAGTTTGAGGGAGTTGCTTTATAGGACTAACTTGATTGTGAAATGTTTTAACCCCCAAACCACAATCAACCCATGTAGCTATATAATGCAAATGCTAATGGAAATTTCAGATTCATTCTTCTACCTGGGACATTTTGTTCCTTTTCTTTAAAGAGAATAGAGTTTTGTGTACTTTCATAGCAATTCAAATAGAAGCAAAAATTTCATATTCAGAGTCTTTCCACACATATGATATGGTGAGACAATTATGTAATCTATATATACTTTTCAATTCAAAAATAAAACAATAAGAATGTAATAAAAAAGGCAACATGCTAAATACTTTATATGCATTTAATCTCACATAATGTAAATGAAATAACATTGTACATATATTATTGAAGATAAACAAAAGAATCCTATAGATATTCCTCTCTGCTCAAGGATTTAAAGATGGAAGGACTCTTGTCTGAGCCAAGACAAGATAAAGTTTTCCTAAGCTATCCAACTGTGGGTGTGAGGGTATTCTCTGACAACATGGAGCCTTACTCCTGATCAAACATTCCTCAGATAAATCAAACTGTGTTTTTTGTTCCTGTGTGGCAGGCAGGAAATGATAAATTGGTGTCTTAAGGGACTGACCAAAGATGTAATTAGACACTATCATTCACCATAAGATGCCTGCATTTTCTTAAATCAGATAAAGATATGCTTAGTCTAAGAAAATTCTAGTAGTTCCTCAGAAGAATTAACTATCTAAGATCACAAGTTCAGTCATCCCTTGTAGTCAAACTACTGGGAACTGAAATTACAGTAGTTGGGCAGAGAAAACATGTGAGGCCAGGAGACAGAGCTGTGCTAGATTTGAGGAAATATGAGAATCAGTTTTCCCACCATCTTGGACTGAACCATTCCCACACTTAACTTCAGACTCCTATTTTTTGCCAGCTAGGGGAATCAAGTAAATAATCTACTAAACTCTTCCTTAATTTAATTTTTAACTTTTTAAAAATTTTCCTTCTTTTAAAAAATTTATTTACAAGCACAGAGAAGCAAAGAGAAGAGAAAAAGAGAGATAGAGAGAATGGGCACACCAGGGCCTCCAGCTGCTGCAAAGGAACTCCATATGCATGTGTCACTGTGCATCTGGCTTTATGTGGGTAGTGGGGAATTGAACTTGGATTGTTAGGCTTTGGGGCAAATACCTTAGTTGCTGAACCATCTCTTCAGCCCCCTAATTTAATTTTGTCTGCTTCTAAATTCTAAAAGGAGGCCAGAGAAAAGATAGGTTGAGAAGACAATATCTTGCAATGCCTACCAGCTTTAGGGGATGGGTGTTGGGTAGGGAAGAGCTACTGTCCATTATCAAAGTTGGTGGAGCAAAAGGCTCAAGACCTCCTACTAGACAAATTCAATATCCCCTTTCTGTTTGTGGGTTTAAAATAAAGTTGTTTCCCCAAAGTATTCTGTTGAAGTTGTGACTTAAGTGTATACCCAAATACATGATCAATTAATCTTTGTCCTAAAAGGATTTTCTTTGTTCTCTTTTGTTACTGTTGTTAAGGGAAACTTAAACAATATTCTTATTTATTCCATAGCTTCATAAACAGGAAGGAGGTTTTAAATGGTTCAGTTCCACAATTCAGGGTAGATGTGTATTTAAAGAAACATTATTGCATAACACAGTGTCTCTTCCTAATATGCATCATACCAGAGCCAATTTTGGAAAACACAAATATGAGGTGGGTATATTTTGAAAACTATGTGAACATAATAGATCCTTAATTGATATTTGTGGCTTCTAAGGGAAATATTTGCTTTTTTGAGGCATTTGTCTTGCAGAAAGACAGTTTGTGCTGTTGAAGGAAGTTAAAAGGGACATGTTTTGTTTCTGAGCTTTATTTTTGAAGTAAACACTACACTTAATTTGGTCCTGAAATATTTTATTGTTCTAGGAGAGGAAACCAATGGTGTATTCTAAATGACCTAAGTTACACATAATATTCAGTGGCAAAATCAAATTTTTATGGTATCTATACTGTGAAAATGCAGTCCTATTTCTTGTAGCATTTGATTCTCACTCATCCCAATGGCAGTGCCCTAATCTCCTCCTCCTTCAGAGACAAGGAACTTGGGCTCCCTCTTTGTAATTTAACTAAGGAAAGGGAAAGTCAAGGTTCCTGAGCCTCAGCTCTTTTTTTTTTTTTTCTACCTGGAATAATGCACTACACTAAAAAGATTGGAAAAATGGATCTTAGAGTCACTCAGATTTGGGGTTGAATCCAGCTTCTGGCACTGTCTGACCATTCACCCCTGGGCAAGCTATTTGCTTCTTTGGGCCCCATTTGAGAATTAAGCTAAAAATAGTCCCTACTCCTCCATCAGACTGTGGGAAGGATTAAATGCAATAATGCACAAAAAGTATTTAGCAGAATGTTCCATAGATGTTAGCCATTGTTATGTTATTATGTAATCTACAAAGTATGTTTGGTTACACTGCACGAAACACTTTGAGTTTTTCAAAGACACCACTTAAGATATGTGAAATCAAACACTGAAAACTATTTTTTCCCCAACAACCAAGTCATATGCCAGATGCAAGGAATAGTATTTCATAGGCAAAGGCCTTAGTCTTAATGCTTGTTCTGACTTTTCTAAGGAGAGAATAATTTAGTATTTTTGTAGCTTCAAACTTCTCCATACTAACACATTTTCAATATTATGAATTGTCTGAAACTTCCAGTTTTGTGAGCCAGAAATAGTCAAATGGTGGCAGTTACACATGGCACAGTCTCACACAGGAACAAGGCATCCAGCAGATAAAATGATCTTTTGGGGCGGGGCATGGTGGCGCATGCCTGTAATCCCAGCACTAGGGAGGCAGAGGTAGGAGGACTGCGGAGAGTTCGAGGCCACCTGAGACTACATAGTTAATTTTCCATTCCAGGTCAGCCTGGACCAGAGTGAGACCCTACCTCACAGAATCAAAAAAAAAAAAAAAAAAAAAAAAAAAAAAAAAAAAAAGGTCTTTTGGTTGTTGTTGTTGCAATGGCATTACAATTATCTCAATTTTATTTTCATTGCATCGCTGGCTATCCAACTGATTACAAGTGAGTGACTCGAAAGAATTAAAAAGAAAATCATACAGCTTTCTCTCTTCTCCCAGGGTAAACTTAACTGTCTCAGTGCTTGCAAGTTCCCAAGAAGGGCACCGAAGGTACTCGACAAAGAGCATTCAGAGGAACTCTGCAGCTGTTGAAGTCACCTCCTGTGGTCTTGCCAAATATTTGAAAGGGAATATACTCAGTGTCTGGGAGTGGCAGAAAGAGGGTGTCCATTTAAAGGTGCTCGGGGGGAGGAGTTTCTGAACGGGGGTATCCTTGCCTGAGTGGCACCTCATGCCTCCACGTGTGTGTGTGTGTGTGTGTGTGTGTGTGTGTGTGTGTGTGTGTGTGTGTGAGAGAGAGAGAGAGAGAGAGAGAGAGAGAGAGAGAGAGAGAGGGAGAGTACGTCTTTCTCTGTGTTTCTGGGCGCCTCTGCGTGTGGGGCAGGGTGACTTTGTGTTGTAGTCGTGAGCGGTGTGAGCAGGAGGGGGTGTGCATGTCGGTGCGCCAGGCGGGTGTGTCTCGCTGTCTGTGGTTCGGTATAAGCCTGAGCATGCCTGTCGGGGTGCATTTGTGCCTGTATGTGCGTGTCTAGGTGGGCATTCTCGTCTCTGCTTCCCAAAGGTGGGGTGGCGTGTGACTGCTGTTGCCCTGTGGCCTCTGGTGCAGAGATGCCCAGAGCAGACAGGTGGTAGGTGTGGAAGGGCCACGGGCGCCCGGGTTGGCTGGGGAGCCCAGCAGCCCGGTAGGAAGCCCTCTGGGGCTGGCTCGGGTGCCTGAGAGGGAGTGGTGGCCCGCCCTCCGGGGAGCAGCTGCGCCCCGCCCGGGCCAACCCCAGGAGGGGCCGGGCGAGGTAAAGGACCGCGGCCAGCCCAACCGAGCGCAGCCTCGCCCCCTCGGGGCTGCGGGCGTGTCATTGGCCGAAAGTTGGAGCGCGTCACGGGGAAGGCAGGTCCCCTAAAGTGCCTGCACATAACGGGCAGAGCGCACTCGGCGGCGTCTTCCCCGGGCGCAGACTGGAGGTGGTGGCCCGCAGCGCGAGCGAGCCTGGAGCACCCCGCGAGCCGAGCGTGCAGGACAGGACGCGCCCACCACACCCCCGCACGGCTGCTGGATGAGGCTTCCGGGCGTCGGCTCGCGGCCCGCAGCGCCCCGCCGGAGCTGCGCCCGCTGAGACGCGCCCACCTGTCGGCCTGCGAGCCAGCCATGGGGCCAGCGGGCAACCACAGCGACTTCTTGCTGGCGCCCAACGGAAGCCACGCACGGGACCAAGACATCACTCAGGAACGCGACGAAGCGTGGGTGGTGGGCATGGCCATGGTCATGTCGCTTATCGTCCTGGCTATCGTGTTTGGTAACGTGCTGGTCATCACGGCCATTGCCAAGTTCGAGCGACTTCAGACCGTCACCAATTACTTCATCACCTCTCTGGCTTGCGCTGACCTCCTCATGGGCCTAGCGGTGGTGCCATTTGGGGCCAGCCACATCCTCATGAAAATGTGGTCTTTCGGCAACTTCTGGTGTGAGTTTTGGACTGCCATCGATGTGCTGTGTGTCACAGCCAGCATCGAGACCCTGTGCGTGATCGCAGTGGATCGCTACTTTGCCATCACGTCACCCTTCAAGTATCAGAGCCTCCTGACTAAGAACAAGGCCCGGATGGTCATTTTCATGGTGTGGATTGTGTCAGGTCTTACCTCTTTCTTGCCTATTCAGATGCACTGGTACCGTGCCAGCCACCAGGAAGCCATCGACTGCTATGCTAAGGAGACTTGCTGTGACTTCTTCACCAACCAGGCCTATGCCATCGCTTCCTCCATTGTGTCCTTCTATTTGCCCCTGGTAGTCATGGTCTTCGTCTACTCCAGGGTCTTCCAGGTGGCCAAAAGGCAGCTCCAGAAGATTGACAAATCTGAGGGGCGATTCCACACCCAGAACCTCAGCCAAGTGGAGCAGGATGGGCGGAGCGGTCATGGACTCCGCAGGTCTTCCAAGTTCTGCTTGAAGGAGCACAAAGCCCTTAAGACCTTAGGCATCATCATGGGCACCTTCACCCTGTGCTGGCTGCCCTTCTTTATTGTCAACATCGTGCATGTGATCCAGGACAACCTCATCCCTAAGCAAGTTTACATCCTTCTCAACTGGCTGGGCTACGTCAACTCTGCTTTCAATCCCCTCATCTACTGCAGGAGCCCAGATTTCAGGATTGCCTTCCAGGAGCTTCTGTGCCTCCGCAGGTCTGCTTTGAAGGCCTATGGGAATGGCTACTCCAGCAACAGCAATGGCAAATCCGAGTATACAGAGGAGCCGGGTGGATGCCAACTAGGGCAGGAGAAAGAAAGCGAACTTCTGTGTGAGGACCCCCCAGGCACGGAAGGCTTTGTGAACTGTCAAGGTACTGTGCCTAGCCATAGTGTTGATTCACAAGGGAGGAACTGTAGCACAAATGACTCACTGCTCTGATGCAGGCTTTCTACTTTGCAAGAACCCCCTCCTCAACAGAGCTCTAACTAGACTATTTAACTCGAGTATAATAAATTTAGAATCTAATTGTATAGAGGTTTTCAGGAGGAGGGCATCCTTCTGCCATTTTTTTTATTTTTTTAAGCTGTAAAAAAAGAGAGAGAAATTGTATTTGAGTGCTTATTTGTTTATTGTATAGTCCGTTCCTCTGCGTGGAACTTAGAAGTTTATGTCTGAAGGATGTGAGTCCTAGAGGACCTGAGTCTCTATGTTTTGATAACTTTTCTGTGTTAAGACTACCTCATTAGTTAAGTATTAGGGGTAATATATTGCTGCTGGTAATTTGTATCTGAAGGAGATTTTTTTCCTTCCCACACCCTTGGACTTGAAAATCCTGAGTATCTCGGACCTTTTAGCTGTGAACACGGACTCTCCCCCACTCCTGTCATATGCTTGAAGGAGTGATGTTAGGCAGGGATTCGAGGGACAGCTTCACTTGTTTTTCTGAGCAAAGTCTAAAGTTTACAGTAAATAAATTGTTTGACCATGACTTCATTGCACCTGTTTCTCCAAAACCTCTTCACTGGAGTGTCCTTGCCTCTCCCACTGGAAACCACAGGTAACTACTTGTAATAATCGCCCAGTGGCTTAATGTGGAATGATACCAGAATGACATGCACTGACTGCTTAACCCTTTCATGTGCCTTGGGATCTGTGGCTTCAAACTGGTAACTTTCCTAATGCTTGTGTCCCAAATCATTCCTGCCTGCTCTCACCATAGCCCAGCACATCCTACAGTTGTTAATTTGTGCTGTTGCCTCAGAAACACTGACTCCTAGAATCAGAGTTATGGGCATGTGTTTGGTCCCATCACACACCTTCCAGCTCTCTTGGTTTTTAACTGTGTACATTTATGTCTTTGCCATGTCTTACAGTAGTGCTGTTTGTACTGTATCAACCCTTGGCAGTTCCAAGAGGAGAAAGATGCTCATGTGCAAAAGCTATTCAAACCTACTAATTCCAAGGGAAAATCAAAGGCAAAGCTGCAAAACACCTACCTGGTGAATTCCTCATGACCTAACACAGGGTTTAGCATCCTCCTCCCGGATGCCCTGTGTCTTCTCACACCAATGCTCTGAACTTCTGTATAAATCAGGCTTTCTCATCTTTGGCACTATTATTGTTTTGGATCAGGTAACTCTTTGTGCTGTACCTATTAGATGCACATCGCACACCTCAAGGCATCATAATCAAAAAATATTCTTGCACATCAACAGTCACCCCCAAGGGTAGAATAACCCTTAGCCTGGGGCAAATTTTAAAAATCTAAAGCATTTTTTCAATTCTTTCAAATGAATGTGCTAACTGAGATCTGTCATAGTTTATACTGTGAGTAACAGACCCTCAGCCATCACTCTTTCCGTTACCTCATGCTGCCTTCTAAACTTGTGTTCCAGCTGGCCAGGTAGCTGCCATGAGGAGTTAAGGTTTTAATCCTGTACGTATGTGAGAGAAAGGGGTCTTATCAGTGGAAGTGATGCCCGGTGGCCCTTGTTGCCTATTTGTAGAGAGATTCTAATGCTGTTAAGAGGTGCAGAAGGGAAATCACAAAAGTAAACACATTTCTTCTCACAGCCCCTTTCTATTTTTGCCTGTGTATCTGAGCCAAAGCTTGGCCCAGGTTTCACTGAGCAGATCACCCTCCTTGGCAACACCAGGAAAGGGAAGGATCAACCTGCAGCATTCGTTGGCATTTCACTCGCTCCTGAAGCTCACTTCACTTCAGTCTTCTCTTCTGTCCAAGGTCCCCAGTCAGAAAAGCCTTCCATACTTCCTGACAGTTCCGTGGTGTGTCTGGGAAGCACTGAGCTCTTGGGAGAAGGTTAAGCCCATGTTGTGGCAAAGTACAGTGTATGTCATTATGCACTGTCACATCTTGTTCAAGGATTCCATCCTGTTACCCAAACTTCCTCTAGCTCTGGACCCCACACTCAGAGAAGCAGATAGTTGCTCCAGCTGCTCTTCACATGCCCATAGCTTCATGGGATCTTGGATTTGGAGCAGTCAATAACCAGAAGAACTGAAGGCCTAGAACAGAGAACAACCTGCCCAAGGTAAGCTGCCAAGAATGCCAGAACAGGGCTAACCCAGGGGCCAAACTGTTTGCCAGGAGCTGCTATGTTCTCAACCACATCATCACTGAAATTCTGCCCTTACCCCAGTTGTGGAAATTTTCCCAAGGACTATATCATACCACATGTATTTCAGCAGATTATTTTTTCTTTTTGATCCTTAACACAAAATTTAGGGAATTAAAAAAAGTACTCTGAAATAGGAAATGAAGAAATAAGAAATAATTGTCTGTTTTATTTAATAAGAACCTGCTGGGAGATCCTCTGCATTTAGAAAGCTTGCATTCCTTAACTTTTTATGACAAATAGGGAATTACAAACAACTTCAGGTAGAAACTTACCACAGTCTTGATTTTTTAAAAAAATTGGAAATTTGTCCTTATTTGTAAATTAAATAGATAAATATTATCAATAAAGTCAATTTTATAGATACATACTCTTGGCTAAAGGAACTTCTAGTGTAATTTCAGTCAGAATTTCAGCTATGGATGTTAACTTCAATTCCCAGCCAAAAGAAAGATTTGGTATGTTTGGGTCCCTTTGGAATATCATAAATGTAAGAATTTTAATCAGATTTAAGGGGCTTGAAGAACAGGAGCACCATGGATCTATCAAAATCCTTTGTTTTGTTTTTCCTCTGCACCTCTGCCTCCCATTTGTTGACATGCTGGTTACATAAGGTTTGTGTTGGATTCATCATATAAAGTTTTCTTTGCCTGGACAGCAAGTTCTCAGAGTCGGTCAAATGAGAAACTCATCCTGACATGTGAGCTGACAGGTGTGAATGGTGGCAAGGCAGGGTGGGCCTGCCTGTTGAGATAATTATTGAGGCAAGGATTCTAGGGGAAAAGTGCTTGAAAATAGACAGGAGCTGTCCTTATATGCTGCTGAGAATGTTTCTAATGGTGAACTTCTAAATAGATCCTAGACCAGAGTCATTCCTGGAGTATTTATAAAGCACCTGCTATATAGGCTTCAGCCGCCATCTTCTGGACCATAATGTGAACACATAGGTATGGAATCTTCCCATGTTAGAAGCCTGCTAGGTACTATGACATCTTGACCACCTTGGGATGCAGGTAGAATAATTGTTCTCATCTAACAAATGAAGCAAATGACGTTCACAAAGCCATACAAGTGGCTATTTTGCAGAGTGAGTACTGGAACCCGAGTTTGCATGATTGCAGAATGCACGGAGCCTAGCACCCATGAAAACAAGGAAGCAGTAGGAGGCAGCTTATGGAGTGTGCCAAAACAAGTGTAAGAACTGGAAACGCAATACCTTGTTGAGAGAAGAGGGCAATTGCTGTGGGTTGGGACAGGGAGGAATGTTCTCTTCTAAACATGTGACTGCCGGGTGGGTAGGGACTGGAACAGGAAACCAACCACTGTAGTGACTAGTTGGCTTCTCTGAGTCTTGGCTTCAGAGGATGAGACAAAATAGAAAAGAGGATGTGAAACTTGAAAGAAAACACAACAGGGTAAAGCTGAAACACGGGATCTCCCAGCTCCTGGCAAATGCATTCTCAGTTCCAAAGTTGGAAAGGTCTCCTTCTAAATTGAATGGATGCTCAACCTTCTGGAAATTTGGCCTGGGTAACTCTATAGGTGGGTTGTCTATTTTGCACTAGCATTCTAGAGCAAGGGCAATGATTTTCTGACTGCAGAGGGCAAGGAGAACTAATGTACTTTGACAGATGTTTTCATTGACAGTGTGAGCTGTGTTAACCCCTACCCTGCTGGCACTGCTAGTATAATTTAAAAGAGCAATGTTTGAAATGCCTGAGAAAGAAAACTTTCCAAGCACTTGAAATGAAATGCTAGTGCCTTATGAATATGGAAGTGGGCTGAAATGCGAAATGCCCTCAATTGAGATTCATACAAGTGGGGTTTAGGTTTCAATGCAGCTTCTTGCTGTCTTTATCTTCTCTATTAATCCCTTTGAAGTTGGGAAAGGCAGTTTTCCTCAGTAGAATTCAATGTAACCATTGGTAAGATGAGGGCAGTACAGGTGGTGGTCAAGATCACCTCAGCTCTGAATATGTACATGTTAATTTAGAGGATAGAGACAGCCATTCATATTTGTAGTTAGAGTTAATGACATTTGTTATGTAAATATTAGTTGAATATTCTAGAGAAGTTCAGTCTGCTGAAGACATGCTGTGAGAGACAATTTGGTGCATAGCTGCTTTCAAGTGTTTGAGGAAAAGAGATGCCCTTTCTCTGTAGCTACTAGAGGGCAAGCAAGCCTTATAGGAAAGTAGATCTCAATGCAGATGAAAGACATTTCCAAGTATATGTTGGTAGGTTCTCAGAATAGGAAGCCTGTCTTTGGGAAGTGTCAAGAGAAGGCCAGAAGAAGCATTGTGGATGAAGCACAAGGGTTTGTGCACTGAGCAGTTGGCCAGACTAGGACTTCCCAAATCTATGGTCCTAAGTCCTTGAAAATAACAGACCTGATTGTCCTTAAAATATGTTCACGGCTGTTCCCTAATTCCAGCTGGCCTTCTCCCCAATTCCTCTGGATTTCAGAGGTTTCACTGCATTCCGAAATGGGAAGCCTCTCGGGGAAATCATGATCCCAACAGTCCTGGGCCATGGGGGAACATCCAGAAATAGAGCGACAAGGTTAAGCAGTTTTCCACACTGTTAGACCTTCTCGTCAGCGGCTCTTCCCATGCCTTTCACAAATGACCTACTAACTCCCAAAGAGAAAATAAGGAGGGCTGCAAAGCCCTCTCTGCAAAGGCTATTATATCTTTCTCCACCCTTGGAACCACTGCACTTCCTGTGGTCTTTATGTCACCCTCACAGGGCAGGAAGGAAGGGAGGTAGGTCCCTGGCCAGCAGAGAACACTTCAAACTATTTGACCATAATGACCAGAGATTTGGGGTCTGAGGTAGCCCAGCCACTCACAGTCTGTGTAGGGAACCACCAGCTGGCCACTTGCCCTTATGAGAGATACTTTGGGATTAAATGAACTCTTACCTTTCCTTCATTCTCCAACCTGTGTAAGATTTTAGGAAGTCTTCACTGTTGCACATCTTGCCTTTATTTCTTAATATTTTTATTTATTTGCGAGGAGAGAGAAAGAGAGAGAATAAATAAGTGTGCCAGGGTCTTTTGCAAACAAATTCCAGATGCATGCACCACTTTGTGCATCTGGCTTTATATGGGTTCTGGGGAATCAAACCCAGTCCATCAGGTTTTAGAATCAAGCCCCTTTAGCCCTTTAACCACTGAGTCATCTCCCCAGCCCTTGGTTTTATTTTTAAAACACATTTCCCCTCCTTTAGAGGAGTAATAGATACTTAATATAAAACATTGTAAAGGACAAAGGGAGCTAAATCACATATTACGTGTATGCTTCCAATCTTTGTTTGAAACTTGGTCACACTTCCATGCCATGTCTTAAAGACCAGAACTATTTGAAATACATGTGAAATTAGATAATTCACACTGGTTTGTATTTATTGCTAATACTTTCACAAATGTCCCCTGAAATGTTTCTCTGGAATCCACATGTAGAGCTTTCCACCATGCTCAAAAGCAGGGATGCAAAAGAATCACCACTCCCAGGGCTGGAGAGATGGCTTAGTGGTTAAGGCACTTTTCTTCAAAGCCTGAGGACCCATGTTTGACTCCCCAGAACCCATGTAAGCCAGATGCACAAGGTGACGCATGCATACAATGTGAGACATGCATCTGGAATTCGATTGCAGTGGCTAGAGGCCACTCTCTCTGTGTCTCTCTCTCTCTTTCTCTTTCTCTCTCTCTCATAAAAAAAAAAAATAGAAAAAAGAATCACCACTCCCCAAGAGTCAGAATCAGGAGGTATGAGATGGGATCCAAGACCTGCATTTTATCCAATTCTTTGGGGATTTTCCAACCCAGATGGTACATGGACTACATTTTAAGGGATAAATAATCAAAACTTCGCGAATTAAGCACAATGAGCCTCACCCCCAGCCTTGCTAGTGAATGAAACCACTGTATCTACACTTGCCTTGTTGAAAGCATACTTTCTGTACCTGGCTCTTCATCTACTTTTAGAGCAAAGAAAACTAACCCCTGAACTGCCAGGACTGGGTTCTTTCTATCCCAGATTGTAGCCTGGAGACTTGTGGTCAAATAAGTCTATTCAACTCATGTTATGACCAACAGCTATTATGTGAAAGCACAGCCATAGGCTTCTGTTCTGCTCTTGTGACCTTGGCAGGGACCAAGTGCTGACTAGGGGTCAGGTGCTGCTTGGAGAGTTGTCATATCTGCTCTCATTTAGTACTCATGGCAACTGTACAATCTAGGACTATTGTTCTAGCTATCGCGTTATGAAGAAGGAAGCAGACTTGAAGAAGAGTTGCCCAAGATCACACAACCCACTGGAGTGAAACCAGAGCCAATGTGGTTTCTCATCTCTCCTCTAGTGAGAAGCAGGAAAGAGAGGACGGAGAGATTAGAAGGGGACATTTTAATTGGTATATACTGCTCTAATTCTCTAGGGACACTTTTTTGAAGGGCCTGATTCCCCTTGGAAGTAAGGGGGAAACCCAAGCCATCTAGATAGGTCGTCACTAAAGATCAACTAAGATACTAGACTGTATGGAGTGTTGGCATCACTGTCTTTCCTCATTACCTGGACACAATTTAAGGGAGAGCTTCCCTGCAGGATAGAAGGGCAACAGAAGATCCTGAGGATGGCAGGTTTACTCTGAGTCAAACTGATATTCACAAGTTAGAAAGGCCTTGACACCTGGAAACGGGTGCTTGCCCCGATTCTCTGCCTAGTTCTGTGTTGGTACTGGAGGTTTATCATCAGAGGATATCAGGGCAAGAGGGACCCTGGCAGAGCTCTTGCTGAGAGGTGCACTGGATGTGTAGCCCACGGTCATGGTGACTCGGGTGAACCCAGCCAGGTAGGGCAGGTGCCAAAAGAGTAGTCTTCCCTGGCCTGTTTGTTTGTTTTTCAGATGCTGTGAGGGGAAGCTGGAATTTCTAAGTGTGATCATATCCAGGAAAACAGTTTTGAAAATCAGAACAGCAACACCTATGACACAGCAAAAAAAAGTTCTTCCAGTGTTTCTAATTATGACAGGCTAATCTGATCATCTGTTGGTGTGTGTATGGGGTGGGGAGGAGATAAGAGTTTGTTGTGGTTTTTGTTTTTCTGTTTTTCTAGAAACTCACAGTTCTGATTTGCATTACCATAAGTTCCCTCTGTTCACACACTTGCAGACTTTGGTATTTGATTTCTCACTATGTCCTTGTGTAAACTCAAATCTTCACCCAGCCTCACCCTTGGTCTTGTGGACATAAGGGTGCCAGGCAACCTTAGAAAATGCTTTCTATAGAATCATGGCAGGGCTAGTCAATTTAAGTATGGTTTTCATGAAACTATCTCATTGCAGTAGATTTCAAACCTTAACAAAAAAATGATTTGGGGGGAACTCCCTGAGTCCCTGACTTTCATCTTTGAAATTCTGAGATAGAGCCCAGAAAACTATTTGATCTCAACATCCACAGAGGCTTG
Organism: Orientallactaga sibirica; assembly: GCA_036365145.1. Taxonomy (NCBI): domain Eukaryota; kingdom Metazoa; phylum Chordata; class Mammalia; order Rodentia; family Dipodidae; genus Orientallactaga; species Orientallactaga sibirica. The sequence goes on from JAEOAD010000005.1 coordinate 56,921,874, forward strand.
TGAACCAGGTGCGTGAATGACCACATTCAGACTCCCTGAAGATCACACACTGTTGTCCCTTCCCCTTCCTGCTCCAGGTCACAGAATGTAAGTATGTAAAAGTGGCAATCATGGGCTAGAGAGATGGCTTAGCAGTTAAGGCACTTGCCTACGATGCCTAAGGACCCAGGTTTGATTCCCCAGTACCCGTGTAAACCAGATGCACAAGGTGGTACATGTGGCTAGAGGCTCTGGAGCACCCATTTTCTCTCTCCTTATGCCTCTCTATCTCTCAAATAATAAATGAATAAATTATTAAAAAATATTTTTAAAAAAGTAACAATCATTCTGTCACATAAACAAAATCAGAATTTCCTTTGTTATCTAATCAAACAATATAGATGGAAAGTATTTACCAAGGACAAAACATGGCAATAAAGAGGAAGGTGACAATGGAGTGCCTCCAGGAATTAGGAACTAAAATAAAAATATGTTTAAGCATCCCATGACGTTTAGGCAGTTATATCCCTCAATAGCATGATTTTGCCTACTCCATGGCCATCTGCATGTAGCTGGGGAGGTAACGGCCCAGGAAGAAAAAGGAATTTTGCTCTAGCAATAATCTTCTCATTCAGCCCTTCTTCCTTCACAAGTCCCTGCCTTGGGCTATGTCAAACCATACTAAAGTCTAAATGAATCAATTCACCTAATGTACATAAATGGTCCACTAAGAAATCTGAAGAGAGTCCTGTCCAGATGTAGAGAACAGAATGACTCACACATAGGCAAACACCTCCACAGATGTGCACACCCAAATCAACACACACACACACACACTTACACTGAAGCTGCACTGGCTTCAATATAGATTGTCTCCTCTGAAAATCATATTAAAATTTGATCATCACAGCGGTGATGTTTCAAGATGGGGTCTTTAAGAGGTGGTTAGGTAGTTAGGGGAGAATGAAGCCTTTCTTTAAGGAGTGGATTCATTTTCATGACTGCATGTTATTATGTGAAGCTGTCCTTTTCTATTTTCTCTTTGGTATCTACCTGTTTACCTATCTGCCCTTTACCATGAGCTGAAGTTCTCCATGAGCCCCAATAAACACAGCCTTGGACCTCCCAGCCTTCAGAAACATGACCCAATTAGACCTCTTTGCTATATAAATTAAAGTGTTTCAAATGTTCTGTTATAGCATCAGAAAATGAATTAAGACAAATGAATATGTACACATATGTAGAACAAAAACAAACTCTGGGCTGTAGAGATGGTTTAGGTATTAAGGTGCTTGCCTGTGAAGACTAAGGACCCAGGTTTGATTCCCCAGTACCCACATAAGCCAGATGCTCAAGGTGGCACATGTGTCTGGAGTTCTTTCCAGTGGCTAGAGGCCCTAGCATTCTCTTTCTCTCTCTCTCTCCCTCCCTCCCTCTTTATGGCTCTCTCTCTCTCTCTGGTAAATAAGTACTCTGTTCTACACATTGTCCCATATATCTATATTTATAGATAGACACATACACACCACACACAGAGAGAGTCTTCTGAGTGAACAAACATGCCATATCATATACTTGTGGTCTCATGTTAAGTACACATGGTTCATATACAGACCCATATCCCCACATAAGAATATTTAAGACTTGGTTCAAAACATGTCTATTATGATCTTATTAAGTACCAAGAACTGTTAGATACTGACAATTAGTGGACAAACAAAAACAGTTTGTTTTGCCCTAAATATGTACTTAATGAAAAAGATAACTTTTTAAGGCATGTATAAAATTACAATTGTGGTAGGTATTACAAAGGAAATATGGAGTGCTTTGAGGGACTGTAATTCTGAATGATCAATAAAGATTCCCCCAAAGAAAAATGTTTCAGCATAGAGTTAAAGAATAACTAGATAATTCCTACAAAAAGAGAGATGAAGCCGGGCGTGGTGGCACACGCCTTTAATCCCAGCACTCGGGAGGCAGAGGTAGGAGGATTGCCATGAGTTCAAGGACACCCTGAGAATACAAAGTGAATTCCAGGTTAGCCTGGGCTAGAGCGAGACCCTAACTCAAAAAACACACACAAGAGAGAGAGAGAGAGAGAGAGAGAGGGAGATGAGCAGGGCTGGAGAGATAGATCAGTGGTTAAGGCACTTTCCTGCAAAGCCTAATGACCCAGGTTCGATTCCCCAGTACCTATATAAAGCCAGATGCACAAAGTGGCATATGCATCTAGAGTTCCTTTGCAGCAGCTGAAGGCCCTGGTATGCCCATTCTCCCATTCTCTGTCTCTGTCTCTCTCTCTCTCTCTCTCTCTCTCTCTGTCTATCTCTTTCTCTCTCCTTGCAAATAAATAAATATTTTTAAAAAGAGAGACGAGGGAAGAATATACCACCTAAAAGGGAAAGCCTCCCGATGTCCTGTGGTGAAAGGAAACCTCTTATATAGACAGGCCCAAGCAAAGGTCAGTGCAGCTTATATGCAGGGAAGAGGAACACATCACAATACAGAGGACCCATGCAGGAGGCAGGCAAGGGAGCCATATCATGAAGGGACTTGTAGGCTGCATTAGGACCTGGGTTTTTAGCCCAAGAACATTTCTATACCAGTGATATATTTGAAACAGATTTGAAACAGACTGGACATATTTTTTTATTTTTATTTATTATTTCATTTGACAGAGAAAGAGAGAGAGAGAATGGGTGAGCCAGGGCCTCCAGCCACTGCAAACCAACTCCAGATGCATGTGCCCCCTTGTGCATCTGGCTAACGTGGGTCCTGGGGAATCGAACCTGGGTTCTTTGGCTTTGCAGGCAAATGCCTTAACCACTAAGCCATCCCTGCAGCTCCAGACTGGACATATTTTGAGAGAGATATCTGAACCATGTTGACTCATATAAAAGCATTCTCATATAGATCACTACACACATATGGGTTCACATGCACATGTTTTCTTGAAGACAAGTTTACATATAAATATTCATAGACAAACTTTTCTCTCACAACACACACCATGTAATCCATGCAGTATGCAGTATACATACATACTATATATATGTATGTATGTATGTATGTATGTATGTATGTATGTATGTATATATATATATATATATATATTGGCCAGGGGACATTGGGGAAATGAGGAGGATGCTCCTAACTGGGTATCATCAGACCTAAGCCAGTCCTTGGGGCAAGAACTTGGGAAGCAATGGATTTGATGGAACCTTTGGAGTTTCCTCTGGGCTTGGCAAGCTGGCCGCATGCATGTGCCTCCAGCACTGTTCCTCCTCCTCTTGGCTCAGAGCATACAGTGACAAGGTGAGGTTTCTTCCAGAACATGATCATTGACTATTCTTGGCCTGGGCAAGGAGGGGAGGATGGGCAGGTCAGATTGCATAAAGATTGCCTTGTGCCCTCTCCGAGTTGTAAGCAGACCCTCTGGCAGCTCTGAGCAGAGCCACCAACATGGAGCAGTAAACACAAGTAATAATGGGGGAATCGGAGGGCTTGGGGACTTGGTGGTGGTGAGGTAGGACTCAGAGTAGTGCATCCCTTAAGCAATGGCTCAGTGACATGTAACACTGGTGAGACATAGACAGAACCTGGAAGAAAAGCCTGTTCATAGGCAGATGTCTGTGTCCCTTTGCCGTGCCACAATGAACACATGCACACATGTATTTTACACACTTTCCTCGTGGGGGTGGCTCTCACAGCACAGAACGCAGCTGCCGCAGCACCCTGAGTTACCTGCCCTTCAGTGAACTAGAAGTAGACTTGTGTACATTTTAGCTCCTGTTTACCAGCAAAGCCAGGAAGGGCCTTGGCCAGAGCCAGTGACAGGCTCCAGGGAAATCAGTAGAAACACTGAGGCAGAATTAAAGGCTCTCCTACAGCCTTCTGTCCTCAGACCATCAAGTTGTTCCTGAAGGATTCCTTGGTGTCCCAAAGGTTCCTACTCACTGACGTTCTGTTTTCCACAATGAGCTCGGAAAATGTTTTCTTCCGTAATCAAAAAGGAATTCCATGAGGTGTTCCTTCTGCTGCAGGCTTTTAGGGGACACATTTCTTTCTCCTCAGCTGGGTGCTCTTTTGTTCAATTCTGACAGCAACTTCCCAGACCCAGCAAGCTAAATCCCTCAGGCTGACCCTGTCCTTTATATTTCTTTGTCTGTGTGTGTGTGTGTGTGTGTGTGTGTGTGTGTGTGTGTGTGTGTGTGTGTGTCATACGCATATGTGTGCATATGTGCATGCCATGTGCATGGGCAGAGGCTAGAGGTAAGAGGCCAGAGGAAAATATCAGGTAGTCCCTCTCCACCACACATTTGTATGTTTCTTTCTTGTAATTTTTTTTATTTATGTGTGTGTGTGCATGCACCCATGCACTACACTCAAGCACAACAAGATCTCTTGTCCCTGCAAATGAATGCCCCCATTGCTTTATGTGAGTGGCTAAGGAATCAATATCTGGCTGACAGGCTTCAGACTTAAGAAAGCATCTTTAGCCGAGTGGGGTGGCACACCCATTTAATCCCAGCACTCTGGAGACAGAGGAAGGAGAATCTTCATGAGTTCAAGGCCACCCTGAGACAACGTAGTGAATTACAGGTCCGCCTGGACTAGAGTGAGACCCTACCTTGAAAAACAAAACAAAGAAAGCACCTTTAAAGGCTGAGTCATCTTTCCCAACTCAACACTCCCTTTCACCCTGCCTCACATGTTTCCTCGAGATGAGTCTCTGAGTGATTCTGGAGCTTTCCATTTTCATGAGCCCCAGTGATTCTTCTCACAAGGGTGGGGTTCCAGGTGTGTGTGTAGCCATAGCTAGCTATTTATATGGGAGCTAGGGAATCAAACTCAGGAGGTCTCAGGCCCCTTCAAGGCCCTCACTCTTTTCTGGGAAGTGGTCTTAACTGCTGAACCATCTCTCCAACCCACAAAGGGCTTTTATATCTATCATCATGTCTAACCCTCACAACAACTCTAAGGTCACAATGTCTATTCCATTTTACAGATACAGAGATTGAGGTTAAAAGACTCATCTCAAAATGGGGAAATAACTAACATAGGGCAGTGCTGGATCTTGAATTCTAGGCTTCATGCTTTATCCTTTAAAACAACACTATTGCACTGCACTGTTATGTTCCAAAGACCCAGGGCTCTTCTGCTGCAATGCTCTATTTTCTGCTGCATTTATCTTATACAGTCAGGGCTAACACTCCCAGGCACTAAAGCCACAGGTGCCAGGCTGCAGATAAGTAACTGCCTACTCCAGAGATAGTCCCCAGGATGCTGTCAATATTGACAAGCCACAAGCTTGGGTGAGTTCTAGCAAAATCTCTAAGCTTCTTATGTTTCCTGTCCAATGGGACCCTGCTGGGTCCTGCTCCCCATACTTTCCTTGCTGAGAGTTCAAGTTCTTCAAAGGCTGTCCTTGTTCACTTTGGCCTGTATCTCTTAGATCAGGACACTTCTTATAGGAAGACCTGGTGTGATTTACTCTACCTCATACCCACTGGAGATGGTCCAACCTGTTTTACGGGCCAAGTTCCACACCTCAGTAAAAACTGCAGGCTCCAGGAAGTAATTCAGCTTTTTAAAAACAGTTTGTATTTGGTAGAAATGTCTTATTTTAGTCATAGCAATTAGATGTTCTTGTTTTGCACAACATCTTCCAACAGAATTGCCTTCAGCACAGGTGAACGGCATACATGAATAGGTTTGGGAAAGTCTAGGGTGGATGACAAATCCCAAACCTGAGGAAAAGGGATGGCAATCACTTCCTTTTGGTATGAACCAATCTGTGTATTCAAGTGAAGTCATGAGTAATTCATTCATTCACTATAAATAATTTTGAGCACATTTACATGCTTGAACCTGTGTTAACTACCAGGAATATAACAGTGACAGGGAAAGACAGGGCTGGTGCCTGCCTTTGTTTCATTCTGAAGAGAAACCAGACAACAAAATGGAGAATATAAACAGTATTTGGATTTATGTTCTTTATATTAACATTCAAGGAAACTTACAGACGTTCATGAGCAGAGGTTGAGGGATGGGAAGTTGCTTTCTGGATTTTGTTGGCAGATTCATAAAGACATCTGGTGTCTGTCAAATGCAGACTGGACTCTAATGATCTCTATATATTTAATTATCTCCTCTTTAAAATGTCTTGGGAAAGCAGAGTTGGAGGATGATCCTGAAGCCTCAGTGCCTTGGTCTTGATCTGTTCAGTTCTGGGTGAGGTCATATTTTTGAAGTGAAGGGGTGATTGGAGGCTCTTCTATCCTTGTCAAATTGAGTAAATAAAAATGGAAAGCACCCAGTTAATTTGAATTCCAGATGAGCAAAAATTACATTTTTTATGTAAGCATACCCCAAGTATATGTATGGTACATGATTACGCCAAATAATTTTTACTTCATTCATGTGAATGAAGTTAACTGGGGATCCAATATTTGAATGTGACAGCCCTAGTAGAGAAAAAAAATGGTGAGAAACATTTCAGCTCATGTCTCAAAAACGCAGTGGGAGGAGCATTGTCTTTTAGTGTAGGAAACATGACAGTAAGCACCGAGATTTGCATATGAAGGATAATCCAGGCATTATTTCTAGTAGTACATAGGGAAAACAGCAAAAGACATACTGAGTGAAAAACAGGTATTTGAGATCAAAAACTGGGAAAGTGAAAAGTCTGGGAAAAAGCATGTCTTGTATCTCCTTTCTGCAGCTGGAGCTCTGAAAGAGTGTCTTAAACACTCTGAGAAGTAGTGCAGGAAGCATACTGGTTGGCATGGATTAACCTGCTTGCATGCAGGTGCTATTTATGGAGTTTGTCTGTTTGTTCTATAAGGACACCTTGTAACATCATGCAAACTAACTACTCTGCTTAGTATATTTTGGAGAACATTAGTATGAAAGAAACAAATGTTGGCTTCAAATACCCAGAAGGCTGCTGGATAGGGAGGAAGTAGACTCAGTTACTATAAACCAAAAGGCAGATCTGAACTGAGGGTATGGCTACATCCAGGAGGCGGGGGTTTGGTTCAATGTGAAGTCTAGACCTTTCTAACCATTAAAATAACTATGAAAGATAAGGAGTCCCTTGTTTCCAGAGACATTAAAAGGACTGCTGTAGAAAACCATATTAATGTGCAACATGAAAAGTTTTCCACCAGCAAGCTTTCTTTTAAATAATACCCCGTGTTCTGTAAATTTTATGAAACCTGGGACCATCCCTCCTACACCTACCCTTAATATGTTCCCTGACATCCATGAGCCAAGTATGTGTTGTATAAATCCCTTTGACAACAATGATTTGTGCTCTGAGATGGGTCTTTTAAAAAATATTTATTTATTTATTTATTTATTTATTTACTTACTTACTTATTTGGCAGAGAAGAAGAAGAGGGGAAGGAGAGAGAATATGGGCATGCCAGGGCCTCTTCCCACTGGAACAAACTAGAAGAATGCTCCATTTTTTACATTTGGCTTTACATGGATACTGGGGAAACAAACCCACCCAGTCAGGCTTTACGAGCAAGCTCCTTTAATCACTGAGTCATTTTCCCAGCCCCAGTGTCTTTTTATAATATAACCTTACCATTTTAGGTCAGCACTCTGACTCTCTAAGCGAGATTTAAAAACCTCAGAGCACCTAGAGCACATAGTACTATTTGGCAGAAAAGGATAGGGTCTCTGGATTATGGCTCGAGTCACATGGTTCCTGGTAGAGCCCAGATCAGGCATGGAAGACCCAGGAGATAGTGCAATCCAACAGGTCAAATCCCAGCTCTGTCCCTCCTGTCTTAACTTTATATTCCCTCGTATAAAATAAATAGCCCAGAGCGATGATACTTACATCCTTCTATTAGGAAAGTGAAGAGAAATTAAAAGTGTGTAAAAGACACAGCAAAATTCCCACTATACAGTGGATATTCATTAAAAGTTTATTTAGGGTCTTTGTTTGTTTGTTTTTTCAAAGCATGTGCTACCACACCCAGCAGGGTTAAGTTTATTTAATGGTGACTGCATTTGCAAAATTCCAAAAGGTTTTTTCAGAAATTCATAATCAGTAGGCAAGGTTTCAGGACACGCCGAAGTTATGAGGTGGCACTCGAACACTACTTCCCTTACAAATAAGCACTTAAGAACAGAAACTGGTACACAGGTATTAAACAGCACAGTTTTCCTTCTATAGGGTAGAAAGTACTATGAAGTATAGGGCTTACATGGGACTGAAGTCTCAAAGCCTCACGCACAGACTCCAGTGCTCCCTCTGCTGTAAACTAAAGGGTTGCTGGTGTTTGCCATGAGCTATGTCTTTGGGTTGGAGCAATGTTATTGGTTCACACTGTTTAGTGAAAGATCTCACAAAGCTAAAGTTCTGTATGTATGCGCACTATGGTAGTTTGAATAGATATCCCCAAAAGATTCAGGAGTTTTATTAAAGTTTATTAGATTTCCAGGGCCTGACTGGAGGAGGTGTCACTAGGCAGATCCTAGGGTCCAGTCCTAAAGTGTGGTGGTGGATTTGAAATTACATTCTAAAGATATGCAAAGTGCTTGAGCTTAGCTTGGAGGTCCTAAGTGTGCTTGCTTGTAGTGCTGGTGTGGCTTGTGGCTTTTTCTTTCTCTGCTTGGATCTCTGGAAGTGGGGCCAACTTCTTCTGTCATTATGGAACTTGTCCTTTATCTTCAAAAGTTACTTTCCTCCATAACTGTGTCTGGTCTGGTTGTTCATCCCAGAGACTTTGGGGCTATCTTCTACATGCAGCATGGTATGCACACGATGCTTTGAGATTCCTTTGATTGCTGTCCATTCTTGTACCTCGTCTAAATGGTGGATATACCCAGAATTGTCTACAAGGTAGTGTAATGACCATTAACTCAGAATGTGACAAGCCAGCTGAATCCCAGTCCAGGCTCTGCTGGCTATGATTTCTTTGCCATCTCTTGGGTGTAACATTTCCCCTATCCTTTCTTTCACGTGAGGAACTCTGAGCTCTATGTCTCTTGGGATGGTGTCTCTGATCTATTTTTGCATGGGTTTGCATGTTCTCTACACAGAGGATCATCTGGCTGACTCAAGCTTTGCTTATTTCTTTTGTTTGATGTGCTCTGGTTTCATAACACAAGCACTAAAGCCAATTTTAGCCCTTCTTGGATTATGGGAGTGTCAACATTAAGGTATCAGAGCATTTGTCACAGAGGATATTTGTCCCCACAGCCCACCCCCACCCCCCAGTGCTCCTTTCCATTCTGGCACAAGCAAAAGCCATCCCTCCTCCATACATGACTCCCTAAGTGGAGTCTGGTTTTCAAATTAGCTGAAAGGAGGCCCTGAAGACAGAAATCCTTGGCCCATGAGTCACTTTGTCTCTTTGTGCCTCGTTTCCACCAACTATAAATAGGCAAAGCCTCACACTTTCTCATCTCTCAGTGTTTGAGGGCTGACTGAAAATGTGCAAACTGAGAGCTCCTTCCCAACAGGCATGCCTCTTTTTTCCTAGGTGGGGTCTCCTGAAGGTCATGGTTCCCAAGGAATTTGTTACTAAGTCAAGGTATCTCTTTGACTTCCTGGAGGGCCAGGGACTCCTTTCATTATGTCTGATAGAACTTTCTGAAATGCAGAAGCCAGGCTGTGCTGAAAGAGTATTCACTGGCTCCCCACTACTCAGTGGAACATCCTCAGCAGGTGAGCCGACAAGCAAGCACAAGGAACTCTCACACTGAGAATGAATAACACTCAGACCACACCAGTCTGTGGTGTTCTGATCTGCTCAGATCCATAAGGTTCAGGGAAGCATGCTAGGAATTAAGAGGAAACAGATCTGGCCCCTGTAATTGAGAAACTTACAAATACTCAAAAATAATATTTTGTTTTTTAAATACTAGAAGTACCTTAGAAATCATTGGCCTTTGCCAATTGACCATTTTAAGTTGGAGAAACTGAGATCCAATCTGGCAAATTATAAAGAAAATCACATTTTCCCCTCATAGGTACACTGCTTCCTTTCTGCCTCCACCACAGGACATCAGTCTAACCAGAGTCATCTTTTTTTTTTCCTGAGGTAGGGTCTCACTCTAGCCCAGGCTGACCTGGAATTCACTATGTAATCTCAGGGTGGCCTTGAATTCACAGCGATCTTCCTACCTTTGCCTCCTGAGTGCTGGGATTAAAGGCATGCACCACCATGCCCAGCTAATCAGAATCATCTTTGAGAGAGGCATGCAGCCTAGTCACTCCCCACCAAGAACTGTTCTATGCTCTCCACCCCAAACACACATATACACAGAAGCCCAACTTCTTCCCAGATCTTGGATGCTTGGCATGGTCAGGTCCCTAAGCCTTGCACACAGGTCTCTAGTGACTCTGGGTTTTTCTCTGCTCGCTGAAGACACCAGAGCATCAGACCTTATGGAAATCTCTGCTGTTCCCTCTCCCTGATCTCCTAGCTTCTGTGTCATTCAGTCTTAGCTCAAAGGTACCACATGTGGAAGGTGAAGGCATAGCCAGGTCTCTCCTCAGTCAGTGGATATCTAGTTACTCATTGCTTTTTAAAAATTATTTATTTATTTCTTTTTTGGAGAGAGACAGAGAGAGAGGGAGAGGAAGACAGATAGAGATGGGCGCGGCAGCAGCCTCTCTGCTGCTGCGAACAAAATCCAGATGCGTGCACCCCCTTGTGGTCAAGTGCAGCATTGCGCCCTTGCGTCACTTTGCATCTAGCTAAACGTGGGACCTGGAGATTGGAACCAGCGTTCTTAGGCTTAGGAGGAGGCGCCTTAACCGCTAAGCCATCTCTCCAGCCCTCATTGCTTTTTTTGTCTCCACTTCCAGTATCTAAAACATAATTGTCTCATAGTTGATATGTAAGAATTATTTGCTGAATGACCGGACCAGGCATACATATTGAATAGAGTTTGGCAATGCCAGCTAATATAAAGAAGCAAAGGAAAATCATTGTGTCTTCTCCTTCTGGATTATTGTTTCTGTTAACACTTTGGCATACCCCAATATGTATTTAATAAACTTAAGATCATGCTAAATTACAGGTTGTGTGATGCTTTTCACTTATTATATTATGTTTACAGATATTATTAAATAAACTTTTAAATTGATTTTTGTTTCTAATTGATCGATGCTCTGTCCAAATCATTCTAACAGGACTTGACTTTTATATTTATAATGTCTATTCCTGGCTATGAGAAGGTGAGTATGACATGTTAAGTTACTTTTCAGGCAATGTCAACAGATCCACCTTTGTTTTATTTTTTTAAACATTTTTTTATTTATTTGAGAGAGAGAGAGAAAGAGACAGGGAGAGAGGATGAGGGATGGAAGGAGAAAGGGAGGGAAGGATGGAGGGAGAAACACAGAGAGAGAGAGAGAGAGATAATGGGCATGCCAGGGCCTCCAGCCACTGCAAACGAACTCCAAACACATGTGCCACCTGGTGGATCTGGTTTATGTGGGTCCTGGGGAATTGAACCTGGGACCTTAGGCTTCACAGGCAAGTGCCTAAATGGGTAAGCCACCTCTTTGCCACTGCTTTTTTGTTGTTTTGTTTGTTTTGTTTTGTTTTTTGAGGTAGGGTCTCACTGTACCCCTGTAACTCACTCTGTAGTCCCAGGCTGGCCTTGAACTCACAGCACTCCTCCTACTCTGCCTCCCAAGTGCTGGGATTTAAAATGTGCACCACCATGCCAGAACAGTTCCATCTTTAACTTTGTGTGTTTTCTATGGCTTTTTTCAGTAGGAGCTGACTTAGACTATAGACCTAATTATTAAGTCAAAGATCTGTGGTTGGTTAGAGGTTGTGTTTCTAAAACTTCCCAATTAAAAGATAAACCAATAAAAGTGTTCATGATGAATGGAGCTAATAATGAAAGAGTGGAGGTAGATCTATAATACTCTTACCCAAGAGTAGTTTCCAGTTGAAATTAATTGATGCTCAGAGGTAGAAGATTAAAGGGTTTCCAAATACAGACATCAAATCCTAGAGATCCCAAAGGAATATAGAGCATTCCCTCACTTTCAAAGTAGATGGAGGGTGGTGAGTTGTTGGAACCAGCATTGGAACAGCAACATCACCCTTCACAGACTAGGCCAGAGTCATATCCATGCAGATGAACTGAGATCCTGCTGCAGAATGTGTTTCAGGCTGTTAAGTGACTATATTAGGGTTCTCCAGAGGAACAGAACTAATAGAATGACTTCCTGCTGCCATCTGCATTGGTGAGTTGCTGCTCAGTCCAAGAAAATGTTGGAACAAGAGTGTGATGAAGGCCTGAGAACACTCTGGGGAGTTACTGGTGTGACTCGACATTCAAAGGCTAACAAAGCTGAGCCTGATGTCCATGGGTTCTATCATGAAGCTTTCTCTACTCTTATAGACAGTATACCAAAATAACTTGGTCCTCTCTTTCCATTAGAAACTTACTGGAGTGGTGAGTTGTTTGAGGTTTTGCCAGTCAGGTTCTTTATCAAGGAGGTGATGGCAGTGACAAAACAAATACAAAAAACATTTTCTCAGGTTCTTTATCTAGCAGTGACAAAACAAATACAAAAACATTTTCTTCACAGTATCCAACCTATTGGATGATGCCACCCATATTTAGGGTGGTTTTTTCCCCTCAGCTGCTGTCCCACATATGTCAGTAGTTTCTGGAAAAATCCTCACAAACACATTCAGCGATGTGCTTTGCTAATCTCTCAGGTATACCTCAATACAATCAATTGACAATCAAGATTAACCATCAGGGCTGGAGAGATGGCTCAGCAGTTAAAGGCACTTGCTTGCTTGCCAGGCTGAAAGCCTGATGACCCAGGTTTGATTCCCTTGTGTCCATATAAAGCCAGATGCACAAAGTGTCGTATGTATAAGGACCTAAGTTTGGTTCCCTAGACACACATTGAAAAAAAGAAAAATGGGTGAGGTGGTACTTGTTTATAATCCCAGTGCTAGAAAGGTGGAGACAGGAGGCTCCCTAGGGCTCACTGTCGAGCCTACTTGGACAGGTCCGGGCCCATGGGAGACCCTGTTTCAGAAAGAGTGGACAGCACTTGAAGAAGGATGCCTGAGGTTGTCATCTGACTTTCACATGCATACATGTACACCTGAATACATGTGCGTGTACACACACACACACACACACAGAGAGAGAGAGAGAGAGATTAACCATGACAGTGATCAGGTTAAAAGGCAGAGATTTAAACGACAATATTTTAGAGAAATACATTCAGTACACATTATAAGTAATTGTCCAATTACTAAGCTCACTTAGTTGGGAGATCCTAGATTATAGTCTCAAACTTTTCTGAAGATACAACCATATGAATAAAGATTGCTCACAAGGACTGGAGAAATGGCTCAGCAGTTAAGGCACTTGCCTGAGTTCAATTCCCCAAAGCCCCCATAAAGTCAAATGCACACTGCAACATGCATCTAGAGTTCATTTGCAGTGGCTGAAAGCCCTGTCATGCCTGTTCTCTCTCACTGTCTCTTTTCTCTCTATCTCTCTCTGCTTGAAAGTACATAAAAATATTTTAAAAACACAAAAAAAACATGAAGAAGGTTGCTAACAAGCCTCTTATATGCATATATGAGCTGTTCCCAATGCTTTCACATAGCTACTAATGTAATATGCTATTCTATGCATATTTTAAAGTATACACATAATAAACAGTTTATCAGAATGAAAAATACCAGTAACATTTCTATATTCTCACTTTGTTTTAATAAATTGTGTTTTGTGCTCTGTGAGGTCTGTTGTATAGCAATCCTGCCAAGCTGAATCTTTTCAACTTGGAGGAAGGCTTAATAGGAAGGCTCCAAACTGAAACACAGGCTTGTTAAGACTCAGAATTTCTGAAACTCTATTTATTAAGACTAATAAAGCTAGTTTACAGTGCAGGAAAGTAAACAAGAAAGTCTCAGAAAGTCCCTGAAACTTACAAGATGCACACACGCACACACAGACACACACACATGCACACACATACACACTCACACACACGCACGCACGTATACACACACACACACACAGTGATAAACGGAGTAAGAACTGATTGGGAGAAGAGTTCCCTCCTGCCAGCCTAACTGCCTGCAAGTCATGTAAGCCATATGATGAGCCAGGGATGCAGCTTCTGTGAGGCATCACCTGTGCTAGGCTGCGCTCACAAGCTGAGCTTTCTAGTGATGTAGCCGCCTTTGTTGAGCCATCCATGCTCCCGTATGTAACATCTCACCAATACGCCTATAAATAACCCCAATAAATCCATTGGCTCACCAAATTGTGCTTCTGTGTGATTGTTTCTTTGGTTTCTTGTCAGTGCCCTATCTGGGGGTAAATGAATATGTGTTCATGTCATTGTAATGCAACGGGGCCCAGTGCTCATTCTGGAAACCATTGCTCCAGATTGGTGTTTTTCACCCAAAGGGAAGAAGGCTCATGACTCACTAGTTGTGGTAGTTGCAGTTTGAATGAGCTATAATACAACAAGTAGAAAACATCAGGTAAACTACAGCTGATAAAATGACTATTACTAAATGAAGCATTCTTTCAATTATTTATGTGAAAGTGTGTGGTCTGAGTTGGGGAGATGTTGTACTGTATAGTTCTATAAAGTGGGAATCCATCTAAATTAGCAGTTTCATGATTATAAGAAAAGCATTCCAATATTACTTCCACAATCATTAACCTTACCACTCAACTTTAAATAAGTTGTCCCCAACATGACTATGCTTTGTTTTTAAAGTGAAAGAATCATCTGGCATGATTTCATCTGGGAACCTCCAGGGGTTCCCCACAGCTTGCTTGCAAAGTGGAGCTCCACTTCCTCAGCTTTGGGTCTCAGACCCTTTAGTCAGGAGCCTGACCCACTATCCCATCCAACCTTATTCCCACTGCTATTTCTACAATTGGATCCTTATCCTTGCCACTTCCATTTTGGAACAATGTAAGTTCCCAAGTCTTATCCCTTCACTTTTTCAAACTTAAGTCCTGCTTCTAGGATGCCTATGAAGGAATGCTTTCCTCCATTAATACCTCAGGAGCCTTTGAATTACCTCCCCATGCCTGAAGAAAATCATGTTTGTTCTAATGGGTAGCTTACTGACCATGGTCCCAAAAGGAACTATAGTGAGAAAGAGTTCTGGATCACATCCATTGGCTCCCTAAAACCTCTTTCAAGAACTTCACCTGCAAGATACACACCAACACAGGACATAAAAATGTGCCATTTTCATTCTGGGATTCTAGATCTAGTTCTGGGCTAGGAGATCATGGTCCATAAATACCAGATAATATCTGGAAGACGTCTTAGAGGTCAATGTACCCAATTTCTCCACTTTACTAATGCTGACAACTACATTAGCAAAATTATATGTTCTGTGTCCTGTATTAAAAGACTTATGACCATTATTTATATTATTTTATTATTATTATTATTATTTATTATTATTATTATATAACTGTAACATACCTGTGATGTTGATATTATCATCCCATGATGCAGGTAATCAACTGGGGCATTGAGAGATTGAAGAACTAGTTTATTTAAATAGATCAGTTCAGCCAAGATTAGACACCTGAGTCTGTCAGCAGCAGATGAACCACCACAAGACCTAGGTTCAAATAGCTGCAAAGGGCCACAAGCAACATCTAAAACCACAGGTGCAGTTCTGCCTGACAATCAAGTTCATTAACTAACTCTTCCTTCCTTTTTTTTTTTTTTTTTTTTTTTTTTGTTTTTTCTGCTCTTCTGGTCTTTCTCTTTATGTATCTTCTTCCCCCTCCCTCTTTCCTTTCTTTCCTCATTTTAGCATTACTCATTCATTAACTAGATTTCAGAAAAGACTTCACAGAGATATAAGGGGTTTAAGCATGAACTACTTCAACATCCTTATTTCTGAAGATGAGGAAATAGAGGTCCAGACAAGGGAAGGGTGTGGTACTAGGTTACGACTAGATTGTGGCAAGGCTGAAGTGTGAACCCACTTCCTTTTCCTCCTCATCCATCAGACATTCTTCTCCATGTCCTATACAGTCTATACTTAGCAGAGTCTACCTCTGGGCTTTCCTTCCTTGAGTTCGGAAGGGTCACAGTATCTCACATAGATAGCTGGGCTATAACGGCCTCTGTGATAACTAATGTTATTGCCAAATTGATTGAACTATGAGACTCCCTCCCAAAGATCTGTAAAGTACACCCTTAGTGCTATGAGGGTGTTGTCAGAAATGACTGGATCACCACCAGTGCTCTGACCTAATTCATGTGTCAATATATTGATGAATTCAAAGTTTCAATAGACTACTGGGGAGTTGGTGGACCTCTGGAAAGTGGGCCTTACTTGGAGGAAGTAGATCAGTGGGGTGGACCTTTGACCTTGATCCTGGCCCCTTTCTTTACACCTTTCTGTTTCCTGTCTACCATAAGTAAGCATCTTCCCCCAAACCCTTCTTCCATGATGTGTTTGCCTTACAATGAATCTAATAACAATGGAAGCAATGAACTATGGGCTGAAATCTCTGAAACCATGAATCAAAATAAATCTTTCCCCCTTTAAGCTGTGTCGAGTATTATGTCATAGCAATAAAAAAAAAAAACTCTAACACACTTTCAATAAAAGTCAACTAATAATTATAGAGTATTGGCTGTGAGCACAGCACTGGAACAGTGCCCGAGACAGAAAGATACAAACCTTTTTTTTTTGCTCCCATCCCACCCTGCTCAGGCACATGGATCACTCCTTCCTGGCTCTCCCACTGCACTGTAAACTTCCTGAAAAGATAAATGGTTTCTCCTTCTTCATCTCATCAGTGCTCTGTGTCCCATTATACAGATCAGAACATTTGTTAAATGAATAAATGAGATAGGACCCACTGCACTAGTTTACTAGACATATGTAACAAAATATGACAATATAGGTGGCTTAAACAGAAAACATCTCTTTTTTGTTCCTCACCATTCTGGAAACTGGAAATCCAACATCAAGGTATCTGTAGGTCTGGTTTCTCTGGACCTCTGTCCATGATTTGCAGAAGGCTTCCCTATTGCCATATATATTTTTTTTTTTTTGTGTGAATAGCCACTCCTAGTATCTATCTTAAAATCTTAATGTTACCCTCTTAAGGGCACCAACAGATCCATTCTAGTTTAATCTCCTCTTTAAAGGCCCTATTCTGAACACAGTCACATTCTAAGGCTATGGATTAGGGCTTCTGAATATAAATTTTGCAAGAATAAAATTCAGCCCATAACAGTCCCCTATCCCTGATTAGCTCAAGGTTTAATAAAAGGCATGCACACACAAACACGGACAACACCATAACTATTTCAATAATAGAGCACAGAGCCCTTGGAACACACATAGTGAGTAATGATCATCATAGTTGCTTCACTGAGAATCTCTATGTGCCCTGTGCTATTTTAAGCACAGAATGTATTATCTAATTTAATCCCTGCCAGAAACCAAACCAGTGCCTGCCATGTCAATCTCTAGGCAAGAAGCTAGGGAGCCAAAAAATCCATAAGATTTGAACATAGTGGAAAAATACCACTGTTTAATAGGAAAATGCTCACATAAGCATGGGTGCATGTACACACACACACACACACACACACACACACACACACAGCATTCTGTGTTTATTTCTACTATGTTTATGGCTCCCATAATAGTTATTTCTCAGTCACCTAATTCCATCTATACCTAACCAAGAAAATGGAAATTATTCTATGCATTTCAACCTAAGGAATTTAATATAAGTAATGTTATCATCAACATTATGTACATGAATAAACTGAGTTAGAGTCAATAAGCAATTTGCTCCATATCAGATAGCTAGCAGGTTACAGACTGTCATAGTCAGCTCTACAATGCTGGAATGAGCATCTAACCAGACACAGTTTATGGGAGGGATTTATTTCAGACTTACAGACCCAAGGGAACTTTCATCAATGGTGAAGAAGCTGGTTCCCTTTCATAGATCCAAGCAAAGAGAAGCCACCAAAATAGCCAGCAAACCCCAAAAAGCAGCAAGCACATACCAGCCAGAGCTCACACAGCTCTCTCTACACCATTGGGCTGGAATCAGATCTACCCCCAAACCCACCTTTGGGCTAAACCCCAGGATCTGCCCCCCAGTGATACCTCCTCTAGCCAAGCAGCTGGAGACCCATGTTACAAACTTAATAAAACACCTGGGTCTATGGAGGACATGCATTCATATTCAAGCCACCACACTGACCCAGGACTTAATCCCAGCATTCTGGTTCCTCCCTTCCTTCTGTTTTGTTTTTTTTTTTTTTGCTTTCTCTCTGTGTCTTGCTTTTGTGCATGTGTGACACATGTACATTTATATATACATGTTTGCATTAAATAAGGGTGTGTGTGTGTGTGTGCGCATGCATGTGAAGGCCAAGGTTGAAGTCAGTGTCTTCCTTGATCACTGTCCACCTTATATACTAAGGGAGAGTCTTTCACTTGCCAGAGCTTGCCAATTTGGCTAATATAGCCAGCTAGCTTGTCCTGGGATCCCATGCCTCTGTATCCCAAGTACTGGGTTAACTGGTGAGCCACCATGCCCACTCAGCATTTATATGGGGACTAAGAATCTGAACTCAGATCCTTATATTTATAAGGCAAGTCCTTTGTTCATTGAGCTGTTTCCCTAGCCTCAAGAGTCTTCCCTCTTAACCAGCATTCCATATTGCTTTTCAATGACAAGGGATCTTATCTTTAATCCAACATGAGCAGGAATTTAAAACCACTCTGCTGTACAGAGGAGAAAAATAAGTGAAGCCACAAATCAAAGAAAGAACACAGAGAAGAGAAACAGAGGAAACTGGATTGGGATTGCATAACCCAAGTGTGTTATGCAGCTTTCTAGTTCAGGGATAAAATACCTGAGAAGTTCAAGTTAGAGGAGGAACAATGCAATTTAGTTCATAGTTCCAGAGTTTTCAGGGCATGGTTGCTGACTCCATTGCTGTGAGCCATGATGAAAAGAACAACATCACAGCAGTGAGAGTGTGTGGAGATGGACGCTGTTCATCTGTGTACATGGCTGAAGTGAGGACAAAACTATTAGCACATGATTCTCTGGGAGGGGACAGACCAGATCCAAAATGTAATACTAAGCAGTGCAAGCAGCTGGCTGAGCAAATGGCTAAAAGGGCTGGCAATTGAGGCAAATTGGGAAGTTAAGAGGCCAGGGTAGGTGATGTCTCATGAGATATGATAGTAAAAATTGAACTTGCGTCTCCAGATGAGATCCTTAAATCTTATCTTCTTGATTTTCAAGAACAGAAACTGAAGACCAGGCAAAAGTGGTCATATATCAGGTCAGTAGCAGAATGGAGGCCAGCAACTAGGTCCTCTGGGTCTAATCTGTTCTATAGCTCTATTAACCTCTTCCTGCACAAGCATATGGAATCTGAAATATTCTTAAAGAGTACTTCATGCTGGGCCTCCCCATGTCTTTCACAGTGTTCTCCAACCTTTTTTTTTTCAAATAATTATAATTTTCCCAAGTTTCAGCTAATTAATATATTCCCATCCAAAATAACTGCTATGATTCAAAGCCACCATGATCCTATAGAAATCCCAAATGATGCAATTTCCCTGTGTGGCACTGTAGCATGTGGCAGAATGGCTCACTGGTAACATTTTATAGACTACAAGGAACACGTTTACTCATGGCGCTCTTCCTACTTCTGCCTCCTGAGTGCTGGGATTAAAGGTGTGTGCCACCATTTCCGGCTTAGGAACACATTTCTTATGTCTAATAGATGCTTAGAGATAAAAAGATAAACAGCCACTTTGGATAGGTTTGTTTTGCTGATTCCTATCATAGGCCATACAGTGCAAGCCCTTCATAATGGAAAAATAAACAAGCTCAGATCCTGACAATAGACTCCCCTTGTTTAATAGTGACATGTACATATATATGCATAGGTCTGTTTTTGTTGTCGTTTGGTCTATTTCTGCCATGTCTAAGTCACTTTATTGAAGTAATTCCCTAGTCAGGTGATTCAGTCTGGGGACCAGGAAAATGACAAACACTCTTAACATTTCAACATAAGAAACGGAACATAGTATATACTATGTATCCAGTTTCCTTTTCTTTGGATTTAGTGTTCTGTGGGTAAACATGATCTAAAAATATGAAATGGAAAACTACCAGAGTATATTCATATATTTAAAAATAGTTTTATTTCTTTGAGAGAGGCAGACAGAAAGAGAGAGGAGGGAAAGAAAAAGAGTGAGTTCACCAAGGTATCTTGCTGCTGCAAACAAACTCTAGATGCATGTGCCACTTTGTGCATCTGGCTTTAAGTGATTGCTGGAAAACTGAACTTTGCAAGCAAACACCTTTAACTACTGAGCAATGTCTCCAGCCCTATTCATATATTTTAAATGCTGTAATAGTCTAAGTGGCATGATGAAAAAAATTTTCTCAAGCCCTCTCCATCCCACCCAGACCTGTGATCCATCCCTTTGTTCAAAACATCCACAGTGTATATCAGACACTCACCCTGTTAGTTCCTCAGTGCCCATAGTATTCAGTACTACCCTTTGCTTCAGTCATCTACTGGGCAGTCTTGCAACACATGTGCCATGAATAAGGTAGAAGAAATATTATACAAAGAATCAGATGCACAGGTAATAGAAAAGCTGAGAAGAGAGGAGCAACAGCAGTAGGTTGCTCTTGATCTTGAGCCTGGAGGGACATGGAAGAAGGCAGTGCTACCAGATCTAGGAAGCAAGGACATTTGACAGGGCTGGAGGTACCCAGCACATGAAGCCACTGCTGGTTATGCCACAGGAGTCTGGAGAACAGAAGGAACACCTGGCCTTTGCCTCCATCCCTTCCAGTCTCTGATAATTTATTCCCATTAGCCAATCCTGCCTTGAAGCAGCAGGATAAGGGACATGGAGCACACAGGTCCCTGGGTTTGCAAAGAGCTAAGAACATAGAGCTGCTGACTGTATAGCGGGTGACCTTAGGGAAATAGTCTCTCAAAGTCTGAGCTTCCTTGTTGGTAACTTGAGAACAACACCTTGCAGGTATTGTGAGACTTACATGAAATGAAGTATAAGAACATATTTTATAAACTTCAAAAGCATGTATACTAAAGCAAGGGCTTTTATGCTTAGTTCTAGCCCAACCCATTTGGACTTTAGGATCTGGGCAAAAGAAGTGGGGTGATGTTTAGATGTTATAAGGAACTTCACAATACCAGCTAATTAACTAACTAAGAGAGTTGTCATTTAAGCTCAACCTGTCACTCTGGTAACAATGTTTTTGAAAGCTATGGGATGATTCTACATAAGTTAGCAGATAATAGAAAAAATGCTAGACCATGTCTTCAGTTCTATTTGGGGATCAAAACAAATAAATAGGACTCTGGAAGTTACTCTGAGATCATTGTTTCTACTCTTTTTGTTTTACAAAAGACTGGTGGGCTGGGAAACATTGTACAATGTCACGTGTCAAATTCTCAGCAGAGGAAGACAGAACCACAGAGGACCCTCACTGCTTCCTTCACCAGTCTCTTCTTCCTGGAAGTTTGGGGTCTGAAATTTGGGGTCTCCTTTCTTATTTCCTTTTGTTTCCTCTTCAATTTCATACTTTTTTAAACAAATTTTAATATTTTTATTTATTTATTTGAGAGAGAGAGAGTGTGTGTGTGTATGAGAGTGTGTGTGTATGGGTGCACCAGGGCCTCCTGCCATTGCAAAGGAACTCCAGACACATGCATAACTTTGAGTGTCTGGTTTTATGTGGGTACTGGGGAATCAAGCCCAGGACATCAGGCTTTGCAAGCAAACACCTTTAACCATTTAGCAATCTCTCCAGCCCCCTTCTTTCATCTCTTGTTTTGACAATCCAATTTCATGTGCTTTTTAAAAAATATATTCTATTTATTTATTTATTTATTTGAGAGAGAGAGAGAGAGAGAATGGGTGCTCCAGGGCATCCAGCCACTGCAAATGAACTCCAGATGCATGTGCCCCCTTGTGCCTCTGACTTACGTGGGTCCTGGAGAATCAAACCGGGGTCCTTTGGCTTTGCAGGCAGACACCTTCACCACTAAGCCATCTCTCCAGTCCCAAAATTTCACGTGCTTTTTAAAAAAATCTATGGTATGGATGATGAAAACTTAGCATTAGGCCATACCTATTTTAAATTAAGAGGGTATAAAATTTCCCTAAACAACTCAACAAATAACTTAATTCTCCTCTGATATCAAATGTGAGAAAGAATGACAAACTCTGCCAACCTTGGGGCTGATAATAAAAATCAAAAGTCTTAGTCTCTTGCTGTTAAAACAAAGTCCAAGTCATGGCAAGAGCCCAGGAGTAAGCACAGAGCACTCATGGCTGGCCCATGAGAACAGCTGTGTTTCCACCAACGGCTCAAGGTGGTTTGGCCTGCTAGGCAAGAGTCACCTGTCTGCTTTAACTCTTAATGTGATCCCATGTTCTTTGGAGAATGAAAAAAGAAAAAAAACTGTTGAGAAGTAAGTTCCTGGCTTGTCAAGTAAGTGGACTATGCTTTGACTGCTTCTAAGTTCCATCTCACTGAGATGTTAAGAAACAGCATCATTCTATCCACGAAGACCTATTATGGTCACAGAGGCATGGAGATAGTAATAATCCCGAGTGACTCATAGAATTCCCAGTGGTCCACTGTAGATTGACATTTTGCCGATACAGAGCCTGTGGGGCATCCTGAAATGTCAGCATAGCAAGAATGCCAGTCAACATTTGCTATGAGGGCATCAAAGGGTCTGGGACCTGGAGCTCATTGCTCCCCATTCATTGATCCTTTCATGTGTGTAGCCATGTGTATGACTAAGTGTGTAACACTGTGCTAAGTTACAGGATACAATAAGATGAGTATCTTATATGACCTCACAGATACTAATGGAAAGATGAATGATAAAAAAAAAAAAAAAAAAAACGGGGTAGTTGTCATTTATGAGTGCTTAAAAGACATATATAATGTGGTGGACTTTCTAATCTTATTCATGCATAGTCATCAACTTGGGGGTTGGGAAGGTGTAATGGTTTATGTTGGTGCTCAATTTGAGAGAGCTGCAGTCTCTGGGCAGGCCTGTGAGGAATCATCCAGGTCAGTTTAGCCTCTAAGCACAGCTGTAAGGGATTATCTTGATTACTTTCATGGTGGTGGGAAGACCCACCTTAATTGTAGGTAGCACCATTACAGGTGCCAGGTTCCTGGACTGGATAAAAAGGAGAAATGTAGCTGAACAAGTGCACTTACCTCTCTGCTTCCTCACTGTGGACTGACTAGGACCAGCTAATTCAAGCTCCTGCTGCAATGCCTTCCCTGCCATGATGGGCTGTAGCCTCAAACTGTGACCTGAAATAAACCCTTCCTCCTTTAAGCTGATTCTGCAAGTATTTAGTCAAAGCAATAAGAAAGTAACTAATATGGAAGGTGAAGTGCTGCATCTGAATCTTCAGAAGAAACCATCTGTGGAAACTAGCGTGTAAAAAAATAAGTTAGCTGGCTTGATAGCACACACCTTTAATCCCACCACTCAGGAGGCAGAGGTAGGAGGATCACTGGGAGTTTGAGGCCATCCTGAGACTACATAGTGAATTCCAGGTCAGCCTGGACTGCTCGCTAGAGCGAGACCCTGCCTTGAAAAAAAATAAGTGTAAAAGGAAAATGAGATATGAAGGCAGCCAATCTGGTTGGAATGAAATAAAGAAAGTACAAAATGGGGAATCAATAGGAGAGTTGTTTGGGGCTAGCTCAACCTCCTTAGTAAGAAGTTTGGATTTTATTCAATGAGAAATGGGAAGTCTCTTATGCAGAAAGTCATTTATATTTCTTAAAAACTGTGGCCTCAATTACCCAAAAGCAAACACTAACAATTCCATGGAGGAGAGCCTTAAGGAAAAGGGAGGTATGAGGAGAGGAATATAAAACTACACCTTTGTAAAAAACATAAAATAACATAAAAATAATAAAAAAGTGCACTGAGGAGTATGGATTGTAGAAAAGAGAACGAGGCTGTTCCAATAGTCTACACCAAAGTAAAGGTGTCAAGAGAGGTGAAGTTGGCATAAATAATGGTGCAAGGAAGTAGATAGGTACGAGAAAAGTAAGAGTAAAACTAACAAGATCTGTCAATCACTTGGTTGTCTATACTGAGAACCAAAGGAATAATGATATTCCAGATTGAGCAGAATGAATGACTATGCCATTATGGCTGTGGTGATGGACAATAGAAGTAGATGGGATCAGACAGTCAGTCCCTACCATGTCCACCAACCATGGTTTAAAGAGCTGGTGTGGTGAGATACTCCCAGCATGGAGAGACTGAGGTAGTAGAATCATCATGAGCTCAAGGTCAGCTTTGAGTAGAATGAGACCTTCCCCTCAAAAAAAAAAAAAAGAACTTAAAGAATAAAGCCAGGTGCAGTGACCCATGCTTCTAAAAAAAAAAAAAAAAAAAACTTAAAGAAAATTGCTGGAGAGATGGGTCAGTTGTTAAGGGACTTGCCTGCAAAGCTTAACAACCCATGTTCAATTCCCCAGTACCCACATAAAGCCAGATGTACAAAGTGGCACATGCATCTGGAGTTCATTTGCAGTGGCTGGAGGCCCTAGTGTGCCTATTCTCTCTTATTCTCGGTTTCTCTTGCTCTATATCTTTCTCTCCCCCTCTCCTTACAAATCAATAAAAATATCTTTTCTCTATAAAAATTCAGAAAAATATTTATATCAGTTCTGAATGTGAACAGTTTTTTGTCATTATTCCCTAAACAATGCACTGGAACAACTATTCACATGGTATTGTATATTACAAATAATCTAAATTATATGTGAGCAAGTTCTATTCAAACACTAAGCCAGTTTACATAAGAGACTTGGCCACTTCAATTTTGATATCTGCAGTGGGTCCTACAACCAAGCCAACCACCTGCAGATTCCGAAGGAGAAACATCAAGGAAAATGGAAATCCCAGGGATACAAGGAGAATACACAGCACGTGTAATTCCTGCCCTAAAATGAATGTGAGACCTTGAATTACTTTACAGTGGTAGTATTCAATGGGTGTGATTCCCCCCTCAGGGACACAGAGACCAAGGATACCGCTAAAAACCATTTAATGCACAAGACTGCCTCCTCAGCTAAAAATTAACCAGCCCAAAATGTCAAAAGTTGAGACTCCTGCCTCACAGATAACATAAATGAAATTCCAGAGAGAAGATAGAGAGGTCCTGAAGGTGGCACCCTGGATGCCAAGCATTAGGTAAGAGCTTGTGAGGAGCTGGTGAGGGACAGGGTTTTTGGAGTTTTCCTCTGACAATGTCTGAGAGGTCTGAACACCCCAGTGCTTTAGTAAGAACACATCACTTAGTGGATCCCATGGGAAAACATGGAGACCAATGGGGGTCTGGGGATGGAGATGCTGCCCAATAAAGCCTTATCAGCCAAGTAGGAGGATTGACGGCATGCGTCTAGGCAATTCCAGAAGAGAAGGACCCAGAGAACAGGGTGGGAGTGGGGAAAGTCCTCAGGCATGAAGAGAGGAGACAAGAACTCCTCCATGGATTGGCCGCCTGGAGAAGGTTTCAAAACTAGATATCATCTAGGCGCTGGGTTCCGCTGGATCTCCTGCCTACACAGTAAATCACCTGGAGAGATTTTTTAAAGTACTGATACTTAGGCCCCACCTCCACAGATGGTGAAACTTAGTCTGATTTAGAGCCCCAGCCTTGGAATTTTAAAAACTCCTCTAGGTATTCTGGATTGAGTGATACTGTTCTAATCCTGGCATTGCTTACTTAGATGTTTATGAGGACCAACACGAAATGGAGGAACAGGACAGCCCCGCCTAAGTGGGCATCCCCATTCAGTAGTAGCCCATGACCTACTTACAGAAATCTGGACTCACTGTTGCCAGATCTTCCTTTCTTCTTGTTTGCCCAGAAGCCTACAATCTATACTTTTAAATGTTAGCTCCAACTCTTTCAAAATCCTATGCCAAACAAAACATGTCTGCAGAGTATGCTGGGCTTTGGGGCTGTCATTTCGCAACCTCTGGCCCAGGGAAATGGTTTTCACACTGTGTTTTAATCACAAGAGGTTTTCACCAAAGAAGTTATTTTATAGAACTGCTATAGAATGAATAAATTTAGGCAAAGCTTGGGACTCAGGAGAGCAGAGAAATACTCAAACTCTCCTTCTGGCCCCAGACAATTCTTGAGGCCATCTGAAGTCCTTCTAGCAAAACTCTCTGGTCCTCTTACCAGATGAAGGAGCTGATGCCTTCATAATGTAGCCTCACAGTAAAATCCACTCCACAGGGTCTCCTTCGAATGTGTGGGGATGTTTAGACTTGTCATAGTGACAAAGTGGGTTCTGTGGCATTTTGTGGCTAGGTGCCAGGAATGCTAAACTTTCTGCAATGTCCAGTACAATGAGAGATCATCCCACACAAAATGCCAGTAAATCTCTACTGGAAAACACCAAATGAGGAAACAGAAATCCAGAGAGGAGACATTCGCTGGCAAGATCATGGCTGATAACTTTTTAGCTTCTGTCCCATAGGCTTAAAGACTTATACCAGTGCCCATTGGAGACAGTCCTGGCTCAGGTTGGCCGTACTTCAAACACAGGGCAGAGAAGGAGGTTTTAAACTTAAAGTCAAGTAGTAGCTTGAGAAAAAGCTTAGCCAGGTTTTGAGGAACAAATTGGAAAGAGGACAGAACTGCAGTATCTGTTCAGTTTGGCCAGGGGCCAGCATCTGGGAGGGCCTAGCAACTGCTGCAAGAAGCAGAGGTTCTGGAAAACACTCGAATCACAGCAGTGGCCCAGGTTTGTTGGCTCCATTGGTCATTTAATCTCTAGGCCAAACCATGCCAGGATCAAAAATAGGATGCAGGAGCAGAACGTGAAAGGAGGTGTTTCCTAGCCCTCCACAGAAAACAGAGCCAAGAAGTATCTTCCATATACTGTAGTTTCATAGCTTACAGAACCATCTCTGCTTTCTCAGTGGCCACCAGGCAAAGCAAGGATTACTGTGATTACAGCCAAGGAAGCTGGACTCAGATCTGTGCTCAGTGATCACTACTCTGTGGAAATCTGATTGTGTGCTCTTTGATCACCCTCCTGAGAAAGCTCAAGGGAAAAGCTCCTGTGCCTAGCTGGTAGTTTCGATGAGCAATTCTCAGGTCATGGTGGGAATCAAAATCACTTGAGAAACCTTCTGAAATCTCAGGAAGTCTTACTTTCCTAGAGGGAGTCAAGTCTCCTAGTGTCTATCAGTACTCCGGGCTAGAATGCCACTGTTGGGTTAACCTGGGCCAGTGATAGACACACTGCATTTGGGTGTCACAACACTATCAGATTGCCACTTGTTTCTAAGTGCTTATTCTCTCAGCTCATGATGAAGAGGGGACAAAGAGCATGGAGTAGTGTGCTAAAAACACAGCTGACTATAATGGGAGGGGGAGGTACTATTTCCATGTTGTAAAGACTCATGCATGGCCAGTTTCAAAGTTCCAATGTAATAACATCCATGAATGTGTAGCACAGCAAGATGCACACAATGGACTCTTTAGAGGTAATATGAGCCAGCTCCAAATATATCTTTAAATATTTTATTTATTTATTTATCCAGCTATTCATTTATTTATTTATTTATTTATGAGAGAGAAAATGGGTGTGCCAGGGCCTCTAGCCACTGTAAATGAACTCTAGATGCATGTGCCACTTTGTGCATCTGGTTTTATATGGGTACTGGAGAATCAAATCTGAGTCCTTAGGCTTTGTAGGCAAGCACCTTAACTGCTGAGCCATCTCTCCAACCTCTGAAGTACATCTTTAATGTACTATTTCCTCTAAAATATCTAAAGCTGGATCGGGGGGAGGGGGGAGGGAGGGGGAGGGTTGTGGGGGAGGGACCTGGGAAGGAATCAAAGGAAGGAAGGAAGGAAGGAAGGAAGGAAGGAAGGAAGGATACAGCCCAGGGAGGGAGGAGGGGGAGGGGAGGAGGGACAAAGGAGGGGGGAGGAGGAGGGAGGGAGGGAGGGAGGAGGGAGGGGGGGGGGGAGGAGGGGGAGGGGGGGAGGGAGGGAGGGGGAGGAAGGAAGGAAGGAAGGAAAAAGGAAAAGAAATGAAAAGTTTGTCACTAGGCCATGATGTCCTTTCCATAGACCAATCCGTGGAAACTACAAAGTTGCCTTGAAGTAATGTTGTCATTGTTACTCTCCAAGCAATGTTTGACAAAGAAGCCCAGAGTTGTCCTGCTGCAGCAGTCTGGGCTTTAGAACTGGGCTGACCCTGCAGAAGGTCGCTTTCACCTTTCTGTCACAGATGACGGAAACATTTAAAGCTACAGATTGTGTCTCTGCATCCTCTTCCCTTCACACCAGCTAATGTGTTTTTCATTTCTCTTGGCTGGCTCAATTTCCCACATGTTCTCCCAAGCTCTTCCTCTGGGCTCCCCAGGGCTTCCCACAACAAACCTGCGTGCTTTGGCGTCCTCTCACAGGAGGGGCTGTTGAACTGTTGAAATACATACCGGATATGCCTTTGGCTGTGTTTATCAGCCCCAGCCCAGACTCCTGGGGCTGAAGATGGCTGAACCACAGGGCTTGAGATGGTCAGGTGGCCTGGGGTTCTGCCTGCATTCCATCCCTTAAAGCAGCCTGCCCATCCTGCCTAAGGACACAGAACCATCTAGCAGCTCTGCCATGGATTTACCATACAGGACCCTCACCAAGACCTTCCCTCTCTGCTTGTTGTCTCCTTTGTTGTTTGTTTGTTTTTATGAGGTGGGGGGAGGGAGAATTGGCTCACTAGGGCCTCTAGCCACTGCAATCCAGATGCATGTGCCACTTTGTGCGCATGTAGGTGCATGCACATGCATGCATTACCTTGTGTCTGGCTCACTTGGGTTCTGAGGAGTCAAATCTGGCTTAGGCTTCTCAGGTAAGGGCCTTCACTGCTAAGCCATCTCTCCAGCTTTCTCTCTTGTTTTATTATAAAATACTGTATTCACAAAAGGACATTTACCTGTAGCTTCCCATTTAATCCCATTACAACCTGTGAAGTAAGAAATACCAAAATAGGCAAACTGTAAAGTCAGGACAACAT
This sequence comes from Orientallactaga sibirica, assembly GCA_036365145.1. Lineage (NCBI taxonomy): Eukaryota > Metazoa > Chordata > Mammalia > Rodentia > Dipodidae > Orientallactaga > Orientallactaga sibirica. The sequence continues at coordinate 56,951,007 of JAEOAD010000005.1, forward strand.
GCCAGGTCTATTCCTGCCAAAACGGGGTAGAGTTTTTCATACTTTCCTCAGCTATCTCGTGTGAGGGGCAGGAATGTAACAGCAAGTCTCTGGTTCTATTTCCCTGTGGACCTGCTTCATTTCCTTTGCCTTTTCTTTACTTTTTTTACTCTCTACCTGTGCAAATAGCTTCGCTCTCTGAAAGCCTTGGGAATGCGTGTGTATATACAGCTCAAATTTAATAGTTCACTAGAAGCCATTGAGTTTTTAAGGTCCCCATCTGAATTTCAAGTTAGAAGAGGCACAGCAAATTTTCCTTCTCTTTTCTATTCTTTGACCCCTTTGTCATTTGGGGGCATATATTTTCATGTGTGTGAATCTAGGCATGTGCATACCACCGTACATGTGGATGTCAGAGGACAACTTCAGTTGTTGGTCTTCTCCTTCCTCCTTATGTGAGGCAGGTGTCTCATTGAATGTTCATTGTTGTGTTCACCAGGCTAGCTGCTCCATGAGCTTCCAGGCCATCTCCTGCCCCCATGTCCGTTCTTGCTGTAGGCACACTAGTATTGCGGAACTATTAGCACTGCAGTATCTCAATTTGTGTGTGTTGTGGGAATTCAAAGTCAGGAACTCATGCCTGCTTGTGTGGCTATGCTTTATCCTCTGAGCCATCTTTTCCAGTCCCTCCCATTTATCTGTGCACTTTTATGCTGATACAAAGTATTCCTTTTGGATGCATGATATATTTGTGTGTTTGGGTTTTGGTTTTCTTGCTTTACAGTTCTTTTTGGCTGAAGATTCAGGCAAGACATAAAGTATGCCATGGGACCCATTAGTTTTGACATCTAGGCTGCATATAGACCACAGAGAACTTGCTTGTGCCATTCAATTGCTCCTTAGGGAAGCATGGAGGACCTCAGGCTTAGCCAGCATTTCAAGTGAAGTAATTTTCCAAGCTATCATGGGATATTTACAGCCTGGCCTTCCTTCAGTCTCAGGTTGAATTATCTTCTTTCTAAATACATGCTCTGTGTCCCAGTGGGTACTCTTTTGCTTAGCACCTCATCCTACTCTGTACCACTTACTTGGTTTCCCAAGTAGATTGAAGTTCTTCTATTGTAAAGAGCATTTTAAAAATATTTTTATTTATTTATTTATTTGACAGAGAGAAAGAGGGGGGAGAGAGAGAGAGAATGGGCACACCAGGGCTTCCAGCCACTGCAAATGAACTCCAGACACATGTGCCACCTTGTGCATCTGGCTAACGTGGGTCCTGGAAAATCGAACCTGGGTGCTTTGGCTTTGCAGGCAAATGCCTTAACTGCTAAGCCATCTCTCCAGCCCAGAAACCATTTAAAAATATATACATTTATTTGTGAGCAGAGAGAAAAATAAAGAAATTTGTGCATCTGGGTACTGGAGAATTAAACCCAGCCTGGCAGGCTTTGCAAACAAGTGCCTTAAACTGCTAAACCATTGCTCTAGCCTGTAAAGAACATTTCTTAATTATTTTAATCCACCACTGCAGATCCCACCACTCCCACCCAGAAACAATAACAATAATAGCAGATGGGACTCAGTAGAGTGATTACTCTGTGGTAGAGAACCTCAAATAATACCCTACAATAGCTGATTGAGGCTAGTGGTATTACTATTTCCATTTAAGTAACTCTCCAAGAGTTATATAGAAGTAACAAGGGCTGGAGAGATGGCTTAGCAGTTAAAAGCTTGCCTATGAAGCCTAAGGACCCCAGTTCGAGGCTCGATTCTCCAGGACCCACATAAGCCAGATGCACAAGGTGGCGCATGCATCTGGAGTTCGTTTGCAATGGCTGGAGGCCCTGGCACACCCATTCTCTCTCTCTCTCTCTCTCTCTCTCTCTCTCTCTCTCTGCCTATTTCTGTATCTCTCTCTCTCTAATAAAAAATAAATAAAATAAAATAAAATAAAAAGTAACAAAAGGATATGGCATTTCCAACAGTTTTGTCAAGTTTTTTAATGCTCTCCTTGAGATAGCCTGCCTAACACAGTGGCAGAGAGAATTGGCCTTCCATGAGCATTGTAGTTATTTTCTTTTAAAAAAAATTTTTTATTGACAACTTCTTTAATTGTAGACAATATCCCATGGTACTTCCCCCCTTCCCTCCCCCCACAATCCCCTTTTCAACTTCACTCTCCATCATATCCCCTCCGCCTCTCAATCAGTCTCTCTTTTCAGTTTGATGTCATGATCTTTTCCTCCTATTATGTTGGTCTTATGTAGGTAGTGTCAGGCACTGTGAGGTCATGGATATTCAGGCCAATTTGTGTCTGGAGGAGCATGTTGTAAGGAGTCCTACTCTTCCTTTGGCACTTACATTCTTTCCGCCCCCTCTTCCACAATGGACCCTGAGCCTTAGAAGGTAGGTTTGAGATGTTTCAGCGCTGATGACTCCTCCGTCACTTCTTCTCAGCACCATGGTGCCTTCTGAGTCATCCCAAGGTCGCCACCATCTGAAAAGAGAAACTTCTCTAACCAAAAGTGAGAGTAGCATTAATATATGGGTGTGGACATTAAGAGAAATGCTTACTGGGCAGTTTGGTGAGCATAGTATATACATTTAGCAACACACCAGCAGACATTACACCCTTAGGGCTCATGACTACCCCTGTCATACATTTTCAGTATCAGGGATGTGTTCCCTCCCATAGAGCAGGCCTCCAGTCCAATTAGAGAGCAGTTGGTTTCCCCCATAACGGACATGCCACTATTGCACCCGATGGCTCATTTGGCCTGGCTGGCCCAATTTAAAGCTTGCAGTGTTCACTGTTAAGTACCTTCACTGGTGTTTTCTCTCTCCCATTGACCTGCATGCAGTGTAGCTTTTCCCAACTTTCTGTCAGCTGGTCCTCATGGAGGAGGTTTTCAGCTCAGCTCTAGCAGGTTTTCTCAGTGAACTTGCAAACCAAGTATGTGGAGTCTTCAGCAATAGGGTCTTACCATCTATTCCTGGTGGGAAACCAAGGGCCTCGGCAATGTCCTATAATGTTTTGGGGGTATCTATGACCTTCCTGGCCAACAACTCACTGGAAGGTATCCCATCCCTGGCACTGAAAATTTTCTAAGTAACAATCTATGGCTTCTGAGTGTTTGATTGTCCAGAAAAGTAGGTTTCCATATGACTTTTTTATATCCTTTTAGATTTTGATTATCCCTCCCTCCACCATTCCTTTACTCAGTCTCTTCCCCTGACCTCACTTAGGCCTTTTCACCCCCATTAATCTGTTCTTCTACTTACATATATACAATACCATACTATTAAGTCCCCCCTCCCTCCCTCTGTATTCCCTTTACATCCCCTTTCTAGATTACTGGCTTCTGCTACTGAGTTTTATTTTTATCATTTGTAGCTAGGATCCACATATGAAAGAGAACATGTGACATTTGGCTTTCTGGGCCTGGGTTACCCCACTAAGTATAATCCTTTACAGATCCATCCATTTTCCAGCAAATTTCATAACTTCATTTTTCTTTACTGCTGAGTAGAACTCCATTGTGTAAATATGCCACATCTTCATTCTCCACTCATCGGTTGAGGAACATCTAGGCTGGTTCCATTTTCTAGCTATTGTGAATAGAGCGGCAATAAACATGGTTGAGCAAGTACCTCTAAGGTAGTGATATGAGTCCTTAGGGTAGGACAAAGTACCCAACCAAAAGCAACTGATGTGAGGAAAGTTTATTTTGACTTACAGTCCCAAGGAGAAGCTCCATGATAGCAGGGGAAAGTGAGGAATGAATAGAGGCAAGACATCACCTCTGCCACATCAGGTAGAATATAGCAGCAGGAAAGTGATCTGAATTCCAGCAAGTGGGGACTGGCTATAACACCCTTAAGCCCACACCCAGTAACATACCTCCTCCAGAAAGGATTGACCTCCCAAACTTCCACTAGCTGGAACCAAGCATTCAAAACACATGAGTTTATAGGGACATCTGAGTCAAACTTACATTCTACCCCTGGCCCTCATAAACTTATAACCATTCATGATGTGAAATACTCAGTCCACATTTAAAAGTCTCATAATTTTTATCATTCCCAACACCATTCTAATACCTCTATAGTCCAAAGTCTTTGAACTGAGATCCTGTAAAACCTAAATTACATAATGGTACAGAGTAAATATTCACATTGCAAAAGACGAAACTTCAAGGAACAACTGAACCAATGCATGATCTAAAACAAACAGGACACACATCAAATCCTGTAGTTCCAAGTTTGATATCTGTAACCAGTAATGAAGTGTCTTAGGTTCCAGTTCTGCTCCTTTAGCTAGGCTGTGCAGAGCTCAGGAAGAACTCCATCCCAAATCAGCAGCTGTCTTTGGCAGCTGTCCAACAGTCCTGACATCTTCCAAAAGTCGTAGTGTTTCCAATGCAACCCTCAGTTCACCCTGATGGCTCCATGAGGTCTTTACTCACAGATTCCAACAAACCTGCCTCGCATTACCCAAAGGCCATTAAACACACACACACACACACACACACACACACACACACACACACACACACAGCAAATCCAGTGACCCTTTCTTTCCTGCATTTGTTATATTCCCATAGTACCAAGTGGATTACCAAATTTGTTAATCCAGGAAGGAATAAAGACTTTTGAAAAGCAAGACACTCCTTGAGCATGCAGGTCCTTTACTTTCAAGAGTCAACATTCTTCCTCCTGTCCCAATGTAGAATACCTTGCCCACTCTCAGAGGTGGTGATCTCTCAAACTATTGCAGCTGAAGCAGGGCTGATATCTCCTGCCCAGAACTTTTATTTCTATCTGTTTTTATTTTGATTTACAGTCTCAAGGAGAAGCTCCATGATGGCAGGGAGTGATGGCAGAGGAAAGCATGTTAATAACAGAGGCTGGTTACCACATCAGGTAGAAAACAGCAGCAGAAGAGTCAGCTAGATTCTAACAAGGGGGAACTGGATATGACACCCATAAGCCCACCTTCAGAACCACACCTTCTCCAGCAAAACTCCACCTCTCAAATTGCCATCAGCTGATGGCCAAGTATACAAATCCATGAGTTGATGGGAAACGTCTGATCCAAACCACCTCAGCAAGAGAATTCCAGTCTTATCTTCCTACATGCAGCACTTGGGTGAACAAAAAGAACACTTCCAGAGCCATCTCGTCACACTCTCACATTTAAATTATGAAGATAAATCCAAAATAGGGAAAGTGACTCAACAAACGTTGTCTTGAAAGAAGGTAGCACAGCCTCATACCCAGCACCACCTCATTTCCTCTGCTGTCTGGCCACCTCTCTGCCTCTAATGTTCCTGAAGAGTTTCCACGGGACAGGAATTGCTCAGTATTGGAAAGCTGGTAGAGGAAGAGGGTGTGGTGGGGACACAAATGTATGTCATGCTGCTTGATCACACTGTATAGGACACCAGGGACATCCAGAGTTCCTGAAGCTTTACTTTCCTGAAGCATTTGCGTAGATCAAATGCTGGCCTCCCCGTTCCAGTAAGTCAGCCTCTGGTGGGTGAGTCAGCTTGGCTCATGGCTGGAAATCTGTGCCATGGCTTTGTCTTATGTGGGTTCCTGGTTGATTGCATGCATATGGACTCTAGGATATACAAGATGACACAGACATACCACTGGTTACTGTTCAACCTACTGTTGACAGTTTCCACCAGATAAGCCTTCCCTCAGGGGCCTGCTTCTACCATGGGCTATCGAGCAGCCTTCTTGGCTTTTATCCTTTAGATGCTAGGCACACTTCCCAATTCCCCATAGTGACAACTAAAAATGTTCCCAGATGTTGCAGAATTTTCCCTAGAAGCAGAGTCACCTGTGGTTGATTTTGTCTTTAGCCCCATGTCTGCCTGAGTCCTTTGAGGGAGGATAAAGAGACCAAATACCTAAAATTACAGCTTGAGACTATGTTCCTAAGGATGCTCTGATCTGAGACTTCAAAACATTTTTATGGTTTCCATGTATTGTGCAGTTGCAATGTGCCAAACAGCAGCCAAGTGATTTAACTCACTATTTTTTTTTTTTTTAACAAATACGTATGGGATAAGAATTACTATTCCATGAATATTAGTCAGTCATCTCCATAAAAGTATCAAGTGTATATATAGATGATTTAGATAGATAAGATTGGCTTACACAATTAATGTGATTGAATGTTTTTCACATTGGTCTCTTCAAGGTGGAGAGCCATGGAAGGTAGGAACATGGCTCAACCCAAAACTTTGGAAAGTTCAGAACTGGGGAGTCAAGGGACTCAAAGCCCTCAGAGGGCCATTTGTTATCCAAGAATCAGTGATATCCAGGTTAGAAGGACTACCAAGATAATCTAACCCATGAGATACCAGCTGATGACAACACAAATAAGTGTGTAGTGCGAATATAGTGAGTTCTCTGATGGAATGGTGCCTGTTGGGGCAAGGTCCTGGGCTGGCTCAGGAGAGAATTGCCCAGGGAGTAGACAAATTAGAATTACATGAGTAGCAGAAGTAAGAAAGAATTCAATATTTTATTTATTTGAGAGAGAAGGAGGCAGATAGAGAGAAAGAACGAGTATGGCCATGCCAGGGCCTTCTGCCACTGTGAATGAACTCCAGAAACTTGTGCCACCTTGTGCATCTGTCTTTACAAGGATACTGGGGAACTGAACTCAGGTCATCAAGCTTTGCAAGCAAGCTCCTTTAACAGTTGAGACATCTCCCCAAGCCCAAGAAAGCATTCAAAATATGAAGGTGACTGACTTTGCAGAGTGAGTCTTTAGAGTGGGTAGAAGCAACATGAAGCACAGTTATGGGGTCTCGGAAGTTCTCTGTGGATGGAGTTGAGTGACTGTCTTAGCATCCCTACATCTCTAATTTCTATAGAAGCAGAAACAGGACACTCAATGAGAGAATGATCTAGGTGACATGAGAGCTTGGATTTACTGCCTCAGTATCAGTGGTGTTTCCAGGTACTGTCCACTGATGCAGGAGCCTTGGAATGGTCAGACCCTCACAGAAGGAGTCCCCCAACCCAGATCCCAGAACTTTAGAATTCTTTCTTGTTCTCGACCTCCACATGTCTCCCCTAAAGAGTGATAAAAATGGGCTGGGAAGATGACCCAGTAGATAAAGTGCTTGCTGTGCAATTCAAGTAGCTAAGTTCAGATCCTGAGACTCTGTGAAAAGCCAGAAGCTTTGGTGGACTTCTATAATCCCAGTGTACTTATGATGACTAGGGAGGCAGACAGAGGAATTTCCAGAAGTTCACCAACAGAGCTATGAACAACAATGAAAGACCTTGCCTCAAAACAAGACAGAAGGCAAGGACTGACCTGAAAGCTATCCTGTGACCTCCACATGCACACTGCATGTACTCACATAAATACACACACACACACACAATACATTTTTTTAAAAATGAAAGAGTAGTGAAAATATTCTCCATGTTTATATTGGACACTTAATATAGCATCAAACTCCATGAACTGTCATAAAAGAAAGAGAAACCAAGTTTGGGCTGCCACACTTAATCAGCATCCAGGAATTCTAAAATAACCCATGCGTACTCGTGGAAGGTGTTACAAAACGGTAGCCCACAGGCAGGATTTAATACACAGGGACGTGCGTGTGTACGTGCGTGCGTGCGTGCGTGTGTATTTTACCCTCTTCACAAGTTGAAAGTAAAAAGACTTAATAGACTTAACAGTACTACAGAAAAATCATAATTTAATGTCCTGGGGACCTTCTCCACCTGCATCTGGCTGTTTGGAGTAGTTCCCTTACTGTACAACGGAATGGCTGAATCAGCTCGGAGATCCCACTAACCACGAGAATGCACCCAATACAAACGTATAGCCTCAATGACTTCTGAAGTAATGCTCATTTACTCAATGCTTCTCTTAAAACTGACTTAGTTGAATTTTTCTTAACTTTAGCTTGTGCTATGCAGCAACCTTTATAAGACTGCAGGTATGGTATATTAATTCTGACTTTCACACACAGTGAAATAAATATTCAGAATGAAAAATTAAAGCATCATTTGTTACTGTACTACCTAAGGTTATTTTACTTGCATATATCACTTGGGGAACCCCACACATTGGATCAGTGAAGACATTGATTACCCTAAAATTGTATTCAAAGTTATGTTCATATGCCCTTGGGAGATTGTACAGATTTCTTGTGATCCTCAGTGGTCCATTAAGAAGCTAAGAACCAGCACCTCCAGGGGGTCCTCTAAGAACCTCACAGGTCTTTCTTGGGAAATGACTGAGAAAAAAGGACTACATCTTCCAAATACCCCCTCTAATGCCCTTTAGTAGAAAATTCCCCCACATTCCTTTTAAAACACCTCCCAAGTGGTTAAGGAGATTCCAGCCACTTGATGGGTGGGCTTCTCTTAGACAAAGCCTGAAATTCAACAAGGCACAGCCACATCTTGGGTCCATCTTTGTGCCCAGGCAAGATAGCCTTGGGGTGATGGCATGGTAGTGTCCTGGTGAAAGGAGCAGGATTTTATTTAAAATGGCTTCATAAAAATTTGGCAAAGCCCCCCAAACCACAATTCTATAAAGCATAGCTTATGCAGCTCCATTTCTTGCTTTAAGTTCAGCCTCATAAGACCATTGCAGAGAAAGCAGTGAGAATTACAAATGTACTATCTCCCTCCAGCACTTCTATGCTGAAAGGAACTCCCTGCTATTTTCTCCACCTGTCTACTTGGCAGCTTCCTAAATTTCCATATGTCTGGCCTGAATAGGTAATAATAGCTTTGATGGTCTGGCTATAGGAAAAGACCTAAAATTTTCTCTGGCCCTGGAAGTGATGTGAGATATAAATATCAATGGAGCAGACAGGTCCCATAGTAACCTTGATTGTTCCCTGCAGTAACTGAAAAAAAAGACCATCCCAAGACAATTCTCTCTGAATTATCACCAGAGCCAGATTCAGAGAGTTGCAGAGTAGCTCTAAAAGAGCAAATGTAAGTATGTAATAAATGTTCTGAATGAATGAGTGAGTCAGTTTGGTATGTAAGCCATTTTCCAGGACAGGGGACATGGAATGAAGCCCTGTATATATGCGTCACTTATAGCATAGGAAGCTGTACCATCACGTACATGTCTCTGGAGTCAAGCATCAGATGTGATTTGAATTCTGACACTGTTGTGTACAAGGTTTTCCTCTGTGGACAATTCTTAACTCCTCCAAGCCTGAGAGGACTCACCTATGAAATAAGTGTAATGATAGACCATAGTTATGAGTATGAGATGACAGAAGCCACATAAAGCACAAAGTACAGAGCCTCTGTGAGTGTTCCTTAGGGTTCATTTGTCATCACCATCATCTAGGAACATGAGAAAGACATTTCACAGGAATAGATTTGAGGGAGTGGAGCAGTGAGGAGGAACCAGCTCGCCTGTTATCCACAGGATGATGAACTCACCTGAGTGAGGTCACCAGGTAGAGTTTGAGATCCTGCTAGCAGACTTCAGAGTGGCATTGTACACTTAGCATCTATCTCAGTCTCAGGAGGCTCTGTTCTGATTGGTCAGGCTATCCTGTCCACCAGCTTTATCTCTCCTTTGCCCACAATGAGATGAGTTTCAGTGTATAGCTGTGGGTGTCCCTACATCTGCAGAATCTGGAAACAGATTGTTCTCGTGGCTAGATTTCCCATGGAGAGGACTAAACAAGGAGGCCACACAGCTGTGGTGTCAGTCAGCAGCCAAGAAGGAGACAGAACACAGCATGAGTGACAGAATTGCCCTAGATGTTACTGAACTTTTGCTTTTAGGTGGGGCCTATTAGGCCGGAACAGCACTGGTGCAAGCATCCTTCAGTATCACTAGTCCTGATGGGTAGGTAGTGTTCATTCCTCACGCACTGATCATCACCCTCCATGACTCTTCTTTCTGTATTTTATTCATTGCACTTATCACTACTTATTATTATTACTACATTGCACTTATCACTACTTAACATAGTATGACAGTGAGAGCTATATCTCTCATACTCACCAACTGTTGGGAAATGCACAGATGGGCATCCACTATGCTATTAGCACACAACAGATATCCCATAAATAACAGTCAAATATTGAGAGTTTGACACTGGGGCTGCAGAACAGGGACAAAAATGGTAAGGAAGGGACAATTTTGTTCAGAAAACCTCCTGGAGGGGCATTTGAGTTAGACCTAAAAGATGGAATGAAATATCTCAAGGAAGGCTGAGCTATAGTACATACTAAACAAAAAGGACAAGGAAAACAGTGGGAGCATTTGAGAACTAAGGAATATAGTTCTAATTGGCTACAAGGCTGGAGACAATATTTAGAAAATGTTACCAGCCCACAACAGAAGAATGGACAAAGAAAATGTGGTATTTATATAAAATGAAATTTTATTCATCTGTAAAGAAAAATGAATTTTTTAGGAAAATGGATGGATCTGAACTATTATATTAATAAGGTAACCCAGACATAGAAACAAAAGTAATGAAGGTTATCACTCATATGTGCATCTTAGCTTCAAAAACAAAATTCTTAGCATGCAAACATAGAGATAATTGGGCCTCATTATGGTTTTTTCATACAACTTTTTGGTTGCCCTTCTCCTCAACCCCTTCTCTTCTTGTAACCTCCCCCTATAGTCTCTCTTTCACTTTCATATTGCATCTGACATTTTTTCATTTTTATTTTTTAATTATTTATTTTAGAAGGAGATAGAGAGAGGCGGATAGAGAGAGAGAATGGTTGAGCCAGGGCCTCTACCCATGGCAAACAAACTCCAGACACATGAGCTGCCTTGTGCATCTAACTTTATTTGGGTCCTGGGGGATGAAATCTGGATCCTTTGGCTTTGCAGGAAAGAGCCTTAACCACAAGCCATCTCTCCAGCCCCTGCATCTGACCTTTTGTCCTCTGCCTTTTCTCCACACCTCTTCCCCCTCCATGGTCTCATATCTAGCTTCATAGCCTATTCCCTTTCTCATATCACTTTATTTACATATGCACAAGAATTCAAAGTTAGGATCCCCACGAGAGAGAAAGAGAGTATATGATTTTTGTGTTTTCGGGCCTATGTTACCTCACTTAGTATGATCTTTTCCACTCCTGAAATTTCATCCTTTCATTGTTCCTTATAGCTGAATAATTTTTTAGGTGGTTGTAATGCATTTTCAATCTTTTTTACTATTAGTTATCTATATACAGCCATGATGGTACCATTGTTAGCCTTCTCTCTGTCCTCCCCCCTCAGGGATTGTGGGTCTTGCATTGTGGGGATAACCATCAGTTATGGGGGTGAGGCAATGTCTCTGTGCATAATGATCTAACTTATGGCTCTAACAATCTTTCCACCCCCTCTTTCACGAATTTCCCTAAGCCATGTTGGGTTCATTTTAGGTCTATTTCAATGACAAGGTCATGGGAGTGTCTGTGTCTCTGGATATCTACTGACCATTTGTAATGAACCAAAGACCTTAAAACCAGAAATGCTGACACTACGGAAGGAAAACATAGGTAATTCACTGGAAGTTATAGGTATAACTAAGAAAAGAACTCCAATGGCACAAAAATTAATCCTGAGAGTCAACAAATAGGACTATAAGAAATTAGAAGTTTTCTGTGCAACATAGAAAACTATCAGCAAAATAAACAGAAAGCCAAGCTGACATAATGGGAGAAAATCTTTGCCAACTACATCTCAGTCAGGGAGTTAATAATAAGGACATATAAAATTAAACACCAAAAAAATCTACCAATCAATAAATTGGCTAATGAGATCATAGTTTCATATATATATATATATATATATATATATATATATATATATATATGTTTGTTTGTATGTAGTATGTGTGTATGTGGGTGTGTGGAGACCATGAGAGAAGGAAAAGGTATTGAAAAGGAGAGTGGAGGTTAATAAAACAGGTGAAAACAGAAAGGAGGCTATGGGGGTAGAGGATAAAAAGGGGGTCAGGGTGAAGGGAGAGAAGGGGGAAAGGAAAATTAACAAAAGGTTATGTTTGAAAATGCCATACCAAAGCCCATTGCTAATGAAAAATGCTGTAAATTTAAAAGAGTAATATGCAGCAGAATGGATGCAAGATTGGGAAGAAGACAGAGATAATGGAGCAGGTACAAATACGACTCAGAGCATCAACGGGAATTGCCTCACAATCATAGGCATGGAGAGCCAGCGATGAAGTCTCCAGCTACACGGTGACTGAAAGAGGGGTAGGCTACTGCATGAGGCAGGAGAAGAGAGGTCAGGAGGAAGAGCAAAGGGACTGGACATCATGCAAGGAGAGTTACATAAGGCCTGACCGGGTCAGGACTCAGATTTCCCTCAGGGTAAATGCTTATGGACATACAAGTGGCAAAAGTCCCCACTGACAGCTGGAACAGAAACTTCAGCTCCAAATGTGGATGAGGGCAGGAGACATTTTGAGAATCAAGTTCATAGATGTGTCATTTCCATGGAAGGAATATGCCAAGGCTTTGGAGTATGCATACCTTCCAGAGTTGGGTAATTCTGCTACTAATCCTGCCTCCACCTCTTATTATGCAGGCAACTCTGGGCCATGATCTTAACTCATCCAAACCGCTGTCTAGACATCTATAAAACAGGAGTGATAATACATTTATCTAATGGAGCTTTTGTGAGAAATCACCTGTGAAGTCCTGTTTGCTTTCTACTATGTGGAAAACACATTACATAGCAACAGTATTACATTTATTTAATACAAGTTAAAAATATAAATATTTTTTATATTTAGGTAGATACAGAGGCCACATAGAAAGAGAAATAAATTACCCAACTCCACTGAAAAGAAACAAAGGCTGTTTACATTCAGCAAATTACCTACACAGAGTGGAGACCCCCTGCTGCCATACTTGGAATTTTTCAGTAGAAACCAGAAATCTAGATTTTAGGGAGATGAAATTCTTATGTGAAAATCTTGATTCTGAATTTAAATTACAAAGTAATATTGTAGCCATCAGAATGTGTCTGGGGACTGTTCTGCCCAAAGGCAGTCCTCCGTGGAATCTGATTTGAGACAGGTTTTCAGGTCGTTGCAGCAATCCTGGGTACCCTTTAGAAGAGGTGCCACTCCCACAACTGGAATACTGGGCCCCAACCTCCCGCTATAGGAATGATCTGATGTCTGACCTGAGACCTCATTTCTGAGGATGAGGAGTCTGACCTTAATGGTATTGGTAAGATGAGATTTTAGAGGGATCCAGAACTGCATGAGCTGGCCAGGAAAGCCCCGCCTGGCTGCTGGGCTGGCAGCTGGCCACAGCAGGGAGAAGCCAGTAGGTACTGGTAGGTATTTATCTGCTAAGCAGAAAGACAAGTAGGAGAGGTGTCAGGCCAGCTGGAGACACAGAAAAAGGCTATCTGACCTGACAAGTTCATCTACTTGATTACAGATGGCAGCTGAGCCAGGGTGCATTTGTGTGTGTGTGTGTGTGTGTGTGTGTGTGTGTGTGTGTGTGTGTGTGTGTGTCTTTGAAAGGGAAACAGGCCCCATTGTGGATCTGCTTCATCTGTCTGCTTTTCTCAAGTTTGCACCTGTGTGAATGAACTTTTTAATCCCTTATCCTCACATAAAAAGAAACAGAGGCTGAAACTGTTTCTAGAATCCTCCACAGCATCACCCACCCCATCCTCGAACCTTTTGCCCCAGGTCCATAGGGCCAGAATCTGCAGCCAGACCTCTGGATTCTAGAGAACATTTCAGGCTAACCTTAATATTAATCAGGGCCACCAGCAGGTGCAGACTATCCTGCCAAGGGGCAGCTAGGAATTCCAGTGCCTGGGTCTCAAAGGCAAGAAGGTCAATGCATGCCCAGCAGGGATGGAAGAAATACTGCTCCTGTCCTAATAGGTGAAGTAGGGTGTGGGAAAGGCAGGATCACTGTTTAGCAAGGCTAGCATTTGGTTTTCTTCAATTTTCTGGAAAACTTTAAAGCTATGTTTGCTTTCTGCCAAAGCATAGCCTATGGTTCCATGACCCATCATGGCATTTTAGAAGAAGATATTTGTGAGCCTTTTTCCTTTTAGCAGTAGAACCCTTTCTTTAAAAAAGGACATTTTGGGGTTGGAGATATGGCTCAGCAGTTAAGATGCTTGCCTGCAAAATCTAATGACCTGAGTTCAATTCCTTAGTACCCACATAAAGCCAGACGCACAAAGTGGCACATACATCTGCCATTCCTTTGCAAGTGACTAGAGGACCCATTCTCATTCTCTCTCTCTCTCTCTCCCTCTCTTTCTCTATCACTGTGTGTGTCTGCTTGCAAACAAATAAATAAAAATTTTAAAATGACATTTTGTACCAAATCCCAATATATAAAATATAATTTGTACATAAGTGAGCAACAGATTCTTTAGCCACTGTGAGCCTCTATTCATGGTTCTTATTTTCAAGATTCAAGAAGTGCCTAACAGAAATAGGATCCTTTGGAGCATATTGTCAATACCATTGAGGTAGTCTTCCCTCTGTGGTGTATTTGGACTCCCAGTGATGAGAAATCACCACCTCATCTCCCACAAGGTGACATCAAGCAACAGAACACCACAGTATTTCTCGCCATCTTATTATCTAGCTATGTCTAGGTGTTATCTTGCATAGTGAGAAGAGAAAGTTACTGCACCAAGAATGAGGGCTCTTGTTGCAGTCGGGTTCACATTGCTAGCAGAAATTACCAACCAAGAGCAGCTTTGGGGGAGAAAAGGGGGTGTTTATTTTGGCTTACAGACTCAACAGGAAGCGCTATTGTGGCAGGGGAAAACAATGGCATGAGCAGATGGTGGACATCACCCCCTGGACAACCATAAGGTGGACAATAGCAACAGGAGAGTGTGCCAAACATTGGCAAGGAGAAACTGGCTATAACACCATAACCCCACCCGCAACAATACACTGCCTCCAGGAGGCGTTAATTCCCAAATCTCCAGCAGCTGGGAACCTAGCATTCAGAACACCTAAGTTTATGGGAACACCTGAATCAAACCACCACATTTCACCCCTGGCCCCCATAAACTGTTAATCACCCATCATGTAAAATGCAATCAGTCCAACTTTCAAAGTCCCCACATTTTTATCAGTCCTAATGATATTCAAACATCCCCATAATCCAAGGTCTTTTAACTGAGTCATAAAAAAAAAAAAAAAAATCCCCCAAAACCCATAGTGGCACAGAATAAACATTCACACTGCAAAAGATGGAACTGGGCATAGCAAAGAAATATTCAACCAAAGCAAAATTTAAACAGGGCAAACATCAAACTCTGCAGTCCAAGTTAAAGTCCAACAACTCTAGTCAGTAAAGTCTCCAAGTCCAATAATTCTAACCATCAACAAGTCTCTGGAGTTCCAATTCTACCCCTCTAGCTAAGCTACTCACAGTCCTGGCAAACTTTGTCTGGGCCAGCAGCTCTCCTTGGCAGCCATCTCATGGTCCCAGCATCTCCACTGGGTCTCCATTGCAACCCACTGTTCATCCTCATGGCTCCATCAGGTCTCCATGCAGGCATCCAGCAAACCTGCTTCACACTGCCCATGGCCATTTCCAAAACACAAGACCACATTGCAAACTCAATGACCTTCTCTTTGCTGCATTTCTTATACTCCATAATACCAGATGGGGTGCCAATTTGTTAATCCAGGGGGAATAAAGCAGACTTTGAAGAACAGGACACTCCTTGAGCTCTCAGGCCCCTTCAAAAGATTCTACATTCTTCCTGTTGCCCCAATGCAGGTCAGCTGGCCCAATCTCAAAGGTTGCAATCTCTCATAAAGTTGCAGCTGAAGGGGCAGAAGTTTCAGCCCAGAAACTTCATTTCTGTGCCATATCCCTCTGCTCACACCAGTCTGTTTATATGCAATGCAACTCTGTACAACTTCTCAGGACACAGCCATAACAGCAAGCCTCTCACACAAACTGCTTCTAGCCCAGTCCAGACAAAGCTCCTTTTTACCCTCATAAGCCAAACCTCACAGTCCATAGTTCTTACTGCATTCGGGTTTTGCAACTCTGACCACAAGAATTCATCAAGCTGTACTTACAGCACTGCATGGTGTCTCTTAAGCAAGGTTTCAAATTCATCCACATTCCTCTTGAAAATCAGCTCCAAAGGGCCAAAGCCACACAGTCAGATTTCTAGCAGCAACACCACTACCAACATTACCATTGTAGTCAGGTTTACATTGCTGCCAGAAAACACTTGATCAAGAGCAACTTGTGGGGAAAAAAGGGTTTATTTTGGCTTACAGACTCGAGGGGAAGCTCCATGATGGCAGGGGGGAAAAGATGGCAAGAGCAGAGAGTGGTCATCACTCTCTGGCCAACATAAGGTGGACAATAGCAACAGGACAGTGTACCAAAAATTGGCATGGGGAAACTGGTTATAACACCCATAAGCCCACCCCCAACAATACACTGCCTTTAGGAGGCCTTAATTCCCAAATCTCCATCAGCTGGGGACCTAGCATTCAAACACCTAAGTTTATTGGGGACACCTGAATCAAACCACCACAGCCCTGTGTTCTAGTTAGACTTTGAAGACAATTGTCCCCAGTCTTTTGTGAGTCAGCATTCACTCTGTGCCTCTAGAGAAGGCCCTTACTGTCTGTGGACTCAGTCTTCAATCATGATGTCATTTCACTTGAGGATCTAGAATCTGACTACAGTTCACTGTGTTGCCACAGAGCTGCTGGATCACAAAACTGTACAAGAGCAGCCTGTGTGATACCAAGCAGACAAGCCTCTCTGCTCTCCAAATTTACACACTGACGCTAAGTTCTCTATAGAGACTCCAAACAAAGCACAGGCAGCAAACTGTTGGAAGCTTGCCATGATGGCATAAGGTACTGGAAAGTAATAAAGCCACCCCAGTTATTAGCTCTAGTCCTGGAGCCAGGCCTTGGTTGCAGCTCTGACTATATCAATTATAGGTTGTGTGATTCCGGGAATAAATACTAGTCCACTTGCTTTCCCCACCCATGACATGGAATCCCAGGGCACCTCCCTCCCAGGGTTGTAGGACTCCTTGCTATTACACAGCACAATGAAGAAGATCTTGGACCTTGACTTCACCCAGGCCACTATTCAAATTCCTTCTTTTCTACTGATGCAAGGTGATGTTGCACACTACTGGATTTCATTTTTCACATAGGGATAATGATTAAGTCAGATCATGGTTCTGGGACCCTGTCATTAGAACTGTAGTTGGAATTCAGTAACCACTCAAAAGGCAAGAAAGCTAAAATGGTGTGGCCAAATGTAAAGAAACTTCAGAGGAAATGGTACTCAGTTATAGATAAAGGATAGGGATCGTTTTGTGAGGTACTGGGAAGAGGCCAGCCCTGGGAGAGAAAGTTGGGCTACCACCAGGTATTGTTCCACTTCTTAGGTGACTCTGGAAGGTTCTTCCTCTACCTTAGCTACTGTCTCTCTAGCCATATAAGAGGGATGTTGTGCTCCACAATCAGATTCCAATATTCTCTATGTTTGCAGGGCGTGGTGGTGCACACCTCTGATCCCAGCACTTGGGAGGCAGAGGTAGGAGGATTGCCATGAGTTCGAGGCCACCCTGAGACTACATAGCTAATTCCAGGTCAACCTGGACCAGAGTGAGACCTTACCTTGAAAAACCAAAAAAAAAAAAAAATTCTCTATGTTTGAGGCATAACTTCAGTCAGTGAAGATGTAACTTTAAGGATTCAGGGAGAAGAAGACAAGAAACCATCTGACTGCAGACCCAAACCTCAAAGAGGCCCACATCTTCAGCAACTATGGTGATTTCAGTCCTAGAGGCTGGATTATCTCACTTGGCCACCAGCCATGGGGATCATTTGCTGCCTCCTTTGATCATAAGTGCCATGTCGTGTCCTAGACCTCTGTTACTGCTCTCTAAGAAAAAAGGCTTGATTGCTTTGAGCAGCCACTATCCACAACACAGTGCTCTTGTTGGAAAACGCTAGTATTGTGTGGGTCCAGCCATCATTCTGTACTGCATCACATGTGGCCAGGATGCCAAGGTTAAACGGTGCTCAGCTCACAAGTGTCAGTAACCTCCTGGAGAAAGGCTGGGGGTTGTAGGCTCCCTGCATGGGCCACTTGCTCTGATAATCGAGATGAGGCAAGGTAACCAAAATGGCTCTGGGATTCCAAGGGGACAGATGCTCCAGTAGGTACATTTTTCTCAGGCTGGTGGTAAACACTAAACATGGGGAGCAGTCAAGCCTAGTGTGTGAGTGTACAGGCCCTTAGCCCAGCTCCACCATTCGGTCTGTGTGACCTCAGTTAAGTTTCTTGACCTTTTTGAACGTGAGCTTTCCACTCTTTTAATAAAAGTGATTATAACCAATAATGCCCCATGAAGGGGTGTGTGAGGGTTAAGTGAAATACTGAGTGTAAAGGCTTTAGTACAGGGCCTGGCATAGAGCAAAAGATAATATTTAGTTTAAAAGGAAAAAAAAGAAACCTACAGAGAGTTCCCTTTCTTGGAAAATGTCCTCAGAGAAGAACAGAACAACATTGCAAGAGGAAATCCAAATTCTGGGGAAACATGAGATATTATTATGATTCTCCAAGTATCTGAAATAGATGTGGATTAAAGGTGTGTGGGTGATGAGGTGGTACCAGAAGGAGCATTGTGTCAGTGGGACTCCAGGACACTGGTTCCAATTCTGACACTTTTGTTGCAGGCTCTATAACCAGCCACATATGAGGCGCTTCCTACACAGGACTGTACTGAGTCCATTTCTGTTTTGTTTCGGCAGGGTCTCACTGTAGTCCAGGCTGACCTAGAACTCACTCTATAGTCCAGGCTTTCCTCCAACTCATGGAGACCTTCCTACCTCAGCTTCCAAAGTACTGGGATTATAGGCGTGCACCATCATTTCTGCCTACTGTCTCCAATTCTATAAGGATGGTGTTATCTGACCTCACTTCTAACTCAAAATATTCTAACTTGCTAGAATCAAGAATGGCACTAGAAAATGAAACAAAATTTAGCCAACTTAGTCAATTAACCTCCGATTCAAGAAAGCTGGTGTGCAGAGAGGATTCTTTTGCTTTTGAAATAAATTTACTCTAAAAGGTAACTTTCAGCTGAAACATCAGCGAGACCTGCTGAGGTAAGGAGGGTTGGCTGTGCTTTAGGACTTGTGCATGATCACGTGGAAGAGATCATAAGCTGCAAGCAGGATGAAGCCAGTCCTGGGTAGGTGGAAGCACAAGAGTAAGTAAATGACAAGTAAATGTCTCACCCAACGCACATTCCTCAGTCTCTTTCCTCTCTCTTCTTCCTCCTTCTCAGCCTCTTCCTTTTCCTCCTCCTCACTCTGGCTAACTCCAAACCTGCCTACACCATGTATGCCATACCCTTTCCTTCCTGTCTAGGTCCTACCTTGCTTCACACTCAGCCTGCCATCTCACTACCTAAAACCTCTAAAAGAACATCAGCTTCACCAGAGTGAGGATTTGTTCACTTCATTCATTGCTGAATCCCCAGCTTTTAAGGCAGCCTTTGACGTAGCAGATTCTCAGCAAGTATTTCTACACAAGAAGAGGAAGAAGATGAAATGGGTCATGCAATTTAATTTTCATTTGTTCTAATTAACAAAACTTAGAGTGAAAAATTAATTGCTAAAACTTCTAAGGACTATGTTTCCAGGGCTAAAGGCACTTGCTTTCAAATCTTCCAACCCAAGTTCAAGTCCTCAGATGCACACACATGCACACATCAAATTAAATTTAAAAAGTGTTAAAGCTGGGTGTGATGGAACATGCATGTAATTCCACTGCTCAGGAGGCAGAGACAGGAGGATCCCTCAGGCTCACTAGACAGCCAGTGAAGTCTACCTGGTTAGCTCCAGAGCAGTGAGAGACCCTGACTCAAAAAACAGGCATATGGTCAGCAAAGAACAACACCGGAGGTTGTCCTCTGGCCCCTACATGCATGCGCACACAAGTGTATGCGCACACATACATAAAAATTAATTGCTAATGGTTAAAGTCCAGAACTCCACCTGCTGCTGAGGAAAGGAGATAGAAGAGTAGGCTCTCCTACTTATTCCTACAAATGCCACAATGTGCAGTGCCCCCCACATGGAAAACCAGTGGGAGGTCTTGCCTGAGCAGGGAGAGTAAGAACTTTGAGCGCAGGTGTTCTCGTGTGTGCTGGCCCCAGACTTCTGAGGAATCCCTCTTTATTCAAGGTCATATGCTGACTTGAATGGCTTTTTGAAGGCCTGGACATTCAGGAACTGTCCTGAAACATTCGCCCTTCTGTATCCAGGAGGGCTGCAACTCTCAGGATTGTCCATAGAAATAAACACAAAGGCTAAATCAGCTCATTGGCAGGGAAAGACTCTCAGGCTGAACTGAGCTGTACATTAAGTCAACTTGAAATTTAAAGACAGAATACCATCACAAACCCTGAAAACAAAGGCATGTCACAGCAGGAGCAGGAGTCCCCAGAGACCAAGCTCTTGAAAAGCAGCCCAGCTGCCAGCTGTGGCTTGGGTTGCTCTGGGTGAAGAGAGAATAGGCTCCAAGCCAACAGGCTTCTCTTCATCTAAGGAGCTGTCTTTTCTGAGTGCTGTGACTGGATCATGGGGGGGGGGGCGGGGACAACTGGCCACCTGGCATTTTCACTGTATGAGCTGCACCACTCACAAGTTCCTTTCCCTCTGCAGGCCTCAATGTCCCATTCCATAGAGAAGGACTGCATCTGAGCTGTGTTTTCTCTCTTCAACCTCACTGTGCATACCTCCAGAAAAAGCCCCCAGACTTTTCTAGCCTGTTTTGTATACACACACATGAACACACCAGACTTGCACCAATGCCATCTTTCTGTTGGCAGACAAACTGTTTCCTGCTGACTGTGGAATTGCACCTACAGATGGGGTCACTCGAAAGGACTTTGCACAGCTGAACAGTGCCTGGCCCCACCTGGCCCCTCTCCTCTGATTCCATGCTCAGTTCTGCCAGGTGCCCCTCCATGTGACAGCATGACACAGAAAGGAAGCTTCCAACAAGAGTCCTCAGTTTTTAAAATCAGCTGGGAAGACGGTGCTCTCACAGCTGATGACTCCAGGGCCACAGGGGGATGCTTATCTGTTAAGCTGCATCGTCTTCCTTACATACAGATAGAAATAAGAACTGTGTCCGTTCAGCTCAGAGGACTTGTGAGAGAACGAGATGGGAAACAAGATTTGAGGGATGCCTGTGACTCGCCACTGGGATTCTTGAATCCAAGATTTTCAGCCACTGCATAGACCTGTGCTGTCTAATGGTCCTCACACCCTTCTCCACACTCTCCAGCTCAGAGCAGATCAGAGGATGGGCTTAAGCTGGACTTCAGATGTTTCCCGCCAAATTTATTACATTCCAGCTGTGTGATCTTAGGCACATTAACTCAACTCTCTGATCCCCAGTTTCCTCATTTGAAAGTGAATCGTCCCAGGGTTGCTATGAGACAATGCATGAAAACCACCACAGCACTTCAGACAGGCCAGTTCCTGCTGCTGTTAATGTTCTCTTTGAAGACCTGGCTCTCATGACAGGAGCTGTTGAACATTAATATTACTCAGAGACATTAGAAACCAGCCATTCTCAAGGAGTGATCCACAGACTTCTGACAGGCTTTGAGGGTCTTCCAAGGAACTCACAAAGCCAAAACTATTTCCAGAATAATACCTCTACCACTGTGTTGATATTTGCAATGACAGTGCAGAAGCAATGGCAGGTAAAGCTGCTGAAGCCTCAGCATGTGTGGAGAAAGTGGTGCCCAGCTGTGCCCTTAGTACAGCGCATAGGAGGGCCTACTTAGCAGTGGCTTTAATAAACCAGTAAATATTATTATTTTTATTCAGTCTTTTTATGTATTGTATTTCTCTTGTGTGTATGTAGTGGGGTGTGTGTGTGTGTGTGTGTGTGTGTGTATGATGTATGCACATGTCTGTGCTTTTGCAGTGGTGGCCAGAGCAGTCCATTAGGAGCCCAGGTGTCCCATGCCATTATTCTTCTGCCTGTTCTTATTTGAGCCAGAGTATTTTTCACAAGCCCAAGCAATTCCCTGGTTTCTGCTTTCCTTTTCAGGACTGGGGTTACAGACACTCATGGCTGCACCCAGCCGTGTATATGGGATGTGGAGACTCACACTCAGGTTAGTTCAGGCCCCCCGCAGGCTCCCATGCTTCTCAGGAAGCACACTTAATCACTGAGTCATTCCTCTAGCTGCTCTTTTTATCTTTTTGAAACGTGGTCCTACCCACGTTGACCTGGAACTAACTGTACCCCAGGCTGGTCTTGAACTCATAGCAATCCTCCTATCTCCTGAGTGCTGGGATTACAGGCTGGAGCCAGTATGCCTGGTTACTTTTATTCATTCTTGATCCCATTCTTGTTTGAATGATGACTGACTGACAAACTTTAGTTATTCAGATGTGAGCATCTGGCAAGTATTTTCTCAGCACTGAGAACAAGAACAATTATTCCCAAGTTTTCTTGCCAATAACAAATTCAAACCTTCAAGTGAATCTTGAAAAATTTGCATTTGTCACTATGAACTTCTCAGCTTCCCAAGACTTAGAGATTTTGAATGAAATTGATGGTAATAGTAATGAACATGATTTTTTTAATATTACAAGATGAAATGTGTCAGCACTTGAAAGATCTGAATAGCTAAAGGAACTAATATTTTCCAGTGGCTGATATGTGACACAAAAGGGCAAAAAAGCTTGCCAAAGCATAAAATCTACAGTATAATAAAGGATGAAAAGTTTGTGGATATGACCCCAGATTCTACACTGCAACCAACCTTGCAGAAACTACCATTTGTCAAGTTTTAGGATAATATAAGAGAATAGCCATTAAAATGTTCTTTTTAAGGGTAGGTTTCATTTGCACAGTTCAACAGAGCAGCACACATCAACAGAATGAATGCAGAACCAGAAATGAGAACCAAGCTGCTCTCTGAGATAGGCGTGGAAGAGACAAGCCAGAATGTAAAACAGTGCCTCTTCCTTCCTCAACAGCACTTTTCTCTTTGTCATAGAAATGTTTTCATAAGAATATGCTAATTGTGTTAACATACTAGGTTTATGTTGTTGATTTTAGAAGAATTAAAAACATTTTTTGAAATTTTTCTTTAACTTTCTTACGTGTCATCACTCGATAACAGCAAAAATTGTTTGTAGTAAGGGGTCAGTGCATTCATGACCTCATAGCAGCTGTTATTACCTGCATAAGACTGTATAATATTGGGCCCATACACATGTTTCCATAGATGATGGGGGAGGGCAAAAAGTAGAGCACATTCAATGAAGGGGAGTAAGGGGACAAACGAGAGTGGTGGGAAAGGCTTATGGTCAGGGAACATGATGCTTATGTATGGGGATTATCAACTTAAAAAGTTTAAAAGAATCATTTGTAGTCCTTGGTCTTTTTTAAATGGTAAAAATTCTAAGATCAAACCATAGGACCACTGGTATACATGTTTGTGTGAGAGTGTGTGAGTGTGTATGTGTGTGTGTGTATTTGTAGAAGTGCAGGCCAGAAGACAACCATAGGTGTTGTTCTTCAGGCACTATCTGCTTTCTTTTTAATAACTTTAAAAAAAAGATTTTATTTTTATTTATTTATCTGGAGTTCATCTGCTTTCTTTTGAAAGACAGGGTCTCTCTCATTGGCCTAGAACTTGCCAAATGAGACTAGCGTGTCTGCACAGCAAGCCCCAGGGATCTGCTTTCTCAATGCTGAGATTACTAGTGTTTACCGCCATGCCAGGCTTCTTTCTTTTTCTTTTCTTTTTTAATGTGAGTCCTGGGAGTTGAACTTAAGTACTCATGCTTGCAAGGCAAGCACTTTGCTAATGGATCAGCTCTCTGTCTCTGTTGCACATGTTTAAGAGACAGACCATGAGAGAAAGAACTTAGTACTGAGCACAGGAAGCCAGCATCCCAGTATCTACACTGTTCATCACCCCATGCTGGGAGCACCCTGAAATGCCCTGTTCAATGGAGAGTATCACATCTTAATGGGAAATTGGAACCAAGCCCTGCCCCAGAAAGGGTAACTGAGGAGTATGAAAATTGTGTGCTAGGGAAGCAATGGAAATAATCACGTAGATCTATCCCCAAGAAGAGAAAAACTAAAAATAGAGCTTACGGAATCATAACAGTCTCTTTACATTTCAAAAAGGTTATCTGTCTGATAAAACTTGAACCAAAGATATATACACTCAAATATATGTTGACTACATCAATATTTTTTTCTTTTCTCATTTTCATTTTCTAAGTATTCTACCTCACCTAAAAAGATTGTTTTGGTCTCTTCTTAAGGCCTTATCTTCTAAGATTTCCTCCCTGGTTTTCCTAATTTCCCTCTCTCTTCCCTTTTTCCTTTCCTTTCCTTTAATTATTTTTTCCTTTTATTACTCACAATATATAAAGTGTGGATTTTTGTACTTTGTAGATTTTCTTCTTTCCTTATTTAAAAAGGTGAGTGTAAGAAGAAGCAAGAAGAGAGGCAGGAAGAGGAAGAAAAGGAAAGGGTAGAGGAAGAATAAAAAATAACTGGTTTTGCCAGGCGTGGTGGTGCCTTTAATCCTAGCACTCAGGAGGCGGAGGCAGGAGGATCGCCATGAGTTCGAGGCCACCCTGAGACTAATTCCAGGTCAGCCTGAGCTAGAGTGAGACCCTACCTCAAAAAACAAAACAAACAACAAAAAAAAAATGGTTTTGATCCACCCCTATAACTTGATATTTAATGACCCAAAGATGTTGTTGGCTTCTACTGAGGGAACAAGAGCATCTGCTTCCTAAATGGAGGGTAGGATGGTAGGATTAACCCTGGACTTGGGTCTTACTTATCCCAAGGTCATCAGAGGAAAAGAGACCACAAAACTCTAAGTGTGGATGTTTTACAAACAAAGAGAAAGAAACAGACCAGAAAATCTGGAACTTTTTTTGATAATTTTTATTGGTAACTTTTATGAATGAACACACTGCAAAGTGATCATATTCACATCAGGTTACCTCTTTTGTCCCCTCTCGCCACCCTCATTCCATTCCATAGGGGGCCTTCCTCAGTGGGAGCATCAGCTATCACAGAACAGTCATGAGTGCACCAGTTGGTTCATAATGCCTCACAGTACACCTTCTATATTATGGCTTTTTTTTTTTTTTTTTTTTTTTTTTTTTTTTGGTTTTTCGAGGTAGGGTCTCACTCTAGCTCAGGCTGACCTTGAATTCACTATGTAGTCTCAGGGTGGCTTCGAACTCTTGGTGATCTTCCTACCTCTGCCTCCCAAGTGCTGGCATTAAAGGTGTGAGCCACCATGCCCGGCTATGGCTCTTTCTTTATGCCCCTCTTCTGCAGTGCACCCTGAGCCTCACAGACCTTGCTGGAAATATACTTTTGTATTGAGTTCTTAGCAGCCTCTTGTTTGCTGCTTTGGTGAGCTTTGAGTCTGTTCAGAGTCTATCACCATCTCCACGGAGGTTTTCAGGCTAGCAGTGAGAGCAACACCCACATTTAATCTATCACTCCCTCTGTAATGTCTCCTGGGCCCTGACAGAATAGAAATGACTCATGCAGTGCAGAGCAATTGGCTTTCTCTCTTGTCATTTTCATGGGTCTATGGTCTCCATGTTATTCAGTGCCATCTATAAAATCCAGGTTATCTAACCAAGTGAGAGCAGCATTGATTAAAGGACAAAGGCATGTACATTTAGAGGGCTGCTTGACAGGCATAGCATCTCCATTTAGCCAAAGAACAAAAGAAGCTTCTCACTAGGGTCTATGACCTTCCAAGCCATAGGATTCTGACTTGGTTCTGGGTCCCAGGCATGAATTTTCTCCCCCTGAGCAGGCCTCATATCCAATCAGAAAGCAGTTGATTACCCCATAACTTATGTGCTGCTGATGTGCCAGTGGGTACATCTTGCCTGGCTGGTTGATTGTATACCTTTAGAATCCACTGTTTGTTAACACTATTGATGATTGTTATCCCCCAGCAGCACACTTAGCACTTTCCAGCACCATGACAACTAACCAGCAGGGAGATAGCTTCCATTTCAGTTCCAGCTTAATTTCTCTGTCTTGTAACCTCAGCCTGTGGTGTCCTCAGCAACAGGAGCTTATCATTTAGTTCTGGGGGGTAACCAAATGCTTTGGTCATGGCCTTCATTGTTTTGGGGGCCTTATGGGCCTCCCTGGCCAATAGCTCACTGTAATGGGGATTGACCATTTCTGGCACTAGGATTTGCCAATAACAACCTATGGTTTAGAATAAAGCTTTTTCCACCCCCAGCAAGGTACTTCTGCCCAAACTATCTCTAATTAGAGTTATATCATTTAATTAGCTAATACATAAGTATGTTTCTTTAGGACATATT
The DNA here is from genome assembly GCA_036365145.1 of Orientallactaga sibirica. Taxonomy (NCBI): domain Eukaryota; kingdom Metazoa; phylum Chordata; class Mammalia; order Rodentia; family Dipodidae; genus Orientallactaga; species Orientallactaga sibirica. The sequence continues at coordinate 56,977,418 of JAEOAD010000005.1, forward strand.
CATACTGTTTGTTTTTAGTTTTGTATATCCCCCCACACCCCTCCTTCCATTTCCCCTGTCTCCCTAGACCTTTCTACCCCCTATATTCTATCCCTCCACTTGCCTGTCTACTAACCCTCCTCTAATCCTTCCCTGCTTCTCTCTCCAGGCCTCATTCTATCTTCCTAATGAAAACTACAGATGCTGACTACAATTAAAGCAAATCAAGCCCAGCATGGTGACACACCTTTAATCCCAGCAATCGGGAGGCAGAGGTAGGAGGATCGTTTTGAGTTCGATGCCATCCTGAGACCTCGTAGTGAGCCCAGGTCAGCCAGGATTCCGTGTTAGGATCCACATATGAACATATGAGAGAACATATGGCATTTGCCTTTCTGAGCCTGGGTGACCCCACTTAGTGTCATTTTCTCCAGGTCCATCCAATTTGCTGCAAAATTCATAATTTCATTTTTCTTTACCACTGAATAGGTAATGTACCGCTCCAATCTTGTTTGATGTTATAACTGTATTTATATAATTTTCCTATTCTTGGTTTGACTTTGGCAGATCTTATGTGTCAATAAATTCACCCATTTCTTCCTGATTTTCCAATTTGATAGAATATATGTTTTTGAAATACGTCCTTATCATTGTGTGGTGGTGCATGCCTTTAACCCAGCACTTAGGAGGCAGAGATAGGAGGATAACTCTGAGTTCAAGGCCAGCCTGGAATAAACAGAGTGAGTTCCAGGTCAGCGTGGGCTAGCATTACACCCTACTTTGAAGAAAAAAAAGATAACAAAAAAAGAAATATATAAAATCTCCTTTTTCATCTCTAATCTTGTTGATTAAGGTTTTCTTTCTCTTTCTTTTGGTTAATTAATTTGGCTAGAATTTCATTAATCATTTTTACTTTTCAAAGAACCAGTTCTTTGTATTATCAATTTCTAAAAATTATTTTACTTTTCATTTATAATTCATTGATTTCTGCCCTAATCTTGGTTATTTCTTTCCATCTATCTGGTCCTTTTGAGTTTGCGTTGTTCTTTGAATGGATCATTGAGTTGTTTATCTGAGATCTCTCTATTTTTTGTAATGTAGGCATTTAGACTACAAACTTCCCTCTTAGGAATGCCTTCATTGTGTAACATAGGTTTGGGAATATGGTGTTCTCATTTTTCTTCAGTTCTAAGAATTTTTTTTATTTTTTTCTTAATTTCTTCAATGACCCATGTATTGGTCAATAGTGTGTTTTTCAACATCCAATAGTTTGTGTATCTTTTTGTTGTTGTTTTCCTTGTTGCTGATTTCTAGCTTCATTGCATTGTAGTCAGATATAATAAAAGGAGTTATGTCAATTTTCCTAATTTGTGGAGTCTTTCTATATGATCTATTTCAGAAAAGGTACCATGATCTGCAAAGAAGAATATATATTCTGTAGTTTTGATGGAATTTCCTGTAGAAGTTTATTAAATCCATTTGATCTATGGTGTCATTTAGCTCTGTTGTTTCTCCATTTATATTCTGTTGAGATGATCTGTCTGTCTGTTGCCAATAGTGGGGTAGTAGAGTCCCTCACTATTACTGTGTTGGGATTTATGTCTGACTTAATATCTGGTAAATTTTGCTTTATAAAACTTGGCGCAGCTATGTTTGGTGGGTATGTTTATGATTGTAATATCCTCTTGTTGAATTATCCCCTTGACAAGTACAAAGTGGCCTTCTTTATCTCTCTTGATTACTTTTGGCTTAAAGTCTATTTTATCAGTATTAGTATAGCCACACCTACTTGTTTCTTCTTTCTATTTGCTTGGAATATTTTTTCCAACCTTTTTATTTAAGGTGTGTCCATCTTTATGGTAAGGTAGGCTTCTTAAAGGTAGCAAATAGATGGGTCCTGTTTTTTAATTCAGCTTGTTAATGTATTTTGATTGGGAAATAGAGACCATTGATATGCAGAGTTATATTGGAAAGATGTGAGTTAATCCCTGCACTGTAGATGATACTATGGAGTTTGGTGTTTTCTTGTTCTTTATTTATTTTAACAACTGTTCTAGTTTTGATTATTGTTGTTGTTTTTTTCCACCTGTTGCCTCTTGAATACATTTATCCTCTTCAGAGGAAAGTGTCCCATCCTGGGTAGGGCTGGATTAGTGCTCATATTTCCATATAGCCAGCTTTTATTGTGGAAAGGTTTTCTTTCTCCTTCTATTATAAGAGATAATTTTACTGGATATAATAGTTTGGGTTGGCACCCATGATCTGTCAACATTTGAAATACTCCATTCCAACCCCTTCTGGCTTTTGAGTTTCCATTGACAAATCAGATGTTATTCTGATGGGTTTACCATTGTAAGTGATGATCTCTTTCTCTCTTGTAGCTTTTAGTACTCTGTTTATTTGCTGTGTTTAGTGTCTTAAGTACAATGTGATATGGGGAATTTTTTTCTCTGGTCATGTCTATTTAACATTCTGGATGAGCCTCTTGTGCCTGTATGAGCCTCTATTTTATAATGTCTGGAAATTCTTCTATAATTTGATTGAAGATATCTTCTATGCCTTTGACCTTTAGTTCTATCTCTTCTTCTACACCTATGATTCAAATATTTGGCATCTTTAAGGTCTCTCACAGTTCTCTCATTTCCTTAGTACATTTTAAAAAAATCTGTCATTGATTTTGGCCTCCAGATCTATTTCCACTGCCTTGTTCTCTAGTCATGATATTCTTTCCTCCACATGACCTACTTTATTAGTGAGGATTTCTTGGGAACCTTTTAATTGAAATATTTCATTTTTGTTTTCATTAGGATTTTCTTTAGCATCTCTGTGTCTTTATTGTGGTCCATTTTCCTTTCTTGGTTTGACTTTTCATTTCATTTCTTTGATTGTGCTCTTCTTGAATTCATCTAGGTGGCTATTGAGTTCTTTGAGTTGTTTCTCTTGCATGTCATCCAGCCATTTGTTCCTGCCCTCTGTACATTTGTTGCATGTGCTTATCATAATTGTGTTTTGGAATTCTGTGTCCAGAGCTTCCTCTATGTAGTGTTCATCAGAGGCTTCCACTATTGGACTTGGCATTCTTGGTGGGGATATTTGCCTTGGTTTCTTGTGTTATTTGTTTTCTATTGGGGTTGGGGATTGCGCATCTAGAGATAATCCCTTTGTCTTGCTGAGAATGCAGCAACAGTGGCTCCACTGGAACCTAGGGTGAGGGCCTGCTCTGCCTTGCTCCAGGTGGACAGTCTACATCTTGACTATGTTGGATGCATGGGGGAGCAGAGACCAAGCCCAAGCGGCCTACTTATACTTATTCTGGGCTGTCACAGCTGTGTGGTCTACATTTGGGTCTAGGTTGTGTGGGTGAATCTGTGGCACTGCTTTCCAGGGAAATGTGCTAGGCAACTTAGTCCTCCTTTCTCTAGGAAAGCATGGGTAGTCATTTTACCACCCATCTGAATTGGGTGCAGGGTGATTGATCACCTGACCTGTGTTGAGTGGCCTAGTGAGTGGCCAGTGGGTGGGGCTCAAGGGGGAGTAGGGACTTGTAGCAAAGGATCATGTCCTTCCTATTCCAGGTGTGTGCAAACATATACAGGTGGTGTATACCCTGGTGTGGGCTATTCACAGGGGGTAAGCCTATGTTGCATTGTGCTGAGGAGCTGTTCTGAGCAGTTTACTCAGCCTCACTGAGGCAGAAGTTGGTGGGTAGTCTGGGTTAGGGCAAGTGGAAGGCAAGGCTGGAACAGTTCAAGAGAAGACTCAAAGCAAAAATGTTCCTCCTTACAAAAAGAACTTACAGGAGTTGGAAAGATGGCTCAGCTGTTAAGGTGCTTGCCTGCAAAGGTTAACACCCTGGGTTTGATTCCCAAGTACCAAAGTAAAACCACATGTAAAAAACAGGGGTGCATGCATCTGGAGTTTGTTTGCAGCTAGAAGTCCTGGCATGTCCAATTCTCATTGTGTGTGTGTGTGTGTGTGTGTGTGTGTGTGTGTATGAATATTTCTGTCTCTTTCAGATTGCAAATTTATAAATAAAATTTTAAAAATAAAGGAACCTATAGAAATGATCTAATGTGTAAGCATCAAATTTTGTATCATAATGTTTGTCACAATATTAATTTAGAATAATAAACAATTAATATAATCTAAATTTCCAACAATAAATAAAATCATTTGAGGGACATTTATATGATAGACTAACAAGCAATTTAAAAAACAACAATAAATAATGGCATGAAGAAATAACAAGGTATTATACTGTTTAATTGTCAATTTTGATATATGATTTATTATTATTAACAATATATTCTGTATGTATACATCATGTGTTGGTACCCTATTTTCCCTCAAGCCTGCACCATTTCCACTGGGGACCTCTTCAATGGGGTTGCAGGTGTTCCCCATTAGTCCTATTTGCTGATGACATGATCCTATACGTAAGTGACTCAAAGGTATCCGTTTCTAAACTTCTAAAACTTCTAAACTTCCTTCAGATTTACCCTGAGGAGGTATGTGTCTTTAGTGGTGATGTGGGTTTTCTTGAAGACAACTGATAGAAGGGTACCTTTCTCTGATCCATGATGATAACTTGTGTCTTTTGATGGGTGAGTTAAGACCATTAATGTTTAAGGTTATAACTGTGAGATTTGATTTAATCCCTGCCATGATGGGGTGTTTTTTGAGGTTGGGTACTTTCTTGTTTTGTGCTATTTTGAGCCTGGTATAGTTTTGGTTATTGTGATCTTCTTGTTGGCTCTTGAGATTGCTTATTTGACTCTTCTGTGGGGAGTATTCCCTGAAGTATTCTCTGTAGATTTGGCTTTGTATTCATATAATCATAGAGATGACTTTTTTTCATGGAAACTTTCCATTTCACCAACTATAAAGACAGATACCTTCACTGGGTACAGTAGCTTGGGTTGGAATCCACAGATTTTTAGACTTTGAAATGTTCCGTTACAGGTCCTTCTGGCTTTCAGGGTATCTATTGAGAAATCTGGGGTAATTCTGATGGAATTGCCTTTGTATGTAAGAGTTGTTTCTCTTGCTGCTTTTAGTACTCTCTCCTTATTTTCATTGTTGAGAGTTTTAACTATGATGTGCCTTGAAGAGTTTCTTCTTTGGTCCTGTCTGTTTTGTGATCTGTGAACTTCTTGTATCTGGATGGGCTTCTCTTTCGAGAGATTGAGAAATTTTTCTTCAATAATTTTGTTGAATATGCTCTCTATGCCACAATTTCCTCTCCTTCTGGTATATCCAAGATCTAGATATTTAGTCATTTTAGAGTATCCCATAGTTCCCTTGTATTCTGTTCACATGATTTTTTTGAACTTACCAAAGTTTTTGGACTCCTGACCAATTTCTTCTGTTTTGTCATTAAGCTCAGAGGTTCTGTCTTCTACATGAGTAACTCTGTTAGTGAGGGGTTCTAAAGAGGTTTTTAAGAGCTCTCTTTGATTTTTGTTTTTGTGTGTGTGTGTGTTATTTTGCATTATGTCCATCTATCTTTGAGGTACAATTTCAGTTCAAGTTTTGATTTTCTTGATGCTTCTGGAATACATTCTTGTACTTGATCAAGGCTTCATTCAGCTCAATCAACTGGTTATTGAAATCTTCCATTTGTTGACTCTCCTTCAATTCATTTATATCTCTTTTGAGGCTTCTAAGGTTTTCTTCAATTCTATTCAATTTCACTTGTGTGATTGTTGGTTTTTTGATGACTTGCTTCCAGTTCATCCATTCTTTTGATCAGGGTCACATTGCTTGTTGTGTTTTCATTTACGGATTCAATTTCTCTATGATTTCATTGGAGGCTTCCATTGTGGACTAGGAATCCTTGGTGGAGATTTTTGTTTTCTGACTTGTATTACATTTTTGCATTGTGTTCTGCCCATCTTGGGGAAACATTTTATTCTATTGAGAGGGAAGCAAGTATTTGTCCTTGTAGGATCTTCAGTGAGTTTTCCGTTTTAAATGTGAAGTGAATTGGTGTAAGATGGGGGCGGGGGGTTATAACCGCAGATGCACAGATTGTGGGGATTGCAATTACATCAAATGTACCCGGGGAACCTGAAGGTGGGGAACTGGGAGCTATGACCTACCCACTCCACTTGTATAAACTCTTCAGCACATGGGGATCAAGGGTTGGGAACCTTAGAGTGAGATTCTGGAAATACACGGGCAAGAGGCCAGCTCTTACAGTGGCCCCTGCACCCTCTGGCTCAGGGGAATAGGGATTTGGGTACCCAGGAGCCTGTTGATCAGGGAAAGAGCAAAGGCCTGCTTCTGCAGCCCACAAGCAGGGACCAGGCTGCCCCAAGGGAGCAGCAGGAGTACCAGGACCAGGAAACTTGGAGGTAGTGAACAAAGGGAGAGCTCCAGCCAACTCCACACATGATCTGGGAGTTGGGGTCCCAGGGACCTTTCAATCAGGAAGGTGATGCAAGAGTCCTGCTTCTGCAGGAAGCTCACTGGGTCTAGGTAGCCCCAAACCAGCAGCAGGGTAACTGGGGCCAGGGAACTGGAGGGGTGGGGAAGGAACCAGAGCTCTGGATAATTCACTCAGCATCTGCACCCTCCAGAATAGGGGATCTAGGAGTTGGGAACCCAGGGGCCTTTCTATCACTAAGACAGAGCAAGGGGCCTGCTTCCACAGCAAGCTCACAGGGTCTGGCAGCCCCAAGCCAGCAGCAAGGGTACCTGGACCAGGGAACTGAAAGGTGGAGGGAACAGGGAGATCAGGCCTAGTCATTCCATGTGCACCCTCTGGAGCAGGGCATCTGGGATTCTATTATTTAATCAGCAAAATACCCAGGAATAACTATTAATTTATTAAATATCTTTTGTCTGAGCAACTACGTGCACTATAGCAGACACTAGGCATTCAGTGTTATATATAATCTCTGCTCTTTGAGCTTAAATTCAAATGATCAATATGAATTTTAAACAATTTATCATATAAATGGTTATGATCAATATAATGTCTACTGCAATAAAGAACCATGAACTTATAAGATGTTGTGAGGAAACATAAAATACTAACAATAATTTCTTGGATAATAAAACTAAAGTTAATTTATACAATCATGATACATTTCATATTTTCCAAAATTTCTAGTATATATATAATGTTAATGAATTATAGTAAATTATAAATTATAGTAATTATATAGTAAATTATATAGTAAAATTATAGTAAGTAGAATAGAAAATTCTAAGTAACATAAATGTTCTGATTGATTTCTTAACATCAGCCTCCTTGCCTTTCTCCCCTCCATCTTTACACAGTAGTGATGTGTTCTGCCTCCTACCCAGAAAACCAGCATAGACAGAAACCTTTGATTTTTCTGCACAAAGTGCTAGATAGACCAGTGTCCAAGATGGCAGAACATAAGACTGAAGTGGTCCTTATGGAGCTTACAATTTGATGATGATGAGAATGAGGAGGTGAGAGAAAAGCAGAAGTAAGGTGCTGGGATGATTCCCAAATGAGGTATCATCACCATGAGAGGAATGGTGGAAGGGAGTTTCATTTGTGGAATGAAAGAAGCTCCCTTTAGAATAAGCTGGGTTTGAAATATTTTTGTGACATGGGAGCAATGCTAAGAAGTTAGAATAGTGTAAGGCTTAGGAGAAGGGGCTGGGCTGGCTCTATGAGCTGTAGTTTGAGCTATGGATAGGGACAAATTCCTTGGGAGAGATGTGTAATGAGAAGATAAGAATGCTTAGGATAGAACCTGAAGAAAATGTACTAATTAGGCCAAGGAATAAGACTGAAAAATTTTTTAAAAGGCTGAAAATGAGTAGCAGTCAGAAAGGTAGTAGGTTAAATCATTACAGAGGAAAAGTGCAATCTCAGTTAAGCCTAAAAAGAATGATTCTAGAAGATTGTGATGGTTAAGTTTGTGTCAATTTGACTTGTTTAGGAATCCACAGACATTCCTCATAAGTGTGTTTCTGAGGTTGCCTCTAGGAAGGATTAACAAAAGGAATAATCCTTCCCCCAGGGGTAAGCCCTTCCCCCAGAGTGGGTGGCCCAGAGTGGGCGGCCCCTCTTGGAGGAGGGGGCTGGTTGATAAAAAGAAGCTCTTGGAAGAAAGGCTCTCTCTCTCCCACCTGGCTGCCGGTGCTGCTCGCTCCTTGCCACTGGGTGCTTGGTGTTTTCCGCTTGGTACTTGCTGCTTGGTGTTGCTGCTTTCCAGTGTGGACTGAAGACCAGGGTGGACTGAAGAGCAGCATCTCTCCAGGAAGCCTCCAGGTCTTCAGTGCCGGATTGGGACTGCCGAGGTCTCCAGCCTCGTGGCCTGAGCAGCTACCGGGTTGCTTGACTCTCGGACCTGCAACCTGCTATTGCTGGACTGTGTAAGCTAATCCAATAAATCCCCCTTTAATACAATTCATTCTGTCCATTCTGTTCCTCTAGAGAACCCTGACTAATACAAAGATGAAAGTGGTCAGTAGGTAAAGATGGATAAATTAGATTTAGAAACAAAAAAGTTATTAGTCACTGTTGGGGGACCAGCTTCAATGGCAAGGTGAGGGCAGAAGCCAGAATGCAGGCAAAAGGAGGGAAGAAGTAGTGTCAGCACACAGAGCCAAAGACAAAGAGAAAGATGAAGTGGGAGCTGCTGGAGAACCTAGGCCAAATATTGGTTCCTTCCCACTTTATGGTTACCATGATTTGAATGGATAGACTGGACTAATTTTCCTTGAATATACTAGAATAGATTTGCGATGTTACTATTAGTCCAGAACTACTAAGCATATGAATCCCCTCATTCTTCTAAGGAGAAGATAAAGGATAACTTCACATTTGTTCTGATACCATGAAGTTTACACAATCACCAGAATTTTTGTCATTTTAGTATAATAGTATCATTGAACATCTGCTACTCACTCATGATATGTATCCTTCTACAGCATACACATGTAACTAATTTAATCCTCACAACTCCATGAGAAAAATCCATTATTTCCATATTATAAAAACAGGTATAGAGATACAGAGAATCAAAATAAGTTGTCCACATGTGAATTAGTGTCAGGGTTCTTAGGCATGTGTTTCCCTCACGTGGACATGAACAGAAGAAAAGAATACAAACTGAAAGGGTCTTGAGGAGAAGAGATGAGAAAATTCGATTTAGTGGCATACTTCTGTTCCAGAAAAGTTTTGGCAGGAAAGGAGAACAAACTGGTCTGGAGACACTCTGCATGCTTTTTCCTTAAAGACCCAGGAGCAGACAATGGTGTTCCCCAAGCCAACTGCTCCAGGCCCTGCTGGCACCAACCATGTCAATATGTTTTTTGAAATTCTGGTTTTCTGAAGACTGAAGCATGAAGGCAAGTTGAATATCCCAAAGACCTGCTGAAGAGTAGAAAGCCCTCCTTACAAGTAGCCTTCCCTATCTTCATAGCTTTACACCATTGCTCGGTTCATCCAATCATGTCACTAGTTTCCACAGCAATCTAGGATAGATGGGAGATTGTGGCCCTGGATCTTTGCACATGTTGTTCCTTCTCTTGGAACATTTTGTTTTCTCTCCCCTCTTTCTCTATATTATCACATAGTCATCTGGCTTATCATTTCCTATGTTTTCATTTGCTCTGTTCAAAGAAAGAAGGCTTGACAAGAATCTCAAAAAAAAAAAAAATCTTTATTTGGCCCTGCACTAAATAAGATGATGATCTTTGTTTCTCCTTAGGGGGAAGAAACAGCAATATCCGCCCTGCCCTGGCTACCAGGGCATACCAGAAATATTCAAGGATAAGTAAAATCCAAACTACTTAGTGGTTTATGAGCCCTGTGCCTATCAGATTCAGCCAGGGGTGGATTCACTATGACTGTAATGGAATAAGAGAGTTATGATAAGAATTAGACATTACACAACTATGGGAGAAAATGGAGAGGTGAAATTCTAGAAGGGATATTTGAGGGATCAGAAAAGGAAGCATGGTAAAGCAGAAAAGTCAGGCACGGACAGCCTCCAGGGCTAACAAAGGAGGGTGAGAAGAGAAAATCGTTGCCTCTCAGAGGCTTCCACCTCTGGGGTCCACAAACAAGATGGGATCCTGGATCTGTTGGTTATCAAAATGAACAGCTGAAAAGAGCTGTGACCTAGCAGATACCACTTCATCTGTTTCTACATATGAGCATAATAACCTGCCAAAAGGAATCACTGCCCTCCAAATCTTAAACCAGTTCCTCTATTCATCACTCCAGTCTGGGACATAAAGACAAGCATACAAAGTCTGCAATCAAGCCAAATTAGCACTGGAAAAAGCCAACCAACAAGTCAGTCACCCATGACACATCTTGTGCCTCCCTGTGACCAGTGTTTCACCATGTTCCATGGCATTTGCCACCACAGTGGCGTGCCCAACTCAGCCTCTCTTCTTCATCCCCATGGCTAGTTTCTCTTTACCTCTTGAAGATTGGATGCCATTCCACTTTCTCCCCTCACTCTTGCTCTATCTAGTCTGGGAATCTTTTCTCCTTGACATTTCTTCTCCTTAGAAGATCCTTGTACTTCAGATCTTAATATAAATTTCACTTCCTTCTGGAAGCCCTTTTGGAACACTCAAAATTTTTAGTTAGATACCTTACTTATGTGCTTCTCTAGTCTAGTACTTATTACAGATTAGATCTTACTTACTTGTCTTCCTCTCTACACTAGTGTCTGGGATGTAGGAGCTCAATAGTCATTAAGAAAATTGATGGGCTGGCTGGCTGGATGGGTGGAGGAGTTAATAATTCTCTCCATGTTCAATGTGTTTTCTTTCCAATATCTTCTATACATTGAAATTCTTAGAAAATATCATCTTCTTCAGTGGCCTGTCAGTACTAATGCCATTTGTTCCAGCCTATTCTCTCTGCACATGTAGCAATATTCATCTACATGAATTCTCTGCATTCCAACCACCAATGTTCATGGCTTATCTTCTAAACAAGAGTAACTATTTGCAATAATAATTTCCAAAACACCATTTTTGGGGAATGGACTTTGGAGTCAGGGCCTTATACATGACAAGCACAGACTGCATCACTGAGCTATATATAAAATACAACTTGTACTGAGCACATATCATATGCTAGATATTGTAGAATATTGTTTATTATATCTTTTGTCTTACTGAATTATCATAGCAATCTCATTTTCTCATCTCCTTTAAAAATCTTAGGAAGTCCTTGGCTAAGTCACACAGCTCATAGGTAAGGAGATAAATCTCAAACTTTTGTATACTCTGATTCCAAAGTCAAGACTTGAATCACTTCATTGTGCCCCATCCTCCTAGTTTTTAGTAACTGGTGAAAGTATTTAATTATATGTTTATTATATCTTAAACATCTTGCACAGCTAATCATATTTGAATTCTCAAAACAACTTTATGAAGCTGAGTGTGGTGGCTTATTCCTATACTTACAAAACTCAGGAGCCTGAGATAAGAGAATCCTGAGTTCAAGGCTAGTACAGACTACATGAAAAGTTTGAGGCAAGCCTATCTTAAAAACAAACAAACAAAAGCATAGCAAAAGCAAAATGCAAAAAAGCAATGTATCTTACTTTAAGCCACGTAGTTCAAAGGAGACAAAATTAGAAGTTGACCCCCAGTTTATTTTCCTCCAGAGCTAGACCAGCTAACCACTCTGCTGCACTGCACCTGGTCAGAGTCACTGGGACTGGGAGGGACCTATCTGGCCTAAGCGTCTTTGCTTTACGAGTCTAGAATAATTCCCAGGAAGCTACAGGACAGCCCCTAATGGTGTCAAATAGGGACTCCAGCTTGCTGTCCCATGTACTTCCATTATAAAATCTGTCTCCTCTAAACAGAAGTTATGCTAGCCATGGTATGATAAGAGCCAAGTCTAACCCATTGGACAGCAGGGAGCACTTCCAGTCCCTGCTTTGCTCATGCTATGTCCTGTACCTATTCAAATCCAACTGGTCCTGGGGACATCTGCTTCCTGTTTTCTAAGAATATGAAGAATTGTGATTCAGGGAAACATCATGCCTATCTTCCAGGAGCTTCAAAACAAATAGGGACATTACTGATGGGAACACTGTACCCATTAGGCAAGGTTCTATGAAAACAAGCTCTCAAGACCTTCTCCATTCATGTACACACTGGAGCCAGAATGTCCTAGAAGCTGTGTGTTTATCCAGGGTGGATCCCAGGGGAAATTGGCACCTTCCTGAAGGAGATAGAATTTTACAAAGGGCTGAATAGCTGCATGAGCTACAGCCCCTGTTCCTGAAGATGAGAGGCTGGATGGGACCCGAGTGCAACACAACACTGGAAGTGAATGGGAGTCTCATATTGAAGGGACAGAACTTTCCCATTCTCTCCATCATTTGTTAAAGCATAGACATGCACCTACTATAAGCCATGCTTTGCACAAGAGCTTAATTTAGACTAACATTAGAAGAGACCTTTCTAGTGAGATCTGAAACTAGGAGACTGGTTAACGATAGGGAGTTTCAATGGTTCTAAGGCAAGAGAGGGAGCATAGTACACAGAAGACACCTAAGCGAGACAATTGTGCATAGGGAAACATCAGGGTATAGGATAATGGATTGGCTAACGTACACCAAATTATGCATAAAAAGCCTTTTAACTCATTTTATGGATTTTTATAATTAAGATGTGGCAGTCTTAAATTATTTGATATTTCTAACATTGAAACCAGCTTTCTTTCCTTCCCTTTGATTCTGGACCCACAGATAATCTGCTAGATTCTAGGCACTGGTCTTAAGAAATGGTAAGCTCGGGCTGGAGAGATGGCTTAGCAGTTAAGCTCTTGCCTGTGAAGCCTAAGGACCCTGGTTCGAGGCTCAATTCCCCAGGACCCACATAAGCCAGATGCACAAGGTGGCGCATGGATCTGGAGATCATTTGCAGTGGCTGGAGGCCCTGGTGTGCCTGTTCTCTCTCTCTCTCTCTCTCTTTGTCTGTCACTCTAAAATAAATAAATAAAAATAAACAAAATTTTTTTAAATGGCAAGCTCTACTTCTTCTCTTTTGGGCACCTAGTTAATATGTTCTAAGGAAAGCCACACAGCTGATGGAAAGGCTTTGTAAACAGACACTGAGGCCCCTGATTCAGCCCCAACTGATCTTGCAGAGAGTTATCAGCACTGTCTTGTCAACCACATGAGTGGATCCAGCTTGTAAATAGATTCTCTATCCCCTAGTCAAAGCATCCCAGCTAATGCTGAAAGGTCAGAGCTAAGCCTTTCCTGCTCACTCCTGTCTATACTGTAGATTCTTAATGTAAATAAGTGGTTACTATTATGTTAAGTCACTAAAATTTGGAGTAGTTTGTTGCATTATAGGAACATAGGGAAATAAGAAACCACTGAAGAACTCTGAATATTTAAAAATTTATTTCTGGGTTGGGGAGATGGTTCAGTGGTTAAAGGTACTTGCTTGCAAAGTCTTATGGCCCATGTTCTTCTCCCCAGGACCTGCATAAAGCCAAATGCACAAAGTGACACATCTGGAGTTTGTCTGAAGTGGCAAGAGGCCTTGGAGCATCTCCATCTCTTGCAATAAATCTGGCTTGGCATAGAGGTGCATGTCTTTAATCCCAGCACTTGGGAGTTTGATGATTGCCATGAGTTTGAGGCCACCCTGAGACTACATAGTGAATTCTAGGTCTGCCTATGCTACAGCAAGACCCTACCTCAAAAAGAAAGAAAGAAAGAAAGAAAGAAAGAAAGAAAGAAAGAAAGAAAGAAAGAAAGAAAGAGAAAGAAAGAAAGAAAGAAAGAAAGAAAGAAAGAAAGAAAAGAGAAAGAAAGAAAGAGAGAGACAGAAAGAAAGAAAGAAAGAAAGAAAGAAAGAAAGAAAGAAAGAAAGAGAGAGAGAGAGAGAGAGAGAGAGAAAGAAAGAAAGAAAGAAAGAAAGAAAGAAAGAAAGAAAGAAGAACAAAGGAAACAAAGAGAGAGAGAGAGGGAGGGAGGGAGGGAGGGAGGAAGGAAGGAAGGAAGGAAGGAAGGAAGGAAGGAAGGAAGAAAGAGAAAGAAATATTTTTATACTTATAGAGTTTTTATTCCATGCAATGCCAAATTCAGTTACTCACCAAGTGGCTCTAAGACTTGAAAGTGATAGTGAAAGTAAAGCATCGTGCACAGTGCTGGGTACTAGCAAGCCTTCCGGGATGGAATGGTTATGTGTCATTGTTTGTAGAGTTTAGAGAAGGATGAGGAACACTGTCTAAGGAGTCAAAGGCTAATCACTTGGACTAGATTGGTTAGAATCATGACAAAGTGAATGGATTAGAGAGCCACTTAGGATGCAGACTTGATGGGCAATTCTAAGAGAGGATTGAATGCACGGGGTGGGGGGAGGAGACTCCAGAATAATCACAAACCTTTGTGTCTTCAAGTTGAATCAACAAGGCAACTCCTGAATGGCTTTCTAGGATTTTTTTCACCCTCCAGATAATTTTATCCCAATTTACTTCTGAAAACTCAACATATCTCTAATCTTAACTCATCTGAGTACAGTTGATCCATCTGATTTTGACAGATGCATTATCCAGACTGGGCCAGTCTCCCAGGAAAGTGCTCTAAGGATTGAGAGCTGACACAAACAGGCTAATCATAACCAAAAGGACTCAGCTCTGTGGCTTTTGGATGGAGCTGGGAGACATCTCTTTCTTTACTTTTCAACTTGACCTTACTCCTATATAAAGCTGAACTACTGAATTCATCACATATACTAACTTAAATATAGCACAGCTGGGGCTGCAGAGATAGCTTAGTGGTTAAGGCACTTGCCTGTGAAGTCTAAGGACCCAGGTTCAATTCCCCAGTACCCACATAAGCCAGATGCACAAGGTGGCACATGTGTCTGGAGGTTGTTTGCAGTGGCTGGAGGCCCTGGTATTCCCGCTTTCTCTTTATTTCTTCCTATCTGCCTCTTTAGCTCTCTCAAATAAATAAATTAAATATTTGTAAAAGATAGCACAGCTGGTAGAAAAAGAAAAAAAACAATAAAAATAGCACAGGTGGTAAAAAGAGATAAAAAATAGAAAGTAATGGTTTGTTTGAACTCAGAACCAAGCTATACCTGAAATATGGTACAAACTGCTCACTTACATATACTAAACAATTTTCTTTTATTTTACTTCTTTTTTTATTGACAACTTCTATATTTACATAAAAAAACACATGGTATTTCCCTCCCCTCCCCCCATTCCCCTTTAGAACTCCAATCTCCATCATATCCCCTCCCTCTCTCCATTAGTCTCTCTTTTAATTTGATGTCATCATCTTTTTCTTCTATTATGAGGGTCTTGTGAAGGTATTTCTCGGCACTGCCAGGTCATGGATATCGAGGCCAATTTCTGCCTGGGAAGTTGCATTGTAAGGAGACATGCCCTTCCTTTGGCTCTTCCATTCTATCTACCCCCTCTTCTGCAATGGTTCCTGAGCCTTGGAGGGTGTGACAGAGGTGTTTTAGTGCTGGGCACTCCTCCATCCCTCCTTCTCAGCACTATGTTGCCTTTTGGGTCATCCCAGTGGTCATCGCCATCTGAAAAGAGAAGCTTCTCTAACCAGACGTGAGAGTAGCATTAATATGTGAATATGAACATTAAGTGTATTGCTTTCAGGGCAGCTTGGTGGGAATAATATATTCATTTAACCAGACAAGAGCAGGCTTTATACCCCTAAGGCTCATTACCTCCCCTGCCTTAGATTTTTGCTTAGGTTTTTCAGTACCAGGTATGTATTCCCTCCCGTAGAGAGGGCCTTCAGTCCAATTATGGAGCAGTTGGTTACCCCAAGAGCAGACATCCCACTCTTGCACCCGTTCAGTCATTGGGCCTGTATGGCCAAACTTGAATTTTCAGTGTGCAGTGTTTTCACTGCTGATGACTTCTGTCTCCCATAGGGCTGCATGCACTGCAGCTTTTTTCCAGCTTTCAGTTGGCTGGTCTACAGGGAGAAGGTTTTCTGCTCAGCACCAGTTTGCTTTCTCAGTGACCTTGCCTCTCAGGTAAGAGATGTTTTCAGCAATAGGGTCTTGCCATCTGTTTCTCAAGGGCAACCAAGGGCTTTGGCAATAGCCTTTAATATTTTGGAGGCTACCAGGACCTCCTTTATTTTACTTTTTTTAATCATAAAAAATTTAACCCAGCCCTATGGGCCTTTGTATTTGAAGGAGCCCAAGTACATTGTGTAGGCAAAACTGGAAAAGAAAACAGGTATTATAGCATCAATGAGTGGGATACTAGTGATTTTATACAGCAACATTTCTAGAGAAGTTAAGGATGAGCATAACTTACAACAAACTCAAGCAATTGGAGGAGAGAAATGAAAATTATGACTCAAAAATGTTGTCAGATGAATGCATGCATAGATGACAGAGAGATTTCTATCATCTATGTATGCATTCATCCATCCATTCAAGCATAAAGCTGTGCCCAATGCAAGAGAGTTTCATGGGTTGGTATTCTCATTTTACATGCATTCTTCCTTCTTTCCATCCACCCCACATAGGGATTTGGTCTATGAAGGAGGGCTACATGGGTTGATACACTCATTAGATGTCTGTGTTCTTCCTTCCCCCATGCACCCATCCATTCATCCATCCATTCATCCATCTATCCCTCTGTGGTAGTTTGAATATATGTCCCCCAATATATTCAGTGTTTTACTTTATAGTTTGCATCTGCAATCACCTTGCTAGAGGCAAGGTCACTGGGGGCCGGTCTTAAGGTGTGGTGATGGTTTGAGGTTCCATTGTAAAGATATGCAAATGTGCCTAGCAGGAGTTCCTGAAGTGTGCTGTGTGACCTTTTGGCTGTAGTTTTGCTCTGTGTGCTGTGGTGGCTGGTTGGTTTTCTCTGCTCTCTTGCCTGGTCCTGTGGAGAGCAGGCCACTTCTGCCATTATGGAACTTCCCCTGGATCTGTAAGCTTCAATAAATAATATCCCTTCCTCCATAACTGTGCCTGGTCTGGAAGTTCATCTCAGCGAACCTGAAGCTGTCTGCAACACCCTCCCTCCCAGCATAGGGATGGGGCCTATACAGAAGGGTTACACAGTTTCTCATTTGATGTCAGTTTCTTTCTATTTCTAAGGCATGTGTGATAATGTACTTTGAAAATAATTTGAGGGCCTGGAGTGATGGTTCAGCAGTTAAGGGGCTTGCCTATAAAGCCTAAAGACCTGGGTTTGATTCCCCAGTACCCACATAAAGCCAGATGCACAGTGGCACATGCATCTGGAGTTCTTTTGCAGCAGCTTGAGGTCCTGATGCATATCCATTCTCTCTCCTTGCAGATAAATAAATAAAAATATTTTTTAAAAGAAAATAATTTGAGATGACTTTTTAAATAAGTATGGATCTGACAAGTTTCTATTTTCTGTTTCCTTTCTCCTTTAGAAGAACTCTTTTTAAATTATTTATTTATTTGAGAAAAAGAGAGAAGGAGGGAGAGAGAGAGAATGGGCATGCCAGGGCTTCCAGCCACTGTAAATAAACTCCAGATGCATGTGGCACCTTGTGCATCTGGCTTTACATGGATACTAGGGAATCTAACCTGGGTCCTTTGGCTTTGCCAGCAAGCACCTTAACCACTAAGCCATCTCTCCAGCCCTGGAAGAACTCTTAAAAAAGGAAAAACTTTGGGATGGAGAGATGGCTTAGTTATTAAGGTGTTTGCCTACAAAGCCAAAGGACCTTGGTTCGATTCCCCAGTACCCACATAAGCCACATGTTTAAGGTGGTGCATACATCTGGATTTTGATTGCAGTGGCTGGAAGCCCTGGTGCACCCATTCTCTCCCTCTCTCTCTCTCTCTCTCTCTCTCTCTCTCTCCTCTTTCCCTCTGTTAAATAACTGAATAAAAATAAAATATTTTAAAAGGAAAGCCTTTGAGCCTGGTGTGGTGGCACACACCTTTAATCCCAGCACTGGGGAGGCAGAGGTAGGAGGATCCCTGTGAGTTCAAGGCCACCTGAGACTACAGAGTGAATTCCAGGTTAGCCTTAGCTAGAGTGAGACCCTACCTCAAAAAAAAAAAAAAAAAAAAAAAAAAAAAAAAAAGGCTTTGATGGATTTCTCTAAGAATATTATGCATAAAATGTGGTTTAAATAAAGAGAAATGTTTATCTAAAAAAGAAAAATGTGTTTTACCAAATACTAATTTACTATGACTTCATATAGTCTTTGATTTCTTCAAATTGCTTCTAAACCTCTAGTTAATATATTTTGATTGGTAAATAAAATTACATTGATACAAAAATGTAGTCATATGCTTGCTGTCAAATTCATTGCCAAGTATGTCTTCAAGCATACTGCTTAACAAACTGTCCTCAGTTTAGAATATGCCAAAGTGGTAGTTTGAATAGATGGCCCCTATATTCAGTGTCTTACAGTTTGTAATTTACATCTGCAGCCACTTGGCTGGAGGAGGTGTCACTGGGCAGATATTAGGGCCCAGCCCTAAGGTGTGGGGGTGGCTTGAAATTTCCATCTAAAGATATGCAAAGTGTGCCTAGCTAGAGTTCCTGAAATGTGCTGTGTGGTGTGGCTTTTGATTGTGGCTGTCTCTCTCTCTCTCTCTGCTTGGACCTGTGAAAGCAGGCCCAGCTGCCATTATGGAACTTCCCCTGGATCTATAAGCTTCAATAAATACCCAGAACTCTTGACTACCCCCACAATGCATGACCCACATTCCCCATTGATGAGGGTCCCTTTGGAAGAGGGAGGACAGGGAGGAGGATAATGGAGCCAACACTATGAATATAAAATTAGAATAATATAAATAAAAAATAAATTATAAAAAAAAATCCCTTCCACCATAACTGTGCCTGGTCTGGAAGTTAATCTCAGCAAACCTAAAGCTGTCTACTATAGCCAGTTAGTCATTTTGTGTGTGTGTGTGTGTGTGTATTTCACTAGAAAATCAACCTTCAATTATCCTTGGATGACGCTTCCACATCACCTGAATGTGCCTTTCTCTGGTTTCCTGGAAACCTGTGTTGTTTTGCTTTACTCTCTGCAGCACCTTAGCAAAGTAGCTTTAAGTTAAACCATCTAACTCCTTTTCTTTGCTATAAATGAAATTTGAACCCAGCAGACAGCATTATTTTGAAAAGTATGTAGTGGTGCACAAAACATGAAAATCTTCACTTTCTCTAGAATCTGATTATTTCATGTGCATATATAAGAAATAAATAAATAATCCTATTATCCTATTCAGAAAATGTGGTCATTAAGTACTTTATTAGTTACCAAAAAAAGGCAAATCAAACATGAAGTAATACCTTCACACATTTATCCAAAGGCAATTTCAACTCTCCGACTTTCAAAAGGCAATTTCAAGTATTGGCAGAGGTGTGGATCACTTTCACCCATGGCTGGAGTGTAAATATATGCAATCACTTTAGAAAACGGATGGACAGTATCAGTTTTTACAGTATGGGCTGAATGCAAGAATGCCTATGACCCTAGACATAGAACTAATGTATTCACAGAAATGCACACACATCAACACCATGAGACACGTACAAGAATGTTTATAGTGGTTTCTATTTGTGATACTTTCAAACTGTAAACTAAGATCCTCTTTCAAACATAAAAAGTACCATATTCTCTTAATGATTTATCATTAATATACTGTACAAAAATAATTTACTACAGAGCTTAAAAACAGGAAGAACTGTAAGTCAGGAATATTGGTTACCCTCAAGAAGGTAGTTATTAGAAGGAACAATGGAAGAGCTTCATGAATGTCAGGAGCATTCCATTTCTTTTTTTAAAACATGTTTTTAAATTTTTATTTATTTATTTATTTATTTATTTATTTATTTAGAGAGAGAGAAAGAGGGAAAGAGAGAATGAGAATGGGTGTGCCAGGGCCTCCAGCCACTGCAAATGAACTCCAGATGCATGTGTCCCCTTGTGCATCTGGTTTACGTGGGTCCTGGAGAGTCGAACTGGGATCATTTGGCTTTGCAGGCAAATGCCTTAACCGCTAAGCCATCTCTCCAATCCTGGAGTATTCCATTTCTTAATCTGAGTTCTGACTACATAACTATGAACACTTCTTTAAATGTCACTGCCAGCCTGATGCGGTGGCTCACTCCTGCACTCCTAGCACTTAGGAAGCCAAAGCACAAAGGATTGCCATAAATTGGGATACATAACAAGCTCCAGGCCATTGTGAGCTACAGAGTGAGTCTTGGTCTCAAACCCACCCTTACCCCACAAAACAATCAACATACAATTTGTGTACTATTCCATGTATTCTCTATTTTACTAAAGTTCAAAGAATAAGCATAACTAAATGTAGAGAATCTTTTTTTTTTTTTTTTTTTTTTTTTTTTCAAGGTGGTCTTACTCTTGCCCAGGCTGACCTGGAATTCACTATGTAGTCTCCTGGTGGCCTTGAACTCTCAGTGATCCTCCTACCTCTGTCTCCCAAGTGCTGGGATTAAAGGCATGCACCATTATGCCAAGTTTAGCCACTGTAATTCTTTAAATTAATTAATTTATTTGCAAACAGAGAGAGAGAGAAGGAAAGACAGAGAGAGAGAAGAGAGAGAGAGAGAGAGAAAGAGAAAATGGGTGTACCAGGGCCTCTAGCAGCTGCAAACAAACTCCAGATACATTGCCATTTTGTGTATCTCGCTTTATGTGGGTTCCGGGGAATTGAACCCAGGTAATTAGGCCTTGTAGGCAAGTGCCTTTTCTGCTGAGCCATCTCTCCAGCCATGACAGAATTTATAAAAGAGGCTAGAGATCTGAAAGTGGATGAAACGACTGGATTTGTTTTGAGTTTTTCCAATTCTTGGAATCTCAGAAATGAAAAGGACAAAATTAACCTAGAAATTGGTGACCTCACTTACAGAAATGTCAGATATGTGTGTACTCAATGCTGAACTCTCTTTGATAGACAAGGTAAGACTGAGGCAATGGAGCCATTGTCCTAAATGAAGGAACTGTAGGAAGTGCCTATCCCTTTGGCTACTCTGATGGACAAGTATCCTGGCTGAGGTTAAGGATTATCCTTTAGGAATGTTTTCAGTGACCTTAAGAGAATCATATTGGAAAAAATTCAAAAGCATCAGTGTCTTCAGACCTTTCGCTTAAAACTCTCCTATCAAGCCCCACTGCCTCTTGGGAGCAAGGAACTTCACATAAGCCAGAGAATTAAAGGATGGTGGGAGCAGAGAAGGGTCTGTGCATATTCCAAGGTTCCACTTTCTTCACTTGTTTTTCACAGCACTATTGCTCCTGCGGAGTCAGTTCAGTCTTACCCTCTCTCCTGAAGTCTAAGGATGCCCTTGCCTCCTAGCTTAATGCCTCACAACTCTCCTTCCACAGAGCAGCCAGGAGAATCCTTCAAACATGTGAATCTGACCTTGCCATGCCATCTCGATTGATGCTCTGTCTTGGTTTCACCAAAACTTGGTCTCAACACACAAGGCAAATGACCTGACTCTCAACATCCTGTCCAGTATCATCTTGGCCTCCTTGCAATCTCACAATCCAACCACCAACCTTGTCAAGCCCCCCAGACAGCATGTCACATGCTGGTGGTGGAGCCTGCCTAACACTATATGCCTTTAGTCCAAGCACTCTTCTACTTCATCTATCTGTTGAATTCTTGTTTGTTTTTGAGAAGCATATGCTAGGAAGGCTCCCTGAGAAGACCCATTTCCCCATCTTACCCTGATATTGTGGTTTTTCACTTTACATGTTATGCTGTACTATTTACTATGTGTGTATATTCTCTACTGAAAGTCTAGATACTATGGGATTATGTGCTACATATCCCATTCCCAGTTCTTACAATGGTACTTGGTAAAGGTAGGGTTTCAATAAAATTTTTGTTTGTTTGCTTGTTTTTTTTTTTTTTTTTTTTTTTCATTTTTGAGACAGAATCTCACTACGTAGTCCATATTGGCCTTGAACTTGTGGCAATCCTTCTGCCTGTACCTCTTGAGTGCTGTGATCAATAAGGTTTTGATAAGTATACCCTTCAAAGTACACTACAGGTTGCCTTTGAATTATAACTTTCAGGAGACTTCCTTATTATCTGTGTCTACATGCATGCATAATTTAATCATAAGCATAACTAAAAGTCTGTAACTGATTGATGAAGGATGCTATTCATTTAATCCCTGCAATGGGAATCTGGCAAAATGGCATCTCTCAAGGCCACTCTCATAGAAGACCCACACAGACAAGAAAGAAAGAAAGAAAGAAAGAAAGAAAGAAAGAAAGAAAGAAAGAAAGAAAGAAAGAAAGAAAGAAAGAAAGAAAGAAAAGGAAGGAAGGAAAGAAAGAAAGAAAGAAAGAAAGATTTAAGACTTTCTTGATATTTACATCTTAGCTTTTTTCAATGGCATGTTATAGTCTACAATATATTTTAAGGTATAGTAGTACATAAAATAAACATGCATACATTGTGGGTGAGTGTATCATTGCTTCACTGCAAAGTGCCTAATCAAGACTATATGGAGATGGTGTGTTGGGGAACACATACAACTCCCTAGTCCAGAACTCGAGCAAGAAAGCCAGCCAGGTTGCAGGGAGCATATTTCCTCTTTTACAACATTTCACTGCTTGAGTTTAATGACTGCATTCAATTTTCATCTCCCCATCTTTACAGTGCCTGTTTCTAATCACTAGAAGTCACCAATACATTTTGAGTGCTTGCTTTGTGCCCAACACTTCTATGTGTTACATCATTTAATACTTAAAATTCAATGAGGCAGTTTTTATTGTCCCTGATTAACAAATAAGAAGACTAATGTAGAAAGGCTTCCCCAGGCTCTTGGAGCTATAACTGGTAGATCTAAGATTCAGTCACACTCTGTGTATGAGTTCCTTGAGTAACACTGGAGGGTTATTCTGGACTCAAATGTACACTTGGTCAAAACTTGTTGAGAGACTTGTTGAAAATACTACACAGCATTACTATTTTGAACTAAAGACAATTAACACATTGTTTTAATGCCAAGTGCAAAATCTGTAATAGCCCTCCATTCCAGACACAAATTGAAATGTGATCCATATGAGATACTACATTTCTGAAGGATGTTGCATACCTCCCAGTGCCAATAGACGACTGCTCTTATAAACAGCATAATTCTTCACCATTACTCCCCTTGCCACCACTCCCAACATGGAAAGGTGCCCAAAATCATCAGTGTTTCAAATGAATCACAAATGAAAAGTGCAGCAAACCAGTGCCTGCTGATGACACGACCTCACTGAACTGTTTACTTGATGCCAGCAACTGATTTTCCATGGCAGGCAGTGAAATAGACACCAGAGCTGCTGAGAATGGCTCCTACTACTGCTTCTCCAGTGGCTCCGGAACAGGTCCAGGGACATTGCTTTCCATGACCTTGCACACTTCCCAAGATTTCCCTGAAGACCTCAGGAGCACACCATAAAAGGATCACCCTCTAGTTTAGAAATGTGCTGTGTCTTGCACATTATTATCCAGCTTTCCCACCACCCAACTGCTTGTTGGTGAACGCATACCACTCCATCATGAACCAGAGCACAGAGAATCTAGCACCCCTGTGCTAATAAAACAACTTGGCTACAGTCATCCTGAATTGGAATTAATGGTGGAACTCAAGCTTGGTGTCTGCATATGGCTGCTGTGGAAGAACTTGCTGGGCTCAGAACCTATCTTTGGAGTATCAGGTTCACAGTGTACTTGAGAAGCTTAGCTGAGACTTTGTCTGCTCTTTTCTTCCCTCTTCTCTTTGAGGAATGTGGTCTAGCTTGGGATGGAGCAGGAACTCAGGTTTGGGTTGGCTTATTTCCAGAGCAAAGGGTGGAGGCAAGCCAAGAATACAACTAGGATACTCCATCCTGCTGGTCAGAGTAGAATTAAGGAAGCATCAAGTTTCTATTGAGTGACTAGAGCAAAACCTAGAAGGATCACACATCTTCAAAGCAGGAAAAACTCTTGTTGTGGATGATAAAGATGACAATGTTGATGACAAAGAAAATAGTAACAGCAGCATTTATTGAAATGACTATACATCAAGAACTACAAGTAGCGTTTTACCAGCAGTATCTTATATATGCTAACCTAAGATTATTGTTGTCACATTTATATACGTGTGGAAGTAGAGGTGAAATGAATAACAGTTACTGTTGTCACATTTATATACGTGTGGAAGTAGAGGTGAAATGAATAACAGTTACTTTAAGTAACACAAACACAATAGTGCTTAAAATCTGATGTCTGACATCAGTAGCTGAGTTGAAGGATAGTCTTTTAATTTATGTTTTTAATTTTTATTATACATGGTTACACAAGAGAATATTGTGAATTATCAGAAACATTTCTTTCAAAGGTCCATCTGACCTAATACCTAAATGGAAGTCTATGAGCTAAGGCAACTGCTTTAGATGAAGGACAGGCTAGCAGGACAGAATAACAATGCTCTACTTTCTTGGCTCCCAGTGGGGAAGGAAAGTGTCTATGGAATACATGTGGTGAACGGCTGCCCTGTATCATCACCACCACCTCATTAAAAAAAAATAGAATTACAAGACCCTACCTTGAAAAAACAAATTCTAATTTATATGTGTGTGTGTGTGTTGGTGTTATTTTTGAATAACAATGATACGAAGAACTGAAACCAATGCAATACTGTCACATGAAATAATGTGGATCAGATGTACAGACTTGTATTAACAAGTCAAAAAGTTAGGTATAGGTATTGAGGACTTGGCTCAGTGGTAGAGTGCTTTCCCAGCAAGCACAAGACCCAGAGTTCAGTCCCCAGCACTAGAAAATAAAAGGCTAGTTGCAAAAAAGTATTCAACATTTTTTTGTTTATAGAAACTAAAGGTAAACACAATCTATGGTGTTAGGAGCCAAAAAAGTGATTGACTGGCTTTAGAAGCATTTCTCATTTTAGAGTGTAAGAAAACAGGGGCTGGTAGCTCAGAAGATGCCACATAAGCATGAGAATCAGAGTTTGGGTCTCAAACACCCACATAAATGCTGGGAAGGCATGGCAGCCTGCCTGTGATCACAGCACTTGAAAGGCAGAAACATAGAATCCCTTAGACAAACTAGTTAAAATCATGGAATTCAAGTAAAATACCCTGCCTCAATAAAGGTGGAGAGTGATCAAGAAAACACCAGACATCAGACTCTGACCTTCACATGCACACACATATGCACCTATGCACATACAAACACACAAAACATATGCATGTGCACCACACATGCATACACTTGGAGAAAGAAAAAGAATTTTAAAAATCCAGTGGCTGGAGAAATGGCTCCAATGGTAAAATGCTTGCTGGGCAAGCATAATGACCTGAGTTTGGATCCTCGTGCATCATGTAAAAAGTTGGGCATAGCAGAGCACATCTGTAATCCCAGTGCTGGAGACTGGAGGATTCCTGGGGCTTGATGTCTAGCTAGTCTCTCATTAAACATGCAGAAGAAGTTAAGTACCCAATCAGAGAGCTCCAGGTTCAGTGAGAGACCTTGCCTTCAAAAATAATGTGAAGGGGAGCTGGGGGTGGTGGCACACGCCTTTAATCCCAGCACTCCACAGGGGAGGCAGAGGTGGGAGGATCACCATGAGTTCGAGGCCACCCTGAGACTACATAGTGAATTCTAGGTCATCCTGGGCCAGAGTCAGACCCTACCTTGAAAAAAAAAAAAGGTGAAGGGGGGCTGGAGAGATGGCTCAGCAGCTAAAGCATTTGCCAGTGAAGCCTAATAACCCAAGTTCAATTCCCCAGTACTCACATAAAGCCAGATGCACAGTGGTGCATGCATCTGGAGTTCATTTGTAGAGGCTAGAGGCCTGGCATGTCCATTCTCTCTCCTTCTCTCTCTCTCTTTCTTCCCCTCCCTCTTTCTTAAACCATTCCATTAAAAAAAAAAACAGGGGCCTTGCCTCTTTCTCTTGATTCTCCAGGACCCACGTAAGCCAGATAAATGCAAATAAATAATCTCCATTCCATTAAAAAAAACAAGGTGGAGGAATCATGAAATGACTCAGTAGGTAATTGTTCTTGCCACACATGTATGAAGACCCGAGAGGAACTGGTTAGCCCTGAGTTTGATTTCATAGCACCCACATAAACAGGTGGGTGTGGCCACACACACTAGTAACCCCAGTTTGGCATGGAGCAGAGACCCAAGAATTACTAGAGCTTTTGGGACAGAGGAAGGAACTCTAGGTTCAGTAAGAAACTCCATCTCAAGGAACCATATGGAAGAGCAATAGAGATGGACACCCAACATTCTCTTCTGTCCTCTGCCTTGCACACAGGGTATACACATCTACACACACATGTTCATGCAACACACTCACACACACTCAAGAATTATAATAAGTTAGAGATTGATTAAGGAAGACACTCAACAGCAACCTCTGGCCTCCACATGTGTGAGTGCACACACATGTACACACATACACATGCCCCCAGTATATAAAAACACACCTATGCATGTACACATACCACATATATACACACAAAATAGGGGGAAACAAAGTACACTGTGTAGTTCCACAGAATAACTAAAAAGCTGGATAAGATACACAATTAAAGTCTCTTTGAAGATATCAATAGCAAGTAGAACTTGAGGGACATTTTCTATATCTTGAGCTGTCAGAGGAAGAAGTAAAATCTAAGCAAAAGCATCGGGAGAGTCCAGCGGCATTCAGCAGTGGCACCGTGAGGGGTCCAGAAGCAGTCAAAACAGAGTCCTCACCAACACCGCCAACACCCTGCCTCATCAGAGATGAGGCAGAAGAACAAGCCTGGTAAGGGCTGCAATCTTACCACGATTCTGCTGGGTCCTAAACTGGATTGAATTACTGCCTGAGAAAATAAAGTTAGTCTGTCAGCTTTTACGTACCAAACATACCAAGAAAAAGCATGAAGAGCAAAAGCATACAGTGGAAACTGGTTCATAGGTAATCCACATATTGAAATGATAAGTAGACCTGGGGAAAAAAAACCTTTTTTTGTTTTGGAGCTGCAGATGAATCTAGTACGTGGTAGATGAGCACTCTTCCACTGAGCTGCATCCCTGGCCCCACAACCACTTTCTTTAATTAAAGCACTGAGTTTTCAATATGAGAACTTCTCATTCCACATGGGAAACCATACTAGGAAGCTGGTCCTGAAACCATTTATTACTTAAACCCATTTAGATGAAAGTATCAGAGTAAGCATATAGAATGTAGATGAATGAGTGTCTGAGGCTAGGAGGGCATATTGGAAGAAAGAGGTAGCTCTAAAGGAAGGATATAGGATTTTGCTTGGAGCAGTGAAATGTCCTAAGTTTGTGATGTGGTTATATAATTTTTGTGACCATATTAAAAATCATTCAATTATTTTTTTAATACAAGGTCTCTCTGTATTTCAGTTTGTTCTGCAACTCACTATGCAGCTCAGACTGACTTTGAACCATCGGTGATCCTTCTGCCCAAGTGTTAGGATTACAGGTGTCAACCACTGCACCTGACAACTGTATCTTTAACAGGTGAATTATAAGCTATGTAAATTATTCCTCAGTAACAGTGTTATTAAAAACTACCAAGAAAGAAAGACAGCCTCTAAACAGAAGTAAACAAGAAACTCACCCAAATCAAGTCCCATGTACAGAAATGGTAGATAAGCCTAATGTAAGGTGTGTGATTCACTTTTTTTTTTCGGGGGGGG
This sequence comes from Orientallactaga sibirica, assembly GCA_036365145.1. NCBI lineage: Eukaryota > Metazoa > Chordata > Mammalia > Rodentia > Dipodidae > Orientallactaga > Orientallactaga sibirica. The sequence continues at coordinate 57,005,086 of JAEOAD010000005.1, forward strand.
TGATCCTCAGGATTCCCCAGGGTGTCACTATGTAGGTTAGATTTGCCTTAAACATTTGATCCTCCTGTCTCAGCTTCCTGGGTGCTGGGATTGTAGGCATATTCCAACCATGCCTGGATTTACTTCATGTTTTATTTCTCAATCATTTTAAATGATCAGCAACTTCTAAATTTGTTCTCATTAGAAATTAAAGTCTGTTCCACAGACTGAGCTGGCAAAAACAAAACTAAAGAAATCTATTGGCAAGGGATTGGGGATGTAGAGCATTTGGTGCATACAGTGCTTGTATAGTATTATGAGGCCCTACTTTTGATCCCCAGCACTGCATTAACTGTGTATGGTGGCACTTATCTATAATCCCAGCACTCAGGAGATAGAAACACCAGTATCACATCCTTGGGCACATGAGTTCACATCCAGCCTGTCTAAAAGGGAAGAAAAAAAAAAAAACCAGAAAACTCCATTGACAAAATAATCTTGTTTTTGGGGCTTGCATTACCAGGGAGAATAAAAGACCTGAAATTGATTTCTAATGGAAAAATACTATCAGGTCTATGGACCACTTGATAGAGAAACTGTCTCAAACAACAAATGTGCGTGAGGGCATCTTATGATTCTTGCCTAGCATTTCCTATTGAAACCTGTATACAATCATTCATTCCCTTTACACCTATATAATGTAACAGAAGTAATGTTTTTATGCTGGTGAGATATAGACACGTTTTCCCTTTCTGTAGGAAAAAAAAAAAAAACTGTTTCTTAAAAAACTCAACTCTGGCCGGGCATGGTGGTGCACGCCTTTAATCCCAGCATTCGGGAGGCAACGGTAGGAGGATCACCATGAGTTCGAGGCCACCCTGAGATTACATAGTGAATTCCAGGTCAGCCTGGGCTAGAGTGAGATCCTACCTTGAAAAACCAAAAAATGAAAAAACAACAACAAAAAAAATTCAACTCTGGACAGGCATGGTGGCACACACTTTTAATCCCAGCACTCAGGAGGCAGAGTTAGGAGGATTTTCATGAGTTCGAAGCTACCCTGAGGATACAGAGTGAATTCCAGGTCAGCCTAAGCTAGACTGAGACCCTACCTCAAAAAACCAAAGTAAAAAAGGGGGGGGGGGGAATTTGGGCTGGAGGGATGGCTTAGTGGTTAAGGTGTTTGCCTGCAAAGCCAAAGGACCCAGGTTCGACTCCCCAAGACCCAGTAAGCCAGATGCATAAGGTGGTGCATGCATCTGGAGTTCGTTTGTAGTGGCTGGAGGCCTTGATGCACCCATTCTCTTTCTCTCTGACTCTCTCACATAAATAAAATTTAAAAAATTTTTTTTCAATTCAACTGTGTATCCTCACCTGCAGACCATATGCAGTTAAATGAAAAACCCTAAGCAAGCTTTAAATCAATAAGCTACAGAAGTTTCTTAAATGCCTTTCAGTTTCTAATTTAAAAATATTATCTCCAAATACTTAAAAACATTTTGTCCCAATTTATTTGCATCTGCCTTTAGATTAAATGAGTTTTCTTTATATTCACTTGTTTAATGTGAAATATACTAATAGACTTGAATGAATGAAATTGGCTAACGACAATTTTTCCTCAATGAAAACATAGGCAAAATTTTAATGAAATGGTCATTTTGGTCTATCTTCAACTACTCTTGTTTAACAGGAACAGCAGAAATTTCAAAGCAACAGAGAACACAACTTTATAGCAAGTTGAACTTACTGAATACATTTATGAAAGAATCTCTGAAAGTTGTTCAGTGCACTGGGAAGTGCAGAGTAATAAAACAAGACAGCTGATGTTAGGCATATGGGAATGGAGTCAGCAAGAAATTACAGATCTTGACAAGGATCTGCCAAAGTAGAGGCACACACTGAGCTAGCTTGTCTCATTCACGAAGTTACTCGGATATGAACTGAAGACCATTTCACTATCATTCATGCTGCAAAATGTAGGAGTAACACAGTATTTCCAAAAGGATTCCTAAAAACTTCATATTGCAGGGGAGTGTAAAGACATGGTCTGCATATGGTGAGGATTTAGTTTTAATGCAAAAGAAAAGAACTTAATAAAAAATTACAAAATTGAGCCGGGCGTGGTGGTGCACGCCTTTAATCCCAGCACTCGGGAGGGAGAGTTAGGAGGATCACCGTGAGTTCGAGGCCACCCTGAGACGACATAGTGAATTCCAGGTCAGCCTGAGCTAGAGTGAACCCTACCTCGAAAAAAAAAAATTACAAAATTGTTTCAAATGAAAAAATATCTTTACAGGTAAAGATATTTTATGATTTAACAATGTACAAAAACAAAGGACACAGATCATTATTATTACTATTATTTATTTGTGAGTGTTCATGTGTGAGAGCAGGTGCACATGTGCCACAGCACTTGTGCGCGTGCCACAGGCGTGTGTGGAGGTCAGAGGACAACTTTCAAGTCAGTCCTTGCCTGTCCACCTCACTTGAAGCAGGGTTTCTCACTCTGGGTTCTGGTCTGCAGTTCTTGGCCGCTCTCCATGAGCTTCCCGGAAATTCTCCTGCCTCCACCTTCCATCTTGGAGTCAGCATGCGCAGTACTCGGATTACAGAAGCCCTCTACGGCTTGAGGCTTCTTACATGGGGCTGGGGATTGAACTCGGGTACTCCAGCTTAGTGGCAAGCGCTTGATCCACTCAGCATCTCCCCAGCCTCCAAATTTACTTATTTTTAATCAGACCTGAAAGATCAATATAAATACTGATGTTGGGGGGGTGTAGTGTTTTATACCCCAAACTCCAACACTCAATCCTGCGACTGTCCTGTCATTTCGTCTGCACGACGTTTAACCACGCAGTGACCCGAGCTTCGGTAACTTGGGCGGCGAGGACGAACCGTCCCGGTTCGAGGCGAGCGCTGCATCGGGCTGCCGGAAGAGCACCCGCGCCCGGTGGTTGAACACGTAGAAGGACGGGCGGTTCCTCACCGCGGCCGCGGTCTTACTCTTGAGTTCCGAGGCGGCATCCACGTCCTTAAACTCCCCTGCAACATGAACCGTCCCGTAACAGGCCAGTGCAAAGGCCAGAAGCGTCTGCAGCACGATATCCACCGGCAGCGGCTCCTCGTCCTCCTCCGTCAACCGCATGTACGACCGATGCTGCGCGGCCGAGAAGGCCGCGTGGGCCAGGGCCAGGAGGCCCGCGGCGAGCAGCCCCTTCCACAGCGCCGGCGCCATGACTGCAAGCAGCGGCCCGCCGGCGCGAAGGCGGCTCCGCGCTGCCAGCTTCCGCCCGCGTCCGCGCGGCGCAGACGCATGACGTCATCGGGGTGGGCCGGGCCGCGAGGAAGCGACGAGACCGGAGAGCTGAAGACGGAAGGTGTGTGGGGGTGGAGTTGGGTGAGGAGCGGGTGAATATACGATCGCCTAGCATGCTCGTCTGTTTTATTACAATAAAGAACTTGAAATGCAGAGGCCTGAAACAGGTCCTACGTGTGCCATTAACGCCAGAATTCCTTATGACAGGGAACACACTTCTGTGTTTGTGAGAGAGCATCGCGCCTGACTAGTTTTCCTTTCTGTCCTTGTGCACCAGATAGCATCACATACTAGGTATCACGCAGACAACTGTACACACACACACACACACACACACACACACACACACTAGTAAGAATAATAGATGAAAGCAATCTGCAGCCTTTGTGCGTTATTAATCAAATCATAAAGTTGTCATTTAATTTATGTGTAAATCAGACCTTGATCTTTCATATAGAGAATTTTTTAATAGCATCCTTTAACTTCCCCAACATACCAAGTACCACCTGGGATTGAACCTACCCAGTCACTTGTCGTCTACAGCTCATGTAAGGTAGGATCATTATATTGCTCACTGTGGGCATACAGCCTGCAGAGTTTCTGGTATATATTAAGGGCTTCATAGGAATGAATGAATAAATGAGAAACATTTAGCATGACCCCTATCACATAGAATGCATTTCTCTGTATTTTTTTTATTAGAATACAGAACTGAGAATCAAGAGGCCCAAGACAGCTCCTAGGTCAATCATTCACTGTAGGATTCCTGATGACAAGAAACACTTCACTTCCTTGGGCCAGTTTTTGGCTTGTGAGAGAGCATCTGGCCTGGATAGCTTTCCTCTCTGTCTTTTCATGATGTCCTTCAACACTTGGTAGCACTGAAATCAGCAAGGCCCCTACAACAAGGCTGGGGCATCCCAAGCTTGTGCCACAGTGCATTCAGTCACCCTGCCAGCTTCTTGGTGTAAGACCACTGTCTTCCCAGCTGGGAGATCTGCTGGTTACTTGCAGGAATATTATGAGAAAATAAAAACTACACTCTTAGCAACAGTGAGGCTGTGTGAAATGGGGTCTGGAGTGGATGTTGCTTGGGGATATATGCCTGAAGCCAAGTCCTAGATAAATAAAATTTCAGTTCTGTGTTCCCAAGGAAAGACCTAAAGTCACACATGCATAGCCCCTGGCTCCAACGGTAGCATTTCCTAACCCCTGTGGGATTCCATTTCATCTGTGTTTGGTTCTATAGAAAACAAGTTTAGCTGCCTGTTTTCAGACCTGGACCTATAAAGCAGCTAAATGGTGGGGTGGATAGAAGGACATCATTCTGGGAAAAATGATGCCCAAATTCTACTCCTGCTTTTGCAAATAACTCATAATGCAACCCTGAGGATGGCCCTGACAGTCTCGGGCCTCACTTTGCACACACATAAAATGGGATGTTCTGCAGTAGCTTTGTGGCTCTAACAAGCTCAGATTCTCAGACAACTTTGAGGAAGGTCTTTGCTCACCCAGAAAAATGTGGCAAAGGGAGTACTACCACATGCCCATCGTGGCACAGTTATTTTATGGTGTTTTTTCACCACTGTCTGAGTTGAGCCTCCAAACAAAACTATAAGAACAATTAGGAGGCACATAAAATAAGTTATTTAATTTATCTTTCTCAGAGGGCTATAAGACATTTGGCCCACAAGCTTTTAAGACAGGGTCAGAGAACATAAAACTATAAATAATAAGTACATTGTACTTATTATTTACTGAGACAGACTGATGAAATTTTAAAAGCACCAGCTGAGGGATTGGGAAGCCAGATACTGATTTCTGCTCAGCCCCAGCCTCCATCATGCAGCCTTAACCAGGCAACTGTTTTTCCACCTGTACAATGGTATCCCTGGCTCTGATATTCTGGAAATCTCTTAGAGAGAATAAGCCTCAGTGTTCCATGGAGCTTGCTTTCATAAACTTAGGTGAGTCTTTGTTTGTTTGTTCTGGCTTTGTTTTATTGTTGTCTGCCATTGCAGATAGCACAGGCAGACAGTGAGCCAGGAAGCATTTCTCATCAGTCAGGTTGGATGCTCATGTCTGAATAGGTGAATTAGGCACCCATATTTATCAGGAGCTCAGAGGCCAATGCTGAGGAGGACAGGCAGAGTGATCTGAGCCCTTCTTGTTCCACCTGTGTATGGAGAGCAGGTGAAACATCCCACTCACCTCTCCTGATCAATGGCCAATCCCAACTTCTGGCCCAGAAATGAGCCCACAGTCTAAGATCTGGTGGTGTCTCCCCAAATACATACCAGGCAAGTAATAATTTTCTGCCCCACTTCCTAAATCCTGTAAAAGGGAATGATACCCACAGGTATGTATGCTTTTGTGGGGATACACATGCCAGATTCTGAGATTTACAAGGCCTGTTGGATGCAGGATAATAACAAGTGAGGCTATCACACACTTCACCCTGCAAGTGAGTGTTTCACGTCAAGATGAAAGGTTTTTTTTTGAAGGACAGCTGATGGGAAGAAAAGTCAGAGGAAGTGAGGAGGTAGCAGAGAAAATAATAAAGGATTAGAGAGGAACAGAGTATGTCCCATGGGGCTCTGAGGATATAAAAAATGAATCTGAAGAGAACAAAAGATTCAAATAAGTTTGGATGATGCTATCTGCTTTACATCCTCTCTTGTAAATTTATAGTTTGAAGTGGAATATTAAAATACTCATAAATTTCTGTGATTAAAAACAACAAAAAGCCGGGCGTGGTGGCTGAATGCCTTTAATCCCAGCACTCAGGAGGCAGAGGTAGGAGGATCGCCGTGAGTTCAAAGCCACCCTGAGACTACATAGTTAATTCCAGGTCAGCCTGGGCCAGAGACCCTACCCAAAAACCAAAAAACCAAAAAAAAAAAAAAAAAAAAAAAACTAAGCTTAACCTAGTTCCAGGAAAACTTTTGACCACAGAATAGTTTTCTTATAATACTTCTGGAATGTTAAATAGTAAAATCGGTTTGAAGGAACTCAGTGCATTGGGGTGAAGAGGAACTGGTCTCTGTTTCTAAGAAACTTTAAAAAAAAAAAAAAAAGAGCAAGATAAGATACCCCAATACTAAATTGTGTAAGGCTTTAAAATGGAAAATAACAGGAGTGTGCAGTCACTGGCTTATCCATGTATTTCTGGGACATCTACTACAAACGTATGCTATGATGTGCCCTGGTAAACACTGCCAAGCAAAACAATTCAACCTTGTATTAGAAGTATAATACGCATTGCCATTGAGCCAAGCATGCAGCAGTGAGCAAGCATAGAGGCCTTGGATTTTCTGAAGTCTATTAGTGGGAAGATACAGAAGCAGATAGAGAACTCAATGCATAATCCAACATGGTAAATCCCTGGAATAAGAAGTGAGATCATTTTATAGGAACAATGTCATGGGGAAAATAAAGCAAGGTAATGTAGTAGAATGGGGTAGGAATATGAAAGAGACAGAAAGCTGATCTGCTCTCAGAGCATTTAGTAGTTAAACTGAGATCTGAGTGCCTAAACCAGAAAGGACTTTATGAAAAGATGTCTGGAGAAAATAATATTATCCACCAAAATGTTGCAGTTTGTGAATAAATATTAATAATGCCTCAGTAATGGGTAACAATAGAAAAATTCTGTCCCCAAAGCTCAGTCTTTTTTATTGAATACATTTATTTTTAATTAGCATACATATGTACATATAAACACTAAAAGGTAGGATCCACCATGAAAGAGGATATATGTTGTTTATGTCTCTGTGTCTGGGTGTGGTTACCATGCTTAATATAATACTTTTCAAATCCATTCATTATCCTGTAAATTTCATGATTTCATTTTTCTTTATGGCTAAATAAAATCACATTGTGTATGTGTATCACATTTTAATGATCCATTTATCTGGAGATGGGCATCTAGGCTTGCTCCCTTTCCTGGCATTGTGAATAAAATAGCAATGAACATGGATGTACAGGTATCTCTGTGGTAGGATACAGAATCCTTTGAGTGTATGTGTAGGAGTGATATAGCTGAGTCATATGGTAGTTCTATTTTTTTGAATTTTCATTTATTTACAAGGAGAGAAAGAGAAAGAATAGGTGCTGCTGTAGACAAACCCCAGACACGTGTGCCAGTTTTTGCACCTGTCTGGCTTTATATGAGTACTGGGGAATGGAACCCGAGCTCTCAGGCTATATAAGCAAGCATCTCAACTGCTGAGTCATCTCTCCAGGCCTGATTTCCACATTGCAATTACCATTTTGAATCCCCACCAGCAGTGAATAAGGGTTCTTCTTTCCCCACATTCTTGCCAGCATTTGCTATCCTTTATTTTCTTGATGATAGCAATGGTGAGTGGAATATGATGGAATCTCAAAGTACTTTTAATTTGCATTTCTTTGATGGGTAAGAGTGTTGAGCATTTTGAAAAATATTTGTTAATGAGAAACCTGTCTGTTCACTTCATTAGCCCATTTGTTAACAGGCAGTTAGGACCTTTTAGTATTTAATCTTTGCAGAGACAGCATGGTGCTGGCACAAAGACAGGAATGTGGATTAGTGGAACAGAGTACAGGACCCAGAAATAAACCCACCAAGATATAGTCACAATATTTGTCAAAAGTATCAAAAACATGCACTAAGGAAAAAGGGAGACAGTCCATTCAATAAATGATGTTGGCAAAACTGGATATTCTCTTATAGAATAATTAAATTAAGTAACATTTCTTTCACCCACACAAAAACCACCTCAAAATGGATCAAAGAACTTAATTGAAAACCTGAGACTGAAAAACTGAGGCTGCTAGAAGAAAATGTAAGGAAGATACTTCAAGATATAGGCAAGAAATTTCTGAACAGGATTCCAATACCAATGAAATAACTCCAAGAAATGAAAAAGTAGAATTAAAAAGCTTCTTCACAGCAAAGGAAGTTACCAGCAAAGTGAACAGACAGCCTAGGAAATAGGAGAAAGTATTTGCCAACTGTACTTTAGACAAGGGATTGAAATCTAGAATGGATAAAAAACTGCAAAAATTAAAACCCATCTTTACTTCTTTCCCAGTAACATGACCACCAAATTTTAGGTTGGAATGTGACTATCTTTCTCAACATTCTTTGTAGCTAATTATGGTCATAGGACTAATAACTTCCTGCCAATAGGATTTAAAGAAAAGTAATAAAGCCAAGTTTAGGGATTTGTCCTTGTGGAAGGATCATGTCCTTTCTTCCCCACTACTATCTAGAATATGGCTTTAACAGATTTCCATCCTGTGTGGAGAGAACGTGTTCCTCTGCTAGAGATGGTAGCCAAAGAGTTGCAAGAAGGAGAAAGTTCCAGATACTATGTATTGGCTGCCTCCGTGGAGGGATTAAGTCGTTGGTGCCAGTCTGTGTTATAAACACCAATGCTGTATACTCACTACTACCTAACTTGCCAACAGTTGTAGCAATGGCTGAGACAAGTGAATGATAATATGCATTTTATACTGATTGAACCCATTCTACATACTTATTTTCCAAGACAAATCTCTTATAAGCATTAGTATATTTTATTTTATTTTTGAGAGAGAGAAAGACAGAGAAAAAGAAGGAGAGAGAGAGCGCAAGCCAGGGCCTTTCAGCTACTGTGAACAAACTTCATTATGTGCAACAACCCCTTATACTCATGTGCAACCATTGCATCACTGCATCTAGGACCTGGAGATTAGAACATGCATTCTGAGACTTCACAGCCAAGTACCTTAACCACTAAGCCATCTTTCCAGTCCAAACACCAGCATTTTTAAATCACAGGTGACTTGCAGCACAGCTAACAGATCCAAACATCATGTATCATGGCCCTAAGACAAAAACTTCCATGTGAAATGTAATTAAATAAGAGGTAGTTCTCTAGAGCAGCAGGACCTATGGTCCAGTTAGAAATCATGTGATTCCCATCAATGCACTGTAGCCTGTGAATTAATGTGGGTCCTTTCTAAAGTTAAACATAATCCTTACCAAATGACCCGGCCATTCTACTAGTAGGTGTTTGATTTACCCAAGGGAAATGAAAACATTTGTCCAAAGATTTATACAAGAATGTTCAGAGAGCTTTATTTAAGTAGCCAAAAGCTGAAACTAACCCATGCAGATGTCTATCAACAAAAGAACTCAGTTAAAAAAAAACAAGTTACATACTGTGGGATGTTTACATATCTAAAGGACTGAACCACTAATGCATCCAGCACAGTGGCAAATACTAAAGCCTTCTATACTAGACAGCTTCAGGTTGCTAACATGAACTTCCAAACCAGGCACAGTTGGGAGGAAGGGATTTATTGAAGCTTACAGATAGAGGGGAAGTTCCATAATGGCAGAAGAAGCTGGTCCACTTTCACAGGTCCTTGCAAAGAGAGAAAAGCAACTACCACTACCATAAATGAGCACACTCAAGAACCCCAGACAAATTTCCATCACTTTACATATCTTTGGCTGGAAATTCCACATCTGCCCCCACACCTTAGAGCTAGACCCTAGGATCCACCCACAGTGAAGCCATCTCCAGCCAGGCATCTGGAGATCTAAACTACAAGCTTTAATAAACTCCTGTGTCTATTGGGGACATCCATTCAAACTACCACACCATCACACCAGAAAAGCAGCCAGAAAGCCAAAAGATCCTTTGCTATGGTCCCATTCATACAATATTCTAGAAACAGCCAAATCAATCTATAGAAGCAGAGCACAGATCAGGAATTGCCTATGGCTACAGTGGAGGTGGGGTTGACAACTGAATGACAGGAGGAATTTTCTGGAGAGAGTGGTGAGATTGTTCCATATCTTAATTGGGGTAGTGATCTGTCAAAAGTATACTTTGCTCAGAATCCATAAAATTGCACAGTAAAAATAAACACACTTTATTGTTCATAATATATTTCAATGAACTTGTTTTTAAAATTGTAAATAAAAATTACTGTGCTAAACCAGAAAATGTTTTAGAGTAAGAAGATAAATAGTGATTTAAAATTTGAATCCCAATTTCATGTCAGAGAAAAGATGTTCTCAATAGCAGATTTATTTTGAAGCCAACTACTTCTTACTTGAAGCTCTGAATAGCTATGCTTTACAAAGTAGCAGCATTCGGGACTGATTTACAAACAAACAGCTCCAGGAGCAGACAGGGTAACAGGGAGCCAAGGAAAGAGTACACGAAGGGCCAAGCTTGATGGCGTAGAGACATCTGAGGGTGATGCTTCCCAATTGATCTGTGAAGGGTAAGATATTTCTTGCTATTGTTTGTGTATAATTTTTGAAATCACATCATCTAGAGATCACAGAAATGAGAAGATGCTATGAAACCACTTATTTTCCTTTCATATGTTTATGTGAGATTGTGTTGTGTGTGCAGGTACACACGTAGATGTGTGCATGTAGAGGCCAGAGGATGACCTCAAGTGTTATTACTCAGGTGCCATCCACCGAGTGGTTCTCTCATTGGCCTGGAACTCACCGACTAGGCTAGATTGGCTGACCAGTGATATCCAGGGTCTGTCTCTGCCTTCCCAGCACTGAGATTACAAGAGTTTATCATACCTGGCTGTAAAACATACACACACACACACACACACACACACACACACACACATTCCTCATACATTTAAAGCAAGTACTTTACTGACTGAGCCATCCCCTAAACTTTTTCTTAATGTGTACTGACCTCATTGGCAACACACACATGGGTTACTGGTGAGCCTAGCACATGTTTAGCAGTCCTTCCCTGGCAGGTCCTAGAACACTTTGGGATGCATTTGGAAGATATATGATCAGGCAGTGGCAGGAACTATGATAGTGGATATGAGTGTGGACCTGTTTGATCACAGCGTGATCTAAAGAAATATGTTTATTGAGACTTTAGAACATAAGTCAATAAAACAGTGTTTTAGAAAATGTCACTGTTACAGTTTCACAGGACAGGGAAGGATGAAAGGCCCTGATGGTATCAACCAGACAGGAGACAACTGGGATTTGAACCAGGTTGGAAGCTGTGGAACTGGAAAAGGGATTGTGGAAGGCACAGAAAGGCTGGCTGGGGGTAGAGTTGGTGGTCAGAGCCCAGCCTTTGACAAGGAGGAGGCAAGCATGTGGGGGAACAAGGAGGAAAGGGAAGTGTGTGAGTCTGGGGCATGCTCTGCTATGGGAAGTAGGAAAGAGGCTGTTGGGTGTGCCAGTACTCCCTTTGCCCAGCAGGCTCCTGGCTCTGCCTGCTTTAGCCTTCTGCCTAGCAATCTCTGACCCACTGCCACCCACAGTGCCACTCTCAGTGGGTGACAAAGGGAAAAAACAGAGGGGGTGCCTTTATGCATACCATTTCCCATGCCTAGCATACTGACTTCCTCCTCCCCATGCACCACCTATAATTCCTCCCAGGTATCACCCAAGGCAGAAGGAATCAGCCCCTCCTTTAAGTGCACATGCTTGGTACATGTGAGTTAGTTCACACATCACATCACAGATACTTACCTAAAAGCCATCTACCCCCATCACATGGCCAGATAGCCATAGGAGTCAGAACCAACTTCTGCTTCTTCCAACCTTTAGCCCAAGCCCTGATGGAAGTCCCTGTGCTCAAGGAGCAGCCTACACAAATGAGAAGATGGCACACCATGCTGATGGAGAAACAAAGTCAGACAGGAAGTCTGTGGAATGGAGTGGACAGGCAGATAAGTAAATGGGAACCAGATGTCACCCCACTTTTGCTTTCCTCTGCCCTTTCATAGTTGTTTCCTGGCCATTATTTGAAATGTTGAGCTTCCTCAATTCTAAACATGCAAAGGTAATTCTCAGAAGGAAAACCAATGAGCAGTGCATCAGGATAAGAACTATTCTCTGGATTAATACAGCATTGTCTACAACACTCTTACTGTTAATAAACAGAAGACACTGGACAGAGATGGGAACTCACTGATGAACTGGGAAGTTACCACCACCTATCCAAGAATAATAAACAAAACAAAAGCTGACAGGCTGGAGAGATGGCTTAGCAGTTAAGGCACTTGCCTGCAAAGCCAAAGGACCCAGGTTTAATTCCCCAGAACCCACATAAGCACACATTGGCACATGCATCTGGAGTTCATTTGCAGTGGCTGAAGGCCCATTCTCTGTCTCTCTCTCTTTCTGTCTGTCTCTTTATTTTCTCTCTCTCTCAAAAAACTAAAAGTAGAATTAAAAACAAAACAGAAGCTGAGCCATACTTCTAATCTGTGGAGGCTGAAGTTAGTGGCATTACTGTAGAAAGAGGTAGAATTATCACACAGCCAGAGACAGATCAGTGTGGGCTTGCTTATTCCCAAAGGTGAAGAGTATTGGGCCAAAATGGCCTTGGGTTTCTATTCTGGTCTTCTCTGATAGGTCTATGCCCTACCATTAAGAGTCATAATGTTATGAGCAACATCTCTTCCTACAACCCTTTGGCAGAAGGAATTATGACAATGATGTTTTATCCCAGCACAAGAGAAGAGGAATTGGGACCATATACAGAAGTTTCTAAAACCATCAGGATAGGAAATTTTCTGTGGAAAGCAAGGATTCTTGGACACAAGACTTTCATTACTGAAAACAAGGACTGTTAGTCAAGACTACTTAGACTTGGATCCTATTGTCTATTTATAAAATACAATCTCAGTAAGGGCAAGCAACTTGACCAAGTTCACACAGAAGCCAGCACCAGGGTTTTTACTGGAACCTAGGTCCCCAGCTTGCCCTGCAAGTCCCTCTCCCTCAGTAGTGTATTCTGTCAGCATCCTTTGGAAGGTCACCTTTTTGTTACCATGATAATAGCTACTTTCTTTGTAACCAAGCTGGGGATTCTCTAACAGCTAATAGTTAGAAATGTCAGTGCCCCCACATTTCTGATCCTATGGATGGGAGAGGATCAATGAGGAAAGCCCCAAGGAAGTCATTGCTTGCTCCATAGTCTCTCCTCTCCTGCTGAGGCACACCGTGCCTCTTAATTCTTCTAACCTCTCTCTAGCATAGAGTCTGTTTGCATAAAAGGATGTCCTCACTCAAGCCTGAAATGGTGAGGCTGCTTCTCTCTTCCTTGGAAATTCAAACAGACACAAACAAAGGCCCAAAGGGAATAATTTTCATCTCATGCCACTTTAGCACCACCAGGTGAAAAGGGGACAGCACTTAGTCAAGAGAAAGAACTTGGAACAAATTCTACAGAGCTGCCCTGTTCACCTACGGATGACATCTCCAGCTTTCCTCTCTTCTCATTCTTTGGAGGACTGAGTGGTTCAGTGTGCAAGTGATTCCCTGCCCTATACCCTGTGGCAGTAGGTAGTTGGGGAGCATGAGGCTCTGGGTTGAAGAAGTTCTCACATGTGAGGAAATGCATGCTTCCCAAAGGATGATAAGATCAGGGAGATGGACACACAGCAATAACTCCACAGCTTTTCAAAACAAGGACAGAAAATGAGCAATCTCAGCCTCGCCTAAGCCCCGGGCCATCTGTTTACAACTGTTCTCTCCTCTCTTCTCATGCCTGAATCTGTTCAGGAATGTCACATTCCAGCCTTTTCTGGAATAGACTCCATGTCACAGTGGCAGCCATTGTAATGCCTCACATCCCGGGTATGGCATCCCAGAATGAGTCAGGCAGGAGTGCCGACAGCAAGTCCCTCCTTCTGCTGCTTCATCATGGAATAGCAGAGTCATGAACCAGTAAATCTCAGGATCACAAAGGCAATGTTCAATCTATTACCTAATTAGGTGAAAGATAAAAGCAGTAATGTAAGAACATCAATAATAATGACCCTACTTTCATCACTTTCTCATTTCCTTTTTTATTTAAATTTTTTATTTTTTTTATTAGAAACAGAGAGAGAGTGAGAATGAATGGGCAAACCAGGATCTCTAGCCACTGCAAACGAACTGCAGACACATGCACCACTATGTGCATCTGGCTTATGTGGTACCTAGAGAATTGAACCTGGGTCCTTAGTCTTTGCAGGCAAGTGCCTTTACCACTAAGCCATCTCTCCAGCCCCACTCTCTCATTTCTAAAGTTCCTTTCATAGTCATATGCTCAGTGTATGCTTACAAATAGATACCCTTGAGAGAAAAGCAAGACCAGTCAGCTTTGGACAGTGGACATTCTAAAGTCTTGCATAGCCTGATGTGGATCAAGTAGAGACAGAGCTGAATTGTAGAAATTATCCACATTTTAAGCTTTCCCCTCTGCACTGTACAGTATCTCTCCACTTCCCTCCTTCAGAAATGGGCATGCTAGACAATCCCTAACGTGCATTGTCAAACTCACACTGGCTTTCACTGATGGGACACGTGGTCTGGGTGAGGCACAAAGAAGTCAGTGCTAGTGTCGTGAGGATTGAGCAGACCTAAGTTGCATCCTAGCTTGACCAACTCTCAGACTCTCGAGATATAGTTGTGAAATAGGGACAGGAGTGCCTATGTTGTAGATTTGTAAATACAAATTAAGTAAAATAAGGTCTGGAAGAGAGCAGAGATAGTGCCTGAGCCATATCTGTGGGGTGAGTAGACCTGCACTCAAGTCCTGTGTTTTTCACTTGTAGCTATGTGACCTTAGTTAAGTCCCAACACCTGAGTTCCATTTGTAAGATGTACATCTAATTCATACCTGCTTGCTAGGGCTGTGAGGATGGAATGTGAACACACACACACACACACACACACACACACACACACACAAAATGGCTTGCCAATGTGCCCGGCACAAAATAAGCATTTGATATTTACTGAATGATGAACTGAAATGATAGATGAAGCAGAAACATACAAGGATGAGTGTCCAATTCCAGAGCCCAGGCTCTTAAGATTCATAAAACACTAGTTCTCGAACATGCTAAGCATCTCAACCAAACAGCTGGGTAAGCGGCATTCTTGAAATAGCTTGGTGCTTATTGTTAAAGCCCCTTTCAATTTTCAAACATTTGTGACACTTACCCGTTTTCTTGGCAATATTCCAAAGGCTTTCAAGGAGAAAGAATATGGGAAGGGAATGTAACTTCTGTACCAGACATATCCCTCCACACTAGAGAAGTGGGTGGCAAAAGGGGGGGGGGATGTATCTGGTCCTGTTCTGCAAACTAAACTGTAAGGTTTCCACCTTCAGATGGAAGTGTGCCAGGGCAGGAAGAGACCAAGAGAGAACATTGAGGCTCACACAGATGAAGCAGTTTATACGAGGCTATATATCAAGGTAGTGGCAGAGCCAAAACTACAACCCAGATGTCCTGACTTCCAGTCCCAGGCTCCTGCCAACCATCTCCTTAATTTGATAGTTTTCAGAATTACTGAGCACAGGAGTAGTTCAGTGGTTAGCTTTCCCATGGGACCTCACTCAGTTCCTATTGAGAACAAATCACACAGGGAGAAAAACCTGTGAAGGTTTTGGAACCATCACAGGAGGACTGGGAAGACAGCTCAGTAGGTAAAGTGTTTGGGCACCTGAGGTTGTCCTCTGACCTCCACACCTACATGTTCATGTGCACCTGCACATACACATGTACACACACACACACACACACACATACACATGTACACACACACAGAGAGAGAATGAGAGAGAGATGACTATTTGAGGGATACATCATTCTGACATCGCCTGTTGAGTCCAAATTTTCCTTAGTATTTGGATGGTGGAAGTGTCAGGCTGAGAATCCTGATGCATCTGATAAGTGCATTCCAAATATCTCTGGGGTGCTGCCAAAGGTGTGGTTGGCCCAAGTCAGCCCTCACCAGAGTTTTGGAGAAACACACTGCTCCAATCCACAGTCATATTTATTAGGAGGGGCCCCACCCACCTGGCCTGCCTGAGAATTCCAAGCATGAGCTCTGCCTGTCTTTTACATCTAGGTCACTGGCTTGGCTGGAAAAGGCATCCTGGGAACCCCAGAATGTTGAAACGGTGCAGCTCAGATAAGCTTTGATGAAACTCTTTACCTCTTTATGGCGAGAACTGAAGCCCCAAGAGGGAAAGAGGCTTGTCCAAGGTCACACTGAAGTCTCAAGGTGAATTTTGGCCCACAACCCCCCTTGACCTTGGAGCAGTGGCCTGAGCAAATCACACAATAGAGAATCTGAGAAAGAAGTCACATCTGAAAGCCAGCAAGAAGAAAGAAGCAAGCCCAGCATCTCTCTGTGACTGAGCTGCAGAGTCACCCAGGACATCCTATAGCTAACCTCACCAATAATCCCAGTGAGGCAGACCCCAGACCTGGGCTTACTCAGCACCTATACCGGATGCATACTCCCGACAAGAACTGGAAAGCCTTTCTCCCTTTGCACCTCCAGCACATGGAGCTGGGCTTCCTGAACAGTGTGACAGCTGGAGAAAGTTTAATTTGTATCAGGAGGCATGTAGTCAGATGCAAGGAAACAATCCAAGTTTGGGGACGGAGTGGCTTTTTCTAATTTCCTCTTTTTGAGATAATTTAATTAAAACACAAGACACAGGTCGTATGGTTCCAGAACTGTAAATCTATAAATTAAGTGTGAAAAGTTTGCCTGTACTGAGTCATTTGCTTTTGCAGGGATAAATTTGAGTTTGGAAGATTTTCTTGGATTTTTGTTGTTATTGTTTATTTCTGTTGCAGTTGCAAGGGTATGGTCCTATCCTCACATAGTCTTTGTGAAGCATAAACAAAACAACCACAATCCATCCTCCAAATAAAGTGAACAGTTGGGTGTGGGTAAAAACATGCATACAACAACAAAACAAATGGTGCTTCCTAAATCACCTTCCACAGTGGCCGGCATAGGAATGCTTTTCATCCCAGACAGCAGACCACACAGGCATCTGTAAGAATCAGAATCTAGAAACTATACAATCACTAGACTTGTGGGAGTGAATGTTGTTTCAAACCAGCACCTTGAAGTGTGAAAAGAGATTGCTTTTCAGAGAATCCTACATTGGAACTGTAAAGGACAGAAGTTTCTCCTCTCTCCCTCAGCTCTAACCTAAGCAATGCTTATTCTCCTACAAACTCCTCCTGACAGGTAAAGAACCATCCAGATGATGCCAGAAAGAATGTGGAATTCAGTAGGTTTCAATAAATGTTTGTTTTACAAATAGAGGCAAGAAAGAGAACTTTTGTGGGTACTAGGGACATAGCACAGTAGATCAAATGCATGAGGACCTGAGCTTGAATTCCCAGCCACCCACATCTTAACATCTGGGCACGGTGGTCAACACCTAAAATCTCAGAACAGAGCAAGCAGAGACAAGAGGATCCCTGGGACATGCTGACTATCTATTCTAGCCAAATTGGTGACCTCTGAGTTCAGTGAGAGATTCTATCTCAAAAACTAAGGTGGAGAGGGATTAAGGAAGACATGTGTCAACTTCTGGCCTCTACACACACATACATATGCAAAGGGAAATAAGGAAAGAGAACTTATGTGGAATTTTTTTTTTTGGTTTTGTGAGGTAGGGTCTCACTCTGGTCCAGGCTGACCTGGAATTAACTATGTAGTCTCAGGGTGGCCTCGAACTCTCAGCACTCCTCCTACCTCTGCCTCCCGAGTGCTGGTATTAAAGGCGTGCGCCACCACACCCGGCATTATGTGGAAATTTTAACTAAAATAATTATCCTAGTCAAAACTTACCATTACTCAATATGCTGGTTGATGTGAATAGAGTCCTGTAAGTACCATAGCTGGGTAGTTTGCTTTATGTCCCCCATAAAGTCATGTGCTTGATCCTCAGCTGGTGGCAATTTGGGAGGTAGAGCCTTCCTGAAGGAGGCATGTTATTGAGGGTAGCCTTAGGGGTGATATAGCCAGCTCCCTCTTGCCAGAGATTGGATCACTTTCTTGCTATTTTCCACCTGCGGAGGCAGAGATGTCCAGCCTCTGCTTGTGCCATGCTTTCCCCTGACATTATGAAGCTTCCCTTCAAGGGTGTAAACCAAAATTAATCCTTTTCTCTTCAGCTGCTGTTGGTCAAGAGTTTTGCCCCAGAAATGAAACAATAACTACAGCATACAGCAAGGGAGAAAAGAAATTTGAAGCTTATTTAAGTTTGTGGATTGTATAGCAAGGTAAGCAAGCTTGAGAGTAAATCCTAGATCCTTCTCTTACCTTCAGTAATTTAGACAAGTTCCTTAACTTTCTGGGCTTTAGTTTTAGCACTTTTAAAATAATGACAACAAATGATTCACTCCTCACCAACTGCTACAGAATGACATAAGTGTCTGCCAAAATATATGGTTGTTCATGTAGTAAAGGCTACATAAACGAAGCCACCAGGGAGAGCTAGTTTAGGAGCCCGAGGGATTCTCTACTGGAATTGTCAGGAAAAGGTGTAGGATGTGGCCATTTCACGATAAGAGAGTATAGCCAGAGCCAGAAGGATGAAACCCACAGCTGTGACTCTGTACTGGGGAAGAAGCACTCTGCTGTGGGAAGAGAACAAAGACAGAGCTAAAAGTATAAGTGTGAAAAACCAGAGAACGTTAGCGGGATCAAGTACTCTGGGAACAGGTATGCAAAGATGCATGTCCAGGCCATCCATTCCAACATTGTTTGTAATGAAAGTGAATGACCATATGAAGAATATGTATGCAAATGAATTACAGACAGCCTCAATATCCATCTAAAGGAGATTAGTTAAATGACTTATGAGACATCCATATACTGAAATACTATTTGGACATTCTTAATGAGGTTTATGTCTATAGAACTTGCATGGAAAGACATCTGTAAAATAGTGTTAAATGAAATTGTCAGTTGCAGAAGGGTATATTAAAATATGAAATGTTGTAAATCCATAGCAACCATAGAGAGAAAATTTTATCAATCCATTTATAGTCATTATGTCTGCCATTACATGGGAAGACAAGGATGTAGCTTATGTTTCAGTTTCTACTCTACTCACTTCTTTGATGTTTAAATTCTTATAAGAGATATTTTATATTCATTTTATAATGAAATGCTATTAAATTTCAATGCCCTGAAGGAGTTAAATTAGATTTTTATCAAGTTTATTCATAATATAATTGCAGTAGAAAATAATTAAACACAAGCCAACAATTAATGACTTTTTTCCCTTTGGGAGATTCCTTCTGATTATATTCAATTTCCTACTAGAATTCACTCATATGATAGTACACTCGACTTAATTTCTTTTTTTTTTTTTTTTGATTAAGAACATACTTTGTATGGATATATCATGTGTTGGTACCATCTTTTCCCTCCTCCCTGCACCCATTCCACAGGGGGCCCTCCTCAGTGAGGTGGCTGGCCTTCCCCATGGGGTTGTGGGTTATGTGTTGTGGGAGCAGCAGTCAATTATTGGGAGAGGCAATGCCTCTGGGAATGACATCCAACCTGTGGCTCTTACAATCTTTCTACCCCCTCTTCTGCAAAATTTCCAGAGCTTTGGTGGGTGTGTTTTAAGTCTACTTCAGTGATGAACTCTTAGGAGACTCTGGATTTCTGCTTTTTTATATGTTGATTACCTCAGCATCTATCTCCTTCACCCTGGTGCTGATTGTCAGGCTCATCATGGAAGTAGCACTCTTGCTCATTTCCCCACTTCCTCTGTGGTTTTGCCTGGGCCTTGACTGAGGTGCAAAGGGTGGTTTATCTCCTCGAGTTTCATTACCTTCTGAAAAAGAAAAAACAGATTCTGCAATGGCGAGTAAAGTCAGCATAGATTAAATTGGGTTAGCATTATTAATTTAAGGAGTGTTAGACAGATGTAGCCTCTCTTTTAGCCAAAAGATTAGTGGGAGCTTGACACTGGAGAGCATAATCTTTGTCTCCCTAGGATTCTGACCTGGTTCCCAATTCCAGATATGGGTTCCTTTACACTGAGTGGATCTCTTAGCCAATCAGAAAGCCATGGGTTACCTACCACGGCTGTGTGCCACCACTGGACTGGTGTGTATTTCTTGTCAGGCTGTTGTTTCTGAGTAGCTTAGACCCCTGCTTGTTCACACCATTGCTAGCCACTTTCTCCCAGTAGCTCATGTAGCACTTTCCAGAACTAGATGGACTGTCTGAGGACTGGCTCTCTTCTGGATTCCAGCCAGATCTCTCTGTGTTCTGTGTTGGCAGCATATGGTGTCTTCAGCAATAGGGCCTTACCTTTTACCACAGGTAGGTAATCAAGTGCTTTGACAAAAGCCTTTCTTGTTTTGGGGACCTCGCAGGTCTCTCTGATCAACAGCTCAATGTGGGTAGCACCTATTTCTAGCACTGTGAGTTACATGTCAGAGCCAAAGATTTTTTTTAAGGTTAGGTTTCATCCCATCCTCTCTAAGGCTCTTCGTTTCAGGCATTGCTCCTATCCTCCTGTTGAGGCTTATGTCTTGTAGTCTACTTTCAAGAAGAAAGGTTTCTATGGTGCCAGTTCATTTTGGGTTTGCTTTTGTGTGTATTTCCTCTCAACCTCTCCTTCCCCTCCCCCAAAACTCTTCTATCCCTATTGTCTGGGCCTCAAATTGCCTATCAGGTATGCCTGCAACTCAAGCTGATCCAGGTTAGGAACCACAGATGAGTGAGACCATGCAGCATTTGTCTTTTTGTGATTTTGTGTTCACTGAATATGATATCTTCTAAGTAAATTAGATTTTTTTTATAAAGAAGCTACTACTGTTGTTTTGCTAAATGAATATGTTGTGCCCTTCTTTGGTCAAGAAGTTTACTTTGGCAGAGGGCAGTGGTTACTGCAGAAATTCATCACTGGTTAACATTGGAGAATAAGTCACTGTTGAGTGCTCAGTCCTAAATGGGACATCTAGGTCATGCCCTTCAAGACTCAGGGGACATTACAGAAGAGCAGTCATAAAGAATGTAAGGGGCTGGGAAGATGGCTTAGCCATTAAGGCGCTTGCCTGCAAAGCCTAAGGACTATGGTTTGATTCCCTAGGACCCACATAAGCCAGATGCACAAGGTGGTTCATGCATTTGAAGTTCATTTGCAGTGCCTGGAGTACCTGGTATGCCCATTCTATCTGCCACTTTCTCCCCACCATCAATCAATAAATAATTTTTTAAAAAGTGAATGTAAGAACCAGAGGAAGGGAAGTGGTGCTGTGGACCACTGTCTTCAACATATTGCATTGCATTGCCTTCATGAGTTAAGCGCAGCTGTGGTTACCTGCACAAGACCTGCACACGATCGAGCCCATCAGCATTTCATTGTGGGTGATAGAGGTGATCACAAGACCTCATGCCTCCCTGAGGAAGGGAAGGAGGAGGAGATGTTGTTGAAGTTGGAAATGACCTACAAAAAAAAAAAAAAAGCCGGTCAGTGGAGAGTGGCGCAGAGGATGTTAATGAAGGAATGAGGTGGAGTCAGCGAGAGCAGCTTGTCTGTGCCTGCATGCAAAAGAGCCACAGGAGAAAGGAACACTGTGGAAGCTTCAAAAGGAAGTCCACGGAGACTAGGAAAGAATCAACCCACCAGAAGAGACACATTTAGTGGGAAGGAGGAAGGAAGGGAGGAAAGACAATGTTTGACAAGCCCAAGACTTCTGAGAAAATGGTGGGAGGATGCAAACTTCCCAGTGTTGGGCAGAGGGTGTTCTCCTGATCTGGAAAGGTGGCAGGGGCTGGATGAGTTGCGAGGACCTGGTTTCTGACTGCTTCTGATTTACAAAACAGCATTAGGAAAGGCTCACCATCACCATCATCACTGCCATATGACTGACAGCTGACCTGCTGCTGACTCAATTTCATTTGGTATAGGCCTCTTCTGCTCCAAGCCTTATTATCTGATTTATGGCCTGAGAGGACATCCCTCCTCTGATTTGCCCCAGCAATGGCTCTTCCAGCTAGCAGAGTAGGGTAGCCTTCCCATTCCTGGACTCCCTGTGCCAGGTTTCCAGGCTTCTATGTGCCAACTACGTCTGGTGCTCTTCAACACAACTAACTCTTTGTTTGCTTAACATCCCTAGGGATGTGAAAGTGAGGAAGGACAGAGGGTGCGGGGCCTATGGCTGTAGCTGCTAACAATGCTGCTTCCTGGTATTTTGTCCCTGATGGAATAGGATTTGTTGTTGCTGTTGAAGGGGGAAGGGAGCATGGGCGAGGTGCCTTTGAGTATGCTAAGTACCTTCAGGCCCTGCTTTTCCTCATTCCCTGGGTCAGCTGGAAATTATCAGTCTATCCTGCTTTGTTGTTGTTGTTGTTTAGTTGGTTGGTTGGTCTGAAACTAATCAACAACTCATTAGAATTGATGATTTCATTTCTGCTGAAACCATTCTCAGCAAATGGTATTTGGATGTGGAACAAGAGGAAAAGAGAGGGAGAGAAATGAGAAATAGGATGGGCAAGATGCATCTCCACATCTCAGAAGGGCTGGTCATGGTGACACCTACCTATAATCCCAGCACTTGAGAGGTAGAGGAAGGAAGATCCAGAGTTCAAAGTTATCCTCAGCCATGTGGAAGTTCAAGGCCAGCCTGGGATACATAAAACTCCACCTACAGATAGATGATAGATAGATAGATAATAGATAGATAGATAGATAGATAGATAGATAGATAGATAGATAGATAGATAGATGATAGATAGATCTCAGCAGAAAGACAGACATGTGATGAAACAGAAGGAAGTCTCTGGAACTGGGTGGGATGGTTTAAAATTTTGGATGAATAAATGAGTTTATTTTTCTTTAGTCATTGAATAATGGTAGATACCTAAGGTTTTCATGGCTGGGGACCCACTTTCTTCCTCTTACACTTGGAGGTTGGTTCATGAGAATAACTGGCATACACGCAGCCCAGTCTTCTAAGTCAGACTATAAGGTTTAGAGCAGAAAAGGCCTATAGCAAATGAAATTGAGTCATATGGCAGTGATGAATGGGATGGTGATGGTGAGCCTTTCCTGATGCTGTTTTGCAAATCAGAAGGCACTTGGCTTACTATAAAAAGAAGAAAAGGCTATGAAGACTTAGTATCACTATGCATACCAGTGCTGGAAGCAATCTTCAAGATCTTAGAGAAAAACTGCATCACTTCCTCCCCTGTCTCTGTAGCACTGTTTGCATACATCATGCTGCATTATAACTATTGCATGCAGCTGTAGACAACTTACTCACTGTTGCATTAGTAAAGTGTGGAATCCAGCACAACAAATATTTTTTCCCCATTTCGCCACTGAGAAAAAAAAATTCTGAAGAGGCATTCCAGGCTACTAACTTTCTCAGGTTAACAATATGCTGGCCAGAGGTTTAGTTCAGCCTGCAGTGTTAAGATGAAAACATGAAGGCTTTCCACAGTGTCCACCGTGTTGGAGAAAAATCAATTCCAGTGCAGTGAATGTGTCTTATGAAGGGCAACTCAGAAGCCATACTTTGGAAACAATCTTATAAGCAAAAGAAACTTAAAGGAGTACCTAAGGAGAGCAAGTCCCCAAAAGATTCTCTCACTCTTAGCAGAGCACATGGGTCACTGTTTTTCCCATTGTGCTTTAAGGAGTGTCCCCATAGTCAAGCATGGTGGCTCATGCCTATAATCCTAGCACTGGAGAGGCTGAGGTAGGAGGATTGCTGTGAGTATAAGGCCAGCCTGGTCTACAGAGTAAGTTCTAGATCAGCTTGGACTAGAGGGAGACCCTGCCTTAAAAAAAAAAAAAAAAAAAAACTGAAAAAAAAAAAATGTCCCCATCACCTGGATGCAAGTGAGTGGCTGAGCTGTATATTAGGGAGTGGAGAATCTTTGAATTAATAATTTGTGTAACAGCCTGGACTTAGAAAAATAGATAAGATGAGATCCTGTTGGAGTAGTTTGTGCCAGAGTGCTTTCAAAAATATTTATTTATTTGAGAAAGAGAGACAGATAGACAAGTATATATACTATGGGTGTGCCAAGGCCTCTTGCCACTGCAACTGAACTCCAGATGTATATGCCACTTTGTACATCTGGGTTTGTGTGGGTATTGGGGAATTGAACTCAGGCCAGAAGGCTCTGTAAGCTAGCACCTTTAACTGCTGAGCCATCTCCCCAAACCCCAGAGTGTGTTCTAGAACCATGTAAGTCTTTGAAAAGAAAGAGGTAGTTCTGTGGTCAAGAAAGATGGACAAATGCTATATCCTGAACCCATCATATACAATTGTTCCTCCATATCCAAGGATCCAAATGTCAGTGAATTCAACCAATAGCAGATTAAAAATATTTTTTTTAAAGTTGTATCTGGGGCTGGAGAGATGGCTTAGCCATTAAGGCGCCTACCTGCCAAGCCTAAGAACACCGGTTCCAATCTCCAGGTCCCACGTTAAACCAGACATAAAGTGACACAAGCGCACAAAGCTGTGCTTGCCCACAAGGAGGCTCATGCATCTGGAATTCGTTCACAGTGGCTAAGAGGCCACTGGTGTGCCCATTCTCTCTCTATCTGCCTCTTCCTTTCCATCTCTGTCTCTCTCTCTCTCTCTCTCTTTCTCTCTCAATAATAATAATAATAATAATAATAATAATAATAATAATAAAATTGTATCTGGGGCTGGAGAGATGGCTTATCAGTTAAGGTGCCTGCCTGCGAATCCTAAGAATGCTTGTTCAAATCTCCAGGTCCCATGTATAGCCAAAAGCAAAAGTGATGCAAGCACGCAATGTTGCATGTGTGCACAAGGAGATGCAAACATCTGGAGTTCATTCACAGTGGCTTAAAGGCCATGACATGCCCATTCTCTCTCTGCCTCTTCCTCTCTCTCTGTCTCTCTCTCTCTCAAATAAAGAAAAACTGCATCTGATTCCAGCATTTGGGAGGCAGACAAAAAAGGATCTCTGTGACATCAGCCTGAGACTACATAGTAGATTCCAGGTTAGCTGGGGTTAGAGCAAGACTCTGCCTTGAAAAAAAACAAACAAATATATATATATTATAAAATTTTATCTGTACTTGCATATATGCAGATTTGTTTTCTTGTATTGATTGTCTGAACAGTAGAGTAGAATAACTACTTACATGGAATTGATGTTGTATTAGTTCTTACAGTGATCTAGATGTGAAATACAGAGGATATAAGTAGGTTATATGCAAGTCTTGGGCTATTTTATGCACGGAATGTGAGCACTCATGCATTTTGATATCCATGAGAGATCCTAGAACGTTCCCCTATTGATACAGAGGAAGAACTAAGTGTACATTAGGACACTAAGGGCACTGAAATATCCTGCAGTCAGAAAACAAGTTGAACTTTGTTCAACCTTGTATTACACAAAATTATGTCACCAGGGAACAGCTTGTTCCAAATTACACTTAGGACAATGGCTCTCAGATATTTTGTTCACAGTGACTTTCAAATTCTGCAGCATGGGGCAGCACACTGAACTCACGAATCCTCTCATGTGTGTAGTCTCACTGTGGAAGACCCTCAATAGGACAGTCAGAACAACATGCTCAGTGCCCTTCAGCCTTGGCTTGGCCCTCATTGAACTTCGTTTTTGTAAACTCCTAAAGCCCAGGTTCCACGTTTTCCAGAAAGTCCCTTCCTTGGAACACCACTATTTGCTGCCTGCTGACCTTGGCTCTGGACGATGTCATGCCGGCCATGCAGCTCAGCATTCTCCCCAGCAGGCACCATTGCAATCGTGCAATGTGCAGAAAGCATCTTGAATTATGAAGCAGAAAGATATTTATGCACATTTGGCAACACATCTGGAAATGCTTGAAACCACACAGGTTGACAGCACTGGCCCGAGAATGGTTGTTCCAAGACATAACCTGGGCGGAATGCAATGAACATGGGAGTACAGATGCCTCTTTGGAGACCCTGATGTGAACCCTTTTGAATATATTCCCAGAAGAGGATGGTAGTTGTAGTTTTAACTTTCTAAGGAACTTCTATACTGTTGCGTGTATTGACTGCAGCAACTTATTTCCTTCAATGTCACACTGTGAGTTTTATGTTGTTAGGGTTGGGGCTGAGGTTTTTGTTTGGTTTGGTTTTCATAGACAGAGTCTCACTCTGTTGCACAGGATGGCCTGAAACTCTTTATGTTGTCCAAGATGACCTCAAATTTGTGGTAATCTTCCTGCCTCAATTTCCCTAGTGCTGAATTTAGGCATAAGTCACCATGCCTGGACTCACTAAGATTTTGACTTTTATTTCTCTGATAATGACATTGTATACCATTTCACATTTGTGAGAACCAATTATATGTCTCCTTTGGAGTCCCTCTGTCCATTTTTGACTGGTTATTTGTATCTTTGTTATTGAGCTGCAAGCATTGCTTACATATATTGTTTATAGATACTTTTGTGGTTTTTCTGATACAAGCTCTCATGTAGCCCAAGTTGGCCTCAAACTCACTATGTAGCCCTGTAGCCTGATCCTTTTGCCTCTACCTCCTAAGGGCTGGGACTACAGTCTCATGTTACATGCCCAGCAGTTTATATATCCTTTCCTCTGTAGGTTTCTTTACCGCTTGATTGGTTGGTCCCTTTGCTGTGCATAACTTCTCAGTTTGATGTATGTGGTCCTACTTATCTACTTTGGTTTGGTTTGCCTGCGATTTTGGTATCGCGGCTAAGAAGTTATTGCCAAGGTGTTTGGTATTTTTAAAGCAAGGAAACAAGACAATGCAATCAATATTAAATAGGGAAAATATAATAAATCAAAGACGATCAAACAAAAGCAAAGATCCCTGGGTCCTTTTCCTAGTTCTACCACTAGATGAAGTTCAATTTTCTCAGTAGTAAACACTGGGGTGAATTTGCTAATCTTTAGGGTGCTTTCAATGCCAACATTATTCTTATTTCTAGAGAGTGCAAGAACTCAAAATCAATACATTAGAAAGATAAATGAAGAAACAAAGAATTAGATAACTATTTACCATTGATATTTTTGGAAATGTAACACTGTGCCAGGTACTGGTCTATGCACTTTGCATGCATTATTTAGACTTCTAGTGCAATATAAGCTAAATGTAATCATTATCTTGTTTAGAGGTTAGGTGGCCAAGACAAATAAGGAAAATAAGGGAAATGGTTCTGGAAATTGTATCTAGCAGCCAAATTCTATTTGATTTTGTTGTTGTTGTTGTTGTTTTCAAGGTAGGGTCTCCCTTTATCCCAGGCTGACCTGGAACTCAGTATGTCGTCTCAGGCTGGGCTTGAACTCACAGCGATCGTCCTACCTCTGCCTCGCAAGTGCTGCCTCCCAAGTGTACCACCATGCCCAGCACAGCCCATCACCCATCACCACCTCAGCCACTGACTAGATACTGTTGCCATTATTAGACTGGCAAAGGCCAACTTATGCACCTTGATGTCTTTTACAGGTCCTAGTTTGGGGCCTACCACACAGTGGTGGGAATATCATGATTGAACTGAACTGAACAAGGAAACTGCAAGTGGAAAACGCCTAATTCAGGAGTGGGCTTTGACAGCATTGCTTAGACGTTGTTTAGATCCATCCCTTGACCTGGAGCTTCTCTTTGTGAGGAGACGTTTTCTCCACATGCTACAGTTGGGCTTTAGTGACACTGATCCCTTCCCAAGACTTGACAGAGAAACTTTGGTGATGAACACCATGATCTGGTTAGCTGTTCAGGACCTGGCCTACGGTAGTACCAGATATACTGAACAAATCGACAGAGTACTTCATCATACTGCCACTGGTACTAAGCTTATCTGTATGTTCCACATATAACCTTATTTCAACCTTATAACTCCATAAATAACAGTGATTATACTGATTTTATAAATAAGGTAACTGAGAATCTGAAAGGCTAAGATGCTTGCCCAAAAACTACTGTTATTTAGATATAAAATGACCACAAAGACTCATGTGTTAAAGCCTTGGACCTCAGCTGGTAGAGATTGTACCATGAGGATATTATCCTCACCAGTTGATTAATTAATGTTGGGCTCATAACTGAATGGACTAAGAGACAGAGCCTGGATGCAGAAAACAGGTCAGTGGGACATGGCTTTCAAAAGTATTGAAGAGTCTTGGCCATGGTCCTGTCTTCTCTCTCTGGTTCCTGGCCACCATTAGGGGAGCAGCTTCACTCTACCACGTGCTCTCCACCACTATGTTCTACCTCACCAGATCCTGAAAGCAATGGAGGCAGACAGCCACAAAATAAAGCCTTCGAATCTGTGAGCCAAAAGAAAACTTTCCTCTTTTTTCTTTTAAATAATTACTTATTTATTTGTTTATTTATTTATTTATTATTTAAATGTGTGTGCTCATACATGCATGCTTTTCAGGGTCTCTTACAGCTGAAAATGAATGCAAATCTGTCATTACATGGATGGCTAGGGAATTGAACGACACCAGCAGGGTTTGCAAGCAATCACCTTTAACTGCTGAGCTCATAAGTTGTTTCTTTTCTTTTCTTCTTATTAAATAGAAACTTTATATGGGCAAATAATGTGTGAGTACCATTCATGTCCTCCCTGCCCCCATTCCACTGAAAGCCTTCCTCAGTGGGGTTACTGGCATTTTTCAGGTATTTTGTCATAGCAACAGAAAGTTGATGAATATAGCTAAAAGGTAGAAAAGCCATCATCCAACACAAGACTTGCCTTTTTCCTAAGAGTACATTTTAACTTCATCACTACCTCCTGGAGGAAAATAAAATAAAGCAGAGAGCCAGGGAAGCATGTGGAAAGATAAAGAAGGAAGAAAAAGAGAACGCAAGTAAGGCAGTTTTGTGAGATATAAAACTCTGTCAGAGGGGCCGCTGAGAGCCAAACCAATGAGACCAGCCACAGCCAGAGACTGGCATGCTCATTCTCCCAACCCAGCCCTTCGCCAGGCCCTGCCACCTGCTACCACGTCCTTCAAGCACTAATAAGTGCATCGTTCTGGCTTTTGTTCCAACTTAGGCCATGAGGGTATTACAGGCGTGTGTCCTGGTCCCAGCATTGTATTTAACACTTGACCTCTAAGAAATCCTATCTAAAATACATCATCCCATTATACACGTGTTAATATAGGACGTTGAGCCAAGGAGGTGACTTTGGATGGGGTAAGTAGCCAGCGTCTGTATCAGACCTGTGCTCCCAGCTTATTCTTTTCCACAGAGCCAGAAAGATCTTGCTGAAAAAAGCAAACCAAATCTCACCACTTCCTGTGCTGCTTCTTGAAACTGTCCTAGCTCTTGCTGAGTCTGCAATTCAATTTGAACTCTCTCCATCCATTCCTCCAACCTCTCAGCACACCCACTGCAATGCACTGTTCACTTCTCAGAGCCTCAACGCTTGCTGCTGCCTGGCCTGGGTGCATGCTGGTCCCTCTGCCTGGAATCCACTTTCTCCTGCTATGGACCAACTTTTTCTTCCCCCTCAAGTCTCCATCAAGCATCCTTCCCTCCGATAAATCAGTCCTCAGCCCTAGGCTAAGACTCGCTGCCTTGTTTCAAGCCCCCAAAGACTCTTTCTTCCTGCACAACACATTTGTTCTTACTTATTGAAAGCAATTTGCCATGACCAAGTCCTAGTTCAATGAAGGCAATGACTACATTTGAAGTGTCCTCTGTGTGTCACAGTGATGATGGAGAACTATCTGAGGGTTATGTGGGCAGCCCTTCTATTCATGCATTTGCTGTAGTTAGCTATGCACCTGAGCCTCCGCACCACCAACTATAAAATGAGGTCGTTGGGCCACGTAACCTCCAAGACCGCTTGTGATTCTAGTGTTCTAGGTTCAACAGCTTGAGGATTTATACAGTACAGCTTCAGGCCAAAGAAAAATAATTTTAAAGCAATGCCACCCTCAAAGGAAGACCCTGGGAATATAACTTCCTTCCATGGCGTGAGCTGTGTTTACAAAACAAACCCAAGAAATCATAAATCATTCCAAGTGGAGCTGCCTGGGCTGAGGCAACAGGACAAAAATACCTCTGGGCACAGCTCCTCTGGGCCCCCACCCAGCTGAGGGGGAACAGGGCCAGCCAGCTCTGTGCCCTCTAAATCAGCTGCCAGAATTTCCTTTCTGTGCAGGGACCTTCAATATCCTTCAGGCTTCTAATCTCTGTTAGGACCTTCCACCTTTCTGGTGCCTTACAAAGAGGAAATGACCCACCCACTCAAGAAATTGAGTTCCAGGTTGTATGTTCTGAAATATGTGTAATCCTACGAGAACTTTTTTTTTTTTCTGGTCTGTAGTCTCACCTCCCTTCCATAGGAGTTATAACACATGATCCAGTGATCTGAAATAAACATAGAGGGAAGCATTTCAAAACCTTTGAGGGCTCTTAGGAGAGGAATTACTTCAGGCCATTGTTTCCAGCATGCTCCCTGACTCTTACCCAGAAAGGTCACTGGGATGACCACCTAGAGCCTCAGAATGTTGTCTCTACTGGGAACTGGAAAGCTGGGCCTCCAGGTCAAAGCATCTCAAGCACCTTAGTACCAGATGGTTGAATCAGCCTAGACTGGCTCTGCTTGCCATGAAAGTAGATTACTTCAGCCTTGACAGTCCCTGAGGTAGGACAGGGGCCCTTGTTCTAAGGTGGACCTAGTCCCTGTTACTGCTTCCAGGCAAGAAAGCCGGGTCCCCTGGGTCCTTATAGCTTGAAGTAGCGTGTGGCCGAGGGCTCAGATTATGTTCCTTGTTGTCCTACAGACCTTGGTGACGTTTCTCTTACCAGCTCCAAAAGCTTCTGTTTCCTCTGCAGAGAAAAGGGAGATTTGACCAATCTCAACATTAAAGATGATAATGATCAAATGTAAAGCATTTCTTTTTATGTACACATCACATGTTAGGCACTCAAAAACTCTGTTACTTCTATTGTCATCATTTTTACTCCAGGGCCAGAAGGCTGCCTAGCCTGGCCTTCTCTCCTCCACCTACTCAGCTTTACCCAAACTCCCAGAGTCTTTCCATGTCCCCTTTTGTCTGGCCTTCACCTCGTGTTTGTCTCTAGCAACTCCAAGGTACATACTTCTAAATTTACCATTACTTTGCCTCAGGATTATTCAACATACCTCTGGAAATGAAAATTTTGGACAAAAGTCCTCTTGAGGGCTGGAGAGATGGCTTAGCGGCTAAGGCGCCTGCCTGCTAAGCCTAAGAATGCTGGTTCCAATGTCCAGCGGTTCCAATCTCCAGGTCCCACGTTTAGCCAGATGCAAAGTGAGGCAAGGGCGCAATGCCGCACTTGCCCACAAGGGGGGGCACGCATCTGGATTTCGTTCACAGCAGCTGAGAGACTGCTGGCACGCCCATTTCTGTCTCCCTCTCCCTCTCTGTCTATCTCTCTCTCTGTCTCTCTCTCTCTAAAAATAAAATAAAAAATAATTTAAAAAATAAAAAAGTCCTCTTGATTAGCAAGTACTTAAGGTTCCAGTGTCATTGCTGGGATCCCTGGACACTCAGGCCACATGTACCAGGAAATAGATGACTGGACTGTTTGGAGAGGAGACTTTTATCTCTACTATAAGCTTTGCTCTTAGGGAAATTGACACTGCAGTATTTAATGCCCAACCCCAAATCCAAGTATTCCTAGATTAGAAAAAAAAAGCATTTTTTTATTTGTAAACCTAGACAAATTTCTTTTCTCTAATTTTTTTTTGGTTGCAGAAACACAATGCATTAAAATGTTTAAAGGAATGCTTAATAGATACAGAAGAGATGGAGCAGGCTCTTGCCTCAGGGTCTTCAGCATCTTCCTGCCCCTCAGCTCCAGGGCAGCCTAGAAACTCCCACTATATACATCAATAATACTCCATTGAGCTCTCCTTATGTGACTTACTTGTGCCTTGGTTTCTTCAGCTTTGAAAAGGGATTGAAAAATAGTCCTACCTCCCAGAAGTGTTTACAAGAACTAAATGAGTTAGTCCCTCACCCTTATGACCACTATTCTCAATGGCTAAGGTAACTGTGTGCCAGGAACCTGAGATGACACAGAGGCATTGTGAAGAGGACAGGCGTGGAGGCTGTGCATTACTTTCACCACCCACCACCCACCTCTACTATCATCTTAGACACAGTGAGAGATGCCATATCACTTCACCAGACAGGCAAATTCTCTTTCTACTGAAAGCACAGGTTTTAGGATATAATATCCGTGGCACTCTTGATGCAATTCTGACAGATGTTTACAGACTCTTATTCTATGTCAGGGCTGGGGCTGGGAGACAGGCTACATCAATGATGCCAGTCAGTCTTTTGTGGCTAGTAACTCCATGTAGCCATCCTTCCAACTAATATTTACTGTGCATCTACTATGGCCAGGCATGCTGAAGACACAGCAGCAATCAAGAAACATCAGGGGAGCTGGAGACATGGTTCAATGGTTAAGGTGCTTGCCTGCAAAACCTAATGACCAGGGTTCAATGCCCTAATACCCACCTAAAGCCAGGTGCACAAAGTGGCACATGCATCTGGAGTCCATTTGCAGTCGCTAAAGGCCCTGGCATGCCCGTTCTCTCTCTTTCTTTGTCTCTCTTCTCTCTGTTTCTTTGTGCATGCAGTCAATCAATCAATTTAAAAGTATAAAAAAGAAACACCAGACTGGGCATGGTGGCACACACTTTTAATTTCAGCACTCAGGAGGCAGAGGTAGAAGGATCACTGTGAGCTTGAAACCAGCTTGAGACTACATAGTGAATTCCAGGTCTGCCTGGCCTAGAACCTGGGCTATAAAAACCAAAAAGAAAAAAAGAAAAGGAAAAAGAAGAAAAGAAAAAGAAAAGAAAAGAAAAGAAAAGAAAAGAAAGGAAAGGAAAGGAAAAGAAAAGAAAAGAAAAGAAAAGAAAAGAAAAGAAAAGAAAAGAAAAGAAAAGAAAAGAAAAGAAAAGAAAAGAAAATGCCAGGGGCTGGGGTGATGACTCTGTGGGTAATAAGCTTGCTGGCTCGCTGTGTGTGGTAGTCTGAGTGAAAAGTGACCCTCATAGATTCGTGTGTTTTGAATACTCAGTCCCTATTTGGTGGCAATTTGAGAAAGTTGTAGAGCCTTTGGAGTGTAGAGCCTTCCTGGACAAAGTTGTTGCTAGGGGCAGACTTTGGAGTGATATTGCTCAGTTCCAATTCCAGAACATACATTACTTCCTTCTCACTGCCATGGAGCTGTGATGCCCACCTGACTATCTGCTAGTGCCATGGTTTCCCCTCCATGATGAAACTTCCCTGAAAATCTGTAAGGCAAAGTAAACCTGTTCCTGCTTCGGACTAGTTTTGTCTCAGTAACAAAAAGGAAACTACAACACTTTGCAAGCTGAGGTCCTCGGATCAAATCCATAGAACCACAAAAAACCAGCCATGTGTCTAATGTTAGTGTCTAAGGCCAGCACTCCTACAGTAACACGGGAAGCAGACACAAGAGAATCCTGGACAATTGGGAGGCCAGGTAAACTGGTGAACACAGCCAAGAATGACAAAAAAAAAAAAAAATCCTGTCTCAAATAAGGTGGAAAGCAAGAACAGACACTGACGTTGTCTTCTGACTTCCACATGTACATTTGTCAAATAGAGACAAAGAGAAAGAGAGAGAGAGAGAGAGATTTAATAAATAAAAAGGGGCTGGGCTTGGTGGCGCACGCCTTTAATCCCAGCACTCGGGAGGCAGAGGTAGGAGGATCGCCGTGAGTTCAAGGCCACCCTGAGACTACATAGTTAATTCCAGGTCAGCCTGGGCCAGAGTGAGATCCTACCTCGAAAAACAAAACAAAAAAAAAAAAAAAAAAAAAAAAAAAAACCACCTGGCCACAGATGGGTGAAGCTTGCTCTCTGGGGAGTATGGCTAGTACCCAGTACAAAACAATAGGTGGAAAATAAAAACCACAGCGGTAAAGTTTGGGAGTGGGAATGAGGCAGAATGGCAATCAGGGCAACCTTTGTAGAGCAGAACTGGCTTCAAGACAGGAACAAGAGTGTCACCCAGGCAAGGTGGGCTAAAGGGAATTGTGTACAGAAGTATTTATCCAACTGATTTCCAAGAACACTGATGTTTACTGCCTTAATTTTCTCCTAGGAGGGCATGCTCTACTCTTTTGGCAATCAATGTTTGCTTAAATAAGCTCTTTTATAAACAATTATTATGAAAACATTTGACATAAATATATCTTAGACTGAAGCTAGCATTAATCTTCTCTTCATGATTAATAGGCTAGAGACTTGTATTACAGAACTTTTATTCTGAGAAGTTAATTTTAAAATAATAATAACTTCATTTAAAGGATATTGAACTTGGCTTTTAATACAGGAAAGAGCTAAAGACCGAAGTAAGAGGTTCTGAGATTTTTATTAATTGAATGCCTCTCTCAGGACAAGTTTTATCCTTCATAGAATGAAGGATCTGACATCCACTACAAATAGGAAATTTCACGTGAGATCTGACATGAAACTGACCTGTAGACTTAAAGTGTATGAAGGCATTTCTGTTTATCTTAATAACTTCCTTTATTTGTTTCTTTCTTTTCCTTGCCCCCAAGCATAATAAAATGGGAGCAGTTTTATCATTTTTGTTTCTTTTTCACTTTCATTATTTAGAATTTAATATATGAACATATTGCAAATTGGTCCTATTCCCATAGGGCTAAACTCTTACGTTTCCACTCCCCACTCCCATGCCCCTGAAGGCCCTCCTCAGTGGGGTTATCAGTATTCCCTGTGGGGTCATGAATGCACAAGTCAGTCTCTGTGGAGGGGAAATGCCAGACTACACCTTTCCACCCTGTGACTCTTACATTCTTTCCACCCCTCTCCTGCAATGTTCCCTAGCTTTAGAGAGCATGTTATAAGTCATTTTTAGTGCTGAGCTCTCAATAGCCTCTAATTTTCTGCTCTGATGAATTTAATGTCTCCTCAGGGTCTATCACCATCTCCCTGGAGGGTATACTTAGGCTAGCAGTGAGAGCACCACTCATATTTAATCTGCCACTTCCTCTGGGACGTTTCCTGGGCCCTGGAACAATACAGATGACTCATGTCATGCTAGGCAATTGGCTTTTGTTCTTGTCATACTGATGAGTCTTAGATCTCCTCACGATTTGCTGCCATCTGTTAAAAGGAGATTCTCTAACCAAGAGTGAGAGCAGTATAGATCAAAGGGAATAAACAAAGACATTTTAATATCCATAACCTCTCTTTTTAGCCAAAGAACAGTGGAAGCTTCCCTCTAGGATCTATGATCTTCCAAGCCCTATAGGCTTCTAAATTAGTTCTTATTGCCAACTATGAATTCCCTCCCACTGAACAGGCATCCTATCCTACCAGAGAGCAGTTAGATTGCCCCCATAGCCTGTGTGCCACTATTACACAGGTGTGTACATCTTGCCTGTAGCTTATAGGATCTACTGTTTGTTCAAGTTATTGATGACCTTTATCCTACAGCAGCTTGTAGATGTTTGAACACTATGAGAGCTAACAAGCAGACAGCTGGCTTCCATCTCAGTTTTAACACGATCTCTCAATGTCCAGTGATGGCAGCCTGTTGTGTCCTCAGCAATAGGTTGTTACCATTTAGGTCTGGTGGGTAACCAAGTACTCTAGCAATGGTTGGCATTGTTTTGAGCATCCCTGACCAACAGCTCACTGTAGGAGCTAACACAATTCTGGCATTAGGATGTTGTTGGATCATTTTTGTGGTTTCTGTTTTTTTGTTTGAGGAGGAAAAGACAAATATAACCATGATGTTGCAGTGCTCTTAAAGCTACAGTGTCACGAAGGAATCTAATATGATCTGTCAGTAAAGTCAATTCAAAAACAACCTCCTTGGGCTGCCCTACATCTCAAGTGAGCAGCTAGGCCCTTGGCTCTGCTTCCAGACAGCTTATTCCATGCTGGAATCCAGCCTTGGGTTTCTATTATTTACCCCCAAGACATCCAAGAACCTAAAGTATATTCTGGTAGATTTCATGGAAAATCCCAACTCTGTTCTTCCCATTGTCCTATCTCTTTCCAACTCACCATGGTTTACCTGAAGAAATTATTTTTTGCTCACGAAAAAGAACACTTCATAAGACTGTTTCTAGTATTGAAGGTGATTATCCATTTAAGGAGCTTCTGCATGATTTAAAACAATTAGAAATAGTCAAAGAAACAACTTATTACCCATATTTCCTTCTTTCTCTTCCTCCCTCCTCCTTCCTTCTTTCCCTTACTCCTGCTTTCCTGTCCTTTCTTCCTCTCCCTCTCCTTCATCCTTTCTCCCTGTTCCTTCACTAACCCTCCTTTGTCTTCTTCTCTCTCTTTGTCTTCATGTGTCTAGCCCATCCTCCCCTTTTCCCCTCTCTCTGACAGCTCCATGGGAGTTTGGTCCCACACTGGCTCCCTGCTCCTATCAGGGCCAGTATCTTCCAGATGGAACCCTTGCTGACCTGGTACTTGACTTTAGAGTACCTTTTGGACTTGAGTTTGCATTTGTGGAGCAGCTAGCCATGATTTTTGAAAATTATAGGAAGCTCAAAGTCCCTAAGGACAGGGAAAGGGTAATGTTCTATTGGCTTGGCCATTTTTGCTAAAAGGAGAGAGAGATTAATTCTAGTCATTTTAAGCGGTTCTTTTAATATCTACGCAACTCTCAAAGATTTTCTCTCATGATCTGCAAGTACCAGGACTCAAATGAACATAAGTTCCTCTCATCCTTCCCCTGGCCCTCATTTCTTTCCCAGCCTAAATTTTGGCATCTTGCCTTGACACCAACTGTTTTTTTCTCTCTCCTCTACTGGACTCTGAGCTCATTCAGAACTTAGACTGGTGTCTGCCCCTAGTCCCCTACCAGGCTTAACTTGAATGATTAAAACTCTATGACATGGGGCTGACAACAGAGGATTCAGATTCAGAGAGAAGCAAGGTTCAATTCTGTGTAGCTCACATTGTTTTGTGACCTTACCAGGTTGTTTAAAATCTCTGTGTTCGTTTGCCAATCCACTGATTTGGCAAATATTCATGGAGCACCTGCTGTGTGCCAGTCACTGGGCAGGAATCTAAGATGTAGTGGTGAACAAAGAAGACCCAGTCTGTGTTCTTCAGGAGTTCAGAATGACAACTAATAGCTAACAACTGAAATCACAAGAAAACAAACAAAACCAGTGAGGTGATTGATTCTGTGAATAAAACACGCAGGAGCTGAGCTAGCAATAGCAAGTGAGGAGATTAGGAAGAGCTGCTTCCACACAGCGCTCATGGTGGCTTAGGACAGTGTTTCTCCTCCTCAGCACTGTTGCCATTTTGGAACCAGTACTTCCTTGCTGGTGGGAAGGGCCATCCTATGCATCACATGTTTAACAGTATCCCTGGTCTCTACCACCACACCACACTGTGACAACTAAAGGTGTCTGCAAATATTGTGAATGTTCTCTGGGGAGCTGGAAGAGGAACAAGGTCACCCCAATTGAGAACCATTGCCTTAGGGGTTGAATCTACCACTTACTTGCTAGATTCTCTGAGCTTCGGTTTCTTCATGATGAAGAGGCACATTGTCAGTGGCATCTAAGCTTGGAGTGCTGTTAGGCAGAATGAATGAGATAATAGTCCATGCTAAGCCATTAATAATGCCTCCACTATTGCTGATACCATTGTCAACAGATCTATCTTGTCAGCTGGCCACGAGTGCATTCAGGACAGGAAGTAGCTCAAAGTCATATCTACATCCCTCATTTTCAGAACAGAAGAATCCTTACAAACATGATGAACCTCTACAGCAACAGTCTAAGAAGTCTGTATCATAAGGTAGCCAGAGTTTACAATCAATGATAGGCAAATAGCTATGATTTGACTTGACCCCTACATGTCCTACTCCTGTCTAAGTTAACATCTGATTATAATAAGGCTCTTTAAATGGATGACCCTTTACTGTCCCCTAAAAGAAGGCCACGGTTGAAATCTCCTTCCCCATAGGGAGTGGCTGATGAAAGATGATAGTGACTGGGGTCTTCCTCTTCACCCTTGAACAATGGAAGGGACCTTTCCTTTTCCTGTTTAGCTAGTTTGAAGCCCTGATTCTCTCTGGCCTGTCAGATCTTAGCTCCCTGCAGCCTTTGAGCTCTAGCCAGTATACTACAAGGCATTTGTTTTCAAGCTTCTGTGCCAACTGGAGGGTGATCAGACTGACAACTTTTTGCCTCTCTGGATCTTGTTAAGGATTTTGTTGAATAGTTTCCATCCTTACAGAACTGGGCTTGTAGGGAATGGCAATGTTCAACTTCCTGCAGCCCGTTTGTTCATCTTTCTCCCTGCCATCTCTACCTTGTCACCCTGGAGTCTTTAAAGATCTAATAGTCCTGGAGTCACTTATCTGAGCTCTGAGTAATTCTTCCATGGGCTAGATAAAAGCAAATCCAGAAGGGTGTCTACCTTGGTGGTTTCCTTCCCTAATAAATTATTTCTAATACGTTCCAAGACCTTGCTTGCCCCTACGCTTGGCAATACCCACTAGAGTTCCCCTACCACTTCCAGGATCCTGTGCTGAAGCAATTTTGGCAAGAGAAAATAAGCTCTGAAAGTATGTGCAATGTGGAAGATTCTCTTCGGGATGCTTCGAAGGATATAATGCAGAATAGGTGCACTATCTAGGAGTTCCTGCATGGCTTGCACAAAAGTACCCATTAAATGCATGTTGAAGGAAGATGTACTCCAACAGGGCAGGTCAGTGAACAGCCATCTGCTAAACACCTGCCATGTGCCAGGATCTTATTAGACACTCCAGGTACAAAGATGAACGAGATACAATCCTGAGACCTAGTGGAGACAGGAGCATCCACAGAAGAATTGATACAGTTTGGCAAATGTGGACAGAGTGATCTAGACGTACAGATGGGCAGCAGCTACCTAGTCTTGGGCTCTTGGAACTTTCCTAAAGGAAATCAGTGAAATCAAGAACAAGAGTAAGAAAGCAGAAAAGACATCCAAAACAATAACTGCGATATATGAAGTGTGAGATTTTCTGGGAACTACAACAATCAGGCATGACTAAAGTGTCGACAAGGGAGGCAGTGACACAGGAGACAACAGGCAAGTCAGGGCTAGTAATGGAGGGCCTGGAGGAGCCACCCAGCTGTTGGCTCATCCTGATCTGCCTGCCAGCAGAAAGCCACCTTGTCCTGAATCCCCTCCCCCTCTAGTGACTGAGAAATGTGGCTTTAGGAAGTCCTGGCTACATCGACTCTGCAAAGTAACTGAAAGGCAGCAATCACTCCTGATCTCCCCACCAGGTTGTTTAGAAATCCTGCTTTGACTCCTTGCTCCACCCAGTCCTGCATCCTTCACCTCCCCTTTCTAAGTATCCAGGGTTATACATTCTACACCACCAGGGCTGCCTCTCCATCTGCTTCCAGATCTGCCTACACCATCCGTGGATGCTAAACAAGGTTGGGCTGTATTCTACTGCTGACGTGGTTTAGTCATTTTCCTTTACCACACACACATTTCTGAGTAATGCATCCAGATTCTAACATTCTTCAAATACACAGGCTACCCAAGCTGTGAACTGTGAACACTTCCCAGAAAACTAGATATAACTGGTTATACGTCTTTTCTTTTCCTATTCTTAGGGGAAAATGTTTCTTCCTTTGTCCGTGTTTCCACACAGAAGAAATTCATCTTTTCCCAATAGCACTCCTAGGAGGAGGAAGGGGACTTATCTGCTTGGTCAGTTTAGTTCAGTATATCATTCTTTTTTTGTCTAGGGATAGCTTACCAGAACAAAGGGGACCACCTCCAAGTCTACACTCAGGGCATGCAAGAAGTTTGGTGGGATCAATTCTGAGACTTGCCCCCAGGAATGGATGAGAAGCACTTGCAGCCATTTAGCTCCACAGCTAGGCAGCATCCTGTTTGGGGCTGGAATAAGTAGCCATGAGGACATGCTGACCTTCAGCTGACTCTGTTCTCTGAGTCTCAGTTACTTGTGAACTTGGGCTGGAAGAAAGAAGGATGTTATACGTCAAGTCCTCTAAAACATCCTTACCACTTAAGCTGTCCTAGAATATTAACTGTTCAGTAGTCAAAGAATATCAGCAACTACTACTGGATAAATAAACAGTCAAGTAAAGGCATATTGCCTACCTAAAAGACAAAACCTCACCAACAAGCATTCTGTCTGCATAATTCTATATAGTAATGTTTCATTCAAACTCACGTTGAGATACTGTGCAGAAGCCATGGACATGAATCTGTGGACAGAATGATTTAATAACTTGCTTTAAATTGCATGAAAAAATATTGCCTTAGTGGTGAGCCACAGTGTGTTTATTCAAAGGAGAAGCCGAAAAACTCAACCTCAGAGCATTTTACATTTGGAACTTAGCTGAATATTTTGAATGTGAGGACTATAAAACTTGTAAAAATACTAAAAGGACTCTCTCTATTCTAGGTTAAGTTGGAAGTTCAACAAAGTGGTAGAAGATGAGGGCTTAAGGAGTCATGGAGATTGTTTCTGGACCCATTTACCAAGACTGGCTAACTGACACCATTCCCGTCATTTTGTTTCTCTCAGCTTCAATTTCCACACTGAGTGTTAGAACACCTCATATGCTGTCCTCACCAGGGACCTCACAAGCATAATGAGATAAACATAATGTCTTATTTTAAATCTGTATGATAGCATCTATAAGGGCTGTGTCCTGAAAACACTGCTAAGCATATTTTATGGTTTTCACACTAAATCTTACATTCTGTGGTGCTGCAATTATCCCTCAATTAATGACCAGGAAACTGAGGTACAGAGAGTTTAAATAATTTCCCCAGATTGTCACAGCTGATAAAAGTTAGCATTAGAGTGGGAATGCAGATTCCTCCCCTAGCTGATCCAAGGCCCACGCTTTTACCCTGCTGCAGGTCTGAAAACAGTGAGATAAAGTGGAAAGGATTCGGAACATTCCATGTATTCCTAGCTCTGCCTCAGGTAAACTGTGAACACCCTCTGGGATCCCATACATGCAAGATAGGATATTTCCCAAATATATTCATGTCCTAATGTCTGGAGCATACTATTATGGTGTACACATGCCAAAGGGAAATTAAGCCATGCATGGAGGTACACGCCTTTAATCCCAGCACTCAGAAGGCAGAAGTAGTAGGATCTTTGTGAGTTCAAGGCCAGCCTGGGACTATAGTGAAGTCCAAATTGGCCTGGGCTAGAGAGATCCTACTTAGAAAAAAAGAGAGAGAGAGAGAGAGAATTTAAGTTGTCAATCAATTGACTTTAAGATAGGGAGAGTAGCCTGGATTCTCCAGATGGCCCCATGCAATCACAAGGGACCTCCAAACTGGAAAAAGTTTCAGAAGGAAGAGGAGGAATGTGAAGTAAGGACTTCATCTACACTGCCAGCTTTAAGAGATGGAAATGTAATCTTGGTTCAAGGAATGCAGATAACCTTCAGAAATGAGTGTAGCACTGTTGACATTTTATGCCTGTGAGACTAATGTTGAACTTCTAACCTACAGACCTACAACATAGTTGCTTTTTTATACACGTACTTGGCAGTAATATGTTATAACAGCAGTTGCAAGCTAATACACCAAGCCAATGGTTATAAAATAAAAGTTGGTCTTGAAGTTGACTCCTGTGGCCTTTCCACCTCTGACACTGTCTATATGCAAGCAGGAGGACCTGACTTTGATACTCAGAAATCACTTTTTCTTTTTTAAAGCAAACATGGTAACAAATGCTTGTAATCCCAGCACTGTAGAGGCAGAAACAGGTGGATTCCTGGGGATCACTGGCCAGCTAGCCTACATACACATATGCACATGCATCCAGGCACACAATACACACACTTGCACACGCATGAATACATAAAATAAGTAAACAAAAAATAAGTAAGTGAAATCACACAAATTTATTTTCCCTAATATGATAGGGCACAGAGCCAGAATCCCTATGCATGTCTATCCTGACGCAGGCAAAACTACCTTTCTTAGCCCCAGGTCCATTCCAAGATCACCTCTGAGCGCTGCAGCTATCTCCCATACTCTCACTGCATTCTAACACTTCTTGAATCAGGACCCTGCCAAAACAGCACACAAGTATCCTGCCATCTAGTCCACATCATGTTTGGGTGCAGACACAATTAACTTAAAGGAGCCACCAAGTATAAAGGATGCTGGTGATTAGCAAGAGGCCATTACCAGGAATTGAGGTCTTCAGGCATTTTTCTAAAGGAAAGACAAAAATACTTAAAAACCCATTGGCATGTTTCCCCTAAGTCTTTAGCTGGGCAACTAGAGCTCCAGAGAATGGAAGGAATCCATGAAGTTTCTGAGTTGAGAGGGGTGGAGGGGTAAATAACCTCATAGAGAACAGGGGCAGAGGACCAATGGGGAAATGAGGAAGCCGTAAATCTAAATCACTGTCACTGGGCTCAAGATGTTGGCCAGGCTGTCCTTCCTCACCGCTTTCAAGACCACTGCTACTTCATTCCCTGTCTACTGTGGCCACAGCTTTCCTCTTTTGTCTGACATCACCCTCTTCCTCACTTTTATGAGGACACTTGGATCCAAAATAATCTCATTCTCCCCCAATTTTCAATTTTATCATATCTGCAAAGACCATTTCCCCCCAAGTAAGGGAACCTTCATGATTTCCAGGGACAGAGATATCCTTGGTCGGGGTAAGAAGGCATGTTTCAGCCTACCCTAGGGACTCTAGCTAATATTCTGGTAGTACAGTTACTACTGGCTCTGGCTGAGTTTTGGGGATCATCTATTAGCCTCTCTGAACTTCTGGTTTCCCCTTGTACAGGAGAAAGTTGGCACTAGATGACTGAAGAAAATTCTTCTAGCACTGGCAGTGGAGTTAACTGAACCATATGACACCCTTTGTGTCCCTAAGGGGACACATGAAACCCAAACTAAGAAGTCATCAAAGATCATTGGAATACATTAGCCAGTGAAGTGCCCACACTTTTGGGCTGGCAACTTTTGAATACATGGGCCACCCACTACCACTTCTTTTACTCTATTCTTTGGTAGCCACTGAAAAACTGATATAACAAAGCACTGCACACATAAAATGCCACATGACAGCAAGGACTTTGTAAAACATGATTCAAGTCAGAAAGAGCACAAAAGAAACCAGTACTTCCTCTTCCGAAGCCATAATGAACATAACAGAGATGCCCTGATTCGCAAGTCCTCTGTGAACCCAGCCCAAAACAGAAGGATATAGAAGGAACTTCAGAGCTCTTGGGCTGGGGTTGTTTTCCCCCTTTTCTCTCAGAGCATTCCCCCATGGTCCCAGCTTCCAGTGCAGATCCCTCCCCGTATATGTTGCTCACACCCTTTCTTCTTGGCCCTCCAGCTGTGCAGGGTGGACCTCCTGTAGTTCCTGGTCTCTGGATTGCCTCACTTTCCTGCTGGGCTTCTCACACATTTCATTCCCTCTGTAAACAAATCTCTGTATTTACTCCCCTCTTTAATTACTTGAAGTTTTTCCTCTACCTTAACTAGAACTGACTGATAATAATGTCTGCTGCGGCATTATTTGTCATAGCAAAAAAATTAGAAATAGCCATTAATCTGCTTTTGTCATGTGACAAATTATCTGAAATAAACAACTTACAAGAAGTTTTACTTTGGCTAATGGCTTCAGGAGCATCAGTCCGTTGTTGCTTGGCCTTGATACTTTAGACCTATGGCAACACAGTACATCATGGTGGTAGAAAGCATGATGGAGGAGGCCTGCTCACCTAATGGAGACTGAGAAGTGACATGAGAGAGAGAGAGAGAGAGATACAGGAGAGAGCAACATATATTCTGATATCTCCTTCAAGGGCACACGTCTAAGTGACCCAGCTTCCATTAGGCCCCACTTCTTGAAGCTTCTACCACCTCCCAACAGCACTACAGGCTAAGAATCAAACATTCCACACACGAGCTTTTGAAAAAAATCCAAGACCCAAATTAGAATATCTTAAA
This sequence comes from Orientallactaga sibirica, assembly GCA_036365145.1. Taxonomy (NCBI): domain Eukaryota; kingdom Metazoa; phylum Chordata; class Mammalia; order Rodentia; family Dipodidae; genus Orientallactaga; species Orientallactaga sibirica. The sequence goes on from JAEOAD010000005.1 coordinate 57,049,187, forward strand.
TGTTTATCACTCAAGAAACTGGCAAGAAAACTATGTAGTAATTTTTTAATTAATATAAATTTAAAATATCAGCATGAAAGATATTTAATAGAAAGAAGTAAGTCACAGGGCAATACTAAGAGAGAGTTGACCTATGTTTATGCTTTTAATCATGAACCAACTCTATATATTTTCTATGGTTTTATATAACCTTCAGTTTACATATAAAATATGTACATTTATATAAATATCTGGGTATAATTTATAATAAGTTGACTGCATTATTATATCTGACAGGCAGAGATAGAAGTGCACTAGATTGACAATGATAAAAGAGAATTTTAAATTGACCACATTGTTTCAAGATTTGAAAGAAACATTTATTACTTTTCTAAGTGAAATTCAATTTTAAGGGCTAGAGAGATGCTCCGTGGGTAAGAAGCACTTGCCACACAATCATGAAGGCCTTAGAAGTTGATCCCCAGGACCCATGTAAACATCTGGGTGTTGCCATGCACACCTGTGGGGAGTAGAGACCGAAGTGTCCCTAGGGCTTGCTGGCCAGCCAGTGTGACTGAAAGCTGCAGCTCCAGAGTCACTGAGACTCCATCTTAAGGAAACCTGCAGATGAGCAACAGGAGGACATTCATCACTCTCCTCTGGCCTCCTCAATTGTACACATGGGGTGCACACATGTGCATAACGTGCAAATGTGTGTGTGCACACACACACACATGGAAAGTTATTTTGAGACTGTATTATGAAGCATCTGAAATACCAAGTTGAGAGTTTGTGCTGAATTCTATAAAACAGCAAGAAAAATATGTGGATGACAACACGTGATGGGATCTGGCTATGCTGCCATCTCCTCCTAAGGTTGCTGTAAAGTTTGGATAAGTGAACATGGGTACAGGAGCCCATATATGATGTACAGGCCAGAAATCAACAGAAGGTGCTTCCTCAATCACTCTCTACCTTGTGTTTCGAGACAGGCTCACTGATTCAGCTAGACTAGCTAGCCATTAGGCTCCAAGGATCCTCTCTCTCTGCCTCTCCAGCACTGGGATTATATGTGTGCGCCACCATGCTGGGCATTTTATGTGGGCGTTAGAGTTAGAGCCAAATTCAAATCCTAATGCTTCCACAGCAAGCACTTTACCCTCTGAACCAGCTCCGCAGCCCATCAGCTATCTTAACTCTTTTACCTCCGTGTTATAGATAAAGATGTTAAGTTAAGAGAGGTGAAAAACTATCAAGATCACACTGCCAGGGCCAGAGAGATGAGTCAGATGCTTGCTTGCAAAGCCTGCCAGCTCAGGGTTCATTTCCCCACTACCCACTGAAAGCCAGATGCGCAAAGTGGTGCATGCATCTGGAGTTTGTTTGCAGCAGTAGGAGGCCCTGGTGCATCCATTCTCCCTCTATCATCCATTAGTACACCATTAATACATATTGAATAGTGAATAAACTGTTAACACGGTGATGAATTGTGTTATTCCTGATGTCTGGGTGCTCCAGTTAATCCCATTAATAGTGCAATTTGTTTTAGGTGAATCATTAGTCTAATTGACAGTGTCCATAGGGAGTTAGAGCTTAGAAGAAGAAGACAGCTGTATTCTCTACTAAGAGGCAGAATGGATTCTAACCATGATGCTGTGGATCTAGAGACACTGAGCAGAGTGTTGACAGAGGTGTAGAGACTCACCAGCTCCAGATGGCATTATGTGGGTCTTTAGAAACCCTTACTGTAAAGTCCCTTCAGAGCCAGAGCTTTGAGAACAAGTTCTGGGAGCCATGGAGAACTGGCTGCTCCTGGTGAAGTCAAGGAAAAAAAAAAAAAAAAAGAAAAGAAAAAAAAAACAGCTCCTGACTCAGAGAGATTGTCTGTTGTTCAGTCCCAGCCTTCAGAGACAGCTTCCAGAAGCCACAATTTTCCGTTAGTCCCTGTGAGGTGAGTCGCAAAAGCAGTAAATGAGGATCTGTGTCTACAGAGGTCAGAAAGAAAAGCACATTACACTGACAGTCAAACTCAGCCTGCTCCTGTCATGTGCCAGTGCACCACATGAGGGGCTTTACATAGATTGTCTCCTGCAGCAGCCCTGGTGTTTCCTTCACCATTGACTTGGTAGATAAATATGTGTAAAGCCCCTGTGTGTGGATGAGGTAAACACTATTTTTAACTCTGTGATCGAGGTGAGGAAACAGAAACTTGGAGATTTTCTGATCCTTCCTGCCTGTATTGCCACTCAGAATTGCCACTGGAAACCACCACTTTGACAAGCACTATACTGAGTTGCAGTTAGGAGTTACTCGACAAGATAAGTGCCTAGCCCATAATACATGTTTGGTAAAGATGAATGCATTTGGTTGGTATATTGTATATTCTAGGGTTAATTTTCTGTCTTCTAGTCTGTGCCACAGCACGCAGACATTTGGTCAAACACATTTGGATGAGGCTCTGAACGTATTCTTTCATACATGAAATTAAGGTTCAAATTAGCAGATTTTAAGTAAAACTAATTATTATCCATAACGTACATGGCTTGTATCTAATCAGTTGAAGACCTTAAGTAAGTAAATAAATAAATAAACAAATAAATGCCCAAGTCCCTTAAGGAAAGAATTTTGCTAGTAGACTTCCTTTACAGTCAAATGGCAAGATCAATTCTTGTTAAAGTTCTAGTCTCCTACCTACCATTCATGTTTTGATTTTACCAGCTCTACAATGGTATGAGCAAATTCAGTGTGTGTGTGTGTGTGTGTGTGTGTTTGTGTGCTGGATGAGCAGATCAGGGAGGCCTATATTCAAGCAAAGACTATAACCTGACAGAATTCTAGTTCTACAGCCCCTAGACAGGGAAAAGTTGCTTTTCTGTCATAAACTTTCACTTGTACAGAACCAACTGATTTTCCTAATTTGGTTAGAAGTTGTTTTGAGACAGGGTCTCACTATATTGTATTTCAGGCTGGCCTTAAACTCTTCATCCTCCTACTTAGCCTTCCAAATACAGGGATTTCAGACATGTACCATCACCACATACAGCTAAGAGAGTCATTTATACTCTTTCTCCTGTCCATGTTTGCTTCCTTGACAAAATATTCTTTAAAGAACAAACTATTTTGGGGCTGAAGCGATGGCTTAGCGGTTTAAGGCACCTGCCCACTAAGCCTAAGAACGTCAGTTCCAATCTCCAGGTCCCACGTTTAGCCAGATGCAGTGACACAAGGGTGCAATGCTGCACTTGACCACAAGGGGGCGCATGCATCTAGATTTCGTTCACAGCAGCTGAAAGGCTGCTGGCTCACCCATCTCTATGCGTCTTCTTCTCCCTCTCTCTTTGTCTTTCTCTCTGTGTCTCTCTCCAAAAATATATATATATGAAATTAAAAAAAATTTTAAAAGAGAACAAACTATTTTGACCAGGTATGATGGCTCACTCCCTTAATCCCAACACTCAGGAGGCAGAGGTAGAGGATCACCATGAGTTTGAAGCCAGCCTGGCCTACAGAGTGAGTTCCAGGTCAGCCTGGGCTAGAGTGAGACCTTGAAAAAAAAAAAAAAAAAAAAAAAAAAACCCTTTTATTTATGTGTATGTGTCTGTATACATGTGCCTGTGCGTGTGCACATGCACACATGTGTGTGCAGGTGTGTGTGTGTGTGGGCATGGGGCGTGTGGATGTGTGTGGGGGGGTGTGTCCATGTGTGTGTGTCCGTGTGTGTGTGTGTGTGTGTGTGTGTGTGTGTGTGTGTGTGTGTGTGTGTGTGTGTGGAATCTGAGGACAGCATTCAGGTCCATCCTCCCTGTTCTACCTTGTTTGTGGCAGATTCTCTCAGTCTTGCTCTACTGTTGTTTATTTGCTGTGCCCATGCAGAAATTCTCCTATCTCTGCCTTTCATCTTGCCATCACAGTGCTTGGATTCCAGAAGCCTGCTATGGCTTCTGGCTTTTCATGTGAAGGTCTAAGGATCAAACTCAAGTTCTCAGACATGAGCACAAGCACTTTATCACTGAGGCATCTTTCCAGGCAAAACAAGAGGCTGTGTAAACATTGTAATGAAAGCCATCATTTTGTAAAATGAATGTACAATGATTGGCCATTAAGAAAAATGGACACACATTCCACTTTAGGAAACTCTGTCAGAGCTCTTCATGACAGCCCTGGGCTTAGGGTACAGGTAGGGCCTTGAGGGGTGCTGAGGAAGAAACAACTATTGTGGGCCAGTCCCAGGCTCTGCTCACCAGCCTGGTAACTGCAGCAGGCCTCATGTGTGGATCCAGACTTCAGTGTTCTCCTTGCTGAAAGAGAAATAACAATTGGTCTAAAGTTTATTATAAAAATCAAAATGAACCCCTGAAAGTGCTCTTATGTTTGATTTTGTTTTGGCTTGGTTTTTAATTCTCAGAAGTAGCAGTCCAGGCTATTGAGTAAATAGAAGCCGTTTTCTGGGCTCAGGGTCAGAGCAGGGTCAGCCCTCAGGAGCCACGGTAGTTTCCGATGGCCACCACTCATATGCCTCCTTGCTGCTGACAGGGAGCCCTGGAGTCTGACAGCAAGCCATGCAGGAGAGCAAAATGACATCAGCCTTCTCCACAGCACAGGCCCTCTCACCACAACCGGGCCACAGGAGACTGATAAACTCTAAACAGAGAAATTAATGTGAGAAAACAGGAAAGTATCAGCAAGATTCCAATCAGAGCACTGGCTGCCAATAGAACAGGGAGTCACTTTTCAGCTGTCTCCTGGCACCTAAACTCTACATATCACTTTTTCCATTATCCTCAGATTTGGAGACACTGAAGTGCATTTTCTATGACTAAACTCAACCACTAACTCACTCTGACAGCCAGCAAGTCAGTGAGACTTTCCAAGCCTCCATTTTCTCTTCTATACAATTACCAAGCTGAAGGAAGCCAGAGCTCCCAGACCTCACTATTAGGCCTCCAGGGCCCAATTTCACTTCAAATGAGCCTCCAACTGCTATTGTTGGTCTGTTGTTGTTCTTTACACATATGTATTAATTTAGAAAGCTAACTTAAGTTTTTAACTTTTATTGGGAACATTAATATATGAACATATTATAATATGGTTGTATCCCCATCAGGTTGCCCCCACCCCCATTCCACTGAGGGCTCCTATTTCAAGATAGTTCTCACTCTGGTTTGTTGTCTTACTCCTTAAGAAGCTAACTTTCTATGACCACCTAAATCAAAAATCTGCATAGCTTTTTTCATTGATTTTCATAATGAATACTTATCTGTGGTTTAAAATATGTATGTCAGGCCCTACAAGCTTCCTTCAGACTGTCTTCTGGGATCACTGGCCTGAATGATCCCTATAGACCCTCCAGCCATGTCACCCCACTGTGAAAGCCCTCCCTGCCTGAAGCAGTGACTGAGTGTGTTGGTCATCCCTGGGATCTAGAATAGTACTAGCTCTGTGAGGATGGATATGTGCTTGGCTGTGATACCTGACAGTGCTACTGCAACTCCCCAAGCCTCAGTTCCTTTACCCAAGCAATGCGAGACAATTTTCTCCAGTAAAAGGATTCTGACCCAAAAAAATGTTAAAAATAATTTTTGTGCGAAAGACAAATTTGTCAATTTGAAGTGAGAGGAACATATCTAAAAGCAAAGAAAAGAAGCCACTCCAAACATGGTTTCCATGTGATTATATTAACAAATACCACTGACATTTATTTAGTTGTTATGATTATGTTAAGTGTTTTAAGTGATTTCATTGAATCCTCATAATTGTTATTACTCTACTCTGCACTTGGAAAAAAATCAAGATTCAATGACATGATGTGTTTCGTCCACGAACACAACTAGGAAGTGGCAGAGTAGGGGATTTTGAACTCAAGTCTGTCTGATTCCTGGGTCATGTTCTCATCCCAAAAGCATAAAATAGCACTGTCCCACTCCTATAGGCTCAGTGCCAATTGACCCCTGTCCTCTAACGGGTTCTGCGGCTTGTCCTATGATCAACCGACCGGGATTCTTGATAAGAGTTTTACTGCCCAGGTCTTATCTTCCCTTGCAACTGTCAACTTCCTTTTGAGTTTTCCTCTCCACATTTGCTATGCTGATCACGCCTGTGAATATCACCAGATGGATGACCCCCAGACAGCCTTCATCTGATTGCAGAAGCCAGTGCTCCTTCTTCTGCCAAGGAGCCAGAGTGACAGTAGCTTTCAGGGAACTATGTCACAAAGCACCAGCAAATTTAGCAGCATCTAACTGGAGTTCCAAGCTGGGGTCTCGAGGAGAGAGCAACTCCACAAAAAGGGGATCAGCTTCATCTTTATGATATGAATTCTTGCTCTGTAAAACACCATTTGAACAAAGCTAAATGTGGAAAACTTCCTAATGCATTAGCATTCAGAACAGAGTGGAGGCTCAGGAATTCTCCTGGCCATGCCCCCTCCCAAGCTATCTCCAGGACTCATCACCCCCTGGTTAATATGGAATGACCAACCCTGGTAGATACCAAAGGAAAGAGCATGATAATACCCATGTGTATATATTATCATGCTGTGTGTATGAATCAACATAGTCAAGAGTATAGAAGGGACTAAAAGCAATGCCTGGAGCTGGAGAAATGGCTCAGAGGTTAAGAGAACTTGCTTGCAAAGCCTGCCAGCCCAGGTTCAATTCCCCAGCATTCACATAAAGCCAGACACAAAAATTAGCATAAGCATCTGGTGTACATTTGTGGCAGCATGAGACTCTGGTGTGACACACACACAAAAATATTTAAAATAAAAATAATAAAAACAGTATCTCTCTTCAGCATTTATAATAACCATGTTCTCTTTGTTTCCATGGCACCTCACTTTTACTAATACCAACTCCTGTTCCTGTTGATTTCATTTTTCCTTTCCTGTCCCTCTGAGTGCCATGTATTCCCTGTCACCAGTGAAAATTATATGGAGTCTTTAAGCTCTAAATCCAGTTGATTGTCCTCTCTAATCCAAAAGCGTGGGCCACTGATTTGACATGACCTGATGTAACCTCCAGCACAAAGACATCTGTCTCACTTGTGCTTATTTACCTAGCATGGTTCTCACTACCTCCCTGCCTCTCCCCCAGAGATTTCTGGCCATCCTGGAATGGTGAACATTGTCTGGGATAGCTGCATTGTTAACCCCTTCTTCTCCAAAGCTCACTGACCAAGTTACCACATGAACGTGGCTGCATGTCTGAGGACCTCTACCCTTAAGCCTGCTCTGAGTCAGTCTGGCCCATGAATGAGAAAATAATGGATAAGCCAGGATGAACTGAAGATGAACATTCTAAACAAAAGAATGCTTGTCAAGGGCCAAGACATTTCATGATGTGAGACAGCTTTTGCTGGAGCTCTTTTCCAGTATGTAATGAGGGGAGCAGAGTCAACATCCCAACCCCACAGGTGTCATCCTGAGCAGAAGCAATGGACATGCAGCCTCTTCAGCAACAGCAAATGCAAGGGCTTTGAGCCACATTCAGGGGACACTGGGTCAGGGCTCACCTGTTCCAGGTGGGCAGTGATTATAAATCCAAGAACAAATAAATACTCTAAACCTGAAGGAGCTTAACTTTAGGCTTTAAAGTTTAATTCTCTATGCTTCCTGCTATTCTCTGGAAATTGATTCTATAGTATTTTTTTAATATTATATATATTTGAGGTAGAGTCTTGCTCTAGCCCAGTCTGACCTGGCACTCATTCTGTAGTCCCAGGCTGGCCTCGAACTCACAGTCATCCTCCAACCTCTGACTCCTGAGTGCGGTATTTAAAGGTGTGTGCCACTGTGTCCTGTTTCTGTGTTTAAAATTAAATATATAATTAATTCATCTGTGCGGCATAAACATGTGAACCCCACAGTCAGGAAAATTAACACACAAGAGAAATCTACTTTGAGAAGGTATTCACATCACAAATAGGGACTTTAAAGTGAGCTCCCTAAGTGGATTTAGGATATGACTTGAATTATAAGATATTCTGTTTAGCCACAACTTTTCTGCAAGGCACACAGAGCATGAATCAAGGCCAATTTGGAGCCTGGGTATGGTAAATACTTTCTACAGAAAGATTCAACATACTGGTCCTGACCTCAATGTGTACCTGAGTTATTTGGAGAGCTCATTAATATACAGGTTCCTCAGCCTTGCTCCAGCACCGCTGCCTGACCATTATGTCTGGGGGTGGAGTGCCATAATCTACATACTTAATCATCTCCAGAGGTGAATGCGTACAGGCAGCCCGTGTGCCACACTCTGGAATGCTCTTTTACTAGGTCTTAAAGCCTTGGTATTCCTATGCCTAAAAGAATGTTACTGCACATTTCTGCCAAGCTTGAAGATTCAGAGGCTGGACCATTGCTCTTCAAAGAGGAAAGTCTCTTTTTACCTTAGAACTGGAACCCAGATTCCAGTGATGATAACATCTACAAACCAAACACACCTGCAGCCCCAGATAACTAAGATATTGGCCTTCCTAGTCAAAAGCTCGGGTTCAGTTGTGCAGATGAAGGCGCAGGAGGCCAAAGAGGGGAGAGGACTCATCCCCAGCCCTGGCATCCCCAGGCTCTGCATGTCTCCAGGCTGATAGCTAGATATTATTCTGGTGAGCTGCAGAAGATACCTACCTGTTTTGTGTGCCAGAGATTCTAGCATCAAATACAGTGCCAAACTTATTGTGAAAGTCAATAAATATGTGGAGAGACAGATCGAAGCTAAGGTGGTGTCTCCTATGGAATAGAAATAAGAATGTTGGAAAGAGAAGTGTTTTCCCAGGCTAAGAAGTCTTTACCCAAATGTCACAGAAGTCAGAGGAAATGCTCTCACTTGAGGGCCTCAATGTTGGGATTGGGCTAAATAGGCTTTGGCAAAATTTCCAACTTATAACAATCTACACATTGAAAATTTTTATTCAGTGAGTCTGGGTACAGATATTAGACAATAGAAGTAACTCCACAGTAAGACTTTGATCTCTCCCAAAGAGGCTGGGGTCTGCAAGGCCATCCAGCTAAACGGCTGTACATCGCCCTCTAGTGTCACTAGCAAATGTCACTAGGATGTGATGTTCCTTGAAAAATTCAGTAAATAACTTTTTACAGGTCAGGTATGAGTGTAATTAGTCATGTACATGTTTGTGAAGCGTATGAAGTCCACAGATATAGTCATTTACTGGTTCAACAGCTGAGCAACAGGACAGCACCACATGAATGGGTACAGCCATGAGCAGGTCAGATATACCCTCGTCTATGGGGATCCTACAACCAAACAGAGAAAGGTTATACTCCACTGTGGGATTTTGTGGAGGGAAACATATGCAGCACTAATATGGACTATAAGACGTAGTGTGTCCCCTTCAAACCCAGGTTTGACAGATGAGAAAGACTTAGCAAAGCTAAGTGAGGAGGGGTAGGAAGGGAAGAAAAGGAAAAATAATCCCTAGCTCTGTGAGCCTGAGGCAGAGAGGGCAGACCAGGGCAGCCTGGAGTGGACAGATGATGCTGAAGAGGTAGGTGTCCCATCAACCCCCTCAGTTTCACATTCATGAGGAAACTGACGTCCATCCAAGTAGTATGAGTGGGTCATTTAAGAGGGGTCCAACTTCTTCTACCACCATGGAACTTCCCTTGGATCTGTAAACTTCAATAAATATCCCTTCCTGCATAACTGTGCCTGTCTTAGAAGTTCATCTCAGCGAACCTGAAGCTGTCTGCATCTGTTTTCTAGTCTATCTCTGCAGCTAACTTGAGTCCCACAAGTCAAAGACTATGTCTACCTCACTTTCTCTTGAAGCTAAGCCTGACACTTTGAAGGTGCCCAGAGCTATCTAATGCTTGAAAGAATGAACACATGAATGAATGAATATCAATCACTCTTATTCTGGATGCCTGCTTTTAACCACTATGCCTTGTGTTTTTCTACCCCATCCACCTGTTGTCTCCTGCTTACTGCTGTGATCTGGCCTGCAAGAAAGAAAGCCTTCTCTTCCATGCCAGATAGCCATTTGTCAGCCACATTACTTGTGGAACCTGCTGCTGTCCCCAGGTTCTCCTAGTGGAACGTGGACTGAAAAGCAATAAAGAGCTATTTATATTTCAGAATTATTAGAGTTTCTCCCCACTGAAATTTATTCTCCTGGTGACTAGAAATATATTTAAAGGTTAATTTTTTTACTTATGAATTTTTATAATATTGTGAGGCTTGGCTTTCTCTAGGGGAGTCTACAAAGCCACCACAGACCCCCAAGACCAAAATTCTTTTCCAAGGTACTTTGTGCAAGGTAGCTCTAGTGTGAATCCACATATTCCCCAGCCTACATGAAAAGTGACACTGGTGGTGTAAAATCAGTGCCGTGCATTTATTGGACTCGGCTATGTCGCATTCTGATTTTTATGAGATGTTTCAATGTGGTCAGACTGTTTCCTGCCCTTCACAGAATGAACATCTTAGTGTGAAATGCAGAGTTGTGTAGTTTAGTACAATTGTTCAATGACAATTAAGAGCCACCCTACAAAGGAAGAGATCAAGATGTCAAAAGAACATGACTTGGCCAGCCAAGCCACACATGAGAGGTTAGAGTGGCTGCCCTGAGGCTGGATGTCACCTTTGGGCTCAGAACTGAAGGGTCAGCAGTATTAAATAGGCAAAAGAGAGGAGAGCTTGCATGCTGCACAATGTGCTCTGTGTGAACATACAGTTTTGCACACATGTGCATACATATGCATGTGTGAAAATGTAATGTGTATGTGCATAGAATGTGTGTGTGCAAGAGCATTTACGTGACCCAAGTACACTGTGCATGCGTGTATGTATACATGGGCATGTATATAAGCATGTCTGTGCCACAAGTGCACATGCTCAGAGGTGCATGTTTGTGTGTCTCATGTACTCTCGGAAGATGTTCAACTTTTGACTGTCCTCCCATCGCAGGAAGTCAGTCACTGTAAAGCAGAGTTCATGGCTTCTGTACACAGAGCAGTGTGCTCAAACTTCTTCCAGTTTCCAGATCACTTCTGCAAGAACAACAATAATAAAACTACTCCATGTTAGCTGCCTGCAGTCATCCTGCCAGATACTTTATATGTGTTCTTATGTTCTTCTCCAGAAACCCCAAGAGGCAAGCATGTTTATTGTCCCAGTTTGCCGAATACTTTATATGTGTTCTTATGTTCTTCTCCAGAAACCCCAAGAGGCAAGCATGTTTATTGTCCCAGTTTGCCGAAGAAACAAAGGCTCTTTCCCGAGGTCAGCAGTAATTTAGTGTTGGAGCTGTGGTGTGAACACAGGTCTGCATCACCCCAGAGCATGTGTTCTAATCCACAAAGCTCGTTCCCATCACCAGGGTCAAGGCAGATGCCCTTTCACACTCAGTGCTATGGCAACACCCTCCAGGTCAGCTCTCTTCTATGAAGCCCTGCTCCTGTTCAGCCACTGATTCACTGTGTGGCCTTGGGAAAGTCCCTCCTCCTTTGTTGTTCTGGCTACTTTCCCAATCTCTGCCATTCTGCATGAATAACTTAATTCCACCACCCACAAACTGCAGGCAGCTTACATAATTTTGCAAGAGTTACTTCCTTGTCTCTAAAGTGAAGCACTCGACAGCATGTCCCCAGTCACTTCATAGGGACTGACTGAGCTCGTGCTCCCCTAGTGCATGCTCCTGTAGTGTCAATGAGGCGAGGACAAGGGACAACCAACTGCTGAGGGTGGCAGCCGGGGAAGCAGAAGGGCCCGAGTTCACATGCCCACTGGCTTTCCCACAGCAATACAACCTTGGCCAAGGTTACTTAGATGTCTAACTTTCTTCACTTCAGTTATAAAATGGGAATTAAAATAGCACCTGCTTCATGGGTTTGCTTGAGGAATAAATGACTTAATAATAATGCTCTTAGCTCTTTATTACTATTTCTATATATTGAGCAAAATGAAAAACAAAGATTGGGTCTAGTGCTGTCCTACTCAAAGTTTTGTGGGACAAGATGAAAGAAAACATTTAGTTTTAATTAAAAAAAAAAAGAAAGAAAGAAAAGAAGGAGAACAGACTGATTCCTGGGTCAGTGGAAAGTCAGTTCCTCTGTGGTTATGAGGCTGGCAGCAGTGTGGTTTACTCTGGTTCTGGCTCGCAGTTTGGTTAAGTTCAAGGCCATGACTACAAATAAAGTGATTCACTCTTGCTAAAAATTATAATCATGGTCACATTCTAAACATTTGAACTACCAGAAAACCAAACCGAGCTGACCTTCCGAGACTAGGAGTATCCTTCCCTCCTTCAAAGGAGCTCCTTCGTTCCTCCACCTGTGGATTCTTGACCATTGTCTTCTGTCAGACACTCAGCACTGGCTAAACCAGTGGTTGACGGAAACCATGGGCTTCTCTGTTTTGGAAGGCACAAACCAGTCACCACCCCGTGCGTGGCAAGTGCTCTTCATCTGCACAGGATCCTGGAGAGAAGGGAAGATACATGCTTGGTGCATCGCACAGTGTGGGCTGTGCTTGATGGCCCTGGGGTGGTATCTCAAGCAGTACACACATTTTAAAAAAATATTGTTATTGATTATTTATTTGTAGCAGAGGGAGAGAGAGAGAAAGAGAGAGAATGGATGAACCAGGGCCACTGCTACTGCAAATGAACTCCAGACACATGTGCCACTTGGTGTTATCTGCCTTTACTGGGGAATCAAACCTGGACTGTCAAGGTTTGCAAGCAAGCACCTTTAACCACTTGAGCCATCTCTCTCACCCAAGCACACACATTTTATAGTGTGGAAAGAGGGGAACTAAGATCACAAAGCGGGCTCAGATCTTCCACTCCTCACTCAGAGTTCAGCACCTCCCTTGGGGAGCCCATCCCTTTCTTCTTCATGCCCCAAGGTTGTATTCACTTCATTTCACCCAGCAGTGGGCTCGCCGGCCCACAAACTACCTCAGACATAGTGGTGGAAGGAATAAAAAAGCACTCTCACCAATAACTCTGTCAGCTACTTGATGATTACTTGGCACTTCGTTAAACAGTTGATATCAATTGCCTATTTATGGCCTCATCAGGTGGGTCTTTACCACTGCTTCTTGCAAAAGACACTACTAAGACTCAGAGATAGAAAGGGATTTTCCCAAGGAAGACAGCTAGAAGTGGCAAAGCCATAATTGAGCTTAACACTGCCTGGCTTCAAGCATGTATCCACCATTCAGTTTCCTATCCGTAGGATAAGGTGTGCAGGGGATTCATCCTCCCACATCATCCTCCTGAGTTCACTCAGACTGGCCAAGGTTTGAGGCCAGAGGCCTGAAGGGAGGAAGAAGGAACAGCAATCAGAGGATCAAATAAGATCCTTTAAATCTAGTCTCAAAATTGAGTACCCATTAAGATCAGGAAGTTGTGAAGGGGAGTTAGTCAAGTAACTTTATTCTCAAGAAGCCAGTTAGGAACCAAAGAGATGTCACACTGCCAGCTTGAGCAGAGCAAGACTTCAACTTCTGAGCCAGTCTCATCTAATCTGCTCTCTCACCCCTACTCAGATGTGCTGACCTCTTCCGGAGCCAGTCCCTTAGCACAGACCAATCAGCTGTCTCTCAGACTCACCTGCACCTGAGGGTAAAGCCCACCACAATAAGATTATAAATAGATGCTTGCCATGGTGGGCACAGCCTCTTTTTGGCTATTCAGCTCTCCTGAGTCTTGAACCCCAGTCCCTGCTCTGGTAAGCCCCTGTCATCACAGTTGGGGTGGGATGATGTAGAAGAGGGGAACCCTACTCCCACATGGACTCTCTACCCCCTCCTGCCTTCCACATGGTGGGCGGTCTCTGTACTTCCTTCTCTTTTCTCCTCTTAATCTAAGAAAGTCTCTATACATCTATAAATCTTACTCTCTGGTCGGTGGATTTTAATTCCTTAAATTCATAAGACAAGAATCCAGGGATACCTCAAATTTATTGGTGCATTTGCATATATTGGGGTATTGACAAGGAACCCCTAGACTCTAATTACAGTGGGGCAAACTCAAGGAGGCGAAGAGGAATAGCAATGGAGAGTTGGATGTCGGATGGCGAGGTGGGCTCACCATGCTCCGTCATGTGTCCCACGGTGAGGGTGACACAGGGCAGTGAGAGCACCTGTGTCAGGTGACATGGAGCAAAACCATTTCTCCTGTGTTAGAGACAGCACACTGGCAACAGAGCCCATGGCCTAAGAGTCCAGACAGCCCTGCCTCTAAGGGTGTGACTTCTTAGGCACCTTTGCATGGTTTGCTCCTCTCGAGAATGGGCAAAATCATGCCTCTTCACAGCATCATTGTAAGAGATAAGTGAATTAGTATATGAAAAACATTGGGACAGTACCTCACACATACATTTTAATAATTTTAAAATTATCTTTTAGTGTATGTGTAAGATGTGTGTGTGTGGGTTGATGTGAGTGTGGGCATGTATGTGCCAGGTGAACTTGTGAAGGTCAGAGGATAGTGGCAAACTTTTTTAGTTTTTAGAGAGAATGAGAGAGTGTGAGAGAAGAGAGATAGAGAATAGGCATGCAAGGGCCTCAGGCTCTGCAATCAAACTCCAGACACTTGTGCCACCTAGTGGCATGTGTGACCTTGCACTTGCCTCATCTTTGTGTGTGGTTAACATGGGATCTGGAGAGTAGAACATGGGCCCTTAGGCTTCACAGGCAAGCACTTTAACCACTAAGCCATCTCTCCAGCCCCCTTTTTTGTGTGAACTTCTTATCGGGCCTCCTTTTCTTCACCATTGCATGCACCAGACTAGCTGGCCTGAGAACTTCCAGGGATTCTCTTGTCTCAGCCTCTCATCTGGCCTCCCAACTGGAGGGATAGAATTCCAGAGACTCACTATTGCTACTGGCTTCATACATTGATCCTAGGGATCTGCGGTAACAAGTGCTCTTACTTGCTAAACCATCTCTCCAGGCCCCTAAAATGTTTAAATTATAGAAACCAGAGTTAAGAGATATCATTAGAATTAAGATGTCTTTGGCTGCAAAATAACTGAAGGCTTCATGAAAAGTAGCTTTTTATTCTGTTTATTTTGTTTGGTTGGAAAGTTTTAAATATTTTGTTTATTTGTTTATTTAAGAGACAGAGAGTGGATGGATATGCCATGGCCTCCTGCCACTGAAAACAAACTCCAAATGCATGCACCACTTTGTGCATCTAGCTTTATATGGGTACTGGAGAATCAAACCTAGGCTGGCAGGCTTTGCAAGCAAACCTTTAACCACTAAGCCCTTGCTTGAAATTCTATTTTATTTTATTAACAGGCATTATTATTTTTTTTATTTTTTATTTGTTAATGTTTTAATTAATTAATTAATTTATTTATTTATTTATTTATTTTGGTTTCTTGAGATAGGGTTTCACTCTAGCCCAGGATGACCTGGAATTCACTGTGTAGTCTCAGGGTGGCCTTGAACTCACAGTGACCTCCTACCTCTGCCTCCCCAGTGCAGGGATTTAAGGTGTGCACCACTACGCCTGGCTTTAACAGGCATTATTTTAATACAGAGAGGAAGAGAGGGGGAGAAAAGAGTGAAAGAAGAGAGAAGGTGTGAGGGGAAATAAGGGAAGGAGGAAGAAGGAGAGTGTGAGATGAAAAACACCTTACTAGTGAAGAGCCAGCCCTCTAGCCATGGTCTTATTCAGGAGTGGGCAACCTTTTTCTGTAAAGGGCAAGGTAGCAAACACCTTAGGATGATCAGGCAATATGCACTCTACACCCACTACTCCACTTGCAGTAGACAATTGTGCTGGCAGGTGAGTGAGGGTGGGTTCAGCTCAGCTTTGTGCCGGCAGGGCGAGGGCCCTCAGGTGGTGACTGCCTCCCCATGACAAGAGATGACAACCTAGGGAGAAGGCACTTACCCCCTGCTGCTCTTGGTGCTTGACTGGGACCTTGAAGAAGTGAGGTGGGCCAGGAGGGGACTGTGGTAGATGAAGAACCAATGATTCATGGAAAGGGGACAGCTACAAAAACCAGTGTTAGATTCTATAGCTGTTTGGCGGAAACCAGAAATGCACATGTGTGTCTTCTAATTATTAAGTAGAAGCAATCATTTAAGATCTTCAATCTCTTGGAGACCAAATAACTATCTGGAAACCAGGGTGACTTGAGGGCAACCAGTCCGTGACCTCTGGCCTAGAAGATCCTTCCTGAGCAACATGCTAGGACAACCAAGGACACATGATACATCGCAGTGCTATGATCCAGGAAACTTAGTGCACCATCAGTCTGACCCATTGCTAATGGAATGTGTTACTGTCACTTCCTGCCTTGTGGCCGGGCATAGGAGAGAAGCCATTCACATGATGATACCATTAGCTCAGGTGCACAGGAACCCCAGGGCTCTGCCGGTGGTACTCTTCCTGCCTCTCTAGTCTCTCCTTTCCATAAACAGCAGTGGCATCATCCATGTCCTGTGACCTCAGGTGCTGGGTAACAGCCATCATACCGACCTTCATCTCAGAGAAGCAATGAGATCATGTCATTTACAAACCATAAAACCACAGAGACAGCAACTTAACCAGTTTCTGGCTCCCTTGTCCCCAAACCCTAATTCAAAGGCTCCAATACTGAGTACAGTCATTCTGTGGTAAATGTGGGGGTTGGTCCCAGGCCCCACTGCATACAGTAGAATCTGTACATGCTGAAGTCTCTTATGTAAAATAGTGTACTGTTGCATGTAACCTACATACATCCTCCCAAATACTTTAAATCATCTCTGGGTGGCCTCTCATGCCTAATACAATAAAAATGCAAATAGGTATTACACTATTATTATTCAGCAAATGATGACAAGGTAAAAACACTGGCACATGTAGAGTACCGGCTCAATGTTTTTCTGCACTTTCAGTCATGATTAATTGAATCCACAGAGGGAGAACCCAGGATCCAGAGGGCTGACTCTGTTCTTTAGAGAGGCATCAAATCCCTAGCAACATGGCAAGCAGGACAAGACACAAAGCAAAAGGACTCTGGGTAGATGTCCTCCAGGTACACAGCCCTCAGGCTGTGTCCAGCCCTGCTCTGAAGACATCCAGGCACCATAGAGATGACTCATGGCTGCAAACAGCTCAGCCTGTGACACCCTGTCCTTGGCTATCTCTCAGCTAGTGTCCTCACCTGTCGGCTTCTTGGCCCCTCCTACCCATTCTGGTAACTGACAGCGCCCTAAGTAAGCACTTGCTGGGAGCTCATCTGTCTCCTGGCTGGGCTCTCCATCTTCCTGCCTTCAGCCTTGCGATTTGCCTGGCTCTTCTGCTTTCAGGATATGCTTGCCTGCCCCTTCCATTCTCTCTAGATGTGCCCCCTGAAGACCCTCAGCTCTGCGGGGAAGTGCTAAGATCACCAGTATCCAATGCCAGACCTGCCGCCATGCTTTATTCTGCTCCTCTTGCCAAGGACTCTCCGCCCATGTTTATGACCAGTTGAGGACATCTACCTGGGTGCCACCTACTCAGGTTGCAAAGATCACTGAAAGCTACATTTTGGTTCCTTCAGGCATATTTTGAGAGAGAAGAGAAGGATGAGAAAACACAATATCAGCATCCTCCCACAGACACTCATTCCCATATTCCCTGAAGACAAGTCAGTAGCATTGGTGCTGGGTAGTAGCTCCCCAGTGCTCCTCCTTGGCCCTCTGACTCTTCACTTGCCTTTGGGACACAGGTAGGAAGACTGAGGGGTCAGTAAGGGGAACAGAGCAGCTTCATCTTATCTAAGAGTCTGGCAAAATCCACGTTTGAGGCTAAAGAGATGTTTCAGAATTAAGTGTGCTTCCTGCACAAGAAAAAGGTCCTGAGAGGACCTGAAATTACTGAAGCTCAGATCACCAGAACCCACATAAATAGCTGGGGCAGACCGTGCATGCCTATAACTCTAGTCCTGCAAAGGAGAGTAGAGATCAGAGAATTGCCCAGGCTTGCAGAACAACAGCAAGCTCTTGAATCAGTAAGAGACTCAAAAACCAAGAACGAATGGAGGGCTGGAGAGATGGCTGAGAGGTTAAGGTGCTTGCCTGTGAAGCCTAAAGATCCAGGTTCAATTCTCCAGGTCCCACATAATCCAGATGTACAAGGTGGTAAATACATCTGGAGTTTGTTTGCAGTGGCTAGACACCCTGGCACACCCATTCTCTCGCTCTCTCTCTACCTCTCTCTCTCTCTTGCTCTCACTGTCATCTCTAATAAATGAATAAAATTAAAATTAAAAAGAAAAAACTAAGAATTGAATTGTGAAGACAGGCAAAAAATTGTAAGAGGCATAGAGTGGACAGGAATAGCCAGAGACACGACCCACTCCCTACAAAGAGACTGACTGAGGCCTTCGTGACCCCACAGTGAATGCCAATAGCCCCACTGAGGAGGGCCCTCAGTGGAATGAGGGGAGGGAGGAGGGGATATAAGAATATAACCTTTTCAAGAATAAAATAAACAATAATATCAACAAAAACAGCAAAATAAGAATAGGCAGGGGAGCAGGACACCCCAACATTCTGCTCTGACCACTGCAGATGAGCACCCTCTGCTGTAGGCTAGCACATGAGGTGCTACAAGGACACATACATATGTGCATATACCACACACACATACACACACACACACAACACACACAACACATTATACACACAAGCCAAAAAGAAAACTATGTTTACAAAACTGGACTCGCCAGTCTGAGAACTCCTATACCAGCCAATTTTTAAAGAATGTTTTATTTACTTATTTGGGAGCTAAAAAGAGAAAGAGAAAGAGGCAGATAGAGAGAATGGGTGAATCAAGCCCTCCAGCCACTGCAAACAAACTCCAGATGCATGTATAACTTTGTGAATCTGGCTTATGCGGGTACTGGGGAATCGAACCTGGGTCCTTAGGATTCACAGGAAAGTGCCTTAACCACTAAACCATCTCTCCAGCCCAAGCAATTTTTTTTGACAAAAAGAAACTCATACAAGATTGGACTAAACTTTGTTTGTTTGTTTTGTTGTTTTCTTTTTTGAGATAGGGCCTCCCTCAAGCCCAGGCTGACCTGGAATTTACTCTGTAGTCTAAGAGTGACCTAGAACTCTCAGCAATCCTCCTACCTCAACTTCCTGAGTGCTGGATTAAAGGCATGCACCACCAAGCCCAGCTATCATTATTATTATTATTATTATTATTATTATTATTAATTCAAGCAGAGAGAGACCGAGGAGAGAGAAAAAATGGGTGTTTCAGGGCCTCTAGCTACTGCAAATGAACTCCAGATGCATGCACCACTTTTCACATCTGACTTTGCATGGGTACTGGGGAATCAAATCTAGGTCATTAGGCTTTGAAGACAAGTGCCTTAACCACTGGGCTATCTCCCCAGCCCCCCTTTTTTTTTTTTTTTTAAACATTTTGCTATGTAGCTCAGGATGGCCTTGAATTTCTCCTTTTTACATCTCCAGAGTGGTAGAGAGGTGTGCCTAGGCCTGCCTGCAAGAATATTTCTAATATTTTATTCTGCAATTAGACAGTAAAGTATTTCCTAACACTGTCCTAAAGCCCTGCTCAGTGCATAGGCCTCATGGCCACCTCCAGAGAATTCCCAACAGAGCAAAACCTCTTAGCGAGGTATCCAGCTTATCATTTAAGTTCAGGTTTCCCTCACATAGTCTCTCAATTTCTCCTAGGGGATGGTCTTATGCACTAGTAAGCAGCCCAGACCAAAGATGCGAATGGTAAGGGAATGGACAAGGGAGTTACTGTATCAGCTGAGCTCAGGCTAAGGTCCTGCCTGCACACCCTGCTGCTGGCCCCCAGCCCAGGTAGAAGGATGATTTGGGAGGGAGATTTGCAGGTGTGAACACTGACCAACTCTGAAAGAGCACGGAAAATAATTATCTTTAAATCATACCTTCTCAGACTCTCAGGGCCAGACTTAAAACTCAGACTTGGGAGGAGGCAGAGACCCCAGTGCTACATGGCTGAGTTCCGGACATACCTTAAAGACTCTGGCTAAAATGTAATTTACTATGTAGAAGAGGTGGTCATATGAGATCACGCACCACAGGGCTGCTCAGAGGACTGACAACACCATAGCATTAAGATTTTAGCATATTGTCTGGCCCAAAGGAAGCCCTCTGTAAGCACCTGTGCCTTGAGTTACATCTGCTTCTGCACGAAGTGAGACCCTGTCTAGCGTGCACACTGGAACAATTGCCTGTGACTCTGACACTGTTTGTTTGGAGTCTCTATCTGGAAGGTGGGCAGCATTTGCCTGGAGGATTTCAGAAGGTTTTACTGGTCACCTGTGCATCTCCTGCCATCAGGGGTCTAATAATAAATACCTGGGACTAAGTCTGGTGCTGAAGGATAATTTTGCATGTTTTATTCATTTCTCTATCCTATTGTTCTTGGTGATGTTCCCTCTGCTCTTGCCAAACTCAGTTTTTAGGGTTAAAGCCATTTTGCTCACTCACACCCTTGGATCAGAGGAGAAAATAGTGAGGGCACAACCTCCCAGATCTTATTTCCTCTTAATACTCCACTAGGTCAGGATCAATGCCCTTCGTGTAAGGTACACACTAGCTTCTAAATAAATGGTGCAGGCAAAGACTGGTGGAAAGTCAGTCTACAAGCTGTCTGGTCAGACGTAGGACATCACTGGGCTGACGGAGAAAGATCTATTAGCTAGTCCCAGCTATATTTTGAGGTCACCACTCAAGAGCAGTCAACTTCAACTTGAACACCTCTAGCTTCCTCCATCTAAAGCAGCCACTTTCGTCACTTGTTTATTTAACAAACATATACTGAGACCCCCTCCTCCAGGAGCCAGTTACTGAGTTAAGTACTGTGTTGTTAAGTGCTGTTATTATTTTGTTTTTATTTATTATCGAAGTGCCTCCTGTGAAAGGGGCACAGGTCTCAATGTTTCCTCCATGTCATTTCAATCGCCACAAAGGCCCTGACACTTCCCTCTTTGTAATAACTATTTATGCTGGTGAGTCACCAGAAAGATTTTCACTGCATCACAGAGAATTCACTTCCAATTGACATTTCCTTTCATTGTGCCTCCTCCCCAGAAAAGCTACCCAGTGACACCAGTGACTGGGTAGGGGAGGGAACAGGGATTGGCCTTAACTGAAAGATGCTCTCAAACTCCTTTTCCTTCCCCCATGCAGGGGCAAGTCTTCTCCTAAAATACAAGGTGAGGCTGGTGAGAAAATCCAATGTCTACCTCTCTGCCTGCCTCCAATTCTGGCTCCAGAGACAGCAGTTCTAATTACTGCTGAAGTCAGAGCCAAAGGAGGCACTGGAGGAAAGGGAAAGAGAAAAAAACAGATGCATCTGGATGAGGGTCAGTGATACTCTCTGTGCATAGCAGTGTCCCTGGGACATGAGGAGACCACCGGCCCCTCACACTCCATCAGGACCAGGAAGCTCAGGCCAGGCCATTGTTGCTGTGAAATCTTTCCACTAAGGAGTTTCCCAGCAGGACCAGCTGTTTGGCTATGTTATTTAAACGGTCACCCAGCCAAGGCAACTTAGTGACACGCCCAAACTCTGTGCTCCGCGCCAAAACTCATTTAAAACACTATTTGAACCAAACAGCCAGTCAATTTAAAAATCCTCTGAGTGGAAAGCCAATAAGATTTGAAAACAAAGAAAGTGACAAAATAAAATTTAAGCATATTCATTTATCCATTTTGTTATAATTTAAACCTTGCCTTTTTCCAAAGAAGATTTAAGATGATAAGATGTTATTTTTAATATTATATATTTTTTAATTTTTTTGTTATGTGTGTGAGTGTCTGTAGAGTGTTGTGATGTGGTGTGGTATGTGATATGATGTGTGTGTGTGTGTGTACATGTGTGTGCAAGTGTGTGCACAGATATGTGCATCCTGTGCATACTTAAGCAGAGACCAGAGGAGAACACTGGGTGTCCGCTTTTACTCCGCTGCCTGTTTCCTTCAGATGGAGTCTCTCACTCAAACTAGAGCTACCAGTTGCATTAGTTTTTGGTCAGCAAACCACAGCAATCCTCTGGTCTCTGCCCCCACCAAGAGGACTGGGTTCTAAAGGGAATGGTCATACCCAGCTGTCTATGTGAGTGCTGGAGAATCGAACTCAGGTGCTCTCAAACCCTCTCAGGCCTTCGTGCCTGCACAACAAATGCGTTTTAACTGTTAAGCCACCTTCCCAGCCCCTATATATGTTCTTGAAATTTCAATGACATCATGAAAAGTCCACACAGGACAACATTCAAAACAGTGTGCACATGTGAAGGTATATGTGTGGCTTAACTGATGAGGAAACTGAGGCTCAGGGAAGCTAAGCTCTTTGCCAGAGTCACACGGCAGTAAATGGCAGTACTGGGACCTCCACTGAGCTCTTCTGCTACACGTCTATGTGTGTGTATATGTGTGAGTGTGTGCATGGGTGTGCAAATTCACATGTGCAGATACAGAAGCTTCCTTTTCTCTGCTTTCCATCATTAAAAGAAGAGTTGTTACATCTGAGTATTTTCTACCTGAGTCACACATTAATTCCATCAGAATCATTTATTGAACCCTAAGCATGAGCCATCCACTGAACAGATGACTTAAATACACAAAGCTTACAAGTCAAACAGCTCAGAGACCAGCAGCAAGTGCTCTGTGCTCAAACTGGAGCATTCACACTTCTGGCACTGGGAGTTGGAATAAAAGTGCTCAGAGGTCACCTGATCCTGCTTTTCCAAAGCCTGGCTCTTCCTGGACCAACCTCATAGTTTTTGTCATATGCCAATCCTATGCTATTTAGTGCTTTAAATATTCTCATTTATGTAAACATGTTTATTTTCAGAGACAACCCTCTAGCACCCTCATAAATGGAAAACTGGAATCACCACTCATGAATAAAAGGCAACCATAAATAAATATTGCATGACAAAACCAAAGCAATGTTTGCATTTCATCTAGATAGATGCTGGTGGCCTCAGGGGGACCCTGAGCCTGAAGCTTGTCCTTGCTTTGCAAAGTTGTGATGTGAAAAGGTGCTGAAGACACATTAACTCTGCGCAGGCTTTCTTCTTAATTAGGAGGGTTGCAGAAGTCCAACGGGCACAACTTTCTACAGTGTTTTTATACTGTGTCAGGCCATCATGAGATTTAGGCACAGTTCTCTTATTCAACCCTTATGGTGCTAAAGATGCTGGAGACTAGAGTGGCAGGCAGCAACTTGGCCACAGTTATACAAGAAAGTGAGGAGCAAAAAGCAAGCACAGCTCCTGTGTTCCCACTAGACCAGCGTGTTCTGCTATAGTGGGTTGCAGATTACCCAACTAATACATTCTTACTTTTGCTCATCACCATGATATAAAACTGGTCTGCTTCCACTTTGGGGTGGGAACCATCATCAGTGTCAAAGTGATAGATGAGGGGCTGGAGAGATGGCTCAGTGGTTAAGGGGCTTGCCTGCAAAGCCTAACAACCCAGGTTCAATTCCCAGTACCCATGTAATGCCAGATACACAGAGTGGTGTGTGTATCTGGAGTTTATTTGCAGTGGCTGGGGGTCCTGGTGTGCCCATTCTATCTGTCTCTCTTCTCTCTGAATAAATAAATAAAAATATTTTTTTAAAGTGACAGATGTGGAGAGTCCTCTCATTAGCCAAGTAGGGAAATTTTCCATTTTTTCTGTTCTTTATCTACTCATTCTCCTTGCATCGAATGTTTTACAACAGAAATATCCACTGAAATACCAAATAACATCTACTTATTTTAGACTTTGAACACTCCACAGTTCAGGCAGGATGCTCAGACAACTTGCTGGAGAGGCCTTGGTGGTACTGAGTGTGTGTGTGTGTGTGTGTGTGTGTGTGTGTGTGTGTGTGTGTGTGAGAGAGAGAGAGAGAGAGAGAGAGAGAGAGAGGTGGGGGGCGCGGTGTTCATGGTCCTTTGTGTTTTAGGATCAGCACCTTCACCACAAGGGGAACATGTCTCTAAACAAGGCTTAGGATATAATGGAGGCAAATCCTCCGCTGCCCACCCAGGTCACCTGAAGTTTGCCTCCCCCAGTCCACCTCTGCATGGTCCTCACAGAAGGGATTGGATGTCAGGGCATACAGAGCCAACCGCTTGAAAAGGAAGGAGCTTCCTTGGCAATCTGCTCAGTTTTTTCCAGGGAAAGTGAAGCCAGTTTTCTATATTCCTTTCTTCCAGATCAGAAATGAGGGAGTGGGTAGAACAGGGAATGAAATCTGTCACTTTGACCTTTTCTTTGTGGAGTTGGCACAGGATCATGATAGGGCTCTGCAGAGGGACTGAAATCCTTACTTTCTAGGGGTAACTCCAATTCAGCTTCTCCCAGCCTCTGCACAGTTTGGCTGCTTGGCCTCCCATAGCACTATTCTGTCTTATTTGAGTAGCAGGATTACTCGCTGAGCACCTAAGCAAAGAGAAGGCGCTCTTGTTGCTAATGTGCAACAAACAGTACTCCCTCCCATGCAGCTGGCGTTTCCTCAAATAGAACAGGACTTGAGCAAACGGCGGTGTTCACCGGGCCTGGCCAGCGGGAAAGCGGAGTGCACCTTGGGGCCTCATTAGTGTGCTGACTCAGACCTTCACTCCTGCTTCCCTGTCCTTCTTCCGGGCCCAGCTTTTTCCAGTCGTCATGCTCAACGGTCAGATTACCTCTTCCAAGACACACTCTGCCAATACTGGCTGTTTCTACCAGCCTAGGTGTGGCTCTGGAGAGGCCACACCTCAGTCTTTCCTCTTTTCTTGTCTTCTATGCCTGTTCCTGTTTCTATTTTGAAATTGATTAGGTCTTGATCATCAACTCGGGTTTATTTCCAGAACACCTTCTGTCTGGCTCTGCTTCCATCTGGGAGAAAGGAAGATTTATATTGATCTCAACCAGAAGCAAGGTGTCTTCTGGAACTGTTTTCAATTTCTGGGGGGATGCCCAGTGTGGTGGTTTGATTCCGGTGTCCTGTTCCTGTTATCTACCTTATGTTGGCCAGGGAGTGATGTCCACCCTCGGCTCATGCCATCATTTTCCCTGCCATCATGGAGCTTCCTCCCAAGTCTGTAAGCCAAAATAAATCCTTTTTTTTTTTTCCACAAGCTGCTCTCGGGTGTTTTCTGCCAGCAATATAAACCTGACCACAACTACCAGAATTGGTTGGAGAAAAGAATATCGAGGATGCTGATTTAACAATCAATGCCTGAGACATGTTGCATCCCTCAGAATCCATCAGAATAGTCACCTCTGTCTCCATTGAGTTCTTAGTCAATATTTAGTGAGTTTGGATGAGGAGCAGCCGCACACTGTCCTTGAGCAACAGATATGGCAAAGTTCAATTACCCTCAGGACAGAAAGGACTGCGACGGTTATTCTGAAAGCACTAGAGGGGTCCCAGAGTGAAGCAGGCACTCGCTGGAGCCGCTGCCTCCTCTCCAGCTGGGCTCATCCCTATCTCACTGTTCTGTGTTAGTTTCCCTGATCTTCATCCTGCTCCTGGTTGCCCTCCTCTTCCCTCTGCTAGGAATGATCTTTACCCATCTCTGCACTTCACTAGATCCTTCCCACCCAACAGCCTCCCAGAGGTGTTCCCCAATTATCTACTACCTCCCACAGTGTTGTGGTTTGGATGGGAAATGTGCCCATAGCCTCATGTATTTGTGATCAAGCCTCATGCTTAGTCCCCAGTTGCTAGAGCCCTTGGGAGCGGAGCCTAGCTGAAGGAAGTGTCACCAGTGGGAGCCTCAGGACTTGATAGCCAAGTCCACTTGCCAGTGTGAGGTGGCTGAATCTTGCTGGTCCCTTCCAACTAATGTGACAAGATGTGATGATGCCCAGCAGGTGCTCCCCCTCAAGACTGCCAAATAAGCCGCTTCTTCCCATATGCTGTTATTGGACAGGTGATTTGTTTAACAACAAGAAGATTCTACCACCCAGGCTCCCCACATGTACTCTTATTACCTTTTCTCTCTGCCGGTAGAGCCTCAGTATCTGGCGTGGCCTTGTTATCTGTTTGTGTGTTGATTATTGCCTGCTTCCCTAAAGCAAAAAGTAGTCTCTACAAGAGCAGGTGTTTTGAATCTGTGTCCATCATTATAACCTCAATACCTATAGGAATATGAATACATAATCTTTGTGGCGAAATCAAGAAAGGTTTCATAAGGATACAGTGTTATAAAGTTGCTAGGTGACAAGTTCACCATGTTAGCATTGTCTATGCAGAAACAGGAAGTGCTAGAGAGCGGTGGAGAGGTAGTGAAGAAGAGGATGGAGGGACTTATGGAAGCTGAGGAAGCAGTCAGCACCCGTCCCCGCATGTTGATAGTCTTTGGATACTAAGCTCACCATTTTTTCCTACTAGAATTATGCCATGATTTGAATATCTCTTGTAAAACTTTTAAATTCTTATGTTCATGTTATTTTGAGGAGAAACCCTTGGAAGGTAATAGGGATTAGATAGGATCATTAGGGTGGGTCTTTGTGATAGGACTGGAAACCTAATAAGAACAGGAAGGACTCGAGTTGGTACACACTTGCTCTGTCCTGCCACATGATACCCTCTGCCATAAGACCTTCACCAGATGTTGGCCAGGAAGTGGCACCATGCCTTAGACCTCTCAGTCTCCAAAACCAGGAGCTAAAGAAGTTTTAATTCTTTGTAAGTCTCAGGTATTTCTTATAGCAAAAAATATATCAGACTAAGATCAGCAGTGACAAGATCACTGATGAATTAACTCTAAAGCAGACAGCATCATATTTCACAAAAAGTCTTCTGCCTATATACACGAGCGAACCAGGAATCTGTTGTAACATCTCCCAGGCTTGATGCCAGCACCCTTATTAATATGATCACTACCACTTTCTAAGTACTCACCTTGTGTTGAGCATTTCACATGTACCATCATGTTTGACCTTCATAGTATTTTAAGCAGAGATTTTATCTTCCCTGTTGTCAGGTGAAGGTATGCATGTGTAAGATTTTCTTGGAATCTTCTAAGTGGCATAGCTGGAATTGCAACCTGGGCATTCCAACCCTGGAACCTTGTTACACAGCCTTCCATTCTATGACTGGAGAAAGCTTTCTCACTGTGCATAAAAGGGTGGCCAAGGTGGAATGTTCCAGATTCCTTGTTACCCTTATTTTCAGGCATAAGCCTGGGTATCCATAAAAGAGTTACCCAGCACCTGGTGGAACATGGTGTTATGTCTTCCATCCCCTGCTGCCTCTACTCTGGGCACATTCACTGAGGGAGCCTGTGTGACCAGCCCCAATTAATCTCTTTGCATCTAAATTTAATGTCTTTGAATCTCACTCTGCTCAGTGCCTGACCTCTGTCTTCAAAACTAGGGTCTGGGGGACTGGAGAGATGTCTCAGCATTTAAACACTTACTTGCAAAGCCTAATGACTCATGTTTGATTCCCCAGTACCCATGGAAAGCCAGATGCACAAAGTGGTGCATGCATCTAGAATTCATCTGCACTGGCAGGAGACCCTAGTGTACCCATACTTTTATATGTATTCTGTCTCTGCTTGCAAATAAAAATTTTTTTAAAAACTAGGGTTTATACTAAGGAACTGTCCATGTGAAGCACATAACCTGTCAGACATCAGCTGGCTGGACAGTACTCTTAGAGTAAAAACACAGGACCCCATGAGGTGTCTGCTTCGTCATCCTTCAAATCCCCACTGAGTGGCTTCAGAGAAGCTTCTCTTTTATGTAAATTCCTCTCCACTAGGATCTCAAAGCAACTTGTTTGTCTCTTTGCTCTTAGCCCAGCAGATCTCTCTTATTTACCTGGGTGATTATTGGTCTAGCATCTGTCTTCCTCGCTAGAATGTGCGTTCTGTGAAGTAAGGGACCCAACCGCTTTTCCTCAGCGTTGCAGTTCAGGGCTCAGCATGGAACCTTCTCACACTGGCCCCCTACAAATGCAGATTGAATAAATGAATGTAGAGTTGGAAGGCAGTTGTTACTGTGACCATGACAGGCTCGGGTACTTAATCTCTTACACTTTCTTGTGTGCGATTTATATAATCTGCTCTATGTCCTCTGAAAGACCATGAAATAAATTGAAGTGCTTTGTAAATTCTTAAGTGTTGTATCCAGTATTTCTATTAAGGAGCTATAGACTGAGTCTATCTCCACTTTTAGAAATGTCAACATCCAGAGATGAAGCTGAGGTAACAGAGTGAAGCATCCCACGCTCTCTCCTTGTCTGAAAAGAAATGGCCAAAGACCAGACCATTCAGCCATCACCGTGTCACCTGACGCCAACTACATACCTAGGCATAACTTCAAAAAGTCATGCCTGAAAAGGACAGAGCATTGTGGTATTTGTAATTGAATATAAAGGGTTGGAGGTCATGGTTGTTGTCAAAACAGACTGGCTGTGTGAGGATGTTGTCTAGGAGGGAACAAGAAGAGACCAAAAGACAGGTCCCTGTGTTTGTACCATCTGAGGAAGGGAAGCTTTGATGAGTCCCCAGCTCCAAGTATGCAAATATCCTCACCATTGGAGAAGTGAACTCATGACATTTCCCAGAGAATATTAACCAACTCTTCCCATGTTCAATTATTGCTCAGTATCTTAGTTGAGCCAACCTGGGAGAAAGAATCCTTGATTTTTCAGGTTGAAAATCTGACTCAAATTCACAAACATAAACAGGCCAGTAAAGACTGAGTTTCTGCCATGTGCCAGGTGCTGGACTGAGCACATAACAAATTTAGTGCCCTTACCTACCTCAAGAAGTCTTGAGGACCTCCATCCCCATTCTATGGTGAGAAAGGAGCTCACACACTCACCCAAGTGGCCTAACTCAAATGTCTGCTAAGTCTTGTCTGGCCTGTGAAAGGTAAATAAGCAGCTGGCAGCAGGGTACTCATGGCATCAAGTACAGTCTGACACGGAGGAATACCATTCAAGGCTCCGCTCCTTGCACAGACAGAGTCTGGTCATCTTAAAGCTTGTAAGCAATGCTGAATTTCAAATCCTGTTCCTGGGCCGGAGAGATGGCTTAGCAATTAAGGCATTTGCCTATGAAGCCAAAGGATCCCAGTTCGATTCTCCAGGACCCACATAAGCCAAATGCACCAGGAGCACATGCATCTGGAGTTCGTTTGTAGTGGCTAGAGGACCTGGTGTGCCCATTCTCTCTCTGTCTGCCTCTCTTCTATCTCTCTCTCTCTCTCTCTCTGCTTGTAAATAAATAAAAATTGGGAAAAAAATCTTAAAATCCTGTTCCTGGGGGATAGATATATGGCTCAGTAGCTAAAGGGTTGAATCTAAAGGGTTAGAGGTCATCGTTGTTGTCAAAACAGACTGGCTGTGTGAGCATGCTGTCTTGGAGGGACCCAGGTTCAATTCCCCAGTACCCATAAAGCCAAATGCACAAAGTGGCACATACATCTGTAGTTAATTTACAGTGGCAAGAGGTCCAGGCACACCCATTCTCTCTCTCTCTCTCTCTCTCTCTCCTTGTAAATAAATAATAAAAATATAAAAATAAAATTCTGTTCCAATCAGTGGAGTCAAAATCGGCACTTCCCCTCACACAGTGCACATGCTCATTAAAGTGTTGAGATCCAACCATGTAAGTGATTAATATAGGGCTATGGGTTACAGAATGGCATCTGCTTCAGTGACTTCAGTATTGTTTTCTGTTTTAGGCTAGGGGGACTACATTACACTAGGTTTGGATTACTCCCAGCCAGTCATTCTCAACCTTCAATATGAACACAGATCAACTGAGGATTTTGATAGAACACACATTCTTATTCAGTGGGTCTAGAGTGGCCCCCAGAATCTGCACTTCTGATCTGCTCCCAGATGATACAGCAGGGGGCATGAAACACAACTTCAGTAAGGAAGAACTATGACAGATAAAATGCCTGAATATGCATAAGTGGGAAACAAGACCTTCTACTTGGATGGCTGCAGTAGAGAAAGACATTTCTACAAGAGAGGCCCAAAGACAGGGGCATCTCTATCCCTCTTTTGCTCTCCCTGACTTCCACAAAAGAAACAAGTGTCATTACTAAACAAATGAGTGGATGTCAGTCAATCCTTGCTTCCCTGCTCAACACTGTCCAGTGGCTTCCTGTATACAAGAACCCTACCCCTATGCTGCTCACAAGGCCCTTAGTGCACCCTCCTCATTCCTGCCACCTGAACTACCTCTTGTTTCTTAAATACTCCCAGTTTTATCCTGCTTCAGGGTCTTGGTACCTACTTCCCCTTGACCTGGAATGCCCTTTCTCCTGCCCTCTGCATAGTTGGCTTCACCTTGCTGTTCGTACCTCAGCTCAAATTTCACCTCCTCAGCAAGGCTGTCCCTGACTGACCTGCCTAACCTGGTATACCAACACCCAACCCCAAAGCTATCATGCAATTTTTTTCTTAACCCTTATTGATCATGCAACATTTCATTTCTTTATTTAATTACTAGTCATTTCCCGTACCCACCCTCTGGATCTTTATGAAAGCATTGACCTTGTCTACTAGCCCTGGTGCTCAGTAAATAGCTATGGAATGAATGCGTGAGTTATCTGACGCATGTGAGGAATTCCTGATGTACTTCTGTTGTTGAAGTAGGGAAAGGGAAGACTGAGAGCAGTGGGGGGCCAGAAGAGAGCTTCATCATCCCTCATACGCCCAGAAGTGGGGTCACTAGCAGGGCAGGCCTTCTGAGGGAGGTAGTGGTAACTTTATCCTAAAAGGTGGAAAGGATTCTCAGGCAGGATGCAGGATGGAAAAGGCAGCTTGGGCAGGCACAGAGGTATGGGAAATAGTGCCCACAAGTACCCTGTGGAAATACTATCCCTGGCCCACCCCTGCCTCTGGGCAGGACAGCCCTCTTTGAAGGTATGACAGGGCTGGGAGGACTCCTGTGGTAAGGTGAGGTCACTACCTCCCTCAGGCAGACTATGCCACACCTTCAACCTAGAAGTAGTCAGACTTCCAAGAAGGTGAGGCAAGATAACAGGACAGGACAGGCGGAGCCAGTGTGAGGTCTCCTATCCCAAGCCCCTCAGCCCATGATTGATAATCTTGTACTATAAAAGACCAGATAAGAGGTAGGAGGATCACCTGAGTTTGAGGCCACCCTGAGACTACAGGGTAAACTCCAGGTCAGCCTGGACTAGAGTGAAACTCTACCTCAAAAAAACAAAATTAGCTGGGCGTGGTGGTGCACTCCTTTAATCCCAGCACTCAGGAGACAGAGGTAAGAGGATCACAGTGAGTTTGAGGCCACTCTGAGAATACATAGTGAATTCCAAGTCAGCCTGGGCTCAAAAAAGAAAAATAAATAGATGATAGCTAGATAGATGATAGGTAGGTAGGTAGATGATAGATAGATAGATAGATAGATAGATAGATAGATAGATAGATAGATAGATGGTAGGGCTGGAGAGGTGGCTTAGTGGTTAAGGCACTGGCCTGTGAAGCCTAAGGACCCATGTTCCACTTTCCAGATCCCACATAAGCCAGACACACAAGGTGAAACAAGTGTGTAAAGTTGTACATGCACACAAGGGGGCATATACATCTGGAGTTCGTTACAGTGGCTGGAGGCCCAGCACACTAATTCTCTCATTCTCTCTCTCTTGCTCTTGTTCTCAGTCTCACTCTCGCTCTCTCACATAAAAAAAAAAAAAAGACCAAATAGTAAATATTTCAGGATTATGGGCCAGACGGGCTCTGCTACCACTGCTTTTCTGTGCTGGGTGGCAGTAAACCACTTTAGACAGGCCAGAAGGAAATGAATATCTATTTACTAGACTAAGTAGCAGGACTATATTTTGGTTTATGGAATTTCTACCACTTGTGAGATCCCAAAGCCTTCCATGACCTTGTCCATTCCCTCCTGTACCCTCCATCTGATGGCCCCTTGATTCTCAGAGTGTCCTCATACACATGATTCTCTCTCACTCCTCACATCTGGCCCTGCTCTATGTAGAACCCCCACCATCACTCTAGTCTGAGCTTGAGTAACCCAACTGGTTGAATTTGGAGAGGGAGCCAAGCTGGTTTCCTTTGTACACTGGGAGCCCAGCACGTTAAAGGTCATCAGTAAATAAAGAGTTGTTGACTGTTACTAGGTTCTGGGCCAGAAGATATGTTCATTCATTCCCTGCAACTGATCTAGCATCTATTGTATGCCAGGCCTTGAACTACACTGTGAAGTTGAGAAGGAGACATAGCACAGGTCTTACATTATATTTGGAGCGACACATTCTAGGGATTGGATTCTATTATTCCCCTCTGTGACCTTAGCAAACCACTTAATTTTCTGAGCTGCTTGGAAAATAAAGGGAGACAAACTAAATCATTTAATTTCAAGTTCTGAACTAAATTTTTGAAGAATCCTGGTGTCCCATCATGCTTCCTAGGTTTATCAAGTAATATGTATTTATCATCCAAGAAGGTTGAAAGAGCTTATGTAACCTACTACTGCTGTTTTCTATGCTGGTATCCACTGAAATGATACTGTGTATAGTATGTTATACTGCTAAAAAAAAAAAAAAAAAAAAGTTGGAAACCACTTGCTTAATCCAGTCTCACCAGGGCCATAGCATGGATTAGCATGGATTAGCATGTCCTCTGAGCTGAGGACAGAAAAAGCAGGCCGGCTGTATGTGGTAGAACAACACTCTGGAATGCAGAAGGTGGAGTCTGAGGAAATGCTGTGATGGGGCATCATACAGAAAAGGAGCAATCTTGACTGGCCTAACAGGGTAAGATGGAGACAGACCATCCCCAAGTCTTGTGCCTACAGAAAGGCATGCCTAGCTGCTGATCTGAGACCCAGTACAGGCAGAAGAAGCATCTGGAATGTCTGAGAGCAGGTGACAGTCCCAGAGCCTCCGAGAGAGAGAGAGAGAGAGATGGAGGTAAGCAAGGACCTAGTCTTGGAGACTCTAGGACTTACATTCAAAGTGACAACACCAGAACTGAAGCCCAAGGCAGGAAATTGTTGATTGCTAAAAGGGCATCCATGACCCACAAGTAAGGTCAGTGTCAAAACTGCAGCAAGATGCCTTTTATGGTCCTGATCAAGCAGTCCCTAAGTCTTTAAGTCCCCCTCCAATGCTTGCCCAAAGCCACATGGTAGCAAGAAGGAAGATACAAATAGCCCCCAGGTCCTCTGAAGCAGTATTCTTTCACTGCTTAGCCAACTAGAGTTCAAATCAAAATGGGATTTTCTAAACTAAAAATCACTGAAGTAGACATGAGTTGTTTATCAAGTGCTCAGTGAAAGGGAGATAATGAACTCTCAAACAAGTCCTGGCTCCTGTCCTCAGGCATTAGACTGACATGTGTGCTCCTGGCACCAGCCCCTTAAGGAACTGCATTGGCTTTATCTGTCTCCAGATTTCTCTATTAATGGAGTATTAATGGTGATCTTAAAGTGCTGTCTACATAATATGGACATATCAGGTAAGAAAGAATGAAAGAATGTAATGAAAGAAAGAAAGAAAGAAAGAAAGAAAGAAAGAAAGAAAGAAAGAAAGAAAGAAAAAGAAAGAAAGAAAGAAGAAAGAAAGAAAGAAAGAAAGAAAGAAAGAAAGAAAGAAAGAAAGGAAGGGAAGGAAGGAAGGAAGGAAGGAAGGAAGGAAGGAAGGAAGGAAGGAAGGAGATAAAGAGAGAGGAAGGAGGGAAGGGGGAGAAAAGGAAGGAAGAAGGAAGGAAATAATAATGAATACTAATAATATAATATATAATAGACAATAAATATATAATAGTTTGAGAGAACATATTGTTCAGTTTAAACATCATCCAGTTAACCAGAGAGGAAGAGGAGGTCATTCCCACTCCTGCCTCAAACCCCTCTAGTACCTCACCAAGTTGTTCCCCAAAGCAATTATTCTCTGAAGTAATAATCTTTCCAAAAATCTATTTTAAAGATCTTCCCCTAGAGATATTTAAAGTAGATATGAGACCTAGAAAATGAGATCACGAGACAGGATATGTGCCTGTCTTGTTAAGGAGTTTATCTCTAAGACTAAAGCCTGATAAGGGGCTCAGGGGGTATCTACTATAGGAAGGAAAAGAGTCAGAGCTATATGGTTTGAGTGAAAAAAAAAGATGCAAATATATCTGATATGGCCATCATCAGAGATAGAAATCATCCTGAAAATGGGCTTCAGAAGAAAAAAAGAAGAGAGATTCTGTTATATTTTTTGTATCTCTACATTTTGAATGGAAAAACATTGAGGGACATCTTTACTACTTAATATATAAGGACACAAAATCTAGTAACAGTGTTGGGGAAGACTTGAAGAAAGAGTCCCTGTCAAACTTTGCCAGAATAAACATTGACATGACTACCATGAGGGAATTCATCCACTTTCATCAAGTCAACAGACACACATATTCTGCATTGGGGAATTAATCTTACATATATAATCACATAGAGTTGGGGTTGAACGTGTGAGATGAGAGGTGTGTAAAGTGTTGTTTATGACAACAAAAGATTAAAAACACTTAAAATTTCCAGCACTAGAGGACAAGTTATATAAACTATGATTCCCAACATGCAATGGAAAACTTTGCAGTTACAAAAATGAATAAGAATGTTCCTGGTATGTTCATAAAAGAGGACTTTTTATTCAAAATATAAGTGCTTGAGTTAAAAACAAGATGGAAAAACAGAATACATAGAATGCTCTAATTCTAAAAACAGTGGGAAATATGTTACTGAGTTGTTTGTATAAGCAAAAAATGTCCTGGAAGAATGCACAAGAAACCAATAAAATGTTGCCTGTGGATACAGAATATAGAGGCAGGCAAGCAGGGAGGATTTGCATATCATACTATGTTTAATTTTTATTGGAGCATGATGATGCATTATATATTCATACAGAGTGCTTTAAATACTTTTTAATGGGATAGAGGGATGACTCAGTGGTTAAAGGTGCTTGCTTACAAAGACACAGTTCCATATAAAGCCAGATACACAGCTTGTGCACATGACTAGAGTTTGCTTACAGTGGCAGAAGAGCCTGGCATCTCCATTCTCTCTCTTACAATATTTTATTACTTTAATAAATATTAAAAAATAAATAATTCTTAGATAAAAATGAATTGTTTCAAGATGGAAGACCCCTGAAAGATTGCTTGGGCAAGTTCCTTAGGCAGATTTTTTGTTTTGTTTTGTTTTGTTTTGTTTTGTTTTGTTTTGTTTTATTTTTCGAGGTAGGGTCTCACTCTAGTCCAGACCAACCTGGAATTCACTATGTAGTCTCAGGATGACCTCGAACTCACAGTGATCTTCCTACCTCTGCCTCCTGAGTGCTGGGATTAAAGGCGTATGCCACCATGCCCGGCTTTATTTACTTATTAGAGACAGAGAGAGGGAAAGAGAGAGAGGGAGAGTGAGAATGGGTGTGCCAGGGCCTCTAGCCACAGCAAACGAACTCCAGATGCATGTGCCACCATGTGAATCTGGCTTACGTGGAACCTGAAGAATCGAGTGGAACCTTGAGAATCAAACCAGGGTCCTTAGGCTTCGCAGGCATGTTCCTTAACTGCTAAGCCATCTCTCCAGCCCCAGATTTTTATTTTAAAGTGTATCTGAGATGATCAGTTTATAAAGAAAGATTTCTTGAGGCCATCTTCCCAACCCCATAGGTATTAGGGAGGAGGCTTCAGTCCATGGGTGGGCCTTGCTGCTTTGGGGCCTGTGATTCATCAGCCCATCACGGTGAAGAGCACATGGTACAAAGTTGATCACCTCATGGTGCCAGGAAGAAAATGAGATAGAGGAAGAGTCTACTGCCCCACCTTCAAGGCTACATGCTCAGAGAGCCAGTCCTTACTCTAGACTCCACTTCTTAAAGCTTCCACCAAGCCCAGGACTAAGTTTTAATACACGAGTCTTTGGGGAACAGTCTAAAGCCAAACTATGGCAACTTAAAGGAGAAGATCTGACAGTGACATGGGCTTGATACTGATGTTAACTTCAGGTTAAGTTTTCCCTACCTTGGGCCTCCAAGTCCTCATTTATAGGATAATAACATGAAACTAAAGGAATTGTAAAATGTGTCTTGCTGCTCTGACATTCAGGTAACTACTCTGTGACTAGGTTTTATTTAACTTGAATTATATCATGTGCTCTATAGAGGACTTGTAGTTACCTTCAATACATTGCTGGCACAAGACAAGCAACCAATAGCAGCTGATGGAGGAAAAGATTTATTTTGGCTCACAGCCTCACGGGGAAGCTCCATGGTGCCAGAGGAAAGATAATAGAGCAGACACAGGACTTGACACAGAAGAGTGAGCCCAGCTCTGGCAAGGGAGAGCTGTAGATAATACTCTACGTCCTTCCCCAGCAACATGCTACTTCCAAGCAAGGCTCCACCTCCCAAATGGCCACCCGCTGGGGACCAAGAGTTCAAAATGCATGAGTTTATGGGGAACACCTAACTCATACCAACACAATACTTGTTTTATGTTAGTTTACACACTCACTCTCTGTTTGTTTGTTTGTTTGTTTTCTTTTACTTTTTCTAGTAAGAGTTCCTTCCTCTGTTAGCAAGAAGAACCTGGGTCAAAAGCATGCCTATGGACTTGGAATATGGTTGAAGGGGGTTCCTGAGTGGATAAAGATGATCCAAAAGAAGAGGACAAGAGGCAGAAAGAAATAATTTCCCTGGGAGGAGGGAACATATCCTTTTAGACACATGCTGAGCCCTTGGACTCAGTTTCCCAGATGGGTGTTCCAAGCAACCAAATGCAGCTCTTTCTCACTAGCACATGCATTCATTATGAGTAATCACAATTTTGATGAAGTAAGACATTGATTTCATCTTGTGGAAGCAAACATTCCCCTTCCAGTAAAGCCATTGTAGTTTCCTGCTTGGGAGCTTCCTTCAATCATCATAGGCCCGTCTTTGTGTTCCATCCCTGTGCCCAGATGTTCCAGGCTTGCCAAAGAGTTGACTCTGTTTCTGTCACAGTGATCATCATCAGGTGTCCCAGCTTTCTCACAACGTTCTGGCTGAGATTCTTCTTAAGGAAGTTTCTTCTTAGTAAAGTTTAGTTCTGCACAGCCTCAGAAAACAAATCCTGAATAAGAATATGTCACTCTGCGTAGTCTATCCTGGGGAGCGTATGTAAGATGGGGAGCTGCTGGATACTGCCCTGAACTGCAAAGGGCTTAGAAATGAAGACAGAAAGCTAAGCCCAGACATGGCGACATAGGAAGGTACTGTCAAACTGCTCTTGGAATCACCTTGGTTTTTAAGTCACATGAATCAATATAATTATTTCTTTTTAAATTATTTAAAACAGTTTGGATTCAACGTTTGTTTGTTTGGTTGGTTGGTTTTTTGAGGTACGGTCTTGTTCTAGCCCAGGTTGACCTGGAGTTCAATATGTAATATAAGTATGGCCTCAAATTCACAGCAATCCTCCTACCTCTGCCTCCCAAGTGCTAGGGATTAAAGGTGTGCACCACCACGCCTGGCTCAGATCCACCCCCCTTTTATTTTTTTGAGGTAGGGTCTCACTCTAGTCCAGGCTGACCTGGAATTCACTCTGTAGTCTCAGGGTGGCCTTGAACTCACGGTGATCCCCTACCTCTGCCTCCTGAGTGCTGGGATTAAAGGTGTGCACCACCACGACCAGCTCAGATCCACCCTTTTAAAAAAAATTTCTTTATTGACAACTTCCATAATTATAGACAAAAAACCATGATAATTCCTTCCCCCTCACTTTCCCCTTCACAACTCTACTCTCCATCATATCCCCTCCCCTTCTCAATCTCTCTTTTATTTTGATGTCATCATCTTCCTCTTATTATGTTATGAGGGTCTTGTGTGTAGGTAGGTAATGCCAGGCACTGAAGTCAGGGGTATCCAGTCCATTTTGTATCTGGAAGTGTGCATTGTATGGAGTCTTACCCTCCATTGGCTCTTACATTCTTTCTGCCACCCCTTCTGCAATGGACCCTGACCCTTGGATGGTGTGATAGAGATGTTTCAGTGCTGAACACTCTTCTGTCACTTCTTCTCAGCACTATGGTGCCATTTGAGTGATCTCAGAGGTTACCGTCATCTGAAAAGAGAAGCTTCTCTCACCAAAAATGAGAGTAGCATTAATATATGTGTATGAACATTAACAGAAATGCTTACTGGGCAGTTTGGTGAGCATAATATATACACTTAGCCAGACACCAGTGTTAGGTCAGACCAGGTCCCAAGATGGAGTCATTGTGGATGACAAAATGAAGATGAGATGAGAAGTGGCCTTAAGGGAAAATACAAGAACCAAGCTGACTACATTCCTCAGAAACCACCTGACCCATTGTTTCCCCTTGCTACTAGGCCACAGTTTCCTCTTTACCTTATCTCAAGAGCCACCTGAGCTCTGTTTTGGTGACACATACTAACATAATCTTCTGGTTATCAGGAAATTCCTCTGAAGAAACTCGTCTACCTAACTTCACAAACAAGGCCCCCATGCCCCTATCCCCCACACAGCAGAAAGGCCTTATAAAACCTAACCTTTACATACCCAA
This sequence comes from Orientallactaga sibirica, assembly GCA_036365145.1. Lineage (NCBI taxonomy): Eukaryota > Metazoa > Chordata > Mammalia > Rodentia > Dipodidae > Orientallactaga > Orientallactaga sibirica. The sequence goes on from JAEOAD010000005.1 coordinate 57,087,668, forward strand.
AGATGCTATGCTATCCTCTCATGAGACAGCCTGGCAGCTCATGTATTTCCCAAATAAAACTTTTACTTTGCTTCACAGTGGTTTTGTGTGGTCTTGGTCATTCTTGAACCTTACATCTGGTGCCGTGACTCAGATAGGAGGCTCCTGATTGCCCTCTCAGGTGGCCAGACCTCCTTTCCCCAACCAGACTATGGAGCTGCCACTGACCCTATGAAGGCCTTAGGCCATCTCTGCCTGGTGTTGTCACTCCCACCCACCACAATTCAGCCTCGCTCTTCTTCCCTTCTTCATCTCCTCCCTCTCTCTTGGTAAGTATCTCTCTTGGTTGGCCTGTTCTTGGGTTTATCCCTTTCTTGTCTGAGCCATGTCAACATGCCAGGCTACAGCCCTTACCCACTTCTGGGCCCCCCAGGTCTTGGGAAAGATGCACTCTCGACACCTCAGGTCTCTCTCTCTCTCTCTCCAGATGACCGAGCCCTAAGAGGCATCTTTCAGCTTGGTTTGTGGCTTTGGGACACTTTCCTCCTCCCTTCTCTGATTCTTTCCTTTCATCTCCACTCTCCTCCTTTCCTGTTCCTCTCCATGTCTGCACCTCTCACCTGAGATGGGGAACAAGACCTCTAAATCAGTCCCCATCATTCCCCTGGCTTGTCTCATTAATAACTTAACACCACTGAGGCTACAGGACGATATTAAACCTCACCACATAATTTTTTACTGTAATACAGCTTGCACAACAGGACTATATGGCCAGAAAACAGTACTTTCAATTTCTAAATTCTTACCAACTTAGATAATTTCTGCCACCGCACGGGAAATTCCCTGCATTCAAGCATTTTTCACTCTACATGCTCGTCGTCTCTCTGCTGTGCTTTCCCTCCTCACCATATTCTTCTGGCCAAGGCCTCAGGGGCAAAATCAAATTCAATACCGTCTCCTTCCTTATTCTTCCCCACGATCAGCTCTTGACGCCAGTGCTGTCAGTGATCTGCCCCCTACTGCTCCTCCTGCTCCTCCTCAAACCCCAAACCTACCTCCATCTGACCCGTCTGCACCACCTCCACCCTCTCCTTTCCCTCCCCTCTCCCCTCCTGCTCAGTGCACCCACTCACACACAGATGGAGTTTTCCCTCTATGAGAGGTGGTAGAGCTGTCCATGTCCCATTTTCTATGTCTGACCTGACTCAAATTGAAGTGCATCTTTTCTTCTAACCTGGTCCACTATACTAAAGAATTTTGCTACCTTACTCAGGTCTACAATCTTACCTATGTCATCCTGCCTATCACTCTCACCCCAGATGAACGTGAATGTGCCTGGGTGGCTGCTCAGACCCACATTGACGGTGTCCATCTAACCAATCCAACCTATCCAGTCAGCACTGTGGCAGTTCCCAAGAAAGACCCAAACTGGACCAACCAAGTCCCTGCCCATCCCACTCAAGACCCACACCCCCCTCCCACATGGAGGGTATCCCAGGACCAGATGGTTTTCTTCTTGGTGGGCCTCTGGACGGCTTCCCACAACTTTAATAAACTCCACTCAATAACTCAAAACCTCAATGAAAACCCAGAGGAGTTCATGGGATGCCTAACAGAGGCACATACTCAACATACCCACCTCAATCTTACTTCCCAGGAAGTTGTTTTGATTCTTAACACCCACTTCCTATGCCAATCTGCCCGTGACATTTGGAAAACAACTCAAACACCTTGAGATAGGTCCTCAAACCTCCCAGGGAGATCTTGAAATGGCATTTAAGGTTTTTAACAGTCAAGAGCACCAGGAGCTGACCAATAGGCTTGCCAGAGACAAAAATACCACCTCAGGCTACTCCAAAGAAGACATCGAGGCCTCAGTGATAACCACCAGGACTCTACTTCAGGTGTGGCACCACTGCTTACTGGGCCAGAGCTTGCCCCAACCCACGCCTGCTGCCAGAACCCTGCCCTCACTGTGGACTCCAGGGCACTGGAAGGTCAACTGTCCCTCCCTACCTCACCAAGGTAGGCCAGCCCCTTCCTTTCAACCCCCAGAGGAGCTGCTCAGTGATCTGCTTGGCCCAGTAGCCAAAGACTGATGGTGCCCTGGGCCCCTGACAAGACTTTCCACAGCACAATGGAGGAGCCCAGGGTAAAGTCCAGGTAGCAGGTAGGTTTGTCTCATTTATATTAGATATGGGGGCCACGTGATCAGTCCTGCCACCCTACTCTGGCTACACTCTTTCCTCACAGATCTCCATGGTGGGTGTAGACAGCCGAACTCATTCCCATCATATTACTGCTCCTCTGTCCTGCAATATTTGGGACTCTCTACTCTCCCACTCCTTTCTTGTGATTCCTTTTTGTCCTTCTCTATTTTTACGCCTAGACCTCATGCAAAAAAAAACTCTGCCTCTTCCTGACCCCCCACTCACCCTCCATCTTCATTCTCACCCCTGCTTCCTCCCTTACCAAGACCCCCAACTTTCCCCTACCTGCTTCTGAGGGTGATTCCCAAGTGTGGGACACTTCATCACCTGCATTTGCCTCTCATCACCCACCTGTTCATATGAAACTCAAGGATCCTACAGTGTTCCCTTGTCGGTCCCAATATCCAATCTCACTCAAACACCACCAGGGACTTAAACCCATTATTTTTCACCTCCTTCAGGCTGGCTTCCTCCACCCTACCTCTTCTCCCTACCATAGCCCTATCCTGCCTGTCATCAAGCTTGATGGAGCCTACCTCTTACTCTAAGACCTCCACTTAATCAATGCTGCTATCTTGCCCATTCACTTGGCAGTGCCTGACCCATATATCCTTCTCTCTCACATTCCTTCATCTACCACTCATTTCTCAGTACCTGACTAGGATGAAACTACTGATTCAGGACTCTGCCTCATTCTGCACTTGGCAGGGTTTCATATTCTCCAAGGCTTAGTCTGTCAGGTTGGGACATGGGGAGTGAATGATAGTATATATCCCAGAGAGCAAAATTCCATATTTGTTTAAGGATTTGGTGGATGTTTCAGTACTCCTGGAGCTATACTGATGATACAGGAACTTTGTTCCCAGTGCCTGACCTCAAAGAACTGACCCTCCAAAGGGGAAATCAGTGACCTTGAGTGCCTTGTGCTCTGTCCACTCCCCAGACCTGAAATGGTTAGCAGCCTGTAAATAGTAAAAATACATACACGCTGATACTAAAAGCACTGGATTACAGATTGGACAGGCATTGGGAAGTGACTCCTAAAGGTGGAAATAATGGAAGGTTACTGTGCTTATTTCTAACCTGAATTCATGGTTCCTCCAACTTGAGCAAGTTGACCTTGCTGTGATTTTTCTTAATAGAAACTTTGTTGATTCTCACCTCACTTAACAGCCTCAGGGAAAAAAAAAATGAATAAGAATTGGGTGTTTTCTGGAGAAAATAAAAGCCATCCACTCAAACATTTTAAATCCAGAACAAGCAAATATATTTTTAGAGTATCAGTTTATGAAGTTGCAATTTGCATCCAGTAAAATTCAGTCTTTTTAGTTCTCATGAGTCTTGGGGTTTTAACAAATAAATTCAATTTTGACAGAAGAGTTCCATCACATCAAATAATTCCCTTGTAGCCTCCATTACTCCTGCCCTAGGCAGCTACTGCTCTGTTCTGTGAGTCTGCAGACTTTCAAAATGCCATATGGATGAAATTATGTGTATGGAGCCTATAAACTCAGACTTCTTACAATCATCGTAATGTACTGAAGCCACTACCTGTGTTAAAGTCCATGCCAATTTATTTGCTCACTGGCTACATAGTGACAACTATGAGTAGAGCCACTATAAATGTCTTTGTACAGATTTTTGTGTACAAGTTTTCATTTCTCTTATGTAACTAAAGAAATATGATTTGAGAGTCACTTAAAAGTATCTGAGGGCTGGAAAAATGCCTTAACAGTTAAGGAACTTGCCTGTGAAGCCTAAGGACCCATGTTCAACTCTCCAGATCCCATGAAAGCCAAACGAACAAAAGTGAGGCAAACACAAGGTTGCACATGCTCACTAGGTGACACAAGTATCTGGAGTTTAATTTCAGTGGCTGAGGCCCTGGCATGCCAATTCTCTCTCTCTCTCAATAAAATAAAATAAAAATAAAAAAAATTTTAAAGTGAGTACAAGATACTACCAAAGCAATTTTTTCACTATGGCTATTCCATTTTGCATTCCCAAAAGTAATGCAGCCATCTTCATTTTCAAATGGGCAAAAAAAAAAAAATCATTAGGTTCAGCTGTATTGCTGTCTTCCAAAGGCTTAAGAAACTTCATGTCTATGACCAGAGCAAAGTAACCTATAAATATCACTCAATCATTTCTCTGACATGAGATTCACAGACACCAACTCTGGTGAGGGTCAAAAAAGACACACACTCAGAACCTTGGTGTTGGAAAGAAAATTCAAGTCACTAACTCATCATTTTGAAGAGAACTGTTTTCCCCCTTTGGTTGTGCCAGGGCCTCCAGCCACTACAATTGAACTCCAGATGCATGAACTATCTTGTGCATCTGGCTTACATGGGTACTGGGGAATCAAACCTGGGTTCTTAGTCTTCACAGGCAAGCACCTTAACCACTAAGCCATCTCTCAAGCCTCTATAGAGAACTTTTTAATCTAGCTCTAAACAACTATGACTCACTAAGGCCTTTGTGAAATTAGGTATGTTACTTAACTGCTTGCAGTGCCAATTTCTTCACCTCTGAAGGGTCAGCATTGAAAGAAAGACACATAGAAAGGAACTTTGGAGTCAAGAAGCAACAAAACATTAAGTGTTACTAAGAAAGACATTGCTAGTGATTTTGCTTTCTCTGGGCAACCTCACTGGATGTTCTTAAACCCTCAAGCAGGAGTTGGAAAGATGGCTTAGTGAAGAACTTGCCATGCAAGTGTGAGGATCAGAGTTTGGATTCACAGCATTGACATAAAGACTGCATGGGCACAGCAGCCTGCCTATAATCCAAGTACTTAGGAGCCCAGACTTGGAATTCATGAATCAAGCTGGCTAGCTAAGCTGGCTGGATAAAAATAAATAAATAAACTGGCTCTTGGCTCAAGGGCAAGATCCTGCCTTAGTAAAGTTAAAAAAAAATGAAGAGTAAACAGGGAAGACACCTGGTGTCAGCCTCTGCTTCCACTTACACATGCTCACATGTACACTCACATGCATATGGACACACACACACACACACACACCACATATACACACAAGAAAACCTAAAGTACAGATCATGTAATTAGTGAATATTAGAATTTAAAGAAATTTGGAGATCTTCATTCAAGTCCCAGCTCTTCCTTGTAGTGTTCATAAGGAAATGGAGGCCCTGACAGGCCAAGAGCACACAAAGCTACTGGCTGCTAAGCCAGTTGGTGAGCTTAGGAGTTCTGACTCTTTGCCGAGTTCGCCTGCACTCCTTCTTCCCCAGACTGTTGTGAACCTCCAGGGAAGCAGCCTGTTCTAAGCAATTACAGCCTGCAGGTCCCTGCCACAATGAAGACCCCAGTGGCCTCCATCACATCTCCCTGCCTCATCTCCATCAGAGCACCAGTGCTCACCGCATCCTGTTCTGCTGTCTACTTCAGTGGGAGTGACCCTCGGCCAGGCGCGACCTCTGCGATCTACCTTGCTTGGCACCTACTAGGTCCTTGAATATTTCTTGAATGGTGATTAGAAAAATGGACTTTAATCAAATTATTCACATTTGACAAAATGATAGAAACATTCTTTGATAAGTTTTTAAGCCACTTGTCTGGGAATTCTTAGATATAGCAGGCTAAATGGGAGCATGAAAATTGCTCAGGCAACTTTATGCAGGAAGTCTAAATCCTGTTGCCATGTTGTAATCTCCCAGACCTGTTCTGTCTTGCTCCTGTGAGGGACACCGTGTATAAACAGCATCATGTATTAACTTGTTAAATTGGTTACACCCAAAAAAATGTTTAGATTGTTTAACAATGTAATTCTGTGAGGTCATATCAAGAATTCCAAGGAGAGGCAGAGTTTTCAGAGACTCCAGTTCAATGCCCAGGGAGCTATTGTTTCAGAAATGATTTTTGGAGAATTGAAAACTCAGTGACTAATCTCTTTCATGGTAATTCATTGTGTCTAGTTCTCTAATTTGAAATTCTGTATTTTAGATCCATTCCATAGTCATCTTATTAGTCTTTCTTTGTAGAAGAAACATGAAGTAAATGGTTCTAAATTTAGTCAAACTGCTGGAACCCTTCTGTGTGAAGGAGGAAGAGTTCATATCTGCTGGCCATCTTTGTTCTACATAAAGACCATTTCCATTTGCCACCTCTGGGCAATGTTCAGGAATATTCTCAAGGGATTCTATCTCTAGGACAGGGACTTCAGAGTTTTTGTTCATTTATCTATTTCTAGATATTGGGGCAATGCTGGGCACACAGAAGGAATCCAATAAGTGTATTCTGAATGCAGAGGTAGGAGGATCACTTTGAGTTCAAGGCCAGCCTGAGACTACATAGTGAATTCCAGGTCAGCCTGGGCTAGAGTGAGACCTTACCTCAAAAAAGCAAATAAACAAACAAAAAGAAAATATGTGGAAATAAGGAGTCAAAACCACCCATGCCTTATTCATAGAAAACCGGGTATCCAATGAAGGGTCATCCTGTAGCGCAGAGCCACATGCTCTTACAGGCATGGTTTCAGGCACTCGACATGGGAATCCCGTGGATGTGGCTGTCTATTTTTCCAAGAGCCTAATTGTGTGCTGCTACTGAAATAAGTGCCATAAATTACTTCAGAAACAAAAGAAAATCTTATAAGAAGAGAAATGAAGTGGTTCCATTAAGGATCATGGGATTAAGATTAAAGAACAAAGTTCTGATCATTTCCACACAACATAACTATTAGGAAACTCAACTTACTGAGTCACATTCTCCACTGTGTATTCATACAAAAACTCGAAAGGGGTCTTCAGATCATGAGTTATCTCTTTTAAGAGTGTCCTCTCTGCGGTTCTACAGTAAGCTTACATGATGAGTTCATCCAAGGTGAACCCACCCAGAGATGAGCTTATCTCTCATAGATGCACTCAGGGAGGTTCTGAAATTGTTGCTGCATCTATTTATGGCCAGGACAACGTTGTGTCTACCCACTTGGAGAAATAGGCTACTGCCTGATATCTTTCCTGCTTTTCCCAGTTCCTTTGGCCTCTCACAACCTGCACATGTGTGCAAAGAGTTACACTGAGGAAAATGTAAGGGAATAAGGAAAACTTTGTGAAAAGCAGACGAAAATGCATCCTTATTCTTTTTTCTATGAAAACAATTTTCAAAAGTCCTCTCTTAAAGCCCAGTCTGGTGTCTAGATCCAAGATGGATCCCATTGAACTATACTTCCCAATATTCCTGCCAGTGAACAGTCTCCCTCTGCAGCAGGTCTGGGCTAGGTCTTTGTAACAAACACAGTGCAGCCACAGGGACCCAGGGCCCTCTGAGGGCAGGTGATAAGAAGCCCTGCGGCTATCATGTACACTCCTGGAATGCTAGATACTAGTTCTTGGAATTATTCTCTCTCTCTCTCTCTCTCTCCCTACCCCTCTCCACAGGCAATATGTTGCAAGAAGCCCAACCTATGTCTCAGTGTTCCAGTTGACCACAGATTCAGCCCAACTTCAAGATCTCAAACAGCAGCCAGCATGAACCACCAGCCCTGTAAGGCAGCCTGCACAGATGCCCTACCTAGAAAAACCTGCAGATGAGCCACATGAGGGAACACTGTTCTCCTGGCGCAGTATAGCTGTTGCCCTCTTAAACTCTCAGCAGCTGTAATGACTTCACAGGAGACATGCACAAGATCTGGGGAGGAGCTCATGAGGTCCCACACCTTCTGGAAGATATATAGGCAGTTTGCAGTTATTAGGAGAGTGGTTTATGAAGCTATGCCCCTCCCCATGAAAATATAAGCAGTTAATGGTTGCTAGCAGAGATACGGTCTTCAGTGGTATAGTCACTTATAAGTTGCCCATGTTCCAGTAAATAACCCCTTACCCATGTTCCTATAAATAACCCAAATTAAACTTACTGGTTTAACAAACTAGACTTGGGTAGAATTGTTTCTTTGGTCTATTGTTAGTACCTTATTTGGGGTGAATAGTTTTGTTTGTCAGTCTCCCCAGGAGAAGTTCACACAATAGACCCCAAGCAAGAATTACACTAATGAGCCATGTCAACACCTCGGTCCAGCAGTGTTCTTTCAGGGCACAAAACTTTGGAGTAGTTTATGATGCAGCCATAAACAATTGGAATATTGCCTCAGATTCCTTTTCAAATTTTTTCATGCTAAGTTGTTCTTATAGCCATTTATGCTCATATATGCCAGACTTTGCCCTTTCTTAGCAAAAGCTCACAAGTAGTACACTTGATTAAAATATTTCAAAATTAAAGTTTGAATTTAGTATTTTCCTACTGAATTTGGGAAAGTTTCCACTGGATATAAAACAATAAAGTTGAGACTTTAAAATATATTATAAAACTGTTTATCTCCAAACACATGCCCATGACTCTGGGTCTATGGCTTTTTGTGAACATGTTTTTCAGAATTATCTCACTTTCAAGTAATCTTTCCGATTAACCACAGAAAGTTTTTGAAAATGCAATCCTATATCCAAACTGTACCTTACAAGCTGCCTCTCACAACAAAGAAAAGTACAGAAACCCCAGGTCAGGTTGCTTATTTTTTCTTGTAGAGAAAAAGAAAAAAAGAAAGAAAAAGAAAAAGAAAAAGAAAAAGAAAAAAGAAAGAAAGAAAGAAAGAAAGAAAAGAAAAGAAAAGAAAGAAAGAAAGGAAGGAAGGAAGGAAGGAAGGAAGGAAGGAAGGAAGGAAGGAAGGAGAAAGAAAGAAAAGAGAGAGGAATAAAAAGGAAGGAGGAAGGGAGGGAAGGAGGGAGGAAGGGAAGGAGGGAGGAAGGGAGGGAGGGAGGAAGAAATACCACCCCAGGCTCAAATTTGGGGGAAGGAGATGAGGAAGAAATACCACCCCACTTTGTTTTCATTGTTCTCTAACTTATTTTCTTTGTATATCTTGATTCCTTCTAGCTCAAGTTTGCTTTCTTCTTTGGATTTGGGGTGCTGAGTCCACTTGTGCCCTCCTGAGCCCTAGCATGAGGGAACTGAAAGCATCCACCAGCTATAAAATCATAAACAGATCAACACATACATGTCTCCACCACCAGGACCATGCCATCCCATCCTCCTGCCCTGCCCTACCACACCACTGGTCCACACCATCGAGTCCATGCAATTGGGTCCACACCATCCCATACCCCTGTCACCAATGGGTCCATGCCCTCCCATTCCCCTGCCCCACCTGGCCACCACCAAGCCCACACAGTCCTATCCACCCCCACCCCAGCCACCTGCCTCTGAGACTGCAGTCTCCAGGCTCCTCACTCTGCCCTACTACCAGGTCTCTGAGTCCCCACAAGGGCTGCATGGACTCCTCCTGCCTGAGCAGACAGGCCCTCTTGCCATCAAAAGACTAATCTAGTCAAACATAAAAGGGAATAATCACTGACAACACTTAAAGGATAAACTATAGCTTCCTCCTGAATTAAATAAGATTAGTAGAGGCCAGGAAACTAGAAATGAATCATGGAGGATGGAGGAGAGGGGAAATCTTAAGGGAGGGTATGATAGGCAGACTACAGCACAAAAGAAACAACATGAAACATTAAATGGAAGGAACCTTAAGGTTGCTTAGTCCACAATGGAAGTCTCTAATCAAAACATAGAACAGACAAGAGGATTAGAACCCCAAAATAAAGACATAAGGTATAGAAAGAAAGAAAGAAAGAAAGAAAGAAAGAAAGAAAGAAAGAAAGAAAGAAAGAAAGAAAGTGTTTGCCTTTACAGGGACTTCCAGGCCATGACCAAGCAATTGGCAACACTTGCAGAAAATCAACAAAAGATCAACAATTGTGTGAATGTTGTCCTTGTTGGTTAGACCTTATAGAAAAAAACACAGAGACTACCAAAGAGAATTAAGTGATCTGAAGGAGTGCCAAAAAGGGAGACTTCCATAATAAGCTAGCTAAGCTCAATGAAGACACAAATAAATGCAAGCATGAATTCCAAGAAGCATTAAGAAGATCAGAAAATTACCTGAAATGAAAACGACACAGGAATGGATACTATACAGAAAAAGACAGTAGAAAATAGAAACCAAATTGAATAAGTCCAAACCTCTCTAGAAGCCCTCAAGAACAGTGTCAGTCATGTGGAGGACAGAACCTCAGAACTGGAAGGCAAAACAGAAGAAACAGTTCATGAGCCCAAAAACTTGAATAAGTTCAAAAATTTTTGTGAACAGAACATGAAGGAATTGTGGGATACCTTTAAACATCCCAACATTCAGATCATAGGTATACCAGAATGGGAAGAAATTCAGACCAAGGGCATGGAGAACTTATTGAACAAAATTATCAAAGAAAATGTTCCCACCCTCTCAAAAGAGAGTCCCATCAAGATACAAGAAGCTAACAGAACTCCAAACAGACTGGACCAAAAGATAAAATCTCCAAGACATGTTATCATTAAGACCCTAAGCATTAATGGCCTTAATTTGCCCATCAACAGACACAAGTTAAAGGGCAGATCAGAAAAATGGGCCCCTCAATCTGCTATCTTCAAGGACCCCACCTCACCATTAAAGAAAGACACCTCCTTAGGGTGAAAGGGCAGAAAATGATATTCCAAGTCAACAGACACAAGAAACAATCAGGCATTGCCATACTAATATTGGATAAAATGGACTTCAAACCAAAAGTAATCAAAACAGACAAAAAAGGCCACTTCTTACTCATCAGGGGAATGATCCAACAAGAGAATATCACGATCATCAATCTTTATGCACCAAACACAGGCGTACCACAATTCATAAAACAAAACCTACTTGACAAAAAATAGAAATAAACACCAACACCATCATAGTTTGGGACTTCAGTACCTCACTATCATCAGTAGACAATCATCCAAACAGAAAATCAACAGGGAAGTAAGAGAGATCAACACCATAGGTCAACTAGACCTAATGGACATCTACAGAACATTCTATCCAAAATCTACAAAATACACATTCTTCTTAAAAGCCCATGGAACCTTCTCCAAAATGGATCATATACTGGCCATAAAGCCTGCTGCCATATATTTAGGAAAACCAATATAATTTCCTGCATGATATCAGACCACAATGCTTTAAAGCTAGAAATTAGGAACAAGAGATGCACCAGAAACTCCATCAGCTCCTGGAGGCTGAACAACCCAATTTTAAACAATAAATGGGTAGTGGGTGAAATAAAAAATGAAATTGTAGTAGGGCATGGTGGTGCATACCTTTAATCCCAGCACTTGGGAGGCAGAGGTAGGAGGATCACCATGAGTTCAAGGCCACCCTGAGAATACAGGGTGAATTCTAGGTCAGTCTGGGCTAGACTGAGACCCTGCCTCAAAAAAAAAAAAAAAAAAAAAAAAGCACAAAAAAATTAAATTGTAAAATTTCTAGAATTGAATGACAATGAGAACACATAATACCAAAACTTATGGGACACAAAGAAGTCAGTCCTTAGGGCAAAATTCATAGCACTAAATGCTTTCATAACAAAGACAAAAAGATTGCAAATCAATAACCTAACCATCCATCTAAAGGCATTGGAAAAACAAGAAGAACCAGGCAAGGTAGTGCATGCCTTTAAACCCAGCACTTGGGAGGCAGTGGTAGATGTGTTACAGTGAGCTTGAGGCCATCCTGAGACTACATAGTGAATTCTAGGTCAGCCTGAGCTATAGAGTGAAACCCTACCACGAAAAACCAAAAGGAAAGAAAAGAAAAGAAAAGAAAAGAAAAGAAAAGAAAAGAAAAGAAAAGAAAAGAAAAAGAAAAAAAAGAAAAACAAGCAGAATCCAACCCAAAAAGCTCAAGATGGAAAGAAATAATCAAGACCAGAGAAGAAATTAGTGAATTGGAAACTAAGAAAACAATTACAAAAATTGATGAAACAAAGAGCTGGTTCTTTGAAAAATAAACAAGATTGATAAGCCCCTGGCCAAGGGTGGAGGGAACGAGCGGGTGGGAGGGAGGACAAGGGGGGGGATACAAATTGGGACCCAAAAGGAAAAGATACTATAAAAGCCTTTACTCTGAACAGGCTAAAACATTGATCCTTCAGCAGGCCCGCAGAGGGAACACCCGAACCACAGGAACCTGGAGAGAGCATCATGAAGGCTAACCTTAATCTTGTCCTGCTTCTCTTTCTTTTCTCTCTCTCTCTCTCTCCCTCTCTCTCTCTCTCTCTCTCTTTCTCTCTCCTCTCTACACTCACTTTCTCTTTTATATTATCTATCTTTTTCCTCCCTCACCTTCCTAGGTGCAGACTTATAACTCCCAGTGCCAGCACGGGGTTAACTTCCACAATGAGCTGTTGATCCGAGACACCTACAAGGTTTCCCAAAAAAGAAAGACTTCTGTCAAAGTCCTTGGTGACCCACTAAAGGTTAATGGTAGGACCCTACTGTCGAAGACAGCATACGTGTGTGAGATCAAACACAGAGAGACCTGGCCAGAATCTGGAAGAGGGTCAGTCCCCAGACAGTTAGCTAGTCTAGTACCAGAGGGTGCTACACGAGCAACTGGGGGAAAATGTCCGACATTGATCCAAACAACTTGCAGACTAAGATCACCGGCAGGAAACAACCTGATGCAATGCTCATACAAGTGCAGTAGTGGCAAACAGCCATGGTGGGTAACCAACTGCTCTTGTTTTGGCTAATAGATCCACTCAATGGAATGGAACACATTGCTGGAACCTGGAAATAAGTCAAAACCAGGTACACAAAATGAGCTCAGTCTCCAAGATCAAGATACCACCAAATGTGGGCTAGAAGAGAGCCAATGCATATAAAATTCCCTCCAAAACATATATGGCCATCCCTTCTATCTAGTACTAACTTCTCTCTCTGTTGGAGAATTTGCTTATCTTTTTTTCAGATGGACAACGAACCTGAAGGGAGGATCAGCTAATCACACCACACCAGGGCCCCAGCTGAAACCATAGAACAACGCAGGGGAAGGGCAAGAATACAGCGTTCATGGCAATCACGACACCAGAAAAAGGCTGAAGGAGATAAACACAGAAAACATCCAACTCCAACTAAGCCAGATATCTAGAGACACAGAGGCTCCCAAAACCTCATCACTGAAGCAGAACTAAAATGACCCCAATGTGGCTCAGGGAAACTCATGGAAGAGGGGGCTGAAAGATTGATAGAGTCACAAGTTGGGGCATCATGCACAGAGACTGGGGCCTACCCCCCCCCAGAACTCTTGACGACCCCCACAATGCATGACCCACATTCCCCATTGATGAGGGTCCCTTTGGAAGAGGGAGGACAGGGAGGAGGATAATGGAACCAATACTATGAATGTAAAATCAGAATAATATAAATAAATAAATAAAGGAAAAAAAGAATAAACAAAGAGATTATATCAATCAAAAAGAGAGAGAAAGAGATGCTTCAAATTAACAAAATTAGAAATTATAAAGGAAAGATCACAACAGACATTAATGAAATGTGAAGAATCATCAGGACTTACTTCCAAAACCTCTACTTCACAAAAATGGATAATCTGGAAGAAATGGATAAATTCCTGGACACATACCACCTATCAAAACTAAACTACTAAACTCAGAGCAGATTAATGTCCTAAACAACCCTATCACACCTATCAAGATTGAAAAGGTAATCTAAAACCTCCCCAAAAGGAAGAGTCCAGGACCAGATGGCTTCTCAGCCAAATTCTATCAAATCTTCATGGAAGAACTGAAACCAATTTTTCTCAAATTGTTGCACATAATCAGAGAATAAGGAAAGCTCCCCAACTCCTTTTATGAAGCTAGTATCACCCTAATACCAAAACCAGACAGAGATACAACAGGAAAAAAAAAAAACCTATAAGCCTATATCACTAATGAACTTAGACACAAAGATTCTGAACAAAATTTTCACAAACCAAATTCAACAACACATCAAAAACTTTATCCAGCCAGGCATGGTGGCACATGCCTTTAATCCCAACACTCGGGAGGCAGAGGTAGGAGGATCACCGTGAGTTCGAGGCCACCCTGAGACTACATAATGAATTCCAGGTCAGCCTGGACTAGAATGAGACCCTACCTCAAAAAAACAAACAAACAAAAAAATTATCCACCTTGATCAAGTATCCCAGGAACATAGCATTGGTTAAACATACAGAAATCTGTCAATGTAACACACCACATAAACAAGCTTAATCACAAAAAAGCACATGATCACTTCAATAGAGGCAGAAAAGGCCTTTGACAAAATACAACATCACTTCATGATCAAAACATTGAAGAAAATAAGAATGGGCAGTTTATATCTCAACATAATAAAGGCTATATATAAAGCTCCTAAAGCCCAAATAATACTTAATGGGGAAAGACTCAAGGAGTTCCCACTGAGATCAGGAACAAGACAGGGGTGCCCATATCACCACTGCTCTTCAACATAGTACTAGAAGTACTAGCCCAAGCAATAAGACAGGAGAAAGAAATAAAAGGGGTGCAAATTAGAAAGGAAGAAGTCAAGTTAGCCCTATTTGCAGATGACATGATCCTATACATAAGTGACCCAAGAACCTCCATCTCAAAACTCTTAAAGGTGATTAATTCCTTCAGCAAAGCAGCAAGATACAAAAATCAATGCACAAAAATCAGTAGCCTTGCTATATAGAAAAGACAAAGATGCAGAGAAAGAAATTGGTGACACTGTCCCATTTTCAATAGCAACAACAAAAAATAAAATACCTTGGACTAACATAAACCAAGGATGTGAAAGACTTATATAATGAAAACATAAAAGCACTCAAGAAAGTAATTGAGGAGGACTTGAGAAGACTGAAAGACCTCCCATGCTCCTGGATAGGCAGAATTAACATTGTGAAAATAGAAATCCTACCAAAAGCAATATACAGATTTAATGCAATACCAATAAAAATCCTAGCATCATTCTTCACAAAGATAGAAAAAAATGATCTCAGACTTCATATGGAATAGCAGCAGGCCTCAGATATCTAAGCATATAAACAAAAGAAACTGGCATAAAAACAGGAACATAGACCAATGGAACAGAACGGAGGATCTGGACTTTAGGTTGGCTACTTGATCTTCAACAAAAGCCCCAATAATGTAGACTAGAGAAAAGACAGCATCTTCAACAAATGGTGCTGGACAAACTGAATAACCATATGCAGAAAAATGAAACTAGATCCACACATGCACAAAAAATCAAGTTCAAATGGATCAAAGACATCAATGTAAGCCCTGAACCTCTTCTACTACTGGAAGAAAAGAGGAACTTTCCATAAGAAAGGAGTGGGGAAAGACTTCCTTAACAAAATCCCAGCAGCTCAGGAACTTAAACAATCACTCAATGGGATCTCATGAAAATGAAAAGTTTTTTTGCAGACAAACATACCATTAAGCAGTGCCAATAGATTACCCTCAGAAGGGAAGAAAATTTTTGCCAGCTATACAGCTGACAGAGGCCTAATTTCTAGAATCTACAAAGAACTCAAAAACCTAAACAGTAAAAAAATCAAACAACCCACTCACAAAGTGGGGCAGAGAACTGAATAGGCAGTTTTCAGAGGAAGAAATACAAATGGCAAACACACACTTAAGAAAATATTCAACATCCCTAACCATCTGGGGAATGTAGATTAAAACAACTATGAGATTCCACCTTACCCCAGTAAGGACAGCAAACTTTAAAAAATCAAATGAAAACAAGTGCTGACAAGGATGTGGAGATATAAAAGCCCTCATTCACTGTTGGTAGGAGTGTAAGCTGGTACAACCACTATGTAAAGCGATATGGAGACTCCTTAAAATGTTGACTATAAAGTTACCAACAGATCCAATTATTCCCTTACTGGGCATTTACCCTAAAAGCTCCACACCTCGGTTCAGAGATATTTGCTCAGCCATATTTATAGTTGCTCAATTCATAATAGTTAAGAACTGGAATCAACCCAGGTGCCCATCAGTGGACGAATAGATAACCAAGATGTGGTATATCTACATGATGGAATTCTACTCAGCAGTTAGAAAAAAATAACACAATGAAATTTGTAGAAAAATGGTTGAACTTGGCACAGATCATACTCAGTGAACTCACACAATCACAGAAAGACAATTGCTGCATGGTCTCACTCATTTGCAGCTTCTAACCTGGATCAGCCTGAGATGCTGACATACCTAATAGGCATCTCAAGACCTGAACAATAGTGAGGGCAGGGCTTGAGGGGAGGGTAAGGGACACAAAATTGAACCCAAATGGAACTGGTACTATAGAACCCTGTATCCTGGAAGACAGACTAAAAGATTGAACCCTCATCAGGACCTTAGAGGGAACACCTGAATCTAAGGACCCTGGAGAGGGTGAGATGAAGCCTAACCTTAAATTTCTCCCATTTCTTTTTTTCCTTCTTTTTAAAAATTCTTTATTTTTTCTATTTTCTTTCCTTTTCTTCTCTCTCTTCCCTTGGCACTGGCCTGTAAGTCCCAGTTACAAGGATGTGGTTAACACCCGCAATGAGCTGTTGACCAGAGAGACCTACAAAGTTTCCCAACACAAGACAGACTTCTGTCAGAGCACTTGATGACCCACCAGAGGTTAATGGTAAGACCCTATGGCTGAAGATACCATATGCTATTAGTAGGGAACATGGAGAGACCTGGCTAGAATCTGGAAGAGAACCAGTCCCCAGACAGTTAGCCCATCTAGTGCTAGAACGTGGCCAACATCTGTCTGAGAAACTTGAGGTCTAAGCTCCTCAGAAGCAAACAATCTGGCGTGATGCTCACACAAGTGCAATAGTGGCACACAGCCATGGTGGGTAACCAACTGATTTTGGATTGGCTAACAGATCTGATCAGTGGAAAGGAACCCATATCTGGAACTGGTAAACAAGTCAGAATCATATCCAGATAATGAGTGTGCTTTCCAATATCAAGCTCCCACTAATCTTGGGCTATAAGAGGGTCTACACCCATTAAATTCTCTCTAAACTAAAAAGAGTTATCCCATTTCACTTGTGCTGACTTCATTCTCCGTTGGAGAATCTGCTTCTCTTTTTCAGATGGCAGTGGGACATGAGGAAAGAAACAACCCATCACACTTCACAAGGGCCCCAGCTAAAACCACAGAGGAATTGGGGAAATGAACAAAAATGCTGCTTCCTAGGTTAACCTGATATCAGCACAAGGGTGAAGGAGACAGACACTGAGGACACTCAACACCTACCAAACCAGAGATTCAGAGACTCTCAAGAGCCCATCACTGAAGTAGACTTAAAATGAACCCAACATGGCTCAGCTCAGGGAATTTTGTGGAAGAGGAAGCAGAAAGATTGTTAGAGCCACAAGTTGGGACATTATGCACAGAGACATTGCCTCTTCCCCATAACTGATGGTTGCTCCCACAATGAATGACCTACAATCCCCATGGAGATGACAGGCATCCCCAACAAGGAGGGTCCCTTGAGGGGAGCAGGGATGAGGGAAAGGATGGTACCAACAAGTGCTTTTTACATACTGAGTATTCCATAACTAATAAAGAGAGAGAGAGTTTGGACAGAAGTACCCTGTAGGGATGTATAATGCTGTGCCTGAAGCCATAGATTGTTACAAGAAAATTTCAGTGCCAGGGGTGGTATACCTTCCAGTGAGTTGTTGTTCAGGGAAGCCCCTGGTGCCCCTAAAACATTGCAGGTTATTGTCAGGGCTCTTTGTTGCCCACCAGAACTAGATGGTAAGACCCAGTTTGTGGAGAGTCCACATGCTTGGGCTGCAGGTCACTGAGAGATCGAACTGGAGCTGATCTGGAAGCCTCCTCCCTGTTGACTAGCTGTTAGCACTCTGCAACGAGCTATGTGGCCTAGTAGGGGAGAAAATTTATTAATAGTATTAACCAGCAGTAGACGCTTCAATTTAGATGACTGGATAGTCAGGCCAAATACACTAACAGGTGCAATGGTGCCATGTCTGTTATAAAAGAAACCAATTGCATCCTGAAAGGATTTGAGACCTTCTCCATGAAAGGAAATTACTATCTGGTACTGAAAACTTAATCAAAAGCCTATGGCTGGAGAAGTTGTAAGGTTTAGGTAGAGAAATGACTACTATTGTCTGGCTAAATGGATATATTATGCCCACCAAACTACCCTCTAGATACTTATGTTTTGGTCACATTTGGGTTAGAGATGCTTCTCTTTTCAGATGGTGGTGACTATTGTGGTAAGTCAAAACTCAATAAAGAGTTGAGAAGTTACAGCAGAGAATTCAGCACTGAGACATCTCTATCACAGCCTCCAAGGCTCAGAGACTTTACAGAGGAGGTAGCAGAAAGAATGTAAGAGCCAAAAGGAAGTGGAAGAGTGCTTTGCAATACTGTCTTCCAGACATAAGACCTGCATAATAGAAGGGGCAAATGATGACATAAAAAATAGAAGAGAGGCTCTCTTACCAAAATAATTGGTACTGTGTTTCAAGCTTGATTTCCCCTGCTTCATTGTCTTATTTAAAGAGAAAGTTAAAATCCTGGTTCTGAGTCAGAGCCTGTGCTTTGATATAAGACATGGGATATTTTCTTTACTTCACACTGAATATAGCAGGGCAGCTGAGAAGTTTGGATGATGGTCACTAGGTCCACTAACTATGACCTGACCATATCTAGGCCCTGGGACATACACAAGTGAATTCTTTACCAATTAACAGATATAAATTCACTTAATCTTGGTTCTTCACTATATCTGAGTAATTGTCTTCAACATAGACGTCACACACACACACTCACACCACACACACACACACACACACACACACACACACAGAGTGTTGATTGGCAGACAGGAGGGAATTTAAGAGATCCTTGGGGTAATCTAGAGACAGTCTTTTTGGAATCACAACAGGGGCAGAAAGAGCTCAGAAGTCATGGTGAAGATCACCAGCCCTGGAGTCAGATCACAGGAGTCCAGCTCTAGCCCCTGCTGCTCACATGCTGCCAGACTTGGAACCAATTACAGCACTTCTGTAAGCCCAGGTTTCTCCAACCTTGGAGTGGAGTTAATAGTACTACCTGAGGCTGCTTTAAGCACAGAGTGAGATGATGAGTGCTCATCCAATGCCTGATATGCAGCAAGGGCTCAGTAAATACTGAGTAGCTTTCATTCATTTTAGAGTACACTTGGTTAGAATTACAATAGCCATTATTTATTGAATATTTGTTCCATACACAGCCCTGGGCTCAGTAGTCTAAATGCACAAAGCACACTGCTGAATATCTCATTTGACAGCGAGGAAACTGAAACATGGAGAAGTTAAATTATGTCTCTAAGGTCCCAACGCTGCCAAGCGTTGGAGTCTTGATAGTCTGACACTGTGTGTAGTATAAGTACTGTGATTCTAGCCAACTCCCCCCTCCATGAACTTCACCTCCAAACCCAGAATTAGAACTATATATGGAACATCTATAAAACCTTTGCATAGCCCTTTCAGGAAACCCTCTGAGCCCCTAAACCTTTGGAATGGCCCTTTATTTTATTTCTTTTAATTTTTAAAATTTATTTTTGGTTTTTTGAGGTAGAGTGTTGTTTTAGACCAGGATGGTTGGAATTTACTATGAAATCTCAGGGTGGCCTCGAACTCACAGCAATCATCTACCTCTCCCTCCCAAGCGCTAGAATTAAAGATTTGTGCCATCATACTTGGCTTAGAATGGCCCTTTAAATATCAAAGGCATTCACTATGAAAGGGCAATGACTCCATGCTGGGTACAAATCAACATGGAAAGGACACGTTCTTTTCTGTGGACATTCATTCACACCACCACATTGATGTACTGTTAAATTCTTGTGAGATTCTCCTGAGGCCAGAGACAAAGGGAGGGTGATGGAAAGCAAGCAAGGCAACAGATAACCCTGGGCCTGAGTCCCAGGGATGCCCTAGGTGTTATTAATTTTGTGCTGTATGATGATGGGGATCCAACCCAGTGTCCCACACATGCTCCGCAAACACTCTACTAGCTGAAGCCCTAGCTTCTAGTGACTAGATTATGAAATCTCTCTAAGCCTCAGTTTCTCCTATAATTTAAGCATATTCCCCAAAAGTTTGTGTGCTTAAACTTAATTCCCAATGCAGGGGTATTGAGATGTGGAGGGACCTATACGAAGTAATTAGGACATTAAGAGGCATGAGCGTCTCTCTAATGGGAGTTGGTAAGTTCTCAGCACAGCAAGGCTTCATCACGAAGCAAGTCTGTCCTGTGTTTTGTTCCCTTTGCACGTACCTTCCTAATTTCTATAGTGAGCTAAGGTATCATGAGGCCCTCTTTAGCACCATGGTCTTGGACTTCGTAGACTTCAGAACCATTAGCCAAATAACCTCTACTGTCTATAAATTACCTAGCCTCCATTATGTTGTTAAAGCAACAGAAGATGGATAAGGCAGTTTCCTCACACATGATGGGAACAAGGACATACTCTTCCTCAAGGGTTGTTCTGGGAATTAAATCGGATCATTCATTACATAGTACAGAACAGATTCTTATTAGTACTGCCAATATACATGTGTCCAAATATTATCATTATATATCATTTCTATTAATATTAATTTTTTTTGATTTTTCGAGATAGGGTCTCACTCTGGCCCAGGCTGACCTGGAATTAGCTCTGTAGTCTCAGAGTGGCCTCAAACTCATGGTGATGCTCCTACCTCTGCCTCCCAAGTGCTGGGATTAAAATTAGTTATGTCATGGTTATGACACTGGGAACCAAGGTTTGGAGAGGCTGTTTGCCTTGCTTGGGGCCCCATGGAGCTGGTGGCAAGCCCAGCACTGTTTCCACAACCATCTGTCAGCAGCTGAGACCAGCAGAGCAGGGGCAGCATTCACAAGTGGGAAGTGTATGCTTCTTGCTGTGCTCTGAGGAAAGGAACCTTCCTTCTTCATGAAATGCTGCAATACAAACCACTCCCAGTTATAAACTCACTGTTTCCTCATCAACAAAGCCATTGCCAGCCTTAAGGGATCATTCTGTATTTCCCAGTGTCCAAGGTCTCTAAAAGTCTCTTGAGCAGGCTTACCTTCATTCCTTCGTTGGGCCAGATACTACTGTGGTCCTAACTTGAGCCTCTCCTCATCCCTTCCAGTAGCAATAGCACCAACAAGTCCCTAGATGTTGCAGTTGAGTGGCTGAAATGCCAGCTGTGGGAGAGGCAGCAAATCAGCTAAGATCACAAAAGATGTGTCATTCGAGTGATGGGGACCAACTTCCAGGTAGAATCAGAGGCTCTTGAAAACTGCTTTGCAGAAATTACACTTACTGGTGTCCAGCCTGTCCTGAATCACTCAATACTCACAGCAGAAGCATCTGGGGTCAGAGAACTCTACAAATGGGGTAAATAATCACATAGGACCTGGTTCGTGCAGTGGCTCCTCGTGCTTTTCAAAGTGCTGTGCTGATGTCATGTTAGCTGCCAGCTTCTCTGGCACGAAAGGGGAGCAACAGAGCCACCCTGGCACAAGTGAGTTAGGTAACCTTGGGTGACCTTGAGTAAAGACCCGCCTTTTTCTTTTTTTCTTTTTTTTTCTTTTTTTGGAGAGAGACACACAGAGAGAGAGAGAGAGAGGAAGACAGAGATGGGTCCGCCAGCAGTGTCTCAGCTGCTGCGAACGAAATCCAGATGCGTGCGCCCCCTTGTGGTCAAGTGTGGCATTGCACCCTTGCATCACTGCATCTGGCTAAATGTGGGACCTGGAGATTGGAACCTCTGGAGATTGGAACCAGTGTTCTTAGGCTTAGGAGGCAGGCACCTTAACCGCTAAGCCATCTCTCCAGCCCAAGACCCACCTTTTTCTGATTCTTCTTTTGTAATATAAAAGAGCTAAACTATGTCTACCAAGCCCGCCAGCTATACTAGTTACCACTTCAATAAAAAATTATCTGAACATCTATTCATTTAAGAGGTAGTAAGAGGTACCTTAAGTTGCTATTTAGCTGTTTCACACAACAGCCCTATGAATTTGGCATCACCAATATCCCCATACTCCAGATGCAGAAATAAAAGCCTTCAATGGTTGGATGTCTTGCCTAAGATCATGGACAGTGAGGACTATTACCGAGGCAGAATATTCTAGAATTCTGCACTTTTAACAACAAATAATAATGATGAAAATACTTATGAAATGACCAGGTATGCAAACTGTTCAGATC